>CM051822.1:167239998-168493365 GCA_028451465.1 Erethizon dorsatum
TGGGCTAGGAGTTCCTCTGCTTCCACTCTTTGACAAATAGCTGGCCTAGCTTGCAAAACCAGGGGGTTTTCCTGGTGGTATTCTCAGACATGAAGACTTAATGCTTCTGCAGACATTTCTGGAGGAGGCAGTGCTTCCCATGCCTCGCAACCTGAGCTCCACAGCAGCCAGCCATTGCTCAAGGTCCTTTTCTCTCTGCTGCAGCTGGTCTACTTGCTGCACAAGGCCATCCATCTCTTGATTTATGCTGCAGAATGTAATAGAAATTTATAGAAATTTCATAGAGAGAAATTAAAAGTCAATTAGTAGGGCCAGTGATATAGCTCAGTGGCATAAGCGCCTGCCTGGCAAGTGCAAGGTTCTGAGTTTGACTCCTGGTACCCGCATATAAAAAAAAATCAATTAGTAGCCTGTTGCTGTATTTAGACGGGATATGCTCATGCTGCCTGTCACAGAGTTAGACTGCTAAACTCAGCCAGCCTTGACTGCTTGCGTCCAGCTGCTTCTCACAGATCACCTCTAGGTCAACCTGACCACATCCAGCTGCAGTGCCTGTGTTTTCCCACCTTAAAATATATCCAGTTTTTCCAACATGTTTCAAGGACTTTCTACCTAGGACAGACTGGCCCAGTCAAGCACACATTTAACTCTACCTGCTCTGCTCAAACCTCCCTCCCTCCCAGAATGTTCCTGCCTTATGATAAACAATTCCTTTTAAGTAAACCTGCCTAAAACAAATCTGCCTGACAACAAAAGACTTGATTCATGTAACCAGTTGTATAATAACCTGCTATCAGCCTTTGTACTTCCTGCTTACAAAACGTATATAAGTTTCTGTTACACTCTAAGCTGGGGCTGGTGACTTGGACTTGGTCCCACCAGCCCGTTGGCATAATAAACAGTTGGTGCAGAGCGTTTTCCTTTTGGTTCAGTGCCGGGTTTCCACAACAGGAAGAGAGTGAAGAACAGCCAGGCCACCCACCCCACCATTTCATGGTAAGCGGGAGGAAGTTGTCTATCACTTCTAAGGCTCTCAACACGTCCCCAGGCTCCCAACAGACTGACTCTCAGTCCTTTGGGGCCTTCCAAACTGCCAGGAAGGTGGCTACAGGTAGCCATGGTGAGGCCAGGGGTCCCTTATCAGCCATTCCCCGGGGCTCTCCATCGCCTTCAGGCACTGTTTCCACAGCCACCACAGGACAACTCACCTCAGCGTTCTGCCAACTACGCCAGTTGTTGACCTGCTTGGGGGCCCAAGGGAGATTTTGGCAGGTGATGTCCCCAGGTTAAAGAATGCATGTGTGGGGCTGGGGATGTGGCTTAGCAGTAGAGTTCTTGCCTTGCATGCACAAGGCCTGGGTTCAATCCCTAGAACACACACACAAAAAAATGCATGTGTGCAAGACATCGGCAACAAGAGCAGACAGCATGGAGCAGAGCAGAGCACAAGAGCTCCCTGCATCTTTATTGTATATTTTTTGTACAGTTCGTTATCACCTATTTACATTCTTACATGCTGGCCTCATTGGCACATGTGTAGTTGTCCACTGCTAAGTCATGGTTATAGAATTCTGCCCCGATGTGTGCCTGTGCTGACAACAGAGTCATGTCCTTGGTGTTGTCCAGAAACATCCTTACATGCGCAAGCTTTGACTCGGTCTGAGTGGTTCCCCACAAGAGCACATAACTTTTCCCAAGGACCCTTCCTGCCTTTCATCCAGCCATTACTGTTTTAATTAATTCCCTAAAAATGTTAGCTCAGCAGTGGGGGGCAGGGTGGGTGGGTTGGTGACTTTAGTTGTGTGCAGGCCCCATGTCCCCCGCTCTGTAAGTAACCCTAACGAGCTCATTTACTGGCTATGGGGGACCTGTCTGAGTCATTGTTGCACCGTTGACACTCTCTCAAGTCAGCAGCAGACGTCCCTTTTAGTGTCTCTTGGAAATCCACACACACATTGAAAGTAAGAATGGGAGTGTAACTGTTTTTCAAATTTGTGACAGAAGGCATTGATTGGTTAAGGATGATTCCTAAAGTTTGAGGGCAGAAGCAAACGGCAGCACCGAGCACCTCCCCTAACCTGCTGTGCTGTGCTGTCCGCCGCAGGTGGGGCAGGAGGAGGCTGGGAGGGCCGAGTGCGGACAGCTGCGCCCCGTAGGCGTGCAGTGCTTGCTGGGCTTCGATGTGGTCGCTCCTCAGTGGGTTCGTCTCTGCTGTGTTCTTGTCCCTCCATGACCTGACCTCACAGGGACTTAGACACCTCCAGAACTTGTTGTGTCCCAGCCCATGGACAGCGATGGCCTCCTGTGGCCAGGTCAGCGTAGGCGCAGCCGGGGTGTGGGTCCACCCCCAGCCTCTGTGTTTGTGTCCCGCTTCCTCGTCTCTGCAGAGCATCAGCCTGGCCTCGCTCTCACAGGGCGTCTGGTCTCCTGCTCTCTCGCGTGTTCCCGGCTCTGACAGCAACAGGCGTTTATCCTGTCATTGTCCCCAGAAGGCCTAAGTGGCTGCTGAATATATGAGATCCTCCCTCCTTTTTTTTAAATTTTAATTAAGTTTATTGGTACATTTTAGATACACATAACGATCACATTTATCATAGGGAATTTGTACCCGTACATGATATATTTTGATCCCTTTTTTTTTCCCAGTCCCCTCTCCTCCCTTCAACCGATCTTCCTTTCCATATTTACAAAACTGTGTTTCCATTTTATCCTTTTTTTTTTTTTGTGGGTACTGGGGGTGACCTCAGGACCTCGTGCACCAGCAGGTGCCTGTGCCGCTGAGCGATATCACCGGCCCTTTTCTTGTATGTGGGTTCTGGGAGTCGAACTCGGGCCCTCCCGCTTGCCAGGCAGGCACTTACACCGCTGAGCCATCTCACCTGCCCCATTTTATCCTTTTTTTGAATTGTTTTTTTCTGTAAGGTCCTGAGTTCAATTCTTGGTACCAAAAAAAATTAATTAATTAACTTTTTTTCTTTTCCCTTCCTTCCTTTCCTCCTTCCCTCACCCTAGTTTTTCTTTCCTTTTGAACAATTTCTTCCCATTTCACAATATCCATTGTACATTTTGATCCTTATTTACACTTTCATATTCTCACACCAGGGCGATGATGCAATGTTTACACATATGAGTCTGATTTATTTCACTTAAGAGTATGGTCTCAAGTTGCATCCATATACCTAGAAATGACTCAACTTTATCCTTCTTTACGGCTGAGTGGTGTTCCATTATATTAAAAAAAAAAACATATCTTTATCCATTTCTCAGTTGATGGGCATTTGGGCTGTTTCCAAGATTTAGCTATTACGAACTGTGCTGCTATAAACCTGGGTGCACATATATCACTGTGATATGATGTTTTTCATTCTTCTGGGAAGATATCCAGAAGGAGAATAGATAGGTCAAATGGGACTTCTAATCCTAGGTTTTTGAGAAATCTCCATACTGATTTCCACAGTGGTCTACACTCCTACCAACAGTGGAGAAGGGTTCCCTTTTCCCCGCGGCCCCTCCAGCATTTGTTATTGATTGATTTCTTGATGATAGCCACATTTTCCTGGAGAGAGATGGAATCTCAGCATTGTTTTAATTTGCATCTCTCTAATAATCAGTGACATTTAACATTTTTTCATATATTTATTTGCCATTTGTATTTCTTCATCTGAGAAGTCTGTATTCATCTTATATACCCATTTTTGGATTGAGTCTTTAAATTTGGGAAGTCTGACTTTTTTCTCAGTTCTTTATATGTTCTAGATAGAAGTCCTTTGTCTGAGGGACAACCGGCTAAAATGTTTTCCCACTCTGTGGGTTACCTTTTCACTCTGTTGGTGATTTCTTTTGTTGTGCAGAAGCTTTTTAATAGGATGAGATCCCAGCTATTGATTCTTTGTATTATTTCCTGTGTGATCAGGGTTTTGTTCATGAAATCTTTGCCTACACCTATGTCTTCAAGAGTTCTGCCTCTTCTCGCTTCCAGCAGATTTAGTGTTTCTGTCTTAATATTTAGGTCTTTGATACATTTTGATCTTAGTTTAGTGCATAGTGGTGGACATGGGTCTAGTTTTAGTTTTTGGTATGTGGAAAGCCAGTATTCCAGCACCATTTATTAAAGAGGCCGTCTATCTTCCAGTGAACATGTTTGGCTCCTCTGTCAAAGATAAGGTGGCTGAGTGTATTTGGAGTTGTTTCTGCATCTTCTAATCTGTTCCACTTATCAAGTCTGCTTTTTTGCCAGTACCATATATTTTTTTAAGCACAGTAGCTTCGTAGTATAATTTCAAGTCACGAATTATAGTGCCCCCTGCTTTGCCTTTGTTGCAGAGAATTGTTTTTGCTATTCTAGATCTCTTCTGGTTACAAAGGAATTCTAGGAATGTTTTCTCTAGTTCTGTGACGTATGCCAATGGTATTTTGATTGGGATTGCATTAAATCTCTATAACAATTTTGGGAGTATGGCCATTTTTACTATGTTTGTTCTTCCTATCCATGAGCAAGGGATATCTTTCCATTTTCTGATACCCTCTTCAATCTCCTTTTTCAGAGTACTGTAATTTTCAGTGTATAGATCTTTTACTTCCTGTGTGAGATTGATTCCTAGGTATTTCATTTTTTGGATGCTACTGTGAAGAGTGTGGTTTCCGTAACTTCTCTCTCAGTGAGTTTGTTGCTTGTGTACAGGAAGGCTATTGATTTTTGAGTGTTGACTTTGTATCCAGCTACACTACTGAATTTGGTTATTAAATCTACAAGTGTTTTGGTGGAGTTTTTAGGGTCTTCTGCGGTGGATTGACAACTGGTGGTCAACTTGTAACACCTAGCTGAACTGAATCAGTGTGGTGCTGGGTGTGGAGGGCCCACCTGAAGATTGTTGCCAACAACATAAAAAGGAGAACTGGAGAGGAAGAAGTGGTGCTGTTGGTTCTCCTGGAGGAGCTTGTTGCACTGGCTTTCCTGACAGGAACTTGGCTGTTCTCATCTTTGGAGGAGCTCAGGACCTTGCTGTCACTGAGGATGGCTGTGGTACTTTTGGGGGGAGCTCTGGCCCTTATTTTGAGCATTGCTTCCTGGCTCTGGTGCATATCCCTCAGCCAGCTGGCACAGATCCTTCACCCTGTTGGTGCAGACTTTCTAGCTTCCACCACCAAACTTTGGGTCTTCCCAACGCAGATCCGTGAAACAGACTTGCATGAGACGTTGTCGTGCCTCCAGTTGGACTCATGGGGGGGTATTGTCATGGGCTCTAGGTCTTCAGCTGGACTCGTGCAGGACATTGCTGTGGAATTCAGGCCCTCAGCTGGATTCTTTGGGTCTTTAGTGTGTGGACAGACTTCCTGCAATCTTTTTGTATTTGACTCTTGGGTGACTGTTATAAAATAATCCTATAAATTATGTGTCCTGCATCGTATCTTTTCCCTTGCAAAACCTGACTACAATAGTCTTCTATGTAGAGTATCGTGTCATCAGCAAATAATGATAATTTGAATTCTTCCTTTCCTATCCTTATTCCTTTTATTTCTTTCTCTTGTCTAATTGCTCTTGTTAATGTTTCCAGAACTATATTTAACAGAAGGGGTGATAGTGGACACTCTTGCCTTATTCCTGATTTTAGAGTGAAAACTTTCAGTTTTTGACCATTTAGTATGATGTTGGCTGTTCGTTTGTCATAGATGACTTTTATCAGATTTAGATAAAGGACATCTATTCCAATTTTCTGTAGGGATTTTATCATGAATGAGTGTTGGACTTTGTCAAATGCTTTTTCTGCATCTATTGAGATGATCATGTGGTTTTTGTCTTTGGCTCTGTTAATATGGTGTATTACATTTATTGATTTGTGTATGTTGAACCATCCCTGCATTCCTGGGATGAATCCTATTTGGTCATGGTGTATAATCTTCTTGATGATTTGCTGCATTGTTTGCCAGTGTTTTATAAGGGATTTTTGCATCTATGTTCATTAAGGAGATTGGTGTATAGTTTTCTTTTTTGGTTGGGTCCTTCTCTGATTTAGGTATCAGAGTAATACTGGCTTCCAGGAATTATTTTGGAAGTATTATTTCCCTTTCAATTTCATTAAAGAGTTTCAGCATTACTGGCATTAGATCTTCTCTAAATTTCTTGTAGAATTCAACAGTGAATCCATCAGGGCCTGGGATTTTCTTTGTTGGTAGGTTTTTAATTATGTTTTCAATTGTATTGACTGATATCAGTCAATTTAGAATGTTTATATTTAGAATATTTAGAATATTTATATCTTCTTAATTCAGTTTTAGTAATTCATATTTATCTAGGAATCTGCCCATTTCTTCTGTGTTTTCCATCTTATTAGAGTACAGGTTCTTGAAGTAGGTATTAATGATCTTCTGGATTTCCACAGGATGTGTTGTGATTTCACCCTTTTCATTCCACATTGTTTGAATTTTAGTCTTTTCTTTCCTCTTTTTGATAAGGTTGACTAGGGGCTTATCAATTTTATTTAATCTTCAAAGAACCAAATCTTAATTTCATTGATTCTTTGTATTGTTTTCTTAGTCTCCATTGCATTAATTTCTACTCTGATCTTTATAATTTCTTCTGTCATATGAGCTTTGGGTTTGATTTGTTCTTCCTTTTCTAGGAGTTTGAGGTTCAACATTAAGTTGTTTATTTGAGCTCATTCTGTTTTCCTGATGTGAGGATTCACCTCTATAAATTTCCCTCGTAGGACTGCTTTTATTGCATCCTGTAAGTTCTGGTATGTTGTATCAGCATTTTCATTTAATTGTAGATACTCTTTAATTTCTTCTTTAATTTCCTCTGTGGCCCATTGGTTACTCAGGAGGGTGTTGTTTAATTTCCATGTGTTTATGTAGTTTTTGTGGTTTCTTTTGCCATTGATTTCCAATTTCATTGCACTATGGTCAGATAATATGCATGGGATAATTTCAATTCCTCTGCATTTACTTAAGCATGTTCTATGAGCTAAAATGTGATCTATTTTGGAGAACATCCCATGTGCAGCTGAGAAGAATGTGTATTCTGATGTGGGGTGGAACACTGTAGACATCTACTAAATCCATTTGTTAATAGCTTTGGTTCAGTTCTGATATTTCTTTGTTGATTTTTTTGTCTAGTTGATCAAGCTAATTGTGAGAGTGGGGTATTCAGATCCACCATTATGGGCCAGTGATATAGCTCATCGGCATAAGCGCCTGCCTGGAAAGCGCAAGGTCATGAGTTTGACTCCTGGTACCCACATATTAAAAAAAAAAAGATCCACCATTTCAATTGTATTAGTGCTTATTTGATTTTTCATATCCATTAATATTTGTTTTATGTAGTTGGGTGTGCGCTGGTATTTGGTGCATATATATTTATGACTTATCTCTCCTTGGAGTCTTCTCTTAACAAGTATGTAGTGACCCTCTTTGTCTCTTTTGATCAGTCTTGGCTTGAAGTTCACATTGTCAGAAAATAGAATGGCTACCGCTGCTTTATTCTGGGGTCCTGGTGCAAGGAGTATTATTTTCCATGCTTTGACTTTCAGTCTATGAATTTCTTTTTGAGTTAATGTGTTTATTGAATGCAGCATATTGTTGGATCTTGCTTCTTGATCCATTCTGCCAGTCTGTTTCTTTTGATTGGTGAATTGAGACCATTTATATTGATGTTTATAACAGATATGTATTGGCATATCTTTCTCATATTATTTTCTTGTTGGTGGTTCCCTGCATTTTGTCTCTGGTTAATTGCTTGCCCTGCCTGGTGGCTTCTTTCTATTGGTGTTCTTGTGATTGTGGTCTTCATTTTCTCTTTCTAATATATCCATCAGTGCATTCTGAAGAGCTGGTTTAGTGGTCATGAATTTCCTCAAGTGTTCTTTGTCATGGAAGTATCTTATTTCTCCATTGATTTTGAAAGACAGTTTTGCATGGTACATCAATCTGGGTTGAAGTTTATTTTCTTTTAAGGCTTGAAATACCTCATTCCAAGCTCTCCTTGATTTGAGGGTTTGTGTTGAGAAGTCTGCTGTGATTCTGATGGGCTTTCCTTTATAAGCGATTTGTTTCTTTTTTTTTTTTTTTTGTGGGTACCGGGGGGTCGACCTCAGGACCTCGCGCGCCAGCAGGTGCCCGTGCCGCTGAGCGATATCACCGGCCCCTTTTTTTTTTTGTATGTGGGTTCCGGGAGTCGAACTCAGGCCCTTGCGCTTGCAAGGCAGGCGCTTAAACCGCTGAGCCATCTCACCGGCCCTGTTTCTTTTTTTTAACAGCTTTTAATATTTTGTTCTTGTGCTGAATTTCTGGAATCTTGATTATTATATGCCTTTGCATGGATTTATTTTGGTCATGGCTATTTGGAGTTCTGTATGCTTCATTTATTTGTATGTGAAATTCTTTTTTTTTTTTTTTTGGTGGATACCGGGGGTCGACCTCAGGACCTCGCATGCCAGCAGGTGTCCGTGCCGCTGAGCGATATCACTGGCCCTTTTTTTGTATGTGGGTTCCGGGAGTCGAACTCGGGCCCTCGCGCTTGCCAGGCAGATGCTTATGCCACTGAGCCATCTCACCAGCCCCTGTATGTGAAATTCTTTATCCATGTTTGGGAAGTTTTCTGCCATTACTTCCATGAAGAGGTTTTTTATGGCATTTGTGCTGTTTCTAGCTTTCTCATTGAACCCAATCAATCTTATGTTGTTCTTCTTTGCTTCATCTTGCAGCTGTTGGATTGATTTTTCATGGTCTTTTGCTATTCTTAAGGTATCTTTTTTTTCAAGTTCACTAGCCATGATTCTGTCTTCTAGATCTGATATTCTATCCTCGCCTTCGTTCAATCTGTTTCATATACTTTCAATGAAGGTTTTAACCTCTTGGATTTCTGCTTGGATCTGTTTCATGGATTCCATTTCTTTCCTATGTTGGGCACTTACGATTTCCATAATTTTCCTAAGCTTTTAAAATTTTTTTATCTGTGTCTACTCTAATATCTTTCATTTTGAGTGTCATTTCTTTTTGTACCTGAGAGATTATTTTTTCTATAGCCTTCTCTATTTGTTTCTTCACTTCCATTGCTATCGTTTCAGAAAGTTCCAGGGCTTGACTTCCAATTTCCTCTATCTCATTGTGCCCCAGGCTTGTCCTGCATGGGCTGGGGGGCTGGGGTTGTATTTTGCTTCTGTGCCTTGTCATTTTGTATTTTGTATCTTTTATTTCATTTTGTTTTCTGTGTTGATCCTTGTTGATTTTATATGGTAGATGGCTTAATCACTAGTATCAAGGCTTCCCTAGGAGATGTCTGTTCTTCAGAAATGTCTTTGAGGTATAAGTGATTCTTTATGTCTATCCCCGGAACCTACATTCCCAGTTTGTTAAGGATGAGAATTTGTTATTTGGCTCAGCACCCAGTCCTTTGGTACTGGACTATGGTGATGATTATGACCCCATACAATCACAGTGTTATTATACAAGAGAGAAAAACTGATTATAACATGTGTGACCTCCTGGCTAAAGTAGTACAGTTAGCAATAACAACAGCCTCAAGTATAGCCTACCTACTGACAAACTGTGATAGCTATTAACCTGATACCTTTAACCATAGAAGCAAATTCTACAGTTATATAACAGAATCCAACATATACCAGGAACTTGTATGTAGTTATTTTCCCCTTAGGGGAAGGATTTTACACTGATGTGGGAGGGGTGGTGTTAAGAGGGGTAGGGGACAAGATAGAGAGATGAATGGGGTCAAATATAGTAGAAGCAAGGTTGGAGGGTAAAGGATGGTCACACAAGTTTTGGAAGAGAAAAAATGAAAGAGAAAGCGAAGGAGTATTGAAGTGAATCAGAAAGAGAAGAGACAATGTTTACTCACATGAAAATATCATAAATTCAAGAGTAGTTGAGGAGAGAAAGAAGATGAGTAGAAGAAAATAAAAAGAAAGATAAGAAACCTAAATAGCAAAACAAAGAAAGAAGAAAGAGAAAAGAGAGAAAAACCCAAAACAAAAATAACCATAAAATGTAGAACAAAACAAAACAAAACCCAGCCAGACAGCAAAAGGATAACCAGACAAACAAAGAAAAATGAAAGTAGTAAAATTCCTCTGGTGTTCACAATTCTGTGGTAGTGTCCAGGTCAGATTCCAGAAATGTGCTGTGTACTCCAGCCAAGTTTGCGGTGGGATTTCTGCTGGGTATAGGGCTGATCTTGGCCTCTGGATGTGGGGTCTGGGACTGGTCTTCTGCTGCTGGAGTTCTCCAGAGCCCTTTGATATATATATATATATTCTGCATGTCTGTGTACCAAAGCGCAATGCTGGTTCACCTAACTTACCAACTGCTGGCTCTTCACTGCTGCTTCAGACTGTTCCACACTGCTGGTCTCGCCTGGGTCTGCGTGTGCAGCTGTGCCAGAGCCTGGTCTCACTGGTCACGCCTGTGCTATTCCCCACAGAAGACAATGCATCACTTTTTATAGGAAAAGTGTGGCTTTGTATTTTTTTTTTTGTGGGTACTGGGGGTCAAACTCAGGACCTCGCGCGCCAGCAGGCACCCGTGCCGCTGAGCGATATCACCGGCCCTTTTCTCGTATGTGGGATCCGGGAGTCGAACTTGGGCCCTTGCGCTTGCCAGGCAGGCACTTACGCCACTGAGCCATCTCACCAGCCCTGGCTTTAGTATTTTTGCCTTAGCATTCCAATTCAGATTTACTAGTCTGTTAATGATCAGATTGTATGTAGAGAAAATTTTCATTGACTCCCTCCATTATGACGTTCACTAGCAATTTATTTAGAATCTTAATTTTTCTAATTGAAGCACACTCTATTAGCCATGTTTAGCCTATGATTCAACATGGTCACATTTACACAGATGAAGTTGGTGCATTTCATTCACGATAAGGCTTTAAAATTATTTATACACTACGTGAATTATAGTCAGCTATAATATGAAATGCAAATAATCTCTTGAATGATAAGTTGTTGTTTTTAGAAGTGATTCAAAGGTCTTCAGTTTGAAGGCAGTGAAGTTTTTTGGCTAAGACTATTCGGATGCTTGTTACAGGAGTTATGTTGGAAAGCAGAGGGAACCACAGAAAAATGAAGGTCCACTGGGCAATATAGTTCATGGATTTTGGGGACATGCTCTTCAGTAATTACTGTAATTCATGGATTTTGCGGTGACTGGTAAGATTCTATTTTTGAAGGAAAAATTGCTTATACTAAGTCCAGAGGTATACAGGTGAGCCCTTTCCTTGGGCTGCAATCGTAACAGACCAACAGCTGTTTGTTTTGTTTTGTCTTAGGCGCACTCTTTCTCCTCTCTGCAATTTCTGTGTGCTCCCCTATCCTTCCTGTTTCACTCCTTTCTCTGTGTCCCAGAATAAGTTTGGGCAACATGTGCATATGCAGAACACCTTTAGTCTCTTACCTCAGTCACATTTTCTGACCTGTCTGGGTTCTAAATAAGTGCAGTGCAAAAAATTCAGTATTACTGGAGATATTAATAGTGTTGGTATAGTTTTATTCAACAAGTTCTGCTTACTGTGTTTCTTGGTTGACAACATGGGAGACCATTATTAAGAAGATGAAGAAAGAAAAGAAACAAGGGAGGCTTTGGGAATAGTATTAGTGTTTCTCAAACTCTGAACAATTTCCTGTTGATAATTAAATTTATATTGGCTTCCCAAAGTATGGATATCAACCCTGCAAAGAATTTATGATTTTTCTGAGTAGAACTTTAATTATTCTTCCTATAGTTTTAAAGCATTACCAGATGTACCATTTTTGGAATATGATGGGTAGTTGGAAAAATATCCAAAATTAAATTGATATTTTAGTTGCTTTTCTTGTTGCTGAGACAAAATACCCAACAACAATGTCAAAGGAGGAAAGGTGTACTGGGCTTACAGTTTGTAGAGGTTTTGGTCCCCTGTTGGCTGGTTCCAAGGCAGGGTGGCATTGCAGAGGAGAAATGACCCACAGCAAGCAGGCAGGGGAGAGCACGTTAGCCCTCTTTCTGTCCCTTATATTTTAAGCAGGCTGCGTGCCCTAAGGTGTGTGTAGCATTCACACTCTTTATCCCAGCCAGAGCTGTGCCAAACTGATCAGGGGACTGATTTAGTAATCACACGCCCTTAATCCCAGCACCACACAGGCCAGATCCAGCCACCTCTGAAAAGCACCCCCATGACTGCACGAGGCTTTGGGGGGACATCTAGACACAGGCCATAACAATCCATATTAAAATTAGGACTTATCTTCAAGTGGTGCTCATTCAAAGCAGAACAATATTTGGGATAAGCGTGAGCAATGCTCACACATCTACTAAAGACGATTTAAGGAGGAACAAGTCTGTCTCCCTCTGCCTCCAAGTCCAAGGTGATTGCTTTTTTAATCTCAGCTCTCTGGAATTTTTCCCTTTGTTTTGAATATTTGTAAGTTCTAAAAAGTGTCAGCAAATCAAAATCATGCTTCTCTATTGGGACACATATAAGTCACTATAGTATTGCTACTGCTTTTTTAGTTTAAAAATGTGCGACTTGGGGTTTTAAAGTAAAAATTGTGAAGTTATTTGTGGAGAAATTGAAAAAGTTGCACAACTGACTGAAAACACAGGATAAATTTAGTGGGGGCCTGGAATCTGCAAAAGACTAACATTTTTCTCTGAATTTAACAACTGATCTGCCTGGGTTTGTCCCTAAGAATTCTCATTTCATACTCTGCCATCGTGGCAAATACTCTTTTTGTTGTTTGTTGCCTTGCTTTTTGAGACAGGGTCTCACTATGCAGTTCAGGCTGGTCCTGAGCTCACTGTGGAGCCCAGGCTGGCCTGGAACCCACAGTGATTACGGGTGTGCACTACCACGCCCAGCTGAGAAAATACTTATTTTTTAAATTAAATTTATACATTGACTTTTTTACCAATCATCTTATTGTGCAATCATAATTAGAGTTCTTTGGTTTGAAAACAACACTTAGAGGCTCCAGATAATATTTAAATCTTATGTAGCTTTGTGGTTGGTATTTTCATGCAAATAAGTAAGGGTAGGTTTTATATTGTGTAGAAGTTTGGGGTAGGTTTTTTGTTTGTTTGTTTGTTTGTTTGTTTGTTTGTCTTGGTTTTTTGAGACAAGGTCTCACTACATAGTTCAGGCCAGGCTTGAACTCACTGTGTAGTCCAGGTTGACCTCCAACTTGCGGCGATCCTCCTGCCTCAGCCTCCTGAGTATTGGGACTACAGGCATGCACCACCATGCCTGGCCTTGGGTCCTATTCTAATGCTCTTTGTATGGCAGTATGTATATAATGTGTTAAATTCCTCAAGAACCTCTCTAAAATAATTTGAAGTTAATACTTTCATGCAACCATGGTTTTGTTTGTTTTGTTTTGTTTTTTGAGAGAGTGTCTTGCTTTATGGTGCAGGCTGGCCTTCAATTCATTACGTAGCCCAGCCTGGCCTCAAACTCAGGGCAATCCTCTTGCCTCAGCCTTCTGAGTGCTGGAATTACAGGCATGGGCCAGCACACCCAGCTGCAACTGTGTTTTGAATAAAGCCATGACACTGTTAAAAACGAATTTTAAAATTTCAGTACTCCTGATCATTCTTGTATTCTTTCTGACTATTCCCTGTTTTTGTTTCTGTTTTTGTCCTTTTTCTGTGACTGCTGTGACTTAAAGATTTGGAAACAGAATTGCTTCAGATAAATTGATGAATTGTAATTAAAAAAATAAAGGTGGTGACTCTAGAAGAGGGGTGCTCTTCAGTGACGAGTCACTCACCTGACAGCTCTATGCGCCACATACGCGAGGTGCCGTTTTTGTATCCAGCACACTCATTGGAGGAAAAATTGCTGCTGTGTGGGGCCTGTGTCCTAGTGGGAAGAGGGCTGTGATGCACTCTAAGCAGAATACCTGAGGGCCGTGTTCATGTTAGGAAGTGACCAGTGTTAAGGGAAATGTGACCGAGTGTGGCATTCAGGGCAGGGAAGACAGCTGTTTTACTAGGATGCTCAGTGAGGTCCTCGTTGAGAAGCTGGTGTTTGAGGAAAGGGTTGAGGAACACGAGGAATCACCCCTGAGGGTGTGCGGGACGAGTTCTTCCCAGGTAGGGGATCTGCAGTGCACACGTACTGGGGCAGAGTCCTGTCTGTGTGTTCCGGGGGCAGCAAGGACTCTGCTACATCCTGAGTGGAGTCGCTCACAGCAGGTCAGGGGTGCAGCCAGACCCCGAGGCCTGGAGGAGGCTGGCATGCTTTGGTTCTGTTCTCTGGGTGAGAAGGGGAGTTAGGAGACAGCTGAGCAGGACAGGGCCACAGTAGGACTCCTCCTGAGGCAGGATCTTGTGTTGTACCAGACACTCTGGCTGCTGTGCTGAGAAGAACGTCACAAGGGGAGGAGACAGCCGGGCGGGGCAGACAAGCAGGGACGGGTGCTGTGCTCCTGCTGGAGACACGGGTCCCTCCCCTGGGTGTGAGCAGTGGAGATGGCGGGCATGACTGGACCCTGGGTCCTGGACATGGGCTCCCCAGCACTTCCTAATGGACTAAATCTGGAGTGTGAGAAAGAGGAGCGAAGGAGCACAGCCAGGGTTTCAAGACTGCACGAGGACGACGGGCTCGCCATCAGTGGAGAAGGGGATAATTGTCAGGGGCACATAAGAGGCGGGGACATGACAGTCTGTAGGAGATGCTGAGCTGAGATGCCCACTAGAAATGCAGGTGAGGTGGCTGGTTTGTCAGTGGACGGATGAGTGTCGGGGCACTTATGACAGTGTCTAGGCTGGAGAAATCAATTGGGAGGAGACTTTATGTTAATTTCAAGCCTTGAGAGCTGATGAGGAACCAAGGGAGTGATGGTTACAGGAGAGAAAGGGAGCAAGACCTGGGGTCTGCAGCTCCATGAGAGTGATCTGATCGGACCACGAGCCCTCAGCAGACTGCACAGTTTGGGTTCTGAGCGTAGAAGGCAGAGAGACAGGGAGATGCAGACTTCCCTGTACACAGGAATCCCCTGGACGTGTTCCTAACACACAGGCAGCCTGGACTCAGGCAGGAAACTCTGAATTTATGACGAAGTGGGTGCTGGTGCTGCTGGCACTTTCAGTAGCAGCAACATGGGCTGGGATCACTTGGTTCATCCTGACTACCAGGGTTCTCCAGAGAAACAAAACAGAGGGACAGACAGGTGGACCCCTTTCCTGAGGGCTCTGAGCTACTCCTAATTCTGCTTGGATTGTGTTGCCCTGCATTTCCACTGCCCTTAACCACACGGGCGTCATAGTTAAAGACAAAGCTCTGAACGGGCCACGTGATCATGGAGGCGGAGAAGTGCGATGATCACCGTCTGCGAGCTGCAGACCCAGGAGAGGGTGGTGTAATCCAGTACGAGTCTGATGACCTGAGAACTAGAGAACGCGGTTTTATCCATCCCACTCTGCGGTCCCGGGAAGACTCATGTTCCAGCCATGCAGTCAGGGGAAAAAAGAGTAGTTTCTCCTTTTCTGTCTTCTGTTCTGTTCAGGCCCTGAGCGTACTGGATGATGCCCACCGTATGTGTAGCGCCATCTGCTCAACTACGTCTCCGCGGAGACCACAAGGGGCCCATTCACAGTGGAGGCGCCCAGGGCTGTAGAAGGGACAGCACCGGCAAGGAGCAGCAGAACATGGGACAGTCCACACCCGTGAGATTGCTACCCCTGCAGGAGTCAGCAAGGGACAAACTCTGTAGATAGACAGGCAAAGTCACAGTTCTGACCTCCCACGTCCCCAGCCACTCACCCAGTGAGGCTGGAATTTTAGATCACTGGGGAATAGCTCCTCCCTGAAACAGAGCTTTCCAGCTTGTGTTCACCCAAGGGCTGGGGAAGGAAGACAAACCGACTGCCCAAGACACTGGGAAATTTCTGGTCAGGCTTCCCAGGTGGG
Source organism: Erethizon dorsatum (assembly GCA_028451465.1). NCBI lineage: Eukaryota > Metazoa > Chordata > Mammalia > Rodentia > Erethizontidae > Erethizon > Erethizon dorsatum. The sequence goes on from CM051822.1 coordinate 167,255,903, forward strand.
CTGACTCGCAGGTGAGTGCTCCTAGGTGAGGGACAGAGCTGGTGTCACAGCCCAACCTCGGAAGCTTCTCCCATCACTGCCATCCTGGTTGACTCCCCTGGCACTGCGCAGCGCAGAGCTCCCCAAGCTCCTGTAGTCTCAGACTGCTTTCTCCTTCCAGGACACATTTGGAGAAGAGCCAGCGCGTCGTTCTCTGCCGGCACACACAGCCCTCAAGCAAGCACTGCGTTGCTGTCCTGTCACCGCTAGTGCCATTCGCAGATCTGTTTGCAGATTTCCAGCATCGCGGCTGCACCTCAGCACCTCTCAGATGCACCTTCAGCAGTCGAAGCGCTCAGACTCCAAACCTGCTTAGACCTTTCAGCCACCACCATCTCCTCTTCTTCCTCCCATTGATCCAGGATGTAGCCAGGTCTCCTTGCTGGTGGCCACATACTGTCAGTGTCTAAGCTCTCCCAGCATGGCTCATAGGACATTGATTCCACCCCTCTTCCCATGGGCCACTCCCTTTACTAACCTTGCCAAGGACATCGCGTCTCTGGCCCCATCTTCCTCCCAAATCCTACAGGTCAACAAGACCACTCTGCACCACTCCCTGTCCTTCATTCTCACAGCATCGCTGTCCTGGTGCCTTCTAATTCACCCTCTCCCCTGCCTCTCTGGGTGCAGCCAGCTTCTCCAACCCCTTTTCAGGCCCACAGTCACTACCAGGCCTTCATCTACCTTCAGCCTGGAATAGTGCAGAGCTCTTCCTACACGCTGTGCCTTCCCCTGTTGTTACTATGGCCCCAAGCTGCCCACAGCTGTCACTGCCTGCTGCCTGGCAACACATCCCCATTTCTCTCCTCTGTCCACCAGGCCCCTGCAGGAATCCCCTCATTTGGAAACATTCATGAGACACCCACTGTGTGCTGGGCAATGTCTTTGGGAGGAGCTGGAGCTGAGGATGGAAGATCAAGCCCTCCTTTGCCTGTAGATGGGCCCAGGAAGAGACTGGGGAGGAAATCTTTGCACAAATAGCTTACAAGTGCTTTGCAGACCTCTTTGTGCACCATCAGCTTTGACCAAGAAGCTGTGGAAGCTTCATGAAAGACAGAACCTTTGAGCAGCAGAGTGTGAGTAGAAGCAAGTGGGAACCCAGGTGAAGAGAGCACTGTTCAGAGTCCAGGATGTGAACGTCTCCCCCGGCCAGGCCAGCGCACAGATTGAGGTGCTGGAGGTGCCAACTGCTCCCTAGCGGGGAGTGTGTCCCACATGTGACTGTTCAGTCATCACAGGGAGTTGGTAGTGAGAGGAAGGGGCGAGAGATCAAAAGGGGGAGGGAGAGAAAGGGAGAATGTGTGCCAATTCGAAAAGGTAATTTCTACTGGGTTCTCCTGGAGTTCTTGTTAGAATGCAGTTCCTGACTCCCTAGCTCTGTGCCAGGCCTGAACATAGCATTTGTCACAAATATCAGCGATGCCAGTGCTGCTTGTCCTGGGACCACACTGTAACAGCCACTGCCCTCAGCCAGGCTCACTTGGTTTCTAACATCAGAAGAGGACAGGGAGAGGGCTGGGAGGGAGAGGACAAACTGGGCCAATGGGGTCCATCCCAGGGAGCTCCCACCTCAAGGATGTAGGGTTTGCTTTCCTAGGAATCCTGGGAATGGCATAATACCAAGGAGGAAGCAAGTGTGGGCGTGTGACCCAATAGCAGGACTGTACACACAGCCCCTGGGCTCCTCCAGCTCCACAGACCCTGCCACACCCACAGACTCCTCCTCCTTCACAACCTCGACCTCCAGCCTGGCTGTCCTGGCCCTCTGCTGCTCGGGCTGTGATGTTGTCAGCGGAGCTTGGAGAGTCCTTCCTGTGAAAGATGGAGGGGCATGGTTTGAGGAGTGTGAGCCAAGTTAGTAGGGATAAAGTGATGGGCTCCTAATAAGAACCCTGAGGAGTTGGCAGCTGGCTTCCATTTGGTGTCCAGCAGGAGCACAGGTAGCCTTTCCTCCATGTCTTTAGCTGGAGGTCATGTGACACTAGAGGATTCTCTGAGCTTGCTGGAGCCATAAGTGCAATATGAGCCCAACTAGAGCCCCTCGCGCCTAACTAGAGTCAATTTCCCAAGACATGGTCAAAATTTCTTTTGCTACACAAATTGCATCTGTTAATCATGCCTGTTTTTAAAAACCATTTAGTGAATGGAAGACAGATATGTAAAGAAAGACAATACAATTAAAAGAAAGTAACACATTGATTAAAATGTTAGTAAATGTCCACTTTTTTAGGAATGGTATAATTATTAGATTTTATCTTTAAAAAGTAAGAGTTCTTTTCCTTAGGTCCTTCTTTCTCTTCCCTTTCTTGCTCCCTTCCTCCCTCTCTTCCTCCTTTTCTTCCTTTCTTCCTTCCTTCTTTTCTTGCTACCTTCCTTCTTTCTGTCTCTCCTCACCTGCTCTCCCTCACCTTAAAGTGTTTCACTTTGACTTTTTTTTGTTTTGTTTTGTTTTTTCTTTGGAATTTAATATTTTGAACTTTTTCAAAATTCAAAAGATCCAGAAAGGCAACAAGCCTCTCTTGCTTTTGCCATTTCCCCCCCAGGAAGCCACCAATACCAATTTCTTTCTTATTCTTCCCAAAATATTTGATGTTTATGCAAACAAATGTAATTGAAAACATTTTTTCTTTTCCCCTTTTCACGTAATATAGAGCAAACCCATATACTTTCCTGTGCCTTGCTTTGTTTCCCCTGACAATGTGACCTACACAAATTCCCAGAAGGGAATATCAAGAGGTTCCTGTTTGTAAGTGTTTGAGTGTGTGTGTGTGTTTTAAATTTCTGTTGTATTTCACTATATAAGCATGCAACAGTTTTTAGCCAGTACCCTGCTGATAGGCATTTGAATTACTTCTCTTCCTTTTTCTCTCTTTTAAAATTTTTATTTACCTCTTTTCAGAGCTGAGGTGGGACCCTGGGCTTCTCACATGCCAGCTGAGAGCTTCAGTGCTTAGCTGTACCAGCCTCTCTGAAGTGAATGTTTGAGCTGTCATGCATACTAGTTGCACAAAGCAAAATCTTAACAAATTTTTGCTTGTATGTAAATTCTATACCACCGTATTTTATTCATTCACTCGAGAACAATTAATTTGGTGCTTCTCTTGGCCTGGGTCTATATGCTGAGGATACACCTTTGATATAAACAGACCCAAGCCTCTGTGCTCAGGATCTTCCACCGTAGGGGGTTCACTGGAGTGAGATGGAACCCCTGGGGTGCTTTAGGTGGGGAGATGAAAACCTGACTCCATAGCAGGATGGTTGAGCCCTCTGTTTAGAATAGTCTTGGGTCACAATTGAGAAATCAGTGCTGGTGAAAGAGAAAAACTGTACAAGAGAAATTGTTCTTTTAAAAACTTTGTTCTTTTTGAAACTGCATAGCTCTGTAACTGCTTCATGGCTCTGTAATTACTTTCTTTTTTTTTTTTTTGTGGGTACCAGGGGGTCGACCTCAGGACCTCGCACGCCAGCAGGCGCCCGTGCCGCTGAGCGATATCACCGGCCCCTTTTTCGTATGTGGGTTCTGGGAGTCGAACTTGGGCCCTCGCGCTTGCCGGGCAGGCGCTTAAGCCGCTGAGCCATCTCACCGGCCCTACTTTCTTAACCCCTCTAACCAGGAGAGTGTAACCAAACATCCAGGATGTCTGATGGTAACAGACATCCAGGATGTCTGATGTCCATGACCATTAATCTAGTCTTGTAACTCATGATCATTAATCTAGCCTTGTAACCGATGATCTCACCCTGCTGGCTAATCAGAACTGCCAGGCTGTTCTGTCTTGCCCTTGTACCTCCTGCTTATGCATCATATAAAACCCCTAGAACCATCAGAGATTGGGGCCTGATATTTTGGGAATGATCCCAGTCAGTGCCCATGGATGTAAAATAAATCTGCCTCCAAACCCTGGTGTCGTTTCGGTGTTTCTGTTTGCTGTAGCATCTGGTGCGTTGGCCGGGAAGACCGACTGTGCTGAACTCTTTGGTCACTGGTCATAGCCCTCACAGACAGAGCAAGGAACTCTCCAGGTCCTGATAGGAAGGTGCACCCATGAGATTTCACAAGTTCCCTCGGAGGTCTGTAGGAGGATTTCTGGCTCCCCACTCCAGTGGCTCACATCAGACCCTACGGGGAGGAGGATGCAGTCTGTCTGTCTGTCTGCCTGCCTGCTTGCTTCTGGTAAGACCCCTGGGGGCACCCCAGTTAGTCTATCAGTCCTGCTCATCTTGAGCAGAAGAAGAGTTTGATCAATTCCTGTTCGTTAAAGCCACCTTCAAGGGAAGGGAGGCTGCAATGTTTGACCTCAGAGTGCCTGCCGAACGATTGTGTGAGTGAGTGGAACAGACAGATTAAGAAATAGGCTGCTCCATCTGTGCACCAAGACTGGGAAGCGCTGGTCATGGGGGCTGATTAGGCTCTCACCTCTGGTTCCATGGCGATCGACATATGACATAATGGAGGCTTTGCACCCTCCTTAACTAAGTGGTGCCTAAGTCCCTGAGAGGGGCTCAGCCAGTGGGCATCTGAATGGTCTCTCTCTGATGGGCACCCATCCTTTGTCTGTTGCACCATCATTCAAGGGTACACAACACACACGTAGAAAAATAGGTAGAATGGGTGCAAGCCAGAGTAAACTTACAGACATGATTGTATGTTAAAAAACTTCAAAAGAGGATTTCCTGATGACTACAGAGTAAAAATAAAACTTCAGAAGCTCCATGCCTTTTGTGAAATTAAATGGCCAAACTTTACCCCAAACTGGCCATCTGAAGGAACACTTGATACTGAAATTATTTGTCGAGTTTGAAACAAAGTGACGGAGCCCGACAAACGAGGCCATCCTGACCAGTTTCCTTATATTGATTCCTGGTTCAACCTGTGTCAAGAGCCTCCCACCCTGGCTCTGCACCTGTGTCCTGCATGACAAGAAAGCCATCCTAGTCACCAAAACAAATTCACAAGGTCATCTGAGAGAATCTCAGATTCAGCCCAAGCCAGAAAAGCTTTATCCTGTTCTGCCAGAGAACTCTGAGTCTGACCTACCAGCTCCTTACACATCAACCCCAAGCTGCTCAGCCAGCTGAGATGCCTCTACTGCCAGCCCTGTCTCCTGCACTAAAGCTGGCTCTCCCAGCTTCCACACCTTCACCTCCAGCCCCGTCTCCTGTATCACAGCATTCTGCTCTTCCAAGAACACCTGATGCACCTTCTGAGCCCCAAAATGACTCTCCACCATGTGGCATCAACATTGCCAGAAATATTGACTGTCCTGTCAGCCTCATGGACATGGGTTATAGCCCCATCAGTTACCACCTCTGCTCTGCCACTCAGTCTGAGGCTCCAGCGCACCTCCAGCTGCCACTTCATGTTTACCCTGGAGCTCAAGGAGGTGCACTTGACCAACCGCCCATGATGTATTACCACCTGTTCAGTTTTACTGACCTTCTTAAATCTATCTCCCATCATGGGAGTTTGACTCCCGGTACCTACATTAAAAAAAAAAAAAAAAAAAACAGATCATGGTTACCAGGAGCTGGAGGCGGTCATTGGTGTTGGGAGAATACCAGTCAAAGAATATACAATTGTAGTTAAGAGAAATAATTCCAAGAGATCTAGTGTACACTAAATGATTAATAATAGTATATTATATACTTGAAAATCACTGAGAGGAGATGTTAAGTGATCTCAGCACCATAAAAAAGATAAGTCCATAAGTAATGCACAGATTAATTAGGTCCATGGAGACAGTCCACACAGTGAACAGAGTTCATCATGTTAGCCGGGCATGGTGGCGCATGCCTGTAATCCCAGCACTCGAGAAGCTGAAGCAGGAGGATTGCTGCAAGTTCTCAGCCAGTCTGGGCTACATAGTGAGTTCAACACCTGCCTGGATTACACAGTGAGAGAGTGTTTGAAAACAAATCATGTTGTCTTCGTTACTTTTCTTGTTGCTTAGACAAAATACTAGACACTCAGAGTTAAAGGAGGAAAGGTCTATTCAGCTCACAGTTTGTAGAAGTTTCAGTCCATAACCAGCTGGCTCCAAGGCAGGGTGGCTTGGCAGAAAGGCAACAGTTCATGGCGGACAGAAGGTAGCAAAGCAGCAAGAGGTCTTTACAGCATCTTTCTGCCCCTTTTATTTTATCCAGACCACTGGGTTTAGGGCAGTATTAAACCAATCCGTTGGCTGATTTTATAATCACACACCCTTAATCCCAGCATTGCACCTTCAGAGGTGGCTGGATCTAGAATCACACACTCTAGATCCAGCCACCTCTGAAGAAGCCCACCTATGACTGCCTAAGGCTTTGGGGGACATCTCGACACAAACCATAACATGTGTTCTGTGCAAAACTATATACAAGTTTTGTCAATTCAAAGAAGTATAAATAAAATGTAAGAATAGAGATAAGGGGGGCCAGTGAGATGGCTCAGCAGTGTAAGCACCTGCCTGGCAAGCGCAAGGGCCCGAGTTCGACTCCTGGAATCCACGTACAAAAAAAGGGCCGGTGATATTGCTCAGCAGCATGGGCGCCTGCTGGCGTGCGAGGTACTGAGGTCAACCCCTGGTACCCACAAAAAAAAAAAAAAAAAAAAAAGAATAGAGATAAGATATATTGTTCAAAGAAAACTTTAAAAATTCTAAAGCAGTGGAGTTTTCACTATTACAGGTATTGTTTTATAGAGTTTTAATAAATGTAGCTACAGAACCCACCAGTGTATTCTTTATTTGGTATATAATACATTAAGTGATGCTGTCTACAGCATCACTTTATCTTAATCAGTTTATCTTAATCATGTTTATATTAATCAGTTTAAGAAAAGTAATAGCTTGTGAATATTCATAAAGGAGTCAGTGCAGGGGGTACATTTTGACTACATTGAATACTTGGACTTGTGAGCTGAGTAAAGTTTGTACAGATCCTATATGAAAGCTACAATAGCAAATTGTAGCAAATTCATTTATTGAGAATATGAACAATAGGAAACTCAGGGCTATACAATGAAAATAATTTTAAAAGGAACACTACATATGTATCTATATCTATATCTATCTATCTCTATCTCTATCTCTATTATTTGACCATAGAGGAGATCATCATGTTAAATGAAAAAAGCAAGACTCAAAAATACAAGTATCCCATACTTATCCTAATATGTGGAATCTAAAAACAAAAAGCCATGAAAGTAGAAGGAAGAGTATTATAAGCCAAGATAAAGGGAATAATACGAAATGGGGAAGGGTGGGTAATGAGGGATGAATAGGATCAAAAGATATATGCATGTATGAAAATACTACAATGAAACCCAGTATCTCATAAAATTCTGTCCTAAAAGTATATTTGAAAAATACAATCAGTAGTCAGTGACATAATGTATAGAAAAACTAAATTTAGAGGAGCTTTGTGCATCTGATTGTAACACCATTCACATACATTTCTATATGAAGGGGCCAAAATTATTCTCACAGATTAAATCCCTGATCATTCAGAGCTTACCAGGTTCGTGCTACTCAGTGTAGTTAATTAACAAAAGGAAACTGTTCTCTATGAGCATCTCAATGTGGCGCTTTCAGGCACAACTTTTCAGGGTTTAAAGAGACAACTCGGGCCAGTGAGATGGCTCAGTGTCCTAAGTGCCTGCCTGGCAAGCGCGAGGGCCCGAGTTCGACTCCCGGAACCCACATACGAAAAAAGGGCCGGTGATATCGCTCAGCGGCACGGGCACCTGCTGGCGCGCGAGGTCCTGAGGTCGATCCCAGGTACCCACAAAAAAAAAAAAAAAAAAAGAGAGACAACTCCTCAAAAAAAAAGAGACAATTCTTCTGCTCCTTCCAGCTCCTTTCCACAGGAAGCTCACTCTCTGGCATCAAGTACCCCAAGGGGAGTTTTTTTCTAGAAAAGTTGGGGGAGGGTAAGAAGTGGGGGACAGGGAGTCCAATTTTGGGAGAGAGAATCGAAAAATGAATGAAAGAAGAGAGGCCAGGCAGGAGACAGTGGGAATAAGAGGGGTTTGCACAGGAGGAGAGGGGTCAGGACAAAGTCTCGGGTACCTAGGGCCTGGTTCTCAAACTCAGTCCCAAGCGTGAGGTCTGAGGTGGGGAAGCCCCATGCTGGAGATTCCCCATCTCTCCGGAGTTTCACTTTTCCCTCTTCCAACCTGTATCAGGTCCTTCGCTCAGGAGGCGACCCTAGTTAACACTCCTCTTAGGGGTCGGGTGCCTAGAGAAGCCAATCAGCGTCACTGCAAAAGCTATGAAGTCTCGTTATCTCCAAAGCAGGGCACGGAGCCCTGAACCCTCCTCCTGGTGCTAGGGGGTCCTAGCCCTGACAGAAACCTAGGTGGGTGAGTGCAGTTCTAAAGGGGAATGGTCTCTACAGGGAGGAGCTAGGGAACAGCCTGGCAGTGTGCAAGACCTGGAAGGACATTTTCGCCCCCTTTGGCCCAGAACCATACATCTGACTGGTGCACTCCTGACCTGACCTGAGGCAGATTAGGACCGGGCAAAAGGAGAGGTCATTGGGTGTGATCTGTCAATCACAGAGAGCTGTCAAGTCTCGGCCAATCACAACTGGGCAACTGGAGTGAGATGTATCAATCATGGGGAGCTGGCAAATCAGGGACAGTCCAGATGTGACGTCACAAGAAGCTATGATGACAGCAGGCTTTGACTTCCCTGCCATTACCCCTTGCTCTTGGGGTGGCCCTTCCTGCATGCAGGACATAACTTCTCTAGTCATCTTTTCATATCCTCTTGTTTCTTTTTTTTTCTTTCTCTCATTTTCCTCCATAAATGTTCATCTCTCTTTTTCTTTCTTCTTTTTCTCTCATTTTCCTCAATAAACGTTACACTGCCATGCTCACCAGCTGGCTCCGTCCGATTCTGTGGACCGGAAGAGCTGGGAGCCCTGGACTCCACGCCGTCCTCAACAGTTCTCGGCGACGCCGGCCAGGAGCTGCCCGCAGAGCCAGGCCCGGAGGCGACAGCGGAGCCAGGGGGTCGGAGCCGACGGTAGCGCGGAGCCCGAGCCGCCCCAGGCCGGGCCCCGCCGCGGAACCGAGCCGAGCGACGCCTCCGCCCGGCCCGCGCTGGGCTGGGCACCGGGAGGCTCCGAGGGCGCCCTCAGCGCGCCTGCCGGGAAGAAGCGCCTGCAGCGAGGCGAGGCCTTGGAGCCGCCGCCGCCCCGCGAGGTCCGAGGCGGCAGCAGCGGTGGGGCTACGCACGGCGGGAAGGCCGTGGCCACCGCGCACCTGGCCGGCGGCCTCAGAGCCATCGCGGGCGGACTGGGTCACAGCGCGGGCGACCCGCGCGGCTCAGGCCTCACGGGCGTCGCTGTGGGCCGGGCCGTTCCGGTCAGAATTCCCGCGCTGAGGGAGCCGGACCGACGCTGCTTTCCTCAGGGGTGGGCGAGACACGGCGGAGTTCCGCCAATCAGCATTCAGAGGGGGCGGGACAAGTGCCCGGGGTGTCAGTTCCGGCCAATCCGCCCCCAGGGCGTAGGCGGGCCGGCGGGGACCACCGTCTGCTCTGAGCCGCGCTGGCTCCGGGCTGACTGGATCCATTCAGCGCCGCGCTCACCTCAGCCGGCGAAGAGCGGCACCAGGACGAGCCTCAGAGCCCGGAATGGGCCGGGGAGCGCGCGGCACCCGAGCTGCAGGCCGAGGTCGGGGTCTCTGACAGAGAGCGCCCGAGGCGCGCGGCCTTTCCTACTCCTGCTCCTCTCGCCGGCCCGCGCGGCTCCCGCCTCACCTCACTGCGCCCGAGCCCGGCGCCGCCTTTCCGCCCGCTGAGACGCGCCCAGCGGGGCTCTCGTGCTGCCCCCGTCCCTCTGCGTCGCAGCCGCTTCCCGCGGTCAGGCTGCAGCCGCCTGTTACTTTCCGTCGCGCTTCCTCCTTCGGCCAGCAGACGGCGCGATGGCGCTGTGAGTAGTTCACCTGTCCAGACACCTGTCCGTCAAACGTTTGACAGTCACTTTGCAGCTGTTTGTGCAGCGTCTCCTCTCGAACGGATTTGGTTTTTGATGATATTGGTGGTGAAACCACAGCAGTGATGGTGTGTCCGGTGTAGTGCATAGTGTAAAAACACTCAATTGTCCTTAATTTGAGCTAAGTGGGACCTTCAAGCTCGATGTTATGTTTTGTCTTTTATTCCTTGTTTTTGGTTTTTTGTTTTGTTTGTTTGTTTGTTTGTTTGTTTGGTACCGTGAATCAATCTCAGGACCTTACGCTTGCCAGGTAGGCGCTGTGTCACAGAGCTATATCCCCGGCCCCTTCTTCGTTCTTCCTTTTGTATCTTTCCTGTGTCCTTCGGTAGGATTGGAGAACCACTCTTGGTTTTTACCCTTGGAAACATCAATTCCAATAATGGTTGCTTCAGAAACAAAAATGTTAACAGTTTTTGAAATCCTTCTCTAACACTGCAGTTTTTGTTCCCTTTCGTGATCAGCCTAAGACCATTCATATACTCTGATTTCAGTTCAGCTGTTTGCAGCAAGAGCCTTTGTTTAAAAAATCTCATAATTAAACTCTGAAAGTCCCTTGTTCTGGCCTCATACATTAAGTTTTGTAATTTTCTCCATACATCATCCTCTGGGATGACAAATAAATCGATCGTTAAAAACGAAGATCCAGGGCCGGTGAGGTGGCTCAGCGGCTTAAGCGCCTGCCTGGCAAGCGCGAGGGCCCGAGTTCGACTCCCGGATCCCACATACAAAAAAGGGGCCGGTGATATCGCTCAGCAGCACGGGCGCCTGCTGGTGCGCGAGGTCCTGAGGTCGACCCCCCGGTACCCACAAAAAAAAAAAAAAAAAAAAAAAAACGAAGATCCATAGTTTTACAGACAGAGAAGGCGGTCTTTTAAAGCTGTCAGTGAAACAGAAGGGACTCAGGAGATGCAGATGCAATCTCTTTACATGCTTGGAAAGTCTCTCTTTAGGAACTGCAGGACAGATGTCGTGCTGAGGCAGGCGCGCCGCACCCATGCCCACTATGGCAGTGGGGGTGAGGATACCTCAGAGGGATCCGTCTCCACTTGGAGTCCACATGTCTGAGTCAACAGTGCACATATCCACACAGTTTTACTCCCGCATCCCAATTCCAAGTATGCTTTTTGTTAATTCCATTGGATAATGCTTTCCTTATTTTGTAATCTGCATTTTTTTTTCTCTGTTCTTGGACTACAGTGAATTGTAAAATTACTGCGGAGAATCCCCTCACCCTAGTCCCTGGGATTCCCAGGCCAGGAAACTGGGATTATGGTGTCAGCAGGTCAGAGTTTGGGGTAAAATTCAGCACCAGAGGGTAAAATATAAATTCTACCACGCTCAGCCATCCTTCATCTGTTTTTCTTTTTAATTTTTATTTTAAATAGAAAAAAATAGAACAAAATTTCAAAACAACATAATAGGAGGGTAACAATGGTTAATACATTGCGTATTGTAATCTTTAAATTAGTTACTCAGAGTACAAGATATGAACATTCAATTGTCCAAACAATATAAGCACAAACCTTTCTTTTCAATGAACTAAGAGAAATTAGTAGTATGACTATCTTAACTATCTTTCATATGTATACATATATATGTGTGTGTATATATATATGTATATATATATATATTTGCTTTTCCCTTCTTTCTTTTCTCCATTCCCCCATCCTAGTTTCTCTTTCCTTTTCAACAGTTTCTTCCCATTAAAATAGGTACTGTACATTTTAAATCTTATTTACTCTTTCAGTTTCTCACACTAGAGAGACAACACGATGTTCACACATATGCATCTGGTTTATTTTACTTATGAGTATGGTCTCTAATTGCATCCATTTACTTATAAAAGTCTCCAGTTTATCCTTCTTTATGGCTGAATAGTACTCCACTGTATAAAAATACCACATCTTTTTTATCCATTCCTTTGTTCACAGGCATTTGGGTTGTTTCCAAGATTTAGGTATTACAAATTGTGCTGCAATAAACATGGGTGCACATATATCGCTGTGGTGTGGTGTTTATAATTCTTCTGGATGTTACGGCAGAAGCGAGGCATATACTCACAGGAGACTGAGAGTCGAGAAACAGGTGAGTTTTTTATCGGAGAAGCTAGTGGCCAGCAGGAGCCTTTGTTTCATAGTTCCTTAAATACACATTTAGGGGTTTTATAAAATCCCTTGGTTGCCATAGAGACCACATCTTCTACTACATCATTTCTTTGGAATGTCACAAGATCCTTCTCAAAACATCAGGTTAATTGACACACAGGATGAGGGGGCAACTGTCAGTTTGACCACCTTGTGCTAAAACTGTTTGTTTCTCCTTTTATGGGTTTTATGCTTAACTGGGAAGGGGTCTGAGGAGTGAGTTTCTCTATGGGTTAGTGCCTTAATATCTAACAGGGTTGGGGAGTGAGTGCATCTAGGGGTTAAGTGAAGACCAGCTGGAGTCTCAAAAGAAAATGGAGTCACTTTAGCCATGTCATGGGAAGATACCCAGAAGGGGAATAGCTGGTCAAATGGTACCTCCAATCCTAGTTTTTTGAGGAATCTCCACACTGATTTCCACAGTGGTTGCACCAGTCGACACTCCATCCTTCATCTTAAAAGATTGTATTTCAATCTTCTGTATCACTGTCTTGTCCAAGCCTTGATTACAACCCCACTCTATTTTCTGCTCCTTGAGAATTGCCTTTTCCTGAATGACATGTGAATGGAGTCAGATGATATGTAACCTTTTATGGGACTTTTTCCACCTGGTAAAATGCATGTAAGATACATCCATGTTCGTGTGGATTAGTAGCCTGTTTCTTCAGAGTATGAGTTCCTGAAATGTTATAATCTTCTTACCTTGACCGATATCTTGCAGTAGAATTTGTTTAATGGATGTAGAGTTCTGAGTTAACAGAAAATATTCTTACAGCACTTTAAATTTCGCTGCATTGTCTTCTGACATCTGTTGCTTTTGATTATACATTAGCAATTCATGTACTGCTCATTCTTATTATTGTTCTTCTGTGTGTAATCTGTTCTTTTTCTCTAGTTGTTTCAAGGTTTTCTGTTTCCTTCCTTTTTTCTGTTTGAATAGGTAGGATTGCATTTGTTTATGTTCTGCCTGAGGCTCACAGAATTTCCTGAATCTATACGTTCAAGTCTTTTGTCCAACTTTGGAAACTTTTGGTCATCAAATCATCAATAGAGATATTTGAAGTAAAACCCCAGGGACACGATGGCTTTAGAGTTCTCCAAACTCCTTTTCCTTTTGCACTCTGAATTTGGTGTGGTCACTACGGGGAGTGCACTGCAGGGGAAATGGGAATTTGAACACTGCACTGGGACCAGGAGAAGTCCCTGGGGTGAGGGGCAGACAGGAAGCACCCAGAGATTGTCTGATGCTCTGAGTTCCCTTCCATTCCTGAGCCAAAGTGTGACAGGGACTGAGACCCTTGCTCTTCAGAGTCCCAATCCCTCCTTTTCCCAAATTGTGTGCAGAAGTGTGTGGGGTGCAAGTTAGTGTGGTCCGACTGGGACAGGTGAGGCACGGTGGTCCTCATCGGATTGTCACAGTCGTCCACATGTGTGGAGGGGACAGAGCATCTGAATGGAGTGTGCCCATTGCCTAAGACAGGGCACACTGGGAGCACTGTGTGAAATGATTCTCAGACACCAGCTTGGAGAGAGGTCCCTGTCGGTATTCAGTGCTCTGCCAGCTCATGCTTACATGTCTTCCTTCCACCCTGGGTCCGGCCTCATCTTCCCCTGGAGGTCTGCTCTATACCATGGAAACGGGTAGAGAGAGGTAGAGTAGCTGGCTGGGCGTGGTGGTGCATGCCTGTAATCCAGCCCTCGGGAGGCTGAGGCAGGAGGATTGCCGTGAGTTTGAGGCCAGCCTGGACTACATAGTGAGTTCAAGGCCAGCCTGAATTGTGGAGCGAGACCCTGTCTCAAAAAACAAAAAGAAAACGAAACAAAACATGAAGTTTGAATCCATTAATCTTGGTTGTAAGTTAATAAGAAACGGAGTGCCTGACCAAGCGCCAATGCTCAGTGAATTTGAGCTTCCCCGTTAGAGAAGACAAAGCGCTCACACGGTGCCTGTTGCCTGTCACGTAATAATGAAGAGTGGGCGTTTACTTTCCGGTGTGGCCAAGCACGCCCGTGGCTTGTATCACAGCGCACCGCGGCTGTGGGGCCGCGAGAAGCAAACCCGGCGCTGAGCCAGAGATCCCGAAATTCCGTCGCGGTGGGAGGCGGTCGGCTTGGTGCTCAGGACCCGCTGCTGTTCACTGCTCTCTGGCACCTGCGGGACGGAGGGACACACATGGGAGAGCAGCTGACTCGAGCGGAGGAAAACTTGGGGGCGGGGGCGCGCGGTGAGTCCCCGCCAATCGCGCTCAGGGAGGGCGCGGCGGGCGGCGCCGGCTGTCGCATCAGAGGGGCTCAGGCCCGGGCTCGGCGCCGCGCTCGCCTCAGCGGGCCCAGAGCGGCACCGGACGAGACGCCACAGGCCGGTGCGGGCCGGCCGGGGAGCGCGCGGCACCCGAGCTGCAGGCCGAGGTCCGGGTCTCCGACAGCGGGCGCCGAGGCGCGCGGCCCCCGTTCCTCCTCTCCCTCATCGCCCCGCTCCTCTCGCCGGCCCGCGCGGCTCCCGCTCCGCTCCGCCCGACCCCGGTGTTACTTGCTTTTTACTGTAAAAATCATCTATTTTTTGCTGAGTTTGGTGACAGATGTCCGTGATCCCAGCTACTTGGGAGGATGAGGCAGGAGGATGCCAATTCGAAGGCCGGTCCCGGCAACTTAGGGAGACCCTGTCTCAAAATATAAAAGGCAGGGGATGTAGCTCAGCGGCGGTGCACTCTCTGGACACGGGAGAGGCCCAGCCACCAATTGTAGCGGTATAAATAACAGGTTTGATGTGGGGTCGTGTAGGAACAGTCCATGAAGTTTCACTGTAGCGGCATAGACCACTGGTTACTTCCTCCTCTCCAACCAGCTTTTCCAATGTCTCAGCCCATAAATAATCCCAGGCTTTATCCCCAGGAAGGTGGATTTATACTTCCTTTTCCTTGGCCACAATAGGACACCTCCTGCATAAACTCTCTTTTGGAAAATTCCTCATTTCCATGGTGACGTAGTGTGTGGCAGGCAAAATGGGCCTGGCGGGTACCACAGCTTTTGCAGATTTCCACCATCACTCATGATTAGCTCCTTTAACTAAATGTGGAACTTCTAAGTAAAAACAATAGAGGTTATTTTATCAGCATGTTGTGTATCTCCTAAGCATTGGCAATGTATAGTCTGTATTTCTTCTAGTTAACTATCTGTGTTCTTGTGAATCTCATTGAGCTTCCTTAAGAAGACCATCTGGGGCCGGTGAGATGGCTCAGCGGCGTAAGCGCCTGCCTTGCAAGCGCGAAGGCCCGAGTTCGACTCCCGGAACCCACATACGAAAAAGGGGCCGGTGATATCGCTCAGCGGCACGGGTGCCTGTTGGCGCGCGAGGTCCTGAGGTCGTCCCCCCGGTACCCACAAAAAAAAAAAAAAAAAAAAAAAAAGAAGACCATCTGCAACTCTTTGTCAGGCAGGTTGTAGATCTCCATTTCTTTGGGGTTGGTTAGGAAGCTTTATTAGCTCCTCTTGATGTCATATTTGCCTAGTTTCTCCTAATCCAAGCAACCTTGAGTTTTGACTGTGCATTGAAGGAGCAAAAGCCACTTGCAAGCTTCACAGTCTTTTGTTCATAGCCTTTACTCACATCAGAGAAAATATTTGTTCTGTTTCTAATAGCTTCCACATAAGGAACATATGCTCTGTGAGGACGAGAACAGGCATGTCGATTCTTTGCAGCTGCATTTCCAATGCCCTGACTTGTTTCTGGTTGTTTTAAAATATTTGTACAGGGAAAAGATATAGCATCAAGAATTGATAAATGGGGGCCGGTGAGATGGCTCAGCGGCATAAGCGCCTGCCTGGCAAGCGCGAGGGCCCGAGTTTGACTCCCGGAACCCACATACGAAAAAGGGGCCGGTGATATTGCTCAGTGGCACGGGCACCTGCTGGCACGCGAGGTCCTGAGGTCGACCCCTGGTACCCACAAAAAAAAAAAAAAAAAAAGAATTGATAAATGGAGCCACTCGTGGTGGTGCACACCTGCAATCTCAGCACTCAGGAGGTTGTGCCAGGAGGATCACAGTGAGTTTAAGGACAGCCTAAGCTACTTAGTAAGTTCAAGGCCAGCCTGAAGTACATAGTGAGACCCTGACTCAAAACAGTAACAAGAAAAAGAATCAATGAATGGGATTATATCAAATTAAGGCACTTCCTCAAAGCAAAGGAAACAACCAACAGAGTGAAGAGACAACCTACAGAATGCAAAACAATTTTTGCCAACTATTTCTAAGACAGAAGACTAATATCTAGAATATAAAGAAATCATTAAAATTAGACTGCCCAAAATAAAAGATCCAGTTAAACAATACGCAACTGAAATGAAAAGACACTTCAGAGAAGAAATACAAATGGCCAATAAATACATGAAAAAATGTTCAGCATCTCTGGTGAATAGAGAAATGCAAATTAAAACAACACTGAGATTCTACCCTACTGCATAAAGAATGAGTATCATTAAGAAAACAAATAATAACAAATGCTGGCCAAGATGCAGAGAAAAGGAACCCTCTACACTGCTGGTGGGAATGTAAAGTAGTACAACCATTATGGAAATCAGTATCAACCCAGCAATTCCTTTCAAGGTATCGTCCCAAAACTGTTCAGACATCATATTACAGTAATACAGGCATTCCCTTGTTTATAGCAGCAGAACTCACAGTAGCTAAGTCTTAGATGCGGCCTATATGTCCACCAGCAGATGAATGAAGAAAATGTGTTATTTATACACAGTGGAGTATTATTCTGCCATAAAGAAAGATAAACTTGGGCCGGTGATATAGCTCAGCGGCATAAGCGCCTGCCTGGCAAGCGTGAGGTCCTGAGTTCAACTCCTGGTACCCAGGTATTAAAAAAAAAAAAAAAAAAAGATAAACTCAAGTTCTTTGCAGGAAAATGGATGGATCTTGAAAATATAATGTTAAGTGAAATAAGACACACAAACTTTAATATCACATGGTTTCTCTTATATAAGCAACCCAAAATATAAATAAAGAGCAAATAAAAGATAAATAATAGTACATAGATCTTGCAAATGGGAAGGGAACCAAGAAATGGACAGAGAGGGGAGGGATGGTTGGGAAAGAAGGATGAAAAAAATCGAGATATGTTATATACATGTACCAACTGCCCATAAGGAATGTAATCATCATGTACTGTAGATATGTACTAATAAAAATAAAAATTGAAATAAACAAATTGATCAAATCAAAGTATTTGTTGACAGAAAGAGTGAATAAATGTCCACACAAACTGACACATGCACACGACACACCCTGCTCTGGTTTGCATCCCTGAAGTGTCTGGATGTAAAGACTTTGTCCCCAGGGGTGGTTATCAGTAGGTGAGGTGAACCTTTAAGATATGGGGCCTACTAACAGGTTCCTAGGTCATTGGGGGTGCATCCAGGAAGGGAATCAAGGGACCTGATCTCAGTCTCTCTCTGCTTCCTGACTGGTGATATAATCCGTTTCTCTGCTATCCACTCTTGCCATGATGTACCACTACCATGACCCTCACCAAAACAGAGCTCTTGTTAGTGTCAGGCTTTTGATCCACCAAAACTGTGAATTAAGTAACATTTTGCTCTTTATATGTATCTACCTCTGTTTTTTTAATGCAATAATGTGTAGCTGATTAGTATTATACATCTTCATACTGACTCATTTTCATACACACAAACTCTTGAAATATCATTTTTTATTTTTATTTTATTTTTTATTAAATTTATTGGTACAATTTAGATATACATATTGATCACATTCATCATAGGAAATTTGTACCTATTCATGATAAATCTTGATTCTTTTTTTTCTGTTCCCCTCCCCTCCATTCAACCCCACTTCCCCTCTTTGTTTACAAAGTTTTGTTTCCATTTTATTCTTCTTTTCTTATTTTTTAACATTTCCCTTCCTTCCTTTCCCCTCCCCCTCCCTAGTTACCCTTTCCTTTTGCACAATTTCTTCCTATTTCACAACATCTATTATATATTTTGGTTCTTATTTACACGTTCAGTTTCTCACACCATAGAGACAATGCGATATTTACACATTTCTCTGATTTATTTCACTTAAGAGTATGATTTCAAGGTGCATCCATTTACCTAGAAATGTCTCAAGTTTATCCTTTTTTATAGCTGAGTAGTGCTTCGTTGTATTAAAAAAAACTTTTTTTTTTTTTTTAACCATTCATTGGTTAAGGGCATTTGAGCTGTTTCCAAGACTTAGCTATTACAAACTATGCCTATATAAACATGCGTGTGCATATATTGCTGTGGTATGATGCTTTTAATTCTTTTGGGATGATACAAAGAAGGTGAATGGCTGGGTCAAAAGGAACCCCTAGTTTTAGTTTTTTGAGGAATCTCCACATTGATTTCTGATGGGTCCTAGCCCATATAAAAGCTGCTTAATCATCATGGCAACTGTCCAACATGGAGGAGAACCAAAAAACAACAACATATCACTCACTTCCTCCTTCTTCTTTCCATCCCAGAAGGAACTCCCTCCCCTCACTTCACACGCACCAAATATCCAACCATCCCTTGTTGTAGTGTCACTTTGTCCACCTTTCCACGCCCCACCTCCAAACACGCCCTCATAATGCTTTGTTCCACAGCCAGCCCCTCAAAGGGTCCCTTACATCCTACTGCAGCCCTCCCATGCCCATATTAAAGGCTTCTCTCAACCTTTCCTTTGTCTTTACTCACGCCAGACCTAACAATTTCCACAGTGGTTGCACCAGTCTACACTCCCACCAACAGTGGAGAAGGGTTCCTTTTTCCCGACAGCCCTACCAGCATTTGTTATTGGTTGATTTCTTGATAATAGCCATCCTTTCTGGGGTGAGATGGAATCTCGGAGTTGTTTTACTTTGCATCTTTCGAATGACCAGTGATGTTGAGCATTTTTCATATATTTATTTGCCATTTGTACTGTCCGAGAAGTGTCTATTCATTTCAGATGCCCTTTTTTTTTTTTTGTGGGTACCGGGGTTCGACCTCAGGATCTCGCGCGCCAGCAGGCGCCTGTGTCACTAAGTGATATCATCGGCCCCTTTTTCGTATGTGGGTTCCGGGAGTCGAACTCAGGACCTCGTGCTTGCCAGGCAGGTGCTTACACCACTGAGCCATCTCACCAGCCCTAGATGCCCACTTTTGGATTGGGTCTTTAAATTTGGGGTGTCTGATTTTTTTCAGTTCTTCCTATATTCTAGATATTAGTCCTTTGTCTGAGGAACAGCCATCAAAATTTTTCCCCATTCTGCGGGTTCTCTCTTCACTTTGTTGGTACTTTCTTTGGCTATGCAAAAGCTTTTTAATGAGACCCCAGTTGTTAATTCTTTGTAATATTTCCTGTACAATCAGGGTTTTGTCCATAAAGTCTTTGCCTTCAAGAGTTCTATCTAGGGGGCCGGTGAGATGGCTCAGCGGTGTACACGCCTGCCTGGCAAGCGTGAGGGCCCATTTCGACTCCCGGAACCCACATACAAAAAAAGGGCGGGCAGATATTGCTCAGCGGAGGGGCACCTGCTGGCGCGCAAGGTCCTGAGGTTAACCCCTGGTACCCACAAAAAAAAAAAAAAAAAAAAAAAAAAAAAGAGTTCTATCTATTCTCTCCTCCAGAAGATTTAGTGTTTCTGTTTTAATATTTAGATCTTTGATCCATTTTGATTTTAGTTTAGTGCATGGTGATAGACATAAGTCTAATTTAGTCTTCAACATATGGAGAACCAGTTTTTCCAGGACCATTTATTAAAGTGGCTTTCTTCCACTGAATGTCTTTGGCCCCTTTGTCAAAGATAAGGTGGTTGAGTGTGTTTGGAGTTGTTTCTGCATCTTCTATTCTGTTCCATTGGTCCCCAGGTCTGCTGTTTGTTTGTTTTTTGTTTTTGCTAATACCATGCTGTTTTATCACAGTAGCTCTGTAGTATAATTTCAAGTCTAGAATTGTGATATACCCTGCCTTGCCTTTGTTGCCCAGAATTATTTTTTTAGCTATTCTAGGTCTCTCCTGGTTCCAAACATTCAAAACATTAAGAATGTTTTCTGTAGTTCAGTGAGGTATGCTAATGGTATTTTGATAGGGATTGCATTACATCTGCATAACAATTTTGGGAGTTTGGCCATTCTCACTATGTTGGTTCTTCCTATCCAAGAGCAAGAGATAAATTTCCATTTTCTGATATCCTCTTCAATCTACTTTGTCAGAGTACTGTAGTTTTCAATGTAGAGGTCTTTTACATCCTTCATTAGATTGATTAGTAGGTATTTCATTTTTTTGGATGCTCTTGTGAAAGGTGTTGTTTCCCTAATTTCTCTCAGTGAGTTTGTTATTGGTGTACAGGAAGGCGATTGTTTTTTGAGTGTTGACTTTGTATCCAGCTGTGCTATTGAATTTGCTTATTAAATCTAGCCGTCTTTTAGTGGAGTTTTTGGGGTCTTCTATGTAGAGTAGCATGTCATCAGCAAATAATGATAATTTGAATTCTTCCTTTCCTATCATTATTCCTTTTGTTTCTTTCTCTTGTCTAATTGCTCTGGCTAATATTTCCAGAACTTTATTGAATAAGAGTGGTGACAGTGGACATACTTGCCTTGTTCCTGACTTTAGAGTGAAAGCTTTCAGTTTTTGACCATTTAGTATGATGTTGGCTGTTGGTTTGTCATAGATGGCTTTTAGCGGACTGAGATAAAGACCATCTATTCCAATTTTCTGTAGGGTTTTTATCATGAATGGGTGTTGGACTTTGTCAAATGCTTTTTCTGCATCTATTGAGATGATCATATGATTTTTGTCCTTAGCTCTGTCGATATGGTGTATTACATTTGTTGATTTGCATATGTTGAGCCATCCCTGCATCCCTGGGATGAATCTTACTTGGTCATTGTGTATAATCTTCTTGATTGCTGCATTCTGTTTGCCAATATTTTATTAAGGATTTTTGTGTCTATGTTTAGTAGGGAGACTGGCCTGTAGTTATCTTTTTTGGTTGGGTCCTTCTGTGGTTTTGGCATAAGGTAATACTTGCTTCCAGGAATGACTTGGGGAGTATTGCTCCCCTTTCAATTCCATTAAAGAGTTTAAGGAGTAATGGCATTAGATCTTCTTTAAATTTCTTGTGGAATTCAGCAGTGAATCCATCAGGACCTGAGATTTTCTTTGTTGGTAAGTTATTAATTACATTTCAGATTTCACTGACTGATATTGGGTTATTTAGAATTTTTATATCTTCTTGATTCAACTTTGGTAATGCATATATATCTAGGAATGTGTCAGTTTCTTCTATGTTTTACACCTTATTAGAATAAAGTTTCTCTAAGTAGTTATTGATGGTCTTCTGGATTTCTGCAGGATCCATTGTGATTTCACTTTTTTCATTCCTAATTGCATGGATTTGAGTCTTTTCTTTTTTCTTATAAGGTTGGTTAAGGGTTTGTCAATTTTATTTAATCTTTCAAAGAACCTACTCTATGATTCAGTGATTCTTTGTATTGTTTCTTTAGTCTCCATTGCATTAATTTCTGCTCTAGTATTATAATTTCACCCCTCATACAAGCTTTGGGCTTGACTTAGTCTTCTTTTTCTAGAATTTTAATGTTCAACATTAGATTGTTTATTTGAGCTTGTTCTGTTTTCCTGATATGAGAGTTCACCACTATTAATTTTCCTCATAGGACTACTTTGATGTGTCCCATAAATTCTGGTATGTTGAATCAGCATTATCATTTAATTGTAGATACTGTTTAATTTCTTCTTTAATTTCATCTGTGACCTGTTGGTTGCTCAGGAGGTTGTCATTTAATTTCCATGTATTTAAGAAGTTTTTGTGGTTTCTTCAGCCATTGATCTCCAATCTCATTGCACTACAGTCAGATAATATGCATGGGATAATTTCAATTCCTTTGCCTTTACTTACGCAAGTTCTATGGGCTATGTGGTCTATTTTAGAGAATATCCCATGTGTAGCTAAGAAGAATGTGTATTCTGATGTTCTGGGGTGGAACACTCTGTAGACATCTTCTAAGTCCATTTGTTCACAGGTTTGGTTCAGTTCTGATATTTCTTTGTTGATTTTTTGTCAAGTTGATCTATTTGTGACAGTGGGGTATTAAGTTTCCCCATTACAATTGTGTTAGTGCTTATTTCATTTTACATGTCCATTAGTATTTGTTTTATGTGGTTGGCTGCACCGGTATTTGGTGCATATATATTTATGATTGCTATCTCTTCTTCTTGGAGTTTCCCCTTAACAAGTATGTAGTGACCTTCTTTATCTCTTTTGATCAGTTTTTCACTGAAGTTCACATTGTCAGAAAATAGAATAGCTACCCCTACTTTTTTCTGGATTCCTGTTGCATGGAGTATTGTTTTCCATCCTTTGACTTTTAGTCTATCAATTTCTTTTTTAGTTAAATGTGGTTGTTTAGTTAGTTAGTTAGTTAGTTAGTTTTGAGACAGTGTCTCACTATGTATTTCAGGATAGCTTTGAATTCACTATGTGGCCCAGGCTGGCCTTGAACTCGTGGTGATCCTTCTGCTTCAGCCTCCCAAGTGCTGGGATTATAGGTGTACACAACCATGCCCTGCTTAAATATGTTCCTTGAATGTAGCGTATTGTTAGATCTTGTTTCTTTCTTTTTTTTTTTTAAAGAGAAGAAAAAAACAGAACAAATCAAAAGAAGAACAAATTTTCAAAACAACATAATAGGAGGGTAACAATGGTTAATACATTACGTATTACTATCTTTAAGTTAGTTATTCAGGACACCAGACATTAGCATTCAATTGTCCAAACATTATTGGCACAAACCTTACTCTTCAATGAACTAAGTAAAAATGGTAGTGTATCTATCTTAACCATCTTATATATATATATATATATATACAATTTTTTTCCCCTTTCCCTTCTTTCTTTTCCCTATTCCAGTCTCTCTTTCCTTTTGACCAGTTTCTTTTTGATTCACCATATCTATTGTACATTTTGGATCTTATTTACTCTTTCAGTTTCTCATTAGATCTTGTTTCTTGATCCATTCTGCCAGTCTGTTTCTTTTGATTGGTGAATTGAGGTCATTTACATTCATGGTTATAACTGATATGTATTGGCTTGTCCTTGTCATATTATTTTCCTGCTGATGGTTCCCTGTCTTTCCCCTTTGTTTAAGTGCTTGCCCTGCCTGGTGGCTTCTTTGTATTGGTGCTCTTGGAATTGTGGTCTTTGTTATCTCTTTCTAGAATATCTTTCAGAACACTTTGTAGTGCTGGTTTCATAGTCATTACATTCTTTATGTGTTCTTTGTCCTGGAAGTGACTTTATTTTTCCCATTAATTCAATTTCCATTTTTCCATTAATTCTGAAAGATAGTTTTGCAGGATACATCAATCTAGATTGGAGTTGCTTTCTTTCAGGACTTGAAATATTTCACTCCAAGCTCTCTTTGACTTAAGGGTTTGTGTTTAGAAGTCTGCTGTGATTCTGATGGGATTTCCTTTATAGGCGATTTGTTTCTTTTCTCTAACAGCTTTAAATATTCGTTGTTGTGCTGAATTTCTGGGATCTTGATTATATACGCCTTGGTGTGGATTTATTTCGATCATGACTAATTGGAATTCTATATGCATTACTTATACATATGTCAAATTCTTTTTCTATGCTTGGAAAGCTTTCTGCCATTACTTCTGTGAACAGGTTTTTTATGTCATTTGTGCTGACTCCTGCTTTTTTATTGACTCCGATCAATTTCATGTTGTTCTTCTTTGCATCACCTTGTAGCTGTTGTATTGTTTTTTCATGGTCCCTTGCTATTTTTAAGAGATCTTTCTTTTCATGATCACTAACCATGCTCCTGTCTTCTAGGTCTGATATTCTGTCTTTACTTTCATTCATTCAATTTTTCAAACTTTTAATGAAATTTTTAATGTCCTCCATATCTGTTTGAATCTGTTTCATGGATTCCATTTTTTTCCTATGTTGGGCATTCAGTTTCCATGATTTTCCTATGCTCCTCTATTTTTTTTTTTATCTATGTGTACTCTAGATTTGCTGATCGAGTCCTTCATTATGGTCATTATCTCTTTTTTTACCTGAGAGATTATTTCTTTCTGATATCCTCTATAGCCTCATATATCTGTTTGTTTTTTTTTTTAATTCTGCTCCTATCATTTCAGAAAATTCAGGTGAGTGACCTCTGATTTCTTCTATCTTGTTGTCTCCTGGATTTGTCCTGGGTGGGCTAGAAGTCTGGGGTTACATTTTGCTTCTTCATCTTGTCATCTTCTATTTTTTAATTTTTAATTTGTTTTCTGTGCTGTTGCTTGTCTTTTTCTTATGTTAGGTAGCTTTGCCACTGATATCAAGGCTTCCCTAGGAAATATCTGTTCCTCTAAGACGTCTTCTAGGTGTAGCTGGCTCTTGGTCTTTGTGTCTGTTCCAACATCCTATCTTCCCACTTTATTAGGGATGAGAATTTGCTACTGCTGTGGCTCAGCAACCAGTCCTTTGGTACTGGGCTATGGGGACTGTTATGAGCCCAGACTATCTCAGTGTTTTTCATACAAAGGTGAACAACTGATTGCACAGGTATGGCATCCTGGCTAAAGCAGTACAATTAGCAATAACAATATTATCAGGCACAGGCTAGGAACTGACAAACTGTGGTAAGTGCAAATTTGGTAACTCTAACCATAGGAGCAAGATCTAGAGTTATATAACAACTTCCAACATAAACCAGGAAATTGTATGCAGTGACTTTCTCCTTAGTAGAATGATTTTATCCTGTGGGGAAGGGGAATTTAAGAGGGGTAGGGGACCAAACAGAGAAATAACTGAAGAGAAACACAGTAGAATCAAGGCTCAAGGGCAAAGGATGATCACCCAAACTTTGGGAAGCTAGAGAGGAGGACAGGAGAGAAAGAATGAAGGAGAAAGCAAAAGAATATCGAGGCAAACCAGACAGACTAGAGACAAAGTTCATTCACATGAAAATATCAAAAAATCAAGAAAGAACCACTGAAGAAAGGGAGAGACAGGACAGGGAAAATAAACCAAACAATAAAAGTCAAAACATACACAACCGGGCCAGTGAGATGGCTCAGCGGCTTAAGTGCCTGCCAGGCAAGCGCGAGGGCCCGAGTTCGACTCCCGGAACCCACATACGAAAAAGGGGCCGGTGATATCACTCAGCGGCACGGGCGCCTGCTGGCGCGTGAGGTCCTGAAGTCAACCCCCCGGTACCCACACACACAAAAAAAAAAACCATACACAACCACCACAAAAAAAAGGGAAAAAATTCCTCTCATGCCCCCAGTTCTGTGTTAGTTCCCTAGTCAGAGCTGGAATCAGTACTGAGTGACCCTGCCAAGTCTGCTGCAGGATTATTGCTAGGTGCAGGGCTGATCTTGGCCACATCGCTGACTCCTCTTAGATGTTGGCTGTAGGGCGGGGGAGTGCCCTTGGCCTGCAACTGGCCACGCCTGTTTGCCTGCTTGCTCCACCAGTTGCAGAGCAAGGGCTGCTTCCAGTCCTTTGTAGCTAGGGTTAAGACTGGCTTTTGGCAGCTGCTGGAAGAGTGTGAATGGCCCCAGCTCCTAGTTCTCAGCAGAATACCAACCCCCCAGTCTGTTGTCCAGCTGCTGGCTGTCTACTGTGACTGGACAGCCCTTCCCTCATTCCGGGACACTGACAGTGAAGTGAACCTGGGGCTGTTCTGCTTTTGGAATTTGAGCCCTGAGCCCTTTGAAATAAAATGGCAACCCCGCCCGCCCGCTGCTGCTCCTCCACCTGACTGCGGGCCAGGCCACCCCGGCTCACTCACCACCCGCTGACTCTGGGGGCCACTTGGGAAACAGCGTCTCGCGTTCTCATTGTTGCCTCCTACTGCATAAGATCCTTCCGGTCCAGGTGAGGTCTCTGTTTCCCAGTGAGCAGCAAAGTTGTTTTCTCTGCTTCCCCACCCACGGGTCAGCTGCACAACTGTTCTGGCTGTGCTGTGCGGTCTCCAGTGTGCAGCACTGAGCTATTTTTTCAGTAGCACTGAATCCTGTTTTCTTCTTCTCCTCAGTTCTCTCGTGGTTCCCACGTGCCTTCCATTCAGTTCGGTTCTTCTCTGCGCTATTGTTTTCCAGACTCTCGGCACTTTGTCCTGAAGAAGCTGAGTTGCCTGCACTCACTACTCTGCCATTGTTGCTTTCAAAATATCATTTTTTTAAATGTTACATTGTGAACATCTTCGATGTCATTATGAATTATTAAATTGTCTACAAAGTGTTATGAAAAATTTTAAAAGTTCCTAAATTTGAAGAACAGTATAATGATTAGATCTAATCATTTTAATATTTTATGGAATAAATTATATTTCTACAGTTTTTGCTGAAACCCTCAAATATTAATGCTAATATTGTGACCGGCACTCCTAAATACTTTAATATTCATCTTTTAAAAATAACATTTTTGGGGGCCAGTGAGATGGCTCAGCGGCATAAGCGCCTGCCTGGCAAGCGCGAGGGCCTGAGTTTGACTCCCGGAACCCACATACGAGAAAAGGGCCGGTGATATCGCTCAGTGGCACAGGCACCTGCTGGTGCACGAGGTCCTGAGGTCAACCCCCGGTACCCACAAAAAAAAAAAAAAAAACATTTTTCTTTAACAATATTATTATGACACTGAAGAAAATTACAATAATTGTCTAATATTGTTCAAGGTCAAAATAATACAAAATCTTCTTAATTATTCCCAACATGCCCATCACTTGGAGACAAGGGCAGGAGCCTTTGGCTTCTCTGAGGACTCATCTCTGCCAGCCACCCCAATCTCTTGATAGCAACACCAGGGAAAACTGAAAGTAGAAACTTTTCCTCTGCTTGTTATTTCTTGGTTTTTGGAACTCAGTGTTTTTAAAAACCCTCCATGTATTCTTTTCTGAAAAGCAGCTCTCGTTTGGGAAGAACAGCTCAGTGTCCATCTGATATCTTAGAGTGTGGACAGGCACACTGGGAACTTCAAGACACAAGTATAGCCTCTGTTCTCCCTGGGCCTCTGTCCCACTCAGTGGGTCACAGGTAGTACTAAAAGTGGCACCTCCAGCAGCAGGCGTCAGCTAACATGAGTCCTGAGAGGCGCAATCTCTCTCCCTCAGGTCAGGAGTGAATCATGATCCCCCACCCCCACCCCATGACCAGGGGTGAATGAAGGTCCACACTGGCAGTAAGTCCCAACCACCAGAACCCCCTCTTCTCTCCTCATAGAGCCAAATGTAGCCCCACCCATCCCTCCCTCCTGGACGTCTCCCAGCCCACCTCACTGTCTGCTCTTCATGCGTGAGAACTGACCTTCTGTGTCCTTTTTCTCCTAGGTCCAGTCCCAAAAGGTCTCCCAGTGTCCTGCACACTCATCCTCATAGGCTCTGCACACACTTGCTCTGTCTCCTCTCACACCCCCTCATCAGCTCCTGCAATTTTCCTACTGCAGCCCCTGGAGTTGTCAACTCATGACCAACTAAACCTCCAAAGTCCTCTCTCAGGACGGTCCTCACCGGAAGGCTCCAAAAGTAACCTGGGTCTCCTTGAGGAAACAAGCCCTTCTGAACATTCTTCTGTGAGTGTGTATCTTCAGGGACTTGTTCCCATGGGCCAGAAGGCAGGTGGACACCTGGCTCCTCATTGTGGTTCTCAGAGCTTTTTACTTCTCCCTTTCCTAACATTCCCTAACCTGTCATCAGATTAGAGCCCCCACTCCTCTCACTGAATTTACTCCTAGGGTCCCTAGGCCATTCCCCATTTCTTCACTCTTAGCTCCTGGCTCTCTTCCTCTCCTGCAGTCTTATATCTTTGGTCCTTTGTGATTTCAGCTGAAACAGGTGTGGTGACTGAAAATGATCCCCAAAATATCCAGCTCTAATCCTTGCAACAGTGGATATTTCACATTACTGATATAATTAAACAGCTGAAAATGGAGAGATTATCCCGGACTGTCTTGGACTGGTGGCCCCAATCATATCACATGAATCCTTCAACGCCCTTCTCTGGTTAGAGGCAAATGATGCAGCAGAGCCAGCAGGGGAGAAGTTGCAGAGGCAAGGTTAGAGGATCCACCTGGAGAACAATGGGATGCGCTGTAAGGGCCGTATCTGTGGACAAGGAGAGTTAATGTGGTTGCTGGATGACCTGTCAGTAAAGAACTAGGACCTCAGCCCCACATCTACAAGGAACTGAATTCTGACAACTTGTGTGATCTTGGATTCTTCCCCAGAGCCTCCACTGAGGAGCACAGATGAGTGACACCTTGACCTCAGCCTGAGGAGGCTGTGTTGGACTTGGAACCTGCATAACGGTGAGGTAATAAAAGGTGCTATCTAAGCTGCTTGGGTTGTGGTAATTTGTGCTGCTCTATGAGCTCTGTGAAGACTGGAAAAACTGGTTTCTAATTCTCAGCAGGCAAACATGACTTAGCTACCCAGGAAGATGGTGGAGGATGGAATAAGAGGACAAGAGAATTGGACGTGTGGAATGGGGAGCTACTGTGAGGTCACAAGACCCACTGGGGAGCCATACTCCACAAGAGGCCCAGAGGGCACCCCATTCACCAGAGCATTCAAGAATGTGCTGGTGAGAGGGAGCAGCATTGCTAAGAGCATTGGTCTGTAGTTCTCTGAAGGCCAGTGATAAAAGTAAGACATGTGGTCCCAGTGTTGGGCTCATACATATCTGTGAGGAGGATCTGGCCTTAAAGTGCTTGAGACCAAGTGGTGGCAGTTAACCAGCGGAACTCAGAGGACATCCTCACCCCAGTTACCCAGAGTAACAACTGGGTTGATTGACACAGAGGGAGCGGTGGAGAAGTTTAACGGAGGATGGTGTCACTGGGGTCAAAGCAGATGAATGGCAGCAAGGGTGCTGCTCAGTATCTGTGATAAAACATAGAGCAGGAGAATGAAGTTGTTTGAGGCAATAAGAAGTCATGATTCCATTCTCAAGTCCCAGATCTATGCCAATGTTCGTATTCAGAATCCAGTGACTAAGGAGGTGTTTGCATCTGTAGGAAGGGCACTGCAACATCGTGACAAGTGTATACAGTGACAATTCTTCCAATCCTTCCATAAAGGATCCCACAGCCATTTGCTCAGGAGGCCACATGGGGAAAAAGAATATCAGCAGTGACAATTCCTCCAATCCTTTTGTAAAGGACCTCACAGCCATTTACCCAGGAGACCACATGGGGAAAAGAATATCAGCAGAATACTAAAAAGTGATCTGAGTTTAATTTGACACCAATACACAGATCCCTACAGCATGGCTATGTCTCCCCTAGCACAGTGGGACCTGCATGGCCAGGAGATAAACCTGAACCAAATCTGGCTCGCCATGGGATCCCCTAGGTCCGTAAACACATCCCAAAATTTTCCTGTGTGTAAAATTAATATCAATATCCTGACAGTTGGAGGAACCCCACACTATAGCCCTAGTGTATGCAGAAAATCTCTCACTGTGCTAAAGAGTAAATGGAAACATCTGAAACCACCTAATCCCAACCAAGCTAGAAATGATGCTGTGCCCTAGGGGCAGCTCTGGTGGATTTGGAACCATCAGTGGAGAGATTAATGATATAGGGGTGGTGCTACTGATTTATAGTTTGCCTCAGGGCTACTTTGAGTCCTTGCCTCTATAATGCAGTGTTTGGAGACCTGGCTGTCCTAGACATCCTAAACACATCGAGTCAGTTCTCTGCATCGCAACATCATGCTGTCTGGAATGGATGAACCAGAGGTGGGAAGTGCCCTGAAGGTCATGGTAAGACATGTGCGCTCCAGAAGGTAGAAGATAAACCTCTCTGAGATCCAGATGTGGCCATTTCAGTGACGTTTATGTTCTGGTGTTCAGTGGTGAGAGACATGCAGAGTAGTCTCCTTCAAAATGCAAGACAACCTGTTGCATCTGGAAGCGCTCACTCCAAAGAGGAAGTAGGCTGTTTGCTCAGCCTCTTTGGGTTGTGGCAACAACACGTTGCACACTGAGGACATTATTTGGCCCGTACTCTGCATTGCGGATGATGATGTCATTTTCAAGTGGGACCTGGACAGCAAAGCACACTGGAGCAAGCTGGGGTGCCATCAACCCCCATATCCCAGTCCTCATGGTGTTTGGGAATCTAGTGGGAAAGATTCAGGATTTAGCTGAACAAGCAGCAGCTGAAGAACCACCAGAGAGAGCCCTGGGGTATGCAGGGATGCTATGCCACCAAGTACGGAAATATGCCCCTTTCAGAGCCATCTTTGTTGTGTTATTGGGCTCTGGTGAGACAGAATGCCTGACCATGAGAACCAAGCAACCACATGACAAGTGTCCATGAACGAGGTTCTGTGTAACCCTCTAAGTCTTAAATTGGCCCAGGATTATCCAAAACAACATGTAAATTATACATTTGGACTTGGGCCTGAATGACATGTTAACACCCACCAGAGGAAATCCACTGCTGAAGTAGCCCTGAACAACCAGGCAGACAAGGTGACATGAGCCAGCCTCCATCCCCAGTCACCCAGGACAAGCCACGATGGGCACGTGTATGTTACAGCAGCAATGGCACAGACCAGATCCATGAGGGTCCAGCAGCGCCGATTCCACTTACCATGGCCGGTGCAGCTACTGCCTTCACTGGACATCTGTCTGTTCAGCAGTAGGGCCCAACACTGGTCTTTAGGTGACCAACAAACCACTACCTGATAAACTGACTGCCTGGAGCCCCTCAGTCCTGGAAGGGCCAGCGATCCATCCTCAGAGGAAGAGAGCTCTCTCCCAGGGGTGTGTTTTCCCTCCTGCTCTAAGACCCTCAGCAACACCACCACCCAAGACTCTGGATGCGACTGATCCACAGGGCTGGAATTGCTCTTAGTGTAGCATCTGAGCAGGGGACCCACTTCACAGAGACTGATGTGCAGGGGGCTCCATGACCATGGAATCCACTGGTCGAATCACAGTGTGCACCACGCTGGGGCTGCTGGCCACACAGAATGCTTGATGAGCTTTCTAAAGCCACAGTTGAAGCACCAGCCTTGATGAAACCCTCTGAAGGGATGGAGTGCCGTCTCTTAGAGCGCAGTGCATTTCTTATACCAGGGGTCTGTGTGATGCTTTGTTCTCAGTAGGAAGGACCTGAGTGTCCTGAAACCAAATAGAGGAAGTAGGCGTGGCGCTATGTGGCAGATTAACTAATGGGTAACTTGTAACACCCAGCTGAACTGACTCAGCATGGTGCTGGGTGTGGAGGGCCCACCTGAGGACTGTTGCCAAGAGCATAAAAAGAGAACTGGAAGGGAAGATAGTGTGCTGTTGATTCTCCTGGAGAAGCTTGTCACCCTGGCTCTCCTGATAAGAACTCAGCTGTCCTCATCGTTGGAGGAGCTCAGATTCTCTCTATCGCTGAAGATGCCTGCAGTTCGCTTTGGGGGAGCTCTGGTCCTTACTTTAAGCATTGCTTCCTTGCTCCAGTGCAGATCCCTCAGCTGCTGGCACAGATCCTTCACCACACTGGCGCAGACTTTCTCACTTCCACCACAGACCTTTGGGCCTTCCCAGTGCAGATCCTTGATATAGACTTGCACGAGACATTGTTGTGAGCTCTAGGCCTCCATTTGGACTTGCGGAGGACATTGCCATGGGATCTAGGTCCTCAGCTGGATTTTTGGGTCTCTAGTGCGTGGACAGATCTCCTGCACTCTTTTGCATTAGACTCTTTGCGTGAATATTATAAAATAATCCTATAAGTTATGTGTCCTGTATTAAATCTTTTCCCTTGTAAACCCTGACTACAACACCCTATTATCCATCACTTAGATTCACCCACTGGGGGATCTAGCACTTCTCATTTCTACAACTCTGGGCTCTATCAGGTGGGAGATCCTGGTTTTCCAAAGGGTCTGGGCACTTTTACCAGGGGAAAAACAAGGGTCCCGCTGAACCACATGTTATGTTTGCTGCTGGGGTAGTTTGCACTCCAGTTTCCCAGGACTAGCAGAAGAGAAAAGCAGCTCCCTTCTTTGGCAGCTTTGGACACAGTTCCACAGGCAGAAGCAGGGCTGCTGTCACCTAATGGGGCAAAGGGTGATGGGTGGAACCCAGGGATCTCCTGGGGCACCTCCTTTGGTCCCCTTGTCCAACTGTAACTATGAACAGACATGCAGCAAACCCAACACAACCTCTCCTCCTGGAAGGCATGGGATTTCGCCAACCTTCCATCCATGAGAGGACCCCTCACGGCCTTGTTCTACTCTTAGGTTGCCTGAGGTCTGTGATTCATCCTACAAACATCTCTCCCGTCCATCACTCAGGGTCAGCTGACTTTCTTTCTTTCTTTCTTTTTTCTTTTGGAAAAAGCAGTGACAAAGTTTATTTGTAGAAGTGAAGTGTGAGGGAGAAACTGACTCTGCAGAGCAAGCTCAGGCTGAGTAAAAAGGGAAAAAGCAAGATGAAAAACGTCATGGAGAAAGCGGAGTGGGCTACAGTGAGGAAAGCCGCGATAGTCCAGATTGCGTTTCTGCCTGCCGGACTTTGAGTATTTTCTTGCTCCTGCCCCTTCATCTCCTACAAGTGATTCCCCTCATAAACTCCTGGTGAATTCAATCCCATCTTGGCAGCTGCATTTTGGGAGACTGGGATTAACTAATCCTCCATGTGTGCACATATGAAAAATTACTTATTCCATCTTGTGAACTCGTCTCTTTATTCCATTTTTCCCACTGCCTTGGCTCCATTTTACCAGTCTTTGTATTAACTTTGTGAGCTAATGGATGATTTTTGTTCTTAAAAATTTTTTTTTGAAATGGGATTTCACTACATAGCTGGACTTGAATTCACGCTGTAGTCCAGGCTGGCTTTGCACTCACAGTGATCTGCCTGCCTTAGCTTCCCAAGGTCTGGGATTACAAGTGTGCACACCACACTTGGCTATAGATGGTTCTTGTTTGAAGCCAGAAAATTTTGGTATAGTTTGTTACACAATAGCACATAACAAATACAGTTTCTTTTAAGTTTTGATTATTCAAAAGATATTATCTACATCTCTTTTATTTCCTTGCCTTTTAATAATGTTAGGTATGCCCACAGTTTTCAATGAATCTCTTTTAAACTTTCTATTGTCTTTTTTCTTGTCTTCCCTCCCTTCCTTTTTTCCTCCCTCCCTTTCCCCCTGCATTTCTTGTTTTTTATTCTCTCACATTTTTGCTTTTTACTTTGGAAGATTCCAAACATATGAACTATATCATGGAGTTATGCTGAGAGGCAGCAGAATCTGGCCCTGTGCTCTGACAGAGCAATCCGAGCTCATGGAGCAAAGGAAAGGAAAAGATATTGGTGTAGGCCTGTGATGTGGTTCTGCATCCAAGACGGAGGCTCCAGCTCCTTCATTGTCCCTTCAGCTCAGTGTTTTCTTCTCAGAACAGCAGCATCATGAACTCTCACACATTCTTGGTGAAAATTTAAATTGGTGCAAGCACTATGGTAATTAGCATTATCTAGCTGGGTGGAAGACAATAGCTTACAGAACAATCCTACTTGTGAGCCTATTCTGGGAACGTCCTTGCCTGTGTGTCCCAGGAGACGTGTGCGCTGATGTTTATGGCAAAGACTAGAATCAGCCACATGAACAACAGGAAAGTGGCAAGTTGTGGTATAACCATAAACTGTAAAATGTCAGCAGTGAAACCAAATGAAGGACAGCCTCACACAGCAGGGATCCCAGTGACACACAGCACGCACGAGTGCACTGCCCAGGAAGTGACAAACAGGCAGCACAAAGTAACATTTGTTTGGGGGATGATACACTTATTGTAAAAATATTGAAAGAAACACAAAGGAACAAGGAACACGAGACTCAGGAGGACAGGAGGTCTGTGTGGGAGATGGGGCTGGACACAGCCCAGGGGTTTTCACTCCATGGCTAAGTAGAACGTAATTTATTATCATCTACAACACCAGCTATTTGACCTTTATTTTCTAATGTGACCCAATTACACACAAAAGGTTGAACCAAACTATGGAAAGCTGATTCTTCATTTTGAAATTTTAATTTTTATTAATACATGTTTGTAGTACATAATGATGATATTCATCTTGGGGAATTGGTACACATACATAGCACATCTAAATTTTTTTATCCCCTCTCCCTATCCTCCACCCTCCATCTATTGACCCTCTTCTCTTTTGCAAAGATCTACCTCCCTTTATCCAATTATCTATCTTTTATTTTTCTCTTTATTTATATTTTGGGTTTCTCATGTAGAGAAATCCTGCAATATTTAGGCTCATGTGTTGATTTACTTCACCTAACATTATGTTCTCAAGGTGCAACCATCTTTCTACAAATGACTGAAGTTTATCCTTCTTTATGGCAGATATATATATATATATATATATATATATATATATATATATATTATCACATTTCTTTATCCATTCATCTGTCGATGGATATATAAGCCACTTTTAAGACTTAGCTACTGGCCACAAAAGCTTTCAGTTCTTTGGAACTCAGCAGCAATCTTGGAGAAGAGCCTCTGGTTCCATTAAATGAGATTCTGGAGCAAGCAACAGATAGATAGCACATGTCCTCAAGCTCTGGCAGAAGTCAAGATTCAGTGAGAAAAGGAAACAAAGAATTTGGTGACCAACATGTAGCAGTGCAGGATGCCAGCGCAATCACACCTGTTTTTCACAGGTGAAGATGAAAAGAATAAAGAAATATATATGACTCCTTTCAAGGGTGTAAAAGCAACCCAAGGATTCACTCAGCAGAAGACTAAAAGGACAGAGAAAAATGGCAAGGTCAGCGAGGACAGAAAGGAGACGGTAGATGCCGAGGCTAACTCTGAGGCTCATGGAGTCCCGGACCAGAATAGAAGTGGAGATGGGATTACCAAGATGGGCAGCGAGAGGAAAAGGTAGACTTAACCTCACACAACTTCTCCATGAAGTTATGTCGAGAGATGATGGAGGTGGAATTCTTCAAAATTGTGTTCATTCCTTTGCTTTAATAAAGTTGTCCTTGTGAAACCAAAAAAAAAGACTTAGCTACTATGAATTGTGCTGCTATGATCATAGGTATGCATGTATCACTGTAACATAATGTCTTTAACTCCTGCAGGAAGATGCCTAGAAAGGGAATAGCTGGGTCAAATGGAATTTTAGGTTTTTGAGGAATCTCCATACTGATTTCCATACTGATTATATTAATGTTCATGCTACCAACAATGTAGGGTTCCTTTTTCCCCAGTTTTGCCAGAATTTATTATTATTTCATTTCTTGATGACAGCCATTATTCCCAGAACATGGAATCTTCGTGTTGTTTTAATTTGCATTTCTCTAATGGCCAGGGATGTGGAACATTTCTTCATGTATTTACTGGCTATTTGTACTACTTCTTCTGAGAACTGTCCATTCATTTCAGTTGCCAATTTATTGATTGGGTCTTCTATTTTGGGAGTCTTATTTTGAGTTCTTTATATATTCTAGATGTTAGTTCTCTGTTCCAGGAATAGCTGGCAAAAATTTTTGCCATTTTGTAGGTTGTTTCTTCACTCAGTTGTTTCCCTTGCTGTGCAGCTTTTTGATACGATCTCATTTGTTGATTCTTGATGTTATTTCTTATGCAACTGGAATTCTGTTCAGAAAAATCCTTCCCTATGCCTATGTCTTCAAGCATTTTACCTATTTTATCTTCCAGCAGATTGTGTTAACATTTAGATATTTGATTCATATTGATTTTAGTTTACTACACAATAAGAGTTATGGATCTAGACTCTTTTCTGCTTGTGGAGAGCCAGTTTTGACAGCCACATTTTTTAGAGAGGATATCTTTCCTCCAGCATGTTTTTGGCCCTTTTGTCAAAGAGCAGATGACTGCATGGGCCTGGGGTTGTATCTACATCTTCTATTCTGTTCTATCAATCCTCTATTTTATTTATTTTTTTGTGGGTACCGGGGGTCGACCTCAGGACCTCACACGCCAGTAGGCGCCTGTGCCACTGAGCGATATCACCGGCCCTTTTCTCGTATGTGGGTTCCGGGAGTCGAACTCGGGCCCTCGCGCTTGCCAGGCAGGTGCTTATGCCGCTGAGCCATCTCACCGGCCCCTCAATCCTCTATTTTAAAAGAAAGAAAGATCACAGTTCATATAACTTTTATTACATAGTTTAAATTGTTCTATTATTTTATTACTATTTATTGCTGTTGACTTCTTACACTGCCTAATTTATAAATTAATCTTTTATATTATAGGAGAACACATAGTGTTGTAGTCAGGATTTCTAAGTGAATAGATTTAACACAGGACACATAAACTTATAGGATTGTCATAGTATTCACCCAAAAAGTCAAGACTGGAAGAGTGCAAGAAATTTCTTCATGCGCTAGAGACCCGAAGAATCCAACCAAGGGATTAGATCCCACCTCAATGTCCGCAAGGGGTCCAGCCAGAGGCCTAGAGCCCACAGCAATGTCTCATGCAAGTCCCTACCAAGGATCTGCACTGGAAAGGCCCAAGGACCAGTGGTGGAAGCTAGGGTGAAGGATCTGTGCCAGAAGGCTGAGGGATGTGCACTGGAGCCAGGAAGCGATGCTCAAGACAAAGGCGAAGACCAGAGCTCCCACGAAGAGAACAGCAGCCATCCCCAGCGACTGTGAGGACCGGAGCTCCGACGGTGATGACAAAAACCAGACTCAACAAACTTCCTGGGAAATCAACAGCATGCACTCTTCTCCTCCTGTTCTCCTTTTATGCCACGCCAGCAACAATGGTCGGGTGGCTCTTCCACGCCCAGAGCCACGCTCTGGTTCAGCTGGGCCTTCCCACTCAAGTTGACCATTAATTAGCCCACTACAGATAGGTTTGGTGCTGTGTTGGGTTTCAGGCACCCACTTGGGGTCTTGGAATCTCTACTCCGTGGAGAAGGGGGAGCCCTACAGTACTGAAATTATATCCTGGACTCGCATTGAAAAGCTCAGAGCTATAAAATTAAGGTGATTTAAAAACACAACCACCTAGAGGGATAGATATATTATCTGAAAAAGTAAAACCTAGGAGCGCTGTTCCTGAAACGGAAATGTTTAGACCCATGCATGTATGCGGGTGACAGCGCCACCTCCTGGGCTTGGGTTCCGGGCCATTCCAGGGCTGTTCCTCTGTCGCCCCCGCAGTTCATCACCACTCGGCGGCCCGGTCTCTGCGGGAATCTGCGTGGCGCTGAGGCGCAACGTGTCCTGGCTCAGGGGAACCCTGCGTCTCCACTGCGTCCCCAGGGCGGGCTCACCGTGCCGCTGCGCTCCCTGGGCGCGCGCTTCCTTCAGGAGAGTCCCGGGGGCAGCGGGGGAGGAGGAGCCAGCTCGGGAGAGGGATCCAGGCAGCGAGGAGGAGGACGAGGCCCGGGCCGCGCTCTCCTCTCACAGCCTCCGCTCCGGACTCGGGGAGACTAAGTGACCAAGAGCGCTCAGTGCCGGCGGAGAGGGCCAGGGCCGCGCCCAAGGCCTCCAGGAGTGGCCGTCGGGGTCTCAGGCCCAGGGCGGTGTCACGACGAGGACATTAGTCTCCGGGGGTTCCCCATCTTCCCGGGGTTTCGCTTCTTAGTCAGCCAACCCGCATTGGGTCCTTCTGTCTGGACACTGGTGACGCGGCCCCGCTTCTCACGTCCATTGGTTCCTGGCTCCTAGAGCAGCCAATCAGCGTCGCCGCGGTTCCGGTTGTAAAGTCCTTAGCGAGAGCCGGGACCGAGTCTCCAACTCCTGAGGATGGGGGCGATGGCGCCCCGAACCCTCCTCCTGCTGCTGTCGGGGGCCCTGGTCCTGACCGAGACCTGGGCGGGTGAGTGCGGGGCGGAGGGGGGCGGAGGAGCGAGAGGACAGCCCGGCTGGGGGCGCGGGAACCCGGGAGCCGCATTTCCGCCTCGGAGGCGAGAACCCTGCGCCACTCAGTCACCCCGGTCCTGCCCCCGTCTCCTGCCCCCTGCCGTCCCAGCTCGGCGCCGCCTCCCGTTCCGCTGCCCCTTTTCTGTCTCCAGAGCCCCGCCCGCTCCTCGCCTCGCGGCCGGTCCACCCGGGACCGGGTCCCGCGCGGGAGGAGGGCGCGGTCTCACCGCCCCGCGCCGCCCCGCAGGCTCCCACTCCATGCGCTTCTTCCACACCACTGTGTCCCAGCCCGGCCGCGCCGAGCCCCGCTTCATTGGGGTCGGCTACGTGGACGACACGCAGTTCGTGCGCTTCGACAGCGACGCCGCAGATCCGAAGGCAGAGCCACGGGCTCCATGGGTGGAGCAGGAGGACCAGGCGTATTGGGACGAGCAGACGTGGAGAGCCAAGGGCGCCGCACAGACTGACCGAGGGGACCTGCGGACTGCACTGCTCTACTACAACCAGAGCGAGGATGGTGAGAGGTCACGACCCCTGCCCGCCCCCACAGGCGGCCCGAATGATCCGCGGTCCCCAGGTCCGAGGCTGCGGGACCTGCGGAGACCCCGGTCCCGGAAGAGGGCGGGGAACTGTGACCGGGTTTTATTTTCAGTTTGAGTGTGTGTGGGGGGGAATCGCCGGGGTGGGGGCGGGGCTGACCGATGGGGCGGGGCCAGGTTTTCACACCTTCCAGAGGATGTATGGCTGTGAAGTGGGGTCCGACGGGCGCTTCCTTGCTGGGCACGTGCAAGTCGCCTACGAGGGCGCGGATTACATCGCCCTGAATGAGGACCTGAGCTCCTGGACCGCGAGGGACATGGCGGCTCAGATCACACAGCGCAAGTGGGTGGAGACCCGCTATTCAGAGCGCTACAGGGCCTACCTGGAGGGGGAGTGCGTGGAGTGGCTCCGGAGATACCTGGAGAAAGGGAAGGAGACGCTGCAGCGCACAGGTACCAGGGCCACAGGGAACCTTCCACCATCTGTCCTCATCCTAGAGAGGTATCTCCTCAGGGGAAAGGAAAATGGGACCCTCCCTGCAGTACTGAAGCTTTCTTCTGATGGAGGGAGAAGAGTGCTTCTGGGATTTCACATCCAGTAGGAGAGTGAGTCTCCTGAGGGCCTGCCCATCTCTCAGGAAAATAGGAGTCTGTCAGGGTGGAAGGAGAGATCTCTGAGATGCCCTATCAGCACTTCCACTCCGGCTGTAGACTATGAACTTGACCGCTCTTGGCCTTGTTCACTGCCCCCCCCACCGAGTGTCTTTGCAGGTCTGAGTTCAGTTATTCTAAGTCTCCCACTCTCCACCCACTCAGGACCAGAGGTCCCTTTTAAGCTACTCAGAGACCTGGAGCCTCTTCCCCTGGACTGGCTCACCCCGAGTCTACAACTGTCCGAGGAATAGATTATCCCAGATGTCTGTGTCTAGCCTGGTCTCTGGGGTTTGCAGTCTCCCTAGCTCCACTTGTCCTGTCCGTTCTCAGGATGGTCACCGGAGCGCTGCTGGAGTGGCCCAGGAAGAATGCAAAGTGCCTGAATTTTCCCTTTTCCCCTCAGACCCCCCAGAGACACATGTGACTCGCCACCCCTTCTCCAAGGAAGAGGTCACCCTGAGATGCTGGGCCCTGGGCTTCTACCCTGCGGAGATCACCCTGACCTGGCAGCTGGATGGGCAGGA
This sequence comes from Erethizon dorsatum, assembly GCA_028451465.1. NCBI lineage: Eukaryota > Metazoa > Chordata > Mammalia > Rodentia > Erethizontidae > Erethizon > Erethizon dorsatum. The sequence continues at coordinate 167,295,689 of CM051822.1, forward strand.
CCTGACCCAGGACATGGAGCTGGTGGAGACCAGGCCTGCAGGGGATGGAACCTTCCAGAAGTGGGCAGCTGTGGTGGTGCCTGCTGGAGAGGAGCAGAATTTCACATGCCACGTGCAGCATGAGGGGCTGCCTGAGCCCCGCACCCTGAGATGGGGTAAGGGGGATAGGAGCATAGGGTCTCTTTGAGGAAAGCAGGAATCTTTTTTCAACCTTAAGTAGCTCAGGGCTGACACCTAGGCATCCATTCTCTTTTTCTTCCCTTCCCAGAGCCGTCTCTTCAGGCCACTGTCCCCACTGGAGTGGTCAAAGCCATAGGAGTCATTGCTGCCGTCATCGGTCTTCTTGTGGTCACTGGAGCTGTGGTGGCTCTTGTAATGTGGAGGATAAAGAGGGCAGGTAAGAAGGGGTCAGCGTCTTGAGTGTTTGGGGTTCAGGCCCCACAGAGGAGTGCGCCTTCCTCATTACGGTAAACACCATCCACACACACAGATGCTTACCCAGCGTGGGGCCCCAGGACACTTACTCTGTTGTAAAGCTCAAGAAACAGGAAGGACAGATTTGTCACCCGTAGGGTTGTGATGGGGGCCTGATTCCCAGCAGTCAGGGTTCAGAGGGGAAGGTCCCTGCTGAGGACAGAGCTCCAGGAGGGCAGTTGGCACAGGTCCTGAACATGTCCTTTCCTCATGCCTCCTGATCCTTCTCTGGGTCTGCAGTCCCAGTTCTGGAATCTTCCCTGGGGTCCAGGCCTGGGCAGTTCTTCCAGGCTGTCAAGGCCTGGCCTCCTCCCTGGCTTCTCACAAGACATGTACTTCCCACAGGTGTAAAAGGAGGGAGCTACACCCAGGCTGCAAGTAAGTGTGGGGGGCTGTTTCCTGAGAGCCTTGGGGTCGTGTAGTCAGGAGCCATGGGGACCCCCACTCCACAATTCCTCCTTTAGCCACGTGTCCTATGGCTGCTGACTGCATTTGTTATGTTTTTACCCAGGCAATGACCATGCCCAGGGCTGTGATTCATGTCTTGTGACTTGAAAAGGTGAGACTCTGCAGGGCCTGAAGTGGGAGAGGGGGTGGGCAGGGGACAGGCCTGGGTTATACATACTCTCTGATTTCTTTTGAAGAGAAAAAATAGAAAAATATTTCAAAACAAGATAATAGGTGGGTAACAATGGTTAATACATTGCATATTGTTATCTTTAAATTAGTTACTCAGAGTACAAGCTATTGGCATTCAATTTTCCAAACAATATTAGCACAAACTTTTCTTTTCAATGAAATAAGAGAAATTACTAGTATAACTACCTTAACTATCTTTTATATATATATATACTTTTTTTTTTTTGCTTTTTCCTTCCTTTTCTCCATTCCCCCATCCCAGTTTCTCTTTCCTTTGAAAGTTTCTTCCCATTTATAGTATCTGTAGTACATTTTGGTTCTTATTTACTCTTTCAGCTTCTCACACTAGGGAGACAATATGATATTTACACATGTGCATCTGGTTTATTTCCCTTTTTTTTTTAAGGACAACAAGTAAACATTGTCATGTATTAACAAACTCAACAATTAGAGAATGTACAAATACCTTTTGGAGAAAAACATTACTTAGTATAAGATAAAGCCATGTAAAAGCTAGGTAAAAATAGAAGACTAAGGCATGGAATAGTCACAGTGAAATTGCATTTTCATACTAGGGAGACAATACGATGTTTACAAATGTGCGTCCGGTTTATTTTCCTTGTGAATATTTTCTCGGGTTGCATCCATTTACCTATAAAAGTTTCCAGTTTATCTTTCTTTATGGCTGAGTAGTACTCCATTGCATAAAAATACCACATCTTTTTTATCCGTTCCTGGTTAATGGGAATTTGGGTTGTTTCCACAATCTAGCTATTACAAATTGTGTTGCTATAAACATGGGTGCACATATATCGCTGTGGTACGATGTTTTTAATTCTTCTGGGAAGATACCCAGAAGGGGAATAGCTGGGTCAAGTGGGACCTCCAACCCTAGTTTTTTGAGGAGTCTCCACACTGATTTCCACAGTGGCTGTACCAGTCGACACTCCCACCAAGAGTGGAGAAGGGTTCCTTTTTCCCCACAGCCCCTCCAGCATTTGTTATTGATTTCTTGATAATAGCCATTCTTTCTGGGGTGAGATGGAATCTCAGTGTTGTTTTAATTTGCATCTCTCAAATGACTAGTGATGTTGCACATTTTTTCCTTTATTTATTTGCCATTTGTATTTCTTCATCTGAGAAGTGTTTATTCATCTCAGATGCCCATTTTTGGATTGGGTCTTTAAATTTGGGAGGTCTGATTTTTTTTGAGCTCTTTGTATATTCTCGATAGTAATCCTTTGTCTGAGGAACAGCTGGCAAACATTTTTTCCCACGTTGTGGGTTGTTTCTTCACTCTGTTGGTGGTTTCTCTTGCTGTGCAAAAGCTTTTTAATGAGATCCCAGTTGTTGATTATTTGTGATACTTCCTCTGCCATTGGGGATTTATTCATAAAGTCTTTGCCTACACCAATGTCTTCAAGAGTTTTACCTATTCTATTTTCCAGGAGATTTAATGTTTCTGTTTTAATATTTAGATCTTTGATCCATTTTGAATTTAGTTTAGTGCACGGTGAAAGATATGGTTCTAATTTTAATCTTCGGCATGTGTAGAGCCAATTCTTCCAGCATCATTTATTAAAGAGGCTGTCTTCCTTCCAGTGAATGTGTTTGGCACCTTTGTCAAAGATAAGGTGGCTGAGTACATCAGGAGTTGTTTCTGCATCTTCTAATCTGGTCCATTGTCCTCGGGTGTGTTCTTCTGCCAGTACCACGCTGTTTTTATCACAGTAGCTTTATAGTATAATTTCACGTTGGGGATTGTGATGTCCCCTGCCTTGCCTTTGTTGCCCAGAATTGCCTTTGCTATTCTATGTCTCTTCTGATTCCAAGTGAATTTTAGGATTCTTTTCTCTAATTCTGTGAGATATGCTGTTGGAATTTTGATCAGAATTGCATTAAATCTGTACGACACTTTTGGAAGTATGGCCATTTTCACTATATTGGTTCTTCCCACCCAAGAGCAAGGGATATCTTTCCATTTTCTGATATCCTCTTCAATCTCCTTTTTCAGAGTACTGTAGTTTTCAGTGTAGAGGTCTTTTACCTCCTTTGTGAGATTGATTCCTAGGTATTTCATTTTTTTGGATGTTATTGTGAAAGGTGTTGTTTCCCTAATTTCTCTTTCAGTGAGTTTGTTATTCGTGTACAGGAAGGCTATTGATTTTTGAGTGTTGACTTTGTATCCAGCTACATTACTGAATTTGCTTATTAAATCTAACAAGTTGGGCCGGTGAGATGGCTCAGTGGCATAAGCGCCTGCCCGGCAAGCACGGGGGCCCAAGTTCGACTCTCGGAACCCACATACGAAAAAGGGGCCGGTGATATCACTCAGCGGCACAGGCGCCTGCTGACGCGCAAGGTTCTGAGGTCAATCCCCCGGTACCCACACACACACACAAAAAAAATCTAACAAAAAAAAAAAAAAAATATCTAACAAGTTTTTAGTGGAGTTTTTGGAGTCTTCTACGTAGAGTATCATGTCATCTGCAAATAATGATAATTTAACTTTTTCCTTTCCAATCATAATTCCTTTTATTTCTTTCTCTTGTCTAATTGCTCTGGCTAAAGTTTCCAGGACTATGCTGAATAAGAGTGGGGACAGTTGAGCCGGTGAGATGGCTCAGCGGCTTAAGCGCCTGCCCGGCAAGCACGAGGGCCCGAGTTCAACTCCCGGAACCCACATACAAAAAAGGGGCTGGTGATATCACTCAGCGGCACAGGTGCCTGCTGACGCGCGAGGTTCTGAGGTCGACCCCCCCGGTACCCACAAAAAAAAAAAAAAAAAGAGTGGGGACAGTGGACATCCTTGTCTTATTCCTGATTTTAGAGAGAAGGCTTTCAGGTTTTGTCCATTTAGTATGATATTGGCTGTTGGTTTGTCATAGATAGTTTATCAGATTGAGATAAAGACTATCTATTCCATTTTTCTGTAGGGTTTTTATCATGAATGGGTGCTGGACTTTGTCAAAAGCTTTTTCTGCATCTATTGAGATGATCATATGATTTTTGTCCTTGGTTCTGTTAATATGGTGTATTACATTTATTGATTTACGTATGTTGAGCCATCCCTGCATCCCTGGGATGAATCCAACTTGGTCATGGTGTATAATCTTCTTGATGATTTGCTGCATTCTGTTTGCCAGTATCTTATTGAGGATTTTTGCATCTATGTTCATTAGGGAGATTGGTCTGTAGTTCTCTTTCTTAGTTGGGTCCTTCTCTGGTTTTGGTATCAGGGTAATGCTTGCTTCCAGGAATGAATTTGCTTGCCTTTCAATTTCATTAAAGAGTTTGAGAAGTAGTGGTGTTAGGTCTTCTCTAAATTTCTTGTAGAATTTGGTGGTGAATCCATCAGGGCCTGGGCTTTTCTTTGTTGGGAGGTTTTTAATTACATCTTCAATTTCATTGATTGTTATTGGTTTATTTAGGATTTTTATATCTTCTTGGTTGAGCTTTGGTAATTCATACGTATCTAGGAATATGTCCATTTCTTCTGCATTTTCCATCTTATTAGAATACAAGTTTTCAAAGTAGGTATAGATGATCTTCTGGATTTCTGCAGGGTCCGTTGTGATATCACCCTTTTCATTCTTAATTCCGTGGATTTGAGTACTTTCTTTCCTTTTTTTAATAAGGTTGGATAAGGGTTTGTCGATTTTATTTAATCTTTCAAAGAACCAACTCTTTGATTCGTTGATTCTTTGTATTTTTTTTTTAGTCTGCAATATGTTAATTTCTGCTCTGATCTTTATAATTTCCTTCCTTGTACAAGCTTTTGACTTAGCCTGCTCTTCTTTTTCTAGAAGTTTGGGGTTCACCATTACATTGTTTATTTGTACTTGCTCTGTTTTCCTGATATAGGAATTTAATGCTATAAATTTCCCTCTTAGGACTGCTTTCATTGTATCCCATAAGTTCCGGTATGTTCTGTTGTCATTATCATTCAGTTGCAGAAACTGTCTAATTTCTTTTTTAATTTCATCTGTGACCCCTTGATTGTTCAGGAGGGTGCTATTTAATTTCCATGTGTTTAGGAAGTTCTTGTGGCTTCTTTTGCCATTGATTTCCAATTTCATTGCACTATGTTCTGATAATATACATGGGATAATTTCAATTCCTTTGCATTTACTTAAGCAGGTTTTATGAGCTAGTATGTGGTCTATTTTGGAGAACGTCCCGTGTGCAGCTGAGAAGAATATGTATTCTGATGTTGTGGGGTGGAACACTCTGTAGACATCTACTAAGTCCATTTGTTCAAAAGCTTGGTTCAGTTCTACTATTTCATTGTTGATTTTTTGTCTAGTTGATCTGTCTTTTTGTGTCAGTGGAGTATTGAGATCCCCCAATACAATTGTATTAGTGCTTATTTGATTTTTCATGTGCATTAATATTTGTTTTATATAGTTGGGTGCACTGGTATTCGTTGCATATATATTTATGATTGTTATCTCTTCCTCTTGGATTGTTCCCTTTACAAGGATGTAGTGACCTTCTTTATCTCTCTGAATCATTCTTGGCTTGAAATTCACTTTGTCTGCAAAAAGAATAGCTACCCCTGCTTTTTTCTGGGTTCCTGTCACATGGAGTATTTATTGTTTTCCATCCTTTGACTTTCAGTCAATGAATTTCTTTTTGAATTAAATGTGTTTCTTCTACACAGCATATTGTTGGATCTTGCTTCTTGACCCAATTTGCCAGTCTGTGCCTTTTGATTGGTGAATTGAGACCATTAACATTGATGGTTAAAACTGATATGTATTGACTTATCCTTGTCATGTTATTTTCCTGTTGTTAGCTCCCCCTCTTTTTATTTTTATTTTTTTTCCCTCCCTCTCTTTAATTGTTTGCCCTGCCTGGTGGATTCCTTCTGTTGGGGTTCCTGGAGTTGTAGTCCTTGTTATCCCTTTCTAGAATGTCCTTCAAAACATTTTGGAGTGCTGGTTTGGTAGTTATAAATTTTCTCAGATGTTCTTTGTCATGGAAGTATTTTATTTCTCCGTCAGTTTTGAAAGATAGTTTTGTGGGGTACATCAATCTGGGTTCAAGGTTATTTTCCTTTAGAACTTGAAATACATCATTCCAAGCTCTTCTTGACTTGAGGGTTTGTGCTGAAAAGTCCGCTGTGATTCCGATGGGCTTTCCTTTATAGGTGATTTGTTTCTTTTCTCTAACAGCTTTTAAGATTCTACTCTTATGTTGAATTTCTGGAATCTTGACTATGATATGCCTGGCTGAAGATTTTTTTTTATCGTGGCTAACTGGAGTTCTATAAGCTTCACTTATCTGAACATCAAATTCTTTTTCTCTACCAGGGAAATTTTCTGTGATAATGTCTGTGAACAGTATTGTGATGTCATTTATGCTATCTCCTGCTTTTTCATTGACTCCAATCAATCTTGTTATTCTTCTTTGCATCATCTAGCAGCTGCTGGATTGATTTTTCATTGTCCCTTGCTATTTTTAAGAATTCTTTCTTTTCATGATCACTAATTGCAAGCCTGTCTTCTATATCTGAGATCCTGTCCTCACATTGGCTTAATCTGCTACAAATACTTTCAATGGAATTTTTATTCTCCTGGATATCTGCTTAAATCTGCTTTATGGATTCCATTTCTTTCCTATGCTGAGCATTTATGGCTTCCGTCATTTTCTTAAGCTTGTCTTTTTTTTGTCTGTGTCTGCTCTAGCATCCTTAAGCACGGTCTTCATTGTGGGCATTATCTCTGCAGTTATCTGAGAAATTATTTCTGATTTAAATTTTTGCAGGGCCTCATTCAACTGCTTTGTTGTTACCACTTCAGAGATGTCAGGTGGGTGGCTTTCGGTTTGTCCCACCTCACTGCCCCCTGGGTTTGCCTTTGGTGAACTGGATGTGTGGGGTTGCATCTTGTTTAAGTGTTGTCTCATTTTCTTTTCTTTCTTTAGTTTAATTCCTGGGTTGCTATTTGTGAATTGCCTATGGTAGGTTGCTGTATTGTTATTATTTCAAACTCTTAGGAGATGACTACTTCTCTGAGGTATCTTCCAGGTGTAGCTTATTTTTGGGTTTTGAGCCTGCTGCAAGATCCTACCTCTTCAATTTGTTGGAGATAAGAAGTTGCTGCCTGTTTGGCCCAGTCCTTGGTTCTTTGGTTCTGTGCCACAGTATTTTCTGTGATCCTTAGACAATCTCAGTCTTGGAATACTAGGAAGAAAAGTGCCAGTCAGTGTGTCCTTCAGGGCCGGTGCTTTTCTGTACCACGGCGTCTCGTGTTCCTCCGCGGGGGTCCCTGCTGGAGCTGTGGATGGAGTGGCGGCCGCCCTGAGTTCTGAACTCAGCTGCCCCCCACACACAATGGCACCCGGCTAGTCGCTCTCTCGCACGCGGGACAGCTGGGCGTCAGCACTCACCACCAGTCAGTGTGTCCTTCACAGCCACTGCTTCTCTGTACTGCGGTGTCTCGCCTTCCTCTGTGGAGGTCTGCGCTGGAGCCGTGGATGGAGTGGCAGCCGCCCTGAGTTCTGAACTCAGCTGCTGTCCCCACCCCAATGCTGCCCGGCTAGTCGCTCTCATGGGTGCAGGATGGCTGGGCGTCAGCACTCTCCGCCAGTCAGTGTCTGGTTTATTTCACTTATGAGTATGATCTCAAGTTGCATCCATTTACTTATAAAAGTCTCCAGTTTATCCTTCTTTATGGTTGAGTAGTACTCCATTGTATAAAAAGACCACATCTTTTATATCCATTCCTCGGTTGATGGGCATTTGGGTTGTTTCCAAGATCTGGCTATTACAAATTGTGCTGCCATAAACATGGGTGCACATATATCACTGTGGTACAATGTTTTTAATTCTTCTGGGAAGGTACCCAGAAGGTGAATAGCTGGGTCAACTGGGACCTCCAATCCTAGTTTTTTGAGGAATCTCCACACTGATTTCCACAGTGGTTGCACCAGTCTACACTCCCACCAACAGTGGAGAAAGGTTCCTTTTTTCCCACATCCCCACCAGCATTTGTTATTGGTTGATTTCTTGATAACAGCCATTCTTTCTGGGGTGAGATGGAATCTCAGTGTTGTTTTAATTCGCATCTCTCGAATCACCAGTGATGTTGAACATTTTTTCATATATTTATTTGCCATTTGTATTTCTTCATCTAAGAAGTGTGTATTCATCTCAGATGAATGACTCTCTGATTTTTAACCTTTGAGGGAGCACTAAGTTTTTCAGGATTTTGCCATTCGTATCAACTACCCTAAATTTGTTTATGACTCTTTTGTGTTGTAGCATGAGAGAGCTGCCTTTTTTGAGAATGAGTGAGAACATGTTGAGGTGTCCCCTCTGAAACTTCAAGAATCCCTGGATGCTGTTTCTGCAATTGGATTCTGAATGTGTTCATATTCCTACTGGCACAGTAGGGGCATCTGGCAAGATCACCTCACTTGTATCCCCACAGCGAACTGTATTCCCTTCCTGGTCAACATTCCTGTTTCAGCAGAGGTGGGGCTGAGCCTCCTCCATCCCTGTGTCAGCATCGTGGTGCACTGAGCTGCAACTTCTTCCGTTGTGCTAGGGGCTCATCAGATCCTTGGTTGCCTGCTCGTGGGGGTACGGTGAGGGATAAAGAAAAAAGAGAAATTTGCAAGTTCAGGGGGACCAGCAGGTCAGGGCCTCAGATTGGGCAAAGACAAAGACCTCCAGCTGGCCCACTTTATTAGCCAGTGAGAAGCGCAGGGGGAAGGGTATTGTACTTTTCCTGGAACAGGGGTGGCAGTAAGAAGGAGGTAGTAGAATGAGGAACAAGTTTGGCATCACAAAGGAAACAAGTTAAGATCCTTCCCCACACCTGGGTACTTGCTTTCTTTGTGTTGTCCTCAGCAGATGTTATCTTGCCTTGGGATCACTGGGGATTTGTCCCACCCAGCCAGGAAGCCTGCAACCTTCCAAAAAACTTCCCTATTTTTGAAGCAAGTCAATGTCTGCCTTGCAACTGCAGGTGCCTTATAGTTTTGGCCCCCACCAGTGTATCACATAGCCTGGTCTCCAACACCATTGTGCAGTGCAGTTGTGCTCCAAAACTTGGCCAAAGTAATGCCATCGTGTAATGGGCCCCCACCCATTACAACTGTATGGCCCCCCACATACAGTTGCTGAGGCTGTGTGTCAGACTGCAGCACAAGGTCATCCCCATCCCCACCCCTCAGCTAGACAGTTGCTTAGTAATGGGGGTTGGTGACTTTAGTAGTGCTGCCAGTCCCCAAGTCATCTCCTGCTCTGTACTTAAAAAAAATTCATTTACTGGCCAAACTCGACTTGCCTGAGCCATTCTTTGGACCATTGCCACACTCTCAATTCAGAGGCACACGTTCCTTTTAGTATCTCTTGGAAATTCAAACACATATTGAAAATAAAAATCTGAATATAAATTTGTGTTTTTCAACTTCATCACATAAGGTGTTGGTTGTTTAATTAAAGATATTTTCTATAGTTTGAGGACAGAAGCAAATGGGAGCACTGAGAACTTTCCCTAAGCTGTTTGTGCTGTGCTGAGTCTGCCGCAGGTGGGGACAGGAGAAAGCTGTAGAAGCCGAGCATGGACAGAGCTGTGCCCAGTCGGTGCTCAGTACTTGCTAGGCTATGACATGGTTACTCCTCAGCTGGTCATCTTCTCTGCTCCTGTGTCCTTGTCCCTCCAGTAAAACCTTCTCCTGCCATAACCTGTAATCATAGGGACTTAGATGACACGAGAACCTGATTCTGTGTCCCAGACGGTGGACAAGGATGGCTTCTTGTGGCCAGGTCAGCCTAGGCTCAGGCCTACATGTGGCTGTCCACCCCTGGCCTCTGTGTTCATTTCCTGCTTCTTAGTTTCTGTGGAGGATTACGCTTGCCTGGCCTTGTTGTTCCAAGTGAGTGTGGTCTTATTCTCTTTTACATGTTCCTGTCTTGTGACAGTGGCAGGTGTTTTTCTGTCATTGTCCCCAGAAGGCCTAAGTGGCTGCTATACACAGGAGATGCTTTTAAGGCAGGAGATCTCTCCTTCCAGATCTGTTTCCTGGATTGTCTTTCCTCCTTTCACCCAATCTTTGAAAATCCGAGTCTTGATTCTAGGATTAGCATACAGGAGGGATTCCATAGTTTCTCACCTTAGATAAATTCATTTTATGCTCTGCTCAACCTTTCCTCTCCCTGTTCTTTGCTGTAGTAATTCTAGTGTGGCCTAAAATGTAAGCTCAATGATACCTAGGACAGAGTCTAAGGTAGATTTACATGTGGAAAATAGGACCTGTTGTCCGATTTTTTTTTCCTAAAGGGGCAAATGAAATGGTTTCAGGAGGGTTGGTGGGGGAGGAAGGACAGCACTTACGAAAAAAGCCCACGAAGCCCTGACCCAATGTGACAGGATGCTTGCTGGTGTCCAGGAACCTGAGCTGAGAAAGCTCTTCTGACTCAAGGGCTCAGGGGCCTGGGAACTGTCCTCCAAACAGTTAGGAAATGGACCACTGGGAGGCCAACATGGAAGGGTGCTTGCATGGAATTCAGTGGAGCAACCCACTGGGATTGAATCACTGGGATTCAGAACATCAGGAGGAGGAAGATGGCCCAAAAGGAAAAGCAGTGTACAGGGTGGGTACTGGAGGGAGAAGGCAAGGAGAGCACGGTGCAATGTGGAGAAGAGGGCGCTGGATGGAAAGGAAGACACACAAATGGTCAACAGCTGTATGACAATATATTCAACACCACTAATCATCAGGAAAATATAAATCAAAACCACAGTGACATAACATTTACTCCAGTTAGGATGGTTATCATCAAAAAATGGGTTAGTGTCATTAGCATTGACACTGGGTTAAGTAAAATAATCCAGCCACAGACTGATACTAGCTGTCATCAGTTTTAAGTGGAATCTACAAAAGTTAAATTCACAGAAACAGGGATTTTAAAAAATGGTGTTGATCAGGTGTTGGACGTGGGCATGGGGGGTTGGGAGGATACCAGTCAAAGAATACAAAAAAATTCCACTTAGGAGAAATAATTCCAAGAGATTTCGTCTATAATAAATAGTTAACAACAGTATATTACACTCTTGAAATCACCAAGAGGAGCTTTTAAGTGATCTCAGCACCATAAAAAAAGATAAGTACATGAGTAATGCATATATTAATTAGGTCCATGTAGCCAGTCTGCACAGTGAACAGAGTTGAAAAGATCATGTTACATGCAAAATATATACAAGTTTGGTCAATTAAAAAAAGGAATAAATAAAATTTTAGAACACAGATAAGACACATTTTTAAAGAAAACTTTAAAAATTCTAAAGCAGTGAAAGTTTCACTATTTTATATGCTTTATAGATTTTTAATGAGTGCCTAAGAGGATATTGTTTTTGTTATTTAATATATTAGGTGATGCTGCCTACAAATGACCACTTTATCTTAATCAATTTAAGAAAGTAATAACGTGAATATTCATAAGGCAGTGTAGTGGGGGAACATTTTGAGTGCATTGAACTCTTGCACTTTTGAGCTGAATAAAGTTTGTACAGCTCCTGTTTGAAAGCTACAATAACAAATTGTGATTCATGTATTGAGGCTACTACTTTGACTCAACAGTAGCAAAACTCAGGGCTATGCAATGAAGATAATCTTAAAATGATATCTATATATGTATAAAATTTGGCCAAAAAGAATAAAATTATTTCATTTGCAGAAAAGTAATGAAATTGGAGATCACCATGTTAAATAAAATATGTAAGACTCAAACACAAGTATCCCGTATTTTCCCTAATATGTGGAATCTAAAAAAAAGCCATGAAAGTAAAAGGGAGACTTTTATGACCTCAGAGTAGGGAATGATGGGAAATGGGGAGGGGTGTATAACAGAGGATAATGAAGGATGGATAGGATCAAATGGTATATGTATGTATGAAAATACTATGATAAAATCCAATATTTTGTAAAATTATATGTACTAAAATTATATTTGAAAAATACAACCAGTAGTAACATGTAGGAAAACAATTTAGAGAAGCTTTGTGCATCTGACTGCAACACCATTTGGACACATTTCTATATGAAGGGGGCAAAATCATTTTCACAGCTTAAATCTCTGATCATTCAAAGCTTACCAAGTTTGTGCTACTCACTGTAGTTAATTAACAAAAAGCAAACTGGTCTCTATGGGCATCTTGATGTGGGGCTTTCAGGCACAACTTCTCCAACTTTAAAGGGACAACTGCTTTCTTTCCAGCTCCTTTTCACAGGAAGCTCACTCTGTGCCACCGTGTACCCAACAAGGGAGCTTTCTTCTAAAAAAATTGTGAATTGGGTAAGGAGTGTGGGGGGGAGTCCAATTTTGGGAGAGGATATCAAAAAGGGAATGAAAGAAGAGGGACTGGGCCAGGAGACAGTGGGACCCACAAGGGCTGTGTGCCGGAGGAGAGGGGTCAGGGCAAAGTGCTGGGAACCCAGGGCCTGGTTCTCAGGCTCAGTTTCAAGGGCCTGATTTGGGATGGGGAAGCCCAGTGCTGGGGATTCCCCGTCTCCCCTGAGTTTCTTTTCATTTTGCCCTCTTCCAACCCTCATCAGGTCCTTCTGTCTGGAAGTTCAGTACGCGACTCCAGTTCTCACTCCCCTTAGGGGTTCGGTGCCTAGAGAAGTCAGTCAGGGTCACTAAAAAGCCATGGAGTCTCCTACTCTCCACAGCGGGTCAAGGGGTCCAAACCCTCCTCCTAGTGCTGTGGGGGTCCTGGCCCAGACAGACCTGAGCAGGTGAGTGTGGGTTGGAAGGGAAAAGGTACCTAGAGGGAGAAGCTAGAGGACACCCTGGCCGTGTGCAAGACCAGGAAGCAGATATTTGCCCCATTTTAGACGCCCCTCCCCTCCCTTTATTTGTCCTCTCTGGGTCCTGACCCCAAGCAGGAGACTAGGGTGTGGTAAACCGGTAGTGTAATGGGGCGTGACCTGTCAATGACAGTTGTCAAGCCTTAGCCAATCATGGCTGGGCAATTGGGTGTGATGTGTCGACCCTGGAGAGCTTGGCAAATCACTACTGAGAGACTGAGACGCATGCGCAGAGCAGCTGCAGGGCCCTGTGCGGGACAGGCCAGATGTGAGGTCACAAGGAGATAAAAAGACAGCGGACTTTGACTTCTCTGCCCTTGTTTTTGCAGTAACAAAACATGTTCTGAGTGTAGGATATCTTCTCTAGTTTTAGTTTTCCTCTCTTTTACTTTTTTTCTCATTTCCTCGATAAACGTTCACCTCTCCTTTTCTTCTTTTTCTCTCATTTTCCTCAATAAACGTTACACTGCTATGCTCACCAGCTGGCTCCGTCCGATTCTGTGGAGCCCACGCCGTCCTCAACAGTTCTCGGCGACGCCGGCCAGGAGCTGCCCGCAGAGCCAGGCCCGGAGGCGACAGCGGGGCCAGGGGGTCGGAGCCGACGGTAGCGCGGAGCCCGAGCCGCCCCAGGCCGGGCCCCGCCGCGGAACCGAGCCGAGCGACGCCTCCGCCCGGCCCGCGCTGGGCTGGGCACCGGGAGGCTCCGAGGGCGCCCTCAGCGCGCCTGCCGGGAAGAGGCGCCTGCAGCGAGGCGAGGCCTTGGAGCCGCCGCCGCCCCGCGAGGTCCGAGGCGGCAGCAGCGGTGGGGCTACGCGCGGCGGGAAGGCCGTGGACAACGCGCGCCCGGCCGGCGGCGTCAGAGCCATCGCGGGCGGACTGGGTCGCAGCGCGGGCGACCCGCGTGGCTCAGGCCTCAGGGGCGTCGCTGTGGGCCGGGCCGTTCCGGTCAGAATTCCCGCGCTGAGGGCCGGTGAGATGGCTCAGCGGCATACGCGCCTGCCTGGCAAGCTCGAGGTCCCGAGTTCGACCCCCGGTACCCACACAAAAAAAAAAAGAATCCCCGCGCTGAGGGAGCCTAACCAAGGCTGCTTTCCTCAGGGGGTGGGCGGGACATGGCGGAGTTACGCCAATCAGCACTCAGAGGGGGCGGGACAAGTGCCCGGGGTGTCAGTTCCCGCCAATCCGCCCCCAGGGCGTAGGCGGGCTGGCGGGGCCCACCGTCTGCTCTGAACCGCGCTGGCTCGGGGCTGACTGGATCCATTCAGCGCCGCGCTCACCTCAGCCGGCGAAGAGCGGCACCGGGACGAGCCTCAGAGCCCGGAATGGGCCGGGGAGCGCGCGGCACCCGAGCTGCAGGCAGGGGTCGGGGTCTCTGACGGAGAGCGCCCGAGGCGCGCGGCCTTTCCTACTCCGGCTCGCTCCCCCCGCTCCTCTCGCCGGCCCGCGCGGCTCCCGCCTCCCTGCGCCCGAGCCCGGCGCCGCCTTTCCGCCCGCTGAGACGCGCCCAGCGGGGCTCTCGTGCTGCCCCCGTCCCTCTGCGTCGCAGCCGCTTCCCGCGGTCAGGCTGCAGCCCCCTGTTACTTTCCGCCGCGCTTCCTCCTTCGGCCAGCAGACGGCGCGATGGCGCTGTGAGTAGTTCACCTGTCCAGACACCTGTCTGTCAAACGTTTGACAGTCACTTTGCAGCTGTTTGTGCAGCGTCTCCTCTCGAACGGATTTGTTTTGACGATATTGGTGGCGGAGCCACAGCAGTGATGATGTGTCCGGTGTAGTGCATAGTGTAAAAACACTCAAATTGTCCTGAATTTGAGCTAAGGGAGACCAAGCTGGATGTTGTTTTGTTTTGTGTTTTCTTTTTTTCTCTTTCATTTTTTTCTTTTTTGGTTTGTTTCCTGTCTCCGTTGGTAGGATTGGAGAACCACTGTTGGTTTTTACCTTTGGAAACAGCAACTCCAGATGATGGTGGCTTTACACATATAAACGTTAAAAAGATTTAAATCCTGTTTTGTAATATGGTAGATTGTTTTTTCCTTTCGTGATCAGCCAAAGACCATTCATATACTCTGATTTCAGTTCAGCTGTTTGCAGCAAGAGCCTTTGTTTAGAAAATCTCATAATTAAACTCTGAAAGTCCCTTGTTCTGGCCTCATACATTAAGTTTTGTAATTTTCTCCATACATCATCCTCTGGGATGACAAATAAATCGATCGTTAAAAACGAAGATCCATAGTTTTGCAGCCAGAGAAGGCGGTCTTTTAAAGCTGTCAGTGAAATAAAAGGGACTCAGGAGATGCAGATGCAATCTCTTTACATGCTTGGAAAGTCTCTCTTTAGGAACTGCAGGACAGATGTCGTGCTGAGGCAGGCGCGCCGCACCCATGCCCACTATGGCAGTGGGGGTGAGGGTACCTCAGAGGGATCCGTCTCCACTTGGAGTCCACATGTCTGAGTCAACAGTGCACATATCCACACAGTTTTACTTCCGCATCCAATTCCAAGTATGCTTTTTGTTTATTTCATTGGATAAAGTTGTCCCTGCCTTGTTATCTGGCATTTTTTTCTTATTCTCGGTTTTTGGACTACAGTAAATTGTAGAATCACTGCAGATAATCCTCTTGCCCCAGGCCCTGGTATTCCCAGCCCGGAGAGTGTGGATTATGCAGTCAGCATGTTGGAGTCTGGGGTAAAAATCAGCATGGAGGGTAAAATATAAATGCCTCCTGCTTCCAAGATACCTCTTCCATAATTACGAAACATGATTCTGTTTTCGGTGCAATAGCTGAAAGGGTATAATTAAAAATCCCAGAAACGGATTATGTTTTCTTTCTTTAAGGAACTTTTTGCTATCATCGGATAATCTTCATCCATAACGGGTTCTTCTCAACTACATCATGCCTGGGTTATGAGGTCCTTCTGTTTAGACTTTAGAGATTATTTTACTTAAAATGTGGGGAAAAGCTCAAACATGGTTCACCATATCAGAGTTAATGTTCCCTTCAGTTTCTTGCTGACTACAGGCTCCTGGCCCCCTAATTTAGGGAACTTGCTATTCTAAAATTTTTCTGCCCCATTGAGATGCAAATCTTCTTCAGTTCAGAAATGTCTTTTTGGATGACCTGGAGCCATCTCATTAAAATGTAGTCACTAAGAACATGGTGCCCTGCTGTCCTGATCTCTGGCACGGTGAAAGCCTAATCACAGAATGATGGAAGAGAATAAATATTAAAGAATCCCACAACTAAGTATAAAATTACAAATGTGAAAAGTTCTATGAATGGACATATAAATGGGTTATAAGAGCATGAAACTGAGTAAAGCTGACATTATCAAGGCTTCTCTGAGGAACTGAACTGACTTTTAAAAACAGTGAGCTCAAGGGAAATGCAGATGTATTTAGGTCCCCTTTGAAAATTTTACATAGGAAAATTGTGGAGGAGAGTCAGTGAGACCAGAGTGCAGACTCTATATCTGTCACTGAATAAAGATCGAGGAGCTTTCTGGAAGAAGAGACGAGGACCTCAACTCAGCCTGCTGAGTAGGTTGTTGACTCTCATCACAGAAAGAAGAATTTGAGGGGCGGAAGCCCTGGGAGTGCATCCCAGACTAGCGTGAGTATAGGGTCTGCTGCTGAGGTGCCTTCTCTCTTCCGAGTGAAACAGTGCCCTCTGTGCTCATGTGGAAACGGCGCAGAAAACGGGTCTTTCAGCTTAAGGACTGTGGGCTGACCGAGTTCCCCACAGAGTTGCAGAAGCTGACAAGCAACCTTAGGACTATCGACTTGTCCAACAACAAGATCGAGAGTCTCCTGCCTCTGCTGATAAGGAAGTTCACTCTGCTGAAGAGCCTGTCGCTGAACAGCAACAAACTGACTGTTCTACCCGATGAGTTACGCAATCTGAAAAAACTTGAGAGGCTTAGCCTAAACAACAATCACCTAAGAGAACTGCCATCTACCTTTGGGCAGCTCTCTGCCCTCAAGACCCTGAGCCTGTCTGGGAACCAACTGGGAGCGCTGCCACCCCAACTTTGTAGCCTCCGGCACCTGGATGTGATGAATCTCTCTAAGAACCAGATTCGGAGTATACCTGACCTAGTTGGGGAACTGCATGTCATCGAGCTTAACCTCAACCAGAGCCAGATATCTCAGATCTCAGTAAAGATATCCTGCTGTCCTCGCCTTAAAGTTCTTCGCCTGGAGGAGAGCTGTCTGGAACTCAGCATGCTTCCACAGAGCATCCTCAGTGATTCCCAGATCTGTCTGCTCGCTGTGGAAGGCAATCTTTTTGAAATAAAGAAACTTCGAGAACTGGAAGGCTATGATAAGTACATGGAGCGGTTCACAGCCACCAAGAAGTCTGCATGATCTTCTCCAGGTCCGTGGGAACCTTTCAGGACACTAACACGGAACCTTGCTTGGAGACTGGCTGCAGCAGACTCCTGTTGAGCAGGATATTTGCAGTAAGAAGAGGACACTCCGGGAGATCATATTTCACTCAATAATCTTCCTTTTCAGGGTTATCTCACATAAGCCAAAAGAAAAGGAGTCAGGAGACACGAAGAATGCCCCACTTTGAGTCACGGACAGGGCAATGGACAGTGTTGCTCCTCAACACCGGTATCTAGTTGCTATTTGAAAGGTGCGGGGTGCTGCCTGCTAACAGAATAGCCACACCACAGCTTGAGACTGTGCTTCATTTCCGTGTGAGCTTTCATACAGTTGGCTGCCATTCCACCTCTGTGTTCGTACTTCATATTTTTATGAAATTCATGTAAGTTGTGAGAACCTGGTATGGTTAATACTAGGATTTATTATTCCAGTGCATCAGTTCAGTTGCAGTGTTTATACTTTGAGTTTGGGATATACCTATGTGACTGTCTGTCTTGACTAAAGTGCTCTTGAATTATAGAAGCACCAATACCACACTAAGAGATGCTCCTGAAGGCTGCAGTAGCAATTTCTTTACTATTGCAGGTGCCTTATTGGTGGAGGGCTCTGAAGAGCTAAAACTGTATATGCAACACTTATAAAATATAAGACAGATTGGGGCCTGGGATGTAGCTCAGCGGCACGGAGCCTGCCTGGCAAGCACGAGGTCCTGAGTTCGATTCCCAGTTCCCCCCAAAAAATGAAGACTGTAATAATCAAGATTTTCCAAAAGCTTTGTTAAAAAATTATGTCTTATTTCTGGTAGTCTTTCCCCTTTTTGTATTTATAACTCTACTAATAAAATTAGCTTCAGGAAATAATTGCTACAGTATTTTTTAAATGACCTATGTTTATTAAATTTATTCTCTGAAAGAGAATGATTCTTTACTAAATAAATAACTTCTAATGAACTTTGGATGTAAGATTGTTTAACGAAGACAGAATATTAACTTGCAAATGGTCCTTAGTTCTTTGATCATAAACTGTCTGTACTCTGGAAGCTGAGGCAGGAGGATCACAAAGTCAAGGCTGGCCTAGACACTTAGCAAGAGCCCATCTCAGAAAATAAAAAGGTGCTACACATTCCAGCAGTCTGGAGGCTGAGGCAGAAGGAGCACTGTGAGTGAGTTCAGAGGCCAGTCTGGGCTACACAGTGAATTCAAGGCCAGGCTGAATTACATAGCAAGAGCCTGTCTCAAAAAAACAAAAAAAGGGGCCGGTGAGATGGCTCAGCGGCATAAGCACCTGCCTGGCAAGCGCGAGGGCCCGAGTTCGACTCCCGGAACCAACATACGAAAAAAGGGCCGGTGATATCGCTCAGCGGCACGGGCGCCTGCTGGCGTGCAAGGTCCTGAGGTCGACCCCCGGTACCCACAAAAAAAAAAAAAAAAAAAAAAAAAAAGTACAAAGCAAAACAAAAAAAAAAACCCTGCAAAAATAAAAATTCTGGCCAACAAATTAAGGGCTGTGGATGTAGCTCAGTAGTAGAGTGCCCCTGGCCGTGATCCTCAGTACCACAAAAAAATAATAAATTTTTTAAAAAAGTAAACTAGGAAGAAATGTTTCAGACTCTTGTTCAGGTTTTGTGAATAGTGAAATGCCTTCACTATTTTGGGGTATCCAATCATGCTTATTTCTAGCATCTAATGGTACAAAAGTAGAGGATTTCAGACTATCACTAACGTGAACATTTAAGAAGCTACTATTTTGATCATTTTCCAAAGTTTTAATCTTACCTAAGGATATACTGACAGTTCTAAAAAAATGGTAAAACTAGTTTAAAGTCAATAAATCATAAGAGCCTATTCAACTGTATGACTCTTCTGTATGCTATTTTCCCTGTTTCTTAATTTGGGTATGGGGGGCACCAGTTTATCAGTATCAATTGAATTTTGGTTTTTTCTAAACATTAATTTTTATTACTTTTGATAAATTGAATAGCTTTCCTTTAAATATTTTATAAGTATTTCTCATCTAATAAATCAGAACTTACAAGTGAACAACTTAAATGCACCTATTTAATTATTATGGTAGTGTTCCATCTGAGCATGGTGGCACATGCCTGTAATCACAGCACTCAGGAGGCTGAGCCAAGGGGATCACTGCAAGTCTGAGGCCAACCTGAGCTACATAGTGGGATCTTGTCTCAAAAAAAAAGAAAAAGTGTTCCCCACCCTTGTCAGAATCAGTGACTATCACCCTTTGTGATTTGGACCCAGCCTTATTTTCAGATGCCTTTTCTTAACTCATTTACCTGCCCAACCATACCAGATTATTCTGCTCCTTAAGCCTATGGTGCAGTGTCTCTCCTTGGGCTTCCTTTGTCTTTAGCCAGAAATGCCCTCTGTCATGAACATGATCCTTCCCTATGGCTGAGCTCTTTCCCTAAGTCTAAGCGGAATAAACTGCTCCCCCATTTGCCACTGTAACAGTTCTTACATTCTATATTTATTTCTCTTTCCAGACTGAATGACATGAGGTCAGGGGCTATATAAAGAACTATGCCAGATGGGTGTGGTGGCACACATCTGTCATTCCAGCACTCTGAGAGGCTGAGTCAGGGGAATCGCAAGTTTGAGACCAGCCTGAAGTATAGAGTGGGAAGAGAGAGAGGAGACACCCAAAGTTACAGTGAGCAAGATTTAGACTTATTTAGAGCTAATTTATGAGTTAACAAAGTAGACTGAGTTGTAGAGACCCTGACTCTAGCTTGCCAACCAGCCTATGTCAACTAAAGTTTTAGATTTTGGTTTAGAAGTCAGCAAGGACGAAGCACACTGAGTAAGATAATGGGACCTGGAGTCTGAAGGATCCAGTTTGAATCCAGAGTCCTTACTTTATAGCTTTTTTTTTTTTTGAGCAATTTACTCTACTCTATAAATATGGGGACTCTATTCTACCTCTTATGCATGTCACAAAGTTATGGTGAAAAGATACATAAAAGCAGTAGGCACAGTGCTCATAACAGAACGAGCACTCAATAAATCACACCATTTATCTAATCTGTGAGGCATCAAAGTAGAACTCAGCAAGTTGTAAAGGAACAGAAGGCTGGGAGCCGACACTGCATTAAAAGGATAAAAATGGCTATAGTATAAGGAACTTGAATATCAATCTGAAAAACATAAATCTGATTAGGAATGTAACTGGATAACCTAGAATTTTGGTAAGAGTAACCTGAGGAAAACAGCATTTAAAGAAGCTAATTCTAAGTGTACACAATATAGGATTTTTGGGGTATACATGTTTAAGCTAAGAAGAGACTGATTCATAATCCATACAGGATATGGAAAGATACAGAGCTGAAATGTAGAAACAAAGGATAAATTAAAACTGAAGAAAAAAATAGGTGCAGCCATATAGGATAAAGATCTCTCTCATACCAAGCGTGGTGGTACATGCCTATAAGCCCAGCTACATAGAGGAAAGCGGGAAGATACCAAGTTCAAAATTTCCGGTGTTACAGGAGAGGAAATGAAAAAGTGGCTTTAAGTCAACACCTTCCATTTCGAGTGCATCATTATGGGCCTACTTTCTAGGGCCTCAGTTCTCTTCTTTGTCAGGAGCAGAAGCTGTGGAAAAGTTTGCAACCTGGGATCTATGGGTGGACTTTCAAGACCTTAATGATTCTCATTATGCAAGATTTACATTTGTGGGAAGAGGTGCTGTCTTTCATTAAATTCACAAAGGGATCTTGAAAACAAACAAACAAATAAAAGGTTCCCCCTTAGAGAAAGCAGCAGCTACCATGTATTAAGCTCTTATACTTCCCAGGCACTATTCTCAGAGCTTTACAGGCATTACCTCTGTAATTCTAGGTAGGAATCACTAAGCCCCTTTGACAGACAAGGAAACGCAGGCACAGAAATGAGCTTAGCGTAACTCCAGCCAGCAAAAGCTAAAGTCTAAATCCAGATAATTTAATGCCTTAGCACACACCTCTAAGAAACATTATCTTTTAGTCACTATCTTACATTAAGAAAACTTGCAGGGGGCCGGTGAGATGGCTCAGCGGCTTAAGCGCCTGCCCGGCAAGCGTGAGGGCCCGAGTTCGACTCCCGGAACCCACATACGAAAAAAGGGGCCGGTGATATCACTCAGCGGCACGGGCGCCTCCTGGCACACGAGGTCCTGAGGTCGACCCCCCGGTACCCACAAAAAAAAAAAAAAAAAAAAAAAAAAAAAAAAAAAGAAAACTTGCAGGAATTGCAAAATAGTGATGAAGGACAAAAATATTGTGCATAATGACCTAGCTATCCCCCTTCTAGGTATCTTCCTGAAAGAGTTAAAAGTCATTATACCAGTCATATTCATTGCAGCACAATTTATAATTTATAATACTAAATCTTAGAAACAGCCCATATGCCCATCAACAGATGAATGGATAAAGAAAATGTATTTATATACAATGGAAACTTTAGGCATTTTTAGGTAAATGGATGCACCTCAAAACCAAAATCTTAAGTGAAATAAATCAGACACACAAGTTTAAATATCACATTGTTTCTCTTGTGTGAGAAACGCAAAGTAAAAATAAGGAACAAAACAGAGGATAGATATTACGAAGTAAGAAGAACTTTTTCAAATGGCAAGGGGAACAAGAGATGGGGGAGGGGCAGAGAGAGGAAGCAAAAAGGGATATAAAGATAAGAAAATTCAATGGAAAAAGAATGGAAATAGAGCTTTTACAAAAGAGGAGGGGAAGAAGGGTTGGAGGGAAGGGAGGGGGAGGGGACAAAAAAAGAATTAAGATGTGTTATGAACATGTATAAATTCCCTATGATGAATGTGTTCATTATATACTGCAAACATATACTAATAAAAAATATTTTGTATAAAAAAAAAGAAAGAATTTGAGAACACATCACCAAGAGGCATGGATTAGACAGACTAAAAAAGTACGCACTCAGAGAAAAATGTAGAGTGCTCCCTCCGCAGAGAGGCTTACCGTGATCTGGGCCTGTACTCTTTCAGATGTGAGCCACATTTCCAACATTAATAGAAGCTGTTGCCAGGCACTCAGAAGGCTGATGCAGGAGGATCACCGCAAGTTTGAGGCCAGCCTGGGCTACAAAGTGAGTTCAAGTCCATCCTGAACTGCATAGTGAAACCCTGTCTCAAAAAGACCAAAAAAATAAAAAATAGATGCTGTGTGAATAAATCTTCATGCAGTGAGAACAAAAGGTGTGCTAGGAAGACTTTACTCGTAATAAAAAGCATAAAACATAAATAAGAACTCCACATCTGTAAAAGCTAACAAGTCTGAAGCTGCAGAGACAGAGTTGTTGCACATCATGCCGTGGGTCCCTTGCTGAGATGTGCAGTAGAGGTAACTGTAAAAAGTTTTTGGAATCCTCTCTTCACACCAGGCAGTATGACAGGAGTGACTCCATTAGAGATTTCTACCTCTACTGCCTTAAACGAAGTACCAAAGCCTAAGGAACCAGTGGGCCACGGTGTGGAGAGTTCTAAGGCTAAGGAGAAAGTAATATGAAGGCACCAGTGCCGCCAGAGCTTTCAACAGAGATGTCTGACCAGCATTTGAGTGTCGTAAGGGATGCCTTGGAAACTCACAAGTCTACCTTCTTCTGCAGGGGACGCCCTCTGAAGTACCCCACACCTACTCTTCTCTCCCCCCAGGCCTCAAGATATGCCATGGGAATAACCTGAGAAACTCCCTGAAGATTCCAGCGACCTCACCATTAAGCCATATCCTTCAACACTGGGGAAAAAATTTGACCCTGCCAGTCTGAAAAAGAAATAACTTATGTACTGTTGCAATGTGATTTGGGTCCAGTACAAAATGGGGAATGGCAAGAGATGGGCACAGAATGACAGTTTAACTTATGATGCTATTTTCCAGTTAGATCATTTCTAAAAAGCATGGCAAATGTAGTGACATCTCTTATGTTTAGACTGTTTTGTTTCTTTCTCTCTGGAAAAGCCCAGATGCTAGGGTAGAGTGGCCTGTCCTCTTCCTTCTTTTCCTTTCCTTTTCTTTCTTCTTCTTTCCTCTACCTTTCTTCAATAAACGTTAGATTGTTATGTGTCAAAGCAGTCTGTCTTCCTAAGCATGCTTCTGTCATGCATTGCAAGGGACACCAATATGACATGTCTAAAGTCCGCCCCCTCCCTTCTTCCCCTTTGCGCCCCTTGCACCCCAACGGACTGGGACAGGCCTTCCTGGCTATGTAGCAGTGGGTCCTTCCTGACTATGAAACTGCCATTCTCCACTCCTGTATGAGTGCGGTCAGGCCATGTGGGGCCCTTCCCCTTTCCAGCCACTCCCGTGGATAGTATTGCACTTTTGGGAACAGAGAGGACACTCTGGAGTAGTTAAGATCAGGAAGGGCAGGGTCTGGACCCCTTATTTGTATACCCACCATTCACAGCAAGTGTTGCTACCTAAGTAGCACTTTCCAGGGACTTCTGGGGTTTCAGCCTAGGAGGGCTCCTTCCTGTATACTAGCCTTTCTGTGCTGCAGCATGGGGCAGGTTACAAAAAAGACTCCCTTTGTGTTTCTGTAAACCTGCTTGTAGTTTATATCTTGGGTAGTGTGGGCTCCAAAATGCCTTGTAAATCGGTATCCTGAGTAGTGTGGACAAAGTGAATAAACAGAGCCATTAACACTGAAGATCTCCAAAGACCAGCAGCCAAGGAAGAACAGCGGGTAATGAAGCCCAGTGGCAGTTACCTCCCACCTGGCAGAGTCAACCTACAATGCCTGGCACAAGCTGGAACCTGACAGTGACAGCCAGCAGCAGCTGAGGCCTGACACCGGGCAGAGCTGACCTACGTTGTCCAGCACAACCTGGCATCAGATGATAATGGTGGACAGCGACAGTGACCAACATCTGGCCGTGCCACCTGTAATCATCTGGTGACATCAGGACTATCAGAGCTGCAGTTTACCAATTTATAATTTCCATTTGAATTGAGCAAAAGAACCCTCAGCTGATTGGCAACATTTCGGCGACCACAAAGGAACTCCTCCTTGAGGGTCCCCAGAAAGAGGACAGACATGAGGTGATCAACACAGACTTTCTTTGTGGATGACAAACGGTCTCCTGAACCTTTGCTTCAGTGTCACCCACAATGGGTAATGTCCCCAACCTGGGTGTCCCCAGCTGTGTGGCCCTCTCCACATTAGTAACTAAAATGATAACACCTCCCAGCCCTTCCAGAGTTAAATACTTACATTTGAAGTTTCCTCGGTGATCAGGAAGGGAGATGTGTGGTCTTGAGGAATCTTGGGTTTTAATTGCCGCTGATGCTAGATGGAGGGAGGGATTGTTTACCCCTGATGTGCAGCTGTGCACATTGACATCAGCTCAGGTTTGAATCTACAATGTAGAAATAATTTGGCTTGAAGACCTGTGAGCCATGCAGTGCAAACCAGAGTTGTGCATATTCCTATAAAAGCAAATGAATATGTGTAAATGTGCATAGGAACCTGTGTACTGTGTTTTCCTGAAAGTAAAACCTAAACAGATATTAAGCACTGGTCATTACCATAGTTTTGGCCACTGTCACGCAGAAGATTTTACCTCACTCTTCTCTTGCTCAGTGGCTACTCTGTAGTGGCAGGAAAGGTGTGGTGATTGGAGCTGGGACGTTTGACCTCTAGTTTTTAAGGCTGATTATATTTCAGTTAGGTCTTATTTTCCGGGATCCAGGCTATGTACTTATGAATCGGTTTGCATACATAAAGTTTATATTCTGTAACGTGTAGTGCTATTTATTACACTGACATTGCGTTACATTAATAAGTGCATGGGAATTCTGTCACCATTAACCACGAACTGCATAGAACCTTTCCTTCATCTTAAAAGATTTTATTTCCATCTTCTGTATCACTCTCTTGCCCAAGCCTTGATTACAACCCCAATCTATTTTCTGCTACTCGAGATTTGCTTTTCCCTGAATGACATGTGAATGGAGTCAGATGATATGTAACCTTTTATGGGATTTTTTTCCACCTGGTAAAATGCATGCGAGGCTCATCCATGCTGTCGTGTGGATTAGTCGCCTGTTTCTTCAGAGTTTGAGTTTCTGAGTCTTTATACTCTTCTTACCTTGACCGATATCTTGAAGTGGAAAATTTTTTTCCTGGATATAGAGGTCTCCGTTAACAGACGATATTCTTACAGCACTTTTAATGTCACTGCATTGTCTTCTGATGTCTGTTTCTTTTGATTATACATTAGCAAGTCATGTACTGCTTATTAGTATTGTTCTTCTGTGTGTGATCTGCTCTTTTTCTCTAGTTGTTTCAAGATTTTCAGTTTCTTTCCTTTTCTCTGTCTGACTAGATATGATTTCAGTTACTTATATTCTCCTTGATGCTCACAGAATTTCCCGAATCTATACGTTCAAGTCTTTTATCGAATTTTGGAAACTTTTGGTCATCAATTCTTTCTGTTTTCTTTTCTTCTTTTCTGGCGATTGAATCTAGGGCATTATTCCTGCTAGGCAAATGCTCTACCACTGAGTTGCATCCCCAGAACCTTTTATTTCGTGACAGGGTCTCATAAGCTGCTTAGGCTGGCCGGAACTTGTGATCTTCCTGCCTCAGTCACTCCAGTAGCTGGGATCATTAGTGAGTGCCAAGCTCACTATTGATTTATATATAAATTTTCTCCCCTTTCCTCTTCTTGCATTGAAGTTTTACCTATGTGTGATGGACCGAATGTCCCTCAGAGCTGGGAGAATCTTGGATAGGTGACCTTCGGAAAAACGCTGCAACAAAGGTTCTTCTCTTTCTCTTTTACACACAGGACAATAAGGCTCAGGAGATTCAGTGCCCTGTCCAAGGTTACACAGGCAATTAAGGGACACAATCAGGATTTAAAAGCCAGCCCTAATATAACCCATCAAATTAAGTTTGAATCCATTAATAATACTGATATGAAATTGACACATAAATAAGTGATAGGAGGAAAAGGAAAAGCTGTTCTTTCCTGTGGAACCCCAACTCATATTTATAAAAGAAATAATGGAGTTCGTAATTATTGTTTTGTAACCCTGATGGTACTTTGTGATGCAGGTAAGAATCATCAGTGAATGCTACAGCCGGACAGTTAAACTTGACTGAGAGACTGGGTTGTTCAATAGTTCCAAAATATCTCCTCACACATTCCTTAAAAATTAGACAATCATGGGCCAGTGAGATGGCTCAGCGGCGTAAGTGCCTGCCTGGCAAGCGCGAGGGCCCGAGTTCGACTCCCGGATCCCACATACGAAAAAAGGGGCCTATGATATCGCTTAGTGGCACGGGCACCTGCTGGCGTGCGAGGTCCTGAGGTCGACCCCCCGGTACCCACAAAAAAAAATTAGACAATCATAGAAAACTGTCACTTGCTAGTGGACATAACAGGCCAAGACTGCTTCACCAAGTGACCAAGTTGGCAACACCCACCATGTGTAAAATGACATCATGGGTTCCTGAATTGACGTTCTGAAAAGGACACACATCATATTCCTGCTGTTGTATGTCCTTTGGACATAGTCCTGTCCAAAATTCATACCTTGAATCTCATCACAGGTCGAAGAGGTAAGGCCAACTTGAAAGGCTTTCTGTAAAATAAATGGCCTGTCCTCTACAAAAATACTTGGATCATTAAACACAAAGAATGTCTGAGGAACTGTTCTGGATTCCAGAGGAGGAAAGCTACGGGATTAACACAAGATGTGTTCCTAGATCATATCATGGACTGTAAAAATGTATGCAAAGACCATTATTGTACTCTGGGAGGCTGAGGCAGGAGGAGTTTTAGTTTCAGGCCAGCCTGGCCAATTTAGCAAGCACCTGTCCCAAAAAAGAACAAAGAGATCATATCGTGACATTTGAAAAAGTACAGTACTATTGAGTCAAGGTGAGTAGTTTATTTTCATTGTTTTGCTCAAAACTGATGGGATTCTGGGCTGTGGTGAAAACCCAGTCAGTATAATTTATACCACAGCCACTGGCAGCGATGTAAGAGGAGGAGACCAGCAGAGGGAGGAAACTTTGCGTTCTGTCGCCCGCACCCTCTCCACATCCCTGCTGGTCTTTCCCTGCGGTGGGGCTGGGGAAGGAGGCCCCCTTGTGGATGAAAGGAAAATGATACTGTGGACACCTGCACCTCCCAGCCCGTCCATCTGGCCCGGCTGCGTCCGCTCTCCCTCGCCACGCCTGGCCCCTCAGCCTTCCCTTCTCCAGCCTCAGCCGGAGCTCAGACCTCCCTGGAGCGGCTCCTCAGCGGAGATCCCTCGTCACTTCCCGGAGGGTAGAGGAGCAGAGAGGGCAGCGCCCGGGGCTGGGCGACAGGTGCAGAGGAAGCAAGGGGTCGGAGGGAGGAGGATTTCAGCCGAGGGGAGGGTGGGAGTGGCCAGAGGTTGGCCGAGGACACTGCCTTCAGAACTCCACACAGCAGGAAGACAGACGGGGCCTCCTGCTCAGTCCCAGGTGCCCGCGCCCACGCTGATCGCTCCCTGACTTTACTCACGGCCTCCCGGGGGGGAAGATGCTCCTGCCGGTTTCCAAATGGGTTTGAATTGCCAGCTTCTTCTCTGTGTACACTGCAGGCAAATAGAGAATTTGACTTTCCAATTCCAGTCGGGGTCCGAAAATGACCCGGTTTTTCAGTGTGTCCCTTCCTGAGAGTATGCGGACAGGAAAGCTGTTCCAATGCACTGCTACGGTTTCCTGATTCAAGAGAGGAGGCAGACGTGAAGTTCTCGGGGGAAATGAAGATAATTCTCTGTCTTCCAACTCCGTGTGGCAGCTGGGGATGGAGGCGGTGGGAAGTCCCTCCCGTGGGTTTGCAGTGGGATGTGGCGTCTTTGAGATCCCTGTGGCAAGCGGTGAGCCACTCGGTGTCCAGGGCATTGGAGCCAGTCCTAGGATGGGCTCTGCCCACCCAGCTGCCTCGATCGTAGATTCTTCCCAAAGAAGCCCTGAAGTCTTAAATCAGCCACAAATAAAGATGGTGCCTCCGAGAAAGAGAATGGAAGACCAAGGGCTCAGCACCCAGTAGGGAAGTGACTGAAGTCTGTATTGTGCAAGTGCAGCAGACCTGTCCAGTGTAGACGTGGGCCTTGTCTGAGCAAGGGCTGGGCAGCGTGAGAGGGTGCGCTCCCTGTGCCCATCGCTTGCCGAGTGGCCTCTGCGGGCTTAGCTGGGCCTTCTGTGAGTGAGGGGGCTGTGCGGCCTTCTCCCTGCAGCACCTGTTCCCAGAGACGTTTCCTGTCAGTGATGTTTCACCTCCAGGACTGACGGGGGTGATGGGTGCCTGTCACCCGCTCTTTAAAGGAGACCCCAGCGTCCCCTTAGATGTTCTCCTGAAGGTTGCACTTTCAGGAATGAGGCCTTCTCCGCTGCCATCCTGCTGGTCCATATCATGGGTGTTGGGCCCACGGGGGGTGGCTGGAGTCCTGCTCACACAGGAGCTCTGCAGCCTGGGGAGGAAGCCTGAACCCAACAATGACCACAAAGAGGAGGGGTGGTCATGCAGACCCGTGACAGACCTTGCCCAGTGTCCTGCTCCCATTTGTTTGTGCATTGCTGTTGCTCTGGCTGCTACAGGGGACGTTTCCAGAAGAAAATCAAAGACAAGGAAAAGTTTATTTTACCTCGGATAGACTGGTTGGGTCTGTGGGTGGGAGGAAGATGCTTCAAAACCGGCAACCTGACAGCTGTGCCTGGACTCCTCTCTCAGCTTGTGTGTGCTCTTAACATTTCCTAAGTATGTTTCAAAACTAAGGACCCAGATCACCAGGCTCCAGCAGAGGCACTGCACATGCTGAAGCCTCAGATATACTGGCTACGATTTCAAATGAGTCACCAATAAATAGAGATATTTGAGGTAAAACTCCAGGGACACGATGGCTTTAGAGTTCTCCAAACTCCTCCTTTTCCTTTTGCACTCTGAATTTGGTGTGGTCACTACAGGGAGTGCACTGCAAGGGAAATGGGAATTTGAACACTGCATTGAGACCAGGAGAAGTCCCTGGTGAGGGGCAGGCAGGAAGCACCCAGAGATTTTCTGTTGCTCTGAGTTCCCTTCCATTCCTGAGCCAAAGTGTGACAGGGACTGAGACCCTTGCTCTTCAGAGTCCCGATCCTCCTTTTCCCAAACTGTGTGCAAAAGTGCGTGGGGTGCAAGTTAGTGTGGTCCGACTGGGACAGGTGAGGCACGGTGGTCCTCATCGGATTGTCACAGTCGTCCACATGTGTGGAGGGGACAGAGCATCTGAATGGAGTGTGCCCATTGCCTAAGACAGGGCACACTGGGAGCACTGTGTGAAATGATTCTCAGACACCAGCTTGGAGAGAGGTCCCTGTCGGTATTCAGTGCTCTGCCAGCTCATGCTTACATGTCTTCCTTCCACCCTGGGTCCGGCCTCATCCTCCCCTGGAGGTCTGCTCTATACCATGGAAATGAGTAGAGAGAGGTAGAGTAGCTGTCTGGGCGTGGTGGTGCATGCCTGTAATCCCAGCCCTCAGGAGGCTGAGGCAGGAGGATTGCCGTGAGTTTGAGGCCAGCCTGGACTACATAGTGAATTCAAGGCCAGCCTGAATTATAGAACATGAACCTGTCTCATAAAACAAAAACAAAAACAAAGCAAAACAAAACAAAAAGTGTTTGAATCCATAAATCTTGGTTGTAAATTAAAAAGAAACAGAGTGCCTGACCAAGCACAAATGCCCAGTGAACTTGAGCTTCCCCATTAGAGAAGACTAAATGCTCACATGGTGCCTGTTGCCTATCACGTGATAATGAAGAGCAGGCATTTATTTTCTAGTGTGGCCAAAGCATGCCCGTGGCTTATATCACATTGCACCAAGGGAGAGCTGCAGAGCTGGATAACACTCCACATCTTGTCCAGGTTCTCACTCAACATAACACCTCCCCTGTGTTAGAGGTGCACGGGCCTATGGGAATGTTATGGTTTGTGTCTAGATGTCCCCCCCAAAGCCTCATGCAGTCACGGAGGCGGCTTCTGGAGTTTATGACTGATTCATGGTCTAATGCTGGGATTATGGGCGTGAGTGCTACACCCACCCTGGGGCGGGCAGCCTGCATGTAATATAAGGGAGGAAAGAGGTTGCTCTCTCTCTTGCGCTCGCGCTCCTCCCTTTTGCTCTTGCTGTTTTTGCTGCCTTCCGCCGCCATGAACTGTTGCCCTCTGCCATGTGCCACTCTGCCTTGGAGACAGCTGATTACGGACTGAAACCTCCACAAACTGTGAGCCAAATAAACCTTTCCTTCCTTAATTTTGGGCATCGGGTATTTTGTCTCAGCAACGAGAGAAAAGTAACCAAGACAGGGAACATTTTGTTTTTCGATTTTTGAATAAGCGATTTTCCAGTTAGATGTGCTACATAGAAATTCATCTGAGCAGTGCACCCCACCTCAAGACCTTTGCACTTGCTCTTCCTCCTACTTGGAATGCTTCTCATTTTCCTAGGCCTCTTTCCTCACTTCTTTCCTGTCTTTGTTCTCAGTGGTGCCTGCCTTCTAGAAGATTCCAATCTGCAGCACAGTCTTAGTTACTTTTCTCTCTTGGACCAGCTCTGCTCCCTCCTTGCAGGTTTCCTCAGATGATCCACGCTCCTGGCTTCTCCAGACTTCTGGGGTCTCCACTGCACCTTTGGCTTCACACTCACAGCTTCACACACTGCCCTCTCCAGGGCACACTACCTGGTCTCCCAGGCCTTCTTCTGAAATATGGGCAGAAGCCTTCCTGACCCCACAACTGTTGCATGCTGCATGCTCCTAAAACCAGTGTCATGTGGATGATGCCAAGGTCTGCTGCCAGGTGGAGCAGTAGCCAGACTCCCTTCTCTCTTGGCTGTAGGGGTTGAGCGCCTAAGAATCAAATCCCAGGAAACAGTTTCCCTAGGCCACTGCCATTCTGGGATATGGTGGTTTGGGGCTCTCTTCTCAAATCAAAGTGTTTCACTTTTGCAGTATTGAGGCTGCAAAGGGTGGAGTCCTGCTGCTTCTTGTGATGTCTTCAGGTGATCTTTCCTATTCTCTGGTTCCTTCTCAGCAATCAAGATCTCCTCTGCTCTGTCTTTGCAGTCCACAGCTTTTCTGGAGCTTCCTTTCTAGCCAAACTCACATTTTAAATCATTCTGCTGAGCTCTTTGCTTTTGATTCTCAACATAAATCTCACTAAAAGCCCCAACAGTAGCCATACCACAGCCTCGACATTAGTCTGCCTTGAAATTTCTTCTGCAAGATTAGTTAGTCCATCACGCTTAATCTCAGTCTCAGGCAAAGTGTCCGGACATGAACAAAATGCAGACAAACTTTCTGCCAAGGCATAACACACATCGTCTGGCGTCCAACGGCAATGCAGTCCTTCTTCCCAGCAGAAACCTCTCAAGCCTGGTCTTTACTGGCAGCATTTCTATCAGCCTTCTGGTCTTCTGAGCTCTGACCAGAATCTCCCTTCAAGTACACCCTAAGATGTTCCAGCTCTACTTTTTCAGCCAGCATCGCCGAAGCTTTCCAAACTCTTCCCACAAGCCAGTCCTAAAGGCTGTTGAAACACAGGGTCAGGTACTGGCCCATGCCTTGGAGCCAGCCTTGGAGCCAGCAGATTATGGACTGAAACCTCTACACACTGTGAGTTAAATAAACCTTTCCCCTTTTAACTTCGGGTGTCGGGTATTTTGTCTCAGCAATGAGAGAAATGTAACTAAGACAAGCACTCACTACTCTCTACAGACTTTCCTTGCCTGGTTTTTCTCTTCAGCATAAATCTTGACTGGATACAACATGTCATTCAGTCATTTTATTTATTCTCCATCTCCTAAAACTATAATGAGAAGCCTGTGAAAGGATGGATTTTTGACAGGTTTTTTTCTCTACTTTGTCTCAGTGATTATAATACCACTTGCCCAGTTATGTACTTAATGCATATTTGTTGAACATATTTCATATTTCATTAAGTTCACATCAAAAGGGACCATCAAGATAAACAGGTAGAGGGTATGTACCTAAGTTTGTGAAACTAACCCCTTTCAGTATAAGCAACTTGTTTTACACTTTTTATTATGTGCATTTTTGATTTGTTTTATTGCCATTGTTTCTGATGAAGATGATACAAAACCATGTTTACTCACCATGCTGAATCAGGTGTCAATTCCTACTCCTTAGGTTTACACACATTCCTAAGGGTCCCTTATTTCTGTGGTGTCCTCAGCCCTTCTGTTTTCTGTAGACTCTTCTGACCTGATCTTGCCAATACCTCTCATGGTTAAGCTTCAAGTCAGAGAACCCACACTATTTATGAAATGAATGCATAAATGCTGTGGCCGGAATCCCTTAAAGTTGAATCTGAGACTGCAAAGGGGGTGTTTCCTGGTGTTTCGTTTTGCAGTGTCTTTAACAGCTTGGGCTGCCATAACGAAGCACGGTGAGCTGGGTGGCTAAAACAGCAGAAACGCTTTTTATCACAGTCGTGGGTGTTCCATGTCTAAGACACGGTATTGGCAAATTCAGCTTCTGGTGAGGGCCCTCTTGTGGCTTGCTTTGGTGGCCTTGCTGTGTCTTCTCATGGCCTTTGTGCTTTGTGCCACAGAGAGAGCGACCACAGGGGGGAGGAGAGACAGACAGACAGACAGAGAGAGACAGAGACAGAGACAGACAGAGACAGAATAAGACAGAGAGACAGAGAGAGACAGAGAGAGAGACTGAGATTTCTGATGTTTCTTCCTGTTGTTATAAGTAGCAGTCCTATCGTGTTAGGGCCCCACACTTGTCACTCCATTTAACCCCAGTGACACCCTTAATGTCTCTGTTTCCACGTACAGTCACAATGGGAGTTGGATTTCAACACATGAACTTTGTGGGATACATTTCAGTCCACGTTTCTGTGATGTGTGTGTTTCAGTACCCACCAGTTTGTCTTAGTTTCCTGAGCCCTCAACAGGCATGATGCCCCGCGTCCTTCCAAACCTGTGGTTTTGTTCCATAAGCACCGCAGACCAGCTGCTCCTGACTACCCCCGGCCTCTGGTGTGTCTTGGGTCTGGCAGGTGAACCTCTAGGCTACAGGGCTGTGGGTGGCTGCTGTCCAGAATACAGTTGTGGCTCAGCTGTGGGAGGGGAGTTTCAGGTTTGTGGACCCTTGAAGTCTTGTGCCTGCCATTGTGGCAGAAATGAGATTTGTTGTCAGGCCACGTAGGTCCTGAGATCATGGTTTTGCAGTCATAGCAAGGGGCCAGAGTGGTTCAGTGTGAGGATTTGGGTCACCTGAGGGAAAGAGAGATCCCATGGTCCTGGATCCAAGAGGGGATGGGGGTTCTTGGAACCTGGGAAATAGGGAATTGGTGGCCTGGGTCCTTCCCTGAACTGCTGGTCCAGTGCTCCTTTCTCAGGGTTCCTGGCCCAGAGGTTTTAGTTGTCATACTGGAAAAAGTGACGGCAGAGGCCAGTGACAGTGACCATCCAGTGTTGGATTCCCCTGTGGTGTAAGAGCCTATCCTAGGCTGGGGGGGCTTGCAAAGCTTAGGAATTTGGGGGCAGGGATGGTCCCTGCAGGAGTGGTAAAGATGCCTTCCTTTTGCTCACTATGACCCAGGATCCAGAACCCCCCAAACAATTTACAGAGGTCCCCAGGATCATTCCTCCCCAGGTCACCCTACTCCCTGGCTCCATTTACATCCCACCTTGGAGTCACTGTCCACCATGTCCCTATTTCCTTCCTGTCCACACTTCCAAAATAGTCTTCCTGACCTAAGGTCCCAGGGCCCTAGATCCCAGGGTGGGACATCCACTGGCTTGATTCATAGGTGATGGGGCCAGACCCAGAGGGAGCAGCTGGAACAAGTGATAGGGACCCAGGGTTCAAGGTCCCCTCCAGGAGACTATGTTTGTGGGTTCACCATGGACCTGAAAACCAGCTGCTGTGGGTTGGAGACCTCACTGTGCTCTGTGATCACTCAGCGAAAAGGAAACATGTATATCAGTGCGGATTTTAGGAAACATTTTGCACCTTGAACCTGACTTGTGATGGTATCAAGCCATTGCGTGCACAGCCCTGTCCTGGTGGTGGGAATCAGGGTCCTGGTGAGGAGGGACATGGGAGCTGGCCTTCTGTGCCCAGCCCTGTGGCCACCCGGTCGCGCTGCTGCGCTGCTCGCGGGTCCTGCCTCAGCAGCCTGGGTGAGGCCCTGTGCCGGCGGGTGCGGAGGTTTCTGAGCATCCCTGGAATCCGTGGGGCCTAGGAGGGGGATGGGCAGAGGTGGAACAAGGCGCGTCTCATGGGCCCTCATGCCCTCCTGGAGAGTGTGGTCTCCTCCCTGCCACCCCTCCTGCCAGCCTCCTGACGGCAGCACCCGAGGCAGCGGAACAGTAGACACATTTTCACTCACTCCTTATTTCTCAGCGTTAAGTCAGTTCTTGGAAACTCTCTTTACACTAATATTGGTTTCTGTTTTTTTTTTTTAACACTAAGCTTTTTAAATAAAATCATCTCTTATTTGGGAACGGAAGCTCAATATCCACCTAATATCCTACAGTGCAAACGCTTAGAGAAGAGTCAAACAGTGGGTGACAGCAGACAGAACAACCACGGCTGGGATTTTGAGGAGAGCTTAGCAACTCATAGAACAATCTACTTACTTTCCCTTGCATACAGCATTGCAGGATAGTAATCATGACAGCATTGAATTAGAACCATCGTTTTTATCAGTTTTATAGGATCTTTTGATATCAAACATGATTGTTAATTGTTGTCCATTAAATCAGTTGTGAGCCAGATTTAACCAGAATTATAAAGTGACCATTTAAAAGGCTGAAAAACAATAGAAGCTTAAACAAACCCCATTTTTTTTGTGGGTACCGGGGGTCGACCTCAGGACCTCGCACACCAGCAGGCGCCCGTGCCGCTGAGCGATATCACAGGCCCCTTTTTAGTATGTGGGATCCGGGAGTCGAACTCGGGCCCCCGTGCTTGCCGGGCAGGCGCTTACGCCGCTGAGCCATCTCACCGGCCCCAAACCCCATTTTTTGAGACTCAGTTTTCCTAAGTAATCAAAACCCAATGAAGATAGTGGTAAACACGAGGAATTTTCATGATAAAACGCAAAATCTTTTTATTTTCAGCTAGTTCTTCATAAATATTACTAAGAGTTGAAAAGTATTTGAAGAACACGTCATCGTTTTAAAGAGATATTGAATATGTCTTTATATCAAGGTATTAAAATTTGATTTTTAGAAAACTCTCTAAATAATCGTTTTAAAAAGTAGAATTTAATCAAATGTACAAATTTTCTTTTGCAACATTTTCCTTCAAAACATTTTGTGGCCGTCTGGACATCATACACCTGGGAATCAGATTGCCCTGCCTGAGCAGGCAGGAGGGGGCTGAGCTGGGAGTCAGGCACAGATGCCACCCTGGGGCTGGGCCTCAGAGGAGGACGAGGAAGTCTGAGCAGCCCTGCGTCCACGGTGTCCAGGTCTGGGGTGTGGCCGAGGCTGAAGGAGAGGGGAGCTCAGGATCCCTTGTGTCCCCCCTAAGATCCAGGCTCCTCCCTGCTTTCCTCCCTAACAGCCCCCAGATGACAGCCACACGGAGCACTCAAGAGCAGAAACATTTTCCTGTACTCCGTTTCCCAGGCTCCCTCTTGATGGAGCAGCCACGAGAGTATTTGCAGCACTGCTTTTCAGGGGTGCAGGAGATGCCGCAGCATGCTCATCTCTGGCAGGGACCTGGGCCTGGGGCCTGGGAGGGAGGAAAATTCCCTTTTGCAATCCCTGTGGACTGTCCCATGGGCTCTTTCCAAAGAATGTTCCCTGAAACATACTGGCTGTTTTCAAGATCCTGTCCAGGTACCGTCCACTTTACACGGATGTGGCCTGCGATGGGTCGGGGCTCAGAACCTCACAGAGTTGCTCCTCCAGCCCGATGAGAGGTTCACGCCTCACAGCTCCTCCCTGCCTCAGAACTCATCTCCCAGGGCTCAATTTGCCTGATTTTGCCTCACTTTTTTGAGGGGCACCCTCTTGGCACCCCCACCTCCTGTGGCATCTCCCTCTGCCTCAGCTTGGTTCACAGCCCTTTCCTCATATCAGAGAAAATACTTATCTTATTGTAAGTAGTCTCTCTCCCCTGGAAGATAAGATTCTTGAGGACAAGCACAGATTTTTTTTTTTTTTTTTTTTTGAGACTGGGTCTTACTATGTAGTTCAGGCTGGCCTTGCACTAGCTTATGTAGTCCAGGCTGGCTGAGAAATGGCAATCCTCCTGCCTCAGCCTCCCTAGAGCTGAGATTATAGACGTGCACCACAGTGCCCAGCAAGCACAGAGATTTTGATTGTGGCAACTGTATTTCCATTGCCCTGAAGTGTTCCTGGTTGTTGATTTAAAATATTCGTGGAGTGAAAACATGATGAACACATGTCCTCACAGACTAACACACACACACAACACAGTCTGCTATTGCTTCCAGTGTCACCCAAAGATCTGCAGGTAAAGATTTGAGGATCCCCAGGGGTGGCAGCATCGAAAGGCACTGTAGACCTTTAGGAGGTGGGGCCCAGCGGCCAGCCCAGCCCACTGTCTGCTGCACCCACCAGGACTGACCTCCTGTGTCCTCTCCCTGCTTGGCTCTGTCCCCCTAGGTCCCCAGGCTCCTGCACGCTCATCCTCACAGGCCCTGCCCAGCCCTGCTCTGTCTCTCCCTCCTCCTCCCCAGCTCCTGGATCTTCCCTCTCTCAGGTCGCTGGGGGCGTGGGGATCACAGGACCCCATCTGCCAGTCTCTCCCTGCTTCCTGGCTGGTGATGAGAGCTCTAAGATCCCTAAGTGTGAGAGACTAGTGCAATGGCTACTGTAGATCTAATTATTTTAGTGTTTTGTCACATTTGGTTTATGTATGTAAATAAGTTATATTTCTATAACTTTTGCTGTGACATTTGAAAATCAATGTTAATATTGAGGCTATCTTAAATACTTCACTACACATCTGTATCTGTCAGTATTTACTAGAGAAACAGATATAATACAAGATATACAAATGTATAAGAAATTACAAGACTGACTTACAATGGTCACCCACAGAGTCGGATGAGGAAGCGTGCAGAGAGCGTCTGCACACTGGAGACAGAAGGATTCAGTGCAAGGTCTGGAGCTCACTGCAGTGTCCCATGCAAGTCCATATCAGAAGTCCGATGGGTCCGCGATGGAAGGCTGAAGCATCTACCAGGAAGGCCGAAGGATCTGCGCCGGCAGCCGAAGAGGCTGCGCTGGAAGCCAGGAAATGACATCCAGGGTGAAGGCAAAGACTGCAGCTCCTCCAAAGAAACAGAAGCAGATCTGTTTCTCCTCATTCCCCTTTATAGCACCCAGGCCCTAGGAGGGGTCTTCCACAACCTAGGGTGGAGAATTGCTGAGCTGATTCAGTTAAGCTTCTCTTAACTAAATTTCTCAAGTTGACACAATCAATCAACCATCACAACATCGCTTTTAAAAATGACATTTTGGGGCCGGTGAGATGGCTCAGCGGCGTAAGCGCCTGCCTGGCAAGCGCGAGGGCCCGAGTTCGACTCCCGGATCCCACATACGAAAAAGGGGCCGGTGATATCGCTCAGCAGCACGGGCGCCTGCTGGTGCGCGAGGTCCTGAGGTTGACCCCCGGTACCCACACACACAAAAAAATGACATTTTGTTTTAAACAATATCGTGATGACATTGAAGAAAATCACTGTAATTCTGTAATATTATTCATGTCAAAGTAATATAAATTTTCATAATTACTCCCCACATACCCTTCACCAGGAGGTGAGGCCAGGAGTCCTTGGCCTCTCTGAGGCTCCGTCTCTGCCAGCCGCCCTGGTCCCTTGATAGAAACACCTGGGAGAGCTGAAAGGAGGAACTTTCCCTCCGCTCACTATTTCTTTTGTGTGTGAAATTAGATTTTGCAAACTCCCAATTTACTCATTTCTTTGGTCCTTCTTTCTGGAGGAAGATGGCATCTCTGTGTTGCTTCAACTTGCATTTCTCTAGTGCAGAGATGTTGAATATTTTTTCGTGTATTTTTCGGCCTTTTGTACTTCCGAGAAGTGTCTGTTCCTTTCACTCGCCCGTCTATTGCTGGGGTCTTTTATTTGGGGGGGGGCTAATTCTTTTGAGCTCTTTACCTATTGCAGATGTTAGCGCTCTGGCCGAGGAACGGCTGCAAAACATTTTCCCACTCCGTGGGCTGCCTCTTCATCACTTCACTCTGTTGGTTGCTTCCTTTGCTGTGCAGCTTTTCAATTGGATGTGATCCCGTTTGTGGAATCTCGGTGATATCTCTTGTGCAATTGGGGTTCTGTTTAAAAAGTCCTTGCCCATGCCCGTGTCTTGAAGAGTTTTTCCCATGTTATCTTCCCACAGATGAAGTGTTTCTGTTCTAACGTTAAGATCTTTGATCCATATTGATTTGTCGCAGCACCATCTGGTAAAGAGGCTAACTTTCCTCCAGCATAGATTTTTGGCCCCTTTGTCAAATTTTTGGCCCCTTTGTTCCATTCCTCCACAGTTTTGAGAGAGAAAAAGAGAAGGAGAGAGGGAGGGAGGGAGGGAGGGAGAGAGAGAGAGAGCGAGAGAGAGAGAGATCATAGTTCACCTAAATTTTATTACACCATATGGTTTAATTTTTCAATTTTGTTAGTTATTGCTGTTGATTTTTATAGTCCCTAAGACATAAATTATCTTTATCATACGTATATATATGATAAAGATTATGTATGTAAATGTTATAGAAAAATGCCTAGTCACAAAGTACAGTTAAGTTGGCGCTGTGCCGAGACTCAGGCACCCATTAGGGGTCTTGGAATCTCTACTCTGTGGAGAAGGGGAGCCCTACAGGTTTGAGGCTGTGTCCTGGACTCGCATAGACAAACTCGGGGCTATAAAATGAAGATATTTTAAAGCACACCAAGCTGGAGGCACAGATCTATGTGGGAAAGTAAAGCCTAGAGCGCTGTGGGTGGAACTGCAGCGCCCTTTACACCCGCGCATGTATGCGGGTGACAGCGCCACCTCCTGGGCTTGGGTTCCGGGCCATTCCAGGGCTGTTCCTCTGTCGCCCCCGCAGTTCATCACCACTCGGCGGCCCGGTCTCTGCGGGAATCTGCGTGGCGCTGAGGCGCAACGTGTCCTGGCTCAGGGGAACCCTGCGTCTCCACTGCGTCCCCAGGGCGGGCTCACCGTGCCGCTGCGCTCCCTGGGCGCGCGCTTCCTTCAGGAGAGTCCCGGGGGCAGACGTCCCTTTTAGTGTCTCTTGGAAATCCACACACACATTGAAAGTAAGAATGGGAGTGTAATTGTTTCTCAAACTCGTGACAGAGGAAGCCATTGATTGGTTAAGGATGATTCCTAAAGTTTGAGGGCAGAAGCAAACGGCAGCACCGAGCACCTCCCCTAACCTGCTGTGCTGTGCTGTCCGCCGCAGGTGGGGCAGGAGGAGGCTGGGAGGGCCGAGTGCGGACAGCTGCGCCCCTTCGGCGTGCAGCGCTTGCTGGGCTTCGATGTGGTCGCTCCTCAGTGGGTTCGTCTCTGCTGTGTTCTTGTCCCTCCATGACCTGACCTCACAGGGACTTAGACACCTCCAGAACTTGTTGTGTCCCAGCACATGGACAGCGATGGCCTCCTGTGGCCAGGTCAGCGTAGGCGCAGCCGGGGTGTGGGTCCACCCCCAGCCTCTGTGTTTGTGTCCCGCTTCCTCGTCTCTGCAGAGCATCAGCCTGGCCTCGCTCTCACAGGGCGTCTGGTCTCCTGCTCTCTCGCGTGTTCCCGGCTCTGACAGCAACAGGCCTTTATCCTGTCATTGTCTCCAGAAGGCCTAAGTGGCTGCTGCACATGAGAGCCTCTCTGCTTTTACTTTTTTTCCTCTCTCCTTTTAGAGCTGTGTCCTGGACTGTCCCCTTTTCCTAAATCTTTAAAATCCAAGTCTTTCTTTTTTGCTACTGGGAATTAAACTCAGGACCTTGCACTTGCCAGGCAGGCGCTGTGCCACTGACCTGCATCCTCGGCCCTGAAATCCAAGTCTTGATTCTAAGATGAGCAGAGGCGAAGGATCCCATAGTTTCTCTTAGATTATTTCATTTCCTGCTTTGCTCACCCACCCTCTCCCTGCCTTTGGCTCTGGTAATCCTAGCACTGGCTCCAATGCAAGCTTAAAGATGCATAGCACAGAGTTTAATATAGATTAATATTTAGAAAACAGGATCCATTGTCTTGAAATTTTTTCCTAAAAGGGCAAATGAAATTGTGTAGAGTGCAGACGGGCTGGTTTGGAGGGCGGCAGGGAGGGAGACGGCACTTGTGAGAAAAGCCAGGGCAGCCCTGAGCTCTGCGTGAGAGGTTGTGGTGCACCACTTGGCCTGAGATCTGTTAACAAAGATCGTCAGTCTTTCAGCAGCCATTGAAGGGGAAGGACTGCGGCTGTGTGTGCACACGTGTGTGTGTGTGTGTGTGTGTGTGGTTAAGAAAGTGGGGCAGATGAGTTAGAGTCCCAACTCCTTGGACTCCATTTGCTATTCTTTTCTTTGTCCCTCACACCTTTCTGGTAATGTTAGGTGTTTATATTTGTAATTCTTTTCATTCATTTTGAAATTTTCAAACCTCGTGTTGGGGTAGTGGAAACAGCAGGAAAAGGGAAAGGAGGAGAGCAGCATCAGAAGAGTGGGATGTGGAGATGAAGAAGAGGATCAACCTGGAGTTGAGGAACTGAGTCCCTGGGGAGGTGACAGAATTAATTACTCCTTGATAATTGCCCTTGTGTCAGTGGGGAAATTGAGGGCCCGAATGACGCTTCAAAGAACTAGAGTTTCTGAGTATGGTAACATGGAATGATGTTCACTGGCTGGGCTTCTCAGCCTAATAAACTTCAAAAGTTGGATCTCGGTGACAATGTAAGTTCTGGAGGCTTGAAAGTTTTAACAGAGAAATGTCCACATCTTACCTACCTCATTCTGAGTGCAAGTAGAATCAAAGATCTGAGTAGTGGAAGCTCTGCAAAATGTTAAAATTTGAAAAACCTCGATTCCTTTAACTGAGATCACAAACCTGGAAGATTTCTGAGAAACTATTTTTTAACTGCAGCAGTGAATCTGACTTGGACGGACATGAGCAGGAGGAGAACAAAGCACCAGGCTCAGAAAAGGAGGATGATGAGGATGGAGATGAAGATGAGGAGGAGGATGAAGCTGATCTAGCTGAAGAACATGAAGAGGGGGAAGAGGAGGAAGGAGAAGGTCTTGGGGAGGGGGCAGAAGAGGAAACCAGATGCTGAGGATGATGGGAGGAAGAAGATGACTAGCTCATGCTGAGACCATGTTCCCTAGCGTTCCTGGGTGTGCAACAGAGTGACCACATCTTTGTCTCTTCGTGTGTGATAACTATTCCCCACAGAAAACAGTGCATCACTTTTTATAGGAGAAGTGTGTTTTTACTGATTTTGCCTTATCATTCCAATTCAGATTCACTAGTCTGTTCATGATCAGATTGTAGGTATGGAAAAATTTTCATTGACCCCTTCCATTGTGAAATTCTCTGGCAGTTTATTTAGAATCTTAATTTTACTAATTCAAGCACACTGTATTAGTCATGTTTAGCCCATGGTTCAACCTGATCACATTTATACAGATGTAGTTGGTACATTTCATTCATATATAAGGTTTCAAA
This sequence comes from Erethizon dorsatum, assembly GCA_028451465.1. Lineage (NCBI taxonomy): Eukaryota > Metazoa > Chordata > Mammalia > Rodentia > Erethizontidae > Erethizon > Erethizon dorsatum. Next base: position 167,337,722 of record CM051822.1, read on the forward strand.
CTTACTCATACCTTAAGCAAAATTGCAGTGAGCTGTTATGAAATGACAAGTCTCTTGAATGATAAGGTGATTTCTTTTTTTTCTGAAGCCGATTTTTTTTTGAGAAGTGATTCAGAGATCTCTAGTTTGAAAGCCACTGTCTTTTTCTGGCTAAGGGTATTTGGGTGCTTGAGTTGGGTGCTTAACTACATGAGTTAAGTTGGAAAGCAGATGCAGAATAACTAAGGTCCCACTCAGCAATATAGTGCATGTTGTTTTTGGAGGCGCTATTCAGTAATTACTGCAGTTCATGGATTTTATGGTGAATGGTAAGATTTTATTTTCAAAGGAAAAATTGCGTATACTAAGTCCAGAGACATTAGGAGGTGAGCCGCTGTCTCGGGCTGCAGATCGTGACATGCCAACTGTGGTTGGTGTTGCCTTAGGTGTGTATCCTTTCTCCTCGCAGCAGTTTCTGTGTGATCTCCTTCCCTTCCTGTTTCACTCCTCTCTCTGTACCAGAAGTTTGGGCAACTTGTGCATGCCCAGAACACCTTTCCTCTCTTACTTCAATCACCTTTTCAGACCTTTCTGGGTTTTAAATAAGTAAAGTGGAAGAAATTGAGTGGTTTTGGAGATAATAATACTGCTGATAGTTTTGCTCAAGTTCTGTTTACAGTAAATGTTTCTTGGTTGACAACATGGGAGATAATTTTTCAGAGGATACAGAAAGAAAAGAAATGAGGCTGGGAATAGTATTAGTGTTTCTCAAAAGTCTAAGCAATTGCTTGCTGATAATTAAATTTGAATTGGCTTCCCAAAGGATTTGGATACCAACCCTGCCAAGTATTTATAGTTTTTTTAGTAGAACTTTAATTATTCTTCCTATAGTTTTAAAGCATTACCAGGTGTAACATTTTTGGAACGTGGTGGTTAGTTGGAAAATATTCAAAACCAAATCGATGTTTTAGCTGCTTTTCTTGTTCCTGAGACAAAATACCTGACCCCAATGGTAAAGGAGGAAAGGTATATTTGGCTCACAGTTTGTACAGGTTTTAGTCCATAGGCTGGCTGCGAGGCAGAGGGGCATCATAGAGGAGAAACAGTCCACAGCAAGCAGGCAGGTGAGAGCACGTTAGCCCTCTTTCTGTCCCTTATATTTTATGCAGGCTACCGGGCCAAGGGCAAGTGCAGCACTCACACACTTAATCCTAGCCAGAACTATGCCAAACCAATCAGTGGACTGATTTAGTAATCACATACCCTTGATCCTAGCATCACACACTGTAGATCTAACCACCTTGAAAAAGCACCACCTATGAGCACGTGAGGCTTTGGAGACATCTACATACAAGCCATAACATTCCACTCCTAGCCCTCTAAACATTTGTGCATGTGCCTGTTGGGGGCAAAGCTGTCTATACCTCAGGTATCCAGGACAAGTCCACTGCTTCTCATAAGTTTGGCAGGGACCCATGAGAAGTGTGCACAGCTCAGGGAGCTGGCAAACATAGTGACTTGACCTTCACTTGAGATAATATAGACAATGTTCTCTTGTTCCCCATGAAGCCCCCAAGGCATGCTGTTCTGCTAAAGATTAGATATTCTTCCTGTCCCAGATCCTACCCTCCCCTTAAACTCTCCATGAATTTATTCATATGCTGATTGTATAAATAAATGCACTGCAGGTGCTGGGCAGTTCCTTTCTTCCATTAGAAGGGGCTCCATCTGACCTCAGCTTTCTGTATATTGATTCCTTTCTTCTTCATCCCCTACCATCCTCCCTTGAGAGTTTCAAGAGCTGCACTTGTTGTGGTACATTCCTTTATGCAAAAGGTATTTAGTCCATCTCTAAGAGTTTCCAAAGTCCTATGATTTTCTGCACTGCTAAAGAGCCCAAGTCCAAAGTCTCCTCAGGTTTAAGGCAAACTCTTAGCTGTAAGCCCCTATACAAAGGACAAGGAAGTTAAACACTTCCAACATTCAATGGCACAAGACAGATATTTCCATTCCAAAGGTATAAATGGGGGTACAAGGAATGGGACCAATGCAAGTCCAAAATCCAGCAGGGCAAACATTAAATCCTGTAGTTCCATGTACAGTATCTGGTACAATCTGTGGCAAGATATGAACTCCCAATGGTTTGTGTGGCTCCGCCCCAGGGCACTGCAGGCAATTACACCTCCCATGGCTTCTCTCTCAGGCCTGCTTTCCTCCCTCCTTGCCATTTTCCTCAGATGATCCACATTCCTGACTTCAAACATCTGGGATCTCCATGGCACATATGTCTTCACACTCACAGCTTCACACACTGCCCTCTCAGGGGCACACTGCCTGGCCTCCCAGGCCTCCTTCTGAAATCTGGGTGGAAGTCTTCCTGACCCCACAACTCTTGCATTCTGCATGCACCTAAAACCAGCATCACATGGATGATGCCAGGGTCTGCCACTAGCTGGAACAGTAGCCAGGCTTCTTTCTCTCTTGGCTATAGGGGTTGAGTGCCTATGAACCAAATCCAGTGGAACGACTTCCCTAGACCACTGCCATTCTGGCACATGGTGCTCTGGGGCTCTCTTCACAAAGTCTTCCACCTTTGCAACTCTAAACTACAAAGCCTGGAGTCCTGCTGGTTCTTGTGTTGTCCTCAGGCCGTCTTTTCTGTTGTCATCTTCTGAAATACTTGGCTTGTTCTTGCTAAGTCTTTTCAGCAACCAATTTCTCCTCTGTTCTGTCTTTGCAGGCTACAACTTTACAAGACCTTCCTTTCTGACCAAACTCACAGTGTTTTAAATTATTCTTCTGGGCTCTTCGCTTATGATTCTCAACATAAATCTGGCTAGAAGCACCCATCAGTAGTCCTCAAGTTGGGGAGGTGTGAAGGGTCCTGAGAAGCTGGAGCCTCCCCGTAAGGGGTTTGTATTTCCAACCCCACTTCTACTCTTTTTTTTTTTTTTTTTTTTTTTTTGTGGGTACCGGGGGGTCGACCTCAGGACCTCGCGCGCCAGCAGGCGCCCGTGCCACTGAGCGATATCACCGGCCCCTTTTTCGTATGTGGGTTCCGGGAGTTGAACTCGGGTCCTCGTGCTTGCCGGGCAGGCGCTTACACCGCTGAGCCATCTCACCGGCCCCCCACTTCTACTCTTAACCACAACATTGTTACTAAGGAACAGGTAAAATAAACTGACTGGGCAAAGCTCCTGGCAGGCAGGGTCCCATCCAGGGAGGAGGAAGGAGGATCTACAGTGTAAAACAGAGGGGTGAGGGGAGAGGAGTGTGGGGAGCGGCTAAAGCTGGAAATTGATCACACATGCAGGGGCGAGGCAAGGCCCATCCAAAAACAAGCAGCAGCCGAGGTGGGCTAGGTAAACAAGCTGCCACAGTTCAAGGTTGCTAGGCAAAGGGGTGTCACGTGACACCAACCTGCAAACATGTATAAATAAATGCGCTGCATTTGTTGAGCAGTTCCTTTCCTCCCATCAGGAGAGAGGGCTCCACCTGACCTCAGCTTTTTGTGTCATCTTTATTTCTCCATCCTCTCACCATCCTTCCCCCCCCACCCTGGGAACTTTGACAGCTGTCCAGGATGCAGCATATGATACCTGAACACCACACCAGGGTAAGAAGAAATAATGGGTGAGGGGACACTTCTCTTTGTGCATGCAAAAGGGGAGAAGTGCATTGATAGTGTCAATATTAATTACAGAGGTGTATTGATATTGATATCATCAGATGTAAAACTTGGGGCAAGAGAGAAGGGGGCTCATTAGGGCCAAAGAGAAAAACTGGCTCACTAGCACCAAAAAGAAAAAAAAGGGGGATTCACAAGAAACAAAAGGGAGAGAGGTGTATTGATTTTATCAGGTGTTAAGCATGGGGCAAACAGATTCTCAAGGACCATAAATGTATGTGGAACTATTTGTTGTGTTCTTGATTCCTGTACTTACTTTACTTTTGTGGATTTACATTAGAGAGTGCTTTAATGATCGTAAGTTTGTTGGGACAACCACAAAAGATTTGACTCAGGGCCCCATTTTAAAATCAAGTCCCAAGCAGGAAAAGGATGGTGGAATAACAGCCACCCTGATAACCTTGACTGAGCCACAGGCGGCAATTCCTGCCTTTTCAACTCAGAGAAATATTGCTGCATCACAGGTTGGAACTTCCACCTCTCAGGGAGTAGAGCCGCTTTCTCTCTCTCCTTTGCAATTGGCGCTAAAAGAAGCCAGATGGGTGAGGGAGTCCTTGGAGGGCTTTCAACATATCTACCCTGTTACTGAAGTTCAAGTTCCCAATAATCCAGGACAAGTTATACGTCTTCATGAAGCTGTGCCCTTTAAGACCTTAAAGGAATTAAAACAAACTACTGCTACCGATGGCCCTGTGGCCCCTTTTACCTTAGGTTTAATAGAACTTATAGGACAACAGGTTATGGCCCCAAATGATTGGAAAGGAATAGCTAAGGTGTGTTTAAGTCCAGGGGATTATTTGTTGTGGAAAGGAAATTTCTTTGAATTGTGTGCGGATCAGACCGCTCGCAATGCCACTCAGAACATAGCCATTGCAAAAGACATGTGAACCAGAGAAGGTGCCTTTGCTGCCACAAATAATCAACTTACTTTTGAATTACATGTATATGAACAAATTAAAATAGCTGCCACAAGGGCTTGGAGGGAACTTCCTTCAAAGGTTGAGACATCCCTTGATTTGACTTCCATTAATCAGGGTCCTGATGAACCATTTTAGGATTTTGTGGCATGCTTATTACAGGCTAGTGAGAGGATTATAAGTGACACAGAGGCTAGCAAGTTAATAGTTCAACAGTTGACCTTTAAAAATGCAAATAAATGGTGTAAAGAGGCTTTAAGGGCCCACAAAAAACAGGCTACACTGGCTGAGATTATTTGAATTTGTGCGACATTGGCCCCTCATATGTGCTGGGGCTACCTTGGCAGCAGCTATCACTCAGATTATTCATCCACAGCCTAGAGGAAAGGGAAAAAACAGGGTTACTTGTTTCAGCTGCGAGGATGAGGGCATTTTGCTTAGTCCTGACTCTGGTGACTAAACAGATGTTGCAACAAGGTTTTCTTCCCGCTCAAGGGCTTGGTAAAAACAATCAAGGAAGGAAAGAACCTCTTCCAGTTATTCCTAAAAAGGACCATTTTGGGATGGGCTACTCACGTTCACATTTTCAGCAGGGGCCTTGATCTCTTCTTTAATCCCATGGATGGCGTCCAAGATAACTTGGATGTCCAATGACCCTGTTTGGGTTGATCAATGGCCCCTCACTCAGGAGAAGCTTGCAGCAGCTCATACACTGGTTAGTGAACAGATGACGGTGGGGCACCTAGAATCCTCCAATAGCCCTTGGAATACCCCAATGTTTGTAATAAAAAAAAAAAGAAGTCAGGAAGCTAGAGATCACTACAGGATTTACAGGCTGCTAATTGCACCATGGAACCTATGGGAGCACTTCAACCAGGATTGCCCAGTCCTGTAGCTATTCCTTTACATTTTTCCCTCATGGTGATTGATTTAAAAGACTGTTTTTTTTGTTTTTTTGTTTTTGTTTTTTTACTATCCCTCTCCATCCTCAAGATAAAAAACATTTTGCCTTTAGTTTACCCTCAAGGTCAAGGAATTGTGGAATGTGCTCACCATATGCTCAAAATTCAATTACAAAAACAAAAAGGGGAATCCTTCCCTACAAAATTTAAACCTCATAATAGACTTCACTTGGCAGTATATACTATTAACTTTTTAAATCCTATTAGGGATGGAAATACAGCAGTAAAAAGACAATTTAATCAGGTAAAAGAAAAAAGTTAGGAAGAGTCTTTTGGAAAGATCTTCATACTGGACAATGAAAGGGACCCAGCCTGCTACTCACTGGGGGTAGAGGGCATGCTTATGTCTCTCCAGAGAACGCTGAACAGCCTATCCTGGTACCAGAGCACATTTTCTGGCTGTATCATGGACCCAGGCTTGGAGAAGGAGTTGATTCCAACTTTCAAGAAACTGATGCTCAGTCCTATGACAGTGATGCCTTGGAGACTGCTTTACAGCTGATGGACAAGGATGGGGCTAGACCCAACCTGGGGCCAATTGAAGTAATTGAGCCGGAATGCCCAGGAGATGGTAACCAAAAATAGGAATCAAAGGTCCAAGTAGGTGACTGAGTATATAGAGATACTGAGCAGAAAGTTACATGGAGGGCCGGTGAGATGGCTCAGCGGCTTAAGCGCCTGCCTTGCAAGCGTGAAGGCCCGAGTTCGACTCCCGGAACCCACATACGAAAAAAGGGGCCGGTGATATCGCTCAGCGGCACGGGTGCCTGTTGGCGCGTGAGGTCCTGAGGTCGTCCCCCCGGTACCCACAAAAAAAAAAAAAAAAAAAAAAAAAAAAGAAAGTTACATGGAAAAAGGGGACACGAAAGTTACTAGTATTCTTCTTTTTTTTTTTTAATGTGGGTACTGGGAATCAAACTCAGGACCTTGTGCTTGCCAGGCAAGCACTTATGCCACAGCTTTATCACCAGCCTGTTTACTAGTATTCTTAAGCAAAATAAAATACAAAAATTATATATTAATTATAGATAAAATATTTTATTCCTTCCAAATTCTTATAAGAGATATCTGCTAATTGACTGAAATAATTCTGACTAGTCTATTTATAATTACAAACTTCTAAAATTGTAAGAGAGCTGTTATAATTCATTTTGGTCAAAAATATATTTGAGTGCACTCTTATTTTGTAAGATGTTTGTCTGTTTGTCCAATCTGTTAAGTTGTGTACTTGTTTGTCTGTTTGTCCATTCTGTGAACAGCTGTTTTTCATTCACGCTCAATGATTTTTTCTCTTTTCCCTTTTTCTTTTGCATTTTTGGATCATTTGTTCATAATTTAATTTGGTTTATAGATTTAAAAAGCATGCTTCCACCTGGGTTGCCAGCTGGTCAAAATGATATCAAATTTGGTTTTCTCATGGGTGATAAAAAATTGTTAAGATAATTAAACAAGAATCCCTTGGGGTGGGGAGAAATTATTGGGCAGGACTCTAATTGATGAATAAGAAAGCAGCTGCCTGGAAATATTATCCAGTTCTTGTTCATTGATGGGAAGCCCCAATGATCTCCATAGCCTTATGGGAGACACCCCAATAAATGCTATTAAATTATATTATTGTAATGTGCTCACATTGTTCATTCACCAAAGGATTAAGTTTTCTAGACAATAAGGTTTTTGAATTAAAGATGCTCTGATACAAAGGGTTTCATAGGGCTATGACAATTGATTGTTGCTGTTTTATATTCATGCCTGCAGATGTGTGGGTCTTCCAAAGGTAGAACGAGGATTGCTTATAGTGATAGACTTTTCTTTCAGATTCAGATATGTGCCTTTAACAAAAACTTATATGATGTACATCCCTTTAAAAGGACACGAAGTTAGGTAAAAGTTTCTTATGTATTAGATAGAGATGATTGATTAAAAGGGTTATGCTATGTCAAAATGGAAATTTAAGTATGTTACAAAATGTCATCTTGATTGTTGTGCTGCAATATTATGTATGGTTTTTTGTTTTCTAATTTTCTGCATTAAATATGTAACTGTTAACATTCTACAGGGATTCAAATATTAAACTATCCATGGTTGTTAGAAAATAATGGTTCTATTTTATGTTCTAAAGTGCTTGATATTTAGATAAGAAAGTAACATTAAGCTTACTGCCTTCATTACAATGTAATGTCATTGACGTTTTCCTCTGGATGGTCAACAACTAAGGTTCAGAGACCAAAAACTAGAAAGATAGACAGGCTAGGAGGACAGCAATATTTTGGCCCCCAGCCCTTTGAAGTCATTGAGGATCCAGAACATAAGAGAACCTCTACTGCGACATCACATAACTTGGTGAGTTTCATCTTCTGACTGTTAGGTTTGGCGCGAGTAAAGACAGAGGAGAGAAACCGGGGGAAGCCTTTATTGCTGGTGCGGGAGGGTTGCAGTAGAGTGCAAGAGACCCTCAGAGGGAGGAGCTAGAGAAAGGACTTTATATAGAGCTTTTTATGTACGCTTGGGGATGTCGCATCAGAGGGGGCGTGTGACCCAGGGATTGGACAATATTTGGCGGGCACGTGAAAAGGAAGCGGGAAGTCTGCTTTGCGATCGGATAAGAACGTGGAAGTCTCTTCGGGTGGGAGAGGCTGTTGTCCTTTGCGTGGGCACCATGTTAGGCAGGCACCATTTTAGGAGTAAGGGGACCATTCACTGACCAAGAAGATTACAGGACCACAGAGGAAGGTGATTTACGATGTACAGTGTGCCTAGGGAGAGTCACCAGGAGAGAAAAATCTCCCAAGCTTTCTCAGAAAGCAACTTGGTCAAGCGATGGCCATGACTCATACAGATGGCTGACACTGAGAGAAGCACAAAGAGGTGCTGTGCACGGTTCCAAGGTAGTTCCTGAGGAGACTTGACTGACCTTGATACCCAACCGAAATTAATTAATACAGGTCTCACTTTAACTTGGTCTTGAACATCCAGTAGAAAAGTATAACCACAAGAAAGCTGTCTGCAGAGCCCTCCAAACACAGCTCCTCCAACTTCAACTGACCACCCATCGCTTACAACTACAAAACAGAAAAGGGGGAGATGTGGGGAGCAGCTAAAGCTGGAAATTGATCACACATGGGGGCTGGCGAGGCAAGGCCCATCCAAAAACAAACAGCAGCGGAGCTGGGCTAGGTAAACAAGCTGCTCCAGTTCAAGCTTGCTAGGCAAAGGGGTGTCACGTGACACCAATCTGCAAAAATGTATAAATAATCACGCTGGGGTGGTTAAGCAGTTCCTTTCCTCCCATCAGGAGAGAGAGCTCCACCCTACTTCAGCTTTTTGTCTTCTGTCTTTATTTCTCCATCCTCTCAAAGTCCTCCCCCCCCCCCGCACCGGGAACTTTGAGAGCTGCACAGGTCCTGGCAGAGGAGCCCCTAGCAACAGATCAGAGAACTGTAGGAAGGAGGCGTGGCAAGGAGGGGGGCTGAGGGGCTGTGGGGTGTGTGGGACGGGCAGGGGTGCAGGCATGGAGAGGTCTGGTGAGATCACAGGTCTGTGAGATCATTAGAGTTCACAGTAGAGTAAGAGGGTGCAAGAGGACAGGGACCCCCAGGGAGAGGAGCCCGGGGCACAGTGAGAGTGGAGATGAGAGAAGTCTCAGAAGAGTCTCTTGGCCCAGAAGGCGTTAGACTCTAATTTTCCTGATCTATCTGAGCAGCCGCAGGCTCCACCGAGGAAGGAAGGCTGTGGACTTGTGGTCTCCACACCAGCGGGTGGCAGGAAGAAAGGACCCTAATGCAGGTACTGAGGGTGCAGAGAGCTGAGCTGAGAAAGCGCTGCTGACTCGAAGGCTCAGGGGCCTGAGAATTGTCCTCTTAACTGGTGGGAAGTGGACCCTTCAGTGACAGACTCTGAGGGGTCCTTGAGCAGAATTCAGCGGAGCAACCGAGGATGTTCCTGGGATTGAGACCATCAGAAGAAGGAGGGCGTCCCAAAAGGAAGCTCAGTGCACGGGGTGCGGCCTGCGGGCAGGCAAGCTGAGCGGGGTGCCGTGCGGAGACCAGGGTGCTGGATGGAGGGGAAAAGAGAGTTGAGGTGTGGTGGCAAATGTCCTCGTCCAGCTACAACCCTTCCCCACCAAGAGAGTCCATGCCCTGAAGCCCTGTGTGGCCTGGCCCACGCTCCCTGAACCCGCCAGCACCCTGTGACTGCCTGAGGGCTCCTGCTCCACAGAGACCACAAGGGGCCCATTCACAGTGGAGGCGCCCAGGGCTGTAGAAGGGACAGCACCGGCAAGGAGCAGCAGAACATGGGACAGTCCACACCCGTGAGATTGCTACCCCTGCAGGAGTCAGCAAGGGACAAACTCTGTAGATAGACAGGCAAAGTCACAGTTCTGACCTCCCACGTCCCCAGCCACTCACCCAGTGAGGCTGGAATTTTAGATCACTGGGGAATAGCTCCTCCCTGAAACAGAGCTTTCCAGCTTGTGTTCACCCAAGGGCTGGGGAAGGAAGACAAACCGACTGCCCAAGACACTGGGAAATTTCTGGTCAGGCTTCCCAGGTGGGCTGACTCGCAGGTGAGTGCTCCTAGGTGAGGGACAGAGCTGGTGTCACAGCCCAACCTCGGAAGCTTCTCCCATCACTGCCATCCTGGTTGACTCCCCTGGCACTGCACAGCGCAGAGCTCCCCAAGCTCCTGTACTCTCAGACTGCTTTCTCCTTCCAGGACACATTTGGAGAAGAGCCAGCGCGTCGTTCTCTGCCGGCACACACAGCCCTCAAGCAAGCACTGCGTTGCTGTCCTGTCACCACTAGTGCCATTCGCAGATCTGTTTGCAGATTTCCAGCATCGCGGCTGCACCTCAGCACCTCTCAGATGCACCTTCAGCAGTCGAAGAGCTCAGACTCCAAACCTGCTTAGACCTTTCAGCCACCACCATCTCCTCCTCTTCCTCCCATTGATCCAGGATGTAGCCAGGTCTCCTTGCTGGTGGCCACATACTGTCAGTGTCTAAGCTCTCCCAGCATGGCTCATAGGACATTGATTCCACCCCTCTTCCCATGGGCCACTCCCTTTACTCACCTTGCCAAGGACATCGCGTCTCTGGCCCCATCTTCCTCCCAATTCCTACAGGTCAACAAGACCACTCTGCACCACTCCCTGTCCTTCATTCTCACAGCATCGCCGTCCTGGTGCCTTCTGATTTACCCTCTCCCCTGCCTCTCTGGGTGCAGCCAGCTTCTCCAACCCCTTTTCAGGCCCACAGTCACTACCAGGCCTTCATCTACCTTCAGCCTGGAATAGTGCAGAGCTCTTCCTACGTGCTGTGCCTTCCCTGTTGTTACCATGGCCCCAAGCTGCCCACAGCTGTCACTGCCTGCTGCCTGGCAACACATCCCCATTTCTCTCCTCTGTCCACCAGGCCCCTGCAGGAATCCCCTCATTTGGAAACATTCATGAGACACCCGCTGTGTGCTGGGCAATGTCTTTGGGAGGAGCTGGAGCTGAGGATGGAAGATCAAGCCCTCCTTTGCCTGTAGATGGGCCCAGGAAGAGACTGGGGAGGAAATCTTTGCACAAATAGCTTACAAGTGCTTTGCGACCTCTTTGTGCACCATCAGCTTTGACCAAGAAGCTGTGGAAGCTTCATGAAAGACAGAACCTTTGAGCAGCAGAGTGTGAGTAGAAGCAAGTGGGAACCCAGGTGAAGAGAGCACTGTTCAGAGTCCAGGATGTGAACGTCTCCCCCGGCCCGGCCAGCGCACAGATTGAGGTGCTGGAGACGCCGACTGCTCCCTAGCGGGGAGTGTGTCCCACATGTGACTGTTCAGTCATCACAGGGAGTTGGTAGTGAGAGGAAGGGGCGAGAGATCAAAAGGGGGAGGGAGAGAAAGGGAGAATGTGTGCCAATTCGAAAAGGTAATTTCTACTGGATTCTCCTGGAGTTCTTGTTAGAATGCAGTTCCTGACTCCCTAGCTCTGTGCCAGGCCTGAACATAGCATTTGTCACAAATATCAGCGATGCCAGTGCTGCTTGTCCTGGGACCACACTGTGACAGCCACTGCCCTCAGCCAGGCCCACTTGGTTTCTAACATCAGAAGAGGACAAACTGGGCCAATGGGGCCCATCCCAGGGAGCTCTCACCTTAAGGACACAGGGTTTGCTTTCCTGGGGTCCTGGGAATGGCAGAACAGGAAAGCAAGTGCGGGGTCAGCCTGTGACCCAAACGCAGGGCTGTACACACAGCTCACAGACCCTGCCACACCACAGGCTCCTCCCCCTTTACAACCTTGACCTCCAGCCTGGCTGTCCTGGCCCTCTGCTGCTCGGGCTGTGATGTTACCAGAGGGGCTCGGAGAGTCCTTCCTGTCCAAAGATGGAGGGACATGGTTTGAAGAGTGTGAGCCAACTGACAGGACGCGAGGTCCCTGAGAGGTTGAATGCTGGCTGCAATCACTCCTGCAGGAGTGCAGCCAGCCTCTCCTTCCTTTCATGTGCTGCGGCGCAGTGGACACTAGAGGGCGCGCTGAGCTTCCTGAAGTCAGTGTTTTCGAGGCCACTGTTTTTAGTTTTGATTTTTTTTTTTTTTTTCGGTCTGTGCTACTTTTTTGGATGTGCAATGGTTTTTGGTTAGTGCCCTACTGATAGTTATTTGCATTTTTTCAATTTTTTAAAACTTTTTTTCATTTTTATCTTTTATCTGTTTTGAGGTGCTGGACATGGGAGCCAGGGCCTTGCACATGGGAGCCACGTGCCCTATCTCAGCTACACCTCCACCTTGTAGATTTTCCTTTTGAATTGTTTTATTTTGTTTTGTTTGTTTTTTCTCCCTTATAATTAGCTACACCCCAGCCCTGAAGTGAATTTTTGAACCGTTATGCGTACTAGTTCTGTAAAGTAAACTCGTACCAAACTTTTGTTTGTATTTATATTTTACAGCCATATTTCATCCATCACCTCATTAACCGCTAATGTGGTGCCCCTCTCCGTGTAATTCCGTACGCTGAGAATGCACCTTTCACCCAAACAGCCCTGAGCCCTGCGCTCCTGCTCCTTCCATTCTGGAGGGTTCTCTAGAGTGAGGTGGCACCATTGGGGTTTGACGTGAAGAGATGACACAGCCTGATGCCGGGAGCAGACTGGCTGAGCTTGGTGGAGTCATGGGTGACGGGGAGGAGACAGTGCTAGGGCCACCATTCAGGAGCAGGAGGGGTGCTGGAGTCTAAGAGGAAGCCAGGCCTGAGGGAGGAGAGAGGCAGCCCGGGAAAATGAGTGAGACCCATCTCAAATAAAAAAGAGAAGTTCTAGGGACAGGGATTTAGCTCAGCAGCACAAGCACCTGCCTGACAAGTGCAAGGCCCTGAGTTTGGTTTCCGGTACCAAAAAAAAGAAGTTCTAGTGGTAAAGCATCCCTGTGTTCCATGCTCAGAACTAAGAAAAATAACCCAGTGACATTATTTCACAGAAATAGAAAAAAATCCTAAAATTCATATGTACACACTGGGCACCTAAAGAACTATTGAGCAAGGAGAACAAAGCCAAAGGCATCCTACAAACTAACACAATGTATGACAAAGTATAGTGATCAAAACAGCGTGGCATTTGCATAAAAACACGTATACAAATGATGTATTGTGATGGAAATTTCAAAGGCAGCAGTCTGATATCATGTTAGGACAAGACGTGCTGGCCTGGCCCGGCCCATCGTTAGACCACTGGACTCAGCGAGCCTTGACCGCCGCACCAGCTGTGACTCGGAGACGGTTCGACTCAGCCTTATCTGACTGCATCCAGCTGCACTGCCCGTACTTTCCAGCCTATAAACATATTCTGTTTTGCTTGCCTATTCCAGGAACTTTCCACCTAGGACAGAGTGACCCAGTCAAGGACATGCTTGCCTGATTTCACCTGCCCACTCAGACAGCGCCCTCCCTAGCAAAGCCTGCCCAGAACAAATCTGCCTGACAACATATGCCTTAGGCTACGTAACCAATTATGAAACAACTTGCTATCAGCTTTGTAATTCCTGCTTGCCAAACTCTATACAAGCCCTCCCTCACTTAGACCCAGGGCTGGTGATTTTGAGATCTAGTTCCCACCAGTCCACTAGCATAATAAAATTTGCCTTCCAACTCCTCAGGTGCAGAAAGTCTTCCATGTGGTTTGATATCAGATTTCTGCAACAGTATAACAGGGAGCCCAAAATAAATCCATGCATGTACACTCAATTGGTTATCAACCAAGGTGCCAAAACACACAAAGAGGAAAAGACCAATACATGGCGTTGGGACCGCTGCATATCCACATACTGAAAAAACAAAATGAGTGTAGACCCTCATCTTTCATGATAGAACTGAAAAATGGATGAAAGATGTAAAGATAAGACCTAAAACTGTAAAATTCCCAGAAGAAAACAAAGGGAGAAGGCTCCATGACATTGGTTATGGGATGACTTTTCAAATCGGACCCCAAAATCATAGGAAGCAAAAATGCAAATAGGCGAATGAGATCACAGGAAATGTACAAGCTTCTGCACGGGGCAGGAGCCGGCAGCAGAGCGCAGAGATGGCCTGCGTGGTGGGAGGAAATGCCTGCCAGCTAAGCGGATGATTAGGGTTAACGTCCCAATTACATAAAGGACACCCACAGCTTAGTAGCAAGAAAAAAATACTACAAATTGATTTAAAAATGGGCAAAACCTGAAAAACATTTTGCAAGAGAAGACATACAAGTGGCAAACGCTTATACGAATACATGGCTCAACAGCTCTCATCAGGGAAATGCAAATCGAAATGACAATGCAGTGTCATCTCACTCCAGTTAGAATGGCCATTATCTAAAAGATGAAATTAGTGTCATTCTTATGCCAAGAATTGTTGGCAAGGACATGGGAAAACGGGAATTGTTGCCCTCTGATTCTGGGAATGTAATACATAGGTTTAGTCACTATGGAAAATGGAATAGAGATTCCCAAAAATATTAAAAGTAGAGCAACCATATGATCTAGAAATCCCACTACTGGGTTGTACACAGAGGAAATGACATTGGCAGGTAAAAGCGTGTCACGCCCAGGCAGCCTTAGGCACCGTGCCCAAGCTACACAGTCAACTTACCGTCCACAGCTAAAGGCATAGATGAAATGCACAGACATGCAGAATGGATACCCCTTAGCCTTGTAAAATAAGGAGCTACTTCATCTGCAACAACATGCACGAACCTAGGACACACTAGGTTAAGCAAAATAAGCCAGGCACAGAGAGACAAACATTGCATGGTGTCACTTACATGTAGAATCTAAGAAACTCAAATTCACAGATATACAGGGTAAGACGGTGGTTACTGCGGCTGGTAGTGGTGTGGGGGGTTGGGAAGATGTTGGTCAAGGAATGCAAAATTCCAGTATCATAGGAAGAACGGTTCAAGAGATCGGTTTTACAAACATATGACTAGCAACAATGTATTGTATTCCACAAAATTGATGAGAGTAGATTTTAACGGACCATGGCGCCAATAAAAGATAAGTAGGTAAGTAATGTATATGTTAATTAGCTCAATTTACCCACTCCCCAAAGTGTACAAATTGCAAAACCCATGTTGTGCACAAAATCTCTGGACACGTTTTATTTCTCAATTTAAAAATCAAAATAAAATTTTAAAACAGACACAAAATAAGTGAGTGTTTTAAAGAAAACTTTAAAATTCTAAAACCGTGGAACTTGCACTATTACATATACAGTTTTAAGGATTTTTTTTTTTTTTTTGTGGGTACCGGGGGTCGACCTCAGGACCTCGCGCGCCAGTAGGCACCCGTGCCGCTGAGCGATATCACCGGCCCCTTTTTCGTATGTGGGTTCCGGGAGTCAAACTCGGGCCCTCACACTTACCAGGCAGGCGCTTACACCGCTGAGCCATCTCACCGGCCCAGTTTTAAGGATTTTTAATGTGTGTACTACAGTGCCTAGCAGGGTGTTCGTCGCTTTGGTGTTAGTGCACTAGGTGATGCTGCCCAGCTCAGCCACTCACTCCCAAGTTCTGCTCTCGGGGTGTAAAATACAACACGCCAGGAGTCACTGATGCATTGTCTAGGAAAGCTAAACTTAGGAGTTCGAGCCTGCAATGCTGTTTGCATACATTTCCAAATCATTTTCAAAGCTTAAGTACCTCGTCATTCAGAGGTGACCAAATCTGTCCTACTGAGTGCAGTTCATTTACATTCAAATTACCCAAATGGACTGAATTTCAAATACAAAACTATATCAAGCGAATGCCACTGGTGCTGATGTCCAGTAGCTAGAACAAGACATCTGGGGCCCCTGCCTGCCACTTACATGGTACCCACGCTGGTGACCTGATCTTTCCACTTCAGGGTCCACCTCAGTGGATGTTTTGTGAGCAGTAAATGTGCACAATTCAAGCACTGATCCAGTGCTCAAAACTTCCCCTGACTGGGCGTGGGGGGCGCCTGCAATCCCAGCATTCCTGGAGGCTAAGGTAGGAGGATCAGAGGTTCGAGCCAGCCTGGAAAACTCACTCATTTATTGAGATCCTGGATCAAAAGAAAAATAAATAAAGGACTATGGAGGTAGTTCAGTGAAAAGACCCTGGATTCAATTCCCAGCACCATGCAAAAAATCTGTATATCCCCTACCAAGCTAAAAAAAAAAAAAAAAAAAAGCTAGCCTTTGGGATGAGAAGACTTTATGGATAATTCTTCCTGAAATGGGGGATTTCTATTTTACACGTAAAGAGAAAAAGAACCTGAAGGAACTTATGCCTCTCACCTTCGAAAGTAACACTGTCTTTAATTCTAACACGGGAAAAATATACACCCGTAAAGAGAGTTCTATGCTGAAATTTCTTATTAGCACAGATGCAAGAATAAAATGCTTGTCAGGTGTACCCGGTACACACACACACACGCACACTAATGCACATTCATTCACACAGCACAGCCCATCAGCAGAGTGAGTTACTTCCTCCTGGGGTCCCCCACGTCAGGATAAGGACCTGCGCCGCCTTGTCCCCCGTCCCCATTGCTGCGGCACGAGCGCTTGCCATGTTTTGCAGCACTCCTGCATTTTGCTCTTTTTTAATCTTAAATTTTTTTCTAAGTATTTTTTTTTTCAGTATAGTTTCAGGGAAGACAAACAGGAGCACTGGAAAGGTTAAAACGTTAGTGCAGAAAATGATAAAGGAAAGAAAGATGACAGAGGTTCATCTAGAAAATGACGGGGGTGTGCACGTGAGGAAGGAGATTAAAAAGTAGGGAGAAGGAGAGACACTGCATTCGCTACGTGGCCAGCTTGACCCACGGTGTATGGGATCCTGACAAAGGCCTGGATTGTTTTTATTTTCCAGGAGATTTTTGCACATCCTAGTAACAGCCACAACTCTCCCCTTTCCTGATTTGGAGTGTACAGTAAGCTTTCAGAACACTGAGTTTCGTGGAATTACAAGTTCTTTTCAACTTTCCATTCATTACATGGAATCGTTTTCATTGTTTTATTGCTGTATCCGTGCACCTGCAAATGTCGCCAGCCAGCTCTGTGTCCACTGGATACAGCGGCATCTTTACCTCTAGGAGTTTTCATTTGGTGGCAGGATCTCAGGAGCCAATCAAAGCCACTAAATAAGAAACACATTGCTAGGCATTTGTGTGTCCTCCGGGACTTTGTATGCTCTTCCATTGGTTTGTCCATTCATGGGGAACAAAACTTTCTTTTTCCTGTATTATTGGTTTCTTGGTGTTTCTGTTTTGTTTGTGGAACTGGGGAATGGACCCTAGGCTTTCACAGTGAGCTGCACCCCCAGCCCTTCTTTTAATTATTCATTTTTTTATTTTGATAGAGTGTGGCTGACAGCCCTCACTGGGCCGGAACTTGCCATCCTCCTGTCTCAGCCTCCAGCATGCTAGGGTTACAGGCATGTGTCGCCACGCCTGACTCAACAGTTTTAAAGACACCAAATGTATAAAGTGCACATTTTAATATGTGTAGACTGCTCTTCCTTTCTTTGTTCTTCCTTTTCAAGGTTTTCCTGATTATTCTTAAATATTTCTCCCGTGAATTTGTAATCAACTTGACAAGCTTGAGAAGTTGCTGAGATCCCATCGGACTGCGTCGCATCATGAATCTACTCTTCCAGCTGGGCGAGGTCGGGCGAGCGCTCTGGGAGGAGAGCCAGGGTTATGGCGAGTTTGAGCCCAGCCTGGACAACTCGGTGACTTGGAGTGACCCTGTCTCAGGGTGGTACCAGAGGAGCTCTGAGAATCCTTTGATTCGCAGATGACGGTCACATAGTTTGTGGACTATGGGTAAACTTTACGGGCATAAGGGCGGCCTCATCGTGAGGTCTCCGCAGCTGCCTTCAGCTGTCTTGGACGCGTCTTTTGTGCTCATCAGATGTGGAACCCACCAGCCACGAGAGGGCGCCCTGAGCCTGCCAAACTTGCAAGTGCAGTGCGGTCCCTAGAATCCCTGCAGACCAGACTGTCCAGATTTGGTGGAAATTTCCGTCCATAGCTGGGCATGCATGCCTATACTCCCAGCACTCAGGAGGCTGAGGCAGGAGGATCGTTGTGAGGTCGAGGCCAGCCTGGGCTACATACTGAGACCCTGTCTAAAAACAAAACAAAACTTACACAAACACCAAAAAAGCTACAAACTGACCAACACATAGCTTCACAAAGCTTTCTGGTAATGCTCTATTCTTTTCTTCTAGGTAGAACTACCTGATACAGTTTGTTTAGTAGTAAATCCATGAGAATAGAGTAATTAATTAAATAAGCCAGGTGTGGTGGCCAGTGCTTGTAATCCTAGCCCTCTGGGAGGCTGAGGCAGGAGGATGGCAAGTTTCAGGCCAGCCTGCCCTACATAGTGAGACCCTTTCTCAAAAAAAAAAAAAAAAAAACAAGAAAGAGCCAGCATGGCAGCCGGCACTATAATCTCAGCACACAGGAGGCTGAGGCAGGAGGATCACCTCAAGGTTGAGGCCAAGACCCTGTCTCAAAATAATAATAATAAAAATAATAATAGTAATAATTGTGGGAGGAAAGTGAGCTGGAGCCAGAACCAAAAGAAGCGGCCGGAACCATGAACAGGGTGAGGTGTGGGTTGGGAGGGGGCAACCAGGCCTCAGGTGGAAAAGTGGGGCGCAGGGCGGGCCCATGGGGGAGGAGCTGGGTCCCGAGCTTGCTTCTTTTGCTCCAGTTCTTAAGGACTCCTGTTTCTCCAGCTCTTTCCTCAATCTCAGGGAAATCTGCTGATTTACGGTTTACAGACTGAAGAATTAGTTCGTCCAGCAGTCCCGGGTCTTGGCGTGGTGTCCGCCGCGGGGGGCCTGTGACGTCCTGAGGGCTGGCCCCACCGTCAGGCACCGGCCGGGATTTAGGGGCGGCCACGGGGGAGGAGATGAGCCGCCGGCTCCACCCCGGCTCCCGCTCCGTGCGCGCCGGCCACGGAAGGGCAATCAGCCGGCTGCAAGGACAAGTCTGCGAGCAGGGGCTTCTTAGGGGGCACAGGCGACAAGGCCCACCAAGTCACCTGAAGAAGTCAGGGCACAATGTCCAGGGCCTCGGGCCCGTCTGCCTGGCCAGGCTCTGTACCCCCAAGACCAACGCCAAGGTCGAAGCCAAGAAAGGATCGGGGAAGGACCCGAGGCCGGCAGGAGAGCCGAGGAGGCCCTGCCCACTGCCCCCTGGTGGAGGGGACCCACCGGCCTCTGAGCGCCCTTAGCTTTGTCCGCTGCGCCCTGCCGCTCGCTCTGCCGACCTCCCAGGGGCGGGGCTGGGAAGGGTTTGGGGAAGCATGAGCCAGGGGGAGTCTTTCTTTTTTAAAGAAATGTCTTGTGCTGGATGCGGTGGTGCACGCCTGTAATCCCAGCACTCCAGAGGCTGAGGCAGGAGGATTGCAGTGAGTTCAAGGCCAGCTTGTGCTACACAGTGAGTTCAAACCCAGCCTGAAATACACAGTGAGACCCTGTCTCAAAAAAAAAAAAAAAAGAAAAAAAAAATCCACACCCATGCTGGGCGTGGTGGTGCAGGCCTGTGATCCCAGCACTCCAGAGGCTGAGGCAGTCAGTACCAGACTGAAGCCCACAGGGAAAGATGGAGGAGGCTGCCCAAACCCTTGTGCAGAGTGAACCCTTAGCCTGTGACAGGCGCCTATCTCAAGCACCCAAACAAGGTCAGAGAAAGAGGGACAGAAGCGCTCACAGCCCCTTACCTCTGGGGCCTCCTTGTTTGAGGGAAAACAGTAAACACTGCGACAGCAGCAGAAGGTGATAAGATCCCAGGTACTGCAGGGTGACCGGGCCTGCCCTTTCCACGTCTCCGCTGTTCCCCCACCCCCTCCTCTCTGAGAGGGGAAGACATCAGCGGGCCCAAGACTGGGGAGTCTTTCCAGCTCAAGCGGGGTCTGCACTGAAGTGGCGGGGAAGCGTCCTCCCCCGCACAAGCCCTCCTCAGAGCCAGAGTCCACTGAGCGGGGTGGGGGCTGGTAGCTCAGTGGTAGAGCACTTGCCTCACCTGCAAGGCCTGAAATTCAATCCCCAGCACGGCAGAGCCAGGCTTTGTGACACACACCTATAATCCCAGCACTCTAGGAGGCTGAGGCAGGAGGAGTGCTAGTTTGAGCCCAGCCTGGGCTCTTTAATGACTTAGCCAGACACTATCTCAAAACTAAACTAAAATAAATAAATAAGTAAAAAGCGCTGGAAATGTAGCTTAGTGTGAAGGCCCTGGGTTCAATCCCCAGTACTACTAAAATAAATAAATAAAAATCAAAGAATTATCTTCTCTGATCTACGCAGTACCCCTCCTTCTCCCTTCCTCTCCTCACCAGAGCTGGAGCATAGAGGAGGAGGAGGTTACCTCTTTCTCGGTCACCCCTCCAGGGGTCTCTGCTTTCCCACCATTTACCTTTCCTCACGTGTTCTAGTTTGGGCCTAACATGTTCCTGAAGGGAAACTGATGCGCTTTAGGGTCGCGCACTCTAACTTGTGAAGCTGATGGGGCCACTGAGGAGATCATAATCGGATGGCCTATTGGCAGGCATTGGAAACCGGAAGCAGGGCCTGCAGGGAGTGGAGCGCGGGCACAGGGTCTTAGGGACCGCAGCTGGTGCCCTCTCTCTGCTTCCAGGCTGCCGCGACTCCCTTCCCGCATGACGGCCTGGCCCAGCTCAGGCCCACAGCAATAGAACCAGCCAACCACCGGCCAGGGGCCCAAATAAAGTTTTCCTCCTTTTTTTCTATGTAGTTGAGGCTGGCCTTGAACTCACAGTCCTGCTCCCAGCAGTTCACGGTGTCCTTGGGAAGGGAGACGCTAGAGCAGACTGTCACAGCCCCTTTACCCAGCCAGGTGCCTCTGGTCACTGGGGAGGGCAGCGGAAGTCAGGGAGGGAGGCCCTGGCAGAGCGTGGAGGGCATGCCAGGGCCCCCGACACTGCTGCAGTTCAAGGCAGGACACAGCAATGTCTTTTTTACTAAATCCTTTTTCCTGAGGGATGCGGAAGCTCATTTCAGAACACTGAGACACTGGGTGGAGAAGACTCATCCCCAAGCTGCCCGGCCTCACCGGGCTTCTCCTGGATCGAGCTCCTTCCACATCCCAGCCCAGACTGCGCTCCTCAATCCTCCAGGGAAGGCAGGGCTGAAGCCAGCCTCAGAGGAGGCGGGTGACCTGGGAAGCCACGCTCATTTCCTCCTTGAGACTGAGATAAGCCTCGCTCAAGGGCTCGCTTACAGATCCAAGTGAGCTGTAAAAGCCAGGCCACTGAGGAGCTATGAAGACCTGGTTGATAAAGATGCAGAAAGAGGGCTCTGGAGGGGAGAAAGGGATTGGAGGCTGCCGGTCCCTTGTTTATATGCATGATGACGATGTAAATGAAATCACCCCTCGCCACGCCAGCCAGCAATGCACAGGAATCACCTCCAGAAATAAAGACAGCTGAGGCTAAGAATACGGGAGAACGCTTGGTGGTGTAATTTGTAGGCTTTTGGGTTTCTGTTTGCTTGGTTTTTGTTGCTTGGTTGGTTTTGTGGTGCTGGTGATAGAACCCAAGGCCTGGTGCACACCTACAAGGCCAGCCCTCTACCACTGAGCTGCACACCCAGCCCTACTCGCAGCGTTAAACTGGAAAGAAAAACTGTTCATCCAGAGAGCAAAGACTGGATAAATTGTGGTGCATCTATTCTATGAGCTCTTATCCAGTTATGAAAAAGTAGGCGGAGCCTGGTGTGATCCCAGCACACTAGGAGGCTGAGGCAGGAGGATCGCAAGTTCAAGCTCAGCCTGGACAACTCAGTGACTTAGCAAGACCCTGTCTCACAATAAACATCAAAGAGGGGGCTGGGGATGTAACTGTGAAGGCCTGGGTTCAATCACTAGTACAAAGGGGAGGGGGCGAGAAGAAAGAGAGAGAAAGAAAAGAAGGAAGGAAAGAAAGAAAACAGCTGACAGAGAAGGGGTGGGGTGCACCCAGGGGAGAGCACTCGCCCAGCTTCCATGAGGCCCTCTGTTCCATTGCCAGCACTGGAAAAAAAAAGTTTTCAGCCAAGATTAGCCCCGGCTCCTTGGGAAGCTGAGGCAGGAGTTCCAGGCCAGCCTGGCACTAGAGCGAGACCCTGTCTCAAACATAAATTAAAATCGGACATGCACACATCTGTAATCGCAGCACTCTGGGAGGCTGAAGCAGGAAGATCAGCCCAGCCTGGGCAGTTCATCGAATTAGGGAGCTCCTGTCTCAAAATAAAAAATAAATAAAGGGGGGGTGAGGATATAGCGCTGTGTGAAGGCCCTGGGTTCAATTCCCGGTACCAAAAAATTAATTTAAAAATGCAAATAAGCAGAGACTTCCCATGCATCTTCCTATAGCTGGACCAGGAACTGGAACTAGACAGAGCCTAGGAGATCAGACATAAAAACGGATCCTCCACACCCCAAAAGGGAGTTCTGCTCTGTCGCACAGGTTGGTCTCCGGCTCCCGGACTCCAGCACTGTTCTCGCCTCAGCCTCCAGGGCTGGGACTACAGGAGGGCGCCGCAAAGCCCAGCTCTGAGAGCCGATGTTAAAGATGATGATAATAGAATAATAAGAATCAGGAACGGGGGGTGTAGCTCAGTGGCAGAGCGCTTGCCTAGCATGCATGAAGCCTGAGTTACATTCCCCAGCCCCGCAAAAAAAACCCAAAACACAGAATATTAATAGTGAGGAGGCGCTTGAATATCAAAACAAACGCACGTCCTGCGCAAATCGCGCGCTTCAAAGCGCACAGAGGAGCTTGTCTCTGCCCAAATTTAGGCCAATGGGATTCAAGGAAAAGGGCAAGCCCCGCCTCCCTAGCACTATGGCCCAATGGGAGCCTTCCAGGAGCCGCCCTCCGCTCGGCCGCGTGCTTGTCCTCGGCCGCACCCGCCCCAGTCGCGGTGAGCGAGGCGCAGTGCGCGGGGCGCCTCGGTGTCCCCGTCCCTGCCGCGCGCCCCGCACGCCACCGCCAGGCCCTGCCTGGGAAACTGAGGCAGGTGACTCCCCCCACCTGTACCGCCACAGGAGGCCTGGCTGCGCCCACGCACGCGCGGGCTGTGGGGCTCCGTGGGCCCCGAGTTGCAGCCGTGTGGGGCGCGGGGGAGCGCGCCGCGGAGCGCGGACGGGAGCCCGGGGTGACGGCCGTGCGTTCGGGCCGGCGAGGCGGGCTCCCCGCGGACGGGGCCCCGGCCCCCCACCTTCGTCCGCCGCCGTCGGGGTGCGTGCGCAGCCCGCTCCGCGCGCCGCTCGCTGACCCGCCGCGCCCCCCACCTTCGCCCGGGGCCGGGGCCGGGCCTGACCGCGGGGCGCCGGCGACAGGCGCTGTCCCGGCCGGCAGGGCGCAGGCCGCTGCGGAAGAAGACGGCTGCGCGGGGCCTGGGAGGCGGGGAAGCGCGGGTCGGCCCGGGCCTGGCGCCCGGGTGTCGGCTGAGGGCCGGTGCGGCCGGGGCCGCGCTCCCGCGTGTGCGTGGGGACGAAGGCCGGCCAGCTCCGCCAGGCGGGCTTGGGGCGGGGTCTGGCCTCGGCCGGCAGAAGTGATCAAGTGATCGTGACCGTTCTCCCGTTCTCCCGACGCTGGGAGACAACAGACGAGCGGCGGCTCCGCCAGGCAGCCCCGGGGGAAGGAGCGAGCGTGTGGAGGGAGTGACTGGAAACCCCACACAGCCCCTCTTCTGGCGCTGGCACCAGCCAAGGAGGCTGAGGAGAGGAGGCCGCTCTGGAGGAGAGTGACAAAGCAATCCGAGGTCACACTGCAAAGAAACCACATCCGGCCTAGCATGCTGTAATCCCAGCACTCTGGGAGGCTGAGGCAGGAGGATCACAAATTCAAGCCCAGTCTGGGCACCTGAGGGACTGATTTACGAGTTAAGGAGAGGAGACCTGTCTCAGAAATAAAAATGGGGGGGGGGGTCGAAAATGTAGCTCCATCTGAAGGCCTTAGGTTCAATCCTCAGCACTAGGAAGAAAATCTGACAGAGGTTGGAAAGAGTTGGTGGCTTTGGCCATTAGGAAGTGGCCGGGGACCTCAGCTGGATAAGCACCGTGCTGAGGTGGGGACAAAAGCAAGATTGGGTGAGACCTACGTCCACTGGGTGGGGAAATAGTTACAGCAGTACATCTCATTTGTGCTTAAAAGCAGGTCATTATAGTATGGGAGATTGAACCCAGGGAGCACTGAGCTACATCCCCAGTCCTCTTCACTTTTTATTTTGAGACAGGGTCTCGATAAGTTGCCCAGGCTGGCTTCGAACTCCTGCTTCAGCTTCCAGAATAGTTGGGATTACAGACATGCCCAGCTTCATGTTGCTTTTATCAGAAAGAAGTCAGTTAAATATTTTGTTCATTAAAAGTGAGGGTAAGGCAGGGTGTGGTGGCCCACGCCTGTAATGCTAGCACTCAGGAGGTTGAGGCAGGAGGGTCGCCTTGATACAGCTCAGTGTAAAGGCCCTGGGTTCAATGCCCAGTACCACTAAATAAGTAAAGAAAAGAAAAGGTCTGGGGTTGTAGCTCAGTGGTAGAGCATCCCTGGGTTCAGTTGTCAGTACTGCAAAAAGAGACTGAGAATAATGTCTGCTTCTGAGTATTAGAGTTAATATATCCTTAATAGGAATCCCACTTAATAGGAATTTTTTTTTGGATACCAGGAATCCAGCTCAGGACCTTGTCTTGCCAGGCAGGCGCTCTGCCGCTGAGCTGTATCCCCAGCCCCTTAGTAGTAATTTTAAGACATATTTTGAACAAACAGTTGCTATCACTGACTCTGTATTAGGAATATCTCCACATACCTCCCACTCCTTGAGACAGTCTTTTTGTTTTTTTTTTTTTTGTTTTGTTTGTTTGTTTTTTTGTCTTTGAGACAGGATTTCACTATGCAGTTCAGGCTGGACTTGAACTCACTTTGTAGCCAAGGCTGGCCTTGAACTTGCAGCAATCCTCCTGCCTCAGTCTCCCCAGTGCTGGGATTACAGGTGTGCATGACCACCCCTGGCAGAGACAAGGTCTTGCTAGGTATACTAGAAGTTGAGTTCCTCCTGCTTCAGCCTCCAGTAAGCTGGGATTATAGGCATGCACCACCATGCCCAGTTCCCTTCACGTTTTGGGGAGGGTGTTAAGACAGGGTCTTGCCAGTTCAGGCTGGCCTTGAACTCACTATGATCCCAGGCTGGCCTCAAATTTGCAGTATCCTCTTGCCTCAGCCTCCTGAGTGCTGGGGTCACAGGCACAAGCCACCATGCATAGCCACTTTCTTGAGATGGGGCCTTGCTAAATTGCAAGGAGGTTGGCTTGGAGTTTGTACTGCCCTGCGTCAGCCTCCTGGGTAGCTGGGAGTCTAGGCACAAGCCACCACATCCAACTACTCCCTCATCTCTTATGAGCTGCCCCCTGCCCCAGTACTGGGGATCAGACCAAGGCCTCCCGCATGACTGGCAAGCCTTCTGTCTCATTGTGTGTACGACGACCGTGAGGCTGAGAGCAGCAGCACCCTGCCCAAGGTGCGGGCTGGCGCTGCTCAGCCGGCTGTCTCCTCCCACTGAGGAGGCTCACAGCACAGTGCAGGCTCCACTGTGGTGTGTGGAACTGAGGTGACAAGGGGCATTCGGTCAGGAGGGCCAGTAGGGGGCTGGCTATACTGATGTGCAGTGCAGAGATATGGCCCTCTGGGAGGTGCTACTATTGAAAACAATGAGCCTGGCCCAGAATGTAGGAGGCTGAGGCAGGAGGATTGCCAGGAGTTTGAGGCCAGCCTAGACTGCATAGCCAGACCCTGTCTAAAAAAAAAAAACAAACAAAAGCCTGCAGGAGGCCCTGTGTGGAGAATCTCTTTTCTCCCTTTGGTGCGCTGATAGTCATGCAGCCTCGCCTTCTCTCGGAGCCTTGCGCCGCTTTGCCCTGGGTGAGAATCCCCTTACAGCACACCTTTCTCCACTGTTCACTCTTCTCTCAGATTGAACAGGGCTCTCTCCACTAAGCTACACCCCCTGCCCTTTTTAAATTTTTTATTTGAAGTCGGGGCCTCACTAAATCAGGCTGGGCCTAAATTTCAGTCCTCCTGACTCAGCCTCCAGTGTGCTGGGGTCACAGGTGTGCACCACCGCGCCAAGCTTCCAGCCCTGTCATCCTGAATTCTGGCTGGTAGGTTTGCATGTGTCATCCCATTTAATCTTTTTTTTTTTTTGTACCAGGGACTCAACCCAGGGAGGGCTGAGCTATATCCCCAGCTCTTTTTATTTTATTTTGGGACAGGGTTACACTAAGTTGCCGAGGCTGCTCTTACAGTTGCAATCCTCCTGCTTCAGCCTCCCAAGCAGCTGGGATTACAGGCTTGTGCTGTCACACACGACCCCTTTAAACCTTACATGTTAGGTAAAGACTGTTCCAATCACTGGGTGAGCTTAGGTTCAGAGAGGTTCTGTTATACTGGTCACGGATACGTAGCCAATGGGTGGCATTTCCCCTGGTTTGTTTTGTTTTTTGGTGGTATTGGGGCGAACCCAGCCAGGGCCTTTGCACTGAGCTGCGTCCCCAGCCCCTTCTTATTTTTTGAGAAAAGATCTCACTAAATTGTCCAGGCTGAGTTTGAACTTGTGATCCTCCTGTCTCAGCCTCCCAGAGTGCTGGGATTACAGGCATGCGTCACCATGCCTGATTTACCTCTGGGATTTAAACATGATGCTGTGTGGGGTGTGGGGCATGGTCCCTGCCTTCGAGAGGGCACTGTGTGGTAGGCTGTGTACCCCAGACAGTGTGGGCAGGAGCCATAACATGCTAAGCCCAGGGCCTGCTGGGAGCACAGGGGGGGCCCTAGCTGCAGGGATAGAGGCTGGGGCGGCATGATTTCCCTGGGGATGTGCACGACGGAGAAGCTGTGTCGTGGAGGACGAGCGCAGGGTTATCAGTCAGAGAAGGGAATTCCAGGCATTTTGGGAGGCGGTAGGAATGGAGACAGAAAGGGCCCCTGTTTTGGTCTTTTGTCACTTGGGAGTTCTGGGGCTTTGAAATTTCAGTCACTGCTCCCCCCCCCCAGACTACAGGGACTTCGAGTTGCTGGAAACCAGAGCACTGGGGGACCCAGCAGTACGAATACGATGCCCAGGACATCCTTCTCAGTGCACTTGAGTCTTTCCATCCCAGGAAAAGCAAATCAGAACCCAGCGACTTCAGGGCAGGGGAGGGACAGAAGCAAGCATTCCTGAGCCAGAGCTGCATCTGCCTGCTCAGGAAATGCCTGCAAGCTGGGCTGGGCCCACAGCCTAGGGTGCAGGTGACAGGTGGGGACTGATGAGCGGGAGGGGACAAGTGGAGCCCAAACCACTGCATGAGCCGGGCTGCGTGGATGTGGTTCCAGCGCTGACAGCCTGGCTGGTCCTTCTGTCACACACGTGGGCAGCTCTTTGTCCACTTATGTTCCAGGTCTGGCCCAGGGCACTGAGGGTGGGGCAGCATCAGTGATGCCCATAGAGCGGTGCCAGGGTGGCAGCCCCCCAGCAAATTTCTCTAGTCTAGGAGGTCTCAAGGTTGCCTTTGCCGCCACTATTCCCTGTCCCACCAGGCGCCTCGTTGCATGTGACTCTACCAACCCAACCTGGGGCCCTTGGCTTCTGGCCTCCAACAGTTCAGCTGAGCAAGCTGAGGGATGGGCGTCCCTGACCCCAGAGTCCCCGGAGCCTCAAGCACCCGGTCCCCAGGGGAGTGGAGCCAGCTGTGCGGTGAGATCACCCCTCCAGCTTTTGTGGTGCTGGGGGAGGAGCCTGGGGTGTCCTGCATGCTAGGCTTGCTCTACCTGAGCCACAGCCCACCCCCTGGGGGCCCCAGAGTGAACATCACCCTCCAGACCCATGGAGCATGAGGCTGGCCTTCCACTGGGGTGGGGGGAACGTGTTCTCACCTTGCATAGCCCCTCCAAGCCTAGCACCCGTCTGGCTCTTCTGTGGGCTCCTGGCTTTTGCAGTGGTCACTGTAGTTGCTGGATGTGCCTCCCCTGGGAAGAAGGGCAGGTCATCAGGATACTCTGAGCATTAGAGCTGGAAGACAACCCTTTATTTGTTTGTTTGTTTGTTTGTTTGTAACAGGGTCTCACTATGTAACTCAAGCTGACCTCAAACTCATGGCGATCCTCCTGCCTCAGCCTCCTGAGTGCTAGGGTTACAGGTGTGCGCCACCACACCTAGCTGAGCTGGAAGACAATTTAAGGATCATCTGGGGCCTGCTGAGGTGGTACACGCCTGTAATCCCAGTACTCAGGAAGCTGAGGCAGGAAGATGACAAGTTCGAGCTCAGTCTGGGCAATTTAGTGAAACCCTGTCTCAAAATTCATTTGTTTGTTTGTTTTGTGTTGTTTTGTTTTTGAGACGGAGTCTCACTGTGCAGTTCAAGCTGGCCTGGAACTCTCGGTGTCCTGGGGCTGTAGCTCAGTGCAGAGGCCCCAGGGTCAAGTCCCCCCAGTACTGCAAAAGAAAAAACAAAAAGAAAGGGTCATCCGGCAGCTCTGTCTCTGCCCTCTCCACCCTCTTTTCTTCTCCCTTTCTCCTTCTCTCCCTTCCATCTCTCTTCTATGCATGGGAAGTGTTACCTCCTAGAAGATTTCTTGTAGGCACTCAAGCACCTGAAAACCCAATCCAGACCAGGCTTCCAGACCCCTCACACGCATCTCGGCATCTTGGTCAGGCTGGAAAGGAAGCCCTGCTGGAACCCCAGGGCGCTGCTCGAGGCGGAGTGGGGTTCAAAGGCCTGCACCATACCAGGCAGCAGCTCCGGCTCCCCTTTGGCCCCTGAGCCCAGTGACGTGTCAGTGTCACAGGTGCACAGGGACAAAGGAGGAGCAAGGGCAGGAGGGAATTTGAGAGCAACGCGGCAATCTGTCCTTGTTGGAGGGAAGCAGCGTTCATTTAGTCCAAGTCTTCCTGGTTAGGTAAGGAAATTGAGGCACAGGGTGTGGGGTGTAGTTAGCTGGGGAGTCAGAGCCAGGGCCGAGACCCTGGGTTTACTGTTTGCTCCTAACTGCTCCCCTAGCTCCCACCCTGGCTCTTCCCTGTCTCCCTGCAGACTTCTACCCAGGAGCCGGTGCCCCCGCTGGCCGGCACAGGCAGGTCCTGGAGCAGAGGGGCATCGGCCTGAGCGAGCTGCGGAAGCGGCGTAAACAGATCGAGGGAGATGCCGCCTAGGCGGCCGGCCCGAACGCTTCTCTCCTCAGCCTCCATACCTTCCCTTTCTTTTGCCTTCAGATTGCCAGAACCCCAAAGTCAAAATAAATGGTTCCCTAGCTGTGTGTAGTCAGGCCCACCTGAGTGTGTGTGTCTGTGACTAGGAATCAGTCCTGGGGCCTGTGCACTACATCCCCAGACTTTTTTTTTTTTGGGGGGGGACCAGTTTCATTATTTTTTCAGCTTTTTAATTTTTTTTTTTTTTTTTTGTGGGTAACGGGGGTCGACCTCAGGACCTTGCGCGCCGGCAGGCGCCCATGCCGCTGGGCGATATCACCGGCCCCTTTTTCGTATGTGGGTTCCGGGAGTCGAACTCAGGCCCTCATGCTTGCCAGGCAGGCGTGTACGCCGATGAGCCATCTTACCGGCCCAGCTTTTCAAAATTTTGAGACAGAATTTCACAAAGTTGCCTACGTTGGGCTGGAACTTGTGATCCTCATGTCTCAGCCTGCACTGCGCCGGCCCCATCAAGTCCTTTCAGCTGGTTTTCCAGTCAGACCACAACCCGGTGCCCAGTGGGGGTGACCGGCCTCACCGCAGCCAGGCGCCTGCCCCACCTTCGTGCAGCCGCAGGGGCAGCCACCCTGGTGTGGGGGAGCCTCGCCGGCCCTGGGTCCCCAGGCAGAGCTCCGGGATCGAGTTGCCTACGCAGGGTCTGCGAGCCCTGAGAAGTCCAGAAGCCGCGTGGGCTGCCCCAGCCCTGCTTCCGGTCTCCTCCAGCCAGACGGGGCTGAGAGCCCCGGCCAGGCCGGGCAGCTGTGAGGCTTCAGGCCTGCAGGAGGCCAGGTGGGGGAGGGGAGCACGGCCCAGCTCAGTGGCCCCGGGCACCCCAGGAGGGGGCCTAGGAGGACTCCAGACAAATTTAACTTGACATTCAGGTTCCCGGTCAGACTCCGGGCCAACACGGGGACCCACGTCCAGTCACACAGCAGCCGGGGACCCAGGTGCCCCCGTCCTCTGGGTCCTTTCCAGAATGGGCCTCCTGCTCAGGCCAGAGTCACACTATCTGGAGCAACCGCAGACTGCACCCAAAACCCAGGGGTGGTGCTGAGCGGGGCGGCTGGGGTGCGGGCGTTTGGAACGCGGGAATGGGGGCTCCGGCCCGGCCCGGGGAGGGTTTCCAGGAGCCCAGGGTGGCAGGCTGAGGAGCCCTCCCCCTCCTCCGGGAGGCCGTCTCTCGGCAGACAGCAGATGCTGCATGACAAAGGTGCTGATGGCTCTGCGCTGGGGTGCGGGGCTGGCTGGGGAGGGCCCCTCCTGCTCCACTCCGACGGGCCCTTCATCTACCTGCCTCGGGGCGGTTGATGGCTGAGGGCGAGCACCGCTCCAGCCCCACCATTGTGGATGTTCAGACTGACCCGTGGAAGCGTCAGAATTCACAGGAGTAGCACTTTGCTCAGAGTTTCCATGGGTGGGAGATGGGCACCAGGACCGAGGCCGTGGGCCTCAAACTCCAGGACAAACACCAGCAGGCTCCAGAGACCTGCGGACACCCCAGCCAGGACCGCGGCCAGCCACACCCAGAGGCCCCGAGGCTGCTGCGCCTGGCTCGGACAGCCGACGTCCGGTGTCCAGGCTTAGGACTGTGGCCTCCCCAGCCACGAGGAGCTCCCCGATTTCCCTGGGGCCTTCATGTAGGGCGAGTGTGGGGACCAGCAGACAGACAGATAGACAGACATCTTCTGGTGCAGATGGGCACCTGAGGGCTGTTCTCGTGCAGAATCGAGCGCTAGGCCAGCAGCGTGAGCCCTCAAAACACAGCCAGGCCCAGAAAAACAGCCTGAGGGGCAGCTTAGGGAGGCTTCCTGCACCCCCCCACATCTCCTCTGCCTCCCGCTGGCCAGCCCCCTAAACAGTCCAGCCAGGACCTGGGGCGGGGGCGAGTCGGGGCGCAGGTTCTGGGTGCTGGCGGGAGGCCCTCGGTGCCCATCTGAGGCTCCGTCTTTGAGGGGATGGGGGTGTTGCGGGAGCTCTTGAAGGGGATTCCGTGTGAGGGGATTGGGGCTGGGGGGTTGGGGGCAGGAAGTTGTCCCCAGGGGAGCCATCCAGGCCCATTCAAGGGTTGAGCACTTGTTTAGGGTTGGAGGCTGCCCCCTCTGGGGACCCGGATTGTCCAGCCAAGGCCATTGTCCGGCCCCCTCCCCCCCCCGTCCCTCCCAGGCCTCTTTGAACCTGAAGTCAGATATTTTTTCTCCGCACGCCCCCCATTCCTTGGTTTTCTCCACCCAGGAACCGAGGTTGGAGGCCTGGGATGGGGAGGTGGGGGAGGGAGGCCTGGGCCTGCTGGGGTGTTAGGTGCCCACGGGGTGGGGCCAGGCCTGAGCAGCAAGTCTTGCTGTGGGGGCCGGCAGGGGCTGCTCCTCCTGTCTGGACTGCGGTTGGGAAACTCAGGCTCGGTCCATCCAGAGCCTAGAAGGGGACGGTGTGTGGGGCTGTCGATCCCTGAATCTGGGTGGGTGAGGAGCCAGGGCATGGCGTGGAGGCCTGGTCAGGCAGTCCGCCCCTGGAGATGGAGCGGAGCTTAGGCTGGGCAGATGGGTGCTGGGCAGCCGAGGCTGCGGGTAGCTGGATGGCAGTGCCAGGATCCAGTTGGGAATGTCTGGGTTTCCGGATGGGGTGGGGGAGGCAGAGGGAGCAGCTGGTCAGCACATCTGTTAACAAGTAGAGGGGTGTCCCCGGGAGGACTTGACGCACACACTCAAATGAGTGAGGGCTCAGAGGGTGGCTGGGTGGGCCCCAGGGAGGGGACAGTGCCAGGGGTCTTTGGACAGGAGGTCAGCGCCTGGCTTCTGAAGAACATGGAGGTCACAAGATCCCCCAGCCTCCTCTCAGCTCTCTAGGGTCCTGCCGAGGGCCGGGCAGCCCATGGGGGTCGAAAGGGGAGACCCCCGGGAGGTGTGCCCAGTTGCGTGCCCACAGACACCAGCACCATCAGGCAAACACCCTTCGCCTCAGTTTCTCCCACCCCCCTCCTCCACCCACCCGGGGGCGGGGCCAGAGGTCAAGGCTGGGGGTGGGATTGGGGAGGGAGAGAGGTGTGGAGTAGTCCCTGGCGAGTCCTCATTTCTCCAGGGCTCCGGCTGGGGGTGCCCTCCTTCCCCATGGCCGGACACCTGGCTTCCGACTTCTCCTTCTCGCCCCCGCCGGGTGGTGGGGGCGATGGCCCGGGAGGGCTGGATCCGGGCTGGGTTGACCCTCGGACCTGGCTGGGCTTCCAAGGCCCTCCCGGTGGGCCAGGAGTCGGTCCGGGGGTTGGGCCGGGCTCGGAGGTGTGGGGTGTCCCTCAGTGCCCCCAGCCGTACGAGTTCTGCGGAGGGGTGGCGTACGGTGGACCTCAGGTTGGAATGGGCCTGGCGCCCCAAGGTGGCCTGGAGAGCTCCCAGCCCGAGGGCGAGGTGGGAGCCGGGGTGGAGAGCAACTCGGAGGGAGCCTCGCCCGAGCCCTGCGCCGCCCACCCTGGTGTGGTGAAGGTGGAAAAGGAGAAGCTGGAGCCAAACCCGGAGGAGGTGAGAGACATGTGCTGGGCCCGGGTGCAGGGAGGTGGCCGGGCCGGCAGGAAGTGGTCACCTGCAGCTGCTGCCCAGGCCTGCAACCCGAAGGGCACTGTGGGTCTGCCACACTGGGAGGAGGGGTGCTGATGCAGGTCACCCGGGAGTTGGGACCAGGAGAACCAGAGGAGGCTGGAGCTCTGAGCATGAAATGGAAGGTGGCTCGAGTCGGCCCTTGCTCCGGCCTCAGCCCTTGTCTAGGGGTCTTGTGGGCTTCGCCCGCCTGCCCAGGCTCAGATCGCTCAGTGCCACCAGCCCCGCGCCAGCTCCAGCGTTGGGGCATGGGAGTCCCTTCGCTCACCCTTGGCCCTGTAGAAAAATTTGACCCTTATCAAACCCAGGATCTTGGCCTTAGGGTTAAGCAGGCCCTCAGGACAGAAACAGTGCTTATCCCGGGTTATTGTTCCGGAAGGCTAGGGTGTGACTGGCCTCTGATAGGCCGTCCTGCCCGGGCTGAGTGTGGACCGAGGAGTGGAGTTCAGCTCAGTCAAGTTGAAGGCCTGGCTGCCTCCGCCCCTGCCTCGGGCACCATCATGCTAAGCGCACACCCGGGACCCCCTTGTAGGGAGCTGGAAGTGCCCGTTTGATCGATTTCAGCCTTGGTTTTTTATGTTCTAAACTAGAAAAAGGAACAGTGGGAGACGCCGTCTCTGGGCCACTGCTAGGTGGGCAGGGTTTGCCGAGGGCCGAAGGCCTCTTTCCCCGCTGGGGCCGTTGCGGATTGCAGCTTCCAGTCCTCCAAAGCGGCGAGTGTAAGCAGTGATCGAGTACAAAGCTGCGTCCTCGGAGGCGTGAGCGGATACAGATAGGAGGAGCGGCCCTGGCCTCTTCTCAGGAGGTGATGCGGAATGATAATGGCTCCAACTGGGGTCCTCCCTAAGTGCCCGGCTGTGGCGGACTGTACACGTCACCGTCTCATTAGCCCGCACGCCGTCTCCTGGGGAGGCATTATTAGCTTATTTCACGGGTCTTAACTGCTCAATGAGGCAAGGATTTGAAGGGTGGTTTTCCTTACTCCAAATCCCCAAATAGGATTTGGGAAAGCTGAGAAGGCAGTTGAGGACAGTCATAGGTTTGTGTCCTTGGCTGAGCAGAAATTGGAAGGAAAATTGCCTATTGGGATCTGATGGGAGCGGCCGCCGCCGCGCCCTCGGGTTAAGCCTCCCGGAGTCCCGGCGGTGTGTTCTGCGCGCTGCCGCTCCTCGGCCATCCCTGCAGCGCCCCGGGCTCAGCCCTTCAACCTCTGCTCTCCCCTTCCTGCCGCACACCCGCCCCGCGGTCACACGCCACTTGGAATCAGGTGACTGCCCCTCTTCTTCTGTCTCGAGTAGGGATGGCCACCCCATCACAGCGCTCACGGCCAGAACCGGCCGTTTCTGGTTCCCTCCACGTCTGTGCCCGCTCCTTAGCAGACAGTGCTATCTTTACCTTTGAAATACCTGCTCCATCGACCTGCCCCCGAGCTACTGTGCCTCCTCAGTTGACCACACGGCAACTGAAAGTGGGCGTTTCCGGATCATTTCACTCTGGGCCAAAGCCACGGCGGCAAGACAGGCCCCAGCCAGCTCTTTCCCCCTTGCCATAAAAAATCACCTTTGGATTCATGTGTGTTTTTTTGTTTTTGTTTTTGTTTTTGAGACAAGGTCTCACTGTAGTTCAGGCTGGCCTTGAACTCATGCCAATCCTCCTGCCTCAGCCTCCTGAGTGCTGGGATTACAGACGCACACCACCACATCCAGCTGGATTCATGTTTAAAATCACCCTCCTCCCTTGCTGTCCTCTGTTTCTGTACCCTACTTGGCTTTTTTCCGTGACGCTTTGTTCTGCGGGGGATGGTGATGTGTTTAGCTACATTAGAATGTCAGCTCCAGGAGGTCAGGGCTTTTGTCCACTTTGTGCAACTGCTGGTTTATAGAAGGTGCCCAGGAAATCTGTTGAATTAACCAGTGAGGATGCAGAAAGATACAGTAAAAAATAAAGGGTAATCTGACTTTAAAAAAAAAAGATTGAGCACCAAGTACGTGTACGCCTCTTATGACACTGATTGCTGTTGATTTTTTGTTGCTTTTTGTGTTTTGAGAACAGGTCTCGCTGTGTAGTGCAGGCTGGGCTTGAACTCACAGGGATACTCCTGCCTCAGCCTCCCAAGTGCATTTGCTTACAGCCATGCACCATCATGCCCAGCTTGATCACTTTTGGTTTTCTTGTTTTGTTTTGTTTTGTCAGGTTGTCACTATGTAACTCGGGCTGTCCTTGAACTCACTATGTAGCCCAGGCTGGCCTCATATTTGCAGTGATCCTCCTGCCTCAGCCGCCTAAGTGCTGGGATTACAGGTGTTTTTGTAATGTTTGTGTGTGTGCCATGTCATAGTTTGCACCCTGGAACCAAGCTTGAGAGAGTATAATTGAATTTAGATTCAGCTAAACTCCCTTAGGCAGGTAACCCTGCATCAAGGAGCCCGCCTTGAGCATGAAGCTAGCAGAGGTAGCAGGCAGGAGCTCACTGTGTCACCCTCACCCCGTGGTGTCCTCCTGGGGGCCAGGGCCTGCCTTTCCGCCCTTCGTGGGGTGCTCCTGGTATACTGGATGTGCCCGTGTTGGGAAGAGCTGTCCCATGTCACTCAGTGGGCAGTGGAAGGGTGAGTGGCGCTTGTAAACCGGCTATTTCTCAAGTTTCCCAGGAGGGCAGCTGAGATAACCCCCTCAGACTGTTTCTTGGGACCAACATGGATTCCTGAGCCCAATTAGAGAGAGGGTCGTGGAAACTGGCAGTTTGCATTCTTACAAGTCCTCTGCCCTTTTTAAAAAATGCAGTCCCAGGACATCAATGCCCTGCAGAAAGAACTGGAGCAATTTGCCAAGCTGCTGAAGCAGAAGAGGATCACCCTGGGGTACACTCAGGCCGACGTGGGGCTCACCCTGGGTGCTATCTTTGGTGGGTCCCCCACGAGGGACACCCCTGCCCGCAGGCTGGGTGTGAAGGGAGGGCTCTGGGGTGGGGCCCTGTGGGAGCTGTGAGAACAGAGGCGTGGAGCGTGGAGAGGCGCGGGTTGCGCAGGCCAGCAGCTGCCTCATGCCCCCGCCCCCCCAGGGAAGGTGTTCAGCCAGACGACCATCTGCCGCTTCGAAGCGCTGCAGCTCAGCTTCAAGAACATGTGCAAGCTGCGGCCCCTGCTGCAGAGGTGGGTGGAGGAGGCCGACAACAACAACGAGAACCTACAGGAGGTAGGCCCGGCCGCTGCGCCGAGGCGGCTCTGAGTCTTAGCCGCCGGTCCCGCAGGGCTGCCTCCGCTATGGGGGCAGTACTTTTCTCATCATTTACCCTCTTTCTCTCCATTCTTTGTTTTTTGAGGCAAGGTCTCACTATGTAGCCCAAGCTGACCTTGAACTCAGCGATCCTCCTGTCTCAGCCTCCCGAGTGCTGGGATTACAGGCGTGTGGCACCACGCCCAGCCCCTTTCCTCTTTTCTGTTTTTGTGACACCCTGGGGACTGAGCCCTGGGCCTTGCACATGCACTGCATGATTGCGCTTGACCTCCAGAAGAGGCCAGCAGTTCGCACTGGGCTGGGAGAAGGTCCAGAGCCCCAGCTCTGGGACCCTCCGTTCTCACCTCCCCTGGCCCCGGGGACACATCTAGTCGCTGCTTCCTAGCATTGTGCTCCCAAGTCATCCACCCCTGCGCGTGGTGCTGGCACTCAGCAACTCCATAGCCCGCCTGCCCCCCTCCTGCATTCCCAGAGATGCAAGACCGAGAGCCTCCTGCAGGCCCGGAAGAGAAAGCGGACAAGCATTGAGAACCAAGTGAGAGGCAACCTGGAGAACATGTTCCTGCAGTGCCCGAAACCCACGCTGCAGCAGATCAGCCGCATCGCGCAGCAGCTGGGGCTCGAGAAGGATGTGAGTGCCCCGCCCCTGCCCCTGTCCCCGGGGCTCCATCTCCCCCTTGCAGCGCGGTGTGGTGGGGCTTCCACTCCTGCCTTCACCACTCCAGAGCTGTGGGCTTGGGTAAAGTGACAGAACTCAGCCAGACCCTTCCTGGAGATCATATCCATGCCACACTCCCGTGTCCTCTTCAGGTGGTCCGAGTGTGGTTCTGTAACCGGCGCCAGAAGGGCAAACGATCAAGCAGTGACTATTCCCAGCGAGAGGAGTATGAGGCCGCGGGATCTCCTTTCCCAGGGGGCCCTGTGTCCTTTCCTCTGGCCCCAGGGCCCCATTTTGGCACCCAAGGCTACGGAAGCCCCCACTTCACCACACTCTACTCCTCGGTCCCTTTCCCAGAGGGGGAATCCTTTCCCTCGGTGTCTGTCGCCGCTCTGGGCTCTCCCATGCACTCAAACTGAGGCTGAGGCACCATCCCGCCCAGGGATGCAGGCGGAGGAAGGGGAGGAGCGAGGGAAGGAGCCTGGGTCTACCAGGGCTTTGGGGTTAAGTTCTTCACTCACTAAGGAAGCAATTAGAAGCACAGAGGGTGGGGGCAGGGAGTTTGGGGGAACCGGTCAGAGGGAAGTGGGAGTTCAGTGATGCTCTTGATTTTAATCCCCTCATCACTTTGATTTTAAATAAAGAAGCCTGGGGCACAGTAGATACTTTTGTCTCTGGTTTTCTTTTAGTTACCAAAAAGGTAGTAGGGATGGAGGAACCCAATGATAGACACTAACTGCTCTCACACCCAAGTGACCCCAAAACTGAGGTGCCATCTAAACTGTTAGAGCTCAGATACTGCCTCAGGGGGAGCTGAGATTGGAGCCCAAGCTAATCTGTAGAGGGTCCTGATAGGCAGGAGCTGCCTCTTGGGGTCCCGGAGGGTTTAAGCTGAATGCGCACCTCTGCCCAAAGAGGCAGGCACCTGTGGCCCATCACCTGTTCAGAGCTGGCTTCCTGTGTTGCCATGGTACTCTTGAGTCCTTGGGGGCTCTGCATTAAGAAATCAGGTCCTCAAATAACTGTTCCTACTGCACATTGCCTGGCCAGAAGCTCTACTGCATGCATGCTTTGTTGGTAGTAGGGATTGAACCCAGGGCTCTGCACTGAGCTAAACCAGCAGTTGTTTATCTATCTATCATCTATCTGTCCATCTATCTATCTATCATTCATTGTGGTGCTCGGGATTAAATCCAGGGCCTTTGCACTGAGCTACACACCCATCCCTTCTTATTTATTTTGGACACAGGGTCTCATAAAGTTGCCCACACTATCCTTGAGCTTGGATCCCTCCTGCACTGCTGGGATTCCAGGTGTGCACCGCCACGCCCAGCTCCTTGTTTTCTCAACCCCAGGGCCCACTCGGTTTCTACTTACGTTTTGAGATTTTCGCATGCCCTGTCCATAAGTGGCTCACCTAATAACAACCTTATTTCTGGCCCTGCCGATAGCTAATTAGGGGCCTTTGCTTTGGAGCATTTTCCCTAATATGGGGAAAGCATGGGTGGAAAGCTTAGGAAAGAGGGCCTAGGCCTGTCCAATAGGTCGCAATAGCCTAGGTCGAGGTATAAGGCTTTCTTAAAAAGAACGATAGGAAAGATGTGGTACTTTGGCAGCATATTTCCACAAAGGAAATCACACGTGTGCATCGGTTAGAAGGTTAAGCCATGCTGGGCCAGGTTAGCATTTGCTATAGCTGGTTTGCCAGCTTTTCTCTTCCCCATTAGTACTGGTGAGCCCTATAAAAGCTGTCACCCTATGAACTTGACTAAATCCCAAATATCTTTATTTTGGGTTTTTTTTTTTTTTTTGGTACCTGGGATTGAACTCACAACCTCACGCTTGCCAGGCAGGCGCTGTGCCACTGAGCTATATCCCCGGCCCTATTTTGGGTTTTTAAAGACAGGGTGTCCTCGTATGGTTCAGGCTGGCCATGAACTTGTTATACGCCCCAGGCCTTGAACTCCTGATTCTCCTGCCACAGGCTGCTGACTCCTGGGCCTACAAGCGCGCAGCACCCTTTCTGTCTTTACTCTAGCTCATCCCCTATACTCACCTTTCTAATGAGCAGGTTCCTACTGTTCTCTACTCATCCCCTCTTTGCCCAAAAATTAGGAAGCAAAGCATATCAGAAAAGCAAGTACCTGGGAGTTGATAAACCTGCTTGTTCTTTATTTGAAAATAAAAGCAAAGCTCTGGAAAGCATAGGCCAGAAACCAGCCCCAGGTCACAGAGGTCATGGTCAGCGGCAGGATCAGCCAGCATAAGGACTCGGGCCAGGGTTTCCCAGAGCACCTTAGGTGGTGCCATTCAAGATCATTAAGAACTCGCTCTCCACCTCCCCAGGCATGGCTTCTGCAATTGCTGGGTGCTGCCCAGATACTATGGTGTCCATGGCGACAAAGCTTTACATCCTGTAACAAAATTCCAGCTCCTGGCAACTTCTGGAGGCAGCACTTTCTTTGGCAGGAAGTTAGCTTCCGTCACCTTGGCCACTAGGGCCTGCTGCAGGCCCTGAATCAGTATCCATCCATAGCAACCTCTCCTTGGAGTCATTCCCTCCTGCAGAGGGAAGGCAAGAAGGGAAGCATTCTTAGGATCCTACTGCACCCCACTGTGTCCAACTGTGGACTGGAGGTGCTAGTTCCATCCTCTGGTGCTTGGCGGTGGGCCTCAGATCGGGATGCCAACGTGGCACCTTGGGCATCGGAAGTCGGCCTCCCTGGCAGCCTGGATGCTGCAGCCAGCACAAGCCACATGGTACCAGATGTCACAACCATCACACTGAACCCAGGCTACTGTCTCTTCTTGGGGCAGGCTGCAACCTGGGGCTGCGCAGGGCTCCCCGCTCCCAACTGCAGGGGGAGCCCTGGGGGTGCTCACTGGGTGCTTCCGGGGACGGCCACGTCGATTTCTGAAGGAAGTGACAAACACCAGCGTCACTGAAAACCTGCAGAAGCCTAGACTCTGGCCCTGGATAACCACAGGGCGAGCCCTAGATAGACTCCCGTGAGCCTGGGAAATTAATTCTCTTTTTGTTTTTTTTTGAGACAGGATCATCCTATGGAGCCCACGCTGACCTTGAATTCTGTCCTTAGCCTTCTGTGCTGGGATTATACTCGTGCAACACCCCTGCCTGTCTGATCCTCATCCCTAAGCACTAGAAGAATGAGGTTAAAGTCCTAAAAAGTAGGAACTTAGAGCTGTGGGTGCAACTCAAGGTGCAGCACTTGCCTTGAGGAGGAGGAGTGAAGCTATGGGTTCCATCCCCAGTCTACCAAAAAAGGGCAGGAACTCGTCTGCCAACCTGCACAGGGCAAGTATTTGGTTTTTGCCGTGCTGGGGACCTAACCCAGGGCCTCATGCTAGGCAAGTGCTCTGCCACTGAGCTACATCCCTAGACCCAGGCCAGCAGGCTTTTTTTCTTTCTTTTTTTTTTTAAGACAGGGGTCTCACCAACTTACTCAGGCTGGCCTCAAACTTGGGATCTTCCTGCCTCAGCCTTCCAAGTATCTGGAACTATAGGCTACCATGCCCAGCCAGGAATTTTTTTAACACTCCAGTTTTAACCACTATCCTTATGCCAACTAACTAGCCTCCTGTATATATTTATCCATCAGCAATAACTCAAGTCTGGCCATTTCAATGTCCTGCCTCTGTCCACCTCCCATCTGTACCTCCCAAGCAGAGGGCCCTCACAGCCTGAGGCTCCGCAAAGGAACCAAAAGGTGAAATGCTGACGGGAGGCTGACGAGACTGCACGGGCTCTGCTTACCCCTTGGGTGTCAGTGGGGCCTTCTCCACACGGAGCTTCTTCCGGGGCTCTGGAAGCACTGGGGGGCTCTGGGGAGCCTCACTTTCATCATCCAGCTCTGCCAGCACTCGGTGAGCTGATTTCCTCCGGTTTCTTGGGGGTGGGCCGGGGATGGGCCCCTCTTCCTGGGGTGGGGTGGGGATGGGCAGGCTCTGGGGCCCACCCCCACCCCGGGAGAAGGTGAGGGGCTGGGGCTGGAGCTTGCTGAGGCTGCCGATGGAGTTGAGGATCAGAGTGGCCTTAGGAGCAGGGGACAGGGTGCTGAGGGGCCGCTGCAGGGCCCCCTGGGAGGGCAGCATGGGCCGGAAACCAGCCCCAGCCCCGGCTTCTCTTGACCGAGGGGTGGTGATGGCAGCAAAGTCCTGAGGTTTGACCCGGACTTGTTGGAACATGAAGTAAAACTCCGAGGGGCTGGAACCTGGGGGCTCTTCAGGGCCAAAGGTCAGGAGGTCACCATCACTCAATTCTAGCTTGTGGCCCCTGGGGAGCCGGACATTGTTGACCAAAGTCCCTGTCGATGGTGGGGCATGACACAAATGACAAGAACAGAAGTGACCAGTCAGGAGTGACCTGACCTGTTTGATTGTCAGGGGAACACAGGGAAGGACAATCGAATTCTCCCACGCCTTCTGAACCCTTTGGCTGGTGACACCACGTATAAGCTCCTTGCTGGCAGGAGACAAGTCTGTTTCTCTTGTACTCTCCCATCAGTGGGCTCCTTTCTCGGCACCGAGGTCCTGGGCTCTCACGCTTCCTTTTGGCCGCCTCCAACTCGAAAAGCCAGCGTGGCTCAGATTCTGGCTCTACCACTTCCCTGCTCCATTTCCTAACCCACCTCCCTTGTCTGTAGATCGAGGGTGTCGGAGCCACCTACATCAATGCACTTGGTGCTTAGCTCAGAACCGGAAGCACTAAGTGAACATGGGCCACACTATAGTCCTGAGCCTCGCAGCACCCCCAGAACAGTTTACCACACCTTGTGTTTACCTAAGAGGAGATTAAGACCTGGAGCAGTCAGCTGACGGGCCTGAGGTTCTGCCAGGTTCTAGTGGCAGAAAACCAGAAGCCCAGGCCTCTGAGCACTAAGTTGGGAAGAAAGACATGCCCAGATCCTTAAAATATACTCAATAACTGCCC
The DNA here is from genome assembly GCA_028451465.1 of Erethizon dorsatum. Lineage (NCBI taxonomy): Eukaryota > Metazoa > Chordata > Mammalia > Rodentia > Erethizontidae > Erethizon > Erethizon dorsatum. The sequence goes on from CM051822.1 coordinate 167,379,405, forward strand.
AAATGCAGGAAGGGGTGCCTCTGCAAGGCTGGAAACTGAGTCAAGTCCAAGCCTGGCCCCAGAACACTGCTACTGTGACACCTGCCTGTTGATGTCGTGGGCCCTGGCTCGACCTCCCAGCCCGTGTAAGCTAAATAGGCAGAACAAGGGTCGGTCCCCGGACAGCTGACAGTGCACATTTCCGATGGCAATTCAGGGCTGGGCCACTGCTGCCCGGCCTGACAGACTGGATGGTAGGTGGCAGGGGTCCTGGTGGACCCCCTTGTTCTAACCCGGGACCACCCAGAGCCAGGCTGCCCTGCTTGGTGCTTACCTTGGCTGCTGTGGTCCTCCAGGCTGACCCTCCAGTCATCACCCCGGCGCTCAGCATGCAGCTCTGCATGGACCCCAGAGATGAGGCCCGGCTCCTGCTGGGGCCCTAGGGCCACATCACACAGGTCTGCCCTGCAGCCCAAGCGGTAGGTGCAGCCAGCCCCAGTGGGTGGGTGGAAGGTGTAGAGATCACCACCCCTGCCGCCCCCTATTCGCAGCAGCTGGAAGCAGGGCAGCATGGGCAGTGCCTCCTCTGCAGCACCTCTTCCACTTAGGAGTCCATCGCCCGGCCCCACACCTGGGCCAGGCACCACTTGCCTAAGTTAGTCTGCTGCAGGCTGGGTGCACCGAGTGTAATTTCAACTTCGAGTACACAGCCAGGTAGTGCAAATTCAATGCAAAACTGGATTTTCAGCAGATTGGCGATCTTAAAAATCTGAGAAGGTCTAGGTGCAGTGCAGAAACAGGAGAGCGTCCTGTGGTGCCTCAGTCGACCTGGGTCCTCTGCCCCAAACATCCAATCTGTGCAAGACAAGGACACATTAGGCAGCTCGGGGCAGTGTGGGCTGGAGGCGTGGACGGCAGGGTGACCTGACCTCCGCTGTCAAACTCGCTTCTCCGAATGCAGCCCCTCCCGCACGTCTGGAGCCCTGAGGGAGGGGATCCACTGTCATCCCCAAGGCGTAGTGCAAACGGGCCCTAAAAGGCCAATAAAGCCAATTTAACCCTTTGCTCTCCGCTTCTCTGTGGAATAGAAACAGAAGGAGCTCCTCGTGACCCTGCAAGGCAAACCCACCCTTCTCCCTCCCGGCCTCAGCCCAGTTTCAGATCTACCCCCGCCGTGCGGTCTTTGGTCTTCGGTCCAGGGCGGCCCTTCGGGGTCCGCCGGCGCGCGCCGGAGTTTGACAGCCAGGAAGCCGGGGCGGGGAGGGGCGCGGCCTCCGCGCGCGGGCAGTGCCGACCCCTCCTTAGGAATTCCCGGGTCCAGGGGGCCCGCCCCGTGCCGTTCCCTATTGGCCAGCTCATTCGCCCTCCTCCACTCTATTGGGCGACGATCGGCGTGGGTAACTCCCCCTAGCTCCCGCCTTTCGCCTTTTCTAATTGGCTCATAAGTTTTCCCGGGTTACAGGAGTAGGGAGGAGTCGCCAGGGCGCGGAGACGCTGGACGCGTTAATTGGGCCAGCGTTAGACGCCACTGCGCCTGCGTACACTTTACTCCCTCCTTCCAGGGTGAAATAGAGCTTTTCCGGGGACCCGCCAACCCAGCCGCCTTGCGCAGGCGCGGTCAGGGGCGGGGCCCGGGCCCGGAGCGGGGTGCAGGAGGTGTGGTCGCAGGGCCGAGGGGGCGCTCGAGCTGGGTGAGGGGCACTCCAGAAGCGTCGGTTGTGGGCGGGGAGGGGCTGAGGGGGTGCAGGGGTGGGTTCGGGGGGCTCGTAGGGGAGGAGCGGCCGGGGGAGGAAGCGATCAGGTGGTCAGAGTAGCCTTAGAGCTCGGGGCCCGGCAAAGAGACAGGGGCGTCGGGGGAGGATGGGAGGACGGAGCGGGCTCTTAGCTGGGATAGGGTAGGAGTGAGGGGCCAGAGACCTTCCTTCGGGAGGGAAGCAGACTGGGGTGTAGGAGAGGCGGGGCAGGAATCCCGGTTTGGGGTCCCACAGCGGCGGGCGGGGCCGCTGGAGAGGGGCCGAGGGGCTTGCATGAGATGTCGGGGGGACTGGCGTTTCTGTCCCTGACTCCGCTGCCTGGACCCCCGGGGTGGAGGGGAGGCGTCCAGCCCTGCGGGGCGCCAGGCCGCCGGCCCGCGCTTTGATCGGGAGGGGCCCGGGCGCCCTGGCTTGGCGGTGCCTGGGTGGGCTTCCGCTGGGCCTTGCTGAGCCGTGGAGAGAGCGCTGGAGATCGGGCGCGGGGTCCCTGCGCTGGGCACCTCCGCTGTCACCTCCGAGCCGCAGCGGCAAGGATCGGGGAAACTTGAGGGTAAAGACACTGCTCCTTACCTGAAGTAGGGGTAAAGTCCGAGACCTCCCCGCGGGCTGCTCATCGGTAAACTTTTTCCATGGTTTGGTCGTTAGGTTGTCAGGAGACAGGCCCGAACAAGCGAGCGGTCTGGGGGTGTCTCCTGCGCCTTTCAGGAACGGAACTGCTTAGAGTCGGGGACCTGGCTGTAATTTAAGGATTATGACTGTGTTGTGGAGGCTTTCTCTGTAGAAGGTGGCCTGAAAAATGAATCGGAGTATCCTTGTTTGTCCACTTGTTCAGGGGACCGTAGATGGCTGGAAACAGAATCTAGAGCTTTCGGATGCCGTGGAGATGCTGCCACCTTCAGGTCAGCGAGGCGTCAGGGAGACCGTGAGGGGACCGGGATGGCTCTCCTCGCAGAACTGACTTACCCCTCTTGTGATTCTCCAGGTTTCGCTGGGCTGGTCCCCCCCTCCCACTTCCAAGCTCGACCCCTTCCCACTCAGCCAAGAGTGGCTCCAACCTGGGTCTCAGACATTCCCCTCCTCCAGCCCCCGGCCCATCGAGATGGCTCAGAGAGACACCAGAGGCCTCGGGTGACCGCGTGGGAACGGGATGTTTCTGGTGATGGGCATGGGCCAGGTTGGAGAGGCAGGTAGGGACCCATTGCCACCATTTTCTGAGAGTTGCTTGCTAGTGACTTTCTTCACTGAAATGGGTTCCTCACCCTATTCTGGCCCTTGGCTCCATTACTTGTGCATTTTTACATAGGTGGTCATTTAACCAACAGCACATAAATAATGTCATGTGTTAGACACTTGAGATGGGACTAACAAAAATGAGTAAGAGACATCTGACTTAAGTTCTCCGTAAATAAAGCGTTTACCTGGGCATGGTGGCACACCCTGTCATCCCAGTACTCGACAGGCTGAAGCAGGAGGATCGCCATGAATTTGAGCCCAGCTTTGGGCTACATAGTGAGTTCAAGGCCAGCCTAAACTACATAGTGAGACCCTATCTCCAAAAACCAATTAATGAGGGATTCAAATTTCAAAGAGAAGGGAGAAGTTGACCAGCAGCGAATCCTAAAGCACAGTCCAGAGCCAGATGAAGGGCAGAGAGACCTGGCATGATGCGCGGGTTCATTCTAAGCAAGGGGCTGAAGAAGCCTTTATGGGGAACGTGCACCGTGCTGTCTGTGAATGTTACGGAAATTCTCATTCTTGCTGTTTCTCCCGTGTCTGTTCCTAAATGTACTAGAGTGTCACCCTGCCACTCTGCCATCCAAAGTGGGATTTCCCTAAGCAGGCAGGAGTAGGATCAGGGAGGAGTACTAGACTGGTGCCAGGAGACAGAGGTTTTGTTTTGAGTTTGGGGTCTTTGACAAGTCACTTAAAGTTCCTAGCCTACAGATCCCCTTTACTTCAAAACAAAAACAACCCTTGTGGTTCTCAACAAGAGAGCTGTCTCAGGAGCCGTGTTACAAGCAGGTTTAAACTTCATAACACCTGTAGAATGTTCTCCAGGGTTCAGCACTGTGCCATTTATTGATGTCAGTAAAGGCTATACCTAGCGCCTGGCCTCACCATAGCAGTACTGGAAACTTGGGACCTCCCCACCCCCAAGCTTCCGGCACTTCCCCTTAAATCAGAACTCAGAAGTTTCTGCATGATCTTCCAACCTCTCCACACAGGACGGTGCAGCCACGGTGTGCACACCGGATGTTTAATACACCTGCCTGTGTGTCACTCTCTCCAGAGAGATCAGCCCACGGTTCCCAAGCCGTTAGGTCCTGCGAGCCCTGACAGTAGCACCTTGAATGCAGAGACCCCCTCTTCCTCAGCTTCACCCCCAGCTCCCCGAATGTGAGCAGACTTACACCCACGGCCACCCTCTCAGCACCAGACCATGTCTCCCTCCTACCGTCTGTCTTTGAAGGTCTCTGGAGCTGGCAGGGTCACAGGCCCTGAGCCAGCAGGCAGAACTCATCTCTCGGCAGCTGCAAGAGCTGCGGCGGCTGGAGGAGGAGGTGCGTGGCCTGCGGGAGACCTCGCTGCAGGAGAAGATGAGGCTGGAGGCTCAGGCCATGGAGCTGGAGGCCCTTGCGCGAGCTGAGAAGGCCGGCCAAGCTGAGGCCGAGGGCCTGCGCGCCGCCTTGGCCGGGGCCGAGGTCGTCCGGAAAAACCTGGAAGAGGGCAGCCAGCGGGAGCTGGAGGAGGTGCAGAGGCTGCACCAAGAGCAGGTGAACTCGGGTGGGAGGGGTTCAGATTCATGACAGGGAGCTGGGCAGCAGCTCCCAGCAGACAGCGGGTGTCACAGAGGGGCCCTCAGGAGCAGCGAAGCCATGAGGTCTTTGGCAAAGAAGTAAAGCCGGTGGCCTGGAAGGGTGGAGAGCCTGGGTGTTTTGGGCTTATTCAGACCGTGCTGATTTCTCAGGACTCGGATGGCTTCCCGTCACTTAAAGGCCTCCTTCCTCTTCCGGTAGGAAGTATTTTTCCTTCCTGTTTTACCCCAGGCACCTGAATTATCTGGGAGCCTTGTAAGGGGCAGTGAGGAAGGTGAGCCTGGGTCCCACAGAGGACTGGGGACGGGGGTTGTTCGGGCAGGAAGCTCAGCGCACAGCCGGGGCCTCAGTAACTGGATCGCCTGAGTCCCTGTGCTCGTGGAAGGAGCTGGCACCCTAGGCAATGTGTGGGTCATTCTCTGAGGTCACAGAAGTGGAAGGTCAAGGTCAAAGCAGGGGAGGTTCGGGAGGCCCTGGTGTCGGGGTGAGCTGGGCCCTGCTGAGCTTGCTCTTCTCCCCGCAGCTGTCCTCCCTGACACAGGCTCACCAGGAGGCTCTGGCCCGTTTGAGCAGCAAGGCCGAGGGCTTGGAGAAGTCTCTGAGGAGCCTGGAAGCCAGGAGGGCAGGGGAAGCCAAGGAGCTGGCCGCAGCCCAGAATGAGGCTGAGCTGCTGCGGAAGCAGCTGAGGTAAGCATGGGGGCGCCCAAAGGGGTCCCAGGGGTTGGTACCATGGGGTGTCCAGGGTGCCCCACTAATGGCTGCTCTGTTTCTACCCCAATCCTAGCAAGACCCAAGAAGACTTGGAGGCTCAGGTGGCTCTGGTTGAGAATCTTCGGAAATACGTGGGGGAACAAGTCTCTCCCGAGGCCCGCAGCCAGGCGTGGGAACCAGAGCGGCAGGAGCTTCTGGACGCTGTGCAGGTGGGAGAGAGTCGGGGTGCAGCTGCGGCGGGGCCCGGCAGGGGAACACAGTCCCAGAGGGGAAGGCAGTGCGGCGCGGAGGCCCTGAGTCTCGCACTTGCCTCCCTCAGCACCTGCAGGAGGACCGGGCCAGCCTGCGCGCCACCGCCGAGCTGCTGCAGGTGCGCGTGCAGAGCCTGGTGCACATGCTCGCCCTGCAGGAGGAGGAGCTGACCAGGAAGGTAGGGACCCTGGGCAGCGCTTGCCCGCTGGACCCGGCGGGTGTCAGGGCCTGCCCAGGTCTTCCTTCCCGGAACCTCCAGCTCTTGCTGTGGTTTCTGCTGCTCGCATCTCTTCCTCTCCTCCGCCAAGAGCACTTCCTCCTGCCCACAGGCTCCACCTCCAGGCTCCCTGGAGCCCGAGTTTGCTGCGAAGCACCAGTCCCTGCTGAACCGCTGGCGGGAGAAGGTGTTTGCCCTCCTGGTGCAGCTCAAGTCCCAGGAGCTGGAGCACAGAGACTCGGTGCAGGAGCTGAGGGGACAGGTCGGTGGCCCTGCCCCTCCTGGCGTTCCTGCCCAGGCTCCGTGCACAGGGTGACATTCATTCAGTAAATACTTACTGAAGCTGGGCATGGTGCACGCCTGCGATCCCGGCACTCTGGGAGGTGCAGGCAGGAGGATCGCAAGTTACAGCCTGGCCTGGGCAATTTAGCAAGACCCTGTCTCAAAACAAAAAGTAAAAAAAAAAAAAAAAAAAAAAAAAAAAGGGCTGGGGATGTAGCTCAGTGCAAAAGCAAAAATAAATAAATAAAAAATTAAAAAATGGAAAAGGGCGGGGGTGGGGGTGGGAAAAAATTAAAAAATGACTGAATGATGCCCACATGCTGGGACATAGCCTGAATGACACAGTGTAAGCCCTGTGGTGCTTACGTTCTGGAATGGAGACTCCGTAAACAACAAACAGGTAATAGCGAGCAAGGCTGTGTGGTGTAAAGAAAGATTTCAGAGGTGACCTGACAGGCCCACAGAAGCCTCTGACAGGCCATGCATCTGCCAGTGGGTGGCCTGGTAGGGGCAGTCTTTGGGGGTCTGCCGTGCCCAGTGCCCTGTCCTGCACCAGGTGGCTGAGCTCCAGGAACAAGTGACAGTCCAGAGCCAGGGACAGGCCATCCTGCAGCGCTCCCTGCAGGACCGAGCTGCGGAGGTGGAGGTGGAGCGCATGGGCGCCAAGGTTGGTGATGGAGGTGGGGGGAAGCCCGGGCCGGGTCTTCAGGCTGCACCCCGGGAGGTGGACCCTTCCCTTCACTGCGACCTCCCCAGGCCCTGCAGATGGAGCTGGGCCGGGCCCAGGAGGCCCAGCGGCGGCAGCAGCAGCAGATAGTCTCGGCGGAGGAGCAGCTGAAGCTGGTGGCTGATGCAGTCAGCAGGTGTGTGTTGGGGGGTTGTTTCCCCAATTCCTTCTCCAGCTTCTGGGGTGCCTCGGGGTTGGAGCCTTGGTCAGTAGGGGCCGGGAAGCTGGCAGCCTCGGGCGCCTGGCTGGATGTCTGCTGCCCTCTGAAGGCTTCTGTGTGCAGTTTCCCCCAGGCGGCCTCCTCTGCATGCTGCGCTGGAGACGAGGCTCTGCTGCTTCCCCTGCAGCTCCGTCCAGGGCTGGCCTGAGCTAAGAGGGGCAGCTGGAGCAGGTCCCTGCTTTAAGCATCCTTCGGGGTTGGGGATGTGGGTACATGGTCTCCTTCCTCCCTCCTCCTTTTCTTTCTCTCTCTTTACTATCTTTTCTTTTTTTCCTAATTTATTTGTTTTGAGACAAGGCCTCAGACTCAGAAACCTTCCTGTCTCAGCCTCCTGAGTGCTGCTAGGATTACAGGCATGTGCCACCATGCCCTGCTTTCTCTTTACCATCTTATAAGGGTATGCTTTTTGATTGGGGAAAAAAATTTAGTCTATTTGTTTAAAGCTACCCCTACTTCCTTACTGGATAGCCACCTAACTGTCCCACAGTCCTTCTGAGTCAGTTGCAAGCCTGTGTCTCACACCAACTTCCCAGCTGTTTATTCCTGACAATTGTTGCATAGTCTTTAGCAGTGAGACCGCCAAGGAAAAACAAAAGCTGCTTTGTACCAATAACAGCTTCTGCCCCGGCCGTCTGGTGCCCGAACTAGGCGGTTCGCATGTGGCCTTTAGCACAGAGGCTGGCTTTGAAGGATGGAGCAGATAACAGTTTCGGGTTTTGTAAAATTATGGTGCAGGCTGGATCCTTGCTTACCATACTGTTTTCTTGGATTCGTACCTTAGGGGCTCATTCATCTTAAAAAATTCTAAAAACGGGCCGGTGAGATGGCTCAGCGGCTTAAGCGCCTGCGCGGCAAGCGCGAGGGCCCGAGTTCGACTCCCGGAACCCACATACGAAAAAGGGGCCGGTGATATCGCTCAGCGGCACGGGCGCGCAGGCACCCGAGGTCCTGAGGTCGACCCCCCGGTACCCACAAAAAAAAAAAAAAAAAAAAAAAAAATTCTAAAAACTTAGCCAGGCGTGGTGGTGCACAAGGCCAGCCTGAATTACACAGCAAGATCCTGTCTCAAAAAACCAAAAAACAAAAAACAAACTTAGCCAGGCACGCTGGTGGCACATGCCTGTAACAGTACTCAAGAGGCTGAGGCAGGAGGATTGCTGTGAGTTCAAGGCCAGCCTGGACTACAGAGCAAAACCCTGACTCAAAAAAAAAAAAAAAATACGATTCGGTGGTAGAATGCTTGCCTTGCATACATGAGGCCATGGGTCCAATCCCCAGCAAGCACCTACCCCCAAAGAAAATAAATTTTTTTTTTTTTTTTTTTTGTGGGTACCGGGGGTCGACCTCAGGACCTCGCGCGCCAGCAGGCGCCCGTGCCGCTGAGCAATATCACTGGCCCTTTTTTCGTATGTGGGTACTGGGAGTCGAACTCAGGACCTCGCGCTTGCCAGGCAGGCGCTTATGCCGCTGAGCTATCTCACCAGCCCCAGAAAATAAAAATTTTAAACTTGCTCAAAATTAGATGAGTCCTGAGGAACACTTGCCCACATACAGTGCACTGCATGTGCCTCCGGCCTCGGGTGGGATCCTCTGGCGCGCGGGCCACGGTGGGCTTTGTGTTATCGTTGAAAGCTCTCAAAGGGTCACCATCACTGCTAGGCAAACAGACAGATTCACTCTGCCAGGGCTTTACTTTGGAACCAGGAGATCATGGACGTGGTTTTGCTAATGATTTATTTATCACCAAGAGCTGCTCCAGGCTTGCTCGATGGACTGCGGAGTGCACCAGGTGACTCTCTGGGTGGCCTGGAGACTTCTATCAGAAAACGCTCCGCCAGTCACCTCACCATAGGCGTTGGGAGCGCCTTCCATGTCAGGGGAAGGTGCCCTACGCTGTGCGGCCCGCTCTGTTTTCACTTGTTCTGCTGCGGTGGAGACGTGAACTCTCCTAAGGAGGTTTCGGCCCAGCCCCAGCCTCTCCCCAGGGGTCTGTTTCACTCTCTTCCTGAGCCCACAGGTCCCACTGCCAGCCCGCCAGCTGACGCAGCACAGGGAGCTGCCGCACTGGTGTCAGGGAGCCGTGCTCCAGCACTCCTTCCAGAGGGCGACTTGCTCTCTGATGCACGACAGTGGTCAAAATCAGGTTGTAAGAAGTAAACGTAGCGGTTGCTTGGAAAGCTACCTGGTCAGCCAGGTGTGGTGTCATAGCCAGCGCCACGTATGAGCGTATGAGGCTTTGGGGAGACACCTAGATACAAGAACAATAGTTCCTCCTGCCTCAGCCTTCCAGAGTGCTGAGATTGCAGGTATGTGCCACCACACCTGGCTAACCAGATCATTTTTATTTGATACTGACTAGAGGCATTAAGCTCTCAGGTTCTCAACGTTTTCCTCCTTTTTTTTTTTTGTTACCTGCTAAGGAGCTTGGATACGCTTTGCACGGCAGCTCCGGCACCAGGCAGAGTTGTTGGACGCTGAAGTCCTGGCCCTCCCCATGGCTCTGCTTCCTGTCCTCACTCCTGTCCCCTCCCCCTGCTTCCCTCCTTGTTCCTAGCACAGGATGGACCGTGTGGTCCGTCTGAGGCCCACAGGCCCTTTGAGGGTAAACAAAGGGTGGAGGGTCAGTGTCCTGTGTCCTCTCCAGCTGCCAGATGGGCCTCCAGAGCACCGTGATGAAGCTGGAACAGGCTGTGGCCCGGCTTCCCAGCCTCGGCAACCGACTCAGCTATGCCGCCCGCAAGGTGCACACCATTCAGGGTGGGTAGAGCACTGGGACAGTGTCCCGCCTGCCCCCACCGGCCCTGGCCCAGCTGTCTCTGGTTCTACATCCATCCTCCATGCTCCTGCTCACCAGTCCCTGCGTCTTTCCCCTCTACCCCTCTGCCTCCCCTTTCGTCCCCTGCAAACCCAGCTTTTTTTGCCTTTTCCCTCCCAGGCCTGATGGCTCGAAAACTGGCCCTGGCTCAGCTGCGCCTGGAGAGGTGAAGTTGGGCTGCTGTGAGGTAGAGGGGGTGATGTGCGTGTGGGGCGGAGCTTTAGGGTGTTGGGTGTTTGAGGTCAGGCAGCTGGGTGACTTCCTGTGCTGGATTCCAACTCCCTGTCCAGCTGCCCCGCACCCACACCCCCAGCTGACACCAGCGAGAGCCTTGAGCTGCAGCAGCTGCGGGAAGAGCGGAACCGCCTGGGTGCAGAGTTGCAGCTGAGCGCCCGCCTCATCCAGCAGGAGGTGGGCCGGGCACGGGAGCAAGGTAGGCTTGGGGGAGGCGGAGGAGGAGGGGAGTTCTGGGGAGAGGCCTGTATGAGCACCCCTCTTCTGCCCAGGGGAGGAGGAGCGGCAGCAGCTGAGCAAGGTGGCCCAGCAGCTGGAGCAGGAGCTGCAGCGCACCCAGGAGTCCCTGGCCAGCGTGGGGCTGCAGCTGGAAGCAGCTCGCCAGGGCCAGCAGGAGAGCATGGAGGAGGCTGCCAGTCTCCGGCAGGAACTGACCCAGCAGCAGGAGACCTATGCAAGAGGTGTGGGGACAGCAGGGTGGTGGACCTCCCCCTGGAGAGTGAGGCAGCTCCTCCTGATGTCCCCGTCCCTTCCTTCACCCAGCTCTGCAGGAGAAGGTGGCCGAAGTGGAGACTAGGTTGCGGGAGCAGCTCTCAGATGCGGAGAGGAGACTGAACGAGGCTCGGAGGGAGCAGGCCAAGGCGGGTGAGATGAGCCGGGGACAGGGTCCTTGGAGGGTGCGGGAACGGCACAACAAGTTGTCACCTGGTGAGCACACTGTGTGGCTGGCGCCAGGGCCAGACACAGCACGCGACCAGCTCAGGGCTCCGTGCCCTCCCCCACGCCCCTCCTACACCAGCGACTGCCCCCAGCCGGAGTGCCGGACAGCTGGCCGGGCCAGCAGTCAGGTGACAGGACTCATTACCACCCCTAACTAGGGATGGCAGTTCACCTCCGCCACACCTGCCCTCGGGTCTGCACACGTTTACGTGCACATTTCCCAAATCATTTAGGTTGCAAACAGACTGTGTGTGCACTCCGTCTTCCGCAAATAGGAAATCGTAGGTAGCCACAGTACCGGGAGTTCAGGCACGTGAGCGCGGAGGTCTGACCCGCGGCTCCTGTCGGGCCCCTAAGGAGCTCTCGGGAGGTCGGGTGGGGAAGGTGCTTTGGGTCATAGATGTGAGGGGACCCGGAGCAGCAGCTCACGCCTCCACTGCGTGGAGGAGACACTGAGATCGCGGAGCAGAGCAGCTTCCCAGCTGGGGACCAGTGCTTCCGCCATCCAGTGCCTCGCAGCCCCTGGGCTGACCCCACCCGCCGTGTGCCCGGCTTCTCCACAGTGGTCTCCCTGCGCCAGATGCAGCGCACGGCCACCCGCGAGAAGGAGCGGAACCAGGAGCTCAGGCGGCTGCAGGAGGAGGCCCGGAAGGAGGAGGGGCAGCGGCTGAGCCGGCGCTTGCAGGAGCTGGAGAGGGACAGGAACCTCATGCTGGTAGGGGGCAGCAGAGGCCTGGGCCTGAGGCGGCTGGTTGATGAGTGAAGGTGTGGAAAGGTGGGGGCTCTGCCAGGGCTTGCAGGTGTTTGACCTTCTCCTTCCCAGGCCACCTTGCGGCAGGAGGGTCTCCTCTGCCATTATAAACAGCAGCGACTGTTGGCAGTTCTCCCCTCCCCGCCGGATGAGGGGAAGCCTACGGAGTCGAGCTCCAGGCCTCCGGGGTCCACAGCAGCTGCACTTCCGGCAGCTGCACTGTCCACCAGGAATTCCAGAAGAGGTGATGGGCTAAGCATGGGAGTGGGGGCCTTGAACCTGCTGCATGTGCGTGGACCGGGCACCTTCTCCCTTGGACCCTCCCACCCTGCCAATCCCCCGCTGTGCAGGCAGGGCCTGCCCTCCGGTCATCCCCCACATCTCCTCTCCAGGATCCCTCTCTGTGCTGCTGGACAACCTGCAGGGCCTCAGTGAGGCCATTGCTGAAGAGGAAGCTGTTTGCCAAGGAGACAGCCAGCGCTCTCCTGCTCCGGTCCACAGCTGAGCAGCTCAGGAGTGGGAGGGGACGTGGCCTGGGGGCTGGGTCCTCAGAGGAGGCATTGGAGAGTCAGGGTAGGCCAGCCCATCCTCTCGCCAACAACATCTGATGCCAGCTTCCTCCAAGTCTGAATTGTGCACCAATAAAGAGACTGCAGTGGAGCTGCTGGGGTGCATGTGTGAGAAATGGCCCCCCGCGGAACCCTTTCCCTCAGCCCCTTTGGAGATGTTTTGAGAAGCACTCATTTTTCTTTATTCTCACCTTTTGCTTTAAAACTTTCTAACCAGGTGTGGTGCATGCATATAATCCCAGCACTCCAAGAGGCTGAGGTGGGAAGATCAAGGCCAGACAAGGCTACTTAGTGAGACTTTCTCAAAAAGTAAAAGGGCTGGGGATGTAGCTTAGTGCGAAGGCCTTCGGTTCAGTGTCCAGTACCAAGTAAATGAATATGTAACTTGTTTACCCTGGAACATGATACATGCCAGGAGGGGAAGGGGCGCATTCGCTCATCAACAAGACTTGGCTGGCACTGTCCCAGCCGTCCCACCAAGGCCCACAGTGGTGGCCTTGCCAGGAGAGTATAGAGACAGCCTCAGGACAACGGGGCCTGGCGGCGCACATCTGGAATTCCAGCACTTTCAAGGCTGAGGCAGGAGGATCACTGTGAGTTCGAGGCCAGTTTGTCAAAAAAAAACTTCAGGACAAAGAAGCACATCCAGTAAATGCTAGGAGGAGAAGTGAGGTGCAGAGGTGACAGGAACCCTGTGAGGGGCAGCACTGGGGAGGGGACAAGTGACTGTGCTGAGACCTAAACCAGGGGGACAGGATGCCAGCTGCTGGGGAGAAGCCAGTGCTGGCAAAGTCTGAATTTTACTTTGCATCAACAGAAAGCCTTGGAGTATTTTTAGAACCGTGGCAATGTGATCTGGGTTGTTTATTGATTGATTTTCTTTGAGACAAGGTCTCCCTGTGCAGTGCAGGCTGCCCTTGAACTCACAGAGATCCTCCTGCCTCAGGTGCCTGAGTGCTGGGATACAGGTGTGCGCCACCATGTCCGGCCTGTTTTTTCTCTTTTTAAGGCAAGGTCTTGCTGTAGTGTCTACGCCAGCGATGGCGAACCGTTTAGAGCTTTCAAACAGTCTGCTGTGACATGCGTGCCATAGGTTTGCCAAGCCGGAATTCTCATCCTCCTGCCTCGTCCTCCGAAGTGCTGGGAATGCAGGCTGCTGGGATTACGCCACCGCTGGGCTGGATTTGCATTTTTAAGAGATCTTTGGCTGGGTGTGGGTGGGAGCGTGGGAAGGGGAGGCAGGCTGGAAGGTGGGGGAGGCTGGGCAGGGATGGTCCGGGGTGCAGCTAGGGGCCGGGCTGGGGTGGGCGCCCGACAGGGCCTGCAGGGGGGTGGGGTGGGGTGGTGGCCCTCACCGTGAGGGAGGCCAGCTGGGAGCAACTTAACGAGCTGCCATGGAGCGTGGCAGGGAGGGAGCGAGGGAGGGGGTATGGGGAGCCCTGGACCTGAGGACGGGGGGGGCGGGGCAGGGGCTCGGAGCAAGGAGGAAGAGGCTGGGGGAGGCTGGGTTGGGGGCGGGGACTACGCAACCGGCTCTGGGCGGGGAGCAACCGGCATGTCCTCTTCCTCCATCCTCATCCTCAGTCCCCGGCGGCTCCGGGCGGAATTCCCCGGATGTCACTGCTTGGGACAGCCCCGAAGGCCGCCGGAAGTGACAGCAGCGTGCCTGGGCCTGGGGGATGGAAGCCCCTGTGATAGGGCGAGGGGCTGCAGCTGTGCACTAGTGACAGCTGTTGGCCCTTCCCCAGCCTCGCGTCCCGCCCCCGGGCCCTGTAATTAGGGCGCTTCCCCACGCCACGGGGCCAGGTTTGCTCCCATTCTTTGGCTTCCGATAGCCACCAGGGAGGAAAGGTGAGGTAGCTGTGAGTATGGAGATAACAGGTGGGTATCTGTTGCTGCAGGGCGTGGATGGAGGGGGTGTAAAGACAAGGGTGGGGTGACCCAGGCCCTGGGTCACTGATTGGGAGAGCCAGCAGCTGGGTGCTGACTGGGGGCCTCAAATAGAGACGCCACCATAGCTACATGCTGGCCGGGCCTTCCAACGGGTTTGACCAGTTGGGTTCTAAAGGGATTTCCGGTATCACGGGGTGGCCCCTCCCCATAGCCCGGCCTCCTGCCCTATAAAGGCTCTTGGGGATCTCAGGTGCCCAGACTCAGAGCACCCCGTCTTTGGGGGCCAGCAGACAGCCATGAAGCTCAACTGGATGCTTGTGGGGGTCCTGGTCCTTTGCCTGTTCACCGGAGGTGAGCCGGGAAGACGCCAGGAGTGGACGTAGGGTGAGGGGGTGGCCAAGGAGACCCACCCTTGGCAAAGGTGACCATTAAAAAGGCAAGGGGTACACTGGGCACCCATACTGGGTGCAGGGGGCTCGGGCATGAATGAAGGGAGAGAGCGGGGCATGTGGGGGATGTAGGCAGGTGCAGTTTGTCAAAGATTTTTCTGGTTTGAGTGAAGCCAAGGGGCTACCGCAGAGTCCGGCTGTGTGGACAAATATTCGCTGGAGCTAGGGGCTGTGTTAGCGACAGTGGGGTCACTACAGGTGCAGTCTGGAAGCACCTGGGCCAAGCTGTAGACCACTTAGGGTGCAGACCAGTCCAGGCCCAGGCAGTGGGATGTCCACTCGGGGCGGGTGGAGTTTATCAGAGCGAAGGGAGATCCAGGCACAGAAAATCCAGTGGTTCAGAGCAGCATGGAGTTGCTTCACTTTAAGACTTCTTCGGTGTTTTGTAGACGCATGGACAGTGTCTTGAGAGCCGCTTTGAGGTTTGTGGGCTCACTCAGGCTGTGTCCCCCGCAGGGAGGCTCTGCCTCCTGGCCTGTAGCTGGGGCGTGGGGAGATCGGACCCTCGCCACCTCTTACCGTTCTTCCTCAACAGGCATCTCAGGCAGCGAGGACCACCCCTCTCCCCGATCCGCAGAGGCCAGAGAAGAGGAGGGCCCCCCACCATTGCCTCATGGCCCTCCGATACCTGGTGACCCCTGGCCAGGGGCACCCCCTCTCTTCAAGGACCCTCCACCCCCAGGCCCCAGCTATCCATGGAGAGACCTGCCTGACAGTGGAGTGTGGCCCCCTGAGCCCCCCAGCACTGATCCCCCCCAGCCTCCCCGGCCTGATGACCCTTGGCCAGCAGGACCCCAGCCCCCAGAAAACCCCTGGCCACCCGCCCCCGAGGTGGACCATGACCCTCGCGAAGAGCCAGACCTTGACCCACCCCAGGAAAAGTACAGATAATGGGGATCCCCAGACAGAAAGAACCCAAGCCCATGTCTACCCTTCCGCTTCCTTTTAAACTCCAATTTTGTCTAACTCATTTCCTCATTCCCTCAATTTTATTCTGAACTCCAAGGTGTCCTCAGTATTTAGTTGCCTCCTGGGATCCACATTTGGCCCGCACATTGGTCCTTTTTTCTCTGACACCAAAGCACACACTCCTACCTCACCCACTCCTCTCCCTGCCCCTGCCTCCACCTCCTCCCTGTCCCTGGGACACTGGACAGGGCCAGCAGTGCTGTGCTTCTCGCTAACACCTGGTGGCCTACAGACCCATCAGTAGACAACCACGGTGCTTCAGCGAAATGGAAAGAATAAAAATGTTTTAATTCTGAGTCTAAGCTGCTTCTTCACAATGATTAGGTTTTGAATATTCAGATCCCTGCCTTACAGACCTAAACTTACAGAGACTGGGAAGTAATCTGACTTCCTGTCCTGCCCATCGGCCAGGAAAAGGGGTTCCGGTGGAGGACTGGACATGCATCTGCCAGTTGCAGGGACACCAGCCCCTCGTTCCTGCCTTCCTGGGGCCTCTGTATTGAAGAATGGGAATAGAGTTAGGTATTTAATGGTTTGCATATCCCTGGAGTACATGCAGACTCGTGAGGGGCAGGGGGCAGTTTTAAGGGAATCGATTTCCAGAGGCACCTGTGCTCCTTCCTAAGACGAATCTCTGGCCAACTCTGAGCCTGACCTGGGTGCTCTTCCTGGAGCTGCCAAAGGTCAGTGAAATATAAATTGGCCCACTCCACCCCACTGAGAGGGGCACTTTCCCCAGGTGTAATGGTGCACACCGGCGCCTCGGGTTTGGGCCTCTTAGCGAGACAGTCAAACTGAAAGGACAGGAGTCCGCACGTCCTGATGGTCTAGTGCCAATCAAGTGGCTAACTAGGGGTGGGGTTGAAGAGAGCCTAAAAGAAACTGCGGTGCAGGCCCTTAAATTTATCCATAACTCAGTTATGTGGTTACTCCCATTAAAACCGACAGGCGACAGAATGAAACTAAGTTTAGGGTTAAAGAACACGTAAGAGTTGTAGAGGTAGCCAGTTACAGTGGTGCTAGCCTATAGTCCCGGCTCTTCAGGAGGCTGAGGTGGGAGGATCTCTTGAGCCCAAGAGTTCAAGACTATCCTGGGCAACAGGAAGACCCTGACTCAATAAATAAGCAAATAAAACAATTGAAAAAAGAATTGTAGGGGTAAGACTAGTAGAATTTAATAGGCCCGGGAGTAGGCCAAATTCACCAATTCAATTCGCTCATTCATCCACTTACCATACCTGGCCCCCCGCCATGCCCGCCAACGCCGGAAGTCACGGAAGATGCAGCGGGAGGAATAGAAGTTTGTCGTTTCCACTGGCAGGAAGTTGAAAACGAAGCCAGGGGAGGCAGGACTGACACGCAAGGTTAAATAACAACCTCACAGGCAGTGAGCAAGCATATAACCAAGTAACGACACGAGTAAGCAGCAAAGCGCTGGCGGGGCGGCAGACGCCGAGCTCAGAGCAGCCCCGGCGCAGGAGCCGCGCCCGCCTCCCGCGGCCTGGAGCGAGGGCGCCTGCGCAGGAGGGGGCGGGGAAAGGGCGCCCCAGCCACAGCACGGCGCAGGCGCAGAAGCCGCCTAGTGCGTCGTGCCCTTGCTGGGCTTGCTGGCTGCCTTCCGGGTCCCCGGAGCGCAGAGGTGCCCGGCGGCTTCAGGCCTCTGCCCCCGTGTGGGCTCTCCCTCTGCGGGGGTGGCTGTCCTCTCGCAGGCAGTCGTTTCTCCCCGTGAAGACCTCTCCACTCCCCAAACAAAAGCATTGTGCTCCAGCAGGGTCTAGCTAAATTGACCATGTAGGTCTGCAACTTGCAATCCTCTTGCCTCAGCCTCCCCAGGAGCTGAGATTAAAGTTTACTTGAATCTGTTTCTGGGTAGTCTACCGTAGAAAAGTGATTTGCTACTGACCACTGCAGTTTTTTACCGCACATGTGCCCTGGGGCACTCTCGCTAAATGTATGGATTAAACTCTCCCTTAATTTGCACAATAACCTTATCTTATCACCATTTTGAAGAAGAGAGGAACAGGGCTGAGAGGTAGTGACTCACACAAGGTCATAAAGGGGACAGTTACAGAGCTGGGATGTGAACTCTGGTCGGCTGTGTGTGCTAACAACTCTTGATTTTAACCACCAACCCTGACTCTGTCCCTATTCATCTGTGGAACCCAGAATACAGGGCCTGGGCCATACTGGACGCTTAATGCCTGTCTTATCAGTGGCTGAGTCCATTAATGAATGTCAGGTTCTGGCAAGAGAGTAGATCAAAATGGTTGTGGTGAGGGGTTCATACCTGGAGAAAAAGATGCCGTTGGACAGGTAGGTTGAAGAAAATGAGGGCAGGTGTTGGTGCAGATTCAGGAGCTCGTGTCTGAAAGTTTCCTCTGTTAGAACCGTGCCCAGGCTGAGGAGGGCCATCATGTCTAGGTATGGTGGCAGAGAGGTGTGGGAGTATGGGATGGAAAGGAAGAAAGAAGTCTGGACCCCTCACACTAACCCTCACAACCTCCCAAGCCACTGAGAAGGAGTTAGTTGGGAAAGGAAAGAGAAAAAAATGTTCTTAAAGGAGAGAGGAAATGAGGGAAGGAAACTGAGTTTCTGGAATGGCCCAGGTAAGCAGCTAGGGCTCTTGACATCACACTGCCTTATTAGACTCCACACCATGTTGGTTTCCATGTCTTTCTCTTCATATAAAGTACAAGCTTCCTGGGCTGGTGAGATGGCTCAGCGGCTTAAGCGCCTGCCCGGCAAGCGCAAGGGCCCGAGTTCGACTCCCGGAACCCACTACGAAAAAAAGGGGCCGGTGATATCGCTCAGCGGCACGGGCGCCTCCTGGCGCACGAGGTCCTGAGGTCGACCCCCCGGTACCCACGAAAAAAAAAAAAAAAAAAGTACAAGCTTCCTGAAGATAGGGACTTGCCTGCTTTTGTACTTTACTTCTTTAAGACAAATTAATTGCTCCATTTTGCAAATTAGAAAGCTACTCTGAAGCCAGGCATGATAGCGTATGACTGTAATTCCAGCTACCTGGAGTGTGAGACAGGAGGATCATGAGTCTGAGGCCAGTCTGCCTTCCCCCACACAAAGGAAATTGCACTGAGCACTGGGAGAGGCAACTTCCTGTCTAAGGCATATCAAAGTCAAGACCAGGTGCAGGACTGCTTGGCTCCAAACCAATCTTTTTCAGTTTGATACAACAGGTGGGTGAGTGAGAGAGAAGAGGAGGAGTGAGGTAACTGGGATTTTAATGCCTATTAATAGGCAGTGGGTATTGGCACTCAAGCATGCTGTGTTTATTAGCTGGGCAGGAGTCTGCGTGGGACACGGTGGGGTGGAATATTAACACAGGGAGACCCATTGTGCCAGCTGACCTCTTCCAGTTAGACAGTTGTGCCTCCTCTCCATCTGCCATGGCTGACCTCACCCATGGGTGAATGTGGTAGGGACATCATCACATTCAATGTCAACATGGAGTCATGGGATTAAATAATAGGAACACAGATTTATGGAACATAGCCCTATACCTCGGGCATGCCGGATAGTCAATAAATGCTTGACCAAGGAAAGAAAAGAACTGAGAACTAGTATCGTGGTGTAATCTTACCACAGAAGTTGAGTTGCCTGGGAACACATCGGGCACGGCCCTCAGCCTTGGGCAGGCCAGTGCTGTCTTTGGACCAGACAGGTGAGATGCTTGTCACCCTGCTCTGAAGATCGCCAGCCAGGGAAACTCCAACCCACTCATTTGTTCCCGTTTGCCCACACATCCAATCTTTACTGAGCTTCTGCTGTGTGGGGTGCTGGGTGGCGGTGACAGTCCCAGGAAGCAGTTTCAGTCCTCCCTGCCCTCAAGGAGCTTTGTATCTAGGGAGGAAACAAACATGTCCATTGTGGCAATAAGATGTGATAAAAGGTAAATTAGAGAGGGGCACAGCTGAGGTAGGAGCCCTGGAGGGAAGTCCCAGGTCTTATGCCAATTGCTTGTTTTAGATTCATTTGACTGAAAATTTGCTTTTTAAACTTAAGCTCTCTTATAGTCTGTCTGTCTGTCTGTCTGTCTCCTCACCTTCGCTCCCCTCTCCTCTCTTTCTTCTGGGATGGGGTTCACTATGTCGCCCAGGGTGCTCTCAGACTCCCACCTCGTCCTCCCTGGTACCTGGGACCACAGGGGTGACCATCGCACCTGGCTCCACATCTTAACCAAGTGCCACTAGGCGCCCCGCACTGGTTTGAAAAACGACCAAATACAAAAGGCAGTAACAGTCGCCCCCAGCCTTCCCTTTTGTGGCATAATCTCAGCTCCTGTCATAGTGGTGAGAGCAGCAGCTTGTGAGGGGGCTCTTGTCCCCACTCGGCATCCACCGTGTGACACTGGGATGTGACTTTAGAAGAATCTCTACGCGCCCGGCCGTGTTGAGCGGTTCTCGCGTGTATTTCTCTCACGGCCACCAGAGGGCAGCCTAGAGGCCTCTCGCAGGTGTTTTTCTCGGCGCCCTCCTAGCTCTTTGCCTGGGTAACCTCCTCCCTGTCAGCACACAGGAGAGGCCTCTTAGTCACCAAGGTGACCTAGGCATGTGAAGGGAGGCAAGGCGGGCTATGGAGCCCTCAGGAGAATTCAGGCACGGACTACTTGGCCAGTGATCCAACAGTCATTACTTCTTATTGCTCTTATTTTTTGACTTCCTTCCCCTGCAGGCGGGCGCCGTGGAGGCGCAGAGGCAGCAGGCAGGCAAACGGACAGGGTCCTGCCCTCCTGTGTGTGGGGCGTGAGTGCCAGCCGTGCTCACGGGAGGTCTGAGGAGGAGGGGCGTGCAGCAGGGAGAGGAAGGGGAGAGAGTGATGGTCGGAGTGTGGGGCCGGGCCACGCGTTTAAGGAGAAAAGTCACAGAGTTCCTATCTGAGGCAATGACAAGTGACAAGAACTGAATGAATGAAGGAGCAAGCCAGGCCTTGGGAATATCTGGGAGAAGAGGCAAAACTGGCTTGGGGGTGCGTGTAGACAACAACATAGGAGTCCAGGGTTCATTCCCAGCTGGTGGCAGGAGCCATCATTTAACTCCCCGAACTTGTGTTTGCAACTCTGAAGGACAAGTGGTAACTCCTGTCTCCTAGGGTCACTGAGGAAATCTAGACAAATCCTACACACGCAGACATTTGCCTCGAGCTGTCCAGGACGGAGCTCTGCTCTGGCGGAGGTGGTGCAGCCCTGGCTCAGCCCCTTCGTCACCCCCGTGCACTGGTGACAGACCCCGTGGGTACTGGGGACACACTGGGTGTCGGAGAGGCTCTGCCCACAAGGAGCCCCTGGCTGGGGACACTCAGGCTGGCCAGAAGATGGGGGGAGAGGGGCCACAAAGGTCCCACACCCAGCATGGGAGTCCTCCTGGTACAAGCTCCTCCTGCCCACGTTCCTGCTGGATGGGAGGGAACTGGGTCTCTAATTCTGGGTGAGCAATAACAATAAAAAGCACTAATGGCCATCGTGGAAAGAGTGACTATTTAATAGGTAGGCATCATGAGCAGACGCTGGACCCTGGTTTCCTTGACGCCCGATCCCAGAACACAGAAGGGGAAAATCTGTGTTACTCTGAGAGTTAATCGCCGCCTCTGCTGCGCCTCCTCGTGGAACGAGAGGGCAGTGGTGAGCTAGATGGTGCTTAAACAAAGCCATGGAGTCTTGTGCTCAGGGAGCAGGACTGTCCCTCAGCTGACTCCCTGCTGCTTTTCCGAAGGGGGTGAAGGGACAAGAGTGGGGGTGCAGAAAGCCAGTGCGTGGGGCCATCAGTTCTTCCTCGTCCAGGATTCAAGCCTGAAGATGCCGCTGGCTCTGACCCCAGTCCTCATCCCTATGGCCCAGCAGGGGACCCCAGGTCCCCTGGAGTTGCCTGTGGCTGCTGAGAGGTGAAGAAGGGAGCGGAAAGTGGAGGCTCAGAGGCCGAGCTCAGGACAGCAGCTCTGCAGGGGAAAACAATGGCAGCAAAGGCAGCCGGGAAGAAGGAAGGCGAGGCAGAGCTGAGGACACCGAGCCGCCGACTGCTCAGGAATGGGGCGGGCAGGGCGGGCAGGGCGGGCTGCTCCCCACGGCCTCGGTTCTCCGCCAGGGACAACGTGTTCTGCTGGGTGAGGGCACTGCCCAAACCTTGGGGAGTTCCTAGTGCCCTGCACTGTCCTAACCCCCCTCCAGCAGCTTGGCGCCTGCCCCGAGAAACCCCGATTCCTCCTCAGGGCATGTTGTGAGTCCTGCTGTTTGTTCATGGAAGTGTGTTGCGTTGCTTGGGAAAAAACTCTGCTGTGGAGAGAAGAGTGGCGGGGACAGTCACCCGAGAGGAATGGGGCGGGACAGAGGGTGCGCAGGAGTCGGTGAAGGGCTCGCACGAGGGCACGTGTCACCCTCTTGGCCCAGACCGAGAAGGCCGCTCCCGAGCCGGCCCGGCCCTCGCCATGGGGCCTCCGCCAGCGCCTGTGGGGCTGCGCCCGCGGCAGGTGCGGCTGGGAAGGTGGTCGGGCTGGCGAGGAGGGAGACCGGCTCCTGAGTGCTCGGGAAGGGAAGCGCGGCTGCACGCGGTCACTAGATCGTTCCTGCTCCTTCTTCCCCAAACTGCCAGGGCTGAGCGCCCAGCGCTGTGCTGTCCCACGGAGCTGCACCCCAGAAGAGGGCCGAGGAGTCGGGGCCGGGCAGAGCGTGGACTCCGCCTTTGACCCCAGGGAAGACCCTCAAAAGCAAGCAGGCACTCCCAAGACGGAGGCAGGGCAGTGTTCATGGACAGTACGAGGAGAGCCATTGCCGGTCACCTGGGGACACCTGGGCTAAGGAGGGCGGGTGCAGGTGCTCAGTGCGGACGCCCGCAGTGAGGTATGCGGAAGTCCCAGGGCCACCCCCGTGGGCCAGGCCAGGAGAGTCACCCTCCACAAGGGAGCAGAGGGGCTGTGACTGGAGAGAGGCCCAGGCAGAGTGGGTGATAGGCAGAGAGGGAAGGCAGAGGAGAGCCCCAGGCCTGAGGCCCCTGGGTGGCCTCTGTCCACCCCTCCTCCGGCCACAAATAAGCTCCTCTCTCAGGCATTTTCTCTCCTCGTCTCCATCTACTCCATCTCCTTCTCTCCTGCGAAGGCGGAAGCCCCTTCTGCGCTTAGGCCCTCAGGTGAAATGCGGCGGACAATAGCCTAGCAGAGGGACCTCGGGGCCATGTACCCTCTGGCTCGCTTGGGAGGTGTAAGCAAGCAGGGACCCCAGTCCTTGAACGGCTGCCATCTGTCCACAGCCGGGCAGGGCAGAGGACCCCTGTATTTGGAAGTCCTACAGCCCTGGGTTTGAGTCATTTCCAGATTTTTTGCTTGCAAGCAGCTGTTCCTGACACACAATTTAAAATGGGTTTCCTCCTCTGTAGAACGGGGAACAAGGCCCTGCCCCACAGGGCTGTCGCGAGGGTTAAACAAGACAGCACAGGCTGAGGACCGGGACGGCGTCTGGGCTGCAGTGGGCAGACAGGAAGGGGGTTCTGTTGCCCTGGCTTCCTCTTTGACCGTGGGGTTCTCCCATTCAAGGCCTCTGGTTCCCCTGTGCCCCTCCAAATTGACTCTGTCTCCTACAAAACCCAAATCCCTTTAGCCTGGTGTTGTAGTCTCCTGCAGTGCAAGAGCCTGTCTGTCTGTCCATCTGTCCGTCTGTCCCACAGTCCCACAGTTCCTCAGCCTGTGCCAGCCCAGCCACTCATTGACTCTCCATCCTCACCCTCCCCGGCACCACCAGGACCTGCTCTGAGCTCCTGTACCTGCCCTTCTCATCATTCCTCGGGGCCCAGAGAAAGTCCTGCCACTTCTTCCAAGTCCAGGGCCGCCCCGTTCTCCGTGCTGTGCTGTGTGGCCCCTGCTGGCTTGCAGCTCCTTTGGGGCAAGGCACGAATCCTCCTCCTCGTTGTAACTCCAGAGTACAGCATGTGTGCGTGCAGCATGGGCCAGCGCTCCCTGCGGAGCAGAGGGCAGCACGGAGCTGCTGCAGTGGACGGTGACCTGCCTTCCCCAGCAATGCGGCAGCCAGGGAAGGCTCTGCTCGGGGCTTGGCTTTCCCTTTGGGGGCGGGGGATGCTCCCTGCCACCCACACTTCCTCCTGCATCCCAGCCATCACAGGGCTCTCTCTGGCGGGGCTAGGGGTAGCATCTTGCTGCAGAGCCCAGCAGACCCGCCTGTGTTCCTGTGGACATCGCCAGGGTGACCGGCTTCCCAGGAAGTGACACAGCCGTGTGCACACGCAGCCAATGCCCCTTCCCTTCCCTTCCCCTGGTCTTGTTAGCAGCAGGCTCTCACTGCCTGAGCTGAGAGGAAGGTTAACGGTGAGCACAAAGTGTAACCGTCCGCACCTGCAGGGGATGCGGCCCAGGAGCCCAGCGGGGCCAAACCCTGTGTGCCCCGTGCTGTGACTTTTCGGAGCGGCGTGTCTAGGATGAAGCGTGCCGTATACGTTAAGCACAGTGAGAAATGAAACAGAACCATTGTAACAATGTGCCATAACAAACGTTATTTAAAATGGTTTAATTGTTTATTTCTGGAATTTTCCATTTCTTTCTTTCTTTCTTTTTTTTTTTAATGTGGGTTCTGGGAGTCGAACTCAGGACCTCACGCTTGCCAGGCAGGCGCTTATGCTGCTGAGCCATCTCACTGGCCCCTCATTTCTTTTCAGACCACAGTTGACCACGGGGAACTGAAACAGCAGAAAGGGAAACCATGGCTAAGAGGGGCCCGTGGCAGCACGGGGCTGGACAGGGCTGCAGCAGGACAGGACAGCGGACTGCGTGGGGCTCAGGGGCCCAGGCCGGCCAGGGCAGGCTGGACCCGCAGCCCAGGGTAGCAGGGTGGGGAAGGGGTGGATGGGAGGATGGGAGGAGGGCAGCCTGGAATGTGTCACGTGGGTGGCTGGAAGTTGGCGGGAGGCCGAGAGAGACTGGGCCTCCTCCAGCCTGGCTGTCCCCGCCAAGATCTGACAGCAGCTGGGAGGAATGTGGAGAAGAAAACAAATCAAACTTTGCCACCTCTAGATTGTGCTGGGAAAAAAACCCACGGCCCCTCGGTCTCCTTCTCCTCCCCACCCACTCACTGCAAGGCTCCTGGCCCCTCTTCTCCCTGCCCCTCCCTCCCGCCCGGCCAGTGCCTCCTTCCCAGGTCTGGATGGGGCCTGAGAGTCTAGGGGGTGCTGCAGCCCTGCGGGAGAGAGCAGTGCGGTGTCTAGCGGCAGCCCGGCCTCAGTCTGTCTGCTGCTCAGCCTGCGGGGGAAGGGAGCAGAGGAGACGCCCCAGTGGGACCGCAGGCAAGGGCTGCAGGAAAACTGCCCTCTTGCCTTCCACCAAAGGGCAGCGAAGAAGACGGGAGCAGCTGTGGAGTGCTGATGTCGGGGGGGCTACACCCTTACCCACTTACTCTTTCTGATAATTTCTCATTAGATCTTCACAAAAACCTCCCAGCGCAGGCATTATTGAAAACATCCTCCCCGCCCTTTCTTTTCTTTTCATGGTACTGGGGATCAAACCCAGGGCCTTGGCACTGAGCTACGTCCCCTCCCGCTGTGCGGCGGCCCAGGGTCTCTCGGAGCACTAAGCTGCCCAGGCTGCCCTCAGACGCGCGGTCTTCCGCCTCAGCCTCCCGGAGGGCTGACATCATAGTACAGGCGTGCAGCACCGCGGCGAGCAAAACCTCCCAACTTCACAGGTGAGGAAACAGTTCAGAAAGCTTTGCTGAGCTGCGTGAAGTCAGAGGATGAGGCAGGATTTACACCGACATCATTCGGATTCCGAAGGCAGGGCTTTTGTTTGTTGGCCCCTTCACCCCTGTGCAGCTCCCTAACCTAACCGTAAACTTACCCAACCTGATCCTAACCTACCCTAGCCCTAACCCTAACCCCCGCGCTAACCATCTAACCCTAACCTCCTTTTCTCTTTTTTCTTTTTTTTTGAGACAGTTCAGTCTATGTCGTTCAGTCTATCCTTGAACTCACTATGTAGCCCAGGCTGGCCTTGAATTTGTGGTGATCCTCCTGCCTCGGCCTCCCAAGTGCTGTAATTACAGGGGCGCGCCACCATACCTGGTTTAACCCTAATCTTCTAACGGTAACCCTAACAATAACCCTAACCCTAACGCCCCAGGACCCTCCACCTTCCCATGGGTGCTCTTGGTCCCAGCAGGTGGTCAAGGGCCGCACTAGATGGGGGCCAGTAGCTGCATGCGGTTATTTACATTCAGTGAATTAAATTTAAGTGAAATTTAAGATGTATTCCCTTAGTGGGTTATAACAGCCCTACCTCCAGGTGCTTGGTAACTGCGTGGCTGTTGGCTATAGGGCCAGACCGCACACAGGGACACTGATGTCATCAGTGGCCTAGAGTCGAAGGCTGGTTGGGAGACCCAGAGAGTGGACGAGACCAACCGGAGAGAACAACTGAAGGACTGGGGGAAGAGATGCCTTCAAGGGGAGACAGGAAGCTGTGGAAATGAGCTTGGGTGGGGAGGAGGGCTCTGCCAGGCCAGCAAGCTGAGGAGGCGACAGAGGAAGCGGAGGAAGAGAGACTCCCAGGTCCTCCCTCCGATACTGATACTCTGGGCAGTGCTCTGAGCAATTGGCTAGGGTGGGGCTGGGCCACAGCAGGAGGGAGGGACCTGCAGGGAGAAGCCACCACCCTCTTCACAGATCCCGGAGCCCTGGTCTTCTGTCCTTCAGGGGCCCAGGAACCTGCCCAGCCCTCCTTAGCGCTGCCCGGGCACAGTCCATCGGCTGCTGCTTCCTGCTCGCTCATCGAGGCCAGCGAGCCAGCTAATGGGCGGCCGGGCCCCCACCTCTCCAATTACCCTCATTAGCTTCTTGCTCACCCTGTGGACTCAGGGTCACCTCTGGGGGAGGGGCTGTGAGTAGCCCATGAGTAACTGAGGCCCAGCTGTGACAGGGGTCCCCAGCCCAGGCCTCTCCCAGAGCTGAGTTCTCCCCATCCAAAGGAGGAAAGTGGGGGTGGAGGGATGGGGTCCCAAGGGAATGGGCAGACAGCGATGGAAACCCCGGGGGAAAGTCACCCCGTGGCAGGGTGGGACAAGCACTTCCCAGGTGCAGAAGGGGAAGCTGAGGTGCCCACATCTGCGAGGACGGGAGGGCGGGAGTTGCACAGGCCAACCTCGGGAGGTGGCGTGAAGCAGCCAGGCGAACGGGTGTCAGGTGCCCATGAGGCAGGGCACCTAGCTCTGGGTTAGGCAGTGAGGGGCCGGGGGGCGAGTCAGGTGACAGGTGTGGGTCTCGTGGCCCTGGGTCCCCACACCATGGGCTCCACTGTGCGGAGGAGGCAGACGCATGGGCTGATTACCTCAGCTCCTCCAGGCCACACCAACTTCCCCCGGGCACCCACCCCTTCTGCCCCTCCTCCCTCCCCCCAGTGACTCCTGCCCAGAGAATGTCCAGCTCTGGCATAAAGGCCCCGGTGTCCACGGGCTGCTGTCAGTCAGAAGGCTGCACCATCCAGGATGGGCTCCTCTCGGGCACCCCAGACAGGGCGTGTGGGAGGGCACGGGGTGGCGGTCTTGCTGCTGGCTGGTGTCCTCCTGCCAGGTAGGAGGCTGGGACCCTGGGGGGGGCGGGAGAAGGGATGCAGACCCCAGGGCAGGGCGGGCTGGGCCCACGGGGTCTCAGGACGGAACCGGGCTAGGGGCGGGAGCAGGGCCCTGGAACCTGACCTTCGAGTCCAGAGGCTGCTCCTCTCGACCTTGTCACCTCAGGCGAGTTACTTACTTTCTGACCCTCAGGTTCTGGAACTCTAAATGGGCTTCATAATAGCATCTAGCTGATGCTCTCTGGTGCATCTAAGTCGCGCACATGACTCGCCCCGGAAGTTCTAGATGGCCGTGTAGATGTTGTTCTTATGATGACGATGGGAGTGCTAGAAGATGGAGATTAGATATTTCACAGTCATAAAAACTGCTGCTGTTTTTAGAGTCCTTTTTCTGTCATAACAGCAGTTTTGATTGTTACAAGAACCACGGGAGAGACCTGTCATTCCCGCTCTGCCGACGAGGCCTCAGGGGTCAGGCACGGGGCCAAGGGGCGCAGTTAGAAGCAGCGTGGCCAGATTCACACCCCAGGCTGGGCGGCAGTGGACCCGTGCCATTTGCCACTGTGGGTTTGCAGCCCGCGGGGAGTTTGCGCGACCTTCCCCGCGGGTGGGGGCTGGGAGCCGAGCCGGTGCCGGTGCCGGTGCGGGAGAGGGAGCTCTGGCTGAGTCCGGCAGAGGCGCGGCAGGGGCAGGGGGAGGCGCTCGCAGAGGAGAGACGGGGAGGGTCACAGCTTGTGAGGGCTGGTGGTTGCAGGGCTCAGGGTGAGGGACAGCAATGAATCACAGAGGCCGAGGCGCTCTGTGTTTAAGAGCATCTTCTGGGTAGGTGACCTCACTGATCTCCATAGGAATGCTGGGAGGAAGGCGGAATGGTCTGGCCTCTTGGTGTACAGGTGAAAGCCCAGAGGGGCCTCATAACTTGCTGGTGTGTGGCTCTGTCCATGCCACGTGGGACCTGCAGGGGTGGCAGAGCATGAGGAGAGGCTGCGGGGAGGAGAGCCAGGGTCAGGAGTGGTCGGCGAAGGGAGGAAGTGGCTCTAAATCTGAAGGAGGCGAGGGCTGGGTGGAGAGAGCAGCTGATCATGGTCACGGGCTCCAAGGAGGCTTTCGTGTCCCCGGGCTGGGCCACGAGAGCAGAGGTGGCTCAGGGCGTGGCGTCCTGCCACACTGGTACTGGCAGGTTCTGAAGCAACAGGTGAGTGCCCCCGCATCCTGGCCCCTGCCCAGCTTTACTGGCGTGGCCAGCACTGACACAGGAAGCAGGATTCCCATCCGTCACCCACCCTGGACTCTCCCGAGGGAGCTGGTGACACCAGCCCTCGAGTACCCTGTCCTTTGTGTCAGCCCTCTGCCACTGGTTTTTCTCCCCCAGCATCTCTTTTTATGTTTTTTCTTCCCTCAGCCCTCTATCGCTTTCCCTTTTATCTTCTCCTTCTATTCAGTCTCATGGTCTGGCTCTAGATTATTGTCATTATCACTTTTTGAAGTACATCTCTGGCCCTTTTTTAATTTTTTATTTTGAGACAGGTTCTCTGTAAGTCACTAAGCTGCCCAGACAGGGTGATCCTCCTGGAACCTGTGAGCCTCCTGCCTCAGCCTCCCAGAGCATTGGGATTACAGGCGTGTGCTGCCACGCTCAGCTGGCCTTGGATTTTTCCCTCCAGATTTCTCTCAGTTTCATCCCCCACCTCTGCCTTTTTCAGACCGATTTGTTCCCCTTCACTGTTACCTGTTGCTTCTTCCTTCAGTGCCCAGCACTCTGGATTTCACTGTTTTTTGGTAAATGGTCAACTTCCTCCCTCCTCAAACCCCCACTCCTAGGACAGTGAAACTGCCCTTCTCCTGCCACCTCAATGTCCTTTAGCAACAATGGCCACTTCTCTCTTTCCTCTGCCCCAGAGCTCTGCCAGGCTCCTCTTGCGAGAAACCTGGCAGAGGACGGCGTGGGGCTGACGGGTGAGAGAGGCCACCTCTCTGGCCTTGTCTGACCGCTGCTTTTGTCCCCAGGGGCCTTGGCTAAGAGCATCGGGACCTTTTCAGACCCCTGCAAGGACCCCACGCGGATCACCTCGCCCAGTGACCCTTGCCTCCTTGTGAAGGGCGACTCCAGTGGTGGCGGCAGCCACGGCAGCTCCAGCAGCTCTGCTTCCAGTTCTGGGGGCTCCGGCGGTAGACCTGGCAGACCCAGTGCCCCCCAGGGTGGCTCTTCAGGAACTGTGGTGTTTAAGCCGGGGACGGGCTATTCCCAGATCAGCTACTCCTCCGGGTCCAGCTCCAGCTCCCAGAGTTCCTCCAGCTCCTCCCAGCCGGGCGTCAGCTTCCGAGGCCCGGGGAATGGCTCCGCTCTGCCAACCGATGACTCCTCGCTCTCGGCATCAGGCTCGTCCCAGTCCCAGTCCAGAGGAAGCTCGAGCATCGTCCAAACCTCTGGGTCGTCCGGCAGCAGCTCCAACCTGCGTCCCTGCGGCGCCGACGTCCCTGACTCCCCCTGCAGTGGGGGGCCCGCGGTGTCGCACTCCGGCTCCTACATCTCCGGCTCCCACTCCGTGTCGGGGGGGAAGAGGCCCGTGGTGGTGGTGGTGGAGCAGCACGGCTCTGGGGGCCCTGGAGTGGTTCAAGGTGTCCCCTGTAGCAATGGTGGCCTCCCGGGCAAGCCCTGTCCCCCCATCACCTCCGTGCAGCAGCCCTACGGCGGCTACGAGGTGGTGGGCGGCTCCTCTAACAGTTACCTCGTCCCAGGCATGACCTACAGCAGGGGCAAGATCTACCCTGTGGGCTACTTCACCAAAGACAGCCCCGTCAGGGGCGCCCCAGGGGCCCCCTCTCTTGCAGCCGGGGCCCCTGTCTCCGAGGGCAAGTACTTCTCCAGCAATCCCATCATCCCCAGCCGCACCTCCTCCGGTTCCTTCCAGGCGGGAGTGCCCCCCGCCATTGCGTTCCAGCCTGTGGGCTCTGGTGGGGTCCAGCCCTGCGGAGTCAGCTCCACAGGCTCTAAGGGGCCCTGCTCCCCCTCGGGTTCTGGGGTGCACATCAGTTCCAGCATTTCCAGTGGTCCCAGCTCCTCCTACCACCCCTGCGGCAGCTCTTCCCAGGGACCCTGCTCCCCACCAGTCCCCGGCTCCTTCAGCGGCAGCTCCGGCTCCCTGTCGGGTACCAAAGTCGCCCTTCAGCCCTGTGGCAGCAAGTCTGTCTCCGCTGGCCACCCTTGCATTTCCGTTTCCTCCTCGACCTTGAGTGGGGGTCCCAACGGTTCTCCTCAGCCTGATCCCTCTGCTGGTGCCAAGCCCTGTGGCCTCACCAGCCCTGGAAGTGTCCCCTGCCGCTCCATCCGTGACATCCTGGCCCAGATACAGCCTCTGGGGCCCCAGCTAGCCGACCCTTCAGTCTTCCTACCCCAGGGAGAGGCGCCTGCGAGCTCCTGAGCCAGCTTTTCAGATGTGTGCGCACGGTGCACGTGTGCACGCTCCGGCTCCCAGCTGGGAGAGGCCAAGGTCAGCTCCCTTCCCCCGCAGAGAGCGGCTCTGCTTCCTCCACTACCCCAACGCCACAGATGTCCCTTGTCACCCTCCTGTCTCCATCTTCCCCAGTGGTAGGCTCCCAAGCCCCACTTCTCCCCCACTTCCCAGCTCCGACCCCACCGCTCTGCCCTCTGCGCCAGGTCGCACGCCCTTGCCTGCTCTCCTGCTGTCCCCGGGATGACCGAGACGAGCGCTGGCTAAGCCCACCTGCTCAGGTCCTCAGCTGGAAACCCCCAAACGCTCCCAGCCCTCTGACACCCAACGCGTCATCCCGACTCTGCCCCTCTGGTAAATAAAGCGAAGTCCAAGCCATGCCCCAAACAATGCCCACGTTTCCTGGAGCTCTGCTGTCGCCTGCTCAGCCAGCCTGCTGTGCCATTGGGTCATTGGTGTAAGGAGGACACTGGCTGTCGCGGGGACAGGAGCAGCTGCCTGCTCTCTCCAGATCCCGGACGCGGCTCAATAAACTGCTCGTGCTCCATGCAGACCATCCACCTTCTTGGGGTCCTGTGTCTCCTCTTAGGACCTCCTGCGCCTCCAGAGGTGCCTGTGCCCCTCGTTTTCATTCCTAAGGTGACCCAATATTGTTCTCACCTTACAGCTCCTCCCACAAAGAACAGAAAATATCATATTTTTTGAAGCGACGGCAGAGGCTGCTCCCCCGTTTCCGCCGTCTCTCTCCTCGCGCCGCCGTAGCAAATCCAGTCTCTCCCCACTCACTCCGGGTCCTCCCCCCGCACACGAAGTTCTCGCCAGCGCCTTCCCCTCCTGCTCTGCCATTAACGTGTCCCGCATTCTGACACCACCCTCACTGGGACCCCCAGCACCATGCCCTGGTTTCCGGGACACCCGGAGCCTTGGGAAGGCCGGGACACAGCTCCCTGGACAGGATTCCTGGTGACAGAGCAGGAGTCTGGCTGTTGGGAGTGGAGGGCGGAGCGAGCAAGCCAGGTGGCGGGAGCGCTCCGTGCAGGCAACTCGCAGGCGCGCCTGGGAAGCGCCGGCCTGCGGCACAGGAGAGGAGCGTGAGCAGCGAGCAGTGTCCTCTCCGCATCCACACTTTGGCCACTTCTGCTGCGGCTCATGGTGACAGCTGTGGTCAGTGGCTCCCGGGGGAGTGGGCACTGCCATGGGGAAGGAAGGTGGCTTCCACAGAGAAGAGAAAGTGGAGTGCGTGGTGGGGGCCACGTGATTGTCCCCCAGGATGGCAGGATGGGGGCGTGGGTGCCTGTGGAAGGGGCTCCCTCTGAGCACAGCCCACCTCTCTGCTTGGCTGAGAAGGATCCCCCCCCCCCAGGAGCCAATGAGTTCCTCCCAGTTGGGGTGGATAAACTGGTTCTGAGTTTGTTTGTTTGTTTGTTTGTTTCAGTACTGGGGTTGAACCCAGGGCTTTCACACTGCGCTATATCCCTAGCCTGTTTTTATTTTTTATTTTGAGACAGGGGCTCACTAAGTCGCTAAGTTGCCCAGGCTGGGCTTGAACTTGTGATCCTCCTGCTGCAGCCTCCCGAGTGCTGGGATTACGGGTGTGCACCACACCCAGCTATTCCTGAATTTAGAACTGTGAAATTCCAAGTCCAGAACCAGCAGCAATGTGTTATATTAACTAGAAATGATTTGGGGCTACTGAGCCAAACTTCACGGCTCACTGGAGACAAAGCTGGGCTCCAAGATGGCCCCATTTCTGCTGCCACTGTAGAGTCACCCATGGCCCAGCATCTGGACCCCGGGCTGCAGCCAGCAGCAGGAAGCAAGGCCCTCTGAGGTTCCACAATGGGAATTGCAGAGAGAGAGGGAGGCCCCGGACGTGGGGTTCCTCGAGTCTAGAGTGGTCCAGGCTAAAAGCCTCTGTATACAAAGAACTCAAAAAAATCAGACCTCCCAAATTTAAAGACCCAATCCAAAAATGGGCATCTGAGATGAATAAACACTTCTCAGATGAAGAAATACAAATGGCAAATAAATATAGGAAAAAATGTTCAACATTACTAGTCATTTGAGAGATGCAAATTAAAACAACACTGAGATACCATCTCACCCCAGAAAGAATGGCTACTATTAAGAAATCAACTAATAACAAATGCTGGAGGGGCTGTGGGGAAAAAGGAACCCTTCTCCACTGTTGGTGGGAGTGTCGACTGGTACAGCCACTGTGGAAGTCAGTGTGGAGATTCCTCAGAAAACTAGGGTTGGAGGTCCCATTTGACCCAGCTATTCCCCTTCTGGGCATCTTCCCAGAAGAATTAAAAACATCGTACCACAGCGATATATGTGCACCCATGTTTATAGCAGCACAATTTGTAATAGCTAGATCGTGGAAACAACCCAAATGCCCATTAACCGAGGAATGGATAAAAAAGATGTGGTATTTTTATACAATGGAGTACTATTCAGCCATAAAGAAGGATAAACTGGAAACTTTTATAGGTAAATGGATGCAACTCGAGAAATACTCACAAGCGAAATAAACCGGATGCACATTTGTAAACATCGCATTGTCTCCCTAGTATGAAAATGCAATTTCACTGTGACTATTCCATTTCTTAGTCTTCTATTTTTACCTAGCTTTTACATGGCTTAATCTTATACTGAGTAATATTTTTCTCCAAAAGGTATGCTTGAGTTTGTTAATACATAAGAATGTTTACTTGTTGTCTTTAAAAAAAAATAAATAAAAAAAATAAATAAATAAATTTAAAAAAAAATAAAAGCCTCTGTAAAATTGGTGGATATCACCCCAAGAAGCCTACTGAGCTCCCTCCCTTGGCCAGTTCTGGAGAGAAGCATGTTATTCTTCTGGTACCTGGCCGTGAGAACAGAGCGTGTTTCCCTCGGGCCTCCAGGGGAGCCTACCTGGAGTCTTTCTAGATGAAATGGCAAGGATAACATTGTAAAATTTTCAAACATATCATATCAGTCTATTTTCTGTTGCTATAACTAAATACCTGAGGTTGGGTTATGTGTGAAGAATAGAAGTTTATTTAGCTCACAGTTTTAGATGGTAAGGGCTGCATCACAAGATGGCAGATGGCATCATGGAGGGAATGCATTTGTGTATGTGTGGGTGCGAGAGAGAGAGAGACAGAGATTTCAGGACAAGGCAGGATGCAGGGTGATGCCGGAGGGACCAGGACTGGCTCGTTCTTTTTATAACAACCCACTCTCACGGGAACTAATTGACCTCGAGAGAAAAGCACTGGTCACCTGAATGACATGATCACCTCCCACCTCCTCTCAGTGTCACCACACAGGGGACTGAGCCTCTGCACATAGACCTTTGGGGGACCCACTCAAACCAATGCAAACCACAGCCATACCTAAAAGCAGCAAATAATGAACGGGACCCTGTGTCCCATCACTCTACCACAACAGTGATCAAGTCTTGGCCATCTGATGACAGTATTTAAATGTCCCCCTCTACTGTTACCTGGAAATAGCTGCTGTCTCACTGTTTCCTATATTCTGTGCATGCTTCTGCCCATGTGCGGTAGGCAGAATGGTGCCCCCACCCCAGTACCCCCAAAGATGTCCATGTCCTCGCCCCTGGAACCTGTGCCTGTGTTAGATTGCATGGCAGAGGAAAATAAGGAACTAAGGTTGTTAGTCAGCTGGTCTTCAAATAAGGGATTATCCAGGATTATCTGGGTGGATCTAATATAATCACAGGGTTTTAAAATTTGGGTATGAGAGGCAGAAGAGGAAGTCATATGGTACGATGTGGGAAGAACTTGTTTTTTGGGGCTTTGAAGATAAAGCAAGGGAACCATGAGCCTAGGAACACGGGTGCCCCTGGAAGACGGAGAGGGGGGCATGGGCTCTGCCCACAGCCTCCAGAATGGAGGGCAGCCCGCTGACGCCGAACTCTCCATCCGCAGAGGCCCATTCTGGACTTTTGAACTCCAAAACTGCAACAACAGAGTTGTGTTGTGAGCCAGTAAGTTTGTGGCACTTTGTTACAAAAGAAACAGGAAACTAACACGCCATCATCTCATAAGAATGGGACCTGACCTACTTCCCCACGAACAGACGTAGGAGCAGCCCCTCAGATGGGGCTGCTTCTGCACCCCAGATCCTCCTGCAGACTGGGATTAAGGAGATACCGGGATGAGCGAGAGAGGGGGCTGAGAGAGTCACCTGGATCCGAGAGCAGGGGAGAGGAAGCAGGGGTGTTTTAATTGCTGAAAGAAGCAGTGAAGACATTGGGACCCTAGGGATGAAGGTCCCGTGGGCTTCGTGTAGGGAACCGGGAGGGGCAGGGCTGGCAACCCGGGGTGAGCCACGGATCGGGACATCTGGGACAAGAAGGGGCAGGGAGCTCAAGGACAGGAGCCAAGCAGGGAAACGCCCAGCTTCCTCCGGGACATTCAGGTGACACCTGTTGCCACAGCCCGTGTCGAGAGTCAGGGTGGACGTGGAGATCCGTTGTCTGCACAGGCACCGGCCCAGCCTGTTTCTGTGTCCCCCGCCCCACCGACAGGATAAAGGGGCTGCGGGCTTGGGGCGGAGGGAGATTCGGAGCTGAGCAGGATGCAGAGCCACGTGGCGGGGAGCCGGGCTCCCCTGGGGCTGCTCCTGGTCTGTCTGCATCTCCCAGGTGCGGAGGCTGTGCCTGGCCTTGCGGGGGGCTCTGGGTCCCCCGGGACTGGACAGGAGGGAAAGGGTGAAAGGCGGGAGGGGCACACAGAGCGTCCACGCTTGGGTCTCGGCTGAGGGAAGTGGCGGGAAGAAGTTGGTCCCAAACATCCAGGGCCACCGGCTGCTTTGTCTTTCCCTCAGGCCTCTTTGCCCGGAGCATCGGTGCAGCAGAGGAGAAAGCGTCCGCACACCCGGGAACCAACCTGCCTGCGCTGGGACAGCCTCCCTTCACCGGGCCCTCCAGCGCTGGACGTGCCCAGCCCAGCGTAGACCCAGGGTCCGATGATGTCGCAGGGGTTCCTTCACTGTTCAGCGTTCCTCCACCAGGTGGCCCCCAAGCTGCAGGACGCGCAGGGAGGCAGATGTGGCCTCTGTCCTGGGGGCTGCCCCCCATGGAGTCCTGGCCCTCTGAGGTCCCTTGGCAGATGGTGGCCACTGCAGCTGAGGACCATCCGGAGCGGGTGCTGCCCGAGGAGCTGGCTTACCTTTCTGGCGCCGGTGCGCTCCCTCTGGGCAGCGGGCCGTGGCCTGTGGCGCTCTCTGCCAAAGCTGCACAGCCCTCACCTGAAGCTTCGCCCATCCACCTGGACTCGGCAGCAAAGCCGCTGCCCCTTGCCACTCCGCTGGGAGTCCCGGGAGATCTTGCCCAGCGCCCATTCTGGTCTCTCATCTACAGGCTTGTGCCTCGTCTGCCCTGGGGGGTTCTGAATCCCAGTGTGCCTTGGGGAGGTGGGGTTCTAGGGACTGGATGGGGAAAGAGGCCCATGCCCTACCCTTCTGGAACCTGGGGTATCAATAGTCAATTCCCAGGAGGCAGCTGGGGGAGCATTAACCGGTATCCAGGAGGCAGCTGGGGGAGCATTAACCGGTATCCAGGAGGCAGCTGGGGGAGTAACAGTCAGTATACAGGTGCTAGTGGGAGGAACATTCCTGCCGGAGTCATCCGTCCTCCTGGCCCTTCCTGGTACATCCCAGCCAGCTTCTCCAATCCTCTAAACCCTGGCTTGCAGTAGGGTTGGAGCTGAGCTCAGGGGAGCCCGAGGGTGGAAGACAGGAAGGGATGCTGCTCCTGCCCTGCGCACTGTGGGCGGCATCAGGCTTAGTCGGGTGCTTTCAGCCCCATGTTTCCCCCACCCCCTGGCTGCCCCCTGCTGATCTCCAATAAAACACAGCAGTTCTCCAACTTGATGTGTCTTTGTTTCTGGGCATAAACCAAAGTGTGCTTGGTCCATCCCCACTTCGCAGCCAACCCTGCATATCTTGGGGTCCCCCTCACCCAGGTGGTTGAGGGTGGCGTCCCATGGTCTCCCCACTCAGGTGCAGGCCAGGAGCTGGTTCCACGATGGTGCTGGGATGGATGGGGGAGGAGGGCGTGGGAGGCGAGGGCCTGCGGAGGTCAGGAGCCAGCATGGGGCCAGGCGACACGAACGCCCTCCCAGTCACAGCCGCTCCAGAGGGTCACGCTGTCCACACGCCTGGGTGGAAGATGCACTCACCTCCTCCCAGGCGCACATCACTTGGTGCTCTGTGCCCGAGGGACCTGCAGACTTTGAACGGCTGCTGAGTGAATCACATCCTGGGTCAAGGAGAAGAGAAAGGGGGAGGACAAGGACAGCAGCTGCGTCTGCCGCCCCGCTACTGCTTTCCTGCCCTCGGGACCGGACAACACGGCGCCTGTCCCACCTTCCCAGGTCTTCCCAGCAGCTGTGCGTCGTGCACAAAGCCCGAGTGAGGCCAGTGGAGGGCCAGGCGGAGTCGGCAGGAGTGGGGTGGAGATGTGTGTATTTCTACGCTGTTTGCCACGCCGTGTACTCGGCCCTCGGGGATCCAGGTGCCTGGGCCCTCTGTACAGGCTGGGATCCCAGGTCCAGGGCGCTGGGCAGCTCTGGGTGAGGAGGCAGGAGAAGGACAAACCCAGAGCCAGGGACGGCGCCACCTGAGAGGAGGGGAGTCTCCTGTCCCGGTGTTTGCCCTCAGCATCCCTCCTGGGGCTCTCGCAGACCCTCTCTCCTCCCAACCACACCTCCCCCACACTCCTGTTTTCAGCTCCCGACTCTTCCGTGGGCCCAAGCTCCTTCCTTCTGGATTGAGGGCTTGTTTTTCTCTATCGCTCTCCTGGTTGCCCCATGCGCTCTTATTTGAAATTTTTTTTTCCTGTACTGGAGATTGAACCCAGGGCCTTTGCACTGAGCTACATCGCCCACCCTTTTCCATTCTGAGACTGAGTCTCCCTAAGTCTCTAAGTGGCCTGGGTGGGCTAAAAATTTCAATCCTCCTGCCTCAGCCTCCCAGAGTGGTAGGATTGCAAGTTGTGTTGCAACACCAGGCAAGGACCTTTAGATTCTGTATCAACAATCCCCTGCTCTGTTCCCTATGGGGACTTTGTCTGCCTGCTGACAGCTGCACCCCCAGCACCAAGAACAGTGCTCAGCAAACACTGAGCAAGTAGGGGACTCCTCGGTCTCTCCCCCATGAGGCCTCCAAAGGCCCACGTGTTACAAGTGACCGGCGGTGACTCTGACCTCATTTTTCTCGTCTGTCCA
Organism: Erethizon dorsatum; assembly: GCA_028451465.1. Taxonomy (NCBI): domain Eukaryota; kingdom Metazoa; phylum Chordata; class Mammalia; order Rodentia; family Erethizontidae; genus Erethizon; species Erethizon dorsatum. Next base: position 167,417,030 of record CM051822.1, read on the forward strand.
AGGAGTGCTCAAGCACAATATTCAATTAGCAGAAATACTAATTAGCTTTGTTACATGCGCCAGGTCCTGGACAAGGGGTTTTTTCACGTGCCCTTGTAGCTGGTCCTCCCCACAGCCCACCAGGGAGGCACCTTGTGCCCCTTGTACAGAGCGATGCTGAGGCCCAGAGCAGACCGGAGCCAGGGCCGCACACAGGGAGCCCCAGGCGGGGGTGAAGCTGGTCTGCAGCTGGGCACTGGTGGCTCTCGGAAGCTGGGCGGCGGCAGCGGAGGGTGCCGGGGAGCCGGGCCGTGGCAGCAGAGTGGAATCTGGCTCAAGGTCAGTCAGCGCTCACAAAGAGGCCCGCCGCTGGTGTACTGATCGAAACCTTTCTGGTAGCGTTAAGAAGCTGTGGCAGAAGCAGGAGTCGTTTCTCCCACCCAAGGAGGAAAGATGCCAGGGTGGAAAGAGCAGGCGTTCAGAAGCTGGAGGACAGGAGACACCATCGGGCACACAGCCTCCCCTGCCGCGCGTGCCGGCTTAGGCAAGCCCTTTAGCTCTGCAGACCTCTGTTTCCTCATCTGTGAAATGGGATGAAAGCAGATGTCTGGCCTACTCCAGAGGGTTGCTATGAAGTTTTATTAAGACAACAATAATGTGCATTTGCAACTGAAAGCCCCTGTGCACGCGGCAGGGACAGAAGCCAGTGCAGTGCCGTCGCGAAGGAAGGTCTTGGCACACGCCAGGAGACGCTTCCGGAGGCACATGCGGGCTGGCGCCCAGGGCGCCCTGTCCCCCGCAGGAGCAGTGGCTCCCTTTCTCGGCTTCCATATCCTGGGGGACCAGACAGCACCTGTTCGCCCCGGCCCTCTTCGTGCTGTGAATTTGCTGACCTCTGCTGACAAGCACAGAACTTGCTTTCCTTGAGGGGCAGCTTCGACAGCTGAGCCTTCCCGAGCTCCTCATCACACTTCTCAGTGAACTCGGCCTTGGGCTTGGGTCACGTTCTTTCCTAATTAGGGGATCCCTGAGTTCGGGACCACGGCGCCTCTGCCTCTGCCGTGTTAGCCCTGGGAGCTGCCGGGAAGCGGGCCAGATGCCAACACCAGGCCCGGGCCCTCCATTTAGCCCTCGGGGCGGGCACAGCCACCTGCACCGAGGACCCGCAGGGGCTGCTCTCCGCGCCTGGCCGGGTGACCGGGGTCCTAACTGCGCTTCGCGGCGTTGGCCTGGAGTTAGAGTCATTCACTCCGGGGTGGAAAGGAAGAGCAGAAAGGAAACCTCCTCACAGTGTGTGTCCCTCGGCGACAGCACTCGCTGGTCACATGCCGTTCACTCACACCTATGGGTGAGAACAGTACTAACCCCCCTCACCCTTCACACTCACACCCGGGGTGACGGCAACACCGGGTCCCTGCACCCACGGTCACCGCGAGCTAAAGGAGTTAGGAGTGATTCCAGCTCTCACGGCCCTCGCTGCGTGCAGACGCGGGGGCAGGGCGGGCAGCAGGAGCGGCGTCCCCGACGGCACAGTCAGCCCTTGTACACTCTCGCCAGCCCCGAAGAAAGCACCCGTCCGCAGTCGCGCCCCGCTTCCCCTGGGCAGCAGCGACCCACTTGCCGCGTCCGCGAATCCGCCTGCTTGGAAATCTCACACGAGTGAAAGCGGCGACGCTCGGCCTTTGGCACCGGCTTCTGCCACTCAGCGCAGCGCTTTCCGGTGCAGCCACGCGGCACCAGGGGCCAGCGCGTCGTTCCTTTCCGTCGCTGACCCTTGTCACCCGTTAGACGGATATCCCACACTGCCTTCCCAGTATCCACCGACGGCCGTGTCTGTCCGTGGGCCACCGTGAGTCAGGCTGTGATGAAGCCGCATACGAGTTCTTTTACAGATATCTGAGTTTCGTTTTCCTGAGATACTTACCTGCAGGTGTGAAGTAGGAGATTAGGACTGCGCAACGGAGTCAAACACCAGGGCGGAGTGCGGCAGCGTCGCGGAGACCAGGGGACACTCGTGGATCTCGGGACCCGCGAGGACGGCAGCCTCCCGAGCACCGTGCGCAGAGCCAATCGGAAAAGCGCTGTCCTGGAATCTCCATTCACTCGTGGGGGAGCCGAGGGCGTCTTCCCACGGCACGGTTTAAATGTGGTGCCGGCCAAGTGAGGTTTGGAGGGGCGCCATCCAAGGCTTTGCCCCCAAGGGGAGCCGGGCCCGAGTTCCAGCTCCAGGAGACCCCGTCCCCGCGGTGACTGTGAAATTTCACGTTCAGATCGTCTATGCAGTGCTATGAATGTGGTCTCCTTTTTCTCTGCAGTATTAGGAATCAGAGCCCTCACACTGCGCTACATCCCCCAGCCCTTCACAAAAAATGTTTTTAAAAATTTTGAGACAGGGTCTTGGTAAATTGCACAGGCTAAGTTCAAACTTTCAATCCTCCTGCCTCAGCCTTTCAGCTGGGATTACAGCCATGTGCCACCACATCTGGCATATTTTCTACATTCTTGTCAACAGTTGTGTTATCTGTCTTTTCATTATGGTCGGTGGGCATGAAATTGTATCCCACTGGGAAGTAAAACTCATTTCAGCTGCACATCTTTCACAAGGACTTTAGAATTTCACAATCTATTTTCTTCTGCTAATGTAAAATAATTCTTTTTTTTTTTTTTTTTGTGGGTACCGGGGGTCGACCTCAGGACCTCGCGCGCCAGCAGGCGCCCGTGCCACTGAGCGATATCACCGGCCCTTTTTTCGTATGTGGGTTCCGGGAGTTGAACTCAGGACCTCGCGCTTGCCAGGCAGGCGCTTAAGCCGCTGAGCCATCTCACCGGCCCCTGACTCACCTTTGACGTTAAATAAAAATGTGTCTTTAATACCATGTTCTCTTTATCCTTTCACATACAGCAGAGTACTACTCTGCCATAAAGAAGATAAATTCGAGATATTTTTGTGATAAATCTTGAGGCCATAATCTTAAGTGAAATAAATCGGACACCCAAGTTTAAATATCACATCGCTTCTCTTGTGTGAGAAACCAAAAGGGTAAATAAGGAGCAGGGTAGAGGACAGACACTGGCAGGCGAAGAACTTGTTCAGATGGGGAGGGGAACAAGGAGGGGTTAAGAGAAGAAAGGGAAAAGGAATCTTTAAAAAGAGAATTTAAGGAAAAAAATGGAAACGGAACTTCTGTAAATGTGGAAGGAAGAAGGGTTAAAGGGAGGGAAGAGGAATGGGAAAAGGGAATTAAGATACATTATGTACAGTACAAGTTCTCCATTATGAATGTGATCATTATGCATGGCAAACATGTACTAATAAAAATAAATTAATTGAAAGTACTCCGTTAAAAATGTGAGATGAGGGCCGGTGAGACGGCTCAGCGGCTTAAGCGCCTGCCTTGCAAGCGCGAGGGCCCGAGTTCGACTCCCGGAACCCACATAAGAAAAAGGGGCCGGTGATATCGCTCAGCGGCACGGGTGCCTGTTGGCGCGTGAGGTCCTGAGGTCGTCCCCCCGGTACCCACAAAAAAAAAAAAAAAAAAAAAAAATGTGAGATGAGCTCTAGCTAGATGAGAACCGAAGGTCCAGTGTTAAACGGCTGAAAGGACCACGTAGAAAGCACTCTTTCCAGGGCAAACCAGGAGAGCAAAAAATGTTGCTCAGAAAACTAAAATAACACAGATGCGCCAGCTGATCGCTTCCAAACAAGTGGATCCATGGGGAACGCTCTGCCGAGGTTATTCAGTTCCTGCTCTTCAGCAGTGAAGCTTTTCGGGTCCTTTGAAGTCTCTTCTTTGTACTTTGCAAGGGCCATGCATGGTACTAGGTTCACAGGGAAAACAAAACAGCAAAGAAGCCCGCGCACCTGCAGGTGACTCACCCAGCTCGGGCGCCTTTCCCATGACATTGGTAATCACAGCTGTGACTACTGTCACCAGCGTGCCGGCAAACGCTTTCTCAGCCCCAGTGTCCTCGCCTGTCAAATGGGGACAGCCAGCCTGCCCCTGTGACACGCTTGTAACGATGAGTCCATCAAATATCTGCGAGTTAAATGCTAACTTAGCCTCGTCTCTGGCACGATAAGAGCTGTTACGACTCCTACAAATCACTCTAATGCCCAACAGCCCTCCCAGGCCGGCTACCAACCTTGCAAATGACCCAAGGAATGGCTCAGAGGGGCGTCGCTGTCGCTCGATGGAAGAACACGGGCACCCATGTCCTGGTTGCCCTGGACTCCACCCCTGGTTAAGCCTGTCTGACAGCATGGGCACACGTGTGGTGTCACAGCGCTCTGCTGAGCTGGTGCCACCGGCTGTCACAGGGACAGTGGAGGCCACGAACAAATCCCACGAAGCATGTGTGCGTGTGGTGAGGGTGTGCACCACGGCACTTCTGGTCTGCAGGGACGGAGGAAGAACGCCTTCTGGCCTCCGGAAAAGCAAAGGCCGTGCTGCGCTGCCACGCAGGGCTCCTTCCACCTTAGGGACACTGGGAGCCGTGTGAGCACTATTTCCCTTTTTAACTTGGCCGCCAGAGAGCTCCGGTCTGTGTGTGTGACGCCATTCCTGGCATGATGTTCGGACTGACCGCACTGGCTCGTCTGACTTTTCTAACTCTTCCTTTACTCTACTCATGATTTTTTATTTTATTATATTGTGTTTAGGCTAGTTTAGATTTTGTTTAAAACAAGGCCAGAAAAATAAATACAATGTTGTATTCTGGGAGTGGGTTTTACCAGAACCTGGACAAAATGCCCCCCAGTATCCTCCTGTCTTGACTCTGACTTCCGGGGCACCCTGCAGCGCTCCCACGGGAGCCATTAATCCGCACGAACATGTAAACAGAAGAGAGGACAAAGGAGCTTCCTGGGCAAGACACACGGGCAGCCAGCTCCCCACCTTACTGCACCAGAGGGGACCGCTTCAGTGACAACCACGCTGCCGCCCAGGGAGAAAAGGACAGGAGGGGAGCCAGCCCCGCAGCGGGCCCGGAGGCCAGGGGTTTAGGACGACCTCGAGGGAAGCTGTGGACGCACAACATGGAGACTCTGTCTGTGCCTTTATGTGTAAAGTCGGGGTGACCGTCGCCTCCCCCTCGTGGGGATTAAGGAGATGACACTGTGAGGCACAGCTGCCGCCCAGGCTGTAGTTCGTTTCCCTCACTACAGTCCTTGTGGGCTGGGCAGTGTGACTCACGCTTTAAAGAAGGGAAACAAGCCAGGCGTGGTGGCCCGGGCCTGTAATCCCAGCACTCGGGGAGGCAGGGGCAGGAGGGTCACAAGTTCAAGTCCAGCCCGGGCAACTTAGGAATTTAGTGAGACCTCACCTCAAAATCAAAAATGAAAAAGGGCTGGGGATGGAGCTCATTGTGAAGACCCTGGGCTCAACCCCCAGTACCGGGTCGGGTGCTCCGCCCTAAAGCGGCACCTGGGGCTCCTCAGGCCCTGCTCCCCACGCCCGCAGCACCGGGGCTCCCGCAGTCTCTGCTGCTTTGCCTGCAGCTCTGCTCGCCTCCCAGGTCCCCTTTTCCCCATGAAAACTCTGACTTCCCCTCCACCCGGCTTTCTTCCACTTGAACAAGAGAGAGAGCAACCTGAAACCCCCGGGCCACTCGGATTTCTCCTTTGTTTGTTTTTGGGCTTTTTTTTTTTTTTTTTTTATGAGACAGGGTCTCACTACGTACTCCAGGCTGGCCTTGAACTCAAAACTGAAAGCATTTTCGTTCATTTTATGTATGTCTCATGAATTCTTACTCCCTAAGCTTTAGTTAATTAACTTTCGGCGCTGGGAATTGAACCCAAGGCCTTGCACATGCTTGGCAAGCACTCTACCACTGAGCTATATGTATCGCCTGTCCAGATTTCATATTTCAAATAATTTCTTATTTTGTTAACTTACTAGATGACGGACAGCACCATCTTAATCATAGCTAGCAGCCGAACCGCCTCCTAACTGCAGCCTCCTAAGCAGGGGCGCCTGGGGGTCCTCACCCGTAGGCAGCGCCATCGGCCCTCAGCCCTCGGGAGCGCTGACCACAAGGAGCTGAGTAACGGAGGAGACTGGAGTTCTCACATTTCACTCCCCTGTTCGCTCCCGTTAAAGCCAACAGATCTTTTTATTTTCGGTACATGTGGCCTGCTGGGATAATTATGATTTTTAAAATTTTTATTTATTTATTTATTGTTTTTTTTGAGACAGGGTTTCACTATGCAGTTCAGGCTGACCTTGAACTCACTACATAGCTCAGGCTGGCCTGGAACTCCTGCCAGTGATCCTCCTGCCTCAGCCTCCCGAGTGCTGGGATGACAGACGTGCGCCACTACGCCTGGCTGCTGGGACAATTACAAAACAATTTTATTACAGAAAAAATGTTAACTTTCTCGAAAGTAAAGAAAATAGGATGATGAACCTCTGTTTACCTCTTGTGCAGCCTCAACGTTACTAACGCTTGCCGATCTCGGAGCCGCTTTACTTCCTCACGTTATGTTCCGCCTCATCCCTCCGAAAAAGTTATAGGATGGAAAATTCATGCTTCGGGCTCAAAATTACTATATATTAGGAAAATCTTGGAAACAGATTGCATTTCAGCAGGAAGAGGAGGGAAGTCGATGAGTTCACTCAAATGCTGAACTCATGGCCCTGACCGACAGCCAGGCCTGTCAACCCTCCGGCCCTTTTGTTTTGTTTTGTTTTTCGTTTTTTGAGACAGCAGCTCACTCTGTAGTCCAGGCTGGTCTTGAACTTGCTGCATTCCTCCTGCCTCAGCCTCCTAGAGTGCTGGCATTACAAGTGTGTACCACCACACCTGGCAAAGAACAACCTTTGAAAAATTACGACCCCAGGCTGGGGTTGCAGCTCATGGTAGAGGGCTTGCCTAGTGTATGTGAGGTGCTGGGTTTCAGCCCCAGCACTGCAAAAAAGAGAAGGAAGGAAGGAAGGAAGGAAGGAAGGAAGGAAGGAAGGAAGGACAGAAGGAGGAAGGAAGGGAGGAAGGAAGGAAGGAAGGGAGGACAGAAGGAGGAAGGAAGGAAGGAAGGGAGGAAATTATACACCTACTTTGTTACTGTGACCGAAGGTGGACACGGGTGCGCATCAAGTTCTGAAGTCGCCCTGCACGGCCGAAGCCCTGGACTCCTCTGTGCGGCACCGGGGTTCACAGGCCGCTACCCTGGGGCGAGTGGGGAAGATGCATGGGGCTCTGAACTATTTTTGCAACACTTTATGGGTCTATAATTATTTCAAAACCAAAAGAGAAGAAAGTGGAGGATAGTGAGACGGAGGAAGAGGAGGTGGAGAAGGGAATTTAAAAATGCATCCTAGGGGCCGGTGAGATGGCTCAGCGGTGTAAGCGCCTGCCCGGCAAGCGCGAGGACCCGAGTTCAACTCCCGGAACCCACATACGAAAAAAGGGGCCGGTGATATCGCTCAGCGGCACAGGTGCCTGCTGGTGCGTGAGGTCCTGAGGTCGACCCCAGGTACCCACAAAAAAATAAAAATAAAAAAGTTAAAAAAATTAAAATGCATCCTTATGTAAAACCTGAGGCCATTCCAGGTAAAGAAACTTCTTTATTCCTGAAGTTTTGCCCCCAAACTCTGCTGTGGCTTCCTACCTCAGTGAACTGGTTGGTGACACGAGTGACAGGGGCTTTTCGCCTAGACAGGGGCAGGACGCGCAGCAGCCTGCCTCAGCCTGCCCCTCTCATCCCATGCGTCGCTGCGGAGACTCCAGTAACTCCCAGGGCTGCACCCAGGGACCGGACCGACCTCATGCTGAGTGGCAGCCGCTCGCCTCCCTCAGGACCGCGGTGGGCGCTGCAGCTGTCCTCGCGGGCGGGTGGGTCTCGGTCTCCCACATCCGGCAGAGTCAGGGAGAGGAAGTCGAGGTGGTCGTGTGCTCAGAGCCCTGGGAATTAGAGAGCCAAGTCCTTAGGGAGTCTTGGACCTCGAGAACAGCCGCCCCTCTGTTGCCCAGGTGCACAGGCCCCCGTGTGACTCAGCAGAGCCTGGTGCTCTGCACGGTAGGAAAATCAGAAGGGGGAGCAGCTGGGGGTGGGGAGCGCAGAGCCACCCCGAGATACACTTGTCTGCTGCGATGGTCTCGAGTGTGAGGTGTTGCGTTTACAACAGAGCGCAGACTGCACTGTGCTCAGGGTAGCAGGTTCTGGGTGAGCGAAGACCATCGGTGTGCGTTGGAAGGGAGGCTTATGAGAGGCTTATGAATTTGCACAAAAATGTCCCACCCCACATTTGCAAATCTGGAATGCAGGAATGTCCAGACACCACCATTAAAGAAAAGAGGCAGTACGATGGATTGTGGAGTTCTTTGTTTTTTAAATCCAGTACAAGCAAGGCATGTGGCACATACCTGTAATCCCAGCAATTGGGAAGCTGAGGCAGGGGGATTGCTGAGTTCGAGGTCAGCCTGGCTTACATAGTGAGTTCAAGGTCAACCTGAACTATATACTGAGACCCTGTCTCAAAAAACAAAACAGAAAAAAATTTTAAAAAATAAACCCGGTATATGTCTTAGTGCTTTAATATGTATTACCTCCTAAATGAGTTTCTATCTGACCTGAAAAGCCAACAGGCTCCACAAGGCTTAGAGCAAAAAGCTCAGGCCTCACGCACGCCGGGCAAGCAGTCTACCGCTGAGCTAGGCCCGTGGCTGTCGATGGTTTTTATTTTCCTGTGTCTTGGTATCTATCAGCCAAGGTTCTGGGCCGTGCGGCAGAGATTACTCCAGGCGTATGAAAGGAGGGAGAGGGCTTGTAAGAGCTTCTGGATCTTTTGAAGGCCTGACAGGGCAGGTGCTAGGCCTCCTGGGGTGATGTGCGGAGCAATGCGCTCACTAGGTTTTCCTTTGGTCACTGGTCATGAATTCATCACTAATTTTCCACTAAAATTTCCCCAGAAGTGTGATCTTTCTAGGAACCCCATTCCAATGCACGATAGTTACAGACATTCCTCGTCTAACGACAAATTTCCGTTCTTGCCCGGGGTCGTTAAATGAGTTGGTCGCAATGAGGAGCCATGTATACAACATTCAGAACAGGACAGCAATCAAAGCAAACTCCAGCCTGATGACTTTGCTTTTATTTGCACAACTCTAAATGCAGTACTGTAAAGTACAGCAACATAAGGCCGTGGTGCAGTGCTGTGGAAGAAGCCGCCGCAGCCGCGCCACTGCTCATGTCCCCTCGCTCCACTCCAAATGAGGGTATCACTTTGAACAGGGTTAACCACGTGAGTCGTTAAATGAGGGAGACCTGTAATCACCTGCGTCTTTTCTTGGCGACCTCCTTCTGAGCTAGGAAAGGTATCTCTTTATTCCCCGGCCTCAGGGCCCAAACCCCTGCTTCCGCCCGGGGCTGCAACCCCTCGTTCTCCGCACAGCGCCTCCTGCATGCTGATGGCACTGTGCTGGGCCTCCGTTCACTCCGATCACTGGAGGGCCCAGCGTCTTCATCCCCCGGGAGCTATGCCCCCACTCTGAGGGAACACACTAACTTCCTGAGGAAAGGGGCAAAGGAGGGAAATTATTGAGGTTTTTCTGAAAATGTCTTTTTTGTTATTATCACAGTTGATTCACAGATTTACTGATAGACTTCCAAGTTGCCAAATTCACATTCATTTGAAAGCACTGCTCCATTGTCATCTAGCTTCCAGTGCCGTTGTTAAAAGGCCCTATACCATCTGTGTAAGTCAGCGTTCTGTTACTGTGACAAAATACCTGAGATAATTAACTTAAAAGGAAGGAAGGTTTATATTGGCTCACGGTTTCAGAAGTTTCAGTTCATGGTTGTTTGGGTCTGTGGCAGCACGATTCGTCATGGTGGGAGGGCACAGTGTAGGACGCCTGCTCACCTCATGGCAGATGGGAAACAAAGAAAGAGGAAGAGGAGGGGTTGGGGGGTCCCAATATTCCTTCCAAGGCCATGCCTTCATTGGCCTAACTTCCTTCCTCTAGGCCCCAACTCCTAAGTGTTCCAACACACCCAATAACACCACTGGCTGGGACTGAGCCTTCAATACCTGGGCCTTTGGGAGACCTTTAATACCCTAAGTAGAGCATCACCAGAGTCTTGATTTTTTTGGGCAGTACTGGGGATTGAACCCAGGGCTGTTGCATTGAGCTACATTCCCAGTCCTGTTTCTTTTCTTTTCTTTCTTCTTTTCTTTGAGACAGGCTCATTGTGTAGTTGAGGCTGGGTTTGAACTCACTATGTAGACCAGGCTGGCCTTGAACTCGAAGCGATCCTCCTGCCTCAGCCTCCCAAGTGCTGGGATTACAGTTGTGTGCACCATACCCAGCAATCTCTTATTCTCTTTCCATGTGACAAGATCTTTTATTTTTATTTTTTGTTTTGTGTAGTACTGGGGATTGAACCCAGGGCCTCCTCCTACGTGCCAGGAAAGCACTCAGCCACCTAGCCACATCCCAGCCCTTTTCATTTTTCCTTTTAGACAGAGCCTATTTAGCCCAGGCCTTCAGCTCTCCATTCTTCTGCCTCAGCCTCCTGAGTGCTGGGATGGCAGGCATGCGCCACGGTGGTCCAGCTCATTTCATTTTTATGCGGCAGGTTTTTTTATTTGCTTCTTTCCGTCGTCTGCATTTCTTCAGAGTGTTTCATCCCTGTCTTTCAGGGCAGTGCCTTTCATGGGCGATGAGGGCCTTGGTCTCCGCTGCGCTGACCCCGAGCTGGAGCCGCTCTCCATGGACGATGCCCGATATTACTCTTTGTCACTAGAGGGCGCCGGAGGGACATTGTTGTAGATAAGCGTTTCTCTGGCCGGTGCCTGGGCTGCGGTTTGCGTCTCTTTCCCTGCTTGAGGCTGGACTTGGACTCATTATGAAGCCAAGGCTGGCCTCGAGTTCCCGGCGATTCTCCTGCCTCAGCCTCCCAGTGCTGGGATTACAGTCGTGTGCCGCTACGCCGGGCAACCAGAAAAAAATTAAGAGATGAGTGATTTTGATAATTAAATAGATTAAACAGCAACCATATTAATTATTATAGAAAGTAAGATGATTGTTTTGGGGAGATGCTTTCTACAATTAATTTGGCATACTTCGAGTAGGCGTTTAGAAAATTAAATGCACACACTCTGCAGGGTTCCCTGGGAAACTGGCTGCCTCCTCAGAAGATCCACGGAGTGAAGTCTGAGGTTTTCTGGGCCTGGGGACTCTCTGTCTCTGCTTTGGTTTTTGTACTTTTCTTCTCAAAGTAAGAATGAATAGCCAGGCGTGGTGCTGCACACCTGTAATCCCCACACTCCAGAGGCTGAGGCAGGAGGATCACTGAGAATTCCAGGCCAGCCTGGACTACACAGGGAGATCTCGTCTCAAAAAAATCCAGAAAAACCAAAAAAAAACAAAGCGAGAACGACTTTAGTTCTGCTGTGGAGACACAGGATTAGGGCCAGGCCTGTCCCGTTGCTGCAGAGCTCTGTGACATGGCTGGTGACTTGGGTACCCCCTGGCTCGCGAGCGGAGGCATCCCAGCACGGTGTGGCGCCCAGCCCGGGTGCTTCCACGGGGCCCTGGGGACAGCCCAACCAGCTCGCTGACTTCTAAGAAGGTGAGAGCTTGGCCGGTGGCAGCAAAGACACAGCCGGGAGCTGCGGGCGGTGTGGGAGGCTCCACGGCAGCCTCTTCACAGCCGCAGGGACCGAGTGGTTCAGAGGTGACAGTGTTGGGGCTGCTGTTCTCGCACCTCTCAGTTCTCAGCATTCTGTCTCAGGGTCGCAGATGCGTGTCCATCCTCTGTGGACTGCTTTCTTTTTTAGCCCTTCCTGGAATCTCTCCCGCTCAGTCATGGTTTCTGTTCTGCCCTTCTCTTTGTCTAAGTTTGCTACAGTAGGAAAAAAAAAAAAAAAAAATCACATGAAACTGGTCATCACGTGTGCTACAGAAAGTCTGTGAGAATTTTTTCACCTTTAAATTACCTAGTGCTCTTGTTTTGTTTGTTTGTGGCAGGTTCTCACTATGTAGTCCAGGCCGGCCTTGAACTTGCAGCGATCCTCCTGCCTCAGCCTCCCAGGTGTTGGGATTACAGGCGTACACCATGCTCAGCCTGCTTTTGTTTTTTGAGACAGGATCTCTGAGTGGTCCAGGCTGGCCTTGAAAGCTAGAGCCTGGAGGACGGGCGTGCACTGCTACACCCAGCTGAGAATTTGTAGCTTTCGGTGACCTCATTCTTCGCACGAAAGACACAATGTGAGAAATCTACCTTAGAATTTATTGTCAGGGAAGGTTCTGCGAGCCTCTCTTTTGCTCCTAAGCACCGCAAGCTGCTCGGGTTCCTCTTTTTGCTCGGTTGTCAGAAAATTTAAATCAGCAATTTTCCCAAATACCTCCACATTACCATCCCTAAGCTTTGGAATATCTGCACTCTCCTTTTTCTTGGTTTATATGTGTAAATTTTTTCAGGTGTACTTATTTATCATTATTTCATTATATGTGTTTTTGTTATAGACTACTTCAAATAATCTATGGAAAGAGTGAAGTATGAATAAACATTAAGAGTGATCCTTCTAGCACCGTATGTGTGTGGTGGAGCACACCTGTAGTCCCAGCACGCAGGAGGCCGAGGCAGGAGGATTGCAGGTCCCATAGGGACACCGACCCTGTGCAGAGCCGTCCTGGGGGTCGGGGATGCAGCTCAGAGGTAGGGCACATGTCTGGCCTGTGCGAGGCCCTCGGGTCGATCCCAGGCTGGGAAAGCAGCCGTCCTTTCCGTGAGCTCTGCAGGACACCAGACGCGAGCACCCGCAGCGGCCTCGCGGAGTCTCTGAGAGGGGACCCCGGCACCCCAAACTCAGAGGCCCCGATGCTGGGAGGCGGGAGCAGGCCGGATGTTAGGGGCCGACCGCGCCCCCACCCCACGCTGGCCCCACGCTGGCCCCAGCTCCGTCCCGCCGGCCTCCAGGGGGGGACAGGGCGCCTCACGGCTGGCGGCTGCCCGCCTCTGTCCACAGCTCAGGCCGAGGTCCGCCCGCCTCCTCCCGGCCCCCGAGAGGACCGGGACACCGGGTCTTTCTCCACCCGGCCGGCGTGGGGTGACATCGGCCAGCTCCCGCGGGCGCCGCGGCCACAGCGGCTGGCGTGCGGACGGGCGCGGTCTGCGCGTTTTCTTTATGAACCACGCTGCGGCCGGACGGCGACGGAGGACGGTGCGCTGGTGCGGATACGCTGAGAAATCGAGGCCGAGAGAGGGGCAGCCCTCTGCGGAGCAGACCCGGACGAGAAGCCAGGTTTCTCCAGGTCTCCCGGCGTGCGCTCTAACCCCCTCCGCGCGCGAGTCTCGGGGGTCCCCGGCTCTGACCACCTGCGACCCTCGGTCACCAGAACAGAAGCCCCGCAATCCCGGCGCGCGTCCCGGCACGAGCGCTTCGCAGACGGCGTGGATCGCGTGAGGAAACAAAGTCCAGAGACGTTAAGGGACCACTGAGTCACTTATATTTTGTAGATTAAGAGACATAGTTATTTTCACATTTAACATCTCTCAAAGAAGGATGCATCTTAAAAAAGAGGACGGCTCCCCTAATCCGTGGCAGGTGATGTCACAGTTAATTGACTATTTTTTTCCTTTGGAGACAAGGTCTCACTATGTAGCCCGGGGTGCCGCAAACGCACGATCCTCCTGCCTCAGCTTCCTGAGTGCCACTATTTTTCTCTCTTAGTGGTACATACGGTAAGGCACGTTTACCAGCACGGTAGCCTTTAGCGTTCGTGGGAGACGGCTTCCATACCTCCATGCCAGCAAGTGCACGTCAAGGGCGGAGCGGGGGTCGACCCTGCGCTGCCACAGGCCCTCAGAAGCCAACGACCGATTTCCAGGAGTCCCTTATCCCCGGGGCCACAGGCAGCCACTGCCACTGGCAGCTCACGAAGTCGTCCTCACAACAGCGGAGTGGCGCAGCGGAGTACGCCGGGCCGGGAAGGCCTTCATCAGAAGGCTGCAGCAGCCTGGAGCCTCTCTTCTCCCAAGGGCTTTTTTGGTTGCCATGGATACTGTTTCCATGGTTGCTTTGCCTGTCGTTGCCGGTTGCCATGGCTGCTGTTTCCGTAGTCGCTTTGCCTGTCACTGCAGGTTGCCATGGATAGTTTCCATGGTTGCTTTGCCTGTCATTGCTCTTTTCTCCGTGATTTCCTTGTGCAGGCTGAACATACATTCGGGTCAGATCTTCATCGTGTCAGTGTAACAATTTACCATATCCAAACCTCTAATGGCCAGTTTTCATCAGTCACGACATTCGCAGAATTTCACTTCACTAGTGAGTTCTGTTTTTTTAAAGCGCTGGCAGCCTCTGGCATCCAACACGGCCTTCTATTTCGGTTCCATTCGCTCATGGAGTGTCAGCTGCAGGCAGCTGCGCACAAGGACTGATCCAAACCAGAAGGAGCAGGTCAGCTGGCTCAGTGCGGCTGTGGCTCACGGTGCCCCCCACCATTTGGTTCCGCTGCTGGTGGGAATATCATGCTGAAAGCTTTCGGAGTCACCAGTGCGTGGAATATCAAGGCATTCTGCATCTACATAACAATACAACAGTGCGATTTTGCACCTACATAACAATACAACAGTGCGATTTTGCATCTACATAACAATACCCACTGGCTCTGCTATTTGCCAGGCTCTCCAGAGTCTTCAGAGCTCACTGTGTCCTCAGGGAAAGCCCGACTGCAGATGACGGAATGAATCATCCCGCACACCTCTCCTCAGGTGTAGAATAGACGCTGAAACACTCTCCCTGCGAGGGAAACTCACAAAGACCTTGAAGGCGACTCGAGTCAGGGTGCTGCCTCACGAGCTCCGGGTGGGATTCTGAGCTAGAAATAGAAGACCTCTGCTTGGTCCAGTCTTCACACTCAGGGTGGGGCCTTGGATGGTGGACATTTTTTTAAAAATATTTTTTAAAGCACAACTCACTAGCAAAGGCAAATAAATGCCCTAAGTGTTGAAACTGATGACATTTCCCCCTCTCCTTTGTGAGTGCAAGGGTAATTTTTCTGTGTTCCTGCAGTTCATCTGCTGGGAGCTCCCCTAGCATGAGGACTGCTCTGCTCAAAACCCAACACGAATGGAAGGCAAGATCCTGAGCCTGGCCTCAGGCCTTAGGGAGGCCTGGGGAGGACAAAGTTTCTCGTGCCTGCAGGTGATTTGTGAGGAGGGTGTCACCGCCAGCCAGCACTCAGCTTCGGTGCCAATGAGGCAAAAGTAGTAGATCCCAGAGCTGGAAGGAATGAGTTGAACTCCCTTTTCTTTCACCACCTTCCGCCACGTGATCGGGGACAGTTTGTTTACCTTCTCTGAGCCTCGGTCTCCCATGCTTAAAGGACGGGTCTGGCTGCTCACAGCACCGACGTGAAGATCGAAAGGGGCAGGGCTGGGGCCGAGGCTCCAGGGTGGAGCTCCTGCTGCCCACGCAGGAGGCCTGGGTTAGACGCCCCGCCACCCTCCTTCCCCTGAACCCCAGCTCTGTGAAAGCGACACAGAGCTCCACAAATGCGCTGGGCCTCCACTCAGTTACCCTATCCTTGCGGAACTTTCCCGCATCTGCACGGGGACAGGCCCCCTCTGGGTGCCACCCACACCTCATCACAGCACTCAAGGCTCCCTTGTAATTGTTATTGAGGGTGAGGGCTGCTTTATTCACTTCCATCAAGTATGCCAGCTCTGTTCCCTAGGGGATTGCCAGCACATATCTGACACTCACTTAAAGGAATCTTAATTTCTTTGTGTTCTAGACAAGAGTAAATCAGAAAACTTAGCACCAAAAGAAACCCTGCCTGCATTCATTTATTCCAAAATATGCACTTCATTGAATTTAAGATGATATTGGATGGAAAGCACAGTATTATTGATGTCTCACCAAGGAAGAAATAGCGCTGCTAGCTACTCCATGACGCCACGGTGGTGGTACGTGTCCCCTGGGTAAACCACACCACAGCGGGGCGGGCGTGCATCTCAGATAAAGACAAAATGACCAGGCCTACATGCCTCCTCGAGGAATAAGCAATAAATTAAAGGTTATATTCTCCTGGTCCAATAAAGTCTCGATAAGCATCAGTCATGCAGGTGGGTGACCAGGACCCCGGTCCATCCCTCCCTATAAAGGTCTTTGTTTTCCCCATGTGCACTGGCTCCGTGACCTGCTTCCCCACTGGATCAGTATCACCTAAGCGGCCACACCTGGAACCTTACTGGTTGATCACGGTTTTGATCCATGCTGTACTCACCGCATGATTCCTTTGAGAAGTGGGCTCGTCAGCAACCCACTCGGGTCCCCTCCGTCTCTCAGGAGCTCTCTCTGTCTCTCTCATTTTTCCTACTCTTAAGCTCTGTTGTTCCTTAGAATTCACTCTTTGATTTTGAGGATCATGAGCTCAGTGTACCTGACATCCGGCGGGGTGGGAGTTACATTACCGCTGTGTCAGTACCGCCGCAGACACAAAGGGACGTGGGGCGTGGGGAGCAGGCCGGGCCGGCTGCAGTGAACGCGTGTCCCCTGTGCCTCAACCCACTGTGTGACCGGAACCCTCGGAGAGCGGCAGAAGAGACCGAGACTGAATTTCCCTCTAATCCGACAGCAGCAGGGTTTAACCTGATCGAAATGACTTCTGTATTCTAATTGATTCTTTTTTTTTTTTTTTTTTTGCCATGCTGGAGATGGAACCTCGAACATGCTGCACAGGCTCGACCGCGGAGCTCCAGCCCAGCCTGAAGATAAAACCTTTCGGTATCTCCTGCCTGCTGAAGTTTCTAGACCCAGGCTCGTACTATCACGGTCCCTACAGCTGCTCACAGCTGTCCACGGCCTGCCGCAGACTGCAGCACGGACGCGGCTGCGCAGACTTCCCCAGCCGAGTCACAGGCCTGGCGCTTCCTACGCCTCCTATGGACCCTGCGGCTCGCCAAGGCCCGTGGACACCGAGCCGCTAGGGGAGGAGTTTACAGGGGCTTCACGACTGTATCCTAACCAAAGGACTCTGCCGTCACTTTTCCTTCCTGCAGTAAATGAATATTCTTGCTGTTATGGGTTCAAACTCAAAATAGAAAGCCAGGCAGCCAATCTAGAATTTTGATGAACCCTTACTAAGCTGGCCAGCTGACCGACCTATGCACTCCACGCAGGGAGATCACAGATCAGCCCCAGCCTCTACAGCACAGAGAATTTAAAGCAAAAATCACATCCTGATTGGAACAGAAAGTAGCCGTTTTAGCTACTGTTACATGGTTTCACCTGTTTTGGCTACTGTCACATAGTGTTAACTGTTTTGTTTTTTTTTGCTATGGTTACATAGTTTCACCTGTTTTAGCTACCGTCACATGGTTACAACTGTTTTAGCTGTGGTTACATAGTTGACCAGAGAACAAGGAACTGGCAGAAAGGTACATAGCAATTGCAAAGGAGCGACACAGCAACTTGAGTCGTTTTTGGTAAGTAACCTAGTTATATTTTCTCGTGGTATTATTTATTTTTATTGCTTAGGGACTTTATAATCATGGGGTTCATCACACTTGCTAGTATCTCAAATCACAAGACTCTCCCTTAGCCACCTGCCACCCCCATGGCCAAGGCATAGGTCATTTTATTACTGTTCTTCCTCTGCCAGCTGAGGTGTGAACTCCGCACTAGAAAGGACCTACTGCAGCACTTTCCCAAACGGGTCTGTGGACGTATTCTTGTCTCCTTCCTTCCTTCCTTTCTTTCTTTCTTTCTTTCTTTATTTTCCTTCCTTCCGTCCGTCCTTTCTTTTTTTGAGACAGGATCTCACTATGTAGTTTAGGCTGGACTTGAACCCACTATATAGCCCAGGCTAGCCTTGAACTTGCAGCAATCCTCTTGCCTCAGCCTCCCAAGTGCTGGGATTACAGGCGTGCACCACCACACCTGGCTTTCTATGGAGGTATTCTCAGAAGCCCACCTATTCTCTGTTCTGTCTCTCTCCCCCAAAGGAGGAGAGACTCTCCTTAGAGGCTGAGTCCTATCAGCTAGGGCCCCATTCAGCTGGAATCAGAAGCTCACGAGCCGAGCTGGGCGCACCACGCCTCCAGGTATAGGAGGCCTGGAGGGAGCGGGCGCTGAGAGCTCCTGAGTCCCAGGTGCTCGGAGGCTGAGGGGATTGGTGGAGCCTGAGGAGTTCAAGGACAGCCTAAACAATATGACAAGACTGCGCCTTTCAAAAATGTCTGGAAAAGCAGCCTAGGGCCCAGCAATGTCAGCAGAAACTCAGGTGCCTTCTCTCCTGGAGGCCTTGAGACAGTACACAGGGAGAAAACCCAAGGAAGGAGGAAGGCGTCGTGTGGCAAAGGAGAAGAGCAGGATGATGCTGTAGCAATCAGTGCAGTATGAGTGTTGGGAGCAAAGAATTGTTCATCAAAAGAATATCATTCATCACATTAAATTGCTGCTGTTATTTTTTCTTCTCCTTCTCCTCCTCCTCCTTGTTCTCCTTTTTTTTTTTTTTTTGAGACAGGGTCTCTTTATGTAATTCAGGCTGGCCTTGAACTCACCATAATCCTCCTGCCTCAGCCTCCCAAGTGCTGGGATTACAGGCGTGTGCTACCACACCCGGCCTTGTTATTTTTAACTTTATTGGAATAGTAGTGCTATAAACACAGGGAATTTTTTTACTTCATTTCCTGTTTTATGTATATTTAGGTAATATAATAAAAATAATTTAAGCCAACACCAGGAGATCTCAAAAACTTTCCCTACCCAAGGATTTATCACACAAACTTGAGAAGTACCAGTTCAATGCTTACTTAATAAATCCAATTCTCTCATGTCAAAGATTGGAAAAGTGGCGCTGAGGAGTCAAAGGACTTGTTCCGAGGGTGCCCGGCTGGTGGATGGCAAATCTCCCTCATCTTTTCATTGTTTGGAGCCCCAGTGTCCCTGAGGGCCACTCGCACCACTTGTCACATCGTGTAAGAGTTACCAGTGCACCTTCCATCCCAAGTAGTCTTGGGAAGCAGTTACCTGACTTCACCCTCAACACCCGGATGACAATGGGCACTGTATAAATTCTGGAAACACACACTTAGATTGATTCCAATATTTTGATTTATTATCCTGTGTTTCTGATTCTACACCATGATACTATAATCCCATTCTTTCTTCCTTTTTTTTTTTTTTTCCCCAGTACTAGGGATTGAACCCAGGGCCGCTGCACTGAGCTACACCCCCAGCCCTTTTCTATTTACTTTTTAATTTGAGACAAGGTCTTACTAAACTGGTAAGTTGCCCAGGTTGGGCTTGAACTTGTGATCCTCCTGCCTCAGCCTCCCAGAGTGCTGGGATTACAGGTGTGTGCCACCATGCCTGGTTTATCGTCCTACTCTTTAACAATGTAATGGTGCTGTAATAGTGGCAGTGTGACCAAACGATAATCAATTTGTTTTTTAATTTTTTTTTTATTTGTTTTTTTTGAGACAGGGTCTCACCGTGTAGTCCAGGCTGGCCTCGAACTCACAGTGACCCTCCTCTGCAGCCTCCCAGAATGCTGGGATTACAGGTGTGCACCACCATCCCGGGCCAAACAACGACCAACTATAAAGTGTCTTTTTTTTTTTTTTTTGAGCTAGGGTCTTGCTATGTGGCCAGGTGGCCTCAGACTCCTGGGCTCCAGTGAACACCCCCCCGCAGCAGTCTCCCGAGTAGGCAGGCTTGGCTTACATGCAAGCGCCCCACACCCGGTGACTTCAGATACCTTTGCTTCTTGCTTTTTGTCCTCCGTCTTCATGGCGCTGTTACGCTCGATACCCTCACCTTGCGTGCTGTGAGCCGCCTTAAGCCTCACGCATGAGCCTTTCCAGTGCAAGCGGCCCCTCCTTCTGCTTGTGGGGCAGAGGCCTCTCACAATCAGAGGCCAGCCGGGACTGCATTCCTCCCCTCACACCATGGCTGAAATAGGACAAGAAACAGAAACGCAACTATGGTGAGACAGGGTGGGCTAGTGCAGGCTCAGGTGAGACCAGGCTCCCGGCTGCGGCAGCCCGTCCACTGCAGCAGGTGCCCAATGCGTGCTCGCTGAGTGACCAGCTGGCTACGTCACTGGTCTGGGTGTTGGGGGCACTGGGCTCGGTCTTCCTGAGAGGTGAGGTGCTTGCATCCTTCAGCTCACAGATGGAGAGGGGCAATCTGAAAGGCATACGATGCCTGGCCCATGCCATGCACTTAACTCTTCTGTTATTCTTTTTTCTTTGGCATTTTCCTAAGAAATTTCTTAAGAATTTAATTCAAGATGGTCAGTGGATGTAAGGCATGCAATGTCTTTGTGAAGGTTAAAAGGATCCAGTTACAAAAGAAGCACTGTGTACAGCCTCAAACCTCTAAAGTACAATGGGTCCCCTACTTTACAAAGTGCAAAAACTATTTCATGTACAAAGAAAGATGTAATGATGTAGGCACTAACCGCTCTGTTAAATGACTTAGTATGGAGGTGTGGTCCGGACAGACACGGACGAACATCTGCTCCGTGTATTTAATCAGGCAATGATCTCTCTCGTCTCTTACACTGCAGCTGTGCCAATCTCCCCGAGAGAGTGTTCTTGACAAAACCTGGTAGCAAGGTAAAGGCAGTGCTGCTGAAGAAGCAACCACACCTTACAGCACAGCAGCTGCTCAGAGCAGCCGGACACCCTGCCCAGCGGCGCGCACGCATTACTTCCAGGTCAGCACCTTCCTCATCCGGTGCACCCAGGGCTGAGACCACCCAGCACCTTTGGAAGCCGGGGGACGCGCCGTCCTGCACAGGCTTTTCTAGAACAACGTAGTCCTCGCTGGTCCTCTTCTTGTTGCGCTCCGGTCTGCGGCATGGGGCAAGGGCTATGGTGGTGGTTTTAATAGACTCAGGACACATTTTTCTGGGGAGGAAGGAAGTGCTTTGGCTTTGACACTGTTCCTCTCTTAGCCCCTGCCCATCTCCCCGGCTCTCCCTATGTCAAGGTCTTCTTCAGATCCTGATGCCACTAGAGATGCATGATTTCCAAAAATACTGGAGCTGCGTAAAGACAAAAAATTATTAGATAAATGGAATCAGGGCAAGGGGTAAAACTAGAGATAATTCATATATTTAAAAGCATTTTTGGAGGCTGGGGATATAGCTCAGTGGCACAGTGCCTGCCTGGCAAGCACTAGGTCCTGAGTTTGATTCCCAGTACCGAAAAAAAAAGAAATTAAAAACACTTTTGGTAAAAAGTTAAAACTTCAACATGTTTAGGGACACAACTATTCCTCCTACTTCTTCCCGTGTCTCCTGACCCTCTCTTGTTTTTAGCCTCTACAAGAGATGAAGGAGATGGCCATGCTGGAGCCACTCTCTGTCACCGCTTAGAAGCCTGGCCAAGGGAGGAGAGCACCCTTTGAATGACAGCAAGCGTTTCCAATTTCTCATCCTACTCCTCAGAAATCCACTTGTTTCCAACAACTGTGACATGCGGAAGGTCCTGGAAATTTTTAGGTGTTTAGTTTTAGTTTTGTTTTGTTTACTGGAGACTGACCCCACTGCTTCCAGCATGCTAAGCACCCACTCTACTGAGATAGATTAGGGCGTGGCGAGGCTGGCTGGGGAAGGGGGCGTGGCCCGTTAACTACACGATCCCAGACACATGCGCAGAACAGTGCCCAAAGCCCTGCACGTGGACTTCTCCTGAGAACTTGAGCAGGATTTCTTTTCTTTCCAATTCAGTGATATTAATGAATTAATTTATGTATTTATTATCTTTTGAGTGGCTTTATTTATTGGTACATTATATATATGTATATATGTATATTGATCACATTCATCACAGGGAGTTTGTACCTGTACATGATATATCTTGCTTCTTCTTTTTCTCCCATTCCCCTCCCCTCCCTTTTAACCCCTCTTCCCCTCATTTACAAAAGTTTTGTTTCCATTTTTTCCCTTCTATTCTCTCTCTCTCTCTCTCTCTCTCTCTCTCTCTCTCTCTTCTCTTCCTTTCCCCCTCCTGGCCTAGACCTGACCTCAGCCCGAGGCTGGGATCCCAGCGCTGCCTCTCAGGACCCGTATGTAGAAATTCTCATGGGTTTCCTTGAGATTTAGACAGCATAAAAGGACAGACACATCCGGGCCATGAAGGCTTTGCTACCCTAACTTCCCGGGATAGCCTACACTGTTTCCCAGATGCAGCATGTACTTTTATCTTTGCTCTCACCCTCTTTTTCTCTTTAGTTGGCCCGAGCTTGCTCTGCAGACCCAGTTTCTCTCCCACTCTTCATTTTTGCTTTCTTGAATAAACTTTGTGTTAGCCCACTAGGGGGGCCGAGGGAGGTTTTCACGGGTGAGGTCCCAGGTTAAAGAATGCAAGTGTGTAAGACATCGGCAACAGCAGGCGGCATGGAGCAGAGCAGAGAGCTAGAGCACGAGCCACCTGTGTCTTTACTGTATAATTCTTATACAGGTTGTTATCTTATATCTACATTCTTACAGAGTGCTGTAACCAGCACATGTGTGTTTACCTGTGCTAAGTCACGGCTACATGACTGTATCCCACTGTGTGGCTGTGCTAGACAAGCGGGGTCACGTCCTCAGGTGTCCTTAGACGCCCCTGAGCTTTGAAGCAGCCTGAGCGGTCCCCACACTTTGCCACTGCTTTTTGCTCATTTCATCCAATTCTTTGTTCGAGGCGAGAAGAACCTGGAATCCAACTCCAGAAGGAGAGGCGAGCAACCCGAACCCAGTGACACCCAGTTGGCGAGCCACTATTTAGAAACAAGCTCCCCGGTGACTACCCCTGAGCTGCACCCCCAGCCCCGACTGGCAAGCACTGAAGGTGATGGTGTGTGAACCGAGTCGAGTGCACGTGGCAGTTTGCACTTCCGTTTCCTTCTCATCAGCCTCTTCCAGAACACGCTAGTTTCAAGGTGCCATTGGTGGCATTAAATGTGGATGCCTCGGCTGTGTAGTGCACTGCTGGCGACCTTGTCACACTTACGCACCAATCCGAGCTGTGGCTTTCGCCTCTTCAGGCAGAGGTCAGAGCATGAAGGCGCCAGGGATCCACAGAGTTAACGAGGCTTAGAGACCTGTGTGAGGTGGCAGCTGCTCAAGCCACTGCCCCTTGTTAAAACGCCAGGCACTCTTAGTCCTGAGGTCAAGGTGGCCGAGAAGGAGCAGCAGAGCAGAAGGGGAAGGAAGCCTGTGTTTCAGATGAAGAGGCCACCACAGGGCTGGCATTGAAGAGCCCAGGGCTCCTTAGAGACAGAAAAACCCCAGGGCCCCTTGGAGAGCTGCTGCCACCCGTCCTTCCAGGGCAGAGCAGTTGTGCTCGTGATGCTTACCTCACTCTGATTTCTAAAAGATCTTTTGCAGAATTCCAGAATGGGTAGTAATTAACACAAACATGTAACTTCCGGCTCGAGTAGACCACGCGAGCTTTGCCGTGCCCTCCCTCCCCGTACCCTGCTCCCTCATGGTCTCAGGACAGCCTCCCGCCTCTGCCCGTGGCACGCGCACACCTTGCTCTGAGCGAGTCTCACTGCATGGTGGGTCTCGCTGCTCTGTCTGTCTGCCTCGTCCCTCTCCGTCTTCTCTTTTCGTTCTCTCCTTCCACCTGTCTCTCACATCTTGTCTGCCGGCCGCTCCTCTCCTTTCTCTCCAGCTCTCTCCCCGTGTCTCCGGGGGCTCTCTCCGCGTGGGCGCCCTCGCCTCTCAGCTTCTCCCGCCCTTTACCTGCGCGCCTCTGCTCACCTCCGCTCGTTCCCGCAGTGTCCTTCACACTCTTGGGTCCACGGGAAGCCACGTCCAACCCGGAGCACAACAGTGGCCGTGCCGGTGGCCAGGGATATGAGGGTAATTCCCAGGGGGACTTCGCTGCTAGGCCTAAATCTGTACGGCCAGGGTGGGGTGGGGGTGCTGAGCAGTAGACTCTTCTGTGGCCTGCAGTCTGCAGCGCCACAGTCCTCGGCGGCTTCCCGTCACAGGTGGCACCATTTCCTCTTGTCCTTGGGGCTGACCTCCAGGTCGTCGGTGGAGACACTTTGGCTTGCTCTTACTCAAGAACGATCTCATTTCATGCGTATCATTGATGCTCGTTTTGTTTGTATTTGCCATAACTCTTCTCCTATCTAAATGACATATCTGCTCGATGAATGTGACTAGATTTATTTAAGAATCATCTGCCTTTTTGGATTTAATTCTAATAAAACATATTTCATAAGGAATCCTCTTAGCCTGCGATCTAGGTTATCCAGAGCTAAGTCACATCGTTGGAGCATCTGGTCACCCAGGTCCTTGCTAGGCCTGGTCTCGCGCAGACCCCGACCACGGCACCCCCGAGGTGCTCTGGGAGCACTTGAGGGATTCTGACTCCCCGTGCGAGTCTCCTCTCTCCACACTCCCAGGGCTCTGGCAAACTAGGGAGGCAGGAACTGTGACTCATAGAGATTAAATTCAGGTCATGGCCTCACAGGATTTAGAATGAGACAGCTCCTGGGTCAGACTGGGGCTGAAGGGGCAGAATCGAAGCAGGTAAGGCTCAAGGTGGTTTGGGGCAGAACTGGGGGTAAATGGCGAGGGTGTGGTCTGCACGGCCGACCGCAGCTCCACTCTGAGTCGGGGGGACCCTTCCCCACGCCTGCCCCCGGCTTCAGGGCTGGGAGTGTTTATTCTTAGATATAAAAACAGCCCACACTGACTTCGCTTTTAGTTTTGTGTCTGTCAAATCATTCTTCCCCACCTGCTGTTGATTCCCAAAAGTCCTCTAATAGGGCTCAATTCTTTCATTTCTCAGGAGAGCTGAAATACAGAGACTTTAATAAAATGTAAATAATCAAAAGCAGTACATTTTCTTTTCTATTCTTTTTTTTTTTTTTTTTTTTTTTTTTTGTGGGTACCAGGGGGACGACCTCAGGACCTCGCGCGCCAACAGGCACCCGTGCCACTGAGCGATATCACCGGCCCCTTTTTCGTATGTGGGATCCGGGAGTCGAACTCGGGCCCTCGCGCTTGCAAGGCAGGCGCTTACGCCACTGAGCCATCTCACCGGCCCTCTTTTCTATTTTGAAGTACTTATTTATTTTGTTTTTAAAATTTTTTATTTTATTTGTACATGCTTGCTGTTCATGTAGTTTACAGTCGCCTTGGGGAAAGGCTACATGGTACATATAACAGCACATTTCTTTCTTCTTTCTAATCCCCTTCCCTCCTCTCCCCTCCCTCCTCCTTCAATTCCCAGTCCCATTTTTCATTTCTATTGATATTATTGATCTTAGCTCGGTTATGGTGTATTATTTACATTAATTGGGGTTATCAGGGTCCTGTACATGGCACATCTTTATTCTTCTTATCTCGCTTTCCCCTCCTCCTCACCCCTCACCCTTTTTTCCTTGGGCCACTTCCCTACTGCAAGAGATCCATCCCCTCGTCCCCTTCTACCCATCCTTTGTCATTCTCTTTGTACCTTCCCTCACTCAAATGAGAGATACCATATAGTATTAAAGCTTGTGTGTCTGGTTTATTTCACTCAACATTGTATCTCCCAGGTGCATCCATTTTCTTACAAATGTCTCAAATTTGTCATTCTTTATAGCCAAGTAGTATTCCACTATATGTAGATACCACATCTTATTTATTCAATCATCTGTAAAAGCAGTGCATTTTCTCAAAAGGATAAGAAAGAGAGCGAGCGATAGGGCAGGACCCCCTTCCTGAGGCAGGAGCTGAGTACACGGCAGGGCCTGGAGCTTCCCAGGGTCACCGCCTGCTCCACAGCTGTGGTTGGGATCTGCCGTGCCCGGGTGCCCAGAGGGTCCTTCTCCAGGCCTCCCATCCCGTCCCTCCTGGCCATGGGGAACGGTCGTCGTCCTCTCTCCCAAATGAGTCACTCTCCACCCCAGCACCCGAGCAGCGGCAGCAGGAGGAGGGCGTGGCTGGGCATTTTCTTCTTCTCTCCTGAGAATCATCTCGGCTGGAAGCCAGGACGCCTTTTCCTCCTCCTCTCAACTTGCTTTTCAGTCTCGTTCAGCCTGACTGGGATCTGTGTGCCGTGGCACTGCTGAGGGCGCCCAGGGCTCCGTGCCCTCCTTCCTGCTGGGAGGAGCGGCCGGCTACATGACGCTGTGCCCCTCGAGGGAGGAAGGGTCCAGCACAGGCAGTGACACGGCAGGGAGCAAAGAGGCCACAGGGGCGAGCGGGACTCCTGGCTTTGGACCCACACTCCCCGTTCCTGTCTGGAGGCCACTTCTCAGGGGATGTAAGCATAAACTCCCCCCCTACCCCTTGGCTAAGTTTTAAATCGGACAAGCCACAAGGACAAAAATCAAATTTCCCAGAAGGAAAAATGTACTGGGATGTGTTCTAACAATGATCCTCATCACCTGTAGAAAATTTTTAATTATTTTAAAAAAATTTTGAGAAAGGATCCTGCCATGTAGTACAGCCTAGCCTTGACCTCACTGTAATCTTCCTGCTTCAGTCTCCCCAGTATTAGAGAAGAATTGAAATGGCCCTGATCCGTCTTTGAAAAGCAATAGCAGCCCTGCGGGAGGCTTACCTTCCCTGCACCTCCATCTGCCTCCTCCAAAACCACCCTGCATAAACGCATCTAATTGAGTAGCGCGATTGCTACGCAAAAGCAGCTTCTACAAAAGCTGCCCCCAGAGCCCTTCCTTCCCTCCCCCAGAGCGCCCACCAATGAACCACGTGGTTACCGCTCCTAACAGTTTCTGCTGCGTGTCCTGCGTCCAGCCGTCTTCACAGCACTCCCCAGACACCGGGTCACCTAGTGTTCGCAGCTGCTCTGTGCCTTAGGTGCCACGAGATCCCCACTTTACAAATGAGGAAACTGAGGCACAGAGCGGCCTCAGCTCACCCTGCTCAGGCTCCTAAAGCTGGCAAGTGGCGGAGTCAGAACTCGAGCCGGGGAGGCCTGGCTCCCGGGCCACGTTCTCGATCTCTAGAAAAAGAAGCATCGTTCGCAAGCGTCGCTCCCAGAACCCCAGCGGTGCCCGTCAGGCCGCGGCGTCCGCACCTACGCCCCCTCTTCCAGAGGTTCGGGGGCCTCTCCCAAAGCCGCTGGTGCTCACCAGGGTCAAATCCAAAATGAAACTCGGGCAATACTTGCCAGGAGGGCCGTGCCGGTAGAGTGCGTGTGCTAGACGAGGATCGCCGGGCACAGCTGTCAGCGGTCCGAACCGGATTCCCGCTCAGGGGTCAGACAACAGGAGGGGACACCGTCCGTTTACAGAACGGGAGGCCGCTGTACCCAGTGTCAGACATTTTAGGGTCCAAACATTTGCATATAAATAGAAAAGTCACAGAGACGCAGTATCACTTTGGAATTTTTCTTTGTCCAACTTTGGCCAAAACATTTTTAAAAGTTCTTTTAGGAGTGACCCGAATTCCAGATTCCTTCTGCCCTGCCCTGTAATTTTAGCATCTTCTGATTTGGATTGCCTTGAGACGTCTAGACGAGGAGTCTGCTTTCTCTTTCTAGTTTTAATCTGGCTTCTCCGGTGCCACAGTGGCCCTGCCCACCCCGAGGTTGTGCCAGCGGCTGTCATGGTACTGGATGCCCCGCGCCACCCGTCGCCCTCTACCCTGTAATCTGGGGCCACCGCGGACGCCCGTCCTTCCAGCAGGCATCTTCCAGGCACGCGCCACACTCCCAGGTGACACGGACTCTCGTGAGTCCCGCAGCTGCAGTGGCCTCCCAGGTGAGGGTTTTGCAGTGGTCTCTGCAGCTCCCGGCCCCTTCCGTGCTCTGTCCTTGCCTCTGGGTGACAGTAGCTTTCTGCTCTCTGCGACAGTAAACCTGAAAACTGCCCGCTGCCGCCCTGACGTTAACGCCTCTGTTTTTCCAGCGGCTTCGTCAGCACCTCTTTCTTGGATTCCTTCCTCTTTGAAATATCCAAAGATTTTCTGTTTTCAGAAGGGAAGCTGTTACAATATTCGGTATAATTAGATTTCGGGAACGTGACTTTCAAAACTGGGATCTGGGGCTGGCCAGCTTAAAGCTGGGTGACTTCTCACTCATGTAAAGTGGGGTGTCTGCAATCCACACGAAGGGCGCCACAGTGACGTGAGCTGTCACCATGCATGTGCCTGGCATGAAGTGGCTGCTGGAGGGAAGGGCTGGGGAGCAGGTGGCCGCTGTGACGGAGTGTGCAGCGCTGAGAGGGACTGCGCTGGAGAGACGCAGGAGGGAAGAGATCCTCGGACCAGGAGAGCTTCCTCTGGCTCCCCCAGAGAACACGCCCACCTCGAAGGCCACCGCGACTACAGGAAAAGGTCAGACCCGAGGTTTGACTCTGCAGACAGCAGGGTTGTATTCAACTCTCATCTATTCCCTTGCCAGTCTCTCCTGTGACGTTTAGGGTATCTTTTAAAAGGAAGCCCATGGGCCGGTGAGATGGCTCAGCGGCATAAGCGCCTGCCTTGCAAGCGCAAGGGCCCGAGTTCGACTCCCGGAACCCACATACGAAAAAGGGGCCGGTGATATCGCTCAGCGGCACGGGTGCCTGTTGGCGCGCGAGGTCCTGAGGTTGATCCCCCGGTACCCACAAAAAAAAAAAAAAAAAAAAAAAAAGGAAGCCCAGGGCCGGTGAGATGGCTCAGCGGCATAAGCGCCTGCCCAGCAAATGCGAGGTCCTGAGTTCAACTCCCGGAACCCACATAAAGGAAAAAAGGGGCTGGTGATACCGCTCAGCGGCACAAGCGCTTGCTGGCAAGCACGAGGTCCTGAGGTCGACTCCCGGTACCCACATTAAAAAAAAAAAAAAGGGCCGGTGAGATGGCTCAGCAGCATGGGCGCCTGCTGGCGCGCGAGGTCCTAAGTTTGGCCTCCGGTACCCACAAAAAAAAAAAAAAGAGGAAGCCCAGAGTTGAGGTGGAAGGGAGGCGTGGGCAGATTCCCATGAGTCTGGGAGAACAGAGCCTAGGAGTGTCACTGGGCTGTCCTGCCAGCAGCAGTGGCCCTTCCACGGCCACTATGAGAAAGTCACTTTCCCTGGCCCAGGGCGCGGCAGTGACCGGCCGGCAGCACTTCCTTGGCGAGGGGCACAGGTGTCCTCAGCCCCACGGCTTATTTCTACTCCCCCTGCAGCCTGTTGTCGCACACGCAGTGGCCTAGCACAGCCACAGTTCCCTTACCAACGTTCCCTTACTGTGCAGGGGTCAAAAACCCAAAACAAAGTTGACTAAGGCCAAGGGGCCGGTGGCGCTGCTCCTCCGGCGGCTCTGACGGAGAATCTGTTTCTCTTTTCCAGCTTCTGGAGTCTTCTGGCCTTGCTTGGCTTGTGGCTTCATCTTCAAACGTCAAACCTCACTCTGACTCTGACCCTCCTGCCGTCCTCCATAAGGACCTAGTGATGACATCAGGCTCTCTCAACTAAGCCGAGATAATATTTCCCACTGTAAGATCCATAAAGGAATCACACTTGCAAAATCTCCTTTGCCGTACAGGGCAACAGAGCGAAAGAAAGGTTAAGGGGATGCGGATGTGGATGTCTCTGAGGAATCGTTATTCTGTCTCCTACAGACCCTGTTTCAATATCCTCATGGCCTCCAGCTCCATAAAGAGTCAGACCTGGGGACGGAGAGCAACCCAAGCTGACAGCTAGGTGGAAAAAGCAGGGACCTCAATTCTACAAACACAAACTGAATTCTACTGCAACTCTGTGAGCCTGGAGAAACGTGTGAAGCTCCAGAGGCGGACATGGCCCAGCCCACGCCTTGACTGTAGACCTCTAAGGCCGGGCAAAGGGCCCGTCAGGCCCCACCCGGGCTTCTGACTCACAGGACTGTGAGCCAATGAAGTGCTGTTTTCAGCTGTCACTATGTAGCCCAGGCTGGTCTTGAACTCACAGCGATCCTCCTGCCTCAGCCTCCCGAGTGCTGGGATTACAGGCGTGTACCACCATGTCCGGCAACAATGGAGAATCTTAGACTCTCACCCAACTCCCAGGCCCAAACCTATTTCTAGACTAGAAATGAAGGGAAGGCAGAAAGACCCAACAGCGTCACAACATGCAGGTGCCATGAATCTTCCTCCTGCCTTTCAAAAGGGACCTCCACCATTTACCACGGCTGCAGCGCAACGGAGAAAGGGAAATGACCAAACCTTTACAGAGTTACAGACCCCACTGGGCTGATGCTGGTAACTGATCTAAAACACCACTATGATCCACAGGTCAGGTGCGGCTCACAGAGTTCAGAAAACAAATGGACTCTTACCCCAAGTTCATCTCCAGGCCCCATCTGTGGGCATTTCCACGTTAAGTAGGAGCCACGGCAGAGTCACAGGGCCATTTGAGATTTATTTTTCAGTAGATTCAGCGTGGCTCCAATTGTCCACGGCCGGTCAGGGTGCAGTTTGGGGGCTGTGTAGCCCCAGTAGAGAAGCACTGCATCGACCCCGAGCTACGGAGCAAGGCCACAGTGAGTTCTCACGCCACAAGCGAGGAGCCCGCGTGGGCCACGCAGGTCCGCGACATCCCCTGCGCCTGCGTCTCCAGCCTCTCTCCCTCCGCAGTCTGTGTCCAGCTGACTCAGGAGGGCAGGGCTTGGTTTCGTCTGGTTTGGGGTGGTTCTGCGCGATGCACCAGCACCACAGGAAAGCGGGCTGCTGCGGCACTGCGCCCCCTCGGCGTGGCCCGGGGGACAGCGGGAGGGAAGCCGCCAGCGGACGGCGCTGAACGATGCACCTGCTTGCTTCTGCGGGCCAAGAGGTGAGCAGCGCCACAGCTCAGCCCGATCAGAGCAGTGGCTGATGGTTTGGCGGCATAAGCTGGAATCTGTGAGTTGAAGCGAGTCTGGGGGAGAGGAAAGGGTGAAATGGTGAAAGCCAGGTGTTCTCCATGACCGGTTCCCAGGGCGGCTCGTGCGTGCACGGCGGCGGAGCGCCTTCTCCAGCGAGCACGGAGCCGCGCGAGGCGCTGTCCCCGGAGAGCCGGGGTCGGGCGGAGCGCGCCGTCCTGACGTCCGCGTGGAAAGAGCTGCTCGCGCCTCCCGCGCGGCCCGCGGCTTGGACGCCTGTGTCCCGGCCACGTCGCCGGCCAAGGAGACCGTGACGCTAAGGAAAAGGCCGTTTTCATTTTCTAAACTGAGGCAAAACTTCGTACAATAAAATGCACAAATATGTGTGTAGAGATACATGCATATCCACGTACGTCCCTGTAATCGCCACCCGGAAAGGGACACGGACCGCGCTTATCCCCGCCCCGCCTGTCCCCACTGCGGACCCCTCCGCTCTGCGCTCCCCCAGTTCCGACCTCGACGCTCTTCGGCTGCGCGTGGCCGGAGCTGTCTTTCATTCCGCAGCGGCCGTGGAACCCACTCACGTCCCTGCGCGGAGGGCCGCTCCCGCCTGCGCCCGCGGTGGCGTCCGCGGGACTGCGCCGCGGTCCTGACTCGAACTGCGCTGGCGGCCTCGGGAGCAAAGCTGCTGCGAAACGTGCCGTTTGGGGAGTGTAGGCATTCATTCCTGCTGGATACGTATTTATATTCCCTAGAGGAATTGCTGGGTTATAGGGTGTTTAGTTTTAGTGTTGCCCCACATTTTCCCAAAATAATGGTATCAGTGTACACTCCACTGACGACGCATGAGGTTTCAGTGGTTCGGCACCCTTGCCAGTTCTTGGTATTGTCAGTCATTTAAGTTCTGGTCGGTTTTGTGTGTGCATGTACTGGCATCTCGGCTTGGTTTTAATTTTCGTTTGTCTGATAAGCCATGGTATTGAATGCTGTTGCAAACGTTCACTGACTATTTTGATGTCATTTTTCGTTAAGCAGCTTTCAAATCTTTTGCCTATTTTTAAGTCACACTGTCTTTTTCTTATTGGTCATGGTCCTTCTACACCCTGGATATGAGTTCTTTGTCGGACGTACTTACTACAGTATCTTCCCTTGTCCTTGACTCCCTCTCTTAAAAACATAGTCTGATGCTGGACTTTAGTGAGGCCTAATCATCAAACTTTCCTTTTACAATTAGTGCTTTTTGTGTTACACTAATATCCTGTCCTACCTCAGGGTCCTAAAGAGACTTTTCTCACAGGAGTTTTTGGGATTATAGGATGGCGTATTTATTTGTTTATATGACGGTGCATGTAAATGATCCTCGGACAGTTCTTTGTACACAGCTGGCATTTAAAAGAGAAAAAACAAGCGGGAAACGAGCAAGCTGTGGTCCCGGCCATGCTCTCTCTGCGCGCTGTCGTCTGGGAGAGCGGGTGTGGCGACAAGGGGACTCCCTGGGAAACGTGGGGACGCGGGGAGGCGAGGCGGTCTGCGAGGCGTCACTGTGGATCCCTACAGCGGAGGCTGAGGTTCAGGTGGAACTTGGGGGGCTTTGACCGGAAGTCACCTCCAAGTGTGGTGGAGACGTGGGTCTCCTCCGGCTCGGCCCGCTCCGCCCTCCTGGCGTTGTTCACATTCTCCGTGGCCCCGCTGCCGGCTGGTGTCTGAACCCAGGCCATGTCCATCTTCATGCTCACGCTTCATTTAATTACTATGATTGTTCTTCCCCTGTCCTCCATGAGCCCTCCCTCCCCACAGTTCCTCGTAGCATTTTAAGTGACCTCCGCCCTGTGGCCCTCAGCGGCTCCCTCTGCGATCTGGGTCCTGGCTGTTGCTTGGCCTCCTCCAGGCCGCGACTCCCGGCCTGGTTCATTCCCGACCTCCTCCTCCTCCACCACGGCGGCCCTGCACACGGCCCACTCCGTGCCCAAGGCCGGGCGCTCTCACAGGCCCACTCCCAAGCGCAGCTCCACGGACCGGTCCATTTTCCAGACTGTGGAGCACAGCAGAACGCAGGCCCGAGGCCAGGCTCGGACCAAAGGTACGGCTGTGGGTTAGTAACCGCCTCGATGTCTCGGGGAAGGAAAAATCCCTCTAAAAAAAAGTACTGTTACACAAATTAAGTCTCTTCTCTCTCATTACTGTACACGCCTGTCTCCTCAGCATCAGATTTTCACTCTGCAGAACCGCTGTCTCTTCACGGTCATCCTGGCTGCGCTGTCTCTGTCCTTGTTTTTTTCTTCCCCTCTCTGAGGAAACAACCATCCCCGACACCATATTAATCTGTCCTCCCCATGGGAGACTTGGGCCCTTCGTCTGCACACGGCCGGGTTATACGTGGTCGGACTTGAAAGACAAAAGTGACTTCACATCCTCACGCGCAAGGCTGCAGGGGCCGCGGGACGTGTGTGAAGGACAGTGGGGAACTCAGAGGTCTCCAGTGTGTGCAGCTGTGCGTGGGGGAGGCCAAGCGACCTGAGTCTGTGGCTGCAGGTTGGAGGCTCCCGAGCCTGTGGATGTGGCGGAGGCCCTGAGCCTCTGTTGTGAGCCCATTCTGGACACAGACTCCCTCCCAGTTGCTTCCCTAACTAAAAAATGCAAACATTTTCCAGAGCTGACTGACGTAATATTCTTCTTGCTATGGTTGGGATACGGTTACACTGTGTCCCCCAAAGGTTCATGGGTAAAAAGCTAGCTCCCCAGGGTGGTGATGGACTAATACCCTGCTCTGTAAATTC
The DNA here is from genome assembly GCA_028451465.1 of Erethizon dorsatum. Classification (NCBI taxonomy): domain Eukaryota; kingdom Metazoa; phylum Chordata; class Mammalia; order Rodentia; family Erethizontidae; genus Erethizon; species Erethizon dorsatum. The sequence continues at coordinate 167,450,503 of CM051822.1, forward strand.
CTAACATAATGGAAGGAAAGTCCACACTATCTCACTTCATCATGAGATTTCAGAATACCAGTTTTTTAAAAACCCTAAATCTTCCAGAGAAAGAAACGGGTGTTTTATAAGAGATTAGTAATCAAAATATGAGCTCATAACCAGTAACCTAGAAACACCATTGTGTTCAAGAAACATCAAAATTCTGAGGGAAAATGATACCCAACTTATAATTTTATAACCAGCTAAACTATGACTCAGCTGTGAGGATGGAAAATTTACAAACATAGGAGATTATAGAGCGCTAGACCCATCTTTCTCTTATTCTGGGCACACAGCTATGTTACATTTCTCTTGTAGCTTGATATGGCTACACACCTAAGCTCTAGTCAGAGTACTATGAAGGGAAAGAATAGATATAACTTGCACTTCATTTGCCCAAGTATAAATTCCTGTTCCTTGATTTCTGCTTGTATTGTGTATGTATTTTTTATTATTAGCATATTGTGATGTTTTGCGATCTCAATAAACTTTTCTGGCTAGGTGGGAGACCAGCGCTCCTGGAACTCGACAGTTGTTAGCAGTAGCAAAGGGCCCAGTGTGAGCCTAGCCCAGAGTAGGTACTCTATAAATGTTTGTTGAATGACTACATGAATGACAGGTCCATCTAAGGGACAGAGATCAAATGGAGGAGAGCAGTTAGGGATTAGGACAGGGGCCAAGTGGATTCGAAAGTCCTGTGTAGGTAGAGAGCAGCATTCAGGGCGAGGATCACAAGAAGGGGAGGGAAGTCAATGCTGCAGGCGAGTGCTGGAGCAGAGTGAGGATGTGAAATCAGAAAAGGATGCAAGAAACAGAGCTGTGTTGGGGAGGAGAGTGGACGATCGCCCCAAGCCTCCCGTCACGACCCAGACCTCTTCTTTCCTCTCTGCAGCTCCCTTCACCAGGACGACAGCAAAGGCAACGGCGACCTGGGAAGAAATCCACAGAGCCAGCTGGAGGAGCCGGCGCCGGGGGTCGGGGGGCAAGGAATGAGTCTCCCTGGGCTTTCCCCTTTCACAGCCTCAGTAGACTCTGGGGCGCCTGAGCCCTGAACTCCAGAGCTCAACCCTCCGTCAGGGGACCTCTGAAGGAGGAATCGCAGATTTGAAATCGGACATGAGTAGAGGAAGGAATGTTTAGACTCCGAACCTGGTTCTAATTTGGAAATAAAAAGACAGTTGGAGCTAGAATTTTCCAGTTAAAAAGAAAACATTTATCCAAGATACGAAGAAAAGTGAGACAACCCCACACTGAGAGCCAGGAGGGAGGGAGGGGCGGAGGGAGGGGCGTCTGTGGATTTGCTACTTGGAGTCATGGACGATGGAATCAGGGTCAGTACACAGAAGGGTGGCTGTCTTTGCTTCCGGAAGTCCTGTGTCCGTCAGATTCCTGTGGCCTCCCTACCCTCTCACTCACCTACTGCTAAATCGCTTTCTGGGTCCCAGGAGTCCAAAGAGAAGCAGCTTCGGGAGCCAGCGAGCAGGGGAGAGTTTTTCCTCTTCTCACCTCGAATGGATGAGGTGGAAGTTGTCATGGGGAAGGCCACGACCAGCGGAAAGACGGGCCGCCGAGGCAGAGTAAGGGGCTACCCCAGGGCCTGGCCGGAAGATACAGTTTCAGGAAAAGAGCTGGATTCGGGGCAGCCTTGTGGGCGCATGGGGCATGGGTGCGAGCGCTCCAGAGTTTGCCTTCTTACTTTTCTTCTCTTTCCTAGCAGGAGTCGCTATGGCGCTTATAACTGCTACTGGGTGGGGAGGCCAGAATCCAGTCCTCTCTGCCTGGGTAGGGGCGTCTCTGTGCTTTTACTGTTCGGGCTGCTTCCGGAGAGGTACCCTGGAGGGATCGAGGTAGAAGAGAGGGACGAGCTGGCCGGTCAGAGGGCACAGACAGGAGCATGAGCTGGGCGGGAAGCAGAGTGAGCCTCAGTCTTGTGGAGGGAGCCCGCCCGCTGAGCTAGAGGCAATCTGCAAGCTATTTCCCTGGCCAACGCCTCATTTCCAAAGAGAAGTAAAGGAAGCAAATGGATGTTAAAGACCAAAGGCGTCTGTTTGGGAGGGGGAGGTTTGGAGGACACGGCTGTGTGAATAACGCGTCCGCTTGCCCTGGACGCTCCGAGGGTGGGGAAGGTGGGCACTGGGTGAGTCAAGCACTGAAGCACCAGTGTCCTTGGGTCTGTCTTGGCCGGGGTCCTAACTCACCTGAGTGTCCAGTGCTAGGCTTCACAACCAGCAGCACCCTGTAGTAGACACCATGTAAACTCAGAGACTCAAGGAAAAAATGTAACTTGTTTTGCTACAACCAATCTGACTTAGCTCTTAAACTCTTGTTCTTACTGATGACAGAGAGGTCATGGTAAGGGATGGGGATACCAATTTAAGTTTGCCAAATATTGCTATTTCAGTTTCATTTCCTTTTAAAAGGGCCTCTTTTGGAGTGCGCCCTATGGGATTCTATTTATGTGAAAGTCTAGTACAGGGAAAAGTGAACTAATGACGACTGCGGTCAAAATTGTGGCTACCTCTGAGGGTGGTGGTGTGGAGGGGCAGGGAGGAGCCTTCCGGGGTGCAGGGGACGCCGCGATCTTGATCTGGAAGGCAGGTGCTGGAGCCGGTGCATAGGTTAAAGCTCAATGACTTGAACGCAGGACCTGTCCACTTTGCACATGCTCCTATTTGTACATATTACCATTTATTTTAAGCCTTAACATAAAAATCAACAAAAAGAAAAACATTTCAAGGCACAGATTGTGGAACGAGAATTCCTCATTTCCAGTCCAGTGTTGGTGTGATCTCGCCTGTTTTCCTTAACTCTTCTGGGTCTCAGTTTCCCTCTTTGTACAAAACAGGATGATAACAGTGCCTTCTTCGTGGGTTTGTTGTGAAGCCCAAAGAATAGTCCTACCTTTAGTAAGCGTGCTACAAATTTTGTCGTTATTTTCTGTATTGGTTTTAGTTAATGGTTTGCATTTTCTTGAAAATAAGGGAAAACATTTCCATTTATATTTCACTGGAAAGTTATCGGGAGTTACAGGGTTGTGAGGTCTCACTGGCAGGAGTCACCTGTTTGGTTTGCTGGCCCCTGCATAGGGAGGAATTGAGCAGTTTCCACTGCTGTGAGTTGGGGTGAACCCAGCAACGCGCGAGAGTCCTTCCGAGGGCTCTGCCCCGGGTAGGGGCGCTCCCACCACCCCGTGGATTCGGAGCAACTTTGCTGCCAAAGCAGCGCCCTCTGTCTTCCAAGACCTGGAGGCGCAGGCGGTCTTCTGCCCTCAGCCTGGGAGAGGGACAGCTGCGGCCTTTCTGGGAGGGGGTCTGTGAGAATCTCGTTTCCTCTCGGGTGTCTGCCAAGAACCTCTTGAAAGGCTGGATCTTAGCAGCTGGAAAGCTTTTCCCTTGGAAAACATGAAGCACTTCCTCTCTGCTTCTCAGGAGAGCACGCAGAGACGGTGTCAGCCAGCGCCTTCTCTCTAACAAGGGGCCCAGGCCTGGACCCCCGTAAGCGCCGGGCGCTGTGACTTTGAGGCCCCCGCCCTGCCCCCAGCAGTTACACCTTCTCCACGTCGTCCCACGCCGGGCCCTTGGTGCAACACAGTCCAGTCCCTGTGCACCGATGTTGGTACCTTCCTGCCTCATTCCTCTCGATTCGGCCTCCCGTCAGCCTGCGAGCGTCTTGGGGACACAGTGGTCCTGCTTGGGCCTAGAGGACTAGGAAATAGGGACCCACGGTTGTTGATAAGGTCTCTGGATTTTACTGTGGAGATTCTGAATGCCCGTGGATTCCAGCATGGAAGTTCTCTCATACCACTGAAAAATTCAGCTCCGCAGCTATCGACACCCACGCGTGTGCACACGGCTGCTCTGTCAGACATGTTGGATGTATTTATTTCTTAGGTAAATGATCAATATGTCACCCTCTTTTCCTTTGATTAAGGCATGGGAGGGCAAGAAGCACCCTCCTCAAGGACGTCAGGGACCCACACAGAGCTGAGAGGAGCAGGAGGCTCCTCAGGTCCCCGGTCCCCCGCCGGCTTCCTGCCCGAAGGATGTGGCGCTCCAGCTTCAAGGGCCACTCAGGGTTGTCCATGGCCACCGAGGTTGCTGGTCTCCCCAGAACCCACGGGGCCCATGGGGGACTCTGGCTCCCTGGCGGGCCTGGGCCAGTGTAGGCGCCACGGGGGCTGTAGGGAGCCGGGTCGAAGGTGTTTCTCAGGGACAGGAAATTTCTCTAGAAAAAGAAAAGCCGTAGTTTCAGATTTATCTCCCTCTCCTCTCTCCCACGTGGACTCTTCTGGAATTGTCTTCCCGTCCAACCAGCTCCCCGGCCTCGTGCTCCTTCCCGGCACCTTCCCTCCCCATCGCGGGCTGCTCGCTCGGCTCCGCCGCCGCCTCCCCGCGCTCGCTCAGGGCGCGGCCGTCGCAGCCGCCGTCCCGCCGCTCCTACCCCGGGGCTTCCCGCGTGTCAGGCGCTCACCGCGGAGGGAAGAGCCAGCGCGGCGAGGGAGCTCTCCCGGGGCTTCGGGGACCCGCGGCCCCGTTTGCGGGAAGTCGCGCGCGTTCCGGTTGCAGCGGGTGCGCCGGAGCCAGGGGAGGCTGCGCGGCCCGGAGCTGGAGGCCGGGCCGTCCCACCCGAGGTCTCGCCGGGTCCGGCGTGGGCGGCCGTGCTGGGCCCGGAGCTCAGGCTGGTTGCAGGTCTGGAGATCACGCTGGTTCCAGCAAAGCTCGTCCCGGATCCAGTGCTGGCAGACGTGCTAGTACCACCGGAGGTTCTTCCTGAAGATGATCGTGAGTAACAACACGTATCGCGCGTATATACCTCCTACCCATGCCGGGCTAAATTCGTCACACGGATATCGCACTTACTGCTCACTTCAGCCCTTTACCACAGACACCATCATCATCACCAGCTAAGACGAGGAAAGCGAGGGTTGGAGACGTCGATGGCTGCCCGGATTCACGCAGCAGGAGATCGAGCCCAGGCTACTGAAGCTGTACTTCTAGGTACTGCGGCTGGGGTTCCCTGACCTAGTGTTACTGCTAGGTAAGCTAATTCCATATTCTGCTAGAGAAGATTCAGGACGGATAAAAGTGTAGTAAAGGAATTACAGGGCCGAAGGGGTAGCTCCGCGCTCACTTAGCATGCACGAGGCCCGGGTTCCACCTCCGACTGCAAAAATAAAAGGGAGGAGGGGAATCACAGGACCAGATGAAACTAACATATGTTAGTTTGTTCTTAGAGTATTATTGCTCCCTTCTTAGAAAGTATTTCTCCGAATAATATTCAGAAAACACCCACATCGAAATCACCTGGATGAGCTTGTGGACAGTAAAGATCCTTAGACTCCAGTCTGAATGAGTAGGAGTTTGAGATGGGGCCCGGGTGTCTGCATATTCAGCAAGAGCCAGGCGATGCTACGGGCAGTAAACTCCAGGGCTCCCAATCACTGTGGCAAAGGTTGGAAAACAAGTTATGTGCGGCTCAAATACGTAACATTACGGGGTGTAGGCGGAGGTCCACAGGCACAGGAGAGATTCTCAACTTCTTAGTGGCTCTGCCACACTTGAGGCGATGCCTACTTTTTGCCCCTCACTCCCCTAGAGGACAAGGACGTGCGGTCTCCTCCGCGTCTGTTTTCTTGTCTCATTTGTGACTCGTTTTCCTACTAACTGGGATTTGGGAACCCAGCACCTCGCCCTGCACGTGTCTATCTTTTCTTTCATCTTACCCAAATTAACATAGGATTACAGTCGAGCTTCATTTAGATAAGGCCCCCCAAAACTTCAGCGTGGTACAAATGAATGTTATGATCCAAATTATGCGTAAAACTAAGTAGGAAAGTGGGATGACCAAGACTAGGATGACACGTGAAAGAGGGAGTGGATTTTAATCTGAAAAGTTATGGAGGACAAAATAAATTACCCAAAACAGTAGGAGACCTAATTCTGTTCTCTGCGATGACGCCGCACAGCCGTGCTTCCCATCTGTGCAGAAGGAGAGGGCCAGCAGCGCGCTTAATTGGGGGCCAGAGCTACAGAAATGGAGTGGAGTCTGTTTGATTCTTTTTTTTTTTGTGGGTACTGGGGGTCGACCTCAGGACCTCGCGCGCCAGCAGGCGCCTGTGCTCTGAGCGATATCAACGGCCCTTTTTTTCGTATGTGGGTTCCGGGAGTCGAACTCGGGCCCTCGCGCTTGCCAGGCAGGCGCGTACGCCGCTGAGCCATCTCACCGGCCCCAGTCTGTTTGATTCTTAAATTCTATTCTCCAGTCTGAGGCTACTTAGGCTGATGTGGAATCAGGAGAGAAATTTAGTTTGTAGACACAGAAGAGTAGTATTTTAAGAACAGCCAGCTCCTCTCTTTCTCACTATTTCACTCGCCCACCATAGCACACGAGTTACCCCTTTCACGAACGCGGACCCGGAGGCACAGAGAAGCAGCTCCGCACAGCTCATGGTGAGCAGAACTATGATTCGGGCGCAGGCCCCTCCTGATCATTGCCTCCTGGGTGAGACCTTGTTCCACAGAAGCGATTACAGCAAACCGGTGATTCTCGCTCTATGGAGGAGAATCTGGACTAATCCCAGTAGTGACTGCCTCTCCCACAACTCCTTGTCCACTTTTAAATAACATCACTCGCCGTTTCCTAAAAGTAGGAGGTGCAGTAGCAACCAATATACAAGGAGCAGGTCTTGTTTCTGCGTCTTCATGTGTCTCCTTGCGGCTGGGAAGCAAGATGCTTGGATCGCAGATGTGACTAAGACCTAGAGAGCAAAGAACAGAGAATTCCCGAGAAAGGAGCGCTCAGGGTGAAAAAACAAAGGCTTCCAGGAGTTTGGATCTCCTAAGTACGGATTCTCGGAAAGAGCCTGGAGCTTGGGGGGCGGGAGGCTAACTGCCCGGGCTCCTCAAGCTTCCTCCGTGTGAGAAGAGCTGCAGGGCTCCTTGCAGCTTCATGTGGGCTGGGGAGGGCTGGGCAGTTGTCCTGAGAGTCGGCCAAGCGTGCGCAGGTAACAAAGCAGCGCTGAGCCTAGGAAGGAATAGACCAAGGATCAAGAGGAAGAACCAGACTGACGTGGTCACGCTAGGTGGGTCACAGGGCTGGGGTAGAACAGGAAGTGGACAGAAGTAAGGAGATGAAGGCTGTCAGAGTCTCCTCTGGGTGAAGACTGGCGGATCCCAGTTTTCTGTCAGGGGATCCACCCTCCAAGGGGTTCAAGAAACCTGTTCAAGCTCAAGACTTTGTTTCCAGGTCAAGAAGTCCGGTGGGGGCCGGTGAGAGGGCTCAGCGGCATAAGCGCCTGCCTGGCAAACGCGAGGTCCTGAGTTCAACTCCCGGTTCCCACATAAAGGAAAGAAAGGGCCGGTGATATCGCTCAGCGGCATAAGCGCCTGCCTGGCAAGCGCAAGGTGCTGAGTTCGACTCCTGGTACCCACATAAAAAAAAAAAAAAAAGAAGAAGTCAGGTGGGCGGGCTCAGCATGGAGGAGCCCCCTAATGAACTTAGCTGGGAGACAGCACCCCTCATCTCTGAAGCAAATGAAAATGTGAGACTCACAAGAGAACAGTAGCTAGGACTCTGGGCTTCGGGTTAAGAGAAAAACAGAATGTTGCAGAGTACGCTGGCGGCACTCAACAGCGCACCGAATCCACAGAGGAAGAGAGATCCATGTGCAGTGAGGCCATTTTGGGGGGGGAGTCTCTTTGACTCCATTTTGGGTTGCTATTACAAAATACCCAAGGCTGGGTACTTTTTTTTTTTTTTTTTGTGGGTACCGGGGGTCGACCTCAGGACCTCGTGCGCCAGGAGGCGCCCGTGCTGCTGAGCGATATCACTGGCCCCTTTTTCGTATGTGGGATCCGGGAGTCGAACTCGGGCCCTTGCGCTTGCCGGGCAGGCGCTTAAGCCGCTGAGCCATCTCACCCGCCCAAGGCTGGGTACTTTATACAGAAAAGAGGTTGATTTAGCTCACAGCTTTGGAGGCTGAGAATCCAATATTGAACATTCTTGTCTGCTCAGCTCTGGCGGGGCCCTTCTGGCTACATCCCAACATGGCAGATGGCATCGTAGCAGGTACCACTGAGAGGGAAAATCACATGGCGAGATATGAAGAGAGAGATCCGGGGAGATGCCAGGTTCTCTTATAGCAACCTGCTCTCTCCTGAGCAAGAAAAGCATTAAAGTCTTTTAAAGACCCAATCACCTCCTGCTGGGTCCCACTTTGTAATGGTTCCACCACCTCAGAGCTGAGGCACTGGAGCCCAAGCCTTAGCACGTGAACCTTTGGGATCAAACAGCATTCAAATCACAGAGTCTCTGGGGCCCAGGGGGCGTGTTGAATGTGCAGGAATAAACCACCCGTGAGACTCACAGCAGGGGAAGTACCACACGGCCCCTTCCGACCCTCAGCCATAGAACCGGCCTCTTTTCTTTTCTCCACGGGAGCTTCTCCACCCCAAGATCCTTCAGGTGTCCCTGGTCATCACAACACAGGGAGAGGCACAGGTGTGACTTCCTGGGTGACTTCAAGTCTAGTGGGAAGAGAGATAGTGCCTGAGTCCTCTAGCAGCTGCAGGCTTGGTCTGGACACGTGGATGTGGCAGCAGGAAAGTAACTGAGCCAGCTGAACGAGTGTGACTGAGTGGACAGGTGAGCAGAGGGCACGGAGAGCTCATGGGAAGGGGGCCTCGTGGTGGGGCAGTGGGCTTCTAGTGACCAGTCTGTGTGACCACAGCGAGCAGTCTCCAGTCCCCTGCAAGGGAGGAGAAGCCTCCCGCAAGAAGCCGCATCTCAGAGCATTCACGCGTAGTGAGCGGCATTCTCCACACGCAAGGCCCATTAGGAGGAAGCCAGCAACCAGGGGCAGCTGAAGGCATGAAGGAGCTCAGAATGGAAGAGACTGAGAAGCAGTGGGGGACAGGGAATGCTGGGAAAGACTTGGAACTGGGTCAGCCTAGCGGCTGTGATGGCAGCTCCCGAGGCTGGGACATGAAGGTGCAGCCGGTGACGGATCGGGTCCTGGGTCCAGTAATCCAATTCTGCAGCTGAAGAGCTAACAGTAATCTTAAAAAGGGATTCTCCTTCCCCCAGCCTCCAGAATTATTTGGAGCAAGAGATGCTGGATATAAGTCGATTCTACTTTTCAGAAGCTACCTGAACAATTATAAAATGCTAACAGAGTCTAAGTGTAATTCATATCTTTGTTCTTCTTCAAAACAATACAAGGGCCTTGGAACACTTTAATTCTCATTATTCATCTCCCAATTCGTGCCCTAATGTCATCAAGCATTTTAATTCTTTTTTTTTTTTTAACTTTATGAGAGATTATTGTTGTAGGCTCACACGGCATTAGCCAGATGTAGTCACCCTGCTGCAAGAAATTGCAAAAGGGTTTGGGAAATAAAATCTCTTGCAGGTCGGATGTGTGATGTGTGCTTAATCGAAACTGCAGCATTCGACTGGTGAAGATGGGCGTCAGGGGACAGCCGTAAAGCTACAGCACGCATTTAAACTTACTTACTTTGCATGCTGTACTTAGTAATTCCAAAACCTACTCTTGTGGTTCTGATCCTGCTTTGCTTTTGTTTTTACTTTTGTTTCTGTTTGTTTGTTTCATTGCTGGCTGTCAGTTGTGTGTCATTTGTAGTTTGAGATTTATGACTGTGGATTTATTCTTCTTTGGGGTGTTATCTGTAGACATTCTCCGAAACCTGAGATTAAGGAGCGATCTTCCACAGAAAATCTGTGTTTTTGCCCAGCACATGGAGGGACTACCATTAGAGGAGTCTTCAAATTGGGTTGGCCAGGCATGGTGGTGCACACCTGTAATCGAGGCCAGCCTGGGCTACATAGTGAGTGCGGGGCGAGCCTGAACTGCATAGCCAGACTCTGTCTCAAAACCAAATTTTTTTTTAATAAATTGGGTTACAGGATTGAGGTCTCATGAATTACAGTCATATCTAGGTACCTGGCTGATTTGAAAATTCGTCGAATTTGGCACCTGATAGGTATTCCTTCTTGACTAACTATCCTTTCCAACCAAACAGTTTGGTACCCATCGCTCCTCCTGGAACCTATTAATAATGAGTACCAAGGTACCACTGTCCCTATGCATGATTCAGGAGTCAAACCATGTAAGACATCACACGGTCACAATTTATTTGTCAAGGGTTACTTCCTCTATCTACCAAGGTTAGAAACAGGTGATTTAGTCTCACTTCCATAGAGGAGCAGTGATTTTATTTTTAGTTTACACTCTTAGTGAAAATTCCAGATTTAACTGAAAGTCCACTAGTAGATTCTCCACCTCAGGTGGGTCCCCCTGATTCTGTGGTACCTGAAGCTAAAGTTCACTGAGTTTTGCAGAATTTGGCTTCAGTACCTCCTCACCTCTTTGGCTTCCCACTTTAATTTCTAAACTTAGCGTTCCTTATTTTGCTGCCAACTCATTGATTCCTTGAAAAAAAAATTTTTTTGCTCAACCTCCTTAGTTTCTCAGGATATTTTCAGTTAGGACCCGTAGTCCATTGCAGCCAGACATTGCGCTCTCATTGGAATGTTTTGAGGGGGCGTGGTTTAAGGGCATGAGCATGATATCAGGCACATAAAAAGCAAGCAACCCTGAAAGACAAAGAAAAAACAAAAGGCACAAAAACGAAAGTCTATAGACGTCGAGTATTGGGGATTTGGGGATTTTAATTGTAGCACTGTCCTAGTGAATTTCTCCCTACTTCTCATGTAACATTTGGAGGCGACAAAAAGGTAAGGAGGAAGACTTGCCCAAAGATCAAGGAGCGCTGAGAAGATCCAAGACGGTTTTCCGATCCATTCCCATCACAGTCTGTTTTGTGCTGCTATAACAGAACGCCACGAACTGTGCCATTTACAAATAACGGAAGTGCCCTCCTCAGAGTCCCGGAGGCTGGGAAGTCCAGCGCCAGCTGCAGGAGTTTTGGTGTCTGGTGAGGCCTCGTCTCTGTTCTCAAGATGGTGCCTTGAACACGGCCACTTTCGAAAGGGAGGAACAACACAGCAGCAGAGCAGACCGCCCCCAGGAGCCCCTTCAGGGCAGCATTAATCCACTCACGCGGGCGGAGCCCTCACAACCTAAACACCGCCCTTTAAGCCTTCCTCTCAACACTATTGCTCTGGGGCTTAAGCTTTAACGAGTTTTGCATTCAAATCATAATAACTCAGTCTGTACAATTTCAAGCTACAAACCCACATGAAGGATGCCATGTAACTACTAATTCTTAGGGAGATCTATATATATATTCTTTACCCCTTCACTCATTGCCAAGTTTAGAGCAGACGTTTTCCTTGTGGTCTCCCACGCGTAGAGTGGGCAGTGTGGCTTTTCAGTTTAACCACACACTGAGGTTGGTCACTTTCAGGTCTCAGGTTTTCTCAGGGTCTCCTGTTAGACTCCACCCTTGTGCAGGCTCTGGACTTTGTCCCCTGTACTCCAAGAGCTAAGATGTGATGAGAAGATAAACTCAAGGTCACCAGGTTGGGCAGGTTCCCTCAACATGAGAACTGGCTTGGAGCTCTCCTCTAGTCTCTGTGAGTCTCTGCCTTCGCTCAGTTGGTGACCTAAATATTACTATCTATCCAGCTATGTGATACAGCTATAAAGTATTTTTAGTATTTTATCCAGAAATATTTATTGCTTTCATATCCACCAGAAAAGTAGAGATCCCAAAGAACTGTTTAATCATCAGGTGACAGCATATTTAAAGTCGCCTAGTACAATGCTTAGTACCTAGTAAGCCCTCACTAACAAGGGGAAAAGGAGGGGAAGAACGCCCACGCAGACGAGCCAGCATGCCATCGTGTCGCCACCAGTGCTGAGAGTTTTGCTTTCTTTAAGCTGTAATGCTATCATTCTTTTACTAATTGTGATGCATCCTGAAGAAACAAAAAGTAGAAATCCAAAGCCTGAAGGGCACAGGTTATGATTTGTACATGAAGCAGCAAACTGGGATTATTCCGAGGCTGGTCATTGGCCACCTCCTCTGTTGCGGTTCAGATCTAAAACGCCCCCCAAAGCCCCGTGTGCCTGGAAGGTGACCGGCTCTGGGGACGCCGTACTCAGCAATGGATGCATCCGTAGTCGCACGCATAGCTGACTCGTGGCTGGGCAGGGGAGATGTGACCTGGAGCGCGTCTGTCTCCTTCCTTCCCCGGCCCCTCCTTTCCTTCTCTACTTTCTGGCTGCCGGGGTGAGCAGCTGTTTCCCCCAAAAGGCTCCTGAGCACTGTTTTTCTGGCTGCCCTGGTAGCCAAGCTCTCTGTGATCTTTCCTTGACCTTGGTCATGGCCATCTCCACGCCATTTCCTGGAGACCTTGGGGAGCCCATCCTGACCCACCTGACGGCCACTACCTTGCCTCTCCATGGTGCCTTCCTTCCCCAAGGCTTACTTGCCTGTAGCTGCTTGCAGTATCCAGTCTATGTCGATTCTTTCTCCCCAGCGGCTTCTCTGTGATTCAGTTCACGGCTCCTGCCATGGCCTGTCCTATGCCCCTGGCTCCCGGCCTCCTCCACGGCTGTCGCTTGACTCATGGCCCTCCTGAGCCCAAAGCCATACGCTCCTGTAAGTCTGCTCTCAGGCCCCCTCCATCCCCTCCGTGAGCAGTGCTCTTCCCAGGCTGCGGAACATTCCAGAGCCCAGCCCAGAATCCAGGTTCAGACTAAGGCCAAGGCTGGACTATGTCATAATAGGTGCTCCTATTTACCAGGGGGAAAGAAAAACCCTTCTAAAATTATATATATATATATAGATATGTATATATGAGTTAAGTCCTTTTTCCACATCACTTATACCTTCTTGGTTTGTAAAAAATCACATAATTTCACTTTCAATATTACTTTCTCTCTTCTCATCATCAGATAATATTGTTCTCTCTTAGCATTTGTTTCTTTTTACCTGTCCTCACAGATATGCAACTTTCTTGGTTAACACAATGAAAGACTCCGTTTCCCAGGAGACAGCACTCTCAGGTACTGACGTGGATTCACCCCGTCTGCAGAGCGGGGTGGCATACGTCCTCACCCAGGCACGCAGCAAGGACCATGGCATTGCACAGAGAATACGCAATTATAATAATCAGGCAGGCCGTTTCCTTGGAGAAATAAAAAGAATGAGCCACTGCCTCGCACTCAATCTTCAGCCTAAGGCTGTGTTTCCCGCTTGGTTTCCTGGTCTACAAAGGCTAACGAGAGTGCGCACTTGCATTTGCCGCAGGCTGCTTGAGCATAGCAGAGGAGACACAAAGCTTTCTAAGCCCTCTTGGCTTTGGACCTTGACCTAGCAGAGGATCAATAAAATGCTAGTTATTTTTGTTCCATCTCCATCTTAAACATTTAGAGGGTCATGGTGACTGGTGATTCGTATTTTGCTCTCCCCAGTAGGAGGGATCAGAGAGTCAGGAATAAGAATCTCAAGTCAATTGCTTGTGTCTAGTGGGTGAAATTTTCATTTATTTATTGTGTATTCAGTCTGGCTCATCCTAAAAAGTCTGAGAACCACTTATGGGACTACATACAGCCCAAGTAGGAAAATACATTTTTAAAATTAGAAGAAAAGCCAGGGGTGGTGGCACACCTGTAATCCTAGCTACTCAGGAGGAGGAGTCAGGAGGATCCCAAGTTTGAGTCCAGCCTGGACAATTTAGTCTCAAAATTTTAAAACAACAACTACAACAAAACGATAGGGGTGTAGCTCAGTGGCATAGTACTTGCCTCATGTGCAAGGCCCTGGGTTCAATCCCCAGCACAGCAGCAGTGGAAGCGGGAAAGGAAGAGGGATGTCTTCCGTGCAGCTGGAAGGTGGCAGTCGCACCAGCAGAGAATCCTGAGGGCTTGGGAACACTTCTTCCAAAGGACTTTTCTTTGTTATCCTCCCTTAGTATGTGGTGAAGTGTTTTAAAATTTCCAGCCCATCTGAGCTGTGCTTTGAGCTACCTAGAAGAGTGAATTTCTTTTCCGGTGGTTAAATTCAGACAGGGGGGTGCTGGACGCGTGTGCCACACTCTCACCCCAGAAGTAGGATGTGGTGGTTCCTGTCATGGAAGTGAAAGACTGACCAAGGCCCTGAGGTCACCCACTCTGGAAGTTTCCTTTCCTAATGCTGCAGTTCCCAGCTACTTCATGATGTGCTCTCCTTATATGCTGGGAACACACACGCACATGCTTCCCTCTCACGTGAGACCAAATTCTTTTCTTTCTTTCTTTCTTTCTTTCTTTCTTTCTTTCTTTCTTTCTTTCTTTCTTTCTTTCTTTCTTTCTTTCTTCTTTTTCTTTCTTACTTTCTTTCTTTCTTTCATCTTTCTTTTCTTTTTTTCCGCTTGTTGGCTCATTTACATTTTCTGTCTTCCTTCTTCCTGGTATTTATATTGTGCTGTGTCAGAGTAAAAATCCGACTGGAAGGAAACCATCTGCCCCCTGCCCATCGGGCCGGGCGGCCGCCCCAGTAAAACCAGCTGTGACTGCCCTGCAGGAAGTGTTTTCTGAGGACAAAGGCAGCTGTAAAGCATCACAGCAAGCCTTCTACAGTGACCTGCTCACTTTCCATGACTTAATGAAAAATGTATTTCTCTGAAAGCGTAGACCATCACCCATGTGCTGCTCTAGGCTGTATCAGTAAGAGGAAAATCTCTGCTTTGTCTGGAGAATCAAGAGAAGCAGCCTCAGTTGCCAGCTCAGGGACAGATAAGGAGTTTCCGAGCACAGCGTCCCACTTCATTGTAACCTCGTCATTTCAAAGGCAGCCGAGTGCACTTCACGGTCTAGAGCTGCCGTCGACCCCTTGACACTCGGCCCTGCTCTGTTCTGAACCTATCAAAACTCCGCTTCGTGTAAATGTCTCTGAAAATCCACATTCTCCCCAGTACCATTGTCATGGCTTAGATCTAAAGTGTCCCCAAAGCCTCCTGTGTGTGGAAGGTGACTGGATCTTGGGGGCGCAGTACCAATCAGTGAACTCATCCACCGATGAGCTCAGGAGCTGAATGCGGGTTAGGAGCTGGGGCCCGGTTGGAGGTGGTCACTGGGCTGTGATCTGGGAGGGTGCGTTCTCGTCCCAGCTCCTCCCTTCTTTCTCTGCTTCCTGGCTGCCATGGGTCAAGCAGCTTTCTCCACCAGGCCCTTCTGCCATGCTGTTTCTGCCTTGGAGCGAGTGAAACATAGACTGAAACCGTGAGCCACTTTTAAGCTGTGGGTCTCAGGTATTTTGTCCCAGCAATGGGAAAGTGACTAAAACAACTGTAATGAAACTTTCCTTTGTTCTCTGAGAAGCTCCTCAGCCCCTCTGGTGTGCCATCTTCCATGATTTTGTTTGTTGGATAGAGGGTCTCCCTATGTAGTCCAGGCTGGCCTCGAACTTGAGGCAATCCTCCTGCCTCAGCCTCCCGAGTACTGGGATTACAGGCATACGCCATCATGCCCAGCCCACCTCCCTTGCTGCAAGAACAATTAATTTGAACTCAGGAGACCGTAGGTTTGCTCCTGTGTTCTTAAGTTGATTGGGTTAGGACACAGGGACTCTCCATACTCTCATCTCTCTCTCTCATTCTGGATATCCTGGTGGCCCTATTTCCGTTAATTCACTCTGTGCTCATGACTCTGATACAGCAGAAGCAGGGGTGGGGGTGGGTTAGGTAGCAATGAATGTGCCTGGATCAGCTGCAAAGGGAATCTGGGGATAGAGGGAGAGGAAGGGAAGGAGAAATAAAAAGGATCAAGATGTGTATGTACCAATACTCCATGACTTATTTATTATATATTGCAAACATATAAAAAATTCAAAAAGAAGTGGTTAAAATCTGATACACAAATGGCTCCAGTGGCTGGAAGAGAGGTGAGTGTGGTCAGAACAAGGGAGACAGACTCAGATCCAAGGCCAAGGGGGTGACCGTGCAGACATGGTCTCATCCAGAGCAAGACCAGAGGTGAAGGGGCCGGTGAGATGGCTCAGCGGCATAAGCGCCTGCCTGGCAAGTGCGAGGGCCCGAGTTCTACTCCTGGAACCCACATATGAAAAAAGGGCCGGTGATATTGCTCAGCAGCACAGGCGCCTGCTGGCACACGAGGTCCTGAGGTCGACCCCCGGTACCCACAAAAAAAAAAAAAAAAAAAAGACCAGAGGTGAAAAGATCCTTTTTGTCTTAGACTGGTGCAAGGGTTGGCAAACTTCCCCTGGAAAGAGCCAGCTCGTTAAACACTGTGGGGTGTGGCTGGAAAGCAGCTGGAGACAGCATGTAAGTGAACGTGCGGGGCTACTTTCCAATAAAACTTTATTTATAAACGAATATTACAGACGAGACGCTGCCAACCTCTGGACCAGAGGACAGTATGTGGGATAGGAGGCAGCAGTGTCCCAGTGCTGGAGATACTCAAAGTCTCTCTACGAGCTATTTTGAATATACGATTAATTGTTATCAACCACAGTTGTTCTACTGTGCTATAAAACATTAGAAAGTTTTCCTCCTGTCTAGTTGTGCTCCTCTACCCACTAACTGTTCTTGTCCTGTTCTCCTGCCCTCACGTGCCACCCAGGCTCTGACAATCACTATCCCATGCTCAATTCTTTAGCTTCTACATATAAGTAAGAACTTACAAATTCTTAGGAACATATAAAAAGAACACAAAATATTCGATTTTCTGTTCCTGACTTATTTCAGCTCCATCCATATTGCTGCAAACGACAAGATTTTGTTTTATGGCTGTATAATATTCTGTTGTGCATATATACATGTTACAGAAGAAGCTCCCAACCTCCATGCAAGGAAGGCTGTGGAGATGATGTCTCAAAAGCGAACAGAGGCGCTGGAGTACCTTGCTGAAGCAGAGAAATACCTGAGAAGTGTCTTTCTTCTCTTTTAATGGAAACCAGATTATGATAACATCCTTCTGAAAGAGGCAAAGCGGGGTTTCTGAGCATGCGGGCACAATGCTGATGGAGAAGCGGAACTACCATGGGTGGAGAAAGCCAGCATGCTGCACCTAGAAAACGGTGCCCAACACACCCGCCACGGAGGCACAGGAAAGAGCCGGAAAGCCCGTAGAAAAGGTGAATCCAGAAAATGCCAGACAATTACATTGATAACAGCAACAGGTTTGAAAATGAGGACCGTTTCACCCAGCAACTGAATCCTTAGGAAAAGCCACAAGGCTGCTGGTACCAGGAGGCAAGATACACAAGGCAGCACTCTATTCAGAAAGTGGAAATGTTTAGCAGAAAACTGAGACTTCTCTAAATGATTATAAGCAAAGCATGGTGCGCGGCTTCACTCCCCCAGGAGCTGCGTGCAGGAGCCTCAGGCAGCAGCCAAGAGCCAGGAGAGGGATGGCTGTGCTTCCGGACAGCTCCCAGGCCCCCACAGCTGGCGCACAAGTGCACAGCCCAAGGCCGGTGGCTGCAGCAGGGGAAATTAAGAAATCGCCAAAAGAGGTGCAACCATGGGAATGTACTTACAAACATAGAAATGAACACTTTAAAATGGTCGAAACAATACATTTTCTCCAACTTTTTCTATTTTCTTTTCTGAACACTGGGGACCAAACCTAGGCCCTTGCACATGCAGGCAAGTGCTCCACCACTGTGCTGCATCCCCAGTTCCAAAAGGGCCAATTTATGTTATTTTATTTTATCAGGCTGTGGTTTGGGCAGTGGCCCCAGAGTCCAGTGTGTTAAAGGCTTGGTCTCCAGGGTAGCTCCATTGGGCAGTGGCGGAGCCTTAGGAAATGGGACCTCAGGGGGCCCTTGGGGCACTGGAGCTGTGTCTTTGAAAGAAATTACAGGACTCTAGTATCCTCCTCTTTCTCCTTTTTGCTTCCTGGACATGAAGCCATGAAGGTTTGTCCCAACATACTCTCCCTCCATGATGTGTCGCCTCACCGCAGGCCCAAAGAAACAGGGCCAATTCACCGTGGACTGCAGCTTCCAAAACTATGAGCCAAAGTACAGCTTTCACCTTTGTAAGCAGAGGATCTCAACTGTTTTGGTGTAGTACTGGAAAGCTAATGCACACCACAACTTTTAAAAAGAAAATTTTAATGAGGAGCAGGAGAAGGCAGAGGAGGAGAGAAGAGGAAGAAAAAGAATTATAGTGGACCCTCTAGTTACTACTGGCCTCACATATGAACAACTTGGGTTATGACCAGAACTTTAGGTTTAACTTATGACCAGCATCTTGAGTTATGACCCGAATGCTGGCCAATTGTGCCATTGTAAACAAAGACTTGCGGTGCCAGAAAAGCATATGTAAGCACACGTAACCATCTATCTGAGCCCAGATGCATGTGTTTCATGATGCGATTTTGGTCAGTGCCTTATATAATTGCTGCAATTACTGCTATCAAAATGGCACCAAAAAAGCTAGAAAAGAAGCTAAGGTAGGAAGGAAAGGTAAAGAAAGCAATCACAATCAAAAAGAAGAAGGAAATTGTGGAGAAATATGAGAGTGGCATTCGTGTGACTGATCTCTCTAATACGTACAGCATGTCGAAATCCACCATCTCGACAATCTTACAGAGAAAAGATTTGTATAAGGAAGCTGGTGTTGCTAAAGATGTTACTCGAATTAGTAAATCATGGTCAACAGTGTTAGATGAAGCAGAAAGGCTATTAGTGTGAATAAACAAAAGGCAGATGGCAGGTTATAGCCTCTCTGAGTCTATAATTTTTTTTTTTTGAGACAGGGTCTAACTATGCAGGCCAGGCTGAACTTGAACTCACTGTGTAGCCCAGGCTGGCCTCAAACTTGTGGCAATTCTCCTGCCTCAGCTTTCTGAGTGCTGGAATTACAGGCGTGTGCCAGGACTCCCATCCTGAGTCTATAATTTGTGAGAAAGCCAGGGCTATAAATGCAGCTCTCGTAAAGGATAATCCATCAATGAGTGATAATGGTTAAACATTCCATGCCAATAAGTAATAGTTTCACAATTTTAAAGTGAAAACTGGGGATTGTAGTGTAACTACGCATGGTGAATTTAGCCAGTGCTGATAAAAGGGCTGCTGAAAATTACACTCACCACTTCAAAACAATGACACAGAGAAATGGCTTTTGCTCTCATCAAGTTTTCAACTGTGATGAAACTGGACATTACTGGAAGAAAATGCCCAGGAGAACATACACTACCCAGGAGGAGAAGAAAATACCAGGCCACAAGTCTATGAAGGATATGCTAAACTTACTGCTGTGTGCCAATGTGAGTGGTGACCTCAAGATAAAGCCCCTCTTGGTTTATCACTCTGAGACCCCCAGAGTGTTCAGAAAACATAAAGTCATGAAGAATAGGCTAGGGGTCATGTGGAGATCTAACGCGAAAGCCCGGGTAACAAGAGTGCTTTTCCTTGAGTGGATCAGGGAGGCCTTCTGTCCTACTGTTAAGAACTATCTAGAGGACGAAGGTTTACCTCTCCAGGCTGTCCTCATCATGGACAGTGCTCCTGCTCAACCACGAGATTTGGAAGAATTGGCTGAAGAATTCCCACGGCTTAGGAGTTGAGTTCCTCCCACCTAATACAACTCCTCTAGTGCAGCCTAGGGACCAGCAGGTTAGAGCTGACTTTCAGAAGCCGTACACCGAGGAGGAGTTCCTGAGGTGCTTCCAGATGGTCTCAGATTCAACCCTTGAGGAGTTCTGGAGGGAACATTATAACATCCTTTCCTGTGTGGGGTTAATTGAGAAATCCTGGGCCAATGTCTCTCTAAGGACACTGAGATCGGCCTGGAAGAAGGTGCGGCCTAGAATTATGCAGGAGAGAGACGCTGAAGGCTGTGTAGAGGAGCCTGAGCCTTCAATGGACCCTGTGGCTTTTGACATTGTCACTGTAGCAGAGTCCATGGCTTGCAGGTAGACAGTGGTGATGCTGGGGAACTGGTGGAGGAGCAGTTAGAGGAATCGTCTACAGAGGAGCTTCAGCAACTTCCGGCTGAGCTCAGAGAACGGCAGCTGAGGAGCTTTCTGAAGAGGAGGGGGAGTCAACAATCAGTGCAGCAAAATCTTCTTCTGAAATAAAGGAAATCCTGAAAAAACAGGCAGAGCTGCAAACATTTTGTAGAGAAGACCCACCCAGACAGAGAAAAAGCCAATCGTTGCGTTCACTTGCTTAATGACAGCGTCACGTCATGCCACAGAACAGCGTTAAAGAAAAGACAGAAACAGGCAACCCTAGACCACTTTTTAGTTCTGAAAAGGTTGAGACCTAGTGAGCCAGGAGCAGGTCCTAGTGGGCGGCAGACTCTCCCGAGGGGAGAAGGGACACCGGAGAGCCAGATGCCTGATGTTCTCATGGAAGGGGGCTCTCCTTCCAAACAGTAGCCCTCTTTCATATCCTCCCTTCCTGCAGGCCAAAGATGTCACCTTGAATGGCGAGTGCAGTATGAAATTCTTGTTTCTGGTAAACTAGGCATATTTTATAACTTTTTAGACATGGTGGTGGAAAAACGAGGCAGGGAACGAGGCTGGCACTTTTGCACGCTCTCTCTTATGATTGCCCTCTCGGTGGGTATCTTTCCCTGTGGATGCGAGCTCCCCACGAAGGACATGTAGCTGCTGTGTTCCCCGGTTTTCCTCAGACCCAGCACAGAACAGAGGCTCAGAAAATTTGCCGAATATGACATGGCCTCCAAGATGTTATTGAAAAATAACTGGAACTAATGGCTGATTTCAGAGCAAAAACAGGGTAGAACGAGTGTGGCAGTTATCCCCGCAACAGTGGCCAAGGCCACACACGATGAGCGGCTCACAGAGAGGCGGGGAGCTGGAGAAGAGGGGCGCCAGACAGACTCTGGGAGAGAGCGGAGGGAAGACCCAGGAAAAACGCTCCCTGGGTTCAGTCCCCAGCAGCCAAAGGGAGCGAGCAGGCAGCCTCCCGCTCCCTCCCTGCTCACTCCCCCGTCCCTGTGACCACCGCCCACCTCCCACACCTCTCCGCAGCTCATCCTCTTAACCTGCAGGGAGGGGCGTCATAGGCTGTTGGATGTGGCTTATGGTATTAAGGAAAACTTTAAATTCTGAAGGGGTGGCAAAAGCAGTCAGGTGGGAGCTCAGCTTTTACTTCTCCACACGCTAATTTCACACCCAGCTCCCAACTCCCAGGCCGGGGGCTCCCTCCACACGTTCTCCACTGGGGATTAGGATGAGGACTGGAACCAGGGCGGTGTTTCTGGAGGGACCCTTTTCATTTGACTTGGCCGTAGGCTTAGAGCTGAGCTCTAATATGAAATTAAGGAAGATACTGAAACTAAGATTTTCAAGTTCAATGCAAAACATTCACCAAGCAGCCCTCACAGGTGGGAATTCTGTGGGAAGGAGAGTGCAGCCGCTCTCTGGGTTCATGTTTGCAGCCAGGGGGAGAGGCGAGTCCAGGGCAGGTTCTGGGCAGCAGGGCACTGGGCCACCTGGGCTCCTGGCGTCCCCAGGAGGGTCCCACAGTCAGCTTAATTTCTGGTCCTGCTTGGCCTTACCTGTGGCACTGATCATTGCCACTGGGGCTACAACTTCTGGTCCCTCTTGCGTCTCTGAGGCCATCTCCCTGACAGTGCACGGGAGGCCTGGGAAGCCGAGAGCAGGGGTGAACCTGTCCGGGAGTGGAGCCACTCGCTGGCCAGATGCCAGCAGACGCCTGTGTCCTCTGGGGATGCCGTGCTTCCCGACAGAGGCCTCTACAGGAGTAGAGGGGATTAATAGGAAGGCGACTGGGTCCCCAATTGCTGGGTCTTGGTCTTCCCTCGGTCATTCACTCATCTCCAGGGTTCTGGGCACTGGCAGGGGATGACGGAGCGGGCCACTTCTTGCATCTCAGCCGCTGACCACACTGGCAGGGGACACTACTGGCTGTGGCCAGAAGAGCAAGACTGGAAGTTCAAAGAGCTGAAAGAAGAGACCTGGACTCGGGAAGAGGGGGCTGTGCTGCTTGGTGTCCCCCCGCCTCCCGTCCACCCTGGCCATGCCACAGCCTGACTCAGAGCCTGGGTCCCCCGAGGAGCAGAGGGCTGCGGAGCTGTGTGGAGAACAAACAGCTCAGTGCAGGGCACCTGTGGGGTGGGTTCGACCCTGCGATGGGACAGTACAGTGCAGGCTTCGGTAGCCGGGTGAAGGATTTGATGAGGGATTTGCCATGGTTTCAGACAAACCAGGAGTCTCAGGGTGCAGTCACTGGGCTGCTCCTCAGGGAAATTCAGGTCACCCTCCAGGTGGAGGAAAGGAGGAGCTGCAGACTCCCCAACCCAAGCCAAGCTCCCTCGGCCCCTCCAGGAGCCACTGGGGCGGTGACCTCCTGGGGCTGGGCACAGGGACCAAAGTCTCCCAACCTATCATCGAGTAATTGTCCCTAATGAGGGCCCCGCAGGTCTTGTTAGAGGGCTCCCCTAGACTTCCCAGTGATAATTAGCAGAGGGGAGTCCCTGTGGGCGAGAAGAGGCTCCCCTGCCACCCGCGTCTGTCCCCGAGGCTCCCTCTCGGTGCCTGCAGGGGAGGTTGATGTTTAGGATTTAGGACTCTGGGGGAAAGGCGGATTTGGGGTTTTGTTATCAGTTGTTGGTTGGTTTTTCTTTCTTTTTTGGGGGGATGGGTACCGGGGTTGACCTCAGGACCTCACGCGCCCGCGCCGCTGAGCGATATCACCGGCCCTTTTTTCGTATGTGGGTTCCGGGGGTCGAACTCAGGACCTCGTGCTTGCCAGGCAGGCGCTTAGGCCGCTGAGCCATCTCACCCGCCCTGGTTTTTCATTTTAAAAATTAAGTCTAGACTCAGGAAACAACAGCTAGAGGCCGGGGCGAGGGATCTCCGCAGCCCCTGCAGTGTGACTGAGGCTGCCGCACGCCGGGCCACCATCTGCCCAGACACCAAAAGCCAGGCCCAGCCCTCCGCTCCCCTCAGGCTCCAGAGGTCTCCTGCGCCCAGGCCGTCGGTTCCCAGGGACCCGTCTGGGGTCGCGCTGGCACCTGGCGCCTCCTTTGTGAGACGAGGTCTGTCCCCAACAGAGATGGACGCAGAGAGACCCGCGGTCTGAGGGCACCCAGCCAGATCCAGAGAACCCAGTGACCCCGCGAGGGGCAGAGGATAAGGACTGGGATAGGTGTCCCGCCTTCTGCACATGGGTTCGCCCCAAGTAGCGAATGGTGACCGGTGGCCCTGCTCTTGGATTCCATGCGGAGCCAGGGTTGGAAGGCCTGTGTGTGGCACCCCGGCCCTCCTCGTCCGTGACGGTGCCGTCCTAAGAGCGAGAGCCGCGGCTGCGGGGGGGGGGGGCGGGGTCCGCTGGGACCACCGCAGGGCACAGAGTGGCTTCGGAGCAGGGCTGGCGTCCTCACATAAACGCGGCTATGCGAGAGCCTCGTAAATACTGCTTTAGTATTTACGCTTTACTCTGTATAGTACTTCCTGTGGCTACCGTCCTGGGTTACTTCATTTTAATTTTCCTGCATTCGTGTCTCAGACGGGAACTACCTCTGATACTTCTCTATATCCTCAACAGACGACATAAGGGGTGCTCTAAAACACTTACTATGAACAACACACTCCCCCTCACTTCGTGGTCACGCAAATAAACGAGCACAGCGGGAGGCTGGCTGCCATCTAAACTCAGAAAGAGCCACAAAAGTGGAGATGCAGCCACCCGCCCCCGGGCCCGCCCCCGGGCCCGCCCCCGGGCCCGCCCCCGGGCCCGCCCCCGGGCCCGCCCCCGGGCCCGCCCCCGGGCCCGCCCCCGGGCCCGCCCGGCCACGCCCCCCGGCCCTCGCGCCCCGCCCCGCCCCGGCCCCGGCTCCCCGCCCCGCCCCTGGCCCTCCGGCCCCGCCCCGCCCCCGGGCCCCCCGCGCCCCGCCCCGGCCCCGCCCCGCCCCCGGCCCTCGCGCCCCGCCCCGCCCCGGCCCCGGCTCCCCGCCCCGCCCCCTGGCCCTCCGGCCCCGCCCCGCCCCCGGGCCCCCCGCGCCCCGCCCCGGCCCCGCCCCCGGGCCCCCGCGCCCCGCCCCCGCCCTCGCGTCGTCCGCGTCCTCTGCCCTCCCGCCCTCTGCCGTCGGGTCCCAGCCAGAGCCAGAAACACAGTTGTTTCTCCCGCACGATGGGCCGCTGAGCCCTTACTTTATAAATACGGTGCGCTTTATTTAAAAAAAAATCCGAAAGAAGGAAATGCCCTGTTCCGCCCTTTCCCCGCCACCCAGTCACAGGGGGCAGGGCGCCACGCGTTAGGAAACCCACGCGGCACACGCAGGCGGGGCGCGGCGGGGACCTCGAAGCAGAGAAACCCAGGCGGGCTTTTTCGGAAAGCGCACGGTGAGTGTGGGCCGCCACGGGGAAGGCCTGGGACCGCGGGGGCTGGGGGAGCCTTCGGGCCAAACACAGAGCCCGGCCCTGCGCCCGCCCTGACGTCCGCAAAGCCGAGGGCCTCGGGAGGACAGGGGAGCCCGCCGAGGGGAGATCCCCACGATCGTCGCAGGAGCTTCCTTTCTCCCGAGAACAGAGATAGAAATACTTAAGTCCTCTTTTCTGCTTACATCCTGGGTTGGTTTGCTTTGGCTTGGTGTGGCTTGGCTTGGTGTGGTTTCATTAAAGAAGGAAAGGCAAGTATTCTGGGATCTCAGAGACAAGTCTTAAGCTATAAAAGACAAAAGTCATATCTATCAGTCCTGGAACCAGGAAGCCCTGTCTGCATTTTCTCTGCCTCCCCAAATCCCCACTCCCAGGTCGGCCTGAGCTCCTGACGCTCCTCCTTCGCCAGCGCTCAGCTCCCGGCCCGGTCTCCAGCCCACCGGTCCATGACCAGCTTCTTAGTCGCAAGGAACACGTCCTTGTGTTCGTTATTTCTTCTCTTTCCCCCAGACTTGCATCTTCTTAATGATCACCTCATCCTCCACTCGTTCCCCAGCCGAGAACAAGGCTGAGAGTGGACTAATGCTGTGCATGGTCGGTATTCTCTGCCCTTCCCGGACTCCAGGAAATGGGAACTGTGAGTCTAATTCGTCATCCAGGAAAGGGACAGAGCCTGGAAGAGCTGGGGTTGGGTGCCTTCTAAAAAGTCATTGTGGGGAAGGGATCTGCCCCCTGCCCAAGTTCTGCTGCTCCATCAGGTAGACTGGGTAGGAATTAGGGCCCTCCTGGTCCTGTAAGTCACTGTCCTCAGTGTTCCGGGTCAGTGCACCGTGTGCTGCAGTCACACAGGAGACCTGAGATTGGGACGAGAAAGGAGAAATGAGAACCATCTGCCATGTCGCTCGCTCTCCTCCCCCCACATCTCAGGCTCCTGACTCTGCTGTTCTGTCCCTGGCCTTTTGCTTTGCTCCTTTCCCAAGATTCCATCCAAACCTTTGTCCCTAGTCCAGCCCCAGACCCAATACCCTGAGCCCAGATTCTGTCCGCAGCTTCCCACCGGTGCTATTCTTGTCCTTACAACTTGTCCTTCTCACACCTGCAACTCTTACGTCCAACCCCCCCAATTTTCTCTTTTTCATACCCTTTTGTCTGGGCCACAGCCTTCTCCCCAAATCCAACTTTCACATTTTGTATATTCATTGTCTTTTCCTTTCTTTCTTTCTGTTTTTTTTCTTTTCTTTTCTTTTCTTTTTTAATGTGTGTACCGGAAGTCAACTTCAGGACCTCGCGCTTGCCAGCAAGCGCTTGCGCCGCTGAGTGATATCACCGGCCCTTTTTCTTCCTTTATGTGGGTTCCAGGAGTCGAACTCAGGACCTCATGCTTGCCAGGCAGGCACTGACATCGCTGAGCCATCTCACCTGCCCGTCTTTTCCTTTCATATTCGCCCCACCACCCATCAATCACCAAGCTCCACCCTCACCATCTCTTTTCCAAGACACATTATTTCCTCACTCTGACCCCCACTCCCTCCCCAACTCCCTATGTCATGGATCATTTCTCTGTCCCTTACCAAGATCAGACCAATGAACAACAGCAGGAGAATCACAGCCAGCAGGACCACAATCACTATGGCCCATGCAGGGAATGAATCCTGTCCCCCCGTCTCTCCAGTGTGGGGGCCTGTCTCTGAGCCGTCGTTATTCTGCTGTGGATGACTCTGGTTGCCTGGGACTTCTGACGTGATGGGACTCTGGTCCATTCCAGATGTAGTGAGCGTCAAAGAACCAAGAGACCCATGATGAGTGACCTCAGTTTTCTTTAAACGAGGAGAGGTAACAGTGATTGATTTGTCTCCTGTGGCCTTGACTGTATGTCTTGTGGTCTCTGTGATTGCAGCTGCTGCTGCTTTTTCTGTTTTTTTTGTAGATTTTATGAGGATTTTTGTGGTCTCCGTTGTCAATGTGGTCTTCTTTGGGTATACTATAGGATTTTTGGAGACCCTTGTGGTTTTCTCTGTGGTTGATGTTGTCTCTTCTGGGTGTTCTGTGGACTTCGATAAGATTTGTGTTGTCTTTTTGTGGGCTGATGCAGTCTTTTCTCCATGATCCGGAGGCACTGTTTGGGCTTCTATGGTCTTCTCCTGGGTCAACGTGGTCTTTCCTCCATGTTCTGGAGGTGTCATGTGGGCTCCTGTGATCTCAGGGGCCGACGTGGTCTTTCCTCCGTGCTCTGGTGGTGTCACGTGGGCTCCTGTGATCTCAGGGGCCGACGTGGTCTTTCCTCCGTGCTCTGGTGGTGTCACGTGGGCTCCTGTGATCTCAGGGGCCGACGTGGTCTTCCCTCTGTGTTCTGGTGGTGTCACGTGGGCTCCTGTGATCTCAGGGGCCGACGTGGTCTTCCCTCCGTGTTCTGGTGGTGTCACGTGGGCTCCTGTGATCTCAGGGGCCAACGTGGTCTTCCCTCCGTGTTCTGGTGGTGTCACGTGGGCTCCTGTGATCTCGGGGGCCGACGTGGTCTTCCGTCCATGCTCTGGAGGTGTCACGTGGGCTCCTGTGATCTCAGGGGCCGACGTGGTCTTCCCTCCGTGTTCTGGTGGTGTCAGGTGGGCTCCTGTGATCTCAGGGGCCGACGTGGTCTTCCCTCCGTGTTCTGGTGGTGTCAGGTGGGCTCCTGTGATCTCAGGGGCCGACGTGGTCTTCCCCCCGTGTTCTGGTGGTGTCACGTGTTCTGGTGGTGTCACGTGGGCTCCTGTGATCTCAGCGGCCGACGTGGTCTTCCCCCCGTGTTCTGGTGGTGTCACGTGGGCTCCTGTGATCTCAGGGGCTGACGTGGTCTTCCCTCCGTGTTCTGGTGGTGTCACGTGGGCTCCTGTGATCTCAGGGGCCGACGTGGTCTTCCCTCTGTGTTCTGGTGGTGTCACGTGGGATCCTGTGATCTCAGGGGCCGACGTGGTCTTCCGTCCATGCTCTGGAGGTGTCACGTGGGCTCCTGTGATCTCAGGGGCCAAGGTGGTCTTCCGTCCATGCTCTGGAGGTGTCACGTGGGCTCCTGTGATCTCAGGGGCCGACGTGGTCTTTCCTCCGTGCTCTGGAGGTGTCAC
Organism: Erethizon dorsatum; assembly: GCA_028451465.1. NCBI lineage: Eukaryota > Metazoa > Chordata > Mammalia > Rodentia > Erethizontidae > Erethizon > Erethizon dorsatum. The sequence goes on from CM051822.1 coordinate 167,477,938, forward strand.
GTGGGCTCCTGTGATCTCATGGGCCGACGTGGTCTTCCCTCCGTGTTCTGGTGGTGTCAGGTGGGCTCCTGTGATCTCAGGGGCCGACGTGGTCTTCCCCCTGTGTTCTGGTGGTGTCACGTGGGCTCCTGTGATCTCAGGGGCCAACGTGGTCTTCCCTCCGTGTTCTGGAGGTGTCACGTGGGCTCCTGTGATCTCAGGGGCTGACGTGGTCTTCCCTCCGTGTTCTGGAGGTGTCACGTGGGCTCCTGTGATCTCAGGGGCCGACGTGGTCTTCCCTCCGTGTTCTGGAGGTGTCACGTGGGCTCCTGTGATCTCAGGGGCTGACGTGGTCTTCCCTCCGTGTTCTGGTGGTGTCAGGTGGGCTCCTGTGATCTCAGGGGCCGACGTGGTCTTCCCCCTGTGTTCTGGTGGTGTCACGTGGGCTCCTGTGATCTCAGGGGCCAACGTGGTCTTCCCTCCGTGTTCTGGAGGTGTCACGTGGGCTCCTGTGATCTCAGGGGCCGACGTGGTCTTCCCCCTGTGTTCTGGTGGTGTCACGTGGGCTCCTGTGATCTCAGGGGCCAACGTGGTCTTCCCTCCGTGTTCTGGAGGTGTCACGTGGGCTCCTGTGATCTCAGGGGCTGATGTGGTCTTCCCTCTGTGTTCTGGAGGTGTCACGTGGGCTCCTGTGATCTCAGGGGCCGACGTGGTCTTCCCTCCGTGTTCTGGAGGTGTCACGTGGGCTCCTGTGATCTCAGGGGCTGACGTGGTCTTTCCTCCGTGTTCTGGAGGTGTTGCATGGGCTCCAGTGGTCTTCTCCCTGGCTGATACCTCTTTTATGTCTTTTGTCGTCCTTGTGAGAGGGTTCCCTGAGACAACTGTAGTCCTATACTCTTCAGTACCATCTGACTTTTCTGGGCTTTTTGTAGTTCTGTATGATGTCATTGTGGCTTGTGTGTTTTTTTCTGAGGAAGATGTGGTCTTTCTGTTGATCTCTGAATTAACTGAGTTGTGGGAAGGAGTTGTCTTGTGTAAGGTGATGGTTGTATTATTTAAACTAGTGGCAGTCTTTTCCACAGGCCTTGCCGTTGTAGCTGTGCTTCCTGTTATTCTCGTTTTGCTTATTGTGGATTTACAAGTTGTTTTACTCTTGGGTGCTGAGGTTGAAAGTTGTTTAGGTGATCTTTTGTGTATGTTAGTGAAGTCCACATGACGATTAGAGGGTTCATCCTGGATAAGTGGCTCCTTATTTCGATTGCTGGTGTTTTGTGAAGAAGGAGGAGGTATGGGCTGAGCTCCAGAGCTTTCATGGTCTGTATTTCTGGAGTTATCTATAGGCTTATGAGTTGGCCTGGAATGGTGTGTGGTGTTGCAGTGGCGTTTTGACCTCTGGACTTCAGTAGATTTGGGGAGGTCTGGAGGTCCGTGTTTGGAATGCAGAGCAGTGTGGTCAGGAGGAGCACTGTAGATAAGGCCTGGAGTGAAGGGGGATAAGTGAAGAGATGTTGGGGATTCACCAGTTTTCTGAAGTTCTTGAGATGTAGCACCTGTGCAGGGAGAGAGGCAAATAAGAATCTTCCCCCGAGTTCTTTCCCTCTTCCCCCCCTTTCTAGGGTCCCTTGGTTCTCCCAGCTATGTTTCCATAGCCAGTCCCCTCAGAATACCATAATATCTAATCCCCATTTTTACCTCCAGCTTCTAGACTCTTTCTCAAACCGTGCCTTCTGCAAAAATGCTACCTCCTTCTATTCCCACCTCCTCCTCAACTCCCAATTTCAGGTCCTTCTGGCATCTTCCCTGGTTCCACTAAGCAGAAAAGGTCTAACTTCATTGCAGGGCTCAAAAATACCTTTATTAACCACTCCATCCTGTTTTCTTCACCTTGGCATTACAGCTGTTTGTGTGCCTGTCAACATCAACTTCCTACCATGCCTACCAAATTGTGAGGTTGTGAGAGCAGGGATTGACCGGCATTTTGCTCTAAGGTTCTCCTTTAGGGTTTACAGACTTACGGAATAGAATTCCTTTTCCATGGTAGAGCTGAGAGGAAAAGGAACAAATATCAGAATCTCTCTCTTTCTGTGACATTCCAGTTCCATTCCAAATGTAATAGTGTGAGAGACTGAGGTAAAACTTCTGGCAGAATTTTGTATAGAAATTAGGTAGAGGGCCGGTGAGATGGCTCAGCGGCTTAAGCGCCTGCCTTGCAAGCGCGAAGGCCCGAGTTCGACTCCCGGAACCCACATACGAAAAAGGGGCCGGTGATATCGCTCAGCGGCACGGGTGCCTGTTGGCGCGTGAGGTCCTGAGGTCATCCCCCCGGTACCCACAAAAAAAAAAAAAAAAAAGAAATTAGGTAGACAGCAGTTGTGAGTGAGAGGAGTATGAGAAGAGAAAGGGGGGATGGGAGGGGGAGGGAGATGGGAATCTTCCATTTTTGTGATAAAATTTAGTCAGGAAGGGGAAATAGATAAGATGGCTCAACCCTTGTGGTTCCTCCATTAGGTTCTTCACACCTAATGCCATCTGAGGATAGATGAAGGTGGCCCTCTTGACAGGAAAAGATGTCTCCTTGGAGGTTCTGACAGGAGTGAATGAGGCCGCGGGATCTTAGGAGGAACTAATTATGTTTAAGGACAGGGTGTGAAGGAAACACCCCATCAAGGGGCAGATATGGGTCTCAATTCCATGGGAAAACAATTGGAGAGGGCACACAGGACATGCTGTGGTACCTGCCCAGAAGAATGAGAAGCAGAAGACCGCCAACACATGAGGGGGACTGCATGGTTACATAACTGAGATTCCAGTTTCTGTTAGCTCAGGGTGGCAGCCAGAAGCTGGGCCCATTCCCAGACGCGGGAAACCATGACCCACCCAGCTCTCTGCTGACAAGGAGGATCAGGGCTAGGGAAAGAAATATGGGTGGGACAAGAAGATGGTGAGGATGAAAGAGAGGCCACGTCCCTAAAGGGAGCTGAGGCTGTGGGGAGAGACGAGGGCTGAATTATCAGGACTTCACTCTACTCTACCAATTCCATTCTTTGATTCCCTTGACAGCAGTTCCAGTAAGAGCTGTCATTTATTGGGCACTTTCTCTAAGTGCTATAGTGGATCTGGACTGTCCCCCAAAGGCTCAGGTTGTAAAGGGTTGCTCTCCAATTGGGAGGTGGTAGAACCTTCAGGAGGTGGGACCTAGTGGGGTGCCTTCAGGTTGAAGGGGATAATGGGACCCCAAATTTGGTTTATTTCCGACCATGGCTTTGTTCTGCCATGGGCTCCTGGCATAATGGGCTTCCACAGGCCCACACCAGTGGTGCCAATTGCTCATGGACTCAACCTTCCAAAACTGGGAGCTGAAATCAATCTTTCCTCTTTATAAGTTGATTGTCTTAGGTATTTTCTTACAGTAACAATGCTAACACACTGCCAGGTGTCTGGCAGTTTGCCTCGTAGACATTCTCTTTCTGGATTCTCCTCTTCAGTGACTATCACCCTACCCCAACAAGGCTCCTTAGAAACTGTCAACTTCCCCTGACTGGAGTCTCCTGGAAGAAAATGACTTGTACATAGTCCCCCAGCAATAGCAACGGCCAACCTTTCTGAGCAGTTTCTACCGAGGTAGGCAGGTCCTGTGAGTGAGAACAAACACTCTCATTGAGTTCTCAGAGGAGCCCATTGTGGCTGAGAACTATCTACTATTCTCCCAACTTCATGCATGAGGAAACGAGTCACAGTGGTTAAATCGTCTCCTCAGGGGCAACCAGCAAGTAAGAGGTGAAGCCAGAATTTGAACACACACTCAGAGCTCCCAGGCACACTGTCTTGTTGGTGAAGACCACAGTACACGCCTTAGAAATCAGTCCTGTCTCTCGGGGGAGGAAAGACACACATCTGTAGAAGCCCTAAACTGTGCCGTTCATACATCTGCTTACTTCATCTTTTTCACAAACCCATGGAACAATGGTTCTGAACTTCTAGTTTTTCAGATGAGGAAAGGAAATTCAAAGAGGCATAGTAGCTGGGTGCTGCACACCTGTAATCCCAGCACTTGGGAGGCTGAGGCAGGAGCATCGCCACACGTTTGAGGCCAGCTTGGGCTACATAGTGAGTTCAAGGCCAGCCTGAATTAGAGCGAGACTATGTCTCAAAAAGTAATAATAATAATTATAATAATACTTAAAACAAAAGGGGCAAAGTAATTGGCAAAGTCAGGCTTTCCACTGCACGCCAGGTTCTTTTGAGCACTCCGAGGGGCAGACAGATTCACCGAGGGGCTTGGTGAGCAGGCAGCTGCCCAGGGTGGCACATTCCACCGGCCTTACAGAATCAGGGACGGGCTTGAGTTCAGGCTCTGCCATCACCCACTTTGCACCCCTGCCCAGGAGTTTAATTTCCGGCAGGGATTTTTATCTGTGCGTTTAGCTCTACATCTCCAGCTAGAGCAGCGCCTGCCCGTAGACAGCGCTTCATACGCATTTATCGAACGGACGAAGGAAAGGGTGAGAGGCTCTCAGACGCACTGGAGAAGCCTCGCCAACAGCTGTGCACATCACCTAAAAAGCAAGCGTATCTGTGACTTCCAAAGGTGGAAGACCAAGGAGTGACTGCTGCCATGTGAAGGAACTAAAAGGAATGGACGCAATGATCTTGAAGAAGGGCCTCTACCCCACCATGTCTAGGTGCCAACTGCCGAACCACAAAATCACAGTCAAGAGCTGGACTCATATCCCAGCTCTTAGAACTCCAGATCCCAATCACACAGTCATGGAAGCACAGAGTGTAAAGACAGGAGCTGAAGTTTGGGGAATTTCCTGCTCTGAGCTTAGAATTCGGGCTAAATCAGTGAGCGAACCCCAGAATGGGCTAACCGTCTCTTTCCCCAGTAGATCTACTTGGTGGCAGCTTTGTTTCGCTAAGAGCCCATCATCAGGAGATCTTTATTTCACTTACTATGATAAAGGCCTGGGAAGGACTGTTTTGGCCACTTAAGTATTCACAGGGAGTGCAAAAAGCAAAGTCTAGCCTTAACCGAAGACACTGTAAATAGCCCAACCTGGAGTTAAAAGCGAAGACGAATCTCACATCATCAATCTGTACAGTTCCAAAGGCCTCTTCCATCTGCTCCCTTTGCTTGTTTGAAAGACGGACATCCTGCTAAGTGACGCACACCTTGGCGTCCCTGCCTCTTCAAGACAAAATTCCTAGTGTTTCTTGCTCTCCTACCCGCCCCCCTCCATGGCTTAATCCACTTGCGACAATGTGGAAAAATCAGCTCTGCACAGTGGCACATGCCTGTAATCCCAGCGCTCTGGGAGGCTGAGGCAGGATTGCAAGTTTAAGCCTACCCTAGGCATTTTAGCAACTTAGCAAGACCCTGTCTCAGAAATAAGACATGAAAGGCTGAGGGTGTAATTCAGTGCAGAGGCCCTGGGTTCAGTCCCCAGTACCACAGATGATGATGATGATGATGAACACTTGTTAAAATGTCTATGCAGTATGAGCTCAGTGTGTGAGGCTTTTTGTTTTATTTTGTTTTTTGTTTTTTGACACAGGGTCTCTCTGTGTAGTTCAGACTGCCTTTGAAGTCACTATGTAGCACAGGCTGGCCTCGAATTCACAATCAGTCCTCCTGCCTCAGCCTCCTGAATGCTGGGATGACAGGTGTGCACCACCACACCTGGCTCTCAGCTCAGTGTGTGACCTAAAGCACAAAGGAAAAACAAGGCTGGAGGGAAATGTACCAATCGCCTGGGGACAGTGGGGTATTCAGAGAGATTCTTCTCTATTTCCAGTTTCTACAGTGAGCCTTCATTACTCTTGTCATAGAAATGGAAATCAAATAACAGCTGTGGCACAAAAATGACCTTTTGAGATTCTCAGACAGATGTTTTGCCAATGAGAAGAGGCTGTAGAGATGGGGGGCTGAGAGGAACGAAGATGTGCCGCGCGCACGACCCAGCTCCCCAGAACGAGTGTGGTCACTGCAGACGTGTATAATAAAACATAAATAAAATGCAAAACCATAGCAAAATTCTCCTCGGGACCCAGCCCCATTCCCACCTCCTGCTGCGCTCTCCACGCCCGGGCTTTCCGCTCAACTCTGCACCTGTGCTCCTGCGACTGCGGATGCAAACCCTGGGCTCCAGGGTTGGCTGACTTAAGGGACCGGTCTTGGGGACAAATGCCAGTGGGCCCCCAAAACGCCGAAGGCTTCACTTCTCCACGCGCCCCTCCCCTTCCTACCCTGGCCGCTCCCCGCCGGACACAGCCGTGCGCCGCCCCGGCCCCAGCTGGCCGCCCCGCCTTCCAGCAGCTCGCGCCACTGCGCAGCCGCGCGCGGCTCGCCCCGCCCCGCCCCGCCCCCCGCTCCTGCCTCCGCCGCCGGCCGTGCGTGCGGCTCAGCGCCCTCCGCGGGCTCCGCTTCCCGAGCGCGGCGGCCCGAGGTGCCCGGAGCAACAGGGCACGAGGGGAGCGAAGGCGGGCGAGACCGGCGCGGCTGAGGGCGGCCTGGGCCGCCGTCCCCTCCGCCGCCCCACCCTGTCCCCACCGGGACCCGCGCTCAGGAGGGGCCTCCCCTCGTCCCCCCACGCCGCCGCTGCCTGCAGGGCCCCCCACGCCGCCAGGAGCGGGGCCCCAGACTCAGCCAGCCGGCTCTGGGGTCACCGCTGCCGCCCCCACAGCCAGCGCCTCCGGATGTGGAGACTGAGTCCCTCGCGCCTCACTCGTGGAGACCCCGCCGTCACTGGGCCTCCAGGTCACCCCAGTGTGACCTCTCTGCCCCGGGTCCAGCCCCAGACCTGCTTCTTACTAGGCGGAGTGACCGCGATCGCATCTCCTCGCAGGCTCTGCTCCTCACTCACTGGCAGTCTCGCTGCAGCCGTGGGAGCCCCAAGCCCTGTCAGATGGGGCGAACCTTGCTGAGCTGCTGGAGGGTCCTAGAAGTCAGTGCGGGCCAGGGGCCGGTGAATGCCCCGCGGCCTTGGCCGTGGTGCTGGCCGGACAGCACCTGCCTGGCGCAGGTGGCCTGGAGTCCAGACAGTAAACGGCAGAGTCAGGACAGAACCCAGGTCTGCGCCGAGCAGGGCTCTCAGGAGAGAAGCTCGCCCCGCGTTCCCAGCCACGCAGCAGGCAGCGCGGGGCCGTGGCGTCCCTCTGTGCCACTCCAGCCCTGTGGCCCTGCCCAAGCCCTTTGCTCCTCCGGGTCTCCTCAGCTGGAGGACGAGGTATTATTGACCACCTCGGGGATGAAATGAGATGAAGGACCATGAGCACCAGCGAGTTCTTTGCATAGCAGGTGCTCAACCAGTGCCAGGGCCTTGCCCCTGCCCATCCAGGGATACCAGCCCACCCGGTGCCCTAAGCAAGCTTGAAGAAACCCGATTCTGGGGGGACCCTGCAGGCCACATCCTAAGGAGCACAGCGAAGGCTAGGTTTCATCTCCCTCACGTCCCCTCGCTGGCAAACTTGAGCAGTGAACACCCTAGACAACTGTATGCGGCAGCCCCTTGCCCACCATCCTTCATTCGTGTCTATGACTGGCCATTCGAGCCAATAAAAACCAAGAGAAAAGCCTCTCTGACTCCCATCGTGGTGTAGTGGTGACCCTTCTGCCCCGAGGGTGTCTTACCTGCCTCCCAAGAAGCTAGAAGGAAGAGGAGGCAGCACTGGAGGCCAAAAGTGGAACGGAGGCTATGGGGCAGCTGGGCCATGTCGGAGCTGGGTGGCTGTTGGGGACCATGGGCTGGGGACCCCTGATCTTATATGGGCCAGGTTTGACGTAATGGGGGCTGGGCCCCTCACGACTAAACCTTAAGCAAATGGAGCTGCCCCACCCCACGGGGCACTCTGATAACAGAGACCACAGCGGCTGCGTCACCGAGCCAGGTACCTGGGTGTCACCGCAGGGGTGGGGTCTGGGAGAGGGATGGGGAGGCGCAGGCTCCTGGCCCAGGCCCTGAGGGAAGGGACGTGGCCGGGGTGGCCTCCAGGGCTTGGGCACTGCATGGTGGCCTCGAGCAGGGCCGGGCTCTGGCTGGAGACGGCGGGGCACAGGGAGGAGGCTCACGTCCTGGCCCCTTGGTCGGGCTCCGTCTCCACACCCCTTACTCACACACGGCCGCTCTTTCTGCCCTGGGTGGGACCGGCGTCAGGACTAGGTGAGAGAGCACGGTGGGGAGGAAGCGCTCACGTGGGCCCCAGCGCCGAGACAGGTGCCTCTCAAGGTGCGAGATGACGCGACAAGCTGCGGGCACAGCACAGACCGTGACGAGGGGGGCCAGCGCCACACACATCCCAGAATGCAGAGTGCTGGGGTCAGGCACAAGGACAGAGGCCCAGCGCTGCGCAGAGGTGCAGCCTGCAGGAGGGGCTCCTGCCCCGCCCGCCGCCCGCCTCTGCCCCGCAGCCGTCTCTCCTTTGTCAGAGCCCTCCTCTCCCCCATTTGTCTCCCCCATTTGGAAATGTGGACCCCTCATTGCCGGGAGCACCCGAGTCCCCCTTCCTCCCTTCTTCCTGCCCAAAGCACAAATCCTCAGACACAGTCCCTGGTCTCCCGGGACAGTGGCTGGGGCTGGTGCAGGGCAGGACAAACCCCAGGCCTCAAGGAGACCGCAGCCACCACCCTCTCTGGTGTTTGAGCTGGCTTGCTGCAGCTTTCCTGTGACTGTGATGGAGAGGAAGCGCCCTGTGGCCAGGTGGTCCCTGCTGCATCCCCAGCACCTGGGACTGCACCTGGCACACAGAGGCACTGTCTGCAGCTGCTTCCTGGAGGGGAAGCGGGGCTGCCGCTGGCCCTGAGCAAGCAGGAGGCAGTGGGAGGGGCGGCCACACGTGGGGCTCTGGCGGGCTGGACCCTGAGTTCCTCTCATCACACTGGCATGACGTCCCTCGGCCCCTGGCAGGGCTGGACTGGGTGAGGAGCAATGGCAGCTGCTCATTCACTCAATGAATGGGAGATTAATGAGGCTGCGTGGGGTCAGACCAGAGTGACTACTCAGCACCAGGCAGCCCGCCAGCCACCTCATGCAGTGGGACAAAGACATGGAGCAGAGACAGCCCTTCCCCTGCCACTCCATCGGGGCTTGGGGTGACCCTCTCTTTCCATCGTCCCCATCCCCCTCTCTCCAGGGACCCCGGCCTCCAGGGCAGTGGTTCTCTTTCTGGAGACGTGCTCGTGAGTTCGGAGAGGGAGGGGCGCTGCTGGATCGGCAGCTGCAGGATGCTGCTTGACATCACACAGTGCTTGGAACAGCACCCTGGCTGAGAACGGCCAGCCCATGGTCAGCAGGGCCAAGGGCGAGGACATCGGCTCGGGAACGAACACCCACTCTCTTCCCTTTAACCACAGTCTGCACGGAGCACCAGCTGGAGCGCAGGAGCTGGACATAATGGGCCAGAGATGACGTCCGCAGAGAGGTCCGCCTGAGTGGAGGCCCAGGGCCGTCCTGAAGCATGAGCAGCTCACTGTGAGTCATAACCGAAGAGATTGACAATGTCTCCCTTGATGTGCCCAGCACCGACTCAGGCAGAGTCCAGACACGCCACACCCGTGACCCTGAGCCCACGCGCCTGCCCCAACACAGCGGTGGGGAGACCCGAGAAGGGGGTGCTGTTTTGCCGAGCAAGGATCTCAGCCACTGCGCCCCCAGAGTGGTTCAGGAGGGCAGCACAGAGCTGGGAGTGAGAATGGGGGTCTGGGGGACCAGGAGTGGGGGTGGGGACTCCCTAAGGAGGGGGCGTGCAGCGGAGCCTCTCCCGCCACTCCTGAGTACTCACCGCCTCACTGGAGCCACGCGCCCTCAGCTAAGGGGTCTGTCTGATGCCTGGCGAGGGCAGTGGGCACGGGAAGACAGGGCAAGGGGCCGAGCTTTCGACCACCTGGCGCAGACTCCCCGAGGGCTGACGGCTCCTCGAGACCCCTACACTGGTCCTTCTTTCTAGAGCTGAGAAAGCCTCAGGCAGAGAGCTCGGTGCCACCTCAGACCCCAGGGATGCCAGCCGAGCAGGACAGGAATCCCAGCCGCCCGCTCAGTGGCTGACAGCGGCCCCCTCCTCTGCACGGTAGGTGGAGGGGACTCTGACTCAGGGACCCAGGAATCCACCTGCAGGAAGTGGCCCCACCAAGGGTGAATGGGACAGGTGGAGAGGAGCCCTTCTGGAGAGAATGCAGAGGACGCAGGACACCCGGGCCAGGCTTGTGGCTCTCCTGGCCCTGCCCCTTCATCTGGTGCCGAGCACTGGCGGGAGGCCTCTGGCATGGCTGTAGGGGCTAGAGCCACAGCTGCACCCCAGCCTCACCCCCAGAACCGGCGGGCTTGTGCTTGGGCGATGGATAGGGTGGGTTAGCCACAGGCCAGGGTCTGGCTGCCGTGCCCCCGGCTCTTCTGGGGACCCTGCAACAGCCCAGGTTCCCAGCATTGCCCACTGAGCTGAGCAGGACCCATCTCGATTGGGGTAAGATAAGAGGGGACACAGAGCCTTCTGCGCTCGATGAGCATAACATCACTGAACCCTCCCCACAGCCCTCTGAGATGGGTACTACCATCCCCATTTCACCCAGGACTCAGTGATCTCATCCGGAAGATGGTACAGCCTGCGTCACCACGTTGCCACGAACTGGGAAGAGCGCAATGCCGAGCATGCGGGAGTGTGGCCCAGCGGTAGTTATACGTGAAGGCTCTGGAGCACAGAGAGGCAGCAGAGCCAGGACTCAAAGCTCCGGTTTTGGGCCGGTGAGATGGCTCAGCGGCATAAGCGCCTGCCCGGCAAGCGCGAGGGCCCGAGTTCGACTCCCGGAACCCACATACGAAAAAGGGGCCGGTGATATCGCTCAGCGGCACGGGCGCCTGCTTGCGCGCGAGGTCCTGAGGTCGTTCCCCCCGGTACCCACAAAAAAAAAAAAAAAGCTCCAGTTTTGCACAGCTTAGAGGAGGATTTCGTGCCTCCCGGTGCTGCCAGCCTCTCTGTGCCCAGCTCCGCACTGGTCAGGCCCACGTTCCTCGCAGCCACTCAGGTCTGGCTCCTCCACCTGCCTTCTCCCCAAAGTGCAGCAAGCTGTCACCTCCCCCAACTCTGTGCCACTCGGAATATCCCAGTCCCGCTGGCCCTGAGACACACCGTGGGGCACGCCTCCCTCCTCCTCCTTCCTCTCCTCCTCGTCTTTCTTCCCTTTCTTCTTCTTTTCTTTTTTCCTCCTGTGCTGGGAATTGAACCCAGCACTCTACTCTGGGTGATGTGCCCAGTCCTTTTCATTCACCTAATTCAAGACGGGGTCTCATCGCGTTGCCCAGGCTGGCCGCCTCGGCCTCCTGAGGGGCTGGGATCAGGCGTTCACCTCCGCGTCTGGCTTGGCTTCCGGATCCATCCCCCAGGCTGGTGATTGCCACCACCAGAGGGAGGGGGTCAGCACGGTGGCCCCGGGCTGGGACAGACCCTTCCCCCAGACTGTGCCTGAGGAGCAGAGGGGAGCAGTGCCCAAGAAGCAAGTAGGCCCGCAAGCCCTCGGCGCTGCCGTCCATCTCTGGGTCTGAGACCCCTCGGCACTGTGGGGGCTCCAGGTGGGCCCCTCCTTCCTCTGAGCCCCAGTCCAGCCCCTTCCCCACCCTGATTCTGGTGGCTGAGCGGAACCGGGGCCTGTTGTCCCTTTTGTCTTCTCTCCACTCGTTTCGGCCCTCAGAGTCCCTGGGTTGGGAGTGGGCAGCTCCCCAGCCAGGCCTGAAGGGGAGGCGAAGAGGAGGATGGGGTGGGAGGAAGGCAGGGTCTCCGCAGAACAGAAAGAGGAAACCCTTCCAGGAGCAGACATCTGATGCTGGGCTCAGCCAAGGGGAGCTGAGGGCCCGGCCCCTCCGAGACTCTGGACAGACTCTGCTGGTGACGGGAGTGGGGCCGGTGAGTGAGCCTGTGCACAGCCCTCCCAGCGTCGCTGACAGCAAGGGGCCCGACCGACGCTTTACCGGAAGGTATCCCACACCGGATGTTTGGCCGAGGGCAGACCGTACATCCAGTGGTGGAAACCCAAGATTCTAAGGGTGCAATTCCCTCCCGCTTGGTTTGGAGGCGTTGTAACACAGCGCAGTGCGCTGCTTATGGTTTGGGGCAGTGGTGGGGGACACTGCCAGTCATACACAGGTGCAGCGTGACAGGCCCTGCACGGCACACACACTTGGCAATTCACTCACTGCGCTTTCCTCATCAAGTGTAGTCCCACTGATTAAAAAGAAAAGACCTCTCTGTTTGCCCGCACTCGGGCGGCCGGAGCCTGAGGACTGGAAGTGGAAATCCACCCTGAGCAATGTAGTGACTTAGTGAGAGCCTGCCTCAAAATAAAAATGGGAAAGGTCTGGGGATGCAGTTCAGTGTGAAGGCCCTGCGTTCAATCCACGGTACCACACGCGCATGCGCGCGCGCGCACACACACTACTGCAGAACAGTGAGCATGATGCAGGCGGCGGTCTCCTACAGCTCATGTTGACCACGTCCCCTGGGTTATGTTTTGTTTCATGAGTGGATGGACCCAGGGCCTTGTGCATGCTGGGAAAGTGCTCTCCTGCTGAGCTGTACCAAGAGGCCACCCTGAGTGCTTGACCCATCCACACTCCCTGGTGCTTGGATGATGACAGAGTTACCCGGGGACACGTTCAGAATGTGACTCCAAGTGCCCAGGGGACACAGCAGCCTCTGCAGCCACTGTGGCAGTGGGACCTCCTGAGGTGGCCGTGCTATCCCTGGGGTGGTGCCAGGGCTGCTGGGTGGAGCCAGTCCTGGGACAGGGGCAGAGATGGAAGAGAGCAAGGCCGGAATCACATCAACACACTCACCCTCAAAACCTCTGCCGGGCTTTGGTAGAAACGGAGCTGACTCTGTGAAAATCAAAGCAGTGAAAATGGCCAAGACAACCTTAAAGAAAAGGAAACGCAAAGGACCTGCGCTGCCAGAGCTCGGGGCAAGACTCAAAGCTACTGTTAAGCCCTGCGGCGCTGGGTAGGAGGGGGATGTACAGGCCCGAATGGACCCTGGACGTAGACCACACGGATGTGGCTGTCTTTCAGTGAAATCGCGCACAGCTTGAGGGGTGCGAAGTCTTTTGAGACAAACGGTTCTGAGGTGCCTGGATTTTCCTAAGGGGGAGAAAATTTGATCCTGACCTCTGCTTTATTCCAGCACAGAAATTAATTTGGAACGGATCCTAGGCTTGAATTTGAAAGCTAAAATGGTAAAGCTCCCAGGAGAATGAAAAACAATACTTTCATGACCTTGAAGCAGGCAAAAAACAAACACAAACAAGCGATAAAGCAGTGCGTTAGACAGGTACAAAAGGCACCAACCACAAGAGAAAGGCTGATACACTGAAAAACAGAAACAAGGGCTCTTGTGCGACACAAGAAGGGCGCTGCCTCCAGTGAGCTTCTGGGAACTTCTGGGCTCCACTCAGCACCGCAAGCCCCGCCCGAGCCCCAAGAGGAGCTCTCCAGGGATGGATGCGGGAAAGAAACAGCTCTGTGTGCTGCGGAGGAGCTCTGAAGCGCTCCCCGAACAGAGGAGCCAGGTCTGAAAACCCCAGGGGCGGAAGAGACCACTGAGAAACCTCCGGAGCCGGCGGGGAGGCTCAGGGAGACTCCAGGGAGACTCCTGCACACCGCCAGAGCTCCCGGGCCGCCCAGCGCTGAGCTGTCGGACAAAAACGAAAAACGACGGGGCGGAGCCTAAAGAGTTGGCTGTCTCCTCGCCCTGTGTCCCCGCCCAGGTCTCACCTCGTCTGGCCAAGGCCTGCGGGCCCAGGAGCAGCCCAGCGTGGCGTCCACCGGGGCCCAGCTCCCTGGCTTCACTGACACCAGCGTCACCGTATCCAGGGAGACGTCACCCAAATGTCCCAGCCTGACCTCAGGGAAGCCTGAGGAGTAGAGTGAGTGCGAGGACTCCCCAGGACATCGGCAGCCCCGACTTGGAGCCAGGCCTGGGGAGACCCTCAGACTTGGGCACTGTGCCCTTGACCTTCAGGTGACCTCAGGGCATTGCTCCGAGGTTGTGCCAGCCTGCAGGGCTTTCTGTTCTTTGACAGAGAAAGGGCGCAGCCAGAAGAGGGGTGCCAGGGAAAACGCATGTCATGTTCAGGGGCAGTGCAGACGGCCCCAAAGCTCAGCACTGGGGCTGAGGGCACCGCTGCCGAGCTGTGCCTTCTCAGCAAGCCTCGAGGTCTGTCTACATCTGACTCCCCACCTGTAAGTGGGGTGATCTCAGACCTACTCTGAAGGGCTGTTGTGAGCACTACAGTGAAGGGTCTGCAGGAGCCCCGCACATGGCCATCTTAGCTGTGCTCACGTGGAAGAGAGGAAACCAGCCAGGAGAGAGTGGGGCGCGCCACACTTGCCTCAGGAAGACCCGCGTCCCCTGGCACCTGCACCCTCCCTCATCACATGGCTTCTGTGTCTGCCACTCTTTTTGCCCATTTTCCTTCCCTCTGAGGTCTTGCTGCTCTGGGAGGTGTCTCAAGCAAGCCTGGGAGCTCCAGGACGTCTCGCTCTGCCTTCAGCCTACAGACGACCCTGCTCTCACCGTTTCCTGCCCTTGCTTTCGGCTTCTCTCCCTGGCTCTGCCCAGTGCCCTTTCTGCCTCCATGGCTCATGTTGGGGTCCCCCGAGTTTCGGGAAGAGAGGGACGAGGTGGGAGATGCAGGGCCTGTGCCCTTCAAGCGAGTGGGTCACGGCTCCGTGTGTCAGTCGGGGCCATCCCCGCATGTCTGGCACCACACAGTGGGGTCTAACCTCTCCTGCCACCCGCTGGGCACTCGTGGCCTTCTCCTAGTGTGTAAAGGGCAGTAAGCTCAGGCCCCACATCCCCATTACACACCTGCCTTCCTGTACCTACTTTCAGTGCACCTGTGATACCTGTCTCGGTGGGGAGTGCACGGTGTCCGAGGGGAGGGTGTGTCTCCACCCAAGCACCTAGGATGCCTTAGAGCAACTAAAACAAAACATTCAGAGCTGGAAGTTTCCATCACCAGGCTTCTCACCTAGAAAGCCACTAGGACTGGGGGGCAGGACACTGGGACTTGAGCAGAAATTTGGCCTAATCCACCCTTCCCTGTGGGCCCACATTCCTGAGCTCTTTGGTGGCAGGAATGATAATTAATACAGTTAATAATTAATTCCTGAGAGCACTAAGAAGCCCAGCTCGGCTGGGGCCCAGGCACCTGCAGGAGAGACACCGCCCTGGTCCCTGCTTCCCTCTCTTGCCCTCTTGGGAGGACCAGGCTCCTCCCTCCATGTCTGGAGCCCCGGGGCCTGGGTGGGTCATGGAGCTGAAGAAGGGGACCTCCCTCCATGTTCTCCAAGAGCCCAGGAAAGGCCTCTCCTTGAGGGAGAACCGGAACATCCGGCTGCCTGGTCCCTCTCCCTTTCTCCAAACACCGGCGCTGAGGACTGAGGCTCAGGAGAGGCCACAGGATCTCCGACATCCCTTCCCCACCAGAGCCCTCAGGGGTCCACCATGGCGTGCCTGCTGCCCCTCCTCCTCCTCCTGGCCCTCCTGGGCAGCTCTCGAGGAACAGGTGAGCGCTGGAGGGTGCACGCCTGGGCCCGGGGCGAGGACAGGCCTGAGAGAGCTGGCCAAGTGGTGAGGGCGAGCTGAACCCTGCACTGAGAGAGGTGAGGGAAGGGTGTTGTGGAGGAGGTGGGCGCCGTGTCCCTGAATGTCCTGAGCCACACTTTCGGATCCCCAGGGCCGGGCCTGACTCTGCAAGTAAAGCTGAAGGGGCCTTCTCAGGCCAGCGCCCCCCACAACTCCAGCTTCCTGGAATTGCTCGAAAAGGTAGTTCTCAGGGAGGGGCAGGCGGGGCTGTGTTTCTGAGTCATCTGGGTCTCTCTGATTCCAGGGCATCTGGCCATCTCCGGGGCAGGAGGGAGGAACCTTCCTGTGCCTCACCCTCTACCCCTCTGTCCCCCAGCTCTGCCTGCTCCTGCACCTCCCACCAGGGGCCAGTGTCACCGTCCATCACAAGGGACCACGCCACCACCTCATCTGCAAAGCCTGAGAGCAGTTGAACCCGTGTGGGCCGTGCCCTGCCCGTCTTCAGCAGGCCCCTGTGTGCCAATAAATACACTGACCTCTGCGGCTGGACTGGGGTTGGGGGGGGTCCGTGAGCACAGAGCCAGCAAGAAGAGTGAGCTGGCTGCCCAAGCCCCTGGCTGTCCCAGCACTGAACTGGGGGCCCAGGGGGGCCGCCCCTCAACACCACAGCTGCAGGCCTACAGGACACACACACACACAGAGGAACAGACTTCCCCCTGAGGCCTTCAGATGTCCCCAGAATGAAGGACAGTAAGTTATCAAACTCCTGCTTTGTCCCAGGACTGGTGCTGTTCCTCCGACGCCTGCGGTGATGCTGACTGTAGCTAACAGGTATCCTTGTCCCGCTCTGCACACGAGGAACCAAAGCTTTGGGCCGAGCTCCCACTGCGATGGAGAGGTCAGGTGCTAGGCACAAGCGCCTTGGTTTGCACAAGATTTCCATTTCATCCTTCCTGACTTAAGCTTGGGGGCTAGGTAGTCGGGAACCCCAGGGACGCTGACAGAAGAGAGCACCCCGGCGCACAGCCCCTAACCTGGGGTTCACATGGGCAGGCAGGGTGGAGAGCGGGAGGGGCAGCTCGGGGGCAAGGTAGGGGTACAGCTGTGGAGGTGGCCAGCCTGGCCTGGGGGAGCAGGCAGGGTGGACGCAGTCACAAGGGCGTGAGTCTAGGGAGGGTTTTACCCTCTCCAAGCTTCCCTGTCCTCAGCCGCAAAATGGACACTGACAGCGCCTGTGCCCTGGGCCTGCCTGGGGGTTCTAGGGCTGAGCTCCCGGCGTAGCACAGAGCTTGTCACACAGAGCTTGTCCCATCCCGACACCTCACTTCAAGATCACTCCAGCTTCTCTCCAGCTCTCAGGACAAGCTTGCACCCGGCCCTGCCACGCGGGGCACTGAGACGACTGCCCTGTGCTCCGCGCCCCCAGCCACCGTTACCACTGTGTGACAGGAAAGCCCGACTCTGGGAAGGAGCGGAAGGCAGGAGCTCATCCTGAAGAGGGGCGTGGAAAGCGGGAGGGGGTGCAGAAACAGAAGTCCGTCCACTCCCCTCCAACTGTCCTGCGACAGTCAGCCCACGGAGGTAGTCAGAGGGCTCCGATGGAAACCGGTGACCAAGACTTGCCCCCGGCAGGCACCCGCGGGCAGCCTCCTTGGGTCAGGGTACAGGTGCCCCAGACGAGTTGGGGGATGGGATGTCTGAATCCCCGAAAGGCTGGAGGAGCCAGAGCTTAGGACCGTGATCCCAAGGATGGCGTCCAGACTCCTCTCCGAGAACTGCCTTCCCCGACCCGAGCTAGGCGGTGCCGGGGAGGGCGCAGCGGAGAGGAGCACAGGAGCTAAGCGCTCCCAGCTTCTCCTCCTGCACAGCCGTGAAGACTGCAGCAGGCGCAGGGCTCACGCGTCACGTCTCCCTCTCCCTTGCAGCCAGTGTGGACGTGCGCGTAGAAAGGAAGCGTGCTGTTCCCTGGGGATAATCCTGGGCTGGGAAGGAGCATCCACTTCCGAGGGAAAAACGCAGTTCCTGAAACGCCCACAAGGTCTCACCGTTTTCCAACAGAATTTTTTTTTTTTTTTTTTTTGTGGGTACCGGGGGGTCGACCTCAGGACCTCGCGCGCCAGCAGGCGCCCGTGCCGCTGAGCGATATCACCGGCCCTTTTCGTATGTGGGATCCGGGAGTTGAACTCGGGCCCTCGCGCTTGCAAGGCAGGCGCTTACACCACTAAGCCATCTCACCGGCCCTCCAACAGAATTTTTGTGGTGACAGCAGTGTCTCGTAAACTGCTGGCTAATGTGGCAGCCAGTGGCCACATGTGGCTGTCAACACTTGAAATGTGGCCAGCGTGGCCGAGGAACTGAATGTTTCCTGTTGTTTCACTTCCACTGCTTTAGTGGTCAATCGCACAGCCCCAGTGGGCCCGGAGCCTTCCCTCCTCCCCGACCCCTCCTCCCCGCTGCCCCCGGCCCGCTCCGCCCCCGGCGGCGGCCTCCTCACTGCCGTGCGCGTAAGCGTCCTGGGAAGCCCCTCTTAGTGTTGCTCCGGCCCCAGTGTGTGGCTCTGGCACTTAGGTCTCAGGCCTCGGAGGCGCACACGATTTCCCACGCAGCCCGCAGCCCCTCTCAGTGTCTCTGGGGACCGGTCACAGAGCGGAGAGCCTTGCGTCTGGGGAGGGGGAGGCGGGGCAGAGCTGCCAGGGCACTGTGGGTCTGGGA
This sequence comes from Erethizon dorsatum, assembly GCA_028451465.1. Classification (NCBI taxonomy): domain Eukaryota; kingdom Metazoa; phylum Chordata; class Mammalia; order Rodentia; family Erethizontidae; genus Erethizon; species Erethizon dorsatum. The sequence goes on from CM051822.1 coordinate 167,496,196, forward strand.
AGCAGGTGCAGACAGCGCCCCTGCCCCTGCCCCTGCCCCACCACTCCAGCCCGGCAGGCACAGCCCAGCACCCGCACTGCTGTGTGGCCCAGCGCCTGCGGCCGACAGGCAGCCTTCCTCTTTTCCAGACCGAGCCCTCCCAGAACCACGGAGCAGCAAGAAAGTCACCACCAGGGGAAAGGGGCATCAAGGACCACCGGCGCACATGTCTGGGATCTTAAGTTTATCTGAATCTCCTCTTTCCCAAACTTCCAGATGGGACTGCACAGGAAGGAGGCCAGGAGATAATGCACGCATCTCGAGGCCACCGTCACAGTGACCGGTCCTGTGTGCTTCCTCACCCACAGAACAAGGGAGGCGGGCCACACCCTGCGGTCTCTGAGCTCTCCTCATACAGAGCTGACGATCGCCGTCCTCGCGGTCAGGGCTGAGCCACAGCTCAGTGCTCCCCGAGGCTGGGAGACCCATCCATCAGCTGCCACAGGTGTGAGGCCGCCCGCTCCAGCTTCGACAGCTCCAGCCGGAGGGAGGCGAGCTGGTGCAGAGACGAGGGGTGAGGACCGGGGTCTGAGCTCACAGCCCAGCCCGCACTCCCTCGGGGTCTAAGGCTTCCTGCGCGGCCTCCCGAGCCTCACCCTTTGCAGCCTGTGCGTCTCTGCCTCCCCTTCTGATGGAGTCTGGGCCGTGAGGCCATCGAGCTGCTTCTGCAACTTGTGCCTTCGGGCAGCCAGCAGGGGTAGCTGGGCGTGGGGGTCTACCAGGCCCTGGGGAACGCAAAAAAGCTACGGCGTCTCCACCTCCACCCAAGGCCCCTTCCTCAGCCCTTGCCTCCTGCCCTGCATCCGTCTAAGTCCCCCAGTCCCTTCCAGTCACCTCTATCTCCATGTAGACCTGAGCGCTGTCACTGACAGGGGCCTGGGCCCAGCCGGAGGGAGCCGCCGCCCCTGGGAGCAGGAGGTCCACAGCCCCACAGTGGCCCAGGGCGCCCAGGGGCTCCAGGAAGGCCTGGAAGAGGCCCTGCTCCTCTGGCTCCGAGCTCTGCAGCAGCGCTGGGGACGAGGGAGGGAGGGAGGGCCAGGGCCCAGGCGTCAGCCCCACCTCGCTTGCCATCCTGCACCAGCCCGGGCTGCCCTCCAGCCTGCCCCTCCCAGCAGCCCCTTCTTCCTGCAGACCCCCAGGTCCCCTCACCTCGCGGCCGGGCTTTGGTGAGCTGGTAGGTGTCCCGGAGACCCCGCAGCGCCTGCGCGGCCTCCTGGACCCGGGAGAAACGCCGCTCCAGTTCGGGTTGGCGCCAATGCTCCTGCCAAGGGGGACCCACAATTGAGAAAGAGGGTCCTGGGGGACCGCGTCAACCCTCCTGGCTCCATCCCCAGCCCATCCAGCCTCTGGCCCTGGGACAACAGATCCGCCCTCAGCAGCACAGCATGAAACGCTGCACCGCCAGGAACACAGCAACAGCAAGGCGCCAGCCCAGAAGGCCTGAGGAGACACTGGCCGCATCTGTTTAGTGACCGACTGAAGAAGACCAAGAACTAAACTAAGTCAGAGTTTAAACACTACTCAAAATTCACAAAACCAAGTATTAAGGGAACTTAAGCTCTAAAATAATTTTTGGGTGGATCTGTAACATTCACCCTTGTGAGGTCATTAAAGCTCCCCTGAGATTTTGGGGACATCTTGTTACTAACTTGCCTAACCTTCATCACCTCTGTGACATTCACTATTATCGTTCCCACCTTAAAGACAGGGAAACTGAGGCACAATCATATGGCTAGGAACAGCAGTCTAGCAAGAGGCCAGCTCCTGCCCACTGTGCTGTCACTGCCCCCAGACCCTAGCGACCCGGACCCTGCAGAACAACCCCTCTTCCCGGGGGCCCCAGTTGGTGCAGACCACGCAGCACAGCCTGCAGCAGCGAGGCCGCTCCTGACCCAGGCCCCGCACCTGTCACTCACCAGGCTGCGGGCACCAGGGTAGGGGGCAACACAGATGCTGGGGGCAGGGCGCCCACCGGGCCTGCGGGGCAGCCTCTGCCAGAGCTCCTCAGCCAGGAAAGGCATCAGTGGGGCAAGCAGGCGGAGCCCGACGTCTGCGCAGGAGAACAGGACCTGGGGGGGCTCTGCGGGTCGGGGCACGCGGGACAGTACCGGCTTCACGGCCTCCTGTGGGGAAACTTAGGGTCAGGACACAGCCCCGCCACGACCGTCCTCCAGCCACTGTCCCAACCGGGGAGGGGAGGTGGCAGGCCAGTTCTGGGAGAGGGACAGAAGCATCTGGCACATCTGGGCCACCAGCTGTCCCAGGACATGTGTCACACTGGCACATGAAATGGTGAAACCCAGGGCAGCGATTCTCAGAGGTGGGTGAGAACAAGGTTCCAGGGAGATGTGCAGCTTAGGGGGAAAATCAGTGTTTTGCTTATCACAAGGGACAAAAGTTCCGACAGAACTGAGAAACAGTGAGCCAGGGCATCAGCCAGCAGCACCAGCACTGCTGGGGACAAGAAAAGACACCGCCCTCCACACCCACCCCGCTGGAGGAGCTGCAGTGGAAACACCAGGCCGTGTGTGGTCAGCAAGCCCCCCAGGTGACTCTGATCCCCCATGAGGACCCCCGTCTGCAGCCCCCTCAGTATGTGGCCTGCCCAAGGCCTTGCTGCAACTATGGGGACTGAAGCGCCCCCACCTTCCGAGCCTGATGTGAGACTTTTCTGGAAGTCGCCCCACCCTCCTCTGGCCAGGTGACAGACAGGCACCAGCCCCTGGGAAGAGGGGACAGGGCTTCCCTGTGCTTTGCTTGCCTAACTGGGGGCAGTCAGGGATGCGCTAACTCCAGAGCTCTCGGGCATGGCTGGGACTGGGGAACAGGCGGCTGCCCCAGGGTGCAGGCTGGAAGCGCCCAGCCTCGCCCGGCCACTCACCAGGTAGACATCACAGAGGTTATGGAGCCAGAAGTGGTGCAGGGTGTGGGTGATGAGCGAGAGCTCCTGGGTGATGAAGCCGCGCTCACACTCGCAGGCAGCCCGGGCCAGGCAGCTCAGGATCCAAGCATCCATGGGCGAGGAGGGGGACAGCTGCAGTTAGAGGGGGCGTCAGGGCCCAGCCGGCTCCGCCCTGCTCGCCTGCCTCCTGGCCCTCGGCCCTCAGACACATGACCACTGACTCCCAGCACCCCGCTGTCTCTCTCACCTCCTCTGGGGGCTGGGGTACAAAATTCTCCCCCAGGGCACTGAGGATAAAGCGCAGGGCGTTCCAGATCTTGTTGCAGAACCGGCGGCAGCTCAGGACCTCAGGGACAGACAAGTGCAGGTCGCCCCCTGCAGGGAGAGGAGGGCAGGTGCACAGGACGGCAGAAGCCTTGAATCCGCGGCCTTCTACTGGGACCAGCTGCCCTGCGCTCGCCGGGCTTACCCTGCACTCCGTGGGAGCACAGTGTGAATCTCAGGGCGTCTGTCCCACACTCAGGGATCCCATGAGGAAAGTCCTTTTTCTGCAACAGAGGAAGAAGAGGGGGGCAGCTGCAGGCCCACAAGCCTGGGTTGCAGGGAAATCAGAGGCCTCGAGGGGGAGGCCCAGATGGCGGCCGCAGTCTCACCTGTGCTGCAGCTGCAATGGCCAGCTCCGCGGGGTCCAGGTTCCCGGCTCTCAGCTTCGCCTGCAGCTCCTGGGGTGGGTGAGGAAGTCACTGGCCGAGGTCATGGCCTGCCCTGCGGGGGTCACACCACTGTCCCTCACCTCTCTCCCTCCCAGCTGGCTCTGCTCCTCAGACTGCCCCACACCCGCAGCCCGGCCCTGCATCCTCACCTGCAGCTCCACCCCGTAGATGATGTCCCTTGGGTCCAGCACATTCCCCAGGGACTTGCTCATCTTCCGGCCTTGCCTGTCCCGAACCATGGAATGAAGGAGCACCTAGGGACATGGAGGGGTTGCAGGAGAGCTAGGCCTCTCACCTCTGCACCCAGGGCTTGGGGAGGAAGTGAATCAGGAAAAGGGGGCACAGAGAATGCTACACCAGGGGCCAGAGGACGAGGACAGGTGCAGGGCCACTGGAGGGCTGTTACCTTGCTGAAGGGGAGCTGGCCCGTGAGCTGGGTCCCCAGCATGACCATGCGGCCCACCCAGAACAGCAGGAGGTCACTGCCCGTTTCCAAAAGTGACAGGGGGTAGAAACGCGCAAGGTCTGAGGTCTGGGAGAAAGAGGAGGCAGTAAGGGACCCCGCCTCAGCTCCTCGGATCTGGGGGCCCCACTGACCACCTCCTCCATCATCCGCCTCCCCTCTCCCTCTCAACCCGCCTCACCTCTCGGGGCCAGCCCAGGGCAGAGAAGGGGAAAAGAGCTGAGGAGAACCACGTGTCCAGGACATCAGGGTCTGAGGACGAGCACAGGGGTTGGGGACAACAGAACCTCGGTGTCTGACACCTCAGACATGCCCTTCCAGCCAACCCGCCAGAGACAAGGGCTCCCTGCTCCCTTTGGGTTTCCTGACCCCACCTTCTCCACCTGAGTAACTGCTCCCCTCAAAGACCGCCGCCCGCCCCGCCTGGCTCCACACGTACCCCTCTCCAGGGTCAGCTCAGCCCCTGGCCTTCCAGTCAGTGCTGCTGCGGCCTCTCTGGCCTCGGCCTCTGACCGCCCGACCACCCAACAGTCCTCCCCACCGTCCTGCAAAATTAAGGGGTGACGGAATGAGGAACCACAGCAGCAGGCGTAGGACAGCCTTCGTTTTCATGCTCTCCTGTGGTCTCAATGGCCAGCCTTCTGGGAGTGACAGGCAGACACTCGGCCCGGGAGCCTTCGCCACACAGTAGGTGACCAGGCCAAGGCTGGGAAACACGGTACCAGGGGGGAGCTGGGACAGGCCCTGCCGCTCTCCGACTCCTCCACACCCGGTTTCCTGCCACCAACCTTCGCGTGCTCCCCGACGACCAGGTAGGCGGGAATCCGATGGCCCCACCACAGCTGCCGGGAGACGCACCAGTCCCTGCCGAGACACGAGCAACAGCTCAGCAGCCCCGCAGCACCCTCCCACCTCCGTGGGCACTGCCCTCACCCTTACCCGACATGGGCAAACCAGTGCTGCCAGCTCTTCTGGTGGAAGGAGGGACGGAGCTCCAGGGCCCCTGACGTCACGGCCTGCAGGGAAAGGGGCTGCAGCCAGTGCCCCCATGTCTGCACGCCTGCACCTCCAGGACAAGGCAAGGGGGCTCGAGGTGGTTCCAAACCCAGAAAGGACCTCAAAAGCTTCCTGAGAGGATTCTGGGCTCAAGTGAGGGCACAGCCAGTGCTCTCGGGCCACCCTGCCTCCATCCCACACAGCGCTCCCTCAACTACCACATGAAGGAGTGTGGGCACCTGTTTCTTCATCCCAAGCTCCGGGGCTCCACCACCCCAGGCCCGGTGCCTCCCTGCGCTGAGGCCTCACCTTGGCAGCCCGGTCCCCCATTTCCTGGCAGCGGACAAACCACTGGCTCTTCAGCAGGTGCTCAACCACGTCCCCGGAGCGGCTGAAAGGGAGCGTGGTGAGCCTCCGCTCCTCGGGACCCTGCTCCACCCCACACCCCCAGCACCGGGCACAGCGCCACAGAACCAACAGAACCCGCGTTCTCACACAGGGCAGGGCCCATCCTCTCCCTTTCGCGGTGGCCCTCAGTAAAGAAATTAAAATGGGGCTACCTGCAGATGGGCAGCACCATGGGGTGGTCCTGAAGGCCCCGGAACAGGCCCCTCTCCCTCAGCGCCAACACAATCTTCTCCCGGGCCACAAATCGGTGAACGCCCTGCGGGAAGCAGTGAGAAGGAGTAGGCCTCCAGAGAAACAAGAAAGGGTGTGGGGGGCAGAGCAGAGGGTGCCGCTGAGGATGGGGTGACCCAAGGCTGGTCCTACCTGCAGCCAGTCCCCGCAGGGTGATGCCATGGTCCCATCCTCCGCAATGACACTGACGGGGTGCAGGCCATGTCGGGCCCCTATCTCGGCATCGGCAGGACTGTGAGCCGGTGTCACCTTCACTGCCCCTGGGGGATGCGAGGGTGCTGAGCGCGGCCCTGACCTTGGCTTTCCAGGTGCGTGAGTGCCCCCACTGCCTGTGCGTCTCCGCCGTCCGCTTCCGCTCCCTCCCCACTTTCCTCCCCGCACTGGGCCCTGACCACGCACCTGTGCCCACGTGTGGCTGAACAGCAGTGTCCGTGATGAGGGGGAGAAGCTGCCCTGTCAAGGGGTGACGAAGCTGCCGCCCATGGAGATGCTGAAGGGAAGGGAGAGGGGTCAGGGACAGCCACGCAGGGGTGGGAACCCCAGCAAAGCAGAGTGGAAACTGGAAGGCAAGGAGCAAGAGGAAGGTAAGCCGACTTTTCCTCCAGAGGCAAGACGGTGAAATGCGGGGAGCGGCTGAAGCTGGAGACTGATCACACTTTCAGGGCCGGAGCAAGGCCAGCCTCAAGGGACCGGAGTCGAGTCACATGAATAAGCTGCTCTAGACTCGGGAACACAAGCGCCCGAGGCGAGCCACGGGGATGAGCTATTAGGCAGAGGGGCTTCACGTGACATTCAACTTCCCGAGTGTGTAAATAAACGCGCTGCAGCCGCTGGAGCTCCCCTCCTCCTCGCTCCCTTCCTCTTCCCCTCCTTCTCTCCCTCTCCTCCTCCTCCTCCTCCTTCCTTCCTTCCCGTCAGGGGAGAGGGCTCCATATGGCCTCAGTTTTCTATATTCTGACTCCTGTCCTTCTTTCTCCATCCTCACCCCGGGAACTTAGAGGCCTGCGCAGGACCCGGCAGTGAAAATCAGGCTTTGGGCCAACAGGCAGATTCGGTCCTGCACAGTCAGTCCATGCTGCCACTGTGACATCCAGGGAGTATCCACGTCACAGCAGCCCCAGATGACGCACAAACACGAGTGTGGCTCATACAGAAACAGGACTGGCTGGGTCTGGTCAGCCGCTGAACCACAGAAAAATCATGAGAAGAAGAAGAAAGGGGCTGCCAGGCACGGTGGCACACGCCTGCAGTGCCAGCACTCAGATGGCTGCGAGTTCAAGGCCAGCCTGGAAGACAGTGTGAGACCCTGTCTCAAAAAAAAGAGTTAAAACCACTGCAGCGCCGGACTGAGAGACGTTTTAGAAAAGGAAGCAGGAGCCAGTTATCTTAAAAGGAAGGGAGAGCGGGGCTGGGTTCACGCAGCACACTACGCGCTCATTACCGAGTAGCGGGAGTCGCTGGGGTGAACGGCCACAGCCACGTCTCCAGGCAGTGTCTCCGGCCTCGTGGTTCCCACCACGACCTCCGCATCTGTAATCCAACATTCGGGCATCTATGCTGGTCATCGCGCTCGCGCGTCACCCTGACACGGCCAAAGCCAGCAGAACTGGAAGCAGGAAGGGCAGGGAGCAGCCAGGGTGGAGCAGTGAGGACGGAGAGGAGCCGCATTTACGGGGCCTGGGCTTCCGTGAGCAATGACCAGAGGCCTGAGCGGGCATCGGGGCAAAGGGCATCTCAGCAGCTCGCACAGAGGAGGGGACAGCGATAGTGAAACTAGAACGCTGCTGGCGCCGAGGACCCGGGGTCCTCAGGGTCCTCATCACGACAGTTCTCCACGTGCTGCAGGCCGGCCCCAGCCTCTGCCACATGAGGCTTCCGGGACCATTCCGCTCATCCCTCTTCCCCTCTGAACTGTGGAGCACTTATAAAGCACACTTCGTAACTGGTTGAGCTTTCCTCTCTTTCCTGCGTAGAGGACGCTGTAGAATTTCACTAAGTCCCCAGATGTGCAGCCACATCCCCAGATCCCCAGGGTGAGTCCCGCACGATGCACACACTGCCAAGGTTCCCTCGGGAGACCGGTGGGCTCCCGCACCCGCCGCAACCTGAGGAATCACAGGGAGCGGGGTCAGCGGGGGACCCTTCTGAGGACCACACTCACCAGGCTCTCCGTCCACTGGAAAGGCGACAGAAATGAGGAGCCCAAAAGACACAGGGCTGGGGCAGCCCTGCAGCTGGAGCTCTGTGCGGCCAGACAGGGCCCGGCTCTCCACCTGCGGGGCCACAGAGCTGGTCAGAGCCGCCGCTTCACAGAGCTCACACCGGTGCACCCACTGCCACCCACCCGAGCACCCTGCTCACCCTGCGTTCAGAGGACTCGGGAGCCACCCCCCCACACTCCCTTCAGCCATCTTGTATGCAGTCAGAGTTACGGTGAATACTCATTCAGCACTTAAACCACGGCGAGGCGCCGTGCTGAGCACCTGACACGAGTTCTCACTTCATCTCCACAGCACTCCACGGGCAGGCATTCCGTCATTTCTGATTAACAGGTTGAGGATGTAGAGGTAAAAGAGGCTAAACAGCCTTGGGAACGTTACGCGGCTGTTAGTGACAGTGCTGGGACTGGAACCCGGCCGGTCTGGCTCTAGAGCCGGAGATCTCGCCCATGGGCTGCCCTGCCTCAGCTCTCACACGCCGGCTTCCTTTTCTCCATCTCACCTCAACGTCCGAGATGGCTGATCTTAAAGCACACGACCAGTTGACGAGCTGATGGTTCCGGTACAGCAATCCCGCGTTGTAGAGTCGCACAAAAGCTTCGGTCACGGCCACTGAGGAGCCCTAGAAGCACCTGAGGGTCTACATCTAAAGCCCCTTCTCAGCCATACCTTGCCCCCTGGAAGACCCCATCATTCCCACCTCCCTTTCCCAATACACCCAATAATCCCCTCCCAGCCAGATCTCTAAATACCCAACGTCCACAGGGAGCCTGGCACGGGGCACTCACGGCGTCCATGGTAAAGCACTCGCGGTCCCAGTCCAGGGAGGAGGCCAGCACGCGCAGCTGCTCGCGGATCTCTCCTCCCTTCCTGCACCCCGGGGGGTTCCTGTCAGCAAACGTGTCCCAAGCACCTCCCACATCCCAGTCCCAGGAATGCCCACAGTGCCACGTGCTGGAGGAAAATAAAGTGCACATGGCACTGGTCTAGCTTCTAGAAGCTGATGGAGACAGACAAAAAGACCCAGGTGGGGCCTCCCATGACATTAGAAGGAGCATGAGGTTCTACAGGGACAGAGGAGTGGCAGCCACTTCGGGGACATTCCATGAAAGATGCAAAGAGAAGATGGCATGCACTAACAAACCTGGAAGAAGGAGGGCAGCTTTATGGGCCTTGGAAGAAAGGAATGGTTTAGTGGGTGAGGTGAGGGAATCTAAACAAGGAAAATGAGACAAATAGGAAAGAAAAGAACAGAAATAAATATATATACACATGGACGTATGCACATATATCTACACACATAAATGTGTACATCCCAATTCACATGTAGGACACACACACAGACTTGGAGAACTGAAGCCACGCCCACACGCAGCCAACTCCTCACCGTGGATTCTGCGCCCTGGCCACCTGCCAACTCGGAGCCCATACTGCATTTTGTTTCCCCTCGCCACGGGGCAGCAGAGGTCCCAACAAACGAACTGACCTGACTTTGTTTGAGGACAATGCCCCAGAAGAAGTGGTAAGTGCCAGAGACTTGGCAGCTCCAGGGGGAAACGACAGACAGGGCTCCGCAGTTATTGTAAACTGCACATACAGCGTGAGGTTTTACTCCGAAAGCGACTCCTTCACAGCAGGCCAAAGCTGGAGAAGAAATCCGGGGCAGCACCCATCATGCCGGCGAGGGTGTGATCAGGAGCCACTGGGAGAAGGGGTCACTGTTTAGGCCTGAGCTACAGAACCACAGAGCTTCACTTCAGGGTCTCCAGTGTTACCCTGCCACAGTGACTACGTGAGAAATGGCCATGAGAGACGGTCACAGGGAAGGTGCAGGCTAGACACAGACCCCAAGAAGTTCACGCTTAGGCCAGGACAGCACAAGGCTACACTCTCCACAGTGAGAAGCCAGGCCCAGCAATGTGGCTGGATCCAAACATGCTGGCATTAAGTAAAGTGGTCTGCTTGAACCCCTGCCCTGCTGAGAATAGCAGAGAACAGTGCTGTGATTGCTTCCCCATCTACCAACAAGAGCAAGGACACACATCAGCAAGGACTGTTGCCACAGTCTGGGGTACATGGACAGAGGGACCTGTGGATTGGGAGGGACACTTTACAAACCTACGAACCACAAAGCTAGCCGGAGAAAATGTGATTTGGCTGGATTTCAAGACTGCAGATTCCGGGGCCGGTGAGATGGCTCAGCGGCGTAAGCGCCTGCCTTGCAAGCGTGAGGGCCCGAGTTCGACTCCCGGAACCCACATACGAAAAAGGGGCCGGTGATATTGCTCAGTGGCATGGGTGCCTGTTGGCGCGCGAGGTCCTGAGGTCATCCCCCTGGTACCCACAAAAAAAAAAAAAAAAAAAAAAGACTGCAGATTCCAGGGCCGGTGATATAGCTCAGCAGCATAAGCGCCTGCCTGGCAACCATGAGGTCCTGAGTTTGACTCCCAGTACCCACATATTAAAAAAAAGAAAGAAAGATTGCAGATTCCAGAAAAAAAAGTTCATTCAAATATATAGAGGAACTGTTTTTATTGGACTCAATTTTTTTCTTTTTCCTCATTAATTTTTGGATGGTTTGGGTTTTTTCCCTCTTTTTCTTTCTACTTTCTTTTCCTTCTAATATTTCTTTTTTCCCTTAATTTCCTCTCTGTTTTTTTTTCCCTTCTTTTTCTTGTTTGTTCTTTCCTGCTACTTTTATCTAATTCTATTAATTTCCTTTATTCCTTAAGAGGATCCTTTATCTCACTTTGCTCTCCTCTGTCTCATCTTCCATTGATTAATTTTTCCAATCAACTAAACAGACACCAGACATAAGAAAACAATCAGTGAGTGTATTACAGAAGACCCCATTAAAAAGCTAGATGAACTAAATAAAATGATTTTTTTAAAATGACCAATTTAGCAAAAAATTAGAGTCAATGAACAGGTACCAAACAGAAATCCAGGAAATAAAAAATTCTATTCAAAGTATGAACAGCAAAAATGAGGCATGCCAGGACAGTTGCACAAATAGAAGATAAGGCTGATATGGCTAAAGTGACCAATTACTCAGAGATACTTTAAAAACAGTAAGAGAACAAGAAAATGGATCCAACAGCTACTAGATGACACAAAGAAGACTAATTTAAGATTAATTGGAATTAGTGAAAAATGAGAAGACAACACAAATCATAAAAATCCTGTTTATGGAAATAGCAGAAAACTTTCTAAATATAGGGAAAGAATTAGACAAACAGATAAGTAAGATACATAAAATCCCAAATAGCCATGATCAGAAAAGAATCTCTCCATAACACATCATAGTCAAAATCCCAGAAGTCCAACATAAGGACAGAATCTTAAAAGCTGTTGGAGAAAAGCAACAAACTAGCTTTTCTAAGCGGTAAACCCTTAGAATTACAGCAGACTTCTCAACACATAACTTAAAGGCCAGAAGAGATTGGAGTGAAATGTTTCAAACACTAAAAGAAAACAACTTCCAAACCACACTGATACATCCTGCAAAACTATCTTTCAGAACTGATGGAGAAATAAGGTCTTTCCATGACAAACAGCACCTTCAGAAACCAAAGAATTCTCAAGAATATCCTAGAAACGGGCCGGTGAGATGGCTCAGCGGCTTAAGCGCCTGCCCGGCAAGCGCGAGGGCCCGAGTTCGACTCCCGGAACCCACATACGAAAAAGGGGCCGGTGATATCGCTCAGCGGCACGGGCGCCTGCTGGCGCGCGAGGTCCTGAGGTCGACCCCCCGGTACCCACAAAAAAAAAAAAAAAAAAAAAAAAAAAGAATATCCTAGAAAGGGACAATGAAGGTAACAATGCAGAAGGAGGTGGGGGGAATCAGCAATAGAAAATAATGCAATGAAAGGAATATGTCAGTACCTTTCAGCAACAACTCTCAACGTGAACGGTCTCGAGTCCCCAGTCAAAAACAGATTGGCAGAATGGATCAAGAAAAAAGAATCCATTGGTATGCTGTACACGAGAAACACATTTACTCAAAAAGAAATTCACAGACTAAAAATGAGTGCAACGGGAACCCAAAAGCAAACAGAAATGGCCACCCCCTTTTCAGACAAAGTGGACCTCAAGCCAAAACTGATCAGAAGAGGCAAAGGTCACTATATATCGGTTAAAGAAACAATCCAACAGGAAAAGATAACAATTAAAAACATATATACACGGAACACCGGCACACCCAACTTCATAAAACAAATACTACGGAATATAAAAGATCAGATAAACAACACAAATATAGTGGGGGACCTCAATACCACACTGGCAGAAATGGATCAACTAGATTAAAAAATCAACAAAGAAATATCAGAGTTGAACCAAACCTTGGAACAAATGGACTTAATAGATATCTAAGAGTGTTCCACCCAACAACAGAACACGCATTCTTCTCAGCAGCGCATGGGACCTTCTCCAAGAGAGACCACATACTATCCCATAAAGCATGCTTAAGACAGTATAAAATTAAAATTAAAATTAAATCAAAATTACCCCATGCACATTTGATAATATGTGCAGTGTAGTGAAACTAAAAAAATCAGTGGCAAAAAAAACCCACAGAAATCATGCAGACATATGGAAATTAAATAACACATTCTTAACCAGTGGGTCACAGAAGAAATCAAGGGACGAATTAGTTGCTACAATTACACAATAACACCAGTACAACATACCAGAACCCATGGGACACAGTGAAAGCAGTCCTAAAAGGGACATTTACAGCTGTGAATGCCAACATCCAAAAAACAAACTGAGCCCAAATAAATAAACTTCATGATGCACCACACCTTAAGGTCCTAGAAGAACAAGAATAATCCAAATTCAAAGCTAATACAAGGAAGGAAATTATAAAGATCAGAGCAGCCGGGCATGGTGGTGCACTCCTGTAATCCCAGCACTTGGGAGGCTGAGGCAGGAGGATCGCTGTGAGTCTGAGGCCAACCTGGGCTACACAGTGAGTTCAAGGACAGCCTGAACTGCATGGTGAGACCCTGTCTCAAAAAAAAAAAATAAAATAAAATAAAGTAAAAGTCAGACAAAAATTACTGAAATTGAGACTAAAACAAACAAAAATATACATAAAAGAGCAAAACAAAAGATAGACAATAAGATTATAGATCATTTGTAAAATGGAAGGGACCAAGAAAGAGAGGGAGGGGGAAGGTGATGCTAAAAAGAATTAAGATGTGTTATATTCATGCACCAACTCTCCACAAGGAAGATAATCATTCTCTGCTCCAAACGTGTACTAGTAAAAAAATAAAAACTGAAAGAATAAAAAAAAAAAAAAAAAAAAAAAAAGCTTGGGAGACCCCACCAAGTACCAAGAGTTCCAGAGCTTCCATCTCCCAGAAAGTGAGAGTATGCCGGAAAGGACAGAGGCTGCGGTCAGGAGCCGAAGGCGAGGACTCGGCAGCCATCCCCGGTGGCCCTGCAGCCCTGCCCTCGTACTCACGCCTCCTTCCACTGCCACACCGCCCCGAGGAATTCCTCCCTGCTCAGCTCGTGTCTCCTCACTCCCCGCTCCTTCCATAGCTGTTTCTCCACCACAGCCTGCAGTAGGATTAGGGGCAAATGAACAGCGAGTCCGGTCGCTTCTGGGAAAAAAATACACTTTCAACCAACAGAGGAAAATGTGAGAAAAGACCCACTTGTGTAGCAATTCCTGCATGATCTGAGCCGGGGACCCACAGCACTTGATCCCCACGCATCCGGTGCCTACAACAGAATCACCTTCGCATGAGCCCTTGGACTCACGCGTTCACCCTCACCCACGCCCACACTTTCTACCTCCCCTCCAGAAGTGCAGCAGCCCCCAAGCCCCTTACCAGCGCACAAGGGCATCCTGGATGGCTACGGTTAGCGCGTGGCCAAGGTGCAGGGAACCTGTGACATTGGGAGGTGGGATACACATGGAAAAAGTCTCCCCGGTAGCCTGGGGCAGCCGTGCCTAGAAGGAACGAGGAAAGTCGAAGGGCAAGAGAAGCCTGGGGGAACAGCACCCTCTGCTGCCTCCAAGACAGAACTGCAAGGAAGGATCCTGGGCAAGTAACAGCAGAAGGGTAGGGTTGGGCACAACGAGAGAGACCTCTGCAGAGGCCACAGGCAAAGGGTGACGGCCTCTGCAACGTGAGCTTGACTCCGAGGTTCGGCTGTGCCCATCTAGTCCCCCTCTCTGCCAGGCCCCACTAACCTGATACTCTGGTTTGAAGAAGCCCTCTCGCACCCACCACTGGTACCAAGCAGCTTCCACATATCGGGGACTGTAAGCAGGAGGCAGGGGCCCAGAGACATCTGAGCAAACAGAGGGACAGCTCCACTAAATACTGATCTTTGTTCCCGGCTGCATCTCAGCAGACCAAATGGGCAATAAAAATATGAAGCCTTCCGGTTCCCTGGTTACCTTTCTTTTCACCAGGTTCGGTAGGCACTTCATATAATACTATCTCCTTAGGACTCCAGGCCTTCCTGGCTTCTGCAGGTGACTATGGGGGAGAGACAAAAGGGGAGGCTTGAGCTTCCCTGACACCCCAGACATCTGGATCCCAGCACAGTCCCCTCAACCCCCTTCCGGCCTCAGAGACCCAAGGGCGAGCTGGCCCACCCCAACCTTGCTCTTCCCGGCTATCCCAGCCTGCAGCGCCGCCTGCTTCTCCCGCAGGCGCTTCTGCTTGGCTTCTCGGTTCCTCCGGGAGACGGGTGATCCGCGGGGCTCTGACTGTGTAGAAAGGGGCTGAGGCCTGGGTAGGCTCCGCGAGGGCCTCGGCCCCCGAAGTGGCGGTCGAAGAAAAGTGGCCAGAGGTAAATGAGGCATCAGGAGAGTTTGGGAAAAGGGCAAGATCTGTTCCGGACAGACAGCATGTTAGCAGAACAAGGACGTGCGGGGGCATCTCACCCCCAAACCACTCCTTTTATTCCCCACTTCCCGCCAGCTCTGCTAATTCCATCCCCTTGCCCACCCTCCCTCGAGGACTGAAGCGCACGGGGTTGACACAAGCTCCGCCCCCGTGCGGCAGAGAGACCAGGCGCGTCTGCCTCTGCGCCGCTGCCGCGGACACTCGGAGGGCAGAGGGCCCGGACCCGGCACGCACGGACCCGGCACGCACGGACCCCGGCACGCACGGACCCCGGCACGCACGGACCCGGCACGCACGGACCCGGCACGCACGGACCCGGCACGCACGGACCCCGGCGCGCGGAGAGCCGGCAAGGGGCCCGCCGGGTCACCGCAATCGCGGCCTGCCTAGCGCCGCCCACCGGGCGCCGAGCCCGCGCGGCCCGGCCTCCCCGCCAGCCCCACCGCGCGAGCCTCGCACCTCCAGGAAGCCGCCGAGCGCGCGCCCACCCGCGACCCTGCCGCTAACCAGGGCGCCCCGCGGCAGCCGGCGCGGACTCAAGCCCGGAACGTGGCCGGCGACGGCGCGCGGGGCGGGGCCCCGCCGGGCGCACGCGCAGTAGCTGCGCCGCCTCCGCGCCCGCGCTCAATGGTCGCCGCTGTATAGAGGACAAGGGATGCCCGCGAGGCGGCGCCTGGGCCGCGCAGCTCGTTTCTACAACTTTATTAAACAGAAGTGTCTTGGCGTATAAATAAAAAAGACCTGAGTTGTGAGGCCACGCACGCGGCCAGCTCGCCCGCCCCGCCCGGTCCTGCCCGCCTCGGTCCGCTTCGGTCCAGGCCCCGTTCCCGCACAATCAGGAACTGTGCTTCTGCCGTTTCCAGAAGCGCTTGACGTCGCTGTGCCCGGCCGGAGTGACCACCATGAGCCGCTTGGCCGAGTTCTCGAACACCAGCACGCCCAGCTCCCGCGCGTGGGCCAGCAGCAGCTCGAAGTCCACTTGCGACAGGAACTGGTTGTACAGGACGCCTGGGGTCACAGGGCGGAGGGGCGGGCCGGGGGTGAGGCTGCGCCACGGGGCAGTTTTACAAACTGACTTCCTAAGCCTGTCTGTCCCAGGCTTCTCTCGACACTACCGTGATCTAGTCACAGAAAGGCACTGTAGTACAGTGTTCCTGCTCTTCAACCCATGGATGCTCCCCAACCCAGGGAAGTGACAATGACCACTCCCTCCCTCTCCTAGCCAAAGCCACACAGCACTGATTTGGGACGATTTATCAGTGCTACCGACTCATCCTAAATAAGTCTCACCAGCTCTTTCCACTTCCGTGCAGTACACAAATGAAATGCACGAAACCCTGTTCAGCTCATCAGGACCCAAACTGCCTGCCCTTCCTCTGGCCACCGAGCAGGACCAGAAGCCACTCACCCTCGGTAAAGCGGAGTCTGTCGCGTTCCAGCTCCCACAGCCGGATCTGGTCGGTGATGGTGGGGGGCAGCACAGGAGTCTGCAGAGCAAGGGTGGCTATAGGGACTCAGGAAAATGGCCCCACACAACCGGCCCCCACGCAGGCCCCACATGTGGAGGCTGCTTTCTCTTTCCCACCATCTCACTGGCAGGGACCGGGTGACGCCAGAGGCCAGCATCTGGGCACCTGTCCGTACCTGTTTGAGCATCACTGGGTGGGCCCTTGTCCTTAGGAAATGGATTATCTAGGAAAACAGGAGAATGGAGTGAGGCCTCAAGCGAGAAGGCAGGAAGAGCCATCTGAGCTGTCACCTAACATCACTGGAGCAGCAGCTTACTGTTAAAAACTCACCCACAGCCCTGTGTCCCTGCTCAGCCCTCCTACTAGGTTGCTCCTCCCCCCCGTCGCGTCAGCTATTCCTTCTCCAGCACACCTGCTCTTTCCATAGTTTTGTTCTTTCTTTAAAGTGCAGCAGCTACTATTTTGAGCACCCATTGCCCAGCAGGCTCTGAGCTAAATGCTCTACCTCTAAGCTTCCACTGAACCCTACCAACAAACCTGTGAGGTAGGACCCGTCATTTACCATGAGGAAGTGGTAGAGCAACCAGGCTGTTTCCGCAGCTCGGAATCTCGGGGCAGAGACACACAGCCAGAGCTATGCCCACTTCCTGCATGTATTTTCCCTGCATGTGTATTCCCTGAATAGGTATGGTATTTTCTCTGCCTTTCCCACACTTAGCTTTGCTTTTTCCTCATGTGCCTGCTGCTTAAACACTGACAATTCACCACAACTACTGTGACAGACCTTCTGTGCGTGGCCTTCCATAACGGGGCCACTCTGTAACTTGCAGCCCAAGCACCGCTGTCTCCCCACCTCTGCCAGGTGGGAATACCTGCTGGGCTGTGATGCCACTGGCGATGGCCTGCTGCACGCTCTCCCGGGTCACCTGTGCCACCACCATGTTGGGGAAACGATAGAGCATTTCAGAGAAGAGAGCAATGAGGGCGATCTGCAGCTCCGACTCTGATTCAGGAACAGGAAGAAAGGGTGAGAAGGCTGCCCCATACCTTTCAAGTGGGCGGAGAGCTCTCAGAGAGTTCTGTAAATCACTGGGCAAACGAGCACAAACTGGCCTTTCCCCTGCTTCCTTGCCCTCCCCACTCCCACCCATCTGCTTTCCTGGGGATGCCCTGTCCAGCTCACCCGTGTAGGCATACAGTCGGTAGTTGGTTTCCACGACAATGAAGCCTGGCTGATGCACGGTGCCCCCGGCTCCAGAGACACCTGACGAAAGGTTGATGGCCAGGCGGGTGGGGTAATAACGCCGAGATTTCCTCTGGGAAGGACAGAGGAGAAGACGAGAGGTGCCCTCCATAGTCCTGCCTGGGACAACAGATCCCTTCCAGCACGGAGAACCTAAACCCTCAACTTCCTGCCCCACGGGACTCAAGTACTCAGTCCTGGCAACTGCTTCCTGCTACTACCACAAGCCAGGCATCTAGGTGCTCATACCTTCCTCTGGAAAACAAGCCCAAACTCACGCAGATGTTGCAGGAAGTTCAACAGAGAATCACTCATACCTTCCACAGAGTAATCCTGGGGAAGAGAAGGCCAACTGGGGTCCAAAATATATCCCACCTCCCCTCCCCCAGGCCCATACACTTATTCCCTTTCCCCTTCTCTGCTTGCTCTGTGGTGGTTCTTCCCCAACCTGACTTCCCCATCCCCTTCCCTGTCCTCCAGTCCCTGCTCACCTTGCCCAGAGTGGAGAAGCTGAGCTGGAATAGGAAGGAAAGGATCTCCACCAAGTCCATGCCCCGGCTCTGGGGAGAGAGGAGAGACGAAGGAAGAGACTGGAGGGGAGAACACAGGAGAGAGGCAGGGAGCAGAGTCCCTCTCAGTGGACCTGAGGAGAGCGTGCACGCTGGGAGGGGCTGGCTGCCTCACCTGGGCTGTCTGCAGATACTGCAGCATAAAGTACCAGAGCTGCGCAGACGTATCCAGCAACAGGAACTGGAAGCCAGCGGAGGTAATGCAGGGGGGCTCTCCAGGTTCAGTACTAGAGACAGAGAAGAACAACAATGGAGATAAGCAGAGAGATTCCACTATCCCCACCTGTCTTCATGCTTTTTCTAGGTATTTCTAGCTCCCTTTTGAGTCAGTTCCCTCCCATCCTAAATTGCCCCCAAACACCCAATCTGGTTTTTGTTTTGTTGTTTGTGGTGCTGGGATCAACCCCAGGCCCTTGTATATGCTAGGCAAGAACTCTGCCAGTGAGCCACACCCCAAGCCCCCAATACCCAGCGGGACAGGGAAGCAGGGAGCTGCTGTGGCTCAGGCTTCCTCACCTCTTCATGAGTCCGGCCTGGCTGAGGAGCTGGGCCAAGTCCTGGCTGACGGCTGCACTGGGGGAACCCACCATAAAGTGCAAGACCACCTAGGAGCAGAAGAGTTCAGAGAGATGGAGGCCTCTGAGGGCCACAGGGGAGCAGTGTAGTCGATACGTACAGAGGCCGCATCCTCACCTCCCATCGCTCCTCGGCATACTTGTCAAGTGAGGGAACATCTCGGGCATGCTTGTCTGGTCCCAACTGACTTGTGTCATCAGACCAGGCCTTCCCCCTATGGCCAGGACAGGCCCAAGGTAAGTGTCTCCGTTCCCCACTGCCCCTCGGCCCTTCCCACCCTTACCCCATGAGTGGGACATATTTCCTATATCCTGCAGCCACATCTGGTCCTACTTATTCCTGACAGAACTCCCAAAGTGGAGACCCAAGGTTCTGGGGAGGCCCCTCAGGAGCTCCCACTCCAGCAGTTTACTTAGCAGTTCCCCAGCCTAGCTTAGGAAGAGATGGAAGCAACATACCCACCCAGAAGGGCAATGCGGAGGTTCTGGCGGAAGATGGGGTTGAGAATGAGGCCCTGGAGACCACCAGGGAGCAGCTGGGTATGCCAAATTCGGAGGCCACTAAGCAGACCTGTGCTTTCTTCCTGAGCCCTGGAACAGAAGCAAAGAGATGATGAAAAAAAAAGCAAAGAGATGAGCAGCAAAAACGAGGAAGCCCAGAGGCCTCCTTTTCTGCTTTTTCTGAACTGGTGATCCTGGGAACACTCCCACAGGGTCAGAGTGCATCGTCTTAAAACAAATGTCTTTCCCGCAACGCCTAGCAGACCCTTGTTATAGATAGGACATCACAACTCTCCAAGAGGGAAAACACGCAGTTTTCCAAATGTATTTAATTCAAGTTCTTTCCCAAACGTATTTAATTCAAATTTTGTGGCATACCCATTAATATTTCCTGGAGGAGCTAGGGTGTAGCTCAGTGGTACAGCATGTGATTAGTATGCATCACAAGGCCCCAGCACCACCCACCAGGGGGGAAAAACACACACACACACAAAATTTCCTTGAAGCATTCCAAGGAATAGCATTTTAGGAGACCAGCAGTTGAAAATCTGTATCCAGCTGAGAATGCAGTAGAGACTCACTTGCTGAATTCCTTCTTCACCCACAGGGCTACAGCAGCTTGAGGCAAAGGCTGCTCCAGAAATAGCATCCGCATCACCCAGTTCTTAGCCAAAGATGGGAGCTCCCTGCAGGCGGTAGAGGTCAAATACTAGTACCAACAGCTACTTCATGCCTGCATCTCTGCCTCTACCTCTCAAACATCTCATCTCACGCCCACACCTTTACCAGTCCTGCTGCCTCCGCAAGACCCCGACCAGACCGCAAAGCTCCCACCTGTGGTAAGTGATGTGGTCCGCAGGCTCCTTTACACTTCCTGCCAGGCCCTGCCAGGAAAGGCGCCACTCACCTGAAGACAGCTAGACAGGTAGCAGGGTGCCCATATAACCGGTCCAGAACTCCAGGGCTCAGGCCCCCTAGGAATTCCTGTAGATTCCGGCACTGTAGGTGCACTCGGTTCAGTCCACCCCTTGGAGGGGTGCTCTCCATCTCCTGAGAGAGGCTGCTGTTAGATCCATGCAATGTAACCCCAATCTTTCTCCTTCTGATCCCACATCCATCAGCCCCACAATAATCCTGTCTTTTCCGGGATTTCCTCTGCCATGCCACTCATCTCCTCTCCTTTCTCGCAAACCTCACCAACTTCCCCTCCCTTCCCGCTTCCTCATCTCAATTCTCTCAACCCCAGTTTTTCCTCAATTTTCAAGGGACAGAATTATTTACTGTCCTCTGTTTGCAAGATCATTTCGTATTTCAAGGACTGTCTCATCTCTTGCTCGAGCCCAGTCCCCTCTCCCACCCCTCCTGGGCAGGTCAGTTTACAAGCTCCAGCTCTGTCCTTCCAGTCTCGTCCGTCCTAGACCACTTCTGCTAGACGTGGCAATGAACTACCTCCCCCTCCATGCTTCCCAAATCTGAACAACGCCTCCGTCCACTGAGGCCCGCACCGTCCGACCTCGCAACTCCCCGGCCTCGTAACTCCGCAGTCCTCCTCCCGCCTGCCCCGCCCAGCACCCTCTCTCACGCCCTCCTGCCTTTCCGCACCACTCGGTGCCGAGCCCCGCCGCGCACCCCAGGTCTCGAGCCGTCCAGTAGGAGCCAATGTGTCTATCTGGCTCCGGAGATAAAGGATGGTGAAAAATACGACAAAAAGATGGGAAAGCGATGAAGGATTTCACAGACAGGAGCCCTGAGTGGAGACTTCACCAGAGAAGGGAGAGAAGGGAAGTCCAAAGAGGCGAGGATGAGAGGCGGTGTTGCACTCGCGCGCCGCGAGGCATACTGGGAATTGGAGTCCCCTCCGCGCCCGCCCTGGAGCAGGTTTCGGCGTGTGTGACTACAACTCCCGAAAGGCACCGCGAGGATGCCGGACGCAGAGAAGCAGGGTTTTCACTCATTGAGCCCGGGACACCAGAAGCTAGGCTCCTTTGGTTCCGCCGTGCTCTCTGACCTCGCAGCTAACGGCGAGTTAAACCGGCTTGGGCAGCAGGCGGACCAGAGAGAAAGCGCCGGAGGGCTTGCAGGCAGAAGAGGAGTTAGGCTGAGAGACGGCAAAACTGGGTTCCCGGAGCTCAGCTGCTTCCCCCGTAAAATGGGGGCGACGCTCACCGCAGAGCGTGTTCACGCGTGAGGATGGACGCGGCCCGGGGCGCCTCCCGTGGCCGGTCAGTACCCGGCAGGTTTGCCCTCGGCCGCCTCCGCGGCTCCGGCCCCACGCAGGGGAAGACTCAAACGCAGTGTTTAAAGGAAACCGAGCGTTGGCTCTGATTCGATTCGTGAATATCTCAGAAAGGCAGGGGAAACTCCTCAGCCAAGGCCGGAGCTACGCGCTTCCCCAGATTCTTGAAGGCGAGTTCCGTTGTTCTCACGCCCAGACCGGGAGAGAATAAAATGTGGCCGAGGCGAGGCGGGTGCCCAGCCCGGGCTGGGAGCGGGGTTGCCAGAGACGGGACGGAAGGCTGCCCGAGGCCGCCACGCTCAGTGGCTCGCCCGTGTGTGCTGTGTTGTTCCCTGTTTCCTTAGCGATCAGTGTTTAGAATTACTCAAGCACAGCACAGAGCTGACGGCTTCGTTATGGCAACTGCTAAGTGAGGCGAAAAAGACAAATCACAGCTTGGGGAGAAATGTCTCCTAAAGACAAAATGCAAACAGCTTTTACAGAGCAGTGTCAAAGAAACATAATAGATTGGCAAAAGAAATAAGCTATCAACAAAAAATACAAGCGTCTCGAAGGATGAGATGACTGTCAACTTCATTTGAAACTAAAGAAAAGTAAGTTAAAGACACAAAAATATCAGAAGTTAAAAGATAAGTGGGCCGGTGAGATGGCTCAGCGGCATAAGCGCCTGCCTTGCAAGCGCGAGGGCCCGAGTTCGACTCCCGGATCCCACATACGAAAAAGGGGCCGGTGATATCGCTCAGCGGCACGGGTGCCTGTTGGCGCGCGAGGTCCTGAGGTCGTCCCCCCGGTACCCACAAAAAAAAAAATAAATAAAATAAAAGATAAGTAAAATAAGTAAGTTAGAGCTTGGCAGTTTTGTGTTGGGCGGGTATAGAGCATACTCAACACTTGCTGGAGGTTGACGCAGCCGTCCCTTATTAACACACCTTTTTGGGAGACACTCGAAATACAAACCATAGCTCTACCCCATCTGCAGTTTTTCAAGTACCCACAGACAATCGAACATTAAATAGAAAATTCCGAAAGTAAATAAAAGTGTCAATAACTTTTACTATAGTATATTGTTATAGTTGCTTCTTTTCATTACTAATTATTCTTGTTAACCTCTTACTCTGCCTAATTTTTTTTTTTTTAATGTGGGTACCGGGAACCAAACTCAGGACATGGCGCTTGCCAGGCAGGCGCTTGTGCTGCTGAGCTATCTCACCGGCCCTCTCTGCCTAATTTTTTAAGTTCAACTTTGTCACAAATATGTACGTATACCAAAAAAAAAAAAAAAAAAAAAAAAAAAAAAAAAAAATATATATATATATATATATATATATATATATATATATATGAGACGGCTATGCCTAACAATCTTAAGACTATTCACCTTTAGCCTAGCAACTCCACCTTTGAGAATGTATCATACTGGAATTCTTCCACATGGGTACAGAAATATATATGCAAAGATGTTTATTGAAGTGTTTTTGTTGTTGTGTTATGCTAACAGCCCAAATGTATAAAATTGGGGGTTCCTTTGGGTAAAGTGTGGGTCATTGTAACAATGTAGAATGCTGGGCAGTCCTTAGGAAGTCCCTGTATGCATACTTGAGCTACTTATGACCGATCAACAGGGAGAGAAAAGCAAATTAGAAAATGGCATATATGGTCCAATGGTATCATTGTAAGAAACTCTTGTTTGTTTTTTTGAGACAGGGTCTCACTATGTAGTCCAGGTTGGCCTTGAACTCATGGCAGTACTCCTGCCACAGCCACCAGAGTGCTGGAATTACAGTTATAGGTGTGTACCACCACACTTGACTGTGTAAGAAACTTGTGTCTGTAAACTTGAAAGAGGCCATATGCTTCATTTTGAAGGGAGCAGGCAAGGGGGAGCTGGGTAGATCATGTCATGGTTCCCTATACTCTAAAGCAGTGATGGTGAACCTTTTAGAGACTGAGTACCCAAAGTGCAACCCAAAACCCACTTATTTGTGGCAAAGTGCCAACATTGCAGTTAAACTTGAGTACTGGCCAACCATGTGAAAGTTCCCACGAGTCACAGCTAATGAGTCGAAGCTCGTGACATCATTGCCTGGCACGGCTACTCCTTTCCTAGAATGCACACGGCCCCTCTGTGCACTGTTACCCGATGCTCAGCTGCTGGCGATGCTGGGCTACTTGCCTTGCGTAGGGACCAAGAGGGCTCTGTGTGCCCAGTGTGGCACACGTGCCATACGTTCGCCATGACTGCTCCAAAGGCTGTGCTGTGCAGTGTGGTAGCCACTAGCCCCTGCTGGCTATTTAAATTGAAATGAACTGAAGCCTGCTTCCCAGTCTCACTCACCTTATTTCAAATGCTCAGCGGGGGAGGATAGTGGCCACCTGTTGAAGGGCACAGATAGAGATAATAGGCCATCTCCACTGTCGCAGAGTTCTCTTGGGGTGGCCCATTCAGCCAGCTGCAGTCGATGACAAGCCGTCTGACGGCAAGGCAGAGCCTCTGTGGAAGATGACTTCCTGTAACCGGCCTTGGCAGCCAGCCAGGCGGACCCCGAGCAGGCTCCCCCAGGCCTCCTTCAGAGCAGCCCCAAGTGGGCACCTTGCTGCGTCCAGTTCCTGAGTCTGAACATTGACACATTCGCCGGGGACAACTGTGCTGGACGACATAGATGGTAATGGCAAAAGGAGAAGGAAGGCGATGGGGCTAGAGGAAGGGGCAGGAGGTAGATTTGACCAAAACCCCAAAAAACCCACTCACACCTGTGGAAAACTCAACCTTTATTATTACCTGCCTACTGCAGGGGATTAAAATTGCCTCAAGCTAGGTCCATATATTAGTGTAAAAATCTGTGTCTCTCCCCCCAGAAAATGTACAAACCCCAAGTGATTATAGAAAAACCAATGTGGTAGCTACGATAGAGATGTCCAACCCCAGGGCCGCAGGCCATTGCTCCCTCTCCCCTCCTAATCCCAATATTTACTCCACAGAAATGTACAGGCTTAGGGAAGTCCTAGCTACAGCATGGCAGGTGGGAAGTGGGGATGCCCAAGGATCGGAGGATGGGGCAGGGATCACGCCCAGGTCCAGTGTGTCCAATTCCAGAGATAAGCACCAGGGAGCATCTTCCGTCCCTTTGTGTCCTCCTCCCCCCAATTCCCAGCCAGCGGGGTCCAGTGTATGACAGGAAGAGGGAGGCTGGGGCAGAGCCACCTCCCCAGGGGCCAGTGTCATCCAGTGAGGCCCGGCACTCCAGTGGGCCATGTCCAGTGTCTGCCCTGCACTTGCCCCCCTCCCCCAGGGATGGCTGGCGAAGTCAGAGGGGATCCCATCCACAGGGCCGGCCAGGTGGGCGGCAGGGGCTTCTAGAGAGGAGCCGGAAGGAGGAACAGGAAGGGGACACAAGCTGGTGTCCAGGGTGGGCGGCCCCACCCGCAGTCTCTGCCTCTTGCATGGGCCGTGGGAGGGGCAGGGAGGGCGCGGCTGCTCCCATCAGTGTCACTAGCTTCCCTCAGGTCTCTCCCAAGAGGGGCAACTGGCTGTGGAGAGTCACACTGTGTTGAGCGCGTCCTCTGCCAGGAACCGGTGCAGCTGGGCAAAGGGCGGTCGCTGCTCAGGCTCCCGGCTCCAGCACTGCAGCATCAGCTCATACAGGCCCTGAGGGCAGGCAGGCGGCCGGGACAGGTACACCTGCGTGCGCAGCGGATGATGGCGGGAACAGACTCCTTTAGTCTCCAGAAAGATGTGCCCTGCC
This sequence comes from Erethizon dorsatum, assembly GCA_028451465.1. NCBI lineage: Eukaryota > Metazoa > Chordata > Mammalia > Rodentia > Erethizontidae > Erethizon > Erethizon dorsatum. Next base: position 167,521,378 of record CM051822.1, read on the forward strand.
CTCCCAGCCACCCACCCGCCGGGCCCCAGCGGGTCCAGTCCCTTCCCTCTGCTCTGACCTGCCGGCCCTGGTCCCGGAAGAACTCCCCGGCGTTCTCAATGACTTGCTCATCCGTGAGCTGCCCAAAGGGCTGAGCCCTGCAGAGCATCAGCACCTCCCACAGGGTCACCCCAAATGCCCACACGTCGCTCGCCGTGGTGAACTTGCCCTGGCACGTGGAGAGGGCGACAGAGGCAGAGAAGGACTTCAGACAGTGAGGCTGTGGAGCAGCTGCCCGCCTCATCCTCCCAGCCCACTCGCCTCCTGAGCAGGCCTTTCCCCAGGCCCTGCCTTCCCTCCCGTGCAGTTCTGGTCCCCTCATCCTTTGCTGCCTGCCCTCCACTTTCCCATCCTGGCCCTGTCTCCCCCTAAGCCCCTCCATCTCAGCTTGCAGCCTCCTCTTAGCTCCCCGCCTCCCTGACTCCAGGCCATCCCCACTTCCGGCTCTCGGACCCCTCCCATCACACTCCACCCCCTTTCTCTGGGCCTCCAGTCACAGGGACCCTCAGTCACAGATGGGAGACTGCATCCCGAGCCATGGCTGGGAAGCACCAGTGTCCTTGCTGCTGCCCAACTCCTGCCACCCTCCTCTCAGGGCTCTCACCATGAGGATGCACTCCCAGGCCATCCACCGGATGGGCAGCACTGCCCGGCCCTGCACGCGGTAGTAATCCCCAGCGTAGAGGTTCCGGCTCATGCCGAAGTCAGCAATTTTGATGGTGAAATTCTCCCCAACCAAGCAGTTCCGTGTGGCCAGATCCCGGTGCACGAAGTTGAGTGTGGCCAGATAGCGCATGCCTGAGGCAATCTGGGCGGCCACGTGCAACAGCATCGGGTAGCTGAGGAAGGGAGCCACCAACAGAGGGTCATGGGGTCCCTGACTCCTCCTACTTCACACCATGCCTGCCAGCAGAACGAGGGAGCCACTCCCCAGGTCAGGCCACTTGCTTGGGGTGTAGAGTCCCTCCGGCCCGTCCAGCTGCAGAAGCTTGTGTTTTGTTCAGCTCCACCGCTGGGCTCAGAAGCACTGAGGGCCAGGCTGGGCGAGGGGATTTATGGTGGGCTATGCCCCTCTCCACCCCGATTCCCATGGTCACCCGTTCCTCCTCCAAGTCCCTTCCTGGGGCCTCTGCCTGCTTCCCACCCTCTGCTCCCCTCCAGGCTGGGACGCACCGCATCTTGGGGTACCTGATAGTGGGCCCCTGCACAGCCTCCCCATCCCTGGGGGCCCCCTCGGCCGCCTTGTCCTCCAGCTGGTGGGCACTGAGGAACTGGTTCAGGTCGCCGTTCTCCATGTAATCAGTGATCATGCAGAGGGGGTCGTCCTGCACACACACGCCCAGGAGCCGGATGATGTTGGGGTCCTTGAGTCGAGACATGATCTTCACCTCCTTCAGGAAGTCATTCCTGGAGCGCGATTGGGGAGAAGTGGGGGGCGCAGGCTACACCTTCCCTTGTGCTGAGGAGCCCCGGACACCTCGTCCAGCACACACACCCTGCCCTCCCCTCCAGGTGCCATGTCCGGGCTCACCTGGCATTCTTGGTGGCATCCGGCCGTAGGATCTTGACAGCTACCAGCAAAGGCTGTCCCTTACGCACGCTAGTGGGGAAGTCGAGACTGACCAGGTCTTCAGCATCCTCTACTTCACACAGGTGTACCTGGAGAAAGGTCATTTGCCAGAAGGACACAGGCTCAGTGGGTGCCGTGACACAGACACTGGCTTCTGGCCAAGGGGCGCCGGGCAAACGCTGGGCGCTGGGCAGGCGCCTTCCTCACCTCCCCAAACTGGCCCTCGCCAAGCTTCTCCTTGAAGCGGAGCCGGGACCGAGGGAAATCCACTCTGGGGGGCCCGTCCCCAGCTGCCCCTGGGGGCAGCGCAGGCACAGCGTAGGTGTTGCCCCCAGTAACGCCCTGCAGGGTGACAATGTCAGCCTCGGCATAGTGTGGGACGCTGTTGTGGGGAGGCGGGGGCAGAAGCGGGGCGCCCGGCTTCTCGGGCTCCATATAGTCCCCACTGCAGGCTGGAGGGCAAGGGGAGAGAAGACAGGAGGCGTCAGGCACCGCCCTGGGGGCCATGGCTCTCCACACCAGCCTCCCATGGCTCCCAGCTGGCGGAGAGACCAAGTCTACGCTGTCTCCCCTCAAATCCCTGCCACCAGTGCTGGGTAGCGAAGGCGCCGGCCTGAGATGAGGTCAGCTGTCCTGGAGAAGGGCTCAAGGCAGTGGAAAGGTTGAGCGAGAACAGCTGTAACGCTGCACCCTCTAGAGCTCTCCCGAGAGAGATGCGTCCCGGCTGGAGGGGCTTCCTTGGCCCACACCCACTGGGAAGAGGGGCGGCCAGCCACCGGCCTCTTCTACTCGCCTGCACCCTCCTGTCCCTTCTTGGCTCCCCCGTGGCCTTCAGCCCAGCCCCTCCCTGCTGTGATCAATGACCCAGCCCAACACACCACGCTCAAGGACAGGCAGAGACAGGGCACACAGAGGGAGAGGGCGGCGTGTCCTCACGGCCCTACAACACACAGTCTACACACAGGAGGGGCAGAGCTGCCCGCTTGGCCCTGGGGAAGGGGCCACAGTGAGAAGGCGACACGGAGGGGAGGAGCAGACAGGAGGGCGGGCGGGCGGGAGCCTTCACCTCTGGGACTGTGGAGAGGACACAGGAGGAGAGGGCGAGCGCCCAGGGTGAGGCCCTCCTCCTCGCAGCGCTAGAGAGAGCGGAGAATAAAGGAGGCGTTACCGGGGCAGCTCTTCTCTGGCTCTGGAGAGCTGCAGAGATGGGGCGGGGGAGGAGGAGGAGTGGAGCTGAGCCTCGGCCTTCTGGGCCCAGCTCACCAGGAGCCTTCAGGAGGAGCAGGAAGCAGCAGAGGTGAGCTAAGGGCATGGGAGCGCCCTGCGGGAGCTCAGGAGAGCAGAAGAGGCCGCAGAGGGAGAGGCGTGCATGGCTGAGGGCTTCTCCCGGCCGCAGCGGGCACGCGGCTGGTGGGCTGGGCAGAGGGGCTTACCCTGGGTGTTGGTGGGTTTGGCCCAGGCGGGTGTGGGGGGGCCCGGGCCTCGAGGGGGACGGGCGTAAGTGGCCAGAAGGAGGCGGTAGGCCGGATTGGAGAGCAGCAACGCTGTCGGGAGAAGGAGGGGGGAGACACGGGGAAGGGATGAGACTCGAGGCTAGACAGACAGGGAGACCCAGAGCAGGGCCGACCAGGACCCAGGGAATAATGCGCTGAGGCAGAGACAGGCCGGAACAAGGACCTGGAGAAGGGTGGCGGACGGATGGATAACGGGTGGACAATGGATGTGTGAGTATCTATGGATGGACAGATGGACGGACGGGGACAAATGGATGTGTGAATATCGATGGGTGGAAGGAAGGACACACGAGTCAGTCCAGGGAGACACCGTAAGAGGGGACAAATAAGGTGAGAAATGCACTCATGGCACGAGAGACAGGATGAGACCCCTGGGGATTATGGGTGACAGACGGGAAATCCTTGAGGACAGTGGCATGTTAGGGACATGGAGTGATAAGGGTGACAAGGGACACAAATAAGGAAATGAGTTGAAACTGGTGACGACAGAAGAAGAGACTAGGAAAGGAGAGGGAGAGGGACTCAGAGGAAACGCAGAGGGTGGAGCGGGCTGGAGCCACGCAGGGCTTACCAGAGCCATTGGGGACACAGGGCGCGGAGTGGGGAGGGTTCCCGCGTGGCCGGGGCTCCTGGTACGGGGGCGGCTCCCGCGGACCGGGGCGGTTGTTGATGAGGATGGTGTCCCCAGGAACAGAGAGGTGAACGGTCAGCTCCTCCTCCAGCACCCGGCGCTCGGCCTTGTGGGGAACGGGCAGTGTCAGGCGTGGCCATCGCCACAGGGCTTTGCGAGTCCTCTGCTCTCCCCTCTCATGTTCATGGCAGTCCCACGGCTGTGTCCCCGTGTGCTCCATTTCACAGTTAAGGAAACCAAACCTCAAGGACACGTCAGTAACGCCCTGATGTCTCCCAATGGAACCCCAGCCCAAATCTGGCCAGTCCATGTTTATCAGCCTTAATTTGGTCACCACAGGAAGACATGGGCATGGGGAGCCGGACACCTTGCATTTGTCCCTCTTGCTCCCATCTCCATCTTTCCCCACCTTCTTCTGCCCCGGCAGCCTAACCAATGTGAGCAGCGTCCACAGGCGGGTTGGGGTGTCCAGAGAGGAGCCCCAGCCAGAGCACAGTGTGGGCAGGGAACTTATGAGGTGTGATCAAAAAACACAGTGTGTGTTTAAAAAATGCGCTACAGTAAAAGACACACTGTCATTAGTTCCCCCTCAAAGTCCTCCCCTCACTTCAAACACTCCTCCCGTCATCCTTGTCGCCTTCTGAGGCAGTTCTCAAGTCCTCTTTCTGAGTGTGTTTAGTTGCATTGTCATGGCTCCTCAATGACCTGCATCAGCTCAAAACGTTTCTCTTCATGGTCATTTTGACTTTGAGGAAGAGCCAGAGGTCGCGAGGCACCAGATCTGGTGATGAGGCGGATGAGGACAGGCATACTGTTTTTATGAGCAGGCCTCTCCACTAGATGGCGCTGGGCAGCACCATGGACCGAATCCTTAATCCAACCTCATAACAACACTCAGGAAAGAGGGCTTCCAGAGCTGCTGCAGAAAGCAGCAAGTGGCCAAGCCTGGTGGCGCACGCCTGTAATCCCAGCACTCAGGAGGCTGAGGCGGGAGGATCACTGTGAGTTCGAGGCCACCCTGGGCTACAAAGTGAGTTCAAGACCAGACTGAACTGCATAGTGAAACCCTGTCTCAAAAAGACAAGAAAAAAAGAAAAAGAAAGAAAGACAGACAGACAGACAGACAGACAGACAGACAGACAGTAGCAAGAAAAACAGGATAAGTGTGTTTGAAGCAAGGGGGAGTATTCTGAGGGGGATTAATGACACTGTGTCTTTTACTGTGACACATTTTTTAAATTTCAACATTCACCCTATTTTCAGTCATCCCTTGTATTCTCCCCACCCCTCCCAGAGAGCCAGACTCGCACAGGCTGCACCCCAGCACCAAAGCTCACAGCCCTCTCAGCACACCCTCTCCAGACGCAGGCCTCCTGGGTCTGGTAAGCAGCTTCCCCTCGCCATGAGGGGACTGGGTGGGAACTGCCCTGTCATTGCGAGTCCTGCAAGTGTGGCTGTAATTATGCTTTCACATAGCCCCACCTCGGGCAGAGGTCTGGAGGCCAGGCCCTCCCACCTGGCTGCAGCGCACAGCCCCGCCCACCTTGCTGAGGAGCCTGCGCCAGTGCAGCCGCCACAGCATGAGTGCGATGATCAGCAGCAGCAGCAGGATGATGGCCACCAGGCAGCCGATGAGGATGGCGGTTGGGCTCCCCTCCGCCTTGGCCACAGGTTGCTGGCCCCGGGGCTCCAGCTCTGGCAGAGGCAGAAAGGTCAGCACCGAGGCAAGCGCTCTACCCATGGAGATGGAGCCCTGGGGGAAGGGTGTTCAGGGTTTGGCCCAGAGGAGGCCCCAAGGCTGCTCACCCAAGCTGCTAAAGTTGGTGGGACGTGGGCCAGGCGGCCCCCAGGGGGCTGGCGGGAAGGTGCCACCCGGAGCTGGAGACGAGTCATTCACCACATCTGTGGGGAGGAAGAGAAGAGTCAGGAGGAGAAGGAGGGAGCCAAGGGGGCCTGAACAAGGGCAGGGTGACACTACGGGGCAGGGTACCGGCCAGCGCTCTGGAAATCCCCAGCTGTGGCGAGGGCTGCTAGACTAGGGAACTGGAGCGCTCCCCCTAAATGATGCTAGATGGAGTGGCTGAAGGAAGAGGCTGGTTCTCAACTACTCAGAAGTATCTCAGAGACTTAACGACCAGCACTGTCGCACCGGTTCAGGGTCAATCATGAGTGAGGAGCTCGTAAAGAAAAGACAGAGAGCTGCAGGGAAGGGAGAGGAAGGGGCTCCAACTGTCCTTCTCTGGCTGAGAGGTCTCATGGACAATAGGATACCAGGAATGGGTGTTCTAGGGTCACCACGGGGCTGCCAATCAAGCCAACAATCCTGGGGGCCGGGGATGGCCGGGCCCCGGGACTTACCAGTGATGAAGGAGATTTCACTGAAGAGCAGCCAGGGCCCAGCGAAGAGGAAGCGGCACTGCAGAAATCGACCCACGCGGCCGCCCAGGGGCACAGAGATAGCCCGGGCCCTGGGGTCCCCCAGGCTTCCCCCCAGAGCATGGCGCACAGGCTCCCCCTCCCAGGCCGTGGCAGGGCCCCGCTTGAACTGACACTCCACCCCACCGGGCAGGCGGGCTCCCAGCGTGTGCATGTTGTTACAGTGGACCTGGGGGAACAAAGGGACAGAGTCAAGGACAGGAAAGCCCCAGGGGACAGCCCCGTGTCACCCAGCCCTTCCCAAGCGCCAGGCTTGCCCACCTGCATGGCCTGGAAGGCCCTCAGCCGGTCAAACTCGAACTCCATCTCCACGAAGCCACTGGGAAAGCTGTGGTTGCTCCATCCCACATAGTCATACCCTGGCCAGACCCGCAGCTCCCGGCTCTGCCTGAAGTCGTCCAGCCCTACCACGCCATCTGCCAGCTGGCCTAGACCACCGTACTGCAGGCTGAGAGGCGGGGACCAAGGAAGGGCCGGTTGGAAGGGAAGAAGGAAGTGACATCCAGTTGTCCTGCACACTCCCCCCAGTGGCTCCTGTCCACCCGTCCCCCTCCCGGCCACCCTGCCTCACAGCCCTCTCTTCCCTTCCCTGCAGCACCCCTAGGAGAGCACAGGTACTTGGCAGGTCACACCCTGCTGAAAGGCTGCACCTTCCCATCAATGCCGTGTGTGTATTTGTGCAATTCCCGACAGATGTTCTTTCCAACTCACACTAAGTACCCTATGGGCTGGTGGTCACCCTGCTACCCTTTGTTCCTTGTCCTATCCCTTGAGGCCCCACCAAACTGATCCCTGTCCCCAGTGCTTCCACCCCACTGCCCCGACGACTTGCCAACACTCTGCACAGCCTGGCCTCCCCCCATCGCCCTGCAGGGCCCCCTCGTCTCACCCGCCCACGGTGAATCCATCGTAGGTGGAGTCGTTGAGGTGTACGGCCTCAGGTAAGTACATGGTCTGCCCCGTGGGGGCTGTGTAAGACAGGAGCCCATCTGCAGCAGGGCGGGGGAGGGCGGTTAGGGAGCTGCTCCCCACCCCATCAGGCCCAGGCAGAGCCCGGCCGCAGTCAGTGGCAGGAGAGGGGGTCCCTCACACTCCGACTACCCAGCCCAAAGCAGATCTCGGCGCAGCCGACTCACCCCTCCAGAGGCAGCCGTAGAGCTCCACCCGCAGACACACGCTCATGATCCGGTCCGCTCGGGGATAGAAGCGAACCAGTCGGGCTACCATGGGGGGCCCAAGATCCTTCAGCACCACACCCCCGGGGTCCTCGTTACCCGAGATCACCTGGGGGCCAGGAAAGGGTGCGTGTGAGCGAAGGGCTGCAGTTGGACCCAACCTCCCAGCAGCAGCAGCCCCAGCCCAGCAGTGGCCCCTGAGGCCTGTGGAAGGTGACGCGGAGAACAGCACTTGGGGTACAGGTCGGCGTCTGTGAAAAGAGGTCGGCAGCAAAGACCCCCAGTTCCTCTCAAAGCCCTGGCAGTCAGCTCACACGCCATCCTGTCTCCCAGCTCCCCTCGCCTGCCCCATCCCGTTGTCTCCGAGCAGTCACGCCACTGCACCAGATCCTGTCTCCTGGACCCCCGCCCCCCACTTCAGCTCCCTGCCTGCCTCACCCCATTCCTTCTGTGCATTCAGCAGAAGCTGGCCGAGTGCCTGCTCTGTGCCAGGCACGCTCTCAGTGTGGGCACGAATCCCTCCCTCCCAGGACACGTTCCACGAAGAGAAGCAGCTGCGAGGAACAAGGGGCAGTGTGCGGGGACAACCCTGGAGTGGTGGCCAGAAAGGCTCTGAGGTGACATCTTGGAGGACTGCATAGAGCGAGGAAGAGCCTGCTGGTGGCCAGGGGAGGAACTTGCCAGGCAGAGAGCAGCAAGCAAAAATGTCCTGATCCCGAGGAATGAGCCCCAGCTTGTTCCAGGAAAAGCAAGAAAAACTGCGCAGCCAAGATGGAGCAAGAAGCAGGCGACGCAGCCAGGCCAGCCCCGGCCAAGCGCTGTGCACTGCCGAGGAGCTGGCAGAGCGGCGTGCCAGGGGAGGGCTGGGAGCGGGCGTGACAGTCTGATTCACGCCGGAAGGCCCACTGTATGTAGGACAGAGGTGGAGCTCTGCATGCAGGCAGAAAAACGCAGAAGCGACTGGCACAGTTGGGGTTGGGAGTGGGAATCAAGTCCACCTAGGAGTCGGCAGTGAGAACGAACGGGGTGCACGGTAACCGCTGAGGTGGTGTGGCCCGGGAGGTGTGGGGAGCCGGCGGCGTCTGTTTAAAGTGTGTTGAGGAGAGAAGCGCCAGGCTCCCAGACACTGCCTCCAGCAGCCTCACCTCCTGACCCCAGCGGTCCTTCCAGTCCATCCAGCGGTGGCCGTCCCGGGAGTAGCGCAGCCGGTAGCTGCGGGAGAACTCCTTGCCCAGGCCGCCAGCGTGGCGTCCCTGAGTGCCCACCAGGGCCACCAGGTGCAGGCGCCGGAGGTCCACCTGCAGGTACTCCTCCTCCTTGGGGAACACGGGCCCTGCGGGACACCACGCCCCGTCCCCATCGCTGCTCTCCAGCCTGGGAAGGAGAGAGAGGTCACAGGGCGACCAGCGGTGGTCTGCACTGAAAACTGGCCCCACTGATACTGCAGGGGCTTCAGGGGCACGGACCCCCTCAGAAGCCGCTTAGCTCAGGCAGAGGGCTGAGAGGGCAGGTGGAGGCCCGGAGCCTCCCAGGCGCCCAAGATGTGAAGGTACCTGCTGTGACGGGCGGCCGTGGAGTCCGACCAGGAGCTGGAGACGGAGATGTCACTGTCCGGAATGGTCCGGTCCTGCATGCCCAGAGCATAGCGGCACTTGGCTGGATGGACACAGGTGTGACGACAGGTCAAGGCCCCCAACTCTTTGCCCTCCAAGCCCTCCCTTAGGGACCCAAGATTCAGTCTCCTCACCAGGGTCAAAATGTCCCTTCATGTCAGCGTCTCCATCTGCCACCAAGAGCAGCAACAGCAGCAGTAGAGAAGAGTGGGCCCCTGGCCCCATTGCTCCAGATGCCTCGGGCCTACGGGGGTGGGGACAGCATCTCTGCGGGGGACACGGTGGGCAGGAGGTATAAGAAGGGCAGCGCGGACAGGACGACTGCTGGGGAGCAGGGCGGCAAAATCACAAGAACGGTCACTATTCGCAGCGCCGGCTCTGTGTTTAGTGCCAGCCACTGGCCGCAGCTCTTAAACAGTAGACTGTGCTACTGCCAATATTTAACCCATTCAGGAATGGAGTAGAGATCATCAATGCCTAAAGCCCCTTCCCCTGACTGATAAAGGGCAAAGTGCCCCACAGACAGCAGCTTCGAACAAACAGCACATCTGCAGACGAGGGGGCAGTAAGTGGAACTGAAAAGTTACACACTAAGGACTCTTCCAAATTCACAAGAAAAACAACCCGAACAACCCAGTAGAGAAATGGCCAAAGAATCTGAATAGTCATTTCACAGAAGAGCAAGGCCCAACTGTCAACAAACATTTGTGGGTTTTGTTTTTTTTTTATGTTTTGCAATATGGTACTGGGGGTTGAACTCAGGGCCTTCGTACTGACTAAGCTGCATCCCCAGGTCTTTTACTATTTTTTTATTTTGAGACAGGACCTTTCTGTCGCTAAGTTGCCCAGGCTGAGCTTGAATGTGCAATCCTCCTGCCTCAGCCTCCTACAGTGCTAGGATCCCAGGTGTGCACCACCACACAAATGTTTTATAACAGTGAAATTCACTACAGTCAGGGAAACACCAATCCAATTAACGGAAAGAATTTTTGACGCGAGGTCCCTGTATGGACCTGTTGAAAGTGTTACGAGCAGTTGAGACCACAGGCAGGTCACCTCACCTGCTGGGACATCTAAACGAGGTAGACAGTGACAAAAACAGAGCCCCGCGCTCCACACAGGAAGGAACATTGGAAAGCAGCCCAGCAGTATCTGACACAATTGAAAGCGCACATCTTCTGACCCCGGGCTCCCCAAGCTTCTGACCAGAGGGAGCAGCGCAGCGTCAGAGGGGGGACAGACGTACAAGGACGTCCACTGTGGCGCTCTCAGCGAGTACCCGAATCCGTAAGCCATGCGAATACTCAGAGGGACTGGCAGAAAAACGAAGTTCAGGGTCATGGGGCTTGGTGCAGCTATGAAAATAAACAGAGTAGCCATACGGGTCGGACTCCCACTCGGTGCAATTTCTCTGTGCCTCTACTGCAGGTGAAAAGCAAACAGAAGTATGAGGAAAATCCCGCCTCCTGAAAAGGAGGAGTAACCTGTGTTTGTGCACACGTCCATCTGTACACTCAGAGAGGGAGAGGGTGTGCCACAGAACGAGACCAACAGTGAGAGGCGCCTAGAGGAAAAGCAAACAAAGGGAAAGGCATCTGGCTACTGTTTTCCTGAAACTTGTAAATATGGCAACACCTATGTATGTAGGAATATAGAAGAGAATATAAAAACTACTTTTACTTAAAAAAAAAATGCAGGTGTCCTAGAAAAGGCTGGCAACTCCTTGTTGAGCAGATGGTGGATTAAACATCACCCAAGCCTGCCCCAGTGGACCCTGGGCCTCTCCCACCGCGGAGCCCAGGATCTAGGAGAATGGCAGAACCCCAGTGTCTTCCAATCCCAAAGCCCTCTGCAGCCACCTCGGCCCACTGTGTCTCGGGACCAGCGACCTCGGGATCTTTTGGGAACGTGGGAGAAATGCAGAACCTCAGGCCCGCCTAGGCCTGCCGAGTCAGGAGCTGCAGGGGACCTGAAGTTTAAGAATCCCTACTGTGCTCCTCTGGGGGCCCAGGCAGCTTATCCCACCCGAAACCCTTCCAGCTGGCCTCTGCTTACAAACCAGGCATCTACTGTTCCCCGCTGGGCTACAGAGAAAGTGATCTCCTGTCCCACGCCGGAGCCTGCCCTGAATCCTCAGGCCTTGTGCTCCTGAGGGGATCACACCGCTCACACCCCTGCCACCCCGGCCAGCGGGTCCCCAGCAACCCCTGCTCTGTCTGCGACTCCCATCTGCCCCGTGTCCTCTTCCTACAGTGGGCGCCCTCAGAAGGAAGAACCCAGGGCAGGAGAAAGGCTGAGTTGCCTTGGAGATGGGGGAAGCCAGGTCACCCCAAGGTAGGAGCAGTGGGGGTACTTCCCCATCCCTTTGTCCTCCAGCTGCTCCCACAATCCTCCAGGGCAGGAATGTAAGAGGCAGCTGAGACCCCATAGCTGGGAAGCAGCAGCTGAGGGGGATGACTGGGTTGTGGGGGGCCCTTGGTTATCAAAGGCCAGGCGGAAACCAAAAGGCACCATGGCTGTCCCGTTAGGGCCCGGTACCCTGAGCCAGGAGACAGACTGCCGGAGTCCCAGGAGAGCGGCTGGGGATTCCTGGGTGCCACTCCACCCCCACCTCTCGGGAACAGCAGGGCCCTTGTTCCTCTGAGTAACCTTCATGCCTATCCCAGATGAGTCATCGGAGCCAGACAGAGCTGTGAGGAGCCCCGGGCAGAGACACAAAGCCAGTCAGAGGCCAGGAGGCCGGAGGGACAGGGCAGAGACACAAAGCAAGAGGTAAACAGAGCAGCCTCAGAAACACAGGCGCGGGGCCGGGTGGACAAAGAGAGGTGCGGTGACGTGCGGGGACCCCGCTCGCAACACGCAGGTCGCCCCATCCCTCTCCACCGGGTCGGGACTCCAGTCCTGCACGGGCAGGGTTGGCCTCAGAGGACCACTTCCACGAACCCGAGCCGGGCCGGGCCACCCCGCCGCAGCACCCCCGGCCGCGCACAGACACACACGTGGTCAGACCCGCAAGCCGCCCGAGCCGGCCGTAAACACCGGGCCCAAGCGCCGCGCGTGCGCACACTCCGCGGCGCCCGGACCCGCGCAGCCTTTCGGGGAGGGGACAGGGCGCTGCCGCGGCCACCCGCACGCCCGGCGCAAGCCCAGCCAGCCGGTCACTGAGCCAGCGGCCGCCTGCACACACCCGTGAACGCAGAGCGCAGACCCCGCACGCGGCTCTCAGGCCCGGGCACAGGATCCGAGCACAGCGCCCACCCCGACGCGCGGGTGACCGCGGGCACAGTGGGAGTCGGGGGACAGCACGGGGGCGCTGCCCCCACTCCGCCGCGCCTCCGCCGCCCGGGCGCGGACACACCCACACCGCGCCGGCACACCTGCGTCGCAGCCCGGGCGGGGGGCCGGGCCGAGCGGGCCGGCGGGCGGCGACCTCCGCGGGCGGCGCACCTGCCCCGCTCGCTCCCCGCGTGGCCGCGGCCCGGCCCCTCGCCCGCCCGCCGCTCCTACCTCGCGCCCCGCGGCCCGGCCGCCCGGGGCCTCCTCCCGCTCGGCGCCGCGGGGTCGGGTCGCAGGCGGCTCCGCGCAGCTGTCGGGGGCCTGTTCCGGGGACGCGGCCGGGCCAGGCGCCGCCCCGGCCCGCCCCCGGCCCGCCCCCGGCCACGGCCCCACCCGCGCCGCCCCGGGGGCCCGCGCCGCAGGGACCGGCCCCTCCCCACGCGGGACGGCGCCTCCCCACCCCCCTGCTGGGCGGGTTCCGGGCAGAGGCGCGGGCGGCGCCCTGGGCACCGCGGAGGGCGCGGGCTCCCACACGCGGGGGCGGTCACCTGTCCAGCCGCCCGCCTGCGCCCGCCCTCCCACGCCGCTCTCTGGCCCCTCCTCCCGGCCCCCGGGAACTCTGGGGTGCGCGCTGCCAAGCTCCCCGGGGCTCCCTGGGGGGCCGATCACTGGCCGGAGAGGCGGGTCGTGGGGAGCAGGAAGAGAACAGCGGCACCCCGAAAACCAGGCATAGTCAAAAGGATGGGTGCACTGGGTAGACACGAAAGGAGAGAACCACAGGGTCCTGGAGGGCCAGGTGGGGGTGCCCCACCCCACGCGGCACCAGCTGTCAGCCCCGCCTCTGCCCACACCCCCACACCTGCCAGCCGCCAGGACAGCGTCAGGTCCCAGCAAGGTCCCCGGCGGCGCTGCAGATCGCCCCAAGGCACCGCACGGCTGATATAAACTCACAGCCCAGCGCAGCGCCCAACAGCAGTCTCCGAAAGAAACAGCAAGTCCGGACCAGACAAGGCCACAAAAGCCCTACCAGGAAGGCCCTGGCCCTTGGAGAAGCCAGGCGCCCAACAAGCGCAAGTTCACAAACCCGAGGACACTCCCGCCGCGGAGGGACCTCCAGAGACAGCCCCGGCCCCTGGGAGAGGACTCCCTCGCTCTCCCCGAGCCCGGCAGCACCCACCCCTCGGACAGCCGCTGGGGAATCTGGACCCTGGAGCCCAGCAGGGTGTAGCCAACTGGGGGCGGGGTCAAGGCTTCCCGGGAACCTCACCTGGCAGCCCGGGAGCGGCTCAAAGGACAGCCCGAGGGACAGCCAGGCTAGCTGCAGCGCCTCACACCCTGGCAGGACATTCCACACCCCCGGCCCACGCCGACCCGGGCAGAAGGGCCCACTGGGGACAGCAGAGGAAGCCAGAAACCTGCGCACCTTTTCTCACTCTTCAGGGCAAATTCCTAGTCAGTGATGCCCACCTCGCCCCTGCCCAGGGCTGGACGAGTAGAAGGGCTGCAGGGCTGGGGCCCAGCGGAGTCAAGTGACAACCGAAAGGGGGCTGGAGCCGGCTGGAATGTGGGGCCTGGAGCCGAGATTCTTAGGGGCCAGAGAGGGAAATCCCAGCCGTCCAGGGGCCCACTAAGCAGCGCCAGAAGCCAACAGAGCCTGCCTAGCCATTCGGGGCTCCGAGAGCCCGTCTCCCCACGCTGCGGCCAACCCAGGGGTACTAGGTCTCCTGGAACCCCAAGTCCCTCTACTGCCCCCCTGGTGCGCCAGCCGGGACTGCTCTGCCCTTCAGACCAGTGGCCTCTGCTGCCCAGGAAGGAGAGGACGTGAAATAGCAGAGAAAGTGGGAGGAGAGGCTCACAGGAGAGAGGAGAGCCGCGGCGAGCCACCATGGGGCAGCCAGGCAGGACATGAGGGGACCAGACCAGATGGGACACACATGCACGCACGCCCTACAGTCCTCTTCCCCAGTGAGGCAGCTGCCTCTGGGGGGTAGGTTGGGTCAGCAGCTGGGGAGAGTGCGAAGCCACTGGTGGGGGGCAGGGTGAGGGGGTGGAAGGGGCCCCGGGATGAGTCCTACCTCAGGGCCACTGAGTACAAAGGGGAAACTGAGGCCTGGGCGTGAGACAGCACACGAATCTGAGGGAAAGGTAGGCAGAACTAAACTGTGGGCAGCCTGGGGGAGAGAGGAAAAGGGACACTGGGGGTCAGATGGGGATGACAGTGAGTGAACTCCGAGACAAGAGGCTGAGGCTGGGGCAGACCAGGGCCTCAGGAGGAGCCTGGACAGGGAGAAGGGGCTGGGCCAAGGGGGAGCCTGGTGGCACAGAAGGAAAGAGTCGGAAGCAAGAGGTGTTGGGGCAAAGGGAGAGAAGAGGCTGGGGCGAAGCAGACTGGGGGAAGGAGGCACAGGGCTTGACCTGAGGCACACAGGACTGGGCAGAGGCGGAGACTGAGGAAGGACAATGGGCTGCAGGGGGTGCCACGCGGCCTGGGGTGGAACCAACATTGTCCTACTGCAGGACACAACGGCCTCTGTCCTGCCTTCGGGCCATCCTGGCCCCCCAGACTGGATGCTGCACATGGCCCCCACATCCCCTCCTCCCGCTGCACCTCCAGCCCGGCCTGCCCAGTCCCTCCCACAGATGGAGGGCAGCAGCTCTCGGCCTTCTCCCTCTCACCTCCAGCTCAGGCTTTTCCTGGGTCCCGGTCACCCCAGTCTCAGGCCTTTGGGGTTCCGGCTCTGGAGCTGCCGAGGCTGCCTGGCTTTGTCCAAGCGTCCAGGGGCCGGGGCCCAGGAGCAGCTGCCTGGGCCAGCTGCGGCAGGCTTCGATGTGACCATGGCAACCCAGCCCGCTCCCCTTGCTGAGCCTCTCGGCCCCCGCAGAGAGGGAGGGGACAGCCAGGCAGGAGAAAGGGAGAGGCGCTGAGAACTGTGAGAGGGAACCAAAGGGAGCCCCCAGACAAAGGCACCCCAGACAAAGGCAGACCAAGGAGGCCGGCGGCAGCACTGAGAAGCTGTCGCTCAGGCAGGCGGCATTTGGTCTTGCAGACATGGAATGGGGGGCAGCAGAGAGGGGGCTGGGAGAGGCCAGAGTGGGAGAAGAGAGATCAGAAGTGACCGTGGTGTCCTTTGGAGGCCTTCTTCCGGGTCCCCAACAATGCCCTCCTTCCTACTCCCAGGGTTTTGCTTTGCATCCTGGGGAGAAGCAGGAGTTTAGCCGGCCACCTCCAGTTTTCCACAGTGAGAGCTTCTCTAATAGCACCACAGCCGCCTGGGGACAAAAGGCGCCCCATTTCCGGGAGCAAGCCTCACCTGTTGGACTGCACTGTCAAACAATGCACTCCAGTTCTTAGTCGGGAAACTACGATCCCCAGAGCCCCACAGAGGCGACTGACGCGGGGGATGGAGTCCTGACGTCTCTCACAGCACCGGAGAGGAAGCCAGGCACCAAATGGCGAGGGAGAAAATGGACATGCTGACTCCTGCCTGGCTTCCCTGGCCCGCGTTCTCCCCCACCCAACGCCCTCACCGCCAAGGAGTCTGGGTGGTAACGACATGGCAACTGTCAAGTACAAGCCTAGCTGATGAAGCAGCCACCCCAGTTTCCCTGACTTCAGCCCCCTCGGTGGCCTTGGGACAGTCACTTGGCTCTCTGAGCTCCCCTCTTTTCACTCCACCAGCTGTTATTACCACGACCTGCGCAGGGCAGGGCTCTGACCCCAGAGCGCTGAGAGCTGCGTGAGGCGTGAACACCAGGCATGCGCATTTACACGCTTGCACAAGACAGGCCGGCCACCGTGTAGACAGAGCTGGGGGCTGTGGGAGCCAGGTGCTCCTGCGTGGGCCGGGAGGGAGCCGGAAGAGTCTGGCGGGGTCTTAGATCAGGATAAGATTTGCAGAAAGGGAAGCAAGGCCGAGCCTGGGGGCAGCGCCAGCAGGGGCGTGAGGCCGGCTGGGGTTGGAAGCGGGTCCACGGGGGAGCGAGGCCAGAGAGGCCACCTCTCCCCTCTCGTTAGTCGCATAGCTTGTTCTCAGCGTGAGGAGAAGCGCGTGGGGGTCCTGAGCTCAAAAGGACAAACTGCATTTGTGTTCTTTTCCAGACTGGCTTCTGGCAGCAGCCAGTGGGGTGCGTGGTTGGGGGCAATGGCGTCGGGCCAGCCAAGTCCTGCCTGTGTCCCCTGCTGGGTCCCCAGTCCCACGGGAGGGGTCTCCCTGCCCCCAGAGGTGGGTGCGGCCGGCGCTTCCTAAGAACACAGCCAGGCTCGGAGAGGTTGGGACTTGCCTAGGTCCGTGGCAAGTTGCCGCTTCCCGCCCAGGACTTCCCTCACACTCCTCGCATCGTTTTCTGAAAGGGGTGAGTCCTGCGGCCCGGGAGCCTCGCCTTTGGTGGGCTTCGCAGCCCCTGCAATGAACAGGGAGGCCACTGGGAGGCGCCTGCTGCACGGGTGACCCTGGCCGACTGCCGGGAATGTGGAAGGCCACTCCACGGGTTAGGCCTTTGTTTTGTTTTTGTTCTGTTTTTGAGACAGGGTCTCGCTCTGTGGCCCGGCCTGTCTCGAACTCACTGCGTGGCCCGGCTGGTGACTACAGCGTGCGCCCACGCCCAGCAGAGAAAGACTGCAGGTCCACAGTTACCCGCGGGGTGAATCGGGGCGTGGTACCCTGAACTCAGTAGCAGAGATTTACCATTTAGGAGCAGAGCCAGCCTCTCCACTGCTCTTCTGTCCCTGAAGACCCCGTGGGTCTCCGCGGCCATCAGGTCGGCTGAGCCCAGCTGGGCCCAGCTCTGTCTCAGCACTGCAGACTCTGCCTGCCTGCGCGAAAAGCGCCCACCCCGGAGTGGGGTGGGATTGGAGAAGCTGGGGCGCCTGGCGGAGCTGCGTCAAACCTCAGTCTTCCCACGCGCACGGTACCGCTGAGCTGCAGCCTCAGCCCGAACGTTGGTCTTTTTGACTCCAGAGGCAAGCTAGACTCACTCTGACAAAGTTCTGGAGGTCTCCATAAACTCCTGCTCCTTCAGAGTCCTTGAAGATCTCGGGACCTGGCCTTTAACTCTTCTAACTTCCTTCATCTCCCAAGAATACTAGTACCCAAATCATTCTTGTCTGTGTACAGAGAATGTACTGAGATCCAAAATTAGCAAGTGATAGCCAGGTGTGGTGGCGCACACCTGCAATCCCAGCACTCAGGAGGCTGAGGCAGGATTACCACCATTTCAAGGCCATCCTGGGCTACATAGTGAGCTCAAGGCCAGCCTGAACTACATAGCGAGACCCTGTCTCAAAAAACCAAAATGGAACAAACAAAAGTCAAGTAATTTACTTAAAGCCACACTGGAAGTTAAGTCAGGGCTAATCCACAGTATTCCTCAAGCTAGGGTCTCGGAACTCCCGCAGAACCATGAACATGCCCGTGAGAATGATTAATTCCATGTTCTCAAGTCCTCGTAGTTTTTGAGAACGGCATTAGAGCATAGGTAACTAGTCCCGGGCCTGCGTGTGCATGTCTTATTCGCGCTGTGTTTACCCATTTAGAGTTTCCATTGTCTTGGCTGCATTCGCAGCAGGGAGGCTGGCAGGCAAGCGCTGACATATTTCTTAGCAATGGGAGCAGATACGAGAAAGGGAAGAGTTGAGTCACACCAGGCACACAGTGAAGTACTTGCTTCGGAGAACCCGTCCAGAGTGCCTGTGCCTGCTGCCAGCAGCAACCTCCTTTCAGAAAAACAGCCCTGTTCATCACTTTAAATGAATGTTAATTTTTCAATTACCTTCCCACTTCTGTTTGTATTAATTGCTACTTTGTCTTGGTTTTATAATGCCTTAAATACCGAAGCATAAGGAATTCCTGGCTAGCTGTGCCTGCATGCACAGTTTGCACACACTTAAATCATGTTTCCCAGAAAACAAGGCCTACCGGAAAATCACCAGCCTGGAAAACTAGAGCTCAAACATGCCAGCCCCAGCCAGCCTATCCTGGCCTTACCTGTCTTGGAGAGCAGCCACTGAGCAAGAGAACAGTGAGGTGGAGTCAGGAGGACGCTGCCATTACCATAGTAATGGCCAGCTAGGGCTTATTCTGCACTTAGGTCTTATTTTCAGGGAAACATGGAATTATAGAAATAGCTTAAATCCATGAAAATTGTTTTCCTCCAAAAGCGTTCATCCTCACAGTGGGACTAAACCAAAACCTCAGGAGTCTCCAAGAAAACCTGCCATAAATAAGTCAACACGAGCACGAGTCAGGCATTCACATGCAGGGCAGGACCAGTTACATGTGCTCCAAACACGCTCACAAGACCTGTCGACGATCTCCCCCCACCCACAAGACGGAGGGCGAGGAAGCTGGACTCGGGGTTCCTGGGCTACTGAGAGTGGGGGAGGGGAGGGGCAACTCCCTGTGAGGGGTCAGTCACGGGGACAGTCTTGCAGGACAGAATCAAGATTAAAATGAGACTGCTTAGACTCTTTCCCTAATAAATATGCACAAATTTTAAAAGGAAATGGCTTTAGGTAGAAGGAAAAATATAAGGTTCTCAGAATCCTTGGGCTGCAAGTGTCACCCACTTAAACAAAAGCCCTGGAAGGTTCTGGGTTAATTCTGTGGCTTGATGATGTCATTAAGGACACAGCTTCTTTCCACCTTCGTGTCCCCCACTCTGCATGTGGAGCGTCGTCCACAGCGCTCTGAGGCAGCACGCCCCCCCGCAGTGCCCCGCGGCTCCCCCACCCTGCAAGCCCCCGCAGAGGAGGAAGGGAAGGACAATCCCGACAGACACACCTCTGTGCGTCCCTGAATATGTGGAAGGACAGCCCTGAAATGATCGATAAATGTTGTGAAACCCTTGCAGCAAGGAAGTGGGGGTGACTATTCTGTGGGCTCTAGAAGCATCTTCTGGGAAAAGCGTCCAGAGCATTGTACACACTTTTGCAGGGGAACCATCTGCCATGCCAAGGGCCTTGGATCTTATCCAGTGGGTTCTGGGAAGCCTTTAAAAAAAAACTGAGCCTGGGCACAGTCAGAGAGAGGGTGGAATGAGACGAGATTAGTGGCACAGGTGGCGGGAAGGTTTTCTGTGTCTCTAATTCCAAAGCTTGCACACAGTAGGAACCCAGAACTGGCGGGCGCCTGCTGGGCCACGGGAGCAGCAGAAACGGACCCTCCGGGAGACTCCTCAGCAGGAGCCCTGGGCTCGTCAGCCGTGTGTGGAGCTGACCCACGCGGCTGGGCAGGCTTGGTCCCAAGTGGGAACAGGTGACGGGGGCTGTCTGGAAGGTTCCGGGGTCAAGCTGGGAGGGGTCAGTCCGTGGCAGTCAGAGGAGAATCACACAGTGCGAGAGTCTGCTCCATAACCCCATCAGGTCGCCGCGTCCCACTCAGGCCCCAGGGACTCCGTTAACCCATTTCGTGGGGGGGGGCGTGGGAAACCAAGGTACATCTCTTGCGCCTCTCAGCTGGACCCCAAGGAAACCACTGGCAAGGACGTCATAAGGACCTGAGCCCGCCTCAGGGATACGCTGATGAGGTGGCCCACAGTCGCCCTCTGGGCCGCCCCCACATTCATCAAAGAAACCACCGCCCCACCACGGGCTCATCTTCAGAGAGCCAAGTTCCCATCATGCCTCTGGAACGCTCGGACCCCTCCACTTGGGAAGCCACCTGTCCACTTGTCCACGGCCACACCAGGGCCTGGTGCGGTCTGCCAGCCACCTCTGGACAAGTCCTCCAGGCAGGAACCCCGCCAGAGCCGGGTGACCCACGGACCGAGAACCGGAGGCAAAAGGTGGGGAGGACGTTCGTCTGTAGCGATTAACAGGATCAGCCATTTAACTTACTAAATTGACTTTACAACATCAGTTCCAGGATGCGGCACTTGCAAACAGCGTGCAGTTACTCAGCTTGTGAAGGAATCTCTCGCACGGTCCCATAAGCAGCATCTTAAAGTTTTCACGCTGTGGCTTCAGACTGGCAGACACAGAACGGGGGGGGGGGGTCCCAAGTTCCGAATCGATCAGGAGGGAAGCAAATAAAAGAGGAATCTGGATTTTAATGGTGAGGAATGGAATCATAATTTCCAGATGACTCCTGGCCAGGAAGCTCCGGTTCCGGGCTGGGGTGCAGGCTGGAGGCCATCAGAGCACCGGGAGGCTGGGGGCACCTCTGGGCAATGGCGCCTCGTCTCTGGCTCCTGTGCGTGTCCAGAACCCTGGGATAGAGCCAGTCGGGTGCAGGGGGAGACTGAAGGTGGGATGAGAGGCGGGCGGGGGCCGGCCAGACTCTTCCCAGAGGCTCCTCGTGACTCATCCCCACCCGCGGGCTCACAAAGGCTGCACGTGTATCCTGGGAGCGGGGAGACTTCACACCATGGGGACCCCAGAGAAGGTGGGTACTCAGGGTTTTCAAGGTCCAGGTCCAAACAGGGGCCGTGGAATGAACCAGTCACCACCACCACAGCCCCACGGCGCTGGCCTTTGGACTCCAGCAGGGTTTTCACCAGACCGGTGGCAAATCCCTTCTCAAGCTCCCCAGCGCCTCGCACCCAGCGCCTCACACCCCAGCGCCTCACACCCCAGAGCCTCACACCCCAGCCCCTCACACCCCAGCCCCTCACACCCCAGAGCCTCACACCCCAGAGCCTCACACCCCAGAGCCTCACACCCCAGCCCCTCACACCCCAGAGCCTCACACCCCAGAGCCTCACACCCCAGAGCCTCACACCCCAGCCCCTCACACCCCAGAGCCTCACACCCCAGCCCCTCACACCCCAGCCCCTCACACCCCAGAGCCTCACACCCCAGCGCCTCACACCCCAGAGCCTCACACTCCAGCCCCTCACACCCCAGAGCCTCACACTCCAGCGCCTCACACCCCAGCCCCTCACACCCCAGCCCCTCACACCCCAGAGCCTCACACCCCAGCGCCTCACACCCCAGAGCCTCACACTCCAGCCCCTCACACCCCAGAGCCTCACACTCCAGCCCCTCACACCCCAGAGCCTCACACCCCAGAGCCTCACACTCCAGAGCCTCACACCCCAGCCCCTCACACCCCAGCCCCTCACACCCCAGCGCCTCACACCCCAGCGCCTCACACCCCAGCCCCTCACACCCCAGCCCCTCACACCCCAGAGCCTCACACCCCAGCGCCTCGCACCCCAGCGCCTCGCACCTCAGCGCCTCACACCCCAGCCCCTCGCACCCCAGCGCCTCGCACCGCAGAGCCTCACACCCCAGCCCCTCACACCCCAGCCCCTCACACCCCAGCCCCTCGCACCCCAGCCCCTCGCACCCCAGCGCCTCGCACCCCAGCGCCTCGCACCTCACACCCCAGAGCCTCGCACCCCAGCGCCTCGCACCGCAGAGCCTCACACCCCAGCCCCTCGCACCCCAGCCCCTCGCACCGCAGAGCCTCACACCCCAGCCCCTCGCACCCCAGCCCCTCGCACCGCAGAGCCTCACACCCCAGCCCCTCACACCCCAGCGCCTCGCACCCCAGCCCCTCGCACCGCAGAGCCTCACACCCCAGCCCCTCGCACCCCAGCGCCTCGCACCCCAGCGCCTCGCACCTCAGCACCTCTCCTTCCTCAGCTTCTCGCCTGCCCTTTCCTCCTCGCCAACCCCCTTCCATTCACCTTTTCGCAGAGTTCCCAGCTCCTCAAGGTCCTGCACCGGCTGCCCGCTTTCTCCAGGCCTGGCAAATCCCCGGTCCCTCTCACATTTGTGAGGTCACCCTAATGCCTGGCGCGTCTCTCCTCTACCTGTTCCGCCGCTGGAACAGGGAGTTTGGGAACCATGGTGTCGGACGGGAAGGAAGCGCTGTCCTGGAGACAGTGTTTTCGTCTGATTGTCACTGGGTGTTGAGGCAAATCAGCCGCTTCCAGCACAGCAAGGGTTCATGTCCGCGCAGCCCCAGGGGCCACAGCCGGAGGTTGGGGCTGGAGGCCCAGGCGAGGCAGGCTGTCAGGGTCCATTTGCTTGAGAATTGACAGGCTTTAGACAAAACTCACCCAAGCAGAAGCAGCAGCCGGGCAGGATGAACTTGACCCAGTAAAAAAGTCTCGGATGTTAAGCCCTAAGTGCCTTCTTTGTGAGCTTTTGGTCTTGCACCAGACTATAAACTCCAGGGACGCAGACACTGTGCTTATCTTGGGCACCATGTGGCTAGCGTGGAAAAAGAATCCCGGAAATATCTGTTGAATAAAAAGGGTAAGTGGACGTCGCTTGTCAACACCTCTGGCCCCCCATCCCAAGTGAAGAGAGGGCGGAGCGTCCGCGCGGGCGCTGTGGTTCTGCTCTGCGAGGGGCCTGCGGGTCTGCGCGCCCCTTTGGAGAAGTAGAACAAGGGTGGGGGAGGGAGGGGGAGATCCTCCCGCCCCGGCGCACTTTCCTGCCCAGGCAGACCCGGTCCTTTAAGGGCGCCAGTTCCTCAGGCGATGCCCAGCTGCATGTGGCCCTGGGCTGAAGCCAAGCGAAGTCCAGACAGCGTGAGAACGCAGCTTGGTGCCTCCGGGGGTGTTAACCCCTGCGGTACCCCAGAAGATACAGGCTGAGGGGCTGGGCTCAGCATCTGGAAAGCAAACAGTAGCTCTCACGTAAGACAAGGAGCTGCTTGAAAATCTAACTCTTAGCCAGACGCCATGTTGCACATTTGTAACCCCAGCTACTTGGGAGACTGAGACAGGAGGATCACAAGTTCAAGGCCAGCCTGGGCAACTTGGAGAAGTCCTGTCAGCAAATAAATGAATAAATAAATTAAAAAAAATTTTAAAACCTTAAAAGCCTGGGGATGCACCTTAGTGTGAGGCCCTGTGTTGAATCCACAGTACCACAAAAATTAAATAAATAAATAAATAAATAAATAAATAAATGTTTGAACCTTTTCCTAAATAAAAGAGGGGGATACTGAAGGGAGAAGCCAGAGTCCCCAGGCATTTCCAAGCCTGAGAATATCCCCATAAAGATGAGACCATGAGGGTTGAGTGTGGCTCAGGGGTAGGGTGCATACTTAGCATGCATGAGGACCTGAGTTCAATTCCTTGTACAAAATAAAACATGAGACCACAGAATGGAGTAGGAAGAGGGAAGGCACCGGCCGCCTGAGGAAGTCTAAGATGAGTGTCTCCCTCCTTTCAGGCCCAGGGAAGCGGCCTTCAGTGGATCCTCTCCAAGTTTAGTGTGTGCTCTCTGCTTCTGGGGGACAGGGTGAGCTGGTGGCTGGCTCATGTCTGGAAAGAAAAAGCACCAGGAGGCTGCTCGCTGCCCTGGTGGTGGAACAAGGGAGACTGCGGGGTTGAGGGCCTGCTAGCCTTCCAAGATTGGGGGAGAGGGGTTTGATTTATGGACAAGATGTGGGGCTGTGTAACAGAGAGCTGGCACAGGATTATGTTAGATTCTGCCCCAAAGGGTCACCTGAATGGGAGGGATCCTAGAAGCTACAGGAGGAGATCTGGCTGACTAGAATAAGGAATGGCTCCACCTGCCGCAAGCAGTCAAGAGATGAGCAATCCCAGCAGAGGGAAAGTGTTATTTTCAAAACATTGATGAGGGCCGGTGAGATGGCTCAGCGGCGTAAGCGCCTGCCTTGCAAGCGCGAGGGCCCGAGTTCGACTCCCGCATCCCACATACAAAAAAGGGGCTGGTGATATCGCTCAGCGGCCCGGGCACCTGCTGGCGCGCGAGGTCCTGAGGTCAAAACCCTGGTACCCACAAAAAAAAAA
Organism: Erethizon dorsatum; assembly: GCA_028451465.1. Classification (NCBI taxonomy): domain Eukaryota; kingdom Metazoa; phylum Chordata; class Mammalia; order Rodentia; family Erethizontidae; genus Erethizon; species Erethizon dorsatum. The sequence continues at coordinate 167,545,347 of CM051822.1, forward strand.
AAAAAAAAAAAAACATTGATGAAAGTGCCAAATAAGAGGGAATCGGCTATGCCAGCCAACATGGGCAGGGCTGATGCCGCCTCACAGCGGCTCTAGCCAGAGAAGTCCTCTTCTGGTGTCTTAGTCCCTTTCCTCATGACTTAGACACAACACCTGTCACCCACAACTTAGAGGATGACAGTTTTACTTTGGCTCATGGTTTCAGAAGTTTCAGTCCATGGTTCACCAGCTGTAATGCAGAAGCAGTATGGTGGAAAGGCCTGGTCAGAGGAGAGCTGCTCACATCATGGCAGCCAGGAAACAGAGAGCAAAGGGTGGAGTTGGGGAGAGAGATGCACTCTTTCAGCTCAGGGCCCAGTGACCCACCTCTAACCAGGCCCCACCTCCTAACAGCACACTCAAATACTTAACTCATTACTAGATGAGTCCACTGAGGAGCACCTCGCCCCTGTGCTCCAGTCACCTTCCAAAAGCCCCACCTGAGCACATGAGAGTTTGGGGGACATTCTTAATTGGAACCAAAGCACCCAGCCTCTTGCTCACACACTCCATCCCTGGAGAGGTACAAGGTCCAAGGTAGCAAGATGAGAGAGGAAGGATGGAAGCATGCCTGCAAAACAAGCCTGTGCGATTAGTACAGTAAGTCCCCAATTAACGAATGAGTTCTGTTTCGGGAGAATTGTTCAGAAGTCAGATTAGTTTGTAAGCTGATGAAGTGAGTCTGATATAGTACATGTGTGAAAGTTCACAACTCAAATGTTCGTAAGTTGGGGACTTACTGTAGAGACTCTACGGTGTTGTTGAGGACCCTACTTCCTTCTATCTTGCTGCTCTGCCACTCCCTGAGGGCGCCATTTTGTTTCACACTTGAAAAGTTGAAATGGCACTACCTCCCCATCAGCTGGCTCCTATTCTAGCCAGGGGAAGGGAGCACCATGCCAGCCATTTGAGAACAAAAGATTGTTGCTCATTCTGATCCTGTTGGTCAAAAGTCAGAGACACAGCCATACCTAGCTGCAAGGGATGCTGCGAAAGGTAGTCTTTATTAGGGTGGCTGGGAGTCCAACAAAAATTTGGAAGTCCTGATACTTAGAAGAGGAGAGTGGATGTGGGGGACAGTAGCAGTTTGTGCCACAAAGCACAAAGTAGGTCAGAGACCATCACCATGCACCTCAAAGGGAAAAGACCTCACATTTAAATAAAATTTGGGGTCTTTACCATTACATGAGATCGAGCCATCTAATTATAGATATGTGGAATTACAGTGACCAGATTACCTTTGAAATGTCATCGAACCAGCTCCAAATTTTGAGAGGCAGAAAGAGAACAAACCCCACATAATGGACTTAAAGACACAGAGAGAAATGCAAATAAAGTTGCTTCCTTATCCCACCTTCCACTGGTGAGGTTAGGTTAAGCAGTGATAACAAAAAGAATTTACTATGAGTAACTACTTTGAAGATGACAATATGCAATGTATTAACTATTGTTATTCTCCTAATGTTTTGTTATGAATTTCTGTTTTACTTTTTTTCAATTAAAAAAAAAAAAGACCTTAAAGTTTCACACAGGCTGGTTAGAACTCTACACACAAAGTGTGTGTGCTCCCAAGGACTCGGTTCCTGAATCCGTGAGCTCACCGCTGTCAGCCCTCAGACCTGTCTCTTCTTGTTGCAGCTGCACTCATCCATCACCTGGACCTGGAGCCACGGGCACACACCTTGGGAAAGCAGCTGCAGGCTCTCCACCACTCTGCCCCTTGGCTATTCATTTAAAAACAAAGAAAAATGTTTACTGAGGAGCAATCGACACACAACAAACCGCACAGATTTAAAGTGTGCACGTTGACAAGTTTTGTCCTGTGAAAACCAACACCATATTCAAGATAGTGAACATACGCACACCCCATGGCGTTTTCTCAAGTCCTGCACAATTCCTGCTCCCCCAGCCCCGTGCCCAAGCAACCACAGATCTGCTTTCTGTCTCCATAGATTCGTTTGCCTTTTCTAGAGTTTTATATAAATGAAATCATACAGTTTACAGTCTTTCTTGGTCTGGCTTATTTCATTCCAGCTGTCAACTTTTCAGACACTGTTCCAGTGGAAGACAGTCCAGCTCAGAGAACTCGGCCAAGAGTCGCACTGCTGGTCTGTGCACAAATTGGGTGCCACGAATCTTGTTAGGCTGTATAATTTTTCCACGCGGGTGCCAGGATTACTTTCTGGTTAATGGATTTTTCTTAATCCAAAACAAGAATTATCTGCATTGTCAATTTTTTGCCAAAATATATAACCTTAAACACCAACCCTATTTTACTTCCCTTCACCAATTATTACAACTCAGTTAAGGAAAATAAAGCACAGACAGGAATCCTGAAGATCTGCAGTCCCTCACTCCTACTTGGGAGTACACAATTTCAGACACTTATAGCACCATGAATTTTGACTGGATTGTTTTAGACCTTCATAGAATCCCTTATAATGAATTGTGCTTTGGCACTGTACTCTCAGCTTACCAAGACTCGGTAAGAATTGGATATAGTGCTGAAGAATTTATGGATGACATGGTACATCTGGAATTTGTTTTAAAGGATATCCAGAAAAAAAAAAAAGTGGGAGGGGTAGGTTAAGTGAGTACAGCCCCTCTCTGGCTGTCCTGAAAGCTCTGAGAGAGTAGAGTCATGTTCATCATATTCATCTCATGACTTTTGTGTATGTTTGAAAATTACTATCATAAGCAATTCTTTCAAACACAAGTAAGAAATTCTCCCACTGTCTTTATTATAGGGATATTGTTTAAGACATTGTTTATTCATCATTTTCAAACAAGTATGTTTTAGGTGAGAAATTAAGGGTAATTTTAAGGCTTAAATAAAATAATAACTTACCTCAGTCCAACTTGGTTCAGAGTAAGCACTTAATATGCAATGATTATTTATTATATTATGATTTCATCAGAATTGACTAGTGGGTACTAGAAGACAGGCCTACCTGAAACTTGGATGTTTTCTCTGATATTGGACAAAGAGCAAAGGGAAAATGTTCTTCTTCTGAGAAGTTCGTTGTAGATGGTTTTCTGGGAGCCTCGTGGATTTAGGAGTTTTCTGAAAGAACTCTCAAGACTGCCAGAGCCTCCATCCAGAAGGTAAAAATTTAGCATGAAATATTAAAAGAGTAATACACCATGACCAGTCAAGAGCACAAAGATAGCTTAATATTTTCAAATTTATCATGAACATAGGCCAAAGGAAATAAAACATATGGAAATTTGATAAAAAATTGGACAATCAGTATATATTTTTAATAAAATTCTTAGAACCTGGGAATAAAAAGGTAGTTTCTTATGCTAAAGGATATTTATTTCAAATAAACAACCAATATAATATTCACTGAAGTGTTCCTAGTACATCAAGAATTTCCCACTTACAATGATGGGAATTATATTTAATTTTAAATATAAAATTAAAGGGCCTAAATATATACTGGAAAGGAGGAGAGATCAAGTTTTTCTTTGTTTCTCATTTGGTTGGGTTTTTGTTAATTTGTTTTTTAAGACAGGGTCTCATTACACAACCCAAACCACCCTCCAATTCACAATCCTCCTGCCTCAGCCTCGCTCAAGTGCTGGGATTGCAAGTGTGTGCTACCATGCCCAGCTGAGATCAACCCATTCTTACTGTCCATTTTTATCATCTCCTAGAAAATCAAAGAATGTCAACACAAAACCTTTTAAATTCAGAGATGTGGGGCCAGTGAGATGGCTCAGTGGCATAAGCGCCTGCCTTGCAAGCGCGAGGGCCCGAGTTCGACTCCCGGATCCCACATACGAAAAAGGGGCCGGTGATATCGCTCAGCGGCATGGGTGCCTGTTGGCGTGCGAGGTCCTGAGGTCGACCCCCCGGTACCCACCAAAAAAAAAAAAAAATTGAGAAATGTGTACTTGCACACACACCAAGCAACAGATTTTCCCGTTATCAGCAACAGCCTACTGGAAACTATAAAGCATTTCCATTCACAATGTCTATATATAAGATACTTTGGAATATACTTCAAAGAAACATTCACATCTGAGGAAAGAAGATTACAAATGTTTGTGAAGGACCATAAACCTTACTGCAAATATCTCAGGTTCTTGCATATGAATCCTTAATATTCTAAATAGATCAATTTCCCACAACATACCTATAAATGTAAGGTAATTCCAATAATAATAGAATTCTAATACAATAAATTTTATGTTTTTGTTTGTTTGTTTTTTGATACTGGGAATTGAATTAATACAATGAATTTTAAAGCGATTTTGAAAAATAAGAATAATGGAGAGATATGAGACCTGCTATATACTCAAATTTATTGGTTAGTACCAGTAATTAAAATCAAGGGCTGCTGGTACAAGAAGAGCAGTATCGCCAGGCATGGTGCACACGCCTGTAATTCCAGCACTCGGGAGGCTGAGGCAGGAGGATCACCGGTAGTTCAAGGCCAGCCTGAGCTACATAATGAGTTCAAGACCAGTCTGAACTATGTGGTGACAGCCTGTCTCAAAAAACAAACAAACAGGGCCGGTGAGATGGCTCAGCGGCATAAGCGCCTGCCTGGCAAGTGCGAGGTCCTGAGTTCGACTCCCGGAATCCACATGAAGGAAAAAAAGGGCCGGTGATATCACTGAGTGGCGCAAGCGCTTCCTGGCAAGTGTGAGGTCCTGAGTTCGACTCCTGGTGCCCACATTAAAAAAAAACAAAAACAAAAAACAAAAAAAGAGTAGTGCTTAGTGCTTGGGGAATACGAAGCCACCTAACAGACCTTTAAGTGTACGTAAGAATTTGGCAGAAGATAAAAACTGCATTTCAAACCAGTGGGGGAAGGAATGTTTCCTTACACAGCTGATATTAGTTCAGTTAGCTAACTACTTGAAAAACAATGAGTAGAATTATATCTGTACTCAAAATCAACTTCATATGAGTAGAAATGTGAAGGAATGTATACATAGGAAATGAAAACATGGGACGGAACTAGAGATGAAGACACTGTTACCGTTTGCTTACTGACTTGTTCTTCGGACTTGTTGCATCCCTAGGAGGAAGCGAAGAATACGCAAACTGTGATAGTTCTTCTGCGTTTGCCTCTTGACATAGTCCTCTGCCTCTCTCAAATACTTGAATATCAATTCCTTTCCAGCATCCTGGACTTTATTACCTCCACTTTTCAATTTCTGCAATAACTGGAAGTTTGGATCCTACAATTCCTTAGTAAGAAGGGACTGGTTTTGGCTAATTTCTTTCACAATGTATATGTTAGTCAGCTTTCCATTATTGTGACAAAATAGCTGATGTATCATTTTAAAAAGAGGAAAGGTCTATCTTGGTTCACTTCTTCAGAGGATTCAGTCCATGGTTTCTTGGCCCTTGCTTTGGGCCTGTGCTAATGATTTAGGGGAAATATAACTCCTGATTTGTTAGATGTCAAATGTACTGAGTTCATGGTCTCACAACATCAAGGAATGAAGTCAGGAACTAAAGGAAGAAGTTAGGAGAGTTTTATTGGAAATAATGAGAGAAGAATAGTTCCTGGATTTCCAGGAGGGGTCCCAAGTGGGTGGCCACCAAGGCTCTTTGTCAGGACAATTTATACAGCAAAGTTATAACATGGGCACAAGGTGGGTCAAACTACAATCGACCTACAGGATTACGTACAGCTGCTTAGCTGATATTGATCCAATAGGGAAATGAGTCATGTAGCAGAGTACTTGGAAAGAACAAAGGCGTTTTGGGGAAGGGATGGGTCCAGATACCCTACTCTCCCACCTGGGCGTCTGATGCCTATCTGGACTTCCTGGATCAAGTGGTGCTAATTACAGTCTAACCTCAAGCTGCCATTTATCCTCAGGGAGGCTGCAGGCCTGGCCATTGCGCCTCCATCTTGCCCTTCCAGCCACGATCTTGAGGTCTTTATTTCCTGTGCTGACTTTGAGAGCCCAGACCCTCTGACTGTGTATTAATTTTTATCTTACTTAGTGGTCTACAGAACCGAGGCAGGACATCACCACGGGGGCAGGTAGCAGAAGAGGCCTCTCTCCACGCTGTGGTGGAAGCCAAGTGAGAGACAGGAAGGTGCTGGGGGCCCCCATGTCGCCTTCAATGGTGCACCTCACGTTCACGAGGCCCTCCCTCAAAGTGGCACCACAAATCAGCAACCAAGCCCTTAGCACACGGGATTTTAGTGAACATTGCAGACCCAACTGATAGCAATTTGTTCACTGTATACTGAAGTGTGAATTCCTTAAAGCTCCTGGGATAAGTGGCATCTCAAGACATGTCAACATTTTTCATCTCTGTTCTATTGTATAATATATTTTTATATCCCTGTTGTACAACACAACAGTTTAACTGCCCTTTGTCCCTGGTACCTAGTGGAAGGGAATTTCCTTGGAAGTTCTTTTTTGTTTTTTGAGACAGGATCTTGCTGTGTAGCCCAGGCTGGCCTTGAACTTGCAGCAATCCTCCTGCCTCAGCCTCCCAAGTGCTGGGATCACAGCACAGTAATTAAATGTACCACCATGCCTGGCCAGAAGTTCTTGGATAACACAAGTCTTTGCTATTCAGCAGCCACTTGGATCACACATGGGTTTATGCTAAGAGAACACCCAGAATGGTGTCTCATCGCCAACAAAACCAACGGTACTCAAATGATTGGGTCTTTGAGCCAAGCCTAACCTCCACTGCAAGTGTACCAAGGGCTGAGTGCAGTCATGCAGCAAATGGGCCAGGCCAGTCGTCCGTAGGGAAGGGAAACTGGATGCCAGGGTCTGGCAGAGCTTCCTGGTTGGTGAAGTCACTGTGCCAGGGTGGGGGTGGGGTGACACAGGAGAGAAGGCGCACGCTCTGCATCCGGGGCCCTCCCCAAGTGCACCCTCTGCGCGTCTGCATTTGGCTGTTCCTCCAGACATACCCTGTATAATGAAGCACAGCATTGCCCTGGGCTCTCTAAGGCATTCCAGCAAACCCCAAGGCTGTGGGAGCCCCCAGCCCTGTAGCCATTCAGCAGAGGCCGAATGTTGCAGACTACCACGCTGGCACCGGAGGTGAGGACAGTCTTGTGGAGATGGTGCCCTCAGCCTGGGTACGACACTGAGCCCGGCGTTTGGTGTCAGAGTTGTGCTGCGGTATTGCTGTTCTTGGCCACCACATCCTTGGCATTTCCTCAGGGTGGGCCTTGCTGCAACACCGCCGTTTGGCTGATTTCATAAAGGTTGGTAGCAGGGAGGGAAGATTCACCCCCAACAATCCCAACGCTGGGGGTTCCCCTTCTTGAAGTTTCACGATGCCTCACTCACCACTCTCTGCTCTGGCTCTTGTCTCTGACTTTACCAGATCACCCAGATTTTAGCAAACACTAACAATACAGAAGTTTGACCAGTATGCATCCGGAATATTTCCCCTACTTCCATCTCTCCCAAGACCTTCTCAGTTGCACTTCTGTCTATGACACTCATCTCCTGACCACGTACCAAGGTTTCCATCTTGAGGTTGCCTTTGCACCCCATGGAACAAATGAGTGAGGGCCACTGCACAACAGTGGTCATGGCCACGAAAGCGAAGTACACACAGCTCCAATTCCCTGAACCAGAGAGGACATTGGACGTCGTTTTCACTTGGTCCTGAGAAAGGCTGATCGTGACTGAGGGCGCTCCCAACTGAGCCGCAAAGGCCTAGCTCCAGCCACCCAGAAACAGTCTTTTCTGGTGCCGAGGATCCTCAGGTCACTGGGCTTTCTGTCTTTTCCACCCACTGTAGTTCTCCTCAGTGAAACTCGAAGCCCCAGGCATTCAGCTGGGACGCGTTTCTTGCCTTCTTCAGCTGATTCAATGGCGTTAGTCTCTGCTGGCTTCTTGGGCAGGAGTCCTAACAAAGTTCACTACCAACCACTCCGATGGTGCGTGCGCCTCCGTCAACCACATTTGGCTTGTCCGGGAGGGAAGCGATCCCTGCCTCCAGCTCTCCCGGGGTTTTACCTAGCTCACTAAGTTCATGGGGACTTCCATGTACGAGAGCCACATCTGGTGCACGCCCTCCAGAGCTGACTGGACACCTCTGCCGCCACCTGCGTGACACGGAAAAGGAACGAATCCTCCATTCCCTGAAAACTCACTTCGAGGGGACCCTTCCAGCAGTAACCCGCTGAGCACTGTCCACTCTGCAGGTGGCCAAAGGTGGGCGGCGTTGTCACTGCCTCGTGCTGCCGCAGCCCATCACACAGCCACGTTTCTGCTGTTCGCATGATGTTCGGTGTCTCCATGGCCGACCTGCTCCCTCCCAGCCCCACCAGCTCCCCCCAGTGCGGTGGAGAAAGTTAAACCCTAATGGAATTCTAGTTTTAATCTGGCATAAAGTTTCAAAAGTCGCATAAGTCCTAAATGACACCTCAGCAGGGCCCCAAGGTATGAGGTGTTAGCAGACAAGACGAATTGGGTGTTTTCACCTGCATCCGTCCTTATTGTTGGTTACTCTTCTCGGTGGTTGGTTTGTGTCACCTAGGCTGAGCTAAGGGACCTCCGTCCAGAACTGGCACAACACTATTTCCGAGTGTTTCTCAAAGAGACTGGCATTCAAAAGGTGAAGAAAGGCTGGGCATGGTGGCACATGCCTGTAATCCCAGCACTTGGGAGGCCGAGGCAGGAGGATTGCTGCAAGTTCGAGGCCAGCCTGGGCTATGTAGTGAGTTCAAGACCAGTCTGAACTACACAGTGAGACCCTGCCTCAAAAAACAAAAAACAAACAAAAAAAAGAAAGGTGAAGAAGACCTATGCCCTCTGCAACGTGGGTAGCACCCTGCAAGCTGCGAGGGCACGAATGGGACAGAAAGGTGGAGGGAGGGCGCGTCCCCCTCGCCTGCACTGGCACAGCCTCGCTCCTCCCCTCCCTCTGTTCTCTGGCCTCCGGACTCCGCTGAATTACACTCCCCGCTCTCCCAGTTCCCAGCCTGCTCCCTTCCTGGCGCTCGAGCCAGTTCCTCACACGCACGTACCTATCGGTGGAGAACCCTGGCACACTCCTCACCCAGGTCCTGTTACCTTAAGGCCTACTGTGCCCCACAGCCCCCAACTGCCATCAAAAATTCCTGTCACACCTGCGCATCATGGCACACGCCTGTAATTCTAGCACTTTCGGGGGCTGAAGCAGGAGGATTGCAAGTTTGAGGCCAGCCTGGGCAAGTTAGCAAGACCCTGTCTCAAAATAAAAAATAAAAAGGGCTGGGGATGTAGCTCAGCGTAAAGGTCCTGGGTTCAATCCCCAGTACTGTGAAGAGTCGAAAAAGAAAAAGAAATGCTTGCCACTTGAGGGAAAGGACAGAAATCCAGACTTCTTGAGCTGTGTAAAAGCTTCTTTCCATACGCACTGCATCATCTCCAAGGTGAAGACAGCCCGTCCACTCAGCGCTGCCGCTCCCTCCTGCGCCACCGCAGCCCACATTGGTCCCACAAGCTGAGGCGGGGATGAGGGCGCAGCAAACTGACTGAGCAAGTGGGCGTGGCCTGCGGGTACCAAGCCCCGGGACGCATGAGCAGAACAGTCCCCCAAGCCCCGCCCGGCAGCCAATCCGAGAGCGGGACGTCAGCTCCTCTCTGAGAGCTGGGTTCTCAATAGGACAGCCCGGAGGCCCTCAGCCCGAGGATCGGGTCGCAGCGCCACCTCTCCGGACCCGCGTGTGGGCGTCTCGGGTTTCCTGCAGGTTTGGACAGTGTGAAGGGACACAGGTGCCACAGGAACCCGCTATGGTGGCTTCCCGCACGGTGGCCAGCCCTGCGTGTTCCAGGTTTTTGTGCTGTGTTGTGGTTTGGTTTGATTTTGTCTGAGACAAGGTCTGGCTATATAGCCCGGGCTGGCCTTGAACTCACAGTGAGCCTCCTGCCTCAGCCTCCCAGTGCAAGTGCTGCAGCTACAGGCGTGTGCCACCACCCCGGGCTTCCAGGTTGTATTTTTACCATGCTTTTTCCTCTTTCACGGGGCCCAAGCTCGCTCTGCAGAGCCAGTTTCTCCCTCACTCTTTACTTTTACTTTCTCTAATAAACCTGGGCACTGTTTTTTGCTCATTCTGCTCAATTCTTGGTCAAGATGAAAAGACCCTGGACTCCAGAGGGAGAGGCGAGCAGCCCAGAACCTGGTAATGTTTAACTGTCGAGCCACTTTTAGAAGGAGCTACCGATAATACCGATAATACTCTCACCCTGCAGGGTGTACTTTTCCTTATTTTAATTGGGCCACACTCGCCCTGCAGAGCATGTTTCTTTTCCTACCATTAATAAATGTAAAACTTCACTACCTTTTGCTTTTGTCCTGACCAATTCTTTGTTCAGGACAGAAAGAACCTAGAAAACACCTCTAGAAGGAGTCTCCAGAATCCTAGGACCTGGTAACAAAACTGCTGTGGAGAATCAGGATTTTGCCTTGTTTTTAAGTTATGGTAGTTTATTACAGCCTATTTACTTATTTTTAGAGCCCTTTGTAAATATCACGTATGAAGCAACTTTTTTTTAACAACTTTTCAATTTCTCGATGAGAAATTTGGTATACATCTTTTTGTTTAAATACCCTGACTTGTAAGTGAGCAGCATCCCACAGGACCCAAGCAATCCTACACAGTGTTGAACTAGATCAGCAAGGTCATAGACAACTGGTTAATTATCACCATGTCTGTGGATAAAATCAGTTACGGACCTCCTATAGGAATCATAGTTTAAAATGTTAAGTGAGGGCCCACCAGGGGCATGTGCGTATAATCCCATGTACTAGGAGGCAGAGACAGGAGGATCGCAAGTTTGAGGCCAGCCTGGGCAATTTCGTAAGACCCTCCCCCATCTCAAAGACAAAATACTGTAAGTGCGTAAATATGTTTTTTATTTTTTTAAAATGTCAACGAATGTTTCTTAGAACCAACATTTATGGTCTCAGGAGCTGACAGTTTGAACAACAGCTGCAGATGACAAATTGAGGTGTCAGTAGAAGCTTTCGCTGGAAGGAATGGGGAAGGCTGAACTCTGAAAGTGGGGAAGTCTGGGCGAACTGTTCCCCACCCACCCCCCAGGGCTGTGCTGGTGGAGCGGGGAGCACAGGGGTGCAGGGAGGAGTCCCATACTTGCAGGATGGGAAGGGACAGCTCTGCCCGCCAAGGGCCTGGTCACCAGAGGAGCCCCCCCTGAAAACCCCAGGTAGCCTTGGCAGGTCCTGCCTGGGTCCCAAGGATGCAGCACAGCTGGGGGCTGTGGCTTTGCCCCACTTTCCCTTGTGCCATCTTCTGAGAAGCGGTCACTGCAATGTGGAGCCGGGCAGCCACCCCTGCTGCAGCTCTGGCTCGTCTTTCCAAGTTGGAGCCGCAGTGCTGGCCGCACAGCTCCAGGACACCGACTGCGGCGATCTCTCTGCACCCCTCCCCAGCACCTCGAATTCTCTACATTCCAGGGAGGGAGTTAGCTCCGCTCCAGCTGCCTCTGAGGAGAGAGCCACATTCCGTGCAACCCAAGCCTGCCAGGAAGAAGAGGAAGGAGACAGAGCGGGGAGGAAGGGAGGAGGGAGGTAACCTGCCTGCACCCTGCCCGAGACACCCAAGCCAGCTTCCCCGAGCCCGCTCAGAGGCCCTCTAAGGCCTGCGCCCCACTGCTCAGGTCTTTCTCCTCTTTCTTCAGCTCTTCCCCTTGGTTTTTCGCTTTTCCCCACTCTAACTGCCTCCCTTCCATCTTCTTCCCATCTTGTCCCCCTCTGCACTCTTGGGTCCACTTTTGGCTTTAGTAGGTTTTGCTAAAAAATGTCCTCAGGCTGGAAGTGGTGGTGAGGTAAGATAGAAGAAATACAGATAGGTAGAAAGCAGACAAGGGAAGCCAGAATTTTTTTTTTTTTTTTTTTTGGGTACCAGGCGTCGACCTCAGGACCTCGCGTGCCAGCAGGCACCCATGCCGCTGAGCGATATCACCGGCCCTTTTTTCGTATGTGGGTTCTGGAATTCGAACTCGGGCCCTCACGCTTGCCAGGCAGGCGCTTACGCCGCTGAGCCATCTCACCGGCCAAGCCAGAATTTTAAAACTGTACTTTTAAGAAAAACTGCAGCTTCAAGGCACAGAAGTTACTTAAGCCTTTTTCCTTTCTGGGAAACTCACTCAAAATAATTCCTACGGGTCTTAAGGATATCGTAGGTAGCTAAGTTAGGTAGAAATATTATAGGCAGTCAGACAGGGCTGGGTCCTGGAGATGTCAATACGGAAGACAACTGTGGCTGGAGGCGCACTCACTGAAGGTCAAGCTTCAGGAAAAGGAGCTGCTCACCCGCGTACTTCCCTAGGGATGCACAGCGGCGACTGATATTATATTCTAAGTAGGCATCAGTCACCTTGGGGTGGAGGACGGAACCTCCTTAACCGGCCCCTTCAGGGAAAGCCCTTGTCTGCCCGTGAGCGCTTGCTACGTGACTTGTTTTCCCCTTTGATCCCATTTAATATCACCTAGCGACTATACTTGTAATCTTATGGGTTTGTTATAGTTCTGTCCCACCTTAAGCCCACCTCACCTCGTGGCTTTGCTCAGTGAACACCCTTGAGAGGCGGGGTTGGCGGGCGACCCACTTTCTGGGCCCCTTCTGTGCCTGTCAGACAGAAGCTTTCTTTCTCTCAATAAATCCTTCCTACTCTTAACCTCTGTTCCTAGAATTCACTCCTCGATTCCAGAGAACAGGCTCTCGGCGTTTTGGACGGCTAGCAGGTTGGGCGTTTCATTCCCCTATATCACTTGGAGGTCTTCCATCAAGATAATTGGATGGAGGTAAGAGTTAGCTTTTGTTTCATAGATGCTGGGTTGGGACTTAGGTAATCAAAATTTTTATGATGTTATGTCTTTGCCCATTGCTTATAATTGGTTGTGCTTTGTCTCTTACATAATTTTATTAAAATGATGATACATTTAAGTTGAGGACATGAGAAGGTTATAAGGTTATACGTCTTTACATGGGACTCTTCTGTTTTGTATATGTTGCATTTGAACTACTTACAGAATTTACTAGTATTCCTTACTTGACTTTAGACGATGTTGAGCGAGAGTAATGTTAGAGTGCCCCTAGTGGGCTTTAATATAAAACTTCTATAAAGTGGTCTTTCTATGAAATCTAGCTCGTACTTAGAAGATACACACGCCTACTAATAAACCACGGGACTTCTTCCACCAGTTAAAAGGTGCTAGGTCAGTGGCTGTTCTTAAGACCTGGGGGACAGGTTTCACTGGGACAGACAGGCCCTGATCCTCCTCTACACTCTAGAGGAAATGTCGAGCCTGTTCTCTTTCAGTTTCCTTTCTGGTCCGCTTGCTGGTGAGGAAGCAATCTTAGCTCTTGAGATTCCCCGTTCTTGCATTTCTAGGCTGAGAATGACAACTCAGGTGCAAATTGTCTCCATAACTCACCGTGAGCAGAAGACTTCCTTTCTCTGGCTTTATTCTAATCTTTTCTGCCACACACTTTCCTTTTTGGAGGCGTGTAAGATTAGAGAGAGGAGAACTCTAAACTGTTCCAACCTTTTCCTCCTATTCAACAATTAAGTGAAGCCCATAGAAAACGAGCATTTGCTAATGATGAAGACAGGGAAGTCATTTTAGATGAGGGACACATACCCCGTCTCTGGGTCCAATGAGACATTGGAATTTTGCCCATCCAGGAGGACACACATAAAAGCCATGTCCCGGTGTAGTGTTCTGGGCAGGTCTCCCTTGGGAGGCTGAAGCTGAGACACAGTGGAAAGAAACAACTTCAACTTCTGGGTGAAAGAAGAAGGAGCTATTTCCAAAGCACCACACTTATAGGACCAAAATACGTTTAGCCTAAGGGAGGATCTCAAACCTTTCCTCTTCCCTCCTAGGTCTAGGTATCATTTATGTGTACAGGAGAGGAAAATACTTTGATAGTAAGTTGTGGACTTTGAAACCTGTACTATAAACTTATAAAGCACTAGGTAATGATTTTTTTAAATTTTAATATTTATTTATTTATTTATTTATTTATTTATTTATTTATATTTTGCGTGTGTGTGTGTGGGTACCGGGGGGACGACCTCAGGACCTCGCGTGCCAGCAGGCGCCCATGCCGCTGAGCGATATCACCGGCCCCTTTTTCGTATGTGGGTTCCGGGAGTCAAACTCAGGACCTCGCGCTTGCTGGGCAGGCGCCTATGCCGCTGAGCCATCTCACCGGCCCTAAATTTTTATTTTAAAGAGAGAAAAATAGAACAAAATTTCAAAACAATAGGAGGGTAACAATGGTTAATACATTGTGTATTGTTATCTTTAAATTAGTTACTCAGAGTATAAGATATCAGCATTCAACTGTCCAAACAATATTAGCACAAACCATTCTTTCAATGAACTAAGAGAAATTAATAGTATATCTATCATAACTATCTTTTACATATATTTTTTTTTTGCTTTTCCCTTCCTTATTTTCTCCATTCCCCCATCCCAGTTTCTCTTTCCTTTTGAACAGTTTCTTCCCATTTTACAATATTTATTGTACACTTTGGATCTTACTCTTTCAGCTTCTCACACTAGGGAGACAATACGATGTTTACACATGTGCTTCTGGTTTATTTCACTTATGAGTATGGTCTCCAGTTGCATCCATTTACCTATAAAAGTCTCCAGTTTATCCTTCTTTATGGCTGAGTAGTACTGCATTGTATAAAAATACCACATCTTTTTTATCCATTCCTTGGTTGATGGGCATTTGGGTTGTTTCCAAGATCTGGCTATTACAAATTGTGCTGCTATAAACATGGGTGCACATATATCACTGTGGTATGATGGTTTTTCTGTTTTTTTTTTTTTCCCTATAAGGGTACCAGGAGTCGAACTCAGGACCTCGCACTTGCCAGCAGGCGCTTGTGCTGCTGAGCGATATCACTGGCCCTTTTTTTCCTTTATGTGGGTACCAGGAGTTGAACTCAGGACCTCACGCTTGCCAGGCAGGTGCTTATGCTGCTGAGCTATCTCACCAGCCCCGGTATGATGTTTTTAATTCTTCTGGGAAGATCCCCAGAAGGGGACTAGCTGGGTCAAATGGGACCTCCAATCCTAGCTTTTTTGAGGAATCTCCACACCGATTTCCACAGTGGCTGTACCAGTCGACACTCCCACCAACAGTGGAGAAGGGTTCCTTTTTCCCCACAGCCCCTCCAGCATTTGGTATTGGTTGATTTCTTGATAACAACCATTCTTTCTGGGGTAAGATGGAATCTCAGTGTTGTTTTAATTTGCATCTTTCGAATAACCAGTGATGTTGAACATTTTTTCATATATTTATTTGCTGTTTGTATTTCTTCATCTGAGAAGTGTGTATTCATCTCAGATGCCCCTTTTTGGAGTGGGTCTTTAAATTTGGGAGGTCTGTTTTTTTGAGTTCTTTGTATGTTCTCGATAGTAATCCTTTGTCTGAGGAACAGCTGGCAAACATTTTTTCCCACGTTGTGGGTTGTCTCTTCACTCTGTTGGTGGTTTCTCTTGCTATGCAAAAGCTTTTTAATAAGATGAGGTCCCAGTTGTTGATTCTTTGGGATAGTTCCTGTGCGATTGGGGTTTTATTCATAAAGTCTTTGCCTACAGCAATATCTTCAAGAGTTTTACCTATTCTATCTTCCAGCAGATTTAATGGTTCTGTTTTAATATTTAGATCTTTGATCCATTTCAAATTTAGTTTAGTGCATGGTGAAAGATATGGGTCTAGTTTTAATCTTCCACATGTGCAGAGCCAGTTTTTCCAGCACCATTTATTAAAGAAGCTATCTTTCTTCCAGTGATGGTGTTTGGCACCTTTGTCAAAGATAAGGTGGCTTAGTATGTTGGGAGTTGTTTCTGCATCTTCTAATCTGTTACATTGATCCTCGGGTCTGTTTTTTTGCCAGTACCATGCTGTTTTTATCACAGTAGCTTTATAGTATAATTTCAAGTCAGGGATTGTGATGCCCCCTGCCTTGCTTTGTTGCCCAGAATTGCCTTTGCTATTCTAGGTCTCTTCTGGTTCCAAATGAATTTTAGGATTGTTTTCTCTAATTCTGTGAGATATGTGGTTGGAATTTTGATCAGAATTGCATTAAATCTGTATAACAATTTCAGAAGTATGGCCATTTTCATTATATTAGTTCTTCCTACCCAAGAGCAAGGGTTGTCTCTCCATTTTCTGATATCTTCTTCAGTCTTCTTTTTCAGAGTACTGTAGTTTTCAGTGTAGAGGTCTTTTACATCCTTTGTTAGGTTGATTCCTAGGTATTTCATTTTTTTGGATGCTATTGTGAAAGGTGTTGTTACCCTAATTTCTCTTTCAGTGAGTTTGTCATTCGTGTACAGGAAGGCTATTGATTTTTTTTTTTTTTTTGTGGGTACCGGGGCTCGACCTCAGGACCTCACGCGCCAGCAGGCGCCCATGCCGCTGAGCGACATCACCGGCCCCTTTTTTGGTATGTGGGTTCCAGGAGTTGAACTCGGGCCCTTGCGCTTGCCAGGCTATTGATTTTTGAGTGTTGACTTTGTATCCAGCTACACTACTGAATTTGCTTATTAAATCTAGCAATTTTTTAGTGGAGTTTTTGAGGTCTTCTATGTAGAATATCATGTCATCTGCACATAATAATTTAACTTCTTCCTTTCCTGTTGTTATTCCTTTTATTTCTTGCTCTTGTCTAATTGCTCTGGCTAAAGTTTCCAGGACTATGTTGAATAAGAGTGGAGATGGTGGACATCCTTGTCTTGTTCCTGATTTTAGAGAGAAAGCTTTCAGTTTTTGTCCACTTAGTATGATGCTGGCTGTTGGTTTGTCATAGATGGCTTTTGTCAGATTGAGATAAAGACCATCTATTCCAATTTCCTGTAGGGGTTTTTTTAATCATGAATGGGTGCTGTACTTTGTCAAAAGCTTTTTCTGCATCTATTGAGATGATTATATGATTTCTGTCCTTGGCCATGTTAATATGGTATATTACATTTATTGATTTTCTTATATTGAACCATCCCTGCATCCCTGGGATGAATCCAACTTGGTCATGGTGTATAATCTTTTTGATTATTTGCTGCATTCTGTTTGCCAGTATTTTATTGAGGATTTTTGCATCTATGTTCGTTAGGGAGATTGGCCTGTGGTTCTCTTTCTTGGGTCCTTCTCCAGTTTTGGTATCAGGTTAATGCTTGCTTCCAGGAATGAATTTGGGAGTATTGCTTCCCTTTCCATTTCATTAAGGAGTTTGAGCAGTAGTGGTGTTAGGTCTTCTCTAAATTTCTTGCAGAATTCAGCAGTGAATCCATCAGGACCTGGGCTTTTCTTTGTTGGAAGGTTTTTAACTACATCTTCAATTTCATTGATATTGGTTTATTTAGGATTTTTATATCTTCTTGATTCAGCTTTTGTAATTCATATGTATCTAGGAATCTGTCCATTTTTTCTGCACTTTCCATTTTTTTTTTTTTTTGTGGGTACCGGGGGGTCGACCTCAGGACCTCGCGTGCCAGCAGGCGCCCGTGCCTCTGAGCGATATCACCGGCCCCTTTTTTGTATGTGGGATCCGGGAGTCAAACTCGGGCCCTCACGCTTGCAAGGCAGGCGCTTATGCTGCTGAGCCATCTCACCGGCCCCTGCACTTTCCATTTTGTTAGAATACAAGTTTTCAAAGTAGGTGTAGATGATCTTCTGGATTTCTGCAGGTTCCATTGTGATTTCACCCTTTTCGTTCCTAATTTCATGGATTTGAGTCTTTTCTTTCCTTTTTTTTTGATAAGGTTGGATAAGGGTTTGTCAATTTTATTTTATTTCATCTTTCAAAGAACCAACTCTTTGATTTATTGATTCTTTGTGTTGTTTTTTCAGTCTCCAATGCATTAATTTCTGCTCTGATCTTTATAATTTCCTCCCTTGTATGAGCTTTTGGCTTAGCCTTCTCTTCTTTTTCTAGAATTTTGAGTTTCACCATTAAGTTGTTTATTTGCACTTGCTCTGTTTGCCTGATGTGGGTATTCACTGCTATAAATTTCCCTCTTAGGATTGCTTTCATTGTATCCCATAAGTTTCGGTATGTTGCATTGTCATTATCATTCAATTGTAGAAACTGTCTAATTTCTTCTTTAATTTCATCTGTGACCCATTGGTTGTTCAGGAGGGTGCTTTTTGATTTCCATGTGTTTAGGAAGTTCTTGTGGTTTCTTTTGCTAGTGATTTCCAATTTCATTGCACTATGGTCTGATAATATGCATGGGATAATTTCAATTCCTTTGCATTTACTTAAGCAGGTTCTATGAGCTAGTATGTGGTCTATTTTGGAGAATGTCCCGTGTGCAGCTGAGAAGAATGTGTATTCTGATGTTGTCGGGTGGAACACTGTAGACATCTAGTAAGTCCAGTTGTTCAAAAATTGGTTCAGTTCTAATATTTCATTGTTGATATTTTTGTCTAGTTGGTCTGTCTTTTTGTGACAGTGGGGTATTGAGATCCCCCAATACAATTGTATTAGTGCTTATTTGATTTTTCATGCCCATTAATATTTGTTTTATATGGTTGGGTGCACTGGTATTTGTTGCATATATATTTATGATTGTTATCTCTTCCTCTTGGATTGTTCCCTTTACAAGGATGTAGTGACCTTCTTTGTCTCTCTTAATCGGTCTTGGTTTGAAATTCACTTTGTCTGCAAATAGAATAGCTATCCCTGCTTTTTTCTGAGTTCTTGTTGCATGGAGTATTGTTTTCCATCCTTTGACTTTCAGTCTATGAATTTCTTTTTGAGTTACATGTGTATGCAGCATATTGTTGGATCTTGCTTCTCGATCCATTCTGCCAGTCTGTGTCTTTTTATTGGTGAATTGAGACCATTAACATTGATGGTTAAAACTGGTATGTAGGGCTGGTGAGATGGCTCAGCGTCATAAGCGCCTGCCTGGCAAGCGCAAGGGCCCGAGTTCGACTCCCGGAACCCACATACGAAAAAAGGGGCCGGTGATGTCGCTCAGCAGCACGGGCGCCTGCTGGCGCGCGAGGTCCTGAGGTCGACCCCCCGGTAGCCACAAAAAAAAAAAAAACTGGTATGTATTGACTTATCTTTGTCATGTTATTTTACTGTTGTTGGCTCCCCCTCTTTTTTCCCCCCTCCATTTGCCTTGCTTGGTGCAGTCCTTCTGTTGGGGTTCATGGAGTTGTAGTCCTTGTTATCTCTTTCTAGAATGTCATTCAAAACATTTTGGAGTGCTGGTTTGGTGGTCATAAATTTCTTTAGATGTTCTTTGTCATGGAAGTATTTTATTTCTCCATCAGTTTTAAAAGATACTTTTGCAGGGTACATCAATCTGCATTGAAGGTTATTTTTCTTAACCTGAAATACTTCACTCCAAGCCCTTCTTGACTTGAGGGTTTGTGCTGAGAAGTCAGCTGTGATTCTGATGGGCTTTCCTTTATAGGTGATTTGTTTCTTTTCCCTAACAGCTTTTAAGATTCTATTCTTGTGTTGAATTTCTAAAATTTTTTTTTTTTTTTTGGTGGGTACCGGGAGTCAAAATCAGGACCTCGCGCGCCAGCAGGCACCCGTGCCGCTGAGCGATATCACCGGCCCTTTTTTTGTATGTGGGTTCTGGGAGTCAAACTCAGGCCCTCGTGCTTGCCAGGCAGGCGCTTACACTGCTGAGCCGTCTCACTGGCCCGAATTTCTGGAATTTTAACTTTGATATGCCTGGCTGTAGATTTTTTTTTTTTAATCATGGCTAATTGGAGTTCTATATGCCACACTTACCTGTACATTGAATTCTTTTTCTCTACCAGGGAAGTTTTCTGCCATGATGTCTGTGAAGATTTTTTAATATCATTTACACTATCTCCTGCTTTTTCATTGACTCCAGTCAATCTCAAGTTATTCTTCTTTGCCTCATCTAGCAGGTGCTGGATTGATTTCTGATGGTCCCTTGCTATTTTTAAGAAATCTTTCTTTTCATGATCACTAATCGCAAGCCTGTTTTCTATATATGAGATCCCATCCTTATATTGGCTTAATCTACTGTGAATACTTTCAATGGAGTTTTTATTCTCCTGGATATCTGCTTGAATCTGCCTTATGGATTCCATTTCTTTCCTATGCTGGGCATTCATGGTTCCCATAATTTTCTTAAGCTTGTCTATTTTTTGTCTGTATCTGCTGTACAGTCCCTAAGCATGGTCTTCATTGTGGACATCATCTCTGCAGTTATCTGAGAAATTACTTCTGATTTGATTTTTTCCAGAGTCTCATTCAATTGCTTTGTTGTTACCACTTCAGAGATGCCAGGTGGGTGGCTTTCAGATTGTCCCACCTCATTGCCCCCTGGGTTCGCCTTTGGTGAACTGGGTTTCACCAGTTCTGGGGTGCATATTAAGTGTCTTCTCATTTTCTTTTCTTTCTTCAGTTTAATTCCTGGGGTGATGCTTGTAAATTGCCTATGGTAGGTTGCTTTATTGCTAGTATTTAAAACCCTTAGGAGATGACTACTTCTCTGAGGTATCTTCCAAGTGTAGCTTGTTTTTGTGTTTTGAGTCTGTTGCAAGATCCTACCTCTTCAATTTGTTGGAAATGAGAAGTTGCTGCCTGTTTGGCCCAGTCCTTGGTTCTTTGGCACTGTGCCACGTATTTTCTGTGACCCTTAGTCAATATCAGTCATGGAATACCAGGAAGAACAACTGTTTAGAACAATTATGTCACTTTTGGCTATAGTGGTACCAAAAGCATCAAACACAGCCTAAAAACTGGTAGACAAGGTGTGGAGACAGAGTCCCATACCATGCCAGTCTGCTCCAGCGAGCCAGCAGTAGCTGTTTGGCGGGGTAGTGGATAATCTTAGCGAGCCTGCACCTTCTGTCTGAGACCAGACTCATTCGGCCTGCAGCCATCAGCGCACCTTCCGTGGGCCTGAGCCCAGCTGGGAGCTGTAGATGGAGCTGGCAGCCGCTCTGAGTTCTGAGCTCAGTCGGCCTTTCTCCTAGATGGCTCCTGGCCAATCGATCTCTCGCGCAGGGCAACTGAGCCCTCAGCACTCACCGCCAGCCAGTGTAGTCCCACACATCATCTGCTCCCCTGCACCTCTGCATCTCTCTGTGGAGGCCTCTGGGGTCGCCAGCAGTCACTGTGTGTCTACAGGTGTGAACTGCTCCTGTCGCACAATGAGTCCCGACTCAGGGAGAAGACACCGCTGGCTGCCCCCTTCTTCTTCGTTGAAGTTTCTGTCTTCACTCTCTCCGTGGGCTTCAATTCGTGCTTCAGATCCTTCCTGGGTCCAGGGGACCCACTTCCCTCCTTCTTGTCTTCCTCGAGCTGCTGTGTTCCAGCATCTGGACGGCGACTCTCAGAGATGCTCTTTCTCTGCGGCTCACCACTCTGCCGTCTTGGTAACTCTCCTAGCTAATGATTTTGCTCAGGCTTTACCTATCCCTTATAGAACTTTGACAAACTGTGGTTACTCCAACAGCTAGTTAAACACTCTTATAGCAGCTGCCACTCTTAAAGCAGAGGACAGATTTCCCCAGCATGTTTTTGGTGAATCCCCATGGAAGCCAATGGCCAATGGAATGTTGACCAAACAGACAGCTCGAGTCCTCTCTGGAGACCGATCTCTGGTTGTGCAGACCAATAGAACCTGAGAGCGCCTGAGGTATCACGGCCAGGGCTGCGGTCCGGCAGATACTCAAAGGTTCCTCAGGGAAACTGGTCCTGACCACAGAAAAGTCTTCACTTATCTATCGTATTTTTCTCTCTTTACTATTAAGTTAGAAACCCCAAGTTTTCTCCAACTTGTTGGGAGTTAACTTTAAAACCTCTTTGTCCTTAGACTGCCTCTCCCTCCAGAAATCAGTCAGAGGCAACTTGCAACAACTGTTTGCCTTTCCCGGAGGAAAACAATTATCAGGGGAATGATTTGCATTTGTGCCTTATGTATGCTAAGAGTGAGAAAGAGATTTTAGTCAGCCTTTTCTCTCATGTGTGCAAGAAGAGTAATAAATGTGCCTTTACTGACATGTGAAATGTGATTGCTAGGTGATACATATAAGTTTAACCTGTGATCTTCAAAGATATAATCTAAATAAAGCATAGCCTTGTCCTACTGCTAGGAAAGGCTGCCTAGGCGATTAGATAGATAACATAAGTGTCTTGGAGATATTTTTTTGCCCTGGTGCCTGGGGTGAAATTCCTCCAGTCAATCTTTGCTTCTATCTCTAAAGGGATTTCCTTTATAGCCTGAGAAGTGCTCCAGCCACTTCCAACTCACCTTTTTGTGTATGCCCTCTTCCAAAGAACAAAAAGCAATAGTTTATTACAAAGCTTTCCTTCCTTCTTTCAACATCACTGTCACAGTTGGGACCAACTGTAACTTGTGCTCGTAAGTGTCCTGCAGGAGTAAGTTCACCAGCTCCCTGGGAACATGAAATTGCGCACCAGTGCAAGGGTGGATAGGCTGGTTGGATTTTGTCTTCTGCTCTCTCTCCAGATGGCATCCACCCTGCCCTGGAGCGGAATCTACCTGAGGGATGCCACGAGGGTATAGAAATGAAAGAGGATGCCCTATTTCTTTTTGCATTTCAGACTTCGGCTCAATGCCGAAGTCTCTCGCTCCTTTGGAATGCATTCTTAAGCACTGGAAGACGTGCAACCCTTACATGTTAAAGGGAGCCATTCGATATTTTTTTGCACACGTGCTTGGCCTGTCTACCATCTATAGCCAAAATGGAATTCAGAGGGAAGAATTAATTACGATGCTATTTACAACTAGAATCATACTATAACAAGGGGAAAAATGGTCAGAATTGCCTTATGTTCAAATTTTCTTTACATTAAAAAGTAATTCTTATTTATGCTCGAAGTATAATTATAATCCGTATGAGACTACACACATTCATATGTTTCTTCCTCTCAGTGACCTAAAACAGATCAAGTTAGATCTAGGAAAATTTTCAGATGACCCTAATAAGTACATTGAGGTCTTTAGAGGACTTACTCGGACCTATAAGCTAAACTGGTAAAATGTAATGTTAATCTTAAGTCAAACTGACTTCATGGGCCAGGGATATTGCTCAGCAGCACAGTGCCTGCCTGGCAAGCGTGAGGTCCTGAGTTCAATTCCCAGTACCAAAAAATAAATAAATAAATAAAATTTAAAAATAAATAAATAAAACTGACTTCTATGAGAGACAAGCAGCATTACAAGCTGCCATTACATTTGGGGATAAATATCATATTGTTAATTTTAAAATGCCAGAAGACAGCCAGCCGGGGAACAAACAGTTCCTACTGGCCTAACAACCAGACAGGAGATCAGAATAGGAGACATTTTCAGACATGTTCTTGAAGGGCTAAGAAGGGTGAGAACTAAGCCCTTCGATTATTTTAAATTTTCAGCCATTCAGCAAGAGAAGAATGAGCACCCCTCTGCCTTCTTAGATTTATGAGAGGCACTGGTAAAATGTATGTCCATAGCTCCTGATTCAACAGGACAGATTATGCTTAAGACATGTTTATTACCCAGTCAGCCCCAGATATTAAGAAAAAGTGAGAAAAGATAGCTTTTGCTCCAGATAGCTCACTTGATACTTTAGTAAAAACTCCCTCTTTAGTATTCTGTGAACAAGACTGGGAGAAAACCAAGGAGAGAGAGAGCAAAGAGATCAAAGAGTGGCTGCCTTTGTTGTGGCCTTAAAAAAAAAAAAAAATAGACCCTAAGTCTTCTTGGGGCTCCAAGAAGAGTTTGCCAACTACCAACCTCACCTGCTACTGCTGCCAAAAGCCAGCCCACGTTAAGAGGGACGCCTTAAGAGACCCCATGCTGTGCCCCGACTGCAAAGGTGGCCACTGGAAGGAGACTTCCCTCTGCATATTGCAAAGGTGATTTCAGGCCCCCTACCTAGCCCAGCTCACGGTACTCACGGACTTCCCACCATTCTCACAGTCACTCATCCCTGAGCCACTCCCCTCCTTGAGAATTAATAAAACCCAGGTTCAGCCCTGGGTCAAGGCCTTTGTTCCAGTAACCACCATCTTGACTGGACTTAGGACCCCTTGGCTCCCCACCACTATAAGTATGCCTTAGTGTCTTTATTCTCTCCGTGGGTTGCACTGGAAGTGGTAGATTGGAATTGACTCACTAGAATTCCAATAACTTTTCCATGGGATTACAAATATAAACTTCCCAGATCGCAACGAGAACTGGGAAGGGCTCGCTATAATTGGTGTTCAACATGGCCGGAATGCATGACCTTCTTGGCACAATGGCCACTATCCAGAATCAGGTGCTGCCAATCCACTGGACCTTGCGTGACCAATTTAAAGGTAAGCGGAGCATTTTACTAATTATGGTGCTCAGACGCAAGTAGCAAATATGAGTCTGTTCATCAAGGGTAACAGTGGGGCAAGCACATTCTTTATCTGCAGAAGAGAAACAATTTGGCCTGTTGATTATGAAGCTGTTAAATGATGCAGCCATTAATGTGCCATCTAAGCAAGTTTTTCAATTATTCCATCAGATAGCTACATTCTATCCTTCCTTTCCCAAAGCTGGTACACTTGATGTGAGAGTTAGGGATAAAATAGGTGAAAGCTTTCATAAAGCTAAAACTCAAAATAAAAAAATCCATCCACAAACTGTAGCCACGTGGTACCTGGTGAAGGTGGCTCTATTGTCTTTGCAAAATAAGTTGGAAAAAAAGCAGACCAGTCACAGACTACCTTCACTAAAGTCTCAAACGGTGCTGACCAAATGCCTACCAATAAGGTAATTGAAAGAGAAAAGGACTCTGATGTAACCATAACAAAAGAACCAGATCACCATGGTAATATGCCTCCAAATGGGCTGCTGGAGAAAAACGAAGCTTGTTTAAAAAGTGTAGATGATCAAATGAATTCACTTTTGTAAGATATTTGTAAAGAAATGCAAAACTTTTCCAATGTATTCGCATACTCAGCTTCGTCCTTCACACCCAATTCAGAAGGTAACGCTTCTGCTGTGCTTCCCACAGCCCCTCCCTCCCCCACACCACAGGGTCAGCTCAGTAACAACCCCCCTCCTTCCCTGCCCACAAAAAAGCCGAAGTACAGGCATATGAGGATGTATGCACAGCCAGTTTGCTTTCCAGTCACTAAAGAGACAGATCCAGAACACCTTACTCGTAAACGCAGTATGCACATAGCTTTTAACTTTCTGCTCTTTTTTTTGTTTTTTGTGTGTGCCGGGGAACAAACTCAGGACCTTGCACGCCAGCAGGCGCCCGTGCCGCTGAGTGATATCACCAGCCCTTTTTTCGTATGTGGGTACCGGGAATCGAACTCAGGACCTCGTGCTTGTCAGGCAGGCGCTTACGCCGCTGAGCTATCTCACTGCCCCTAACTTTTTGCTCTTGAAAGAATTGAGGCAGAGCATACCAGACAACTCCTTATACTAGTCCAGGCTCCTTATACTCTTGGTTGTTTGGATAACATAATTCAATGTTTTCAAATGGTGCCAGGTGATGTGACCCATCTTGCTCACACGTGTCTTGTCTCCGGCACAATTCCCACATTTTGAATCACAATTAAAGATACTCATATCAGAATAGACACTGAGCAATCAAGATAGTGAGGATGAAAATCTTAAAGCTATTAGGCATGAAATGCTATCTGGCACAGGCCAATATGCTGACTTAAATGTTCAGGCCCGGGCCCCGCCCCTCCTTTTCATGCAGTGTAAAAAGCTTCTACCCCGTGCATGGATTCCTATCCCAGAGGATGGTACATCTAATAATAAATCCTTTACTCAGATACTCCAGGGTCCTACAGAAACTTAACACCCAGTTTGCAGCACAATTGCAAGATGCTATAAATAAGCAGATTTCTCACAACAATGTGGCTAAAATGCTCACTCGTCAATTAGCATATGAGAATGCCAATGATGAGTGTAAACGAGTCTTAGCCTCGGTACTTCATACTAAAGATTTATCTGTTCACATTCATGCGTGCCAAAATATTGGATCTACCACTCATGCTTCTGCACTCATGGTAGAGGCTATATCCCAAAACCTTGCCAATAAATTCCATCTGATTAAATGTTTTACTTGCGGCAAATGGGGACGCACTAGCCAACACTGCACAGCCCCTCTAAAGGCATCAGCCCCTTTGGCTACTCAAGCTGCTACTAGACTAGGTGCCGATTTACCGCCCACTCCATGTCCACGTTGCATGAAAGGTTTACATTGAAAAAGACATTGTAAATCTAAATTTCATAGAAATGGCACACTCTTGCAGAGAAACAAAACATGTGCACAAACCAAGAGTCCCATTAATAAAACACCGGCCAGTCAGTACTCCAATGTTTCGGACACAGTTAATCCAGTCCAAACCAGACAAACAGCAGCCCCTCTGCCGGATGGGTGCACAGCGAAATCTTGCTTCCCTTGTTTCCCTGGTCCGGCGGACCAATCAGAGCGCAGGATTAGATTTACCAGCAGCTTCTTGCATTCATTTGGGAGAGAAAAGCCAAATTTAATTCCCACTGAAATTTCCACTCCTGCCCTTAAACCCCGTGCGTGAACCTGGTAAAGATGAGCTTTTAAGCAAGGAACTTTATTTTTCCCAGGGTATTTCAGTTCATAGACCTACTTGTACTATTAAGCTCAATGGGCAATCTTTTACTGGATTGATGGATATGGGAACTGATGTCACCATAGTAAATAGCCAATCATGGCCATCCCCTTGGCTGACTAGACCCGCCCCACAGCTTTGATAGGCTTAGGCTCCCCTCAGTCTGTCTCACAGAGTACACCGTCACTCCCTTATGTAGGCCATGATGGACAGGCAGGCATTGTAACAAAGTTTACTGCACCCTTACCTGTCAATCTATGGGGCACAGACCTTATGAAAGAATGGGACACTCTCTTAGTTACTTCTGACCCTCAGAGGTGTGTGTCACCAGCTAGCAGGATGATGGCTAAGATGGGATATCAAGAAAGCAAAGGTTTGGGTAAAAATTTGCAGGGCTCTACTCTGCCAATTGCACCTTTCATTAAACAAAATAGATCTAGAATTGGATTTATAATGAAGGCCATTGGTACTTCTCTGCAGGAAAAGTTAAGGATTTTATTAACATTGGTAGAAGAACAACTGCAATTGGGTCACCTGAAGCCTACTTTATTACAACTATTTTTAAAACTACTAAGGGCTATATTAAGTAGAACTGCTTCATTCTTTATTGATCATACTGGAACCCATTTTAATCTCCCAGGTTCATTGTCATTAGGTAATTATAATGCAGATGCTCTTGTAAATCTGGTTTCCATTTTTAATAAATTGAGATAGTCCCATGAATTTTTTCACCAAAATTCTAAATCTCTGCAAAAGGAATTTAAAATTACCAGAACACAAGCTAGACAAATCATGATGTCATGTCCTACCTGTCAGCTCATTTCTAAGTCTATTCCTCAGCAGAGTTGCCATCCCAGAGGCCTTAGAACTAACCAGTTCTGGCAAATGAATATTACCCATATAGCCTCTTTTAACAAACTTAAATATATTCACGCCTCTATAGATACCTTCTCACATATGATCCATGCTACCTGTCACTCAGGTAAACAAAGTCAACACGTCATACAGCATTGTGTATCAGCCTCTGCTAACTTAGGAGCGTCACAAACAAAACCTGATATTGGTCCTGCTTATATTAGAAAACATTTTCAGAGTTTTCTTGATAACTGGAATATAAAGCATGTTACAGGGACCCCCTATAATCCTCAAGTTCAAATAATAATGGGACACACTCATCTTAAACTAAAAAATCAACTGGCCAAACAAAAGAAAGGGGGAACACAAGGTGAAAACTTTGCTACATATGTTTTAACTTTCCTGAATCCTGCTTGGCTTGACCTCCAAACAGGTGTTTGGAATGGTCCAGCATCACTTTTAAATTGGGGCCAAGGACATGCTTGTATTTCCACAGATAATTGAGAGACATTACAACCATCAGAGCTGTTCTGTGGCCAGAATCCAACCCACCTGCACAACACGTCAAGCCCCCTGCCGAGACCTCAAGCAATGAACCTGACAGCACCTCGTCCCGCTGTCCTGGGAAGGCCTACAGCAGACCGTTCGTGAGGCTTGCCACCTCGTTAATAGCCAGGGTTTGGTTCAATCACCTGAAAATGTTTTCCATGCAATGCTTGCTCTCCTAGCAGCTACGGTATGTATTCCTGTGGTTCAGGGAAAAGAGTATTGGGCCTAATCCACCCTTACTTAAACCTCTTACATGGATGGACAGGCCCCCAGAGATTTTCCATTCTATAGGGAGCAATAACCCTACATATACTATTCTGCCCAGCCCACAAATTTTAATGTATTTACAAGAACAGGCTAAGCTTAACATTACCTCTCATTTTGTATATCCACCTTTATGTGTAGCCCATCTACAGCAAGATTCTAGCCCGTGCATGTCAGCTGTGGATCAGACTTGGAAAGTACAACTGTCTAAAGGACAATTTGCCTTATTAACCTTAAATTCTATTCCCCCAGATGGTAACTTTGTAAGAGATTTTAAACCTAACATTCCTATCTGTATTCCAGAAGCTCATGCCCCTCATTTTGAGGAAGGTGATTTGGGCCCCTGGCAGACTTGCAGGGATCCATACCATGGACGGGCTATACGCAAATTTAATTATTCCTTTGTAGATTGGTCCCCCAGAGGATTCCTTCTGGGAGAAGATCGAGATTGGCATGGGATTTCCTTTTCAGGCTCTCCCGACTGCACCATGACCTCAGAGGCCTTGTCCAGTGCTACATGGTCAGGTAGAGGCCTCAATCCTCCCATCCCCAGACTCATTATCAATGACAAAACTGGACCCATTCAACATACTTTATGGAAGTTGGCCCTACCTTTTCATGCTGGGCGACTGCAGACTGGGTATCTGCAGCCGGTAGTTGGAGGAAAAGTCAAAGTAGTATTACAAGGTGATAGGTCTATAAAAAGCATATGTGTATATGATCCTCATGTACTGTTGATAGGGAAGATAGAATGGCAACAAAATATGTCCTCATGCACTAATTGTTATCTAACCCATTGCGTCATGCCTGAGCATCTTTCTAATGACTCCACAGTAGTCATCATGGGCAGGATGCCTGGAGTTTGGCTTCCGGTCAATCTGACAGAGCCTTGGTATCATTCGCCTACTTCCCACTCGGTCAAGACTTAGATTAAGAGATTTACTAATCATACCAAAGGATGATTGGATTAATTATAGCAGGGATAGCCTCCCTAGTGCTTTTGATAGCCAGTGCAGCTATTGGCTCTGTGGCGTTAGCTCATTCAGTACAAACTGCTCACTTTGTAGACAGTTGGACAAGAACTGCTGATGAAAGCTAGAAAAATTTATTGTTTATCCCTTGGGGAGGCACATAGGCCTAGTCATTCTGTCTTTATCTTGAGGCCTGGGCTTCAGTGAATGCACCTCCAGCCACAGTTGTGATGAGCTCTCACCTCCTGCACTGCCTCCCTGGCGGGCCCAGCCCTGTCTGACTGCTGTAATATTTCTCCCTAACTTAGCTGTCCATAACACTCACCTCTCTGAAGAGGTACCTCTAACTGCCATACGGAGGCAAGGGGCAATGACCGTTCTTGCTACTTCAGGCTGAGGGGGGTCATAGTTGTGACTGGCAGTCAGAGATACTCCACAGAGGGTCTAGCTAAAGTCCCTCAATGGACATCAGGCGTTCTCATCTTGGGTAGGTATATAGCTTTAAGTATGGAAGAGAAAAGGCTAAAGAAACAGTTAAATATGCACTGGCCAAATAATAAGCTTCTCTGGCTGCATGTGTATGGAGAATTACCTGATCGCAGTCCTGTCTTTCAGCCTCAATTTCCTCCTTTTCTGGTGGAAAGGTGGCAGGGTTTAAGGACGACATGTCCTTATTGGAAGGGCCGGTCCTTCTAGAAGTAGAGCCTGGTATTTAAGAAGTCAGTTGTCTGATAGCCATAGGCTCCCTTTGGAAGAAAGAAGTCCTGCCGCATTGCGAGGTGTATATACAGTGAGATCTTCGCCTGAAGTCAGCTTGGAGGCCTCTGGTACCAGGAGAGCTATGGCAGCTGAGGCACGCAGGCCATCCCTTTGCCACAGTGCCTGATCCATGACTCGGATGCCCTGTCGAGCAGGTCCCTGATCTTGTGTAAGCACTCCCGAAGCCATGCCTCGTCTTTCATCAACGTACGGATTGAAATGGTGTCCTGTCGTGGGCTCCGTGCTGGGGCATTTAGAAGTGCTTGTTTAAGCTTCTGGAATGCAGTTTGGGAATCAGGTTCCCAGGTTAAAATACGGGCATCTGCCTTTTCAGCTTCCTTTATGAGCTGATACAGGGGTCTTGTGATCTCACCATGCCCTGCTATCCAAAGGCAACAAAGGCCTGTAATTCCTAGGAACCCCCTTAGCTGTTTCAGGGTCATGGGCTGCAGGAAGGAAAGTATTGGTTTAATTCTCTCTTCCCCCAGCCTTCAGGTTCCCTTGGATATGATGAGGCTCAAGTATTTTACCTCAAGGCTGCAAAGTCGTACCTTAGACCTAGAGGCCGTGTAACCTCTGTCTGCTAGAAAATTCAGCCGAGCACGGCTGCCTTCGCTAGAGAGAGCTCCTCTGAGGGGCACACAACGGTGCATCATCTGCACGTTGCAGGGCTGTGACTTGGGAAAACTTAAAGCACACCAAGTAATGGGAAAGCACTTTTTCAAAAAGAGGAGGACGCCTCTGAATCCTTGAGGAAGCGCTGTCCACGTCCGTGGAGAGGCCTGGTCGTGAGGATTTTCAAAGGCAAAAGGAAACGGGGAACCTGTATGTAAAGGAAAACAAAAGAAGACATTTTTAAATCTAACACTGAAAACCAGCTGGCATCTTCTGCGATCTGAGAGAGGAGAGTGTACGGGTTAGGTGCCACCAGGTGGATGGGCACTGCTGCCTCATTTACCGATCTAAGGTCCTGTACCTACCTCCACTGCCCATTGGGTTTTTG
Source organism: Erethizon dorsatum (assembly GCA_028451465.1). Classification (NCBI taxonomy): domain Eukaryota; kingdom Metazoa; phylum Chordata; class Mammalia; order Rodentia; family Erethizontidae; genus Erethizon; species Erethizon dorsatum. The sequence continues at coordinate 167,576,370 of CM051822.1, forward strand.
AACTCCCAAGTTTGGAGAGTCGCAAGGGCTGTTACAGGGTGCAAGTAAATCTTGTGTCTCTAAGTTGTCAATTATAGGCAAAAGTCCTTTTTTAACTTAAGGCCTTGGAGGGTATTGTCTCTGGTGAGGAAAAATACTGGCATCTTTAAGATGTATTTGCACCAGGGCAGCTCTTATTGTTCTTTTTATTTTGCCTTTAGTTGCCCATACTTTAGGATTTAGTTTTGTCTCTATGACAGGGAGGCAGCGTACCTGACCTGGGTGCATATATATTACAATATTCAAACAAGATCTCTCTCCCCAGGGAGGGAACTGGACTTTCAGGTGTAATCAAAAAGGAATGGGAGAAGCCAGGCATGGTGGTGCATGCCTCTAATCTCAGTACTTGGGAGGCTGAGGCAGGAGGATCACCATGAGTTTGGGGCCAGCTTGGGCTACATAGTGAATTCAAGGCCAGCCTGCACTACATAGCAAAACCCTGACTCAAAAAGGAATGGAAGAAAAGAAAACCATCCCAGTTACAGCATAAGGGTTGTGAGAAATACCAAGTTACCTCCTCTCCAGTGACCTTTTTCACTGAGGTATGGCATCTAGAAAGAGAAGGCCAGGGTAGAAAAGAAGGACCGAGAGACATGCAAGAGACAGCAATAGGCTGGTTTCTTTTCCATCTATAGTTATGACTACACAGGGCTCCTCCATGGAGATGACAGTCTGGCCAGAGGGAGAAGGCAGAGAGTGCCCCAGGCCCTTCACTCTTGCTGGACCAGCTGGGAAGATGGGTCTGAATTCTAGGGCCTCTGCCTCAGAGGCCAATCTGACTTCTAGTGGTCACCTTTGCAGCCAGGGCATGGCAAGGGGGCCTCTTGTGATGGTTCTTATCACAGCCCCTCCTAAGGTGGCCTGGCTTTCTGCAGTGGTAGCAGGTGACTTTAGTTGTCCAGCTCTTCTTGAAGGCCCAAGAATCAGACAACCGAGGCAGGCACTTTCTCTTGGTTTCTTTTTCTCCCCTTGGCCGCCTCCTGGTCTCGATTGTAAAATCCTGAGGAGGCAATCCTCACTGAAGTATCAAGTGAACTATCTGGAGCAAAAGCCATCTTTTGTAGCTTTTTCTTAATATTTGAAGCTGACTGGGTAATAAACTTATCTCTAAGAATAATCTGTCCTTCTATTAAATCAGGAGCCCAGGACGTGTTTCATCAGAGCCTCTTGTAAGTGATCTAAGAAGGCAGAGGGATTCTCACCTTTCTCCTGATGAATAGCTGACAATTTAAGATAATTGAAGGGTTTAGTTCTCATCCTTCTTAGACCTTCACGAATACATGTCTGGAAGAAAGATAGCCTTGTTAATAAATGGTGCTGGAAAAACTGGCTCTGCACATGCCAAAGATTAAAACCAGACCCATACTTTCACCATGCACTAAACTAAATTCAAAATGGATCAAAGATCTAAATATTAAAACAGAAAGATTAAATCTGCTGGAAGGTAGGATAGGTAAAACTCTTGAAGACATTGGTGTAGGCAAAAACTTTATGAATAAAACCCCAATCGCATAGGAACTATCCCAATGAATCAACAACTGGGATCTCATCTTACTAAAAAGCTTTTGCACAGCAAGAGAAACCACCAACAGAGTGAAGAGACAACCCACAACGTGGGAAAAAATGTTTGCCAGCTGTTCCTCAGACAAAGGATTACTATCGAGAACATGCAAAGAACTCAAAAAAATCAGACCTCCCAAATTTAAAGACCCAATCCAAAAATGGGCATCTGAGATGAATACAAACTTCTCAGATGAAGAAATACAAATAGCAAATAAATATATGAAAAAACATGCAACATCACTAGTGTCTCAATTACTTTTCTCTCGTTGCTGGGACAAAATACCCGACACCCAAAGTTAAGGAAGGAAAGGTTTATTTGGCTCACAGTTTGTGGAGGTTTCAGTCCATAATCAGCTGGCTCCACGGCAGAGTGGCACATGGCAGAGGGCAACAGTTCATGGCGGCGGAAGGCAGCAAAAACAGCAAGAGCAAAAGGGAGGAGTGTGCGCAAGAGAGAGAGCAACCTCTTTCCCTCCCTTATATTACATGCAGGCTGCCCGCCCCAGGGTGGGTGTAGCACTCACGCCCATAATCCCAGCATTAGACCATGAATCAGTCATAAACTCCAGAAGCCGCCTCCGTGACTGCATGAGGCTTTGGGGGGACATCGAGACACAAACCATAACAACTAGTCATCCGAGAGATGCAAATTAAAACAACACTGAGATTCCACCTCACTCCGGAAAGAATGGCTATCATTAAGAAATCAACTAATAACAAATGCTGGCGAGGCTGTGGGGAAAAAGGAACCCTTCTCCACTGTTGGTGGGAGTGTCGACTGGTACAGCCACTGTGGAAGTCAGTGTGCAGATTCCTCAAAAAACTAGGATTGGAGGTCCCATTTGACCCAGCTATTCCCCTTCTAGGTATCTTCCCAGAAGAATTAAAAACATCGTACCACAGCGATATACGTGCACCCATGTTTATAGCACAATTTGTAATAGCCAGATCTTGGAAACAACCCAAATGCCCATCAACCAAGGAATGGATAAGAAAGATGTGGTACTTTTATACAATGGAGTACTACTCAGCCATAAAGAAGGATAAACTGGAGACTTTTATAGGTAAATGGATGCAACGGAAGACCATACTCATAAGTGAAATAAACCGGACGCACATGTGTAAACATCGTATTGCCTCCCTAGTGTGAGAAACTGAAAGAGTAAATAAGATCCAAAATAGTGTAAAACAGGAAGAAACTATTCAAAAGGAAAGAGAAACTGGGATGGGAGAATGGGGAAAAGAAAGAAGGGAAAAGAAAAAAATTATGTGTGTGTATATATATATATATATATATATATATATATATAATAAGATAGATACACTACTAGTTTTGCTTAGTTCATTGAAAAGAAAGGTTTGTGCTAATATTGTTTGGACAATTCAATGTTGATATCTTGAACCCTGAGTAACTAATTTAAAGATAGCAATACATAATGTATTAACCATTGTTACCCTCCTATTATGTTGTTCTGAAATTTTGTTCTATTTTTTTTCTCTTTAAAAAAAAAAAAGAATACATGTCTGAAGATGTCTCCTATTCTAGTCTCCCATCTGGTTGGTAGGGAGTGCATGGGCTCTAGTGGGAACTGGCTGTTCCCCTGGCTGCCTGTCTTCTGGCCTTCTAAAATTAACAATATGAGCCTGGCATGGTAGCACACACCTGTAATCCCAGCACTTGGGAGGCTGAGGCAGGAGGGTCCCTGTGAGTTGGAGGCCAACCTGGGCTATATGAGTGAGTTCAAGGCCTGCCTGAAGTACATAGTGAGACCCCACCTCAAGAAAAAAAAAAAAAAAAAAAACTAAAATTAACAATATGATATTCATCTCTAAATGTAATAGCAACCTGTAATGCTGCTTGTCTCTCATTAGAAGTCAATGTTTGATGTAAGAGTAACATCACATCTTTCCAGTCTAGCAGAGGTCTGAGCAAGGCCTCGAAAGACCTCAAAGTACTTATCAGGATCATCTGAAAACTTTCCCAGATCTTGCTTGATCTGTTTGAGGTCACTGAAAGAAAAGGACACATGGGCACAGGTAGGGCCAAATTATCCACCCACCTCCTGTAAGAGATACTGTCCTTGAGGAGCTTGAACACAATCAGAGAGCGATGGATGTAGCCCAGTAGAGGCTTCAGTTAAGGTTGGCTTGGAAGCCTCACCCTCAGAGCCCTGAAGGCAAGTGAGGGAAACCTCAGGCTTAGCGACAGCAGGACAGCGGACAGGCTTTGATTCAGGTTCCCTTGGAAACCTCGCCTTAGGACCAAAGGGCACGGGAGGGGAGCCTTAGGCTCAGCCTGTGCCTTAAGGGCCAGCATGTCTGGTTTTCCTGAGGTTTACATTTACATTTGAACACAAGTAAGGATTATCTGTTAATGCAAAGAAAGTCTGGACATAAGTTAATTCTGACCATTTTCCCTCTCTCTTACAGTACAATTCTAGTTATAAAATAGTATCATAATCAGTACTTCCCTCTGCTTTCCATTTTGCTTCTAGGGGGTAGGCAGGCCATGCATGGGTACAGAAAAATATTAAACAGCTCTTTCTCAATATGTTAGGTCAAACAATTTCCAGTGTTTAAAAATACATTCCAAAGAAGTAAGAGAATTTGGCATTGAGTTTCCCATCTGCAAAACAACAAGGGGAAAATAGGCACCCCTTTTAATCCCTACTTGGTTTCTATGTCCTCTCAAGGCATCCCCTGAGGTGACCTGTTCCAGAGCAGGTGGCTGCTATCTGGAGAGTGACTGCAAGATAGGTTGAGGCAGACTGGCCACCCTTACCAACTCACACCCCTACCGTCTCTGGAAACTCGCGCTCCTGACTGCAGCTGTAGCAGTCATGTTTAGAGAAGGAAGCATTGCCAGCAAAATTAAACCAGTAATCAAGACCTGAACGGGTGCTTTCCAATTCTTTGAGAGTGAGGGAAAAACTCAGAGGGCAGATTGGAAGTGGTTGGAGCACCTCCCATACTGCAAAAGAGATCGCCTCCAGAGATAGAGGCAAGTAATGGCTCAGGAACATCTTGCCCTGGGCCCTAGGGCAAAGAGGTCTCCAAGACATCTGTGCTGTCTGCCTATTCACTGAGGCAATCTTCCTTAGCAGTAAGACGAGGCTAAGTTTTACTCAAAATCCACTCCAAAGTTTCTGTCTCTATACCTGCGACACACTTGTGAAACACAGGTTAAAGCCTGTATGCATTGTCCAGCAACCACAGCTGGCACATTCGCCAAAGTACTTCCCTCCCTACACCCATAAATGATGAGAACTAGGCCCAGCAGGGGAGAGAGCCAGGAGGTTGGGGATTCTCCCTTCAACTGAACGTGTTTTTGTCCCTTCAGTATTGCGTTTAGGAAACAGCTCCTCTGGTCTCACCCAGAATTCAGTTCTTTCCACGGGGTCTCAGGTTCAGTTTCCTGTACCCAGATGGTGCCCAGAACACTCAGCGGGGACATTGCTTTCATGTGTGTTCTCCTGGACAGGCAAAATTTCAGTGTCTCAACCAACCCAGGTACGCGGCGTGTGTTCCTCCCCTAAGATGACTTCCCTGTCTTCGGCGTTAGCAAACGCTCATTCGCCATGGGCTCAACTTGAGAGATCTTAGTTGTTGGGTAGGAGGGAAAGGTTGAGACAGTTCAGGGCTCCTCCCTCTGTACTCTTTAGTAGAAACATCCCTTCAAAAACAAAAGGAAAGTACTAAGTGACAGGAAAAGATCAGAAATGAGATCAGAAACAAGTCTTTTCTTCTTGCACTCACGGTGAGCAATTGAGACAATTTGCCTGAGTCGTCACCCTCAGCCTGGAAAGGCAAGAGTGGGGAATCTCAAGAGCTAAGATCGTCTCTTCACCAGTGGAAGATCAGACCTGAAAGGAAACTGAGGCAGAGCAGCCTGGACATTTCCTCTAGAGTGTAGAGGAGGATCGGAGCCAGTCTGTCCCACTGAAACCTGTCCCCCAAGTCTTAAGAACGGCTGCCAGCCTATTGCCTTTTTTTTCAGCCTACTGCCTTTTAACTGGCAGCTACAGTCCTGTGATTTATTAATAGGCATGTATATTTCCTAAATATAAACTAGATTTCATAAAAATCTAGTTTATAGCATTTTATAGCACTTAATAGCATTTCATAAATTCACATTTTGATTAGTATCAAAGTCCACTAGGGGATGTTCTAACATTACTTTTCCCTAGAGGTGCTGGTTAAGATAGGAATAAACCACAGTGGCCAAAACAAGTCAGACAGGCCCAGCAAGGAGCACCAGCGAACTCAGCAACTGTGAGTCCAAACGCAGCATACAAAACAGGGACACACACCTTTCCTGCAAAAGTAAAATGTCCCATCAGAGAAACATCATAATCTTCCCATTATCAACTTAAATTTATCATTTTAACAAAAATAATTTGGTCAAAAGACAAGACAGGGCCGGTGAGATGGCTCAGCGGCGTAAGCGCCTGCCTGGCAAGCACGAGGGCCCAAGTTCGACTCCCGGAACCCACGTATGAAAAAAGGGGCCGGTGATATCGCTCAGCGGCACAGGCGCCTGCTGGCACGCAAAGTCCTGAGGTCAACCCTCGGTACCCACAAAAAAAAAAAAAAAGACAAGACATAAGCTGCACTGTTGGTGAGAAAAGAAACTAGTACAATACAACCACTGTGGAAATCTGTATGGAGATTCCTCAAAAACCTGAAACTAGAAATTCCATTTGACCCAGCTATTCCCCCTTCTAGGTATCCTCCTAAAAAGATGAAGACATCATATCACAGAGATACATGCATACCCATGTTTATAGCAACACAAGTCATAACAGCTAATCTTAGAAGTAGACTGAATGTCCATCAACGGATGAATGGACAAAGAAAATGTGGTATTTACACACAGTGGAGGACTGCTCTGCAGTGAAGGAAGATAAACTTGCGTCCCTGGTGGGAAAATGGATGCACCTTAACACAATAATGTTAAGTGAAATAAATTAGACATACAAGCTTAAATATCACATGGTTTCCCTTACATGAGAAAGCCAAAGTAAAAATAAAGAGCAAAATAAAAGATAGATAATGGGAAGTAAGGAGATAGGTAGTTCTTAAAGGGGAAGGGAGGCAAGAGATGGAGGGAGGTGGGGAGGGCAGGAAGAGATAAGGGATGAAAAAAGCAACTGGGATGTGTTACGTAGAGGGACCACATCCACACAAGAAATGTAAATATGTACTGCGAACATGTGCAAAAAAAAAAAGTCATCAAGAGATGGTTGGAGAAGAAAAAGGAAAGGAGATGAAAAAAGGAGTTAAGATGTATTATGTACATGTGCCAACTTCCCACAAGAATGTAAACATTATTACTACACATATGTACTAATAAACTAAAACTTAAAAAATAAATTGGAAAAAAATTCAAGGCATAAGCAATTGACAAACAAGGATGACAATTTCTGACTACCTGAATTAGTCACAAACCAGAATCCATGAAACAAAAGCAAACTCTTACCTCCTTGCAATTAATTATTTCACTGGGCCCTCCAAATGATACAGGGGAAATAATATAGTAACTCCCAACCTGCTGCATGTCAGATACGCTGAGTTTGTATTATCCAAAGTTGAAGAATGAATTCTAAGGAATAATGGAGGCTAACAGTAGGAAAAATTTATTCAGAGAGACAGCTCCTGTAGCTCCTGAGAGACAGGGGACCCGAGTATGTTGCCAACGAGCCCAGTTCTCAGAGGAAGTTTTATAGAGCAAAACCATGAGGTGGGTACAAAATCACGAAGTGGGTACAGCATGGATCAAAACCATGATCAACCAATAAGAGTCCACATATAGCCGCTTAGGTAATATTGATCTATGGGGAAGCAGGTCACGTAGCAAGTGCACATGGAAAGAACAAGGACCTTTTTAGGAAGGGATGGATCAGGAGGTCCTGGTCACCCAATGGGGTGACTGATACCTATCTAGACTTTACTGGACCAGGTGATACAAATTATAGCGTAATCTTCAATTTATTGTTTATCCCTTGGGGAGGGATGGGCCTGGTCATTCTGTCTTTGTCTCGAGGCCTGGGCTTCAGTGAATGCGCCTCCAGCCACGGTTGTGATGAGCTCTCACCTCCTGCTCTGACTCCCTCAAGGGCCCACCCCAGTCTGACTGCTGTAATGTTTCTACCTAACTTAGCTGTCTATAACACTGAGACCCTGTTTGTGACAGTGGCACACACTTGGAATGCCAGCCACCCAGGAGGCTGAGCCATGAGGATCACTTCAGCCCAGGAGTTTAAGACCAGCCTGCACAGCATAGCCCATCTGAAAAGTGCAGGGCTGGCTGCGGGGTAGCTCAGTGGACCAGCATGTGTCTAGCATGTGCAAGGCCCTGGATGCAATCCATAGCACTGTACAGAAGGGGGAGGGGAAGGAGGAGAAGGACACAAGGAAGAGGAAGAGGGAGGGGAAGAAGGAGGGAAGGAGAGGAAAAGGAGCTGGCCCTCAGGACACACCATGGTGGGCGTCTGGTTTAAAACTGAGGTCTCCTGCCAGGCATGGTGGTGCATGCCTGTAATCCCAGCACTTGGGAGGCTGAGGCAGGAGGATTGCTGTGAGTTCAAGGCCAGCCTGGGCTACAAAATGAGTTCAAGCCAGCCTGAACTACTTAGTGAGACCCTGTCTCAAAAAGACAAAAAAATAAAAAATAAAGTTGAGGTTTCCTCTTCCTGCCTCCACACATCCACTCCATGGATGCTAACTTGCTCACAAAGCCTAGTGGGTGAGACATCTTAGCAGCCATGTGTGATATGGGGTTCAAAGACCCCCAGTTAGTCCCTGCTTCTGTCATATTTCAGCATAATTTTCTTTTATTCCCAGTCATGCACTCTTAAAGCCAGGGATAAGGGGCCAGGGATATAGCTCAGTGGCACAGTGCCTGCTTGGCAAGCGCAAGATCCTGAGTTCGACTCCCAGTACCACAAAAAAAAAAAAAAAAAAAGCCAGGGATATCCTCAGAGAACTGTGTCATTTGGGGATTGCTTGTCATCCAAAGCACTTGTACATCTAAGCGAATTCCCCTTAAGATACAATGGAATTTCACATGATTCATTCCACCACCCAAAAATATTCATATAAAAATGATTACAAGGGCCGGTGAGATGGCTCAGCGGCGTAAGCACCTGCTTTGCAAGCGCGAGGGCCCGAGTTCGACTCCCGGATCCCACATACGAAAAAGGGGCCGGTGATATCGCTCAGCGGCACGGGTGCCTGTTGGCATGCGAGGTCCTGAGGTCGATCCCCCGGTACCCACAAAAAATAAAAAAATGATTACAATACTGTAATATAATACAAAATAATAAAGAAATACAAAACATAAAGAAAAATAAACTCAGCTGCACTTAGCTTTGTAAACCTTCCTGGCTGGTGTGAGGGAGAGCAGAGAGGAGGGCCACTGTGCGGCATGACTTTCACTGTCACCAGCAGAATGTCACCGCCGCTGTCAGCTCAGTGGAACCCTTTTCTTTCCCTGCAACTTTAACAAGCAGCCTGTCTGAGGACACTTGCTTTTTGCCTCCTTTTGAGGATTTTGCAGAAATGTGACACTGCATTGTCGTTAAACAGATTCATCACCTGCACTGCTATAGCCTTATTTGGATGATGCTTTTCTACAAAATGTTGCACTGTTTCCCACATTTTACACATCTCCCTAATCCCATGTGAAGTGAGGGAGTCCTCTGTTTCCCCCCTTCTCTGCAGATGAGATCTCCTCCGTAGCCTCTTGCTGGTGAGAGATGATCACCCACGATTCCGCAGCGACAGGTGCAGAGCAGAACCACTGGCTCAGTTGTGATCATGTGACGTTCAGCGTCACATACTACTCCTATTGCTAGACATTGCTTTTTTTTTTTTAGAGACAAGGTCTCGCTTTTGTAGACCAGGCTGGTCTCAAACTCACAGCAATCCTCCTGCCTCAGCCTCTCAAGTGAGACATTGCTCTTTTACCAAGTTAAAAAAATTTTTTTTCTTTTTGTGGGTGCGGGGGGTCGACCTCAGGACCTCGCGCACGCAGGTATGTGGGTTCTGGGAGTCGAACTCGGGCCCTCGCACTTGCCAGGCAGGTGCTTATGCTGCTGAGCCATCTCACCGGCCCCCACCAACTTAAAATTTGTTGGGAACATTTGCTCACCTTGCAGAACACTCGCAGAACAAGTTGCTCACAAATCCAAGGTTTTGCTGTATTTCTAACTATCATCCTTCCACACTTACACCCAAAAGTGTTTGAACCAAGCCATTCCTGTTGTCTCTTGCAGGCATTTGACACTGATGGTTACTGATGCCTTAACTAGTTCCTGATGAGGGGTTTGCCCTTAGCCAGTTTCTGCGGAGGGCTTTCACACTCTAAAACCCAGAGCTCAGGAGAGGGCTCCTTCTCCTGGGCATTTCTCCCTCCCATGGGGTCAATTCCGTCACAGCCCTTCAGCCCAGCCCATGGTTTCCCTCAGAGCCCAAGCCCTCCGTGGTGAGGTACTTTATTTTTATTTATTTATTTATTTACTTATTTAATTTATTTATTTTTAGACAGGGTCTTGCAATGTAGTTCAGGCTGGCCTTGAATTCACTATGAAGCCCAGGCTGGCCTCGAACTCACAGCAACCCTCCTGCCTCAGCCTCCCAAGTGCTGGGATTACAGGCGTGCTCCACCACACCCGACCGCTTTCTTCAGATACGAGTGTGCAGCTTTTGCTCTCCTTGTTGTTTTGTCGTCCTCCCTTATTCCAGAATCCCAGGCTGAGAACACCCGCCTGAAGAGCGGGGTCCCGCGCCGGCTCCCCCCGGCCCTTTCGCCGCGGCGCGGTGCAGGCGGGCACCGACCTCTCTCAGCCGGGCAGAGGCGTCTGCGGGCCGGCGCGCCCTCGGGGCCTCGCGTCCTGCCGCGCAGCACCTGCCGCAGCCCCGCCCGACGGCGTCCTCCGCGCCTCCCGCGCCAGCCTGGCCCGGCCTGCCCGCGGCGTCGCCCTCACCGCCCGGGGACCCTCGCCGGCCCCGCGGCGCCCGGCCTCGCTGCCCGCTTCCCTCAGAGGCCACGGCGGCCGGGCCGTCTGCTCCCCACGCGTCCCTCCCACAGCCCGGGCTCCCCGGGCCCCATCTGCAGCCGCCCGCGTTTTCTCGGGGCGCTGCCTTGGGCCTGCCGAGGCCTCCGGCGTCCCCGTCTCGCTCTCGCGCGCTCCGGGGCCAGGGCGCCGGCCGCAGGGCACGCAGGGCTCTGTGGGCTCGGCCGCCCGGCGCCCCACGCAGGCCCCACCCCGAGCGAGCCCGCCCGGCCCCGCGCCCTCCGTCCCGCCTGGCTCTGAGGCGCCGCGGCGACCTCGCGGGGTGGCGCGCGTGGGCGAGACACGTGCCCGGGCTGCCGCGACGCCACAGAGCCGGCGGCCCACGAAACCCGAGCGCGGCCGACCCGAGCCGCCGAGTCCCGCGCGAGGCGGGACGGGGAGCGCGGGGCGGAAGGGCGCCCCCTGGTGGCGCGGCGGGGACAGCGCGCCCAGCCCGGCCGGCCGCGAGCGCGCGTGGGCTGGGCCGCAGGAGGCTTCCCGCGGGGCCAGGTCCCAAGCGGCGCCGGCCCGCGAAGACCCGCGCGGGGCAGGGGCGGCCGCGACTGGGCGGCGTGTCCGGTTTCTCCGTCCGCGCCTCGGATACCCGCGGTCGCGCAGCCCGAAATCCTAAATGGGGAACTGCGGAAACAGTTTTAAATCGCGTTCGTCAGTGTGTTGTCATAGTGGTTCTGTTTTAGTGCTGTGGGTGCTCATCGCTCCTCGTGCTTAACTAACACACTGAGCATTTCGGGGTGTTCGTGTGGTGGGAGTCGTCAGACTGTGTGAGTTTGTCAAGTTCGCCAAGCCCGGGCTGGGGTGCAGCCGGTAGCAGACAGTGTGCAGGGCCCGGTGGATCCCCGGCCCCACCGCTAAGAAGCTGAATTTTTTTTTTTTCTTATTTTAAAGAGAAGAAAAAACAAAACAAATCAAAAAAAGAACAAATTTTTGAAACAACATAGTATGAGGGTAACAATGGTCAATGCATTACCTATTATTATCTTTAAGTTAGTTATTCAGGATACCAGACATTAGCATTCAATTGTCCAAACATTATTGGCTCAAACCTTACTCTTCAATGAACTAAGTAAAACTGGTAGTGTATCTATCTTAACCATCTTATATACATATACAATTTTTTTTCCCTTTCCCTTCTTTCTTTTCCCCATTCCACTCTCTCTTTCTTATTGACCAGTTTCTTTTTGATTCACCGTGTCTATTGTACATTTTGGATCTTATTTACTCTTTCAGTTTCTCACACTAGGGAGACAATACGATGCTTACACATGTGCATCCGGTTTATTTCACTTATGAGTATTTTCTCGAGTTGCATCCATTTACCTATAAAAGTCTCCAGTTTATCCTTCTTTATGGCTGAATAGTACTCCATTGTATAAAAATACCACATCTTTCTTATCCATTCCTCAGTTGATGGGCATTTGGGTTGTTTCCAAGATCTGGCTATTACAAATGGTGCTGCTATAAACATGGGTGCACATATATCACTGTGGTACCATGTTTTTAATTCTTCTGGGAAGATGCCCAGAAGGGGAATAGCTGGGTCAAATGGGACCTCCAATCCTAGTTTTCTGAGGAATCTCCACACTGACTTCCACAGTGGCTGTACCAGTCGACACTCCCACCAACAGTGGAGAAGGGTTCCTTTTTCCCCACAGCCCCTCCAGCATTTGTTATTAGTTGATTTCTTTATAGTAGCCATTCTTTCTGGAGTGAGATGGTATCTCAGTGTTGTTTTAATTTGCATCTCTCGAATGACTAGTTATGTTGCACATTTTTTTGTATATTTATTTGCCATTAGTATTTCTTCATCTGAGAAATGTGTATTCATCTCAGATGCCCATTTTTGGAGTGGGTCTTTAAATTTGGGAGGTCTGATTTTTTTGAGTTCTTTATATGTTCTCAATAGTAATCCTTTGTCTGAGGAACAGCTGGCAAACATTTTTTCCCACGTTGTGGGTTGTCTTTTCACTCTGTTGGTGGTTTCTCTTGCTGTGCAAAAGCTTTTTAATAAGATGAGATCCCAGTTATTGATTCTTTGGGATAGTTCCCGTGCGGTTGAGTTTTTATTCATAAAGTCTTTGCCTACACCAATGTCTTCAAGGGATTTACCTATCCTACCTTCCAGCAGATTTAATGTTTCTGTTTTAATATTTAGATCTCTGATCCATTTTGAATTTAGTTTAGTGCATGGTGAAAGACATGGGTCTAGTTTTAATCTTCGGCATGTGTAGAGCCAGTTTTTCCAGCACCATTTATTAAAGAGGCTATCTTTCTTCCAGTGAATGTGTTTGGCACCTTTGTCAAAGATAAGGTGGCTTAGTATGTCTGGGGTTGTTTCAGCATAAGAAGCTGAATTTGATCACAGGTCGCGTGCATGGGGAAGAAAGGCACAGCACCGTGGGCCCGGTGTCTCCGGCGCCGCACCCTGCAGACCCCGCCTGGAGCACCTTGGCCGCAACGAGGGACACCTGGAGACGCGGGAGCAGGAGCCCGGCTGGTCACAGTGGGCTCTGCGGTCGCAGCTGCACCATACCCGGGTGCAGCCTGGTTTTCAGGCGAATCACTGCACTCGGGGAGGGCTGGGGGATCCTGGCACGTAGGAAGGAAGCTTCTAGATATCCATCCAGGGACCCCACCTGAGCCCTGAGAAAGCGGCTAGAATTCAGCTAGGAAAAAGTGGTTAGAGTGGTCCCCGAGTACACAGGGTGAAGCTACAGCAATATGATGCTGTACAAGAACAGACATTGTGAGACGGAACAGAGACCAGGGGCTTCCCCTACAGAGCAACCATAGACCAACATTAGAGAATCCAAAAACCCTGTACTAAAAAAGGAGAGGACTATAGTGCAGAAGAGGAACAGAGCTAAAGCGGTGGCCTGTGGGGTGCGGACCCTGGATATAGAGCAGCTGGGAGTTCAAGTCCTGCCCAGGGATGAGAAGAACAAAACGGCCCCCCGGGATCGGGGATGACATCAAACTCTCTGTTCAAAACCCAGGGGCTGGGATTTACCTCCGCACCCCGCTCCTCCTCGAGAAAGAAGAGAGAAATAAGTTGCTACTGACCGTGCTTGGACCGCGGCCTAGGCGGTCGTGCACGTCGGACATCGCTCAGGGCCCCGCGGCCAAGGGGCTGCGTCTGGCCGTCTCCGGTCATCCCAGGGCAGGAGCCTGGGCTGCCGCCCAAGACCTACCGGACACCCACCCCTGCCCCTGCCCCTGCCCAGGGCAGCCCCGCGGGAGACAGGAAGGAGGGAGGAGCCGGAGAGCAGAGAGGGGAAAGCCAGAAACAGACCAGCGCCCGCAGCGGGCACTGCCAGGGCGGCAGCGATCTCGGGGGACGCAGAGCCGTAGCCGGGAGGTGCCAGGGCGAGTGGAAAGAGGCCGCAGGCTCCTCCGAGGGGACCGTGTGGAGAGTGTTCATTTAAAACTCGCAATCAGGGCCGGTGAGATGGCTCAGCGGCGTAAGCGCCTGCCTTGCAAGCGCGAGGGCCCGAGTTCGACTCCCGGAACCCACATACGAAAAAGGGGCCGGTGATATCGCTCAGCGGCACGGGCGTCTGCTGGCGCGCGAGGTCCTGAGGTCGACCCCCCGGTACCCACAAAAAAAAAAAAAAAACTCGCAATCACAGGATACAAACCAGGTAGGTACTGTCATTGAACAATAGGACAGAAAAATGTTATTCAGTAAATGACTTAGGGAAAATGATTTGAGAAAATACATGTACATGCAAACCCTCACCTCATCCGATGTCCCCCAAAACAACCCAAACATAGTTTAATCTCTGAGAAGGGGAGGATGTCCTAAGCGGAAAGAAGAAAATGGGCCAACGAAAGAAAGCAATGAGCTGATAGATCTGACTGCAAAAAGTTTTAATTTTTATACTTAATAGAAAAAAAGACTGGCTAATGAGTGAGGAAAATGTTGGCAGTTTCCTAGTTAAGGTCACAAACTGAATCCAGGCTTTTCCAGGTGTGACCTTGAGTACGTCCTTGACCCTCTTCGACCTTTCCTCCTCTGTAGTGAGACTAATAACCGGGCACCCCACAGTGGGTCAGGGTCGACCGAATCACTCGCCGGAAAGCTCTAGAAAGTAGCCAGCACTTGGCAAGTACTCAGCAGCTGCTTCTGTTTGATATCACACCCTGAGAGGCGTTCAGATGGCTCACAACAGAGGGCACCACGGTGGAGCTTGGCGTCAGCTCATTGGCTTGGGAGTGGCCCCAGGCCGGTGGAGCTCAAGTCTGGGGACCTTGCTGACTACATCCGGTCCCTCCCCCTTCTTCTCTGGTGCTCTGCTTCCCGGCTGCCATCAAGTGAGGAGCTTTGTTCCCATTTCTGCCTTGGAGCAGGTGACAATGGACTGAACCCCCTGGAACTGTGATCTAAATTAAACCCCCTCTCCTTTAAACAGTGGGGGTCAGGCGTTGTGTCCCAACAATAAGAAAGCTGACTAATACACCATAGCTAACACAATTATCATTAAAAAATTCAACCTCATCAAGTTAGGCGTGGTGGTGCACGCCTGCAATCCTAGCACTCTGAGAGGCTGAGGCAGGAGGATTGCAAGTTCAAGCCCAGCCTGGGCAACTTAGTGACACACTGTCTCAAAATAAAGAATAAAAAAGGCTAGGGATGTACTGATGAAGGCCCTGAGTTTAATCCCCAGCACAATTAATTAATTAATTCAACTTCACTAACAATGAAGAAATTAGGCTGAGGGTGTAGCTCAGTGGTAGAGTGCTTGCCTAGCATGTTTTAGGCCCTCCATTCAATTCTCAGCACTGCAAAAACACTTTTAAGTTAATTTTTCTCTTTTTCATTGGTAAAGAAGGCTAAAATGACAATAGATACCCATGGGAATCGAGCTTTTGAAAATCTCCTTGGATGAACACATTATGAGTAAGGGACTCAGGACTTTAGGAGGAGTTAGGGGAAGCCAGATGTGGTAGTTCACATCTGTGATTCCAGCTATTCAGGAGGCTGGGGCAGGAGGATGGCAAGTGTGAGATGGCCTGGGCAACTAAAGGAGAACCCGTCTCAAAAAAAAAAAAAAGAAAGAAAAGAAACACTAGGAGTAAGAAAAATTAATTTTAGCAAATGTACATTTTTTAAGTTTTATGATCCCATACTTTACTAAATTCATCAAAAGAGTATCCACCTTACAGAACTGAGCTTACTGAGCAATCGCTGTCCACTCCGTCCACGTCTGCGGCCTCCTGTGGCTCCCGTGGGACGTTTGTGCATCAGCTGAAAGGGTTCGGATGGAGGCCAGTGACGTGTGTGTCTGCAGAGCGTGCCCGCCGCTGCCGGCGCTGTGCAGTTAGGAAACTGGGAGAGGCAAGCGAGGTCCGGGCACAGCGTGCCCCTCCCGAGCGCCCAGCTCTGTGTGGCCGGAGCCGGCCCAGCCCAGGCGCCCTGGCAGCTCTGCGAGGCTCCCGGCTCTGTGCGGCGCCCGCGGGAGCCCAGCCCGGGCCCGGCCGGGGGACACACTCGGCCCTCGGCGGCCGCTCTTGCTCCTCCGGCGTGGACGGGCTCCGCCCCGGCGCTTCACCTTCTCCTTTTGCTGTGAGAGAGACTTGGTCCCCTCGGGCCCTCATCCTGCGACAAGGTGACGCGATCCGGTCCCAGGAGGGAGGCAGACCTGAGGCCAGACCCGGGGCCGCGTCCCTCCACAGTCACACAGTCAGTGTCCTCCGCCAACTGTCACGCACACCCCACACTGACTGTCACACACCTCACACCAACAGTCACACATCCACACCAACCGTCACACATCCACACCAAGCATCACACACCCGATACTAACAGTCACACAACACACACCAACCGTCACACATCCACACCAACCGTCACACACCCAACACCAACTGTCACACACCACACACCAACCGTCACACATCCACACCAACCGTCACACACCACACACCAACCATCACACATCCCACACCAACCGTCGCACATCCACACCAATCGTCACACATCCACATCAACCGTCACACACCTGACACCAACCGTCACACACCACACACCAACCGTCACACATCCACGCCAACCGTCACACATCCACACCAACCGTCACACATCCACATCAACCATCACACACCCGACACCAGCCGTCACACCACACACCAACCGTCACACATCCACACCAACCGTCACACATCCACACCAACCGTCACACACCCGACACCAACCATCACACACCACACACCGACCGTCACACATCCCACACTGACCGTCACGTATCCACACCGACCATCA
Organism: Erethizon dorsatum; assembly: GCA_028451465.1. Taxonomy (NCBI): domain Eukaryota; kingdom Metazoa; phylum Chordata; class Mammalia; order Rodentia; family Erethizontidae; genus Erethizon; species Erethizon dorsatum. The sequence goes on from CM051822.1 coordinate 167,593,308, forward strand.
CACACCCGACACCAACCGTCACACATCCACGCCAACCTCCACACACCACACACCAACCGTCACACACCCCACACCAACCGTCACACATCCACACCAACCGTCACACATCCACGCCAACCGTCACACACCCCACACCAACAGTCACGCATCCACACCAACCGTCAGGCATCCACACCAACCGTCACGCATCCACACCAACCGTCACACACACCACAGCAACTGTCACACACCCCACAGCAACAGTCACACATCCACACCAATCATCACACATCCACACCAACCGTCACACACCCGACACCGTTACACACCCCACAGCATCACACACACCCCACACCAACCACCACACACCAACCGTCACACATCCCACAAACACTGTCACACACATCACACACCATCACACACCCCACACACACCAACCGTCACACACCCCACACACCAAGTGCCACACACACCCCACACACCATCGCACATACCACACACACTGTCACACACCCCACACAGCAACCATCACACATACCACACCATCATACCACATACACCGTCACACACCCCACACACCTGTCACACACCCCACACCATCACACACCCCCCACACACCGTCACACACCCCACACTCCATCACACACACCAACTGTCACACGCCCCACATACCATCACACACACCCCACATACCAACGGTTACATATACCCCATACACACCAACCACTACACTCCCCATCAGCCATCACACACTCCACACACCATCACACACAACCCACACACCAATTGTCACACACAGCCCACACACCATCACACACCCCACATGCACTGTCACACACACCCCACAAGCATCAACCATCACACACCAACTGTTACACACAACCCACACACCAACTGACACATACCCCCACTCACAAACTGTCACCCCCCCACACCAACCACCACACACCCCACACACCATCACACACACTCCACAAACCGTCATACACCCCACACACACCAACTGCCACACATTCACCAACTACCACAAATACTGTCACACCACCGTCACACACACAGTTGTCACACACACACCAACTACCACACAAACCGTCACACATGCGCCAACTCACACACACCAATTGTCACACATACCATACACACCATCACACACTGCACCTACCACACATGCTGTCACACACGCACCAACTGCCACACACGTGCCAGCTGCCACACACATGCCAACTGTCACACACATACAGCAACTATCCCCAGCACCAGCCATCCCCCACACCTACCATCCTGCACACATGTACACACACACACACAACCCAAGCTCGCCGCCTGCGCAGCACCTCCTCTGGTTCGCGTGGCACTCGGCTGCCATCTCCGGCCTGTGAGGACAGGGCTGTGTTCGCTCTGCCTTCAGTGCCGCTGCGTTGGATCCTCGAGGTCCTAAATCACCAGTGAGCGACTGACACTTTCGCCATGTGGCTCCCATTAGGCTACTTTCTCTTTCTTTTCTCAACAAACCCTCAGTGTTGTCCTTTATATAGGAAATGGGCTGGGGTTGTCAGGAAGCTTTGGCACTCGGACTCCTCTTTAGTCAGCAGTGTGAACGGACTCTGTCGTGGGAGCTGTAGCTTCGTGCACGGCTGTGGGCAGAGGGTGGCACCGCAGAGGAGGACACGCGGGAGAGAAGACGAAGACAAGCTCCCTCCTCACTCCCAGTCCCGCGTGGCGTGAGTGCATGCGTGTGTGTGCGTGTGCGTGTGTGTGTGGAGTTTCTGTGGATCGAAGCCAGGTCTTCCCACTGAGCTACATCCCCAGCTCTTTTTTTAAATCTCAAGACGGGGTCTCACTAAGTCACAAAGATGCCTAGGTTGGCCTCAAACTTGTGAACCTCCTGCCTCAGCCTCCCAGAGTGCTGGGATTTTTATACACAGGCAGGGAAGGCCCCTTGCTGGAATTTTAAGGTTCAGAAAAGGATTTGTCTGCACTTTGATGGCCAGAAAACCACATCGAAATGTCAGCCAGTGCTTGGAACAACATGTGGAATGTGCTGTCTCCGGGGGCATTTTCTGCATTTTTGCCTAGGTTTCTTTTGTGTTTTTGTTGGGCCGCCTTTTTGTAAACTCAGTTATGCCATCTGGTGGCCAAAGTAAATCAGAACCCTCCATTATTATACACCGTCCCTGGGCCGGGGCAGGAAGTCGGCAAGCGTGTAAGGAGCGAAGCGTGCCCATACCCTTTAGGGGGTTCCTCGGCTCTTCCCATCCCCTCCCGCCGCCCCCCGCTTCTCCCGAGCAGCCGCTGCGTGTGGGGCACTGCGGCCGGGCGCCCCAGGGTGTCGGGACCCTTTTCGCGACACTCTTAGCATCCTGGAGGAGTGGAGGGCTGGGGACTGGGTACAAGGAGGAGGAATCGGAGCAGATGAAACGACAGTGTCCCAAAGCGCCAGGGGTTCTCACACAGTCCTGCCCTGTTTGACCCTCTCATCCCCTCTTCCGCATACGTTGCGCGCCTGGCATATGTTAAGTGTCCGCTGGAGACCCAAATTAACACACAAAACAATCTCAGCAGCCTGCAGATTCTAACAAAAGGAAGTGAGTCTTCCTCCTCCTCTTCGATTCCACTCACCCCATCCCTTTGCTGCAACCCGAGTCCAGTGGGCACTTTGGGGTCCCGCGGGACTGGTCTCTGTCTCTCTGTCTGTCTCTCTCTGTCCCCCCTTTGCCTCCACTCCCTTGCTTTCTGCAATCACTTCCTCTCTGACCTCCTCTTAACGTCTCCAGCCGGCTTCCTGTCCCCACGCGCCCCAAGTGTAGTGCTTCCGGCTCTGGCATCCAGTTGCTGCTGGACACGTCGGTGCTGAGACCACCGGGACCGTGCAGCCCGAGTCCTCCTCCCGCTGCGTTCCCACCCTGCCCAAGGCTGCCTCTTCAGCGTGAGGGCGAGGGGCCCCCGGAACCACTCGAGTTCCTGCTCTGGGCCGCCCGCCCGCCCGCGCCGGTCAGGACCTGTGTGCGCCCCACTCTCAGCGTCACAGGGGCTCCACGCGTGGGCACTCGCAGCCCTGGTGTATAAATAGCTGATGTGGGCGCCCAGGCCAAAAGAACAGTCACCGCTCACACCCACGACAGGTGTGAGCCCTGACTCAGCGGCCCCAGGCGAGAGTCGTTGGGCATTTCCTCATTGCTGGTGAGCAGAGGCCTGGTGATTGCTTTACAGCCTGCTGTTTTCCTGAGGAGTCCCCTGAGCAGGCGGGCTCCAGCCACACCTTTTATTTCCAGGCCTCTGCGTGGGCAGCAGAGGCCTACACGGAAGGCATTTCTCAAGGAAACATGTTTTATTTAAACGGTTTATGTCTGCCTTCCCTTCCTGAATTATTACTAGTAATTATCAATCAAGTAGAATGTGCCAAGGGCAGGACTGAGCACCGGACAGCCCCTGCCTGAGGTAAACCAAAGGAAATGCAGGGCAGGTGAGATGGCTCAGCGGCTTAAGCGCCTGCCCGGCAAGCGCAAGGGCCCGAGTTCGACTCCCGGATCCCACATACGAAAAAGGGGCCGGTGATATCGCTCAGCGGCACAGGTGCCTGTTGGCGCGCGAGGTCCTGAGGTCGACCCCCCGGTACCCACAAAAAAAAAAAAAAACAAAGGAAATGCAAGCTCTGGTCACTTTGCTGATGGTTGCAAAAGACATAGCAACGCAGTGCCGTGGGCTCCAGACACGGAGATGTCTCTGTCGGGCTGGTCTCATAAAGGCTTGCAAGACAAACCTAAAGGATCAGATTCCAGAGAGTGAGCACGAGAGAGAAATAAGCAAAAATAATGACGACACACAAGAAACAGCATGAGAATCGGGCATGGTGGCGCACGCCTGTCATGCCAGCACTTGGGAGGCTGAGGCAGGAGGATCACAGCAAGATCTTGACATACAAGATCCTGTCTCAAAAAACAAACGAACAAACTCTGGACAGCCCTGAAGGGGCCTCTGTGGCTCCGATGAATATCCTGACAGGAACAGAGCAGCCGGGACACAACTTACCAGCCTCTCCACCCAGAAGAGCGCCCCTTGCAGTTTGTTGTTGTTTTGTTTTTTGTAGTACTGGGGATTGAGCCCAGACCTGTTCACTGAGCTCCACCCCTGGCCCTTTTATCATTTTTTATTCTGAGACAGGGTCTCACTAAGTCACTAAGTTGCCCTGGCTGGGTTGAACTTGTGATCCTCCTGCCTCAGCCTCCCAGAGTGCTGGGATCACAGGTGTGAGGTGGATTTAATTATTCCATACATTCCTGAGCCCTCCAGGGGGAGGTGTGACCTGGACACCAGGGGCTCCGTCTACAGTGCGCCCAGTTAGGTGCCAGCATCAGGCAGCACTAAGGTCCCTGAGGCAGCCTGTGGTGAGTGGCCACATTGCGGCACCTGGCAGGGTCCGGGCTGTGCCAGGGAGCTCAGCGCCCTCTCGTAGGGCCAGCAGTGGAAGGGAAGGGGGGTGGGAGCTGCAGACGCAGCCGACCTCCACACAGACTGCAGCGGGCGGGCAGGAAGGACGGGGAAGAGGACACGTCAGAGGGCCCTGCTGCGCTCGGCATGGCCACTGAGGCGGCCCGCAGTCCTCCCGGTGTGGAGATGGAAGGGCGCTTCCTGTGGGCACGGGCAAGTTAGGGAGAATGTCCCTTCCTGTGGGCAGAGACCGTCCCCCAGGCCAGGGCGCTCAGCCCAGGGAGATGGGGACGGCGGGTTCCAGCCCCGCTCTCCGCCTTCGCTGGCGTTCACGGCCCGGCAGAGGCCCCCGCTCCCCCTGCGGCCCGGTCACCTACGCATCAAAGCATCTTCAGTGAGGGCAACATCGGCCTTAGAAAGTCAGAGGAGGGATGGAGCAGTCTGCTCTCCTTGCCCTCTTTGTGACACGTGGCCACGAGTCCATACACACACATATGTACACACATGCACACACATGCACACTTAGGCACGCACACACACTCACTCACACACAGTCACACACACACACACACACGCGTGCAGAGTAGGGGACCTGTTGGGCAGAACTTCAGCCCCTGAATGTTTCAGTGGGGACAGTGACATCTAGAAATAGGACGGTTGGCAGGCGAAGGGGGCGGTTACTGCTCACAGCTCCTAGAATTATATGCAGTTACGTCTCGGAAACCCAGCAGATAAACGATAAATGTGGAGCGAAGGAATCAGAGCTGGGTGGAGCCCAGGGCGGCTCAGCTATCCCAAGATCAGAGAGGACGCCCGCGGCCCCAAGAGCTCCAGGTGCGATGCTGGGGCCAGGAGCCAGCACCAGGTGACCCGGCGCCCACGCTCCCACTCCTCCTTCTGGCTGAACCTGATTCTGTTTCAGTTAGCAAAGTTCCGCACTTTAAAAACAAGTTTTTCCCGTCCAGCTCACGTGCAGGTAGAAGTCTTGTGACACAGCCAGTCAGCGAGGTGTCATCCAAGTAGCTAAAACAGCACCCCAGGGGCGACTCCACTGGCCTGGCCAGCTGGCCGGCCTGTTACCGCCGCTGCTCCCTGCCTGAGGTGATCGCCGGGCGCTCACATGTTCACGCCACAGACGGGCTGGGGACTCAGCGGGAGGGACATCTAAAACCCCTGCCCTCAGGACGCTTCCAGTCCGGCAACCGGAGTCAGATTATAAAGAAACCAACACAGGGCAGGCCCGCTCCGGCAAGTGCGAGGACACACTGCATCCTGGGACACAAGATGCAGCCCAAGGGCCGCGGGACCTGGCACTGCGAAGGCCGCCAGTTTCCATCGGCTGCCGAAGGCGGGCAGGCCGGAAGTTTACACAGGCACCCTGGGAGCAGGTGAGGCCCCCAGGACGAGGACAAGGATGCACTGGAGAGGGCAGAGAGGAGCAGGGAGCCCCAAGCAAGATGCTGCTGAGTCCTTCCCCAGGAGAGGCTGAATCAGCAAGCGCAGGGCTGGCCAGGTGGAACCATTTCAGCGGGCTCCGGCGCACAGACTGGCCCCAGCTGGCCCCAGCTGTCTGGTACTGAGGGTGATTAGGGCTGGGGCCGAGGACAGGAGGGGAAGAGCCTGAATGAGCAGGGGCTGCTCTAGCCAGGTGGTTTGCAAATGAGCTGTTACCTCTAGGATTCCCTCGGACTCCCCGCCCGGGGGCGGCCCCCCGAGGTGTCCCAACATGGCCAGGCAGAACCTAGAACAGGTGGTTCACGACACGGGGTCCACAAGGTCCCAACGTCGTGGTGCTCTTAAACCACTAGGACCCTGTGCTAACCTTTAGGCCTATTTTCAGACTTATTTTAAATGCAGAGTTAAACCCTAGTTGTTTTTGTTTTCAGTACTGGGGACTGAACCCAGAGCCTTTGCCCTGAACTATACCCCGGCCCTTTTTGAGTCAGGGTCTCACTAAGTTGCTAAGTTGCTCGGGCTGGGCTGGAACTTGCAACCCTCTTGCCTCAGCCTCCCAGAGTACTGAGGTCACAGGCCTGTGCCACCACACCCAGCTGTTTTGTTTTGAGATGAGATCCTTGTCACCCAGTCTGGCCTCACGCTCCTGCCCTGAAGCAGTCACCCTAGCTGGACCTAGTAGCACAGCCTGTAATCCTAGCACTCAGGGAGGCTGAAGCAGGATGATCTCAAATCCAAGCTCATCCTCCTTCCTCAAGGAGCTGGGGCTATGTATGCAAGCCACGCTGCCTGGCTGAAACCTGCCAGTTTGCCTCGGCCAGCTTTTCAGGTTTCTGTTACTAGCATTTCAGTGTCACCCCCCCCCACTCATAATGACCCTAAAAGACGTTTCTCAGCTGACTCCTAGGAAGAGGTGAGAATTAACAGTAATACAAGGCCAGACAAGGAATCGACTCCTGACAGTAACTACTCTTACCTTTACGCACACACCGCTGTTGCAAAAATAACGTGATTTCAACTTCTGCTGAACACCGAAGATTGGAAGAGTTTCAGAAGGGGTCCTGAAGTTTTGATTCTGTTTTGCTTTGAGACAGGGTCTCGCTATGTAGCCCAGGCTGGCCTTGAACTCATGGCGATCCTCTTGCCTCAGCCTCCTGACTGCTAGGATTACAGGAGTGTGCCACTGCATCTGGCTGAATCTCGTCCTCTAGAAGGAAGAGTGCTCAAGCTAAGTGATGTATGCAACTGACAGTTTCCCTCGTGTCAGGGAGGCCGGGCAGCACAAGCCACCCAGCTCCAGCGATCGCCAGCAGCGAATGCAGGCCCCAGGGTACAAGGCAGAATGATTCCACTTAAAGCTGGAATTCTGGGTGGTTCTGTTGTAGAGGCTATTTTAATTGTACAGGAAATTTTAAAAACTTGTATTTCTAATACTAGTATATTTCTAACACCACTCAAGGATAAGACTGAGAAACATAGCCTGTTCCCTTAATTAGAAATCTACAAAACTGGGCCGGTGAGATGGCTCAGCGGCGTAAGCGCCTGCCTTGCAAGCGCGAGGGCCCGAGTTCGACTCCCGGATCCCACATATAGAAAAGGGGCCGGTGATGTCGCTCAGCGGCACGGGTGCCTGTTGGCACGCGAGGTCCTGAGGTCGACCCCCCGGTACCCACAAAAAAAAAAAAGAAATCTACAAAACTTAACGAGCCTTAACATTCCAGGTGCCAGCTGCAGCGTAAGTGTAACTCAGCCAGACAGTGATGTTTTGCTTACTTTCAAGTCCCAGAGACATCATTTCAAGGTCAGCTCGACTCAGTCTAAGACAGCGATTGATTCCTCCTGCTCACCCTGGCCTTGACCTCCCTGTTATAGGATAGGTAGCCCCCAGTTAACTCGCCTGAACCAAACCTGCCTAGCAACGTATGACAAAACATACATAACCAACTGTAAAATATCATGTTATCTGCCTTTTGTACTTCCTTCTGAAAACCTATATAAGAAACGATCCTACCCCAAGACAATGCTGATGATTTGAGACCTGGTTCCCATCAGCCCGCTAGCGTTCAAATAAAGTTGCCTTCTAACTGCTCAGGTGCAAAGAGTCTTCCGTTTGGTTTGATATCAGATTTCTGCGACACGATGACATCGCCCGTTCTTAGCCGTAAGACTGAATTGGAGACGACATTTTGGACCCACACTGTCAGCAGTCTGCGTTTCTGCAGAGCAGACCCGGAGGCGGCAGTGCGTCCCTCTGCACCCTCGCTGAGCCTGCGAGTGAGGCAGAAGCTGCCGTGGGAAGAGGAGCAGGAGCACGGCAGTCGCAAAGAGGAAAGCAAAGATGGTGGGACCAAAAGAAAAACAAACGGAGAGAAAGGAAAATGTTGGTAAGGGTAGCTGAGAAAAGATCGGGACAGAGTGAAGAGGAGAGGAAGGTGGAGGAGACCGTGAGAGACGGGTGGAAGTTGGCGGAAATAGGAGGTGGTGGGGCTGCTACAGGTGGAGGATTTATTCATTCAACGTTCCTGAGAGAGACGGGAATATGCAGGCACCACATACGACGGAGAGGATACTGACTCCATATGGTAAAAGGGAAGCCCATTAATTTCCCAACCTTTTGATATCACTTTTACCTTTTTTAATTTTGGTTTGGTTTTTCTGAGACAGGGTCTCACTATGTAGTCCAGACTGGCCTTGAACTCAGGGCAATCCTCCTGCCTCAGCCTCCTGAGTGCTAGGGTTACAGGCGTGTGCTACCATGCCCAGCTCCACTTTTAAGTTGATAGTCAAAGTAACACAGCCCCTTACTTTTCTTCAGCTGCAGGAAGTCCAGGGCCCTGACGCAGAAAGTGCCGCCATTTTCCTGGTCAGTATCACTTCTTCTTTCTTTCTCTCATCACCTCACTTCCCTTGCAAGCTGAGGATGGGCTCAAGGTCAACTTAGCTCTAGTGGAGGTCTGAACCATGGATAAGCCAATCAAGAAGGGGAAATACATCTCAGAAGGGAGGACAAGTTGAATTCCATATTAGCAACAAGTGTTCCTAAAATGGTCCTCACCCAGGGACATTTCTTTTTTTTTTTTTTTTTTTTTTTCAGCACCAGGAATCAAACTCAGGACCTTGCGCTTGCCAGGCAGGTGCTGTGCTGCTGAGCTACATCCCCAACTCTCAGGGCCATTTCTCACCACAGCACAGGGAAGACACCCTTTCTCTTCACTGTGCTCAACTACTGACACCTCTGATCAGACTCTGCCTTCATTTCATGTAATCCAAGGGCGCGTTAAAGTGTTTCCTCCCACAGGAAAGCCCCGTGGGATCAGAAGAGCCCTATCCTTGACAGAGAGCAGTACCCTTCCCCCGGCTGGGCCACACTGTGCCAGGGCTGTCGCATCCTGGATGCCCTCCCGGCTCCCCTCCAGGCCACGGGATCCTCTTGCCCTTCCTCATCCGTGGTTCCTTAGGAAACCCCATCGTGCCAAGGGACGTGGGGTGCTCCTCTATCCTTTGCTGACAATCTCCATTTTAGCTCCTTTGCAGAAGGCCCTCGGGGTTTTGTTCTCTTCTGTGTTCCAAGTTGAAAGGAGGGCTGAGCATGTGTGGAAATGAAAGGAAAATCGCCGTGGAGACGGCGCTGAACGCGCTTTCCAAGACGCAGTTGCTCATTCCAAGCGCTGGCTCCAGGCGCTCCTGCGGGTGGGAACTGTGGTTACCCCGACGGACCGCAGGCATCTGGCTGACAAGAAGCTCTAGGTGCGGATCGAGGGTTACGGGCTTCGGTTCTACGGACGGTTCTCCAAAGTGCATGCGTTCGTTACCCTCATGTCGCATCGCCCCGCATACAGTCTCGGACCTCAGCCCCAGACAAGCGGCGCCCTGAGGCCGCCCGGGCCTAGCGAGAGCGGCACCGCGCGCTCGGCGGACGCGCGCACGCGTGCACATGGGCCTTCCGCGGAGCTCGGACTGCAGGCCGAGCCTCCCCCAGTTGCAGTTCCTAGGCCCCAAATCAAGGTTCGCGGTTTCCGGGCTTGGCTGTGCGGTGGAAACGATCGGGTGCGGAGGGCGAAGGAGCCGCGCCCCGCGCCCCCCAGCCCAGCCCGCAGCCCCGGGTCGGCCCGGCCTCTCCCCCGCCTCCCCTCCTCGCCCACGCGGGCCCTGCGCCCGCACGGAGTAAACGGCGCCCGGTCAGGCCAAGGCCGCCCACCCCGATGCAGGAGAAGCCCGCGCGATCTGTCGGATGCCCACGACATCTGGGAACCCAGTCACCAGCCGGAGGAGGAGGTGGGCAGTTTTACTGGAAACAAGGACAGGAGCCGCTCCGGGGCTTCCCGCGGGGGTCCCGCGGGGGCGGCCACCCGGGCCCTTCGCCGGGTGATCTACACAGCACGGTCACGACGCGGGCACAGCGCGGGTCGGACTGCAGCCTGCGGGATGCGCGCGCAGCGCTGGCGGACGCGATCGACCGGGAGGCGGTCGCTAGCAGAGCGCGGGCGGGAGCAGAGGCCTCCGAAGGGAGGGAGGGGCCCGCGTTCTGCCACCCCGGTGCGGCGGTGCTGTCTGGGCCACCGGGCCGGAGGTGCTGGTTCCAGTCTAATCTCAAGCCGCTGTCTACCTCGCAGGCCCGGCGAGCTCCTTCCCCAGCACGCACCTGCCCAGCCCCGGGTCTGCGGGCCGGCTCCAGCTTGAACGACTCCGGGCGGCCCTCCCGCGCACAGGGTCAGAACTCTCAGCTGCTGGAAAAACCCTGGACCGAGATCACAGAGTCCCGGAGCGCAAAACAAGCAGCAAAGGGGATCCAAATGCAGGGCGTTGGACAGACGCTGACATTGGTCCGTGTCCAGTTTTCTCCATGCCAGGAAAAGATTATGTCCAGGAAAAGTCGCGTTGAAGGGAAAGAGTAGGGGAGAGGAGCTTGTAATATCAAATTTGAGACTCTGTGGAAAAAGACCCTGGCGTGGTGGTGCCACATGTAATCCCAGCACTCAGGAGGCTGAGGCAGGAGGATCAGTGGGAGTTCAAGGCCAGCCTGGGCTACATAGCCAGAATCTATCCAAAAAAAAAGAGAGAGACAGTGTATTTCATTTATCATAGTATAAAAAAGGTTAGATATCATATGTGGGTTTTTTTTTTTTCACAATATAAAATGGGAAAGAAGGAAGAGAGGGAAGGAAGAAAAGAAGGAAAAGAAGTGAATTCTTCTACTTGGGAGTGAAGACTTGCATAACCTTGGCTAAAAGTTCAGCTGCAATTGAGAGGAACAACTATAAATTTGACTACACAAAAATTTTAAAGCAAGCAGGGCATGGCAGCTCAAGCCTGTAATCCCAGCACTGAGGAAGCTAAGGCAGGAGAATTGCTTTATGGTGAAGGCCAGGCTGGGCTACATAGTGAGTTCAAAGACAAGAAAGGGAAGAAGGAGGAGGAAAAGGAAATTTAAATGGAAAATACTACCACACACTTAGTGTTTTGGTTACTTTTCTCTGGTTGCTGAGACAAAATATACAGTACCCAAAATGAAGGAAGGAAAGGTTTATTTAGGTCACAGTTTGTGGAGGTTTCAGTCCATACTCGGCTGGCTCCAAGGCAGGGTGGCACAGGGGCAACCGTTGGCGACAGCAGAAGACAGCAAACAAAGCAACAAGAGCAAAAAGGGAGGAGAGAGTGCTAGAGAAGGCTCTTTCTGTCCCTTATATTGTATGTAGGCTACCCACCCTAGGGTGGGTGTAGCACTCGCACCCATAATCCCAGCACTAGACAGCGAATCAATCACAAACTCTAGAAGCCTGTTCCTATGACTGCATGAGGCTTTGGGGGACATCTATATAAAAACCATAACACAAAATAAGAGGACAAATGGCTAACATACCACCAACAAATGATTAACATCCCTAATATATAAACAGCTTTTTAAAGTAGAGGGAAAATATCTAATTGAATTTTGTTTGTTTGTTTGTTTTTGAGATAGGGTCTTGCTAAGCAGTTCAGATTGGCCTGAACTACTCACTATTAGCCCACTATTTAGCCCAGGCTGGCCTGAAACTCAAGGCAGTCCTCCTGCCTCAGCCTCCCAAGTGCTGGGTTTATAGGCATGTGCCACCACAACCAGCACCAGTTTAATTTTAAAAATTGGAAGAGACATGAGAAAACAGTTCATAGAAAAAGAAATGTAAAAGGTCCCCTAAGATGTAGAAAAGTGTTCAAACTTGCTTCCCATAAGAAAAATACCAAACCGTACTAAGGTAGTATGTTTTACCTATCAGATGGGCAAAAATGCGTATTTTGTCAACACACTTGTTGGCAAACATCCAAGGAAGCAGGTCCTCCAGAGCGTGTCGGAGGTCACCTCCCAGAGGGGAACTGGGTGGCAATGCTTAGCAAAGTTACCTATTCATTTCCTCTTCGGACTGGCAATACCGCTTCTAGGCTCTGTTCCCAAAATATCTCTGGCAAAAGTGTGAAAAAGTATTTGCATACAATTTATTGCATCCATGTTTGTAACAGCAAAAGACTAGAGGGAACTCAAATACGCAGCAAGAGGGAGCTGGTTGAATTACAGCTGAAGTACTACGCATACTGAAAAGGGAGAAAGACCGTCGCCATGCACTTCCGTGGAGCGAGTCCCGCTTGTATGGTTAAAGAAAACACCATGGCTGGCTATGGCGGCACATGCCTGTGGTCTCCACCACTCTGAAAGCTGAGGGAGGAGGATTGCTCAAGTCCAGGAGTTTGAGGCCAGCCTGGGCAACGTGGCAAGACCCTATCTCTAAACTAAATAAAAATTTTCTTAAAAAAACAGAAAAATAGCACTGCAGTGGTGCATGACTATTAAGTCCCACACTGTGAGAGGCTGAGGCAGGAGGATCACAAGTTTGAGTCTCACCTGGGTAACTTAGCAAGACCCTATCTCAGAATCAAAAATAAAAAGGGCTGGGGATGTAGCTCAGGGCAAAGGCCCTGGGTTCAATGCCCAGTGCAGGAAAAAACAAACTCAGATAAGCAAAAACTCTTTTTTCAACAGTGGGAATTGAACCCAGCCCCTCCCCCCTTTATTTTAACAAGGTCACACTAAATTACTAAATTTCCCAGGCCGTGCTTGAACTTTCCATCCTCCTGCCTCAGCCTCCTAGAGTGCTGGAAATGCAGGCATGCACCTCTATGCATGGCTGCAAAACCAGGTTTAAATGGCTACCTATGGGGGAGACAGGGACAGAAACTGTTTCTCTAATACACCTGGCTTTGCAATTTCAGAACTGTAAAGGTTTTAGATAATTAGAAACGACATGGACCCTCGGAAGCACCCCTGGGCTGGGGGTGCAGCTCGGGCGAGCACTCGCCTGGGACGCATGAGGCCCTGGGTTCCATCCCCAGCACCGAAGAAGAGAAAAACTCCCATCTGCACAGTGAGTTGTAATCGCAGAGGAAACGACTGTTTCCAGCAGCTTTCAACTACAGCACCTTGATCATTTGTCCCCGGCGAAATGCACCAGGAGGACTGAAGTAAGAGCGCTGAAAGGATGGCTTCGTCACCATGCTGAGAGCAGCGATGTGGACATGGGCACTGTCGCACGCAGGGTTAGGAGGGAGCCAGCAGACGCCTGCGAATCGGCCTCGGCTGTTTGGTTGCGAGGGTGCGGGAGGTTCTGTGAGGTTCCGCGAAAACACTGAGCACCTCGGTTTGAATTGGAAGTCTTGCTATGAACAAAGGATGATTTTAATATATTTGTATTTCCTTTCCCCTAGAAAGCCCTGGAAAACAGGCCCAACCTGAAGCAATGAACACTCAGCTCTTACTGGGGTGTTTGGTTGTCGTCGTCCTCATGAGGAACCAGGATTCCTTGAAGAAATGCTTGGTTTTCAGACAGGGGAAAGAAGCACACCAGGGGTGCTTGAACATTTATCCCAGCAGAAATTTAAGAAGCCGTGCGTGGTGGGCTCGCCTGTAATCCCAGCACTTGGGAGGCTGAGGCAGGAGGATCGCTGTGAGTTCAAGGTCAGCCTGGGCTACATAGTGAGTTTAAGGCCAGCCTAGACTACGTAGCGAGACTCTGTCTCAAAAGAAAAGAACCAGTGGGTAATAGCCCTCCACTGCCTCCTCTCAGGAACACGTCTACCTACTTCCTGTTTCAGACACCACCAGTTATATGTAGTAACTGAAGTTCCTCAAAGTGTAGCAGAGACACCGTCTTTAGCAGTCTTTTTAACACAACGAACATTCTCCCATCTCCCCTGTGGGCAGACGCCTACCGAAAGGAAGCGGTCACCTTTGCAGAAGATGTGAGCTTCTCCGGTCACAGCTTGGGTTTGGCGATGAGCCCTGGCCACGACTCCTTCCCTGTGGCTCACGGGGCCTGCGATGACCTCGGGTCTCTCCCGGCAGGTGCTCTAGCAGCGGCACGCGAGCCACTTCACTGAGCAGAGGCCTGCTCTGCTTCTCACGATTTTACCCTGAACGAGCAAGCACGACTGAGATATGGGGAATGGATTTGCAAGAAGTCAGGATGGAACTTGCTCCATTATTTCCTAGCAATGTTCATGCCTTAAGACTCCAATAATGGCATAACGACAGTGACAAAGGAGAAGGACTTACAGGGGAGGCAAAGATACAAAGATATTATGTGTCCTGTCACCAGTGAAGGAGCAATGTTTGAACTGGGTGCTCATTAATTTATCTAAAACCCACACAACAGACGCACACAAATACCCATCTAATTAACAGCAGTACTTTGCCGCAGTACCGAGCGTATCTAGGTTATTTGGGTGAATCAGCGAGGCAGCAGTGGGGCACGTGGCTTCATCACTGCAGTTTGTGGCTCCCTGCACAGGAAATATGCGGCATCTTCAGATTGACGTTTCTGATTGCTCCAATTGTCCGATTGTCCCCAAAGCCTCTGGGTGGGGACAGCCACTCTGCCTGGCACTGGCCTGAACAGTGCTGTCCTTGGCGTGTGGTGGTAACGAGCCCAAGACCACCCGGCTCCCCAGCTCTGTGCATCTCCTGGTGGGTGGTCCCCGAGCCAGGAACCTACAGAAAACATTAAAAACAAGTTTCTTGGTGAAAAGTGCCCAGAAGAAAGCCTTTGCTGACCCTGGAATAGGAGTCATGGGACTATGAAGAAATCTGGGAACACGATGGCGCCAGCAAAGATAGACTGAGGCTTTGCCTGCCGTTTTGATCTCGATGGTAGCTCCGCCCTGTGAACTTACTGTAACTGCAGGTATTTGGAAAGAGATTTGAAAAACTGTTTCCGGAAATGATTCCCGCCAACTCAAACTTTCTGCAGAATAAGATATAAAACTTAAGTGAAAGTAGGAACAGCGGTTGACTTGCGGTAAGAGAATGCAAACAGGAAGCAGCAGCATCCACAGAAACAGACTTGAGAAAGGCCCAGAAAACCTGGAGAAAATCTGGACAAGCCCAAAAAACCTAGCTTCACTGCACTGAAAATTTACAAAGATTTCTGGTGCTTTTTGTAAAGGTTAAGCGGGGTCAGATCTCCTTCCTGCAAACGTGGCCAATGGACGCATCAGCCTCCCTTCGTCCAAAATGATACAGAGAGATTTCAGGAGCTGGAAGGCTCTGAACTCCCTGGAACTAGATTCTTTGCTGGCCAGGTGCCGGGGCGCACCCCTACCACCCCAGCAACTCGGGAGGCTGAGGCAGGAGGACCCTAAGTTTGAGGCCAGCCAGGGCAACCTAGTAAGAACCTGCCTCAAAATAAACTTAGAAGGGCTGGGGAGGTAGCTCAGTGGTAGAGGACTTGTCTAGCATGTGTGAGACCCCAAATTCAGTCCCCAGTACCACTAAGAAGAATATAAAATTGTGCTGTTGTGGGACAAGGTGACAGGCGGGGGGCCTCAAAACCATCTCCATGCCAAGCACAGAACTCCTCTGGAATAGCAGAGGCCCCAGACCAGTCTCCTTGGCCTCAGATTCTGCAGATAGGAGGTAGTTCCAAGTATACGACTTTCTCTCTTCTGATGACTTGTTATTTTACTCTTGTTAAATGACATCCACATTTGGCCAGGCATGGTGGTGCACACCTGGAATCCCAGCACTCGGGAGGCTGAGGCAGTACCATCGCCATGAGTTTGAGGCCAGCCTGGCCTACATAGTGGGTGCAAGGTAAAGCCTCGACTATATAGCGAGACTTGTTTAAAAAACAAAACAAAACAACAACAACAAAAAAATACATATATATATGTAATCCAAAAAATTCACAAGACATCATCTTCTATCTTCACAATGCCAGGAAGTGGAATTTACAGAGAACAGAGGCCCAGGGAAGGGAGGCCATTCGCCTGTACTGTCAGAGCCAGGGGCAGAGGCTCGCGCGTTCAGACCTGTGCCGGAGGGAAAGATCGTGTCCTTGGGAAGCAGCCTGTGCTGGTAGGTGTCACATTACTCTGTTCTTAGCCAGAGTTTTGTAAGATCTGCTCACCAGGCCAAGCTGAAGGGGGGAAGCATTTACCCCACGTACACGCCTGCCCATCAGCCCCTGACCTGTCAGCTAACAGTGCCTGCGCCCCGCCAGCCGCTGGCACCGGTGAGCAGGGCAGCCGGGCCCTGCCCTCCTGGGCCTGCTCTCCTGGAGCGCTGAGCACCCTGCTCCTGGCGGCCGCCTGCCCGCCCGTGTCGGGGGAGCCCAGGGCTCCAGCACTGAGCTACACCAGCCCTCGCTGCGTCTTCAGTGAAGCCCTCACTGGGCAAATCCTCGTCACCGCGGACGAGCAGGAGCCACGTCACAGCCCGCCGTTCCTCCCGGCTCATTGCCCCTCGCTGCCACGAGATGGGCCTCCGTGTGCCGCGTATCCAGCGTCTGTGTAGCCCCTGTCCCCCCGGGGAACCCAGTTCGTGTTGGTTGAATAAATGGCTGTGAATGACCCGGGAATGGGGTGCAGGGCTGGGCACAGCCGGTGTCCAGCTGATTATCCACGCTGCCTCGTGGCCCCGGCAGCCCCCAGCTCCAGCCTCGCTGCCCCGCACACGGCTTCCGGCTCCGCCCCGCCAGGGCACTGCCCCGGCCTCCTTGGCCTGGGTGTGGTGCCAGCAGGCGAGGAACTGAGCAGCCCTGAGTGTCACGGCAGTCTCAGCTTTGTCCTGGGCGCGTCCATGCCTTCCGGGGGGGTCCTTCTGCCACAGGTGACCACACCTGCTCCCGCCTCTGCGGTTGGGGTTACCCGGAGACGCGGGGAGGACAAGGCTGCACCCCTGGGAGTGAGACAGAGCCGGGCACTCGGGCGTCAGCCAGGCCCAGGGGAGGCGGTCTTTGGACAGAGGCCCGGGACTCAGAAAGGGAGCCCCGCGGGCAGGGCTGGGGCTCCAGAGTGTCCCCAGGGCCCTAAGGAGGGGGCAGCCAGCCAGGAGCCGGGCTGAAGATGAGCGGGCTGCCTGCAGAGCTGACCTGGTCACCCCTCTTCCCTTCCCTCTCTTTCCTTCCGCGGCTTTTGGGGAGGCCCTGCCCCACCGCTGCTTGCTCTAGGCACAGGGGACAGGGACACCTCGGAGGTGGGTGGGGTCGGCGTGTCCCGCTTCCCCTCCACACAGAGTGTCCCCTCCCGTGGCTCTCCTGCCATGGGCACTCTCCGCTCTGAGCCAGAGCTCTGGAGCTCCGCGTCCTGCTCACCGCAGAGCCCTGGAGCCTCCGGCAGCGCGGGTGAAAGGGTCCCCGCCGCCCCCCGGGTGGGGAACGTCATCCTCCACCCGGCGCCACCCAAGTCCTCAGGCTCGAAGCCCACTGCGACCCCTGAGTTCAGGGCACTTTCTAGTCTGTGTGAATCAGAGCTCCCCTTTCGTTACTAAGAGAAAGGACTCCAGTGACGAGCCACGGGCCACGCCCAGACACCCGTCCCCAGGACTAAAACTGCCAGTGCTTCGGCCCTGTGTGAACCTCCCGAGTTCCCCAGCCTGCTTCCGCCCCTCCAGCCCGGCCTCCGCCCTCCCGGGCCTGCGACCTTGGAGTGTGGCTCTGTCCTCTTCACGCTGGGCCTCACAGTTAATGCGGCATTAGGGGGGTTTGTGACCTCAGAGGTCTCCACAGTGCTGTGCTGACAGACCAGCCCTGAGGGAGACGGGGCCCCTGCTTGTAGCCCTCGCCAGTTCCCATGGGTAAATACCCTTGACCGCTGCCGGCTGCAGGTGCCCCGAGGTCCTAGCAGTTGTCACCTCCCGCTGTTCTGAGCTGCTGGGAGGTCTTGCTGGGTGTCACAGCATCCTGACAAGGGAGTGACAGATGCCTGAAAGCAGGGCAGGGACCCCTGCGCAGCCCCAGCCCTCGGCCTTGAGGCGCAGGACTGGAGAGAGTGCGGAATTCAGGGAATCAGGAAAGCCCCGGGCTCAAATCTTTGTGGGATTTGGGGCAAGTTTCACCATCCAACTCTGAAATAGGATTGAAAAACCTACCTAGAGGATTATTGAGGGTGACGTCCCATAGATACAGCTGCTCCTCATTTAACAACCGAGGTCCGTTCCCAAGACCACGTTGTTAAGTGAATCAGTTGCTAAATGAGGAGCCGTATATCGTACATACATCATGATATTCTGCACAAAGACATGGTTACAGGAAGCCCCAACTTGATGACTTTGCTTTTATTTGCACAACTCTTACATGCAGTACTGTACTGAAATGTATAACAGAACATAAAAGACAGTACTAGCCAGGCGTGGTGACGCACACCTGTAATCTTAACACTCAGGAGGCTGAGGCAGGAGGATCACTGTGAGCTCAAGGCCAGCCTGGGCTACAAAGGGAAACTCTGTCTCAAAAAAAAAAAAAAAAAAAAGAACGGTTTTGTTCTCTGCAGTGGTGAGCTACATGCATAATCAGAACCACTGTTCTTGGGGCCAGAACAAGGTGCGGGGCTTCACCAAGGCTGCTTCGGGCAGCACACAGCCCATAATGCTTTCTGAATCCCCGAAATGCCTGCCCCATCGAACCAGGCCGTCATAAACGGTTACACAAGCGCTCGTGAGGATTTATGGCAGGAGCGCTGTCAGATCTTGAGAAGAACTTTCTGATAGTAGAACCACCATAGAAGGAAGTGGAATCTCTGTCCCTGTGCCGGGAGGGGGAGGAGGAGATGCCGGCGGAAGGGATGCGAGGCTCCGGGTGTGAGAAGTTGGCTGTCACAAGCGAGGGAGTCCTTGCCACGACTCAGGGAGAGGGCGGCAAGTGAAACGGAGAAAACTGGTTTCCTGTGCCCAGAGCTTTTGGTAACCCTAGGAAGTTTGAGGAACTTAGAAGTCTAAAAACTCTCCGTTATGGGCCGCTGAGATGGCTCAGCGGCGTAAGCGCCTGCTGGTGCGTGAGGTCCTGAGGTCAACCCCCAGTACCCACCAAAAAATAAGTAAATAAATAAATTAAATAAAAATAAAAAAATAAAAACTCTCCGTTAGAAAGGAATGAGAAGATCTGGGTTGGAACCATGGCGTCGTTTGGATCTGGAAGGTCCCCCACAGCTCGTGTGTGCAAGGCTGGGTCCCAGCGCAGTAGTGTTCAGAGGTGGGGTTGAAAGGGGGACTTAGTCTGGAGGGCTCGACTTCAGCAGTGGGTTAATGCATGATGGAGCTTCACTTGATGGCATTAGGGAGGAGATGACAGGAACACGAAGTGAGGCCTAGTTGAAGGGAGTGGGTCACGGAGGTGTGTGCTTGGGGAATGTATCTTGTCCCCAGTACCCCTCCCCACCTTGGCTCCATCCCCTTTCTCCATGACTGTTTGTGCCTCACCACAGGCCTAAAAGCAATGGACCCCACTGACCATGGACTGAACCCTCTGAAACCATGACCCAAAGTAAACCTTTCCTCCTTTAAGTTGTTTTTCTCAGGTGTTTTGTCACAGTGATGGAAAACTAACCAATACAAATCATATGTGGCCATTTTCCAGTTGATTAATCCAGGCAAGTCTTTTGACCACTCTGAGTCACAGTTCCTTGGATCTTCATTCACGCAGCCTAGTTATTGGGCATCTTGTATGTGTTTACCAGGGAGCTAAATGGACCCTGGGAAACAATGGTAAATAAAACCAGGCACAGGCCTTTTCTACAGAATTTACAATTTCCTCTGTGAAAAGGCACACAAACACTGAGAAAATTGGATACCCACATGCGTAAGAAGAATGGCAGAACCCCATCTCACACCAGAAACACAAATGACCCAAAAGGCATTAAAAGCCAGGCAGTTCAAGGCCAGCCTGAACTGCACAGTGAGACCCTGTCTCAGAAAAAAGCCAAACTGCACCTAAGACCTAACTGAGCTAAAGCTATTAGATTTTAGAAGAAAATGTAGGTATAAATCTTTGTGATCATGAATTAGGCGATGGCTTGTTAGCACTGATACCAAATATACAGTCAACAAAACAAAAAATTCATGAATCAGTTAGGAGTCTATATTTAAAATTTATAAAGGACTCTTACAACTTAGTAATACAAAGGTGCAAGCCAGGTGTGGTGGCCCATGCCTGTAATCCCAGCACTAGGGAGGCTGAAGCAGAAGGATCACCGTGACTTTGAGGCCAGCCTGAGCTACACAGTGAGGCCCTGTCTCAAAAAACCAAACACTAAAAAACAAAACAAAACAAATACAAAGGCAAAGGAATCAATATTAAAATGGGCAGAGAATTTGAATAAACATTTCTCCAAAGATATGCAAATGGACAACAATATGAAAAGATGCCCAACAGCACTAACCCTCAGGGAATGCACAGACACATCCACACCTCAATGAGCTGCCACTCTGACGACCAGAAGGAAAAAGACCTGCTAGGCCAGCATGCTGTATGGGAGGCTGAGGCAGGAAGATCGGAAGCTCAAACTCAGCCTGGGCAGTGTAGCGCCCAGACTTATGAAGATTCTGTCTCAAAAAATAAAAAAGGAAACAAAAAACGATTAAAAAAAGGATAAAATGGAAACAAAGCTTTGTAAATAGGGAGGAGAAGAGGGATTGAAGGGAGGAGCAGGGATTGGGAAAAAAAAGAGGAATCAAAATATATCATGTATGGGAACAAATTCCCTATGATGAATATGATCATTATGTATACCTAAAATGTACCAATAAACTTAATTAAAAAAAAAAAAAGGTTGGGGGTACAGCTCAGCATGAAGCCTGGGTTCAGTTCTCAGTTCCAAAACAAAACAATCATGATGATGGTTGCACCACTCTATAAGTAAAATACAAAACATTTCATTGTTGATTTTAAAAGCGTGAATTATACCTGGGCATGGAGCCACACACCCGTAATCCCAGCACTCTGGGAGGCTGAGGCAGGAGGATCACAAGTTCAAGCCCAGCCCAGGCAACTTAGTGACTTAGGGAGATCCCATCTCAAACACAAACGTAGAAAAGGTCTGAGAATGTAGCTCAGTGCAAAGGCCCTGGGTTCAAGCCCCAGTAACAATGTTTTTTTGTTTGTTTGTTTGTTTTGGTGGGTACCGGGGGGTCGACCTCAGGACCTCGCGCGCCAGCAGGCGCCCGTGCCGCTGAGCGATATCACCGGCCCCTTTTTCGTATGTGGGATCCGGGAGTCGAACTCGGGCCCTCGTGCTTGCCGGGCAGGCGCTTAAGCCGCTGAGCCATCTCACCGGCCCAGTAACAATGTTTTTAAGTGAACTGTGAGCTGGGCCCCGAGCACTGGGGTGCACACCCACAATCCTAGCTGCTCAGGAGGCTGAGGAGGGAAAGGGTCTCGATTTCGAGGCTGGTCTGGGCACCACCAAGACCTTGTCCCAAAAGCAAAAACTAGAAATTACAAAAGGTGAACTACATCTCAATAAAGCCGTTATTAAAAAGTAGTAATAGGGCCGGTGAGATGGCTCAGCGGCATAAGCGCCTGCCCGGCAAGCGCAAGGGCCCGAGTTCGACTCCCGGAACCCACATACGAAAAAGGGGCCGGTGATATCGCTCAGTGGCACGGGCGCCTGATGGCGCGCGAGGTCCTGAGGTCGACCCCGGTACCCACACAAAAAAAAAAAAAGTAGTAATAAGTTTAACAGATATTTGTACACTCATATTCATAGCAGCATTTTTATTTTTATTTTTATTTTTATTTATCTATTTTTTGAGACAGGGACTTGCTATGTAGCCCAGGCTGGCCTCAAACTCATGCGATCTTCCTGCCTCAGCCTCTGGAGTCTGGGATCAAGGATACATGCCACCACACCTGGCTTCAGAAGCATTATTTACAGTTGCTAAAAGGTGGAAGTGATGTGTGTCCCTCAATGATGGGTAAACAAAAGAACTCACTCACACATACACAAACACACATACACACATGAGTGCGTGCGCACACACATGCACATGCTGAAATATCATTCAGCCTGAAAAAAGGAGATTTGGACACTTGCTACAACATAGATACAATTTGAAAGCATTATTTTAAGTGAAATAAAATCTACTCACTCTTTTTTGTGTGTGTGTACCGGGGGTCGACCTCAGGACCTCACGCGCCGGTGCCACTGAGTGATATCACTGGCCCTTTTTTCGTATGTGGGTTCTAGGGGTCAAACTCGGGCCCTCGTGCTTGCCAGGCAGGCGCTTACGCTGCTGAGCCATCTCACCGGCCCCTCCACTCACTCTTGAGAGGAGCATAGTTCAATTCCTAGGGACAGAGAGCAGACCGCTGGCTGTCGGCAGCTGAGGAGCGGGGAGGAGGTTTTGGCTGTTAGAACAGAGCATTGACTTAGGGAGATGAGAAAAGCTTATGAGGTGGATGCGGTGATGGTCGCACAACAATGTGGGTAAACTTAATGCCACTTAAAAATATTAAAATGGCCAGGTGCAGTGGCACACGCCTGTAATCCCAGTACTCAGGAGGGTGAGGCAGGAAGATCACTGTGAGTTTGAGGCCAGCCTGGGCTACTTAGCAAGACAGTCTCCAGAAAACAAAAACAATAACAACAAAAGGTTAAAATGTAAGTCTTTTCTTTTTTTTGAGACAGGATCTCACTATGTAGTTTAGGCTGAACTTAAACTCACTTTGTAGCCCAGGCTGGCCTGGAACTTGCAGTGATCTTCCTGCCTCAGCCTCCCGAGTGCTGGGATTACAGGTGTGCACTACCACGCCCGGCTGAAATGTAAACCTTACATATACTTTATCACAATTTTTTAGAAAGACGTCATAGTTCTTAGCTCATAGGGTCCCCATGGGCCTGAAGGAGGTGAGTATTGAAAGGATGGCCAAGCGAGTGACAGCGTTTATAAACCAGGCCTGGACAGGGCTGGAGATGGTGTGTGGGGGGGCAATGTTCTACTTTAATTCATTTATCTAGTGTTTAGTTTTTTCCCGACTGATGTACTTTTTTTTTTAATGGTGCTGGGGATTGAACCCAGGGCCTTCACTCGGAGCTGCATCCCTGCCTCCTTTCTGCCTTTGTTTTGACACAGGGTCTTGCTTAGTCTCCATGCTGCCCTGGCTGAGCTGGAGGTGGGATCCTGCTGCCTCAGCCTCCCAGGGTGCCAGGTCTACAGGCATGGGCCGGAGGCCGGCTCCAGCTGGGGAGCTTTTGTAATTTGGGAAAGTGAAGGGATGGAAGCTGGTTATGTTCCTGTGCCACTGTTTTGTTTACGACTCAGCGTCCAGAGAAAAGTGCAGGAGGCTTAGGATCAACATTCTATCCCTGGCCTGCATGTAACCTTCAGTGTTTGTGTCTTTATGCGTGTCTTTTTCCAGATTGCTAAGCTTTGCTTACCTTTCCTCCCCTCCACCCTCAATTTACTTGAGTCTGTTAGTCACATCTTCAGCTCCCAGCCCGACCACCGGGTCCTCTCTTCTTGCCCTCAGAAAGTCTCCAGCTGCAGACAGAGCCCAGCTCACCCTGCCCAGGGCCCCAGAACTCCTCTTGAGCATTTTTACCTGATTTCCTACACTGAAATCTTCCCTGAAGTCTGATTATTCAGTTCCTGTCTTCGCAGCTTTCCAGGAGGTCAGGGCTGGCTCAGGGCCCACCGGCCAGAAGTCGGCTTCCTGGGCTGCCTGGCTGGAGCCCAGACAGCTGACGTCGCCTGGTCCAGATGGCGGAAGCTGTTGCCCAACCCGAGATCGATGCCAACCACCCGTTCTCTGCCCTCTCCCTGGGCACCAGAAGCATCTTCCCAGGCAGGAGGCAGCTGAGAGCGAGGAGCGCCCGGCCTTCTTCCCACGGCGTGTGCAGCACCAGGCCGGCCGCGCGATGAGCCGGCGACGATGCGGCCGAGCACTGGACTCCGTGTCGGAGGCCGAGAGTCTGAGCAGGAGCCCTGCTGCAGGCTCGCTTCTGACCTCTGACAAACCACTGGTTTCTCTGGGAGATTTTAAAAACTATGAATAATAATACTTACCTCACAGACGCTATTATTATACAGTTGCGCCCACAGGCTCCATTACTGAAAGACTGGGGTGAGGTCATCTATGTGAAAGGGTTCAGAAGCCTGAAGCAGATGTGATGCAAAGTCTGCCTCTGTAGGAGCCCGGCTGAGAGAGCCCGGTCCTGGGCAGGCAGAGCGGACGGTGGCTGCAGGCTGACGGGAGGGAGGGAGGGAGGCAGGTGGCTGGCGCTGGGTGAAGGTGGCCCTGCCAATGTCCAGCCCTGTGGCTGGGAGACATGACTTACCCTCATGTGCCCAGCGGTTACCCATGGTCTAGATGGGGGCAATGAAAATACTTGTGTCTTGCTGAGCGTGGTGTGTATGCCTGTAATCCCAGCAGGATCACCAAGAGTTTGAGGCCAGCCTGGGCTACATAGTGAGACCTTGTCTCAAAAAAATCCAAAAGAGAGGGGGTGTTGGGGAGAGCAGAGTGCTAGCCCTAGTATGTGCAAGCTCCTGGGTTCAATCCCTAACACCACAAAAAACAAAAACAAACACACAAACAAACCCTGTGCTTGGTCAAAATAGATTAAAGATTTAAACGTAAGCTATGAAACTACTAGAAGAAAACATAGGTGAAAATTTCAGGATATTAGAATTGGAAAAGATTTTTTGGACAAATGCCAAAAGCAAAAATAATAAAATGGGGTTACATCAAACTAAAAACCTTCCATCAGCAAGGGAAACAATTCAGAGCAAGAAGACAAGCAACAGACGGGCCGGTGAGATGGCTCAGCGGCTTAAGCGCCTGCCCGGCAAGCGCGAGGGCCCGAGTTCGACTCCTGGATCCCACATACGAAAAAGGGGCCGGTGATATCGCTCAGCGGCACGGGCGCCTGCTGGCGCGCGAGGTCCTGAGGTCGACCCCCCGGTACCCACAAAAAAAAAAAAAAAAAAAAAAGAAGACAAGCAACAGAGAGGAAGAAAATAGATGCAAGCTATATGTCCGACAAGGAGTTAACATCCAGAATATATAAGGAACTCAGTAGCAAAATCAAAACCGGAACAAAACACAGCCTGATTTAAGAATGGACGTGATCACTGAGTAGACATATCTCGAATGGTGAACAGGTCCATGAAAAAATGCTCAACATCATTAATCATCAGGGAAATGCAAGTCCAAGCCACAGGGAGACACCCCTCACCCCAGTGAGAATGTTATAATCCAAAAGGACCTGAGATAGCAAGTCCTGGCAAGGGTGTAGAGGAAGAAGGAAGCCTTGGGCACTGGCGGTGAGAACGTAAGTTTGCAGAGTCACTTCGGAATACGGTGGTAAAGTTCCTCCTATTAACTAAAAATAGAAAGCTAGGCATGGTGCCACGTACCCAGCACTGGGAAGGCTGATGCATGAGTAGCAAGAGTTCAAGGAAAGCCTGGACTACATACCAAGACTCTGTTTTTTGGGGTTTTTTTGTGTGTGTGGGTACTGGGAGTCAACCTCAGGACCTTGCATGCCAGCAGGAGCTGAGTGATATCACCGGCCCTTTTTCCGTATGTGGGTCCCAGGAGTCGAACTCAGGACCTCGTGCTTGCCAGGCAGGCACTTATGCCGCTGACGAGACTCTGTTTCTAAAAAAAAGGAAGGAAAGAAGGAAGCAAGAAGGAAGGAAGGAACGAAGGAAAAAGAAAAGAAAGAAAGAAAAAGAGAAAGAAAGAGAAAGAAAGAAAGAAAGAAAGAAAGAAAGAAAGAAAGAAAGAAAGAAAGAAAGAAAGAAAGAAAAGGAAGGAAGAGAAAGAAAGAAAGATTAAAACTAGAGCCACTATATGATTCAGCAATCCTGCTACTGGGTATTCAAAAGAAATTAAATCAGTGTGTTGAAGAGAAATCTGTATTCCTGTGTTTATTTTGCACTTTTCAGGGTAACCAAGAAATAGAAATAACTCAAGCATCCATCAACGGAAGCATGGATAGAGGCAGTGGGTGCATCTACACCCTGGAAAACCCTTCAGGCATTAAAAAGATGAAATCCTGCCGTACTAGATAATACGAATGAAGCTGGAGATGGTGGTGCTGAGTGAATCAGCCGGACACAGAAAGACAACACTGCACCAGCTCACTTAGGTGGAATCTAAAACTGCTGCTCTCACAGAGGAGGCACACTGATTACCAGGCGGGGGAGACAGGGAGGGTGGATGGGGTACCGTCGATCGATGGGGACTGAAATTCTGGTGCATTTCTGCACAGTGAATGAGTATAGATAACAATAATGCACTGTGTGTTGCAAAAAGAGAGGATTTTGTTTTCATTATACTGGGGATTGAACGCAGGGCCTTCTCACTGAGCTCCCACAACCTCGGCCCTTTCCTATTGTTTATCCCGAGATAGGGTCTTGCTAAGTCACTAAGTTGCCCAGGCTGCGCTCATGATCTTCCTGTCTCAGCCTCCCAGAGGGCTGGGAGTACAGGCATGTGCCACCAGGCCCAGCAGGAAAAAAGCATTTTGAACGTTTTAGAAAAAGAGAAAGAGGGGAGGGGAGGGAGCCGCCTGGGTGGCACAAGCCTGCATCCGGGAGGCTGAGACATGGGGATTAAGGATCGAGTCTAGTAAGTTAGGGAAACTCTACCTCAAAAATAAAAAAGGCTTAAGGATGTTGCTGAGTGTGAAGGCTCTGGGTTCAATCTTCAGTACTTAGGGGGAGGGAGGGAGGGAGAGACAGACAGACAATGTCCACATCACAGGTCGGTGGGGAGGGCGAGTGAGCCACCCTGTGTGCAGCACATAAAACAGCGTCACTCATGGGCAGGGCAGGGGTGTCCTCCCAGGGCCTTCGGTCCACTCTGCAGGCCAGGGCTGGGCGTTCAGCCCACTCCCAGGAGCCCCACGCAAAGGGATGCCGCCCGACGCCGTCCACACAGCAGGCAGAGCAACGCCCCTAAGATCTGAACGAGTGACTTCCCCGGTGAGCCGGCCACGGGGCCACGGGAGGCCGCGCATCTATACCCGATGTCTGGGCCTCTGCTTTGGCCCAGTCCCGCCTGGTCCCCGCCACCCACGCCCGGGCTGCAGCATCCCCAAGGCACGGCTGCTCGTCCCCAGCTGCCCTCGGCCTGCTGACGCCCTGTCCCGGACTCGGCCACCAGAGCTGAGGCCTGGCTCCCCATCTCCTCCGCTAATTCCTCGAGGGTGCTTCTGTCACTGCCCAGGGCAGATGGATGAAAGCCCCGGAGGTGGACAGCAGGAAGACGATGGCCGGAAGTGCTGATGGCCAAGCCTGTCTGTTCCCCTAGGACCAGGGATGACATGAGGGTGGGGTTTCCATTCACCCCAGGTGGAGGGAGGTTTGCTTGTTGGTTTGTTTCTTTTGTTTTTGTTTTGTTTTGTGGTAATGCGGGTCAAACCCAGGGCCTTCACTCTAAGCTACATCCCCAGCCCTGTCTTTATATTTATTTTTATTTTTTATTTTTTATTAGATTTTATTGGTATATTTTAGATATACATAATGATCACATTCATGATAGAGAATTTGTACCTGTACATGATTTTATTTTTATTTTGAGTCAGGGTCTTACTAAATTGCTAAATTGCCCAAGCTGGGCTCAAACCTGAGATCCTCCTGCCTCAGAATGCTGGGGACACTTGGATAGAAAGAGCCCATATTGTCAAAATGGCTACACTTCCAAAACTTATAGACAGATTTAACACAATCCCAATCAAAATTCCAACAGCATTCTTCGCACAACTACAAAAAACAATCCAAGAATTCATATGGAACCAAAGGAGACTCAAAATAGCAAAAGCAATCCTGGGAAACAAGAGCAAAGCTGGAGACATCACAATCCTGAATTTCGAGTTATATTATAAAGCTACAGTGATAAATAAATAAATAATAAATCAAACAAAAACAGCAGCCTGCTACTGGCACAAAAACAGACACATGGTTCCATGGAACGGAACAGAGGATGCAGAACCAACCCCGGGCACATTCAGCCATCTGATCTTTGACAAAGGGACCAAAAACACTCTCTGGAGGAAAGTTAGCCTCTTTACCAGATGGGGCTGGGAGAGCCGGCCATGAAGATTGAATCTAGGCCCACATCTATCACCATGTACTAAACTAAAATCAAAATGGTTCAAACATCTAAATGTTAAGATGGAAATACTTAATCTGCTGGAAGATAAAATAGGTAAAATCCTTGAAGATATAGGCATAGGCAAGCAGTTTCTGAACAGAACCCTAATTACACAAGAAATAACATCAAGGATCAACAAATGGGATCACATTAAATTAAAAACTTCTCCACAGCAAGGGAAACCACCAACTGAGTAAAGAGACAACCTCCAGAATGGAAAAAAATTTTGCCAGCTACTCCTTGGACAGAGGACTAAAATCTAGAATACATAAAGAACTCAAAAATTTAGATGCCCCTAAATAAGACCTGATCAAAAAATTGGCAACTGAAATGAATAGACACTTCTCAGAAGAAGGACAAAAGGCCTATAAATACATGAAACAATGTTTACCATCACTGTCCACATGTGCGACAAATGGTGTGCATCTGGAATGTAGAAGGCACTCTCAAAACCCAGCAGCAGCGCCTGCCCAGCAAGCGCAAGGTCCTGAGTTCGACTCCCGGAACCCACATAAAAGGAAAGAAAGGGCCGGTGATATCGCTCAGTGGTACAAGCGCCTGCTCAGCAATGTGAGGTCCTGAGGTCAACTCCTCATACCCACATTAAAAAAAAAAAAAAAAAAAAAAAAAAAAACAGCAGCAAGAAAGCAAACAACCTGATTTAAAAACAGGCTAATGCCAGGCATGATGGTGTGCACCCATGGTCCCAGCTACTTGGGAAGCTGAGGCAGAAGGGCTGCTTCAGCCTAGGAGTTATAAAACCACTGGGAAACAGAGTGAGAGCCCGGCACTCAAAAAAAAAAGAGCAGAAGACTTGAATAGACATTCTACCACGGAAGATCTGAGCAGGGCGAGGAAGTACATAAAAAGATGCCAGACATCACCAGCCATCAGGAAACGCACATTAACCCACGGTGATTGCCACGACAGATTTGTTAAGATGGGCACAGTGAAAATACCCCAGGACAACCAAACATTAGAGCAACCAGAACCCCAACATTGCTGGGGAAAGACAAACAGTACAGCTCTTCTCGCCATAGCTTGGCAGTGTTT
This sequence comes from Erethizon dorsatum, assembly GCA_028451465.1. Lineage (NCBI taxonomy): Eukaryota > Metazoa > Chordata > Mammalia > Rodentia > Erethizontidae > Erethizon > Erethizon dorsatum. The sequence goes on from CM051822.1 coordinate 167,622,626, forward strand.
TATAAACATTCGTTTGTTTTGTTTGGTTCTTCGCCCTGAGCTACATCCCCAGCCCTTTTTCTTTTTTATTTTGAGACAGAGTCTCGCTAAATTGCTGAAGTTGGGCTCACTCTTGGAATATTCCTGCCTCAGCCTCCCCGAGTGCTGGGATTACAGGTCTGTACCACCAGACACCGCAGCGTACACTTCCTGCAGGACCGGCTTAGTCGCTTTCTCGAAGCTGGGACTCAGTACCTGACGCCACCAGATTGAGGAGGAGAGGTTTATTTTGGCTCCCATCTCAGTCCCAGTCATGGCTGAACCGCTGATGCCGTGAGGACCAGGAGCAGGGAGCAGGGGGACCTGAGGCCCCTCCTCGACCTCTCGTGCAGACTTGCTCCCAACGGGGTAGCCAGGCCACAGGCCCGGCCTATGAGGGCCCGGGCTTCACACCTCGGTATAAACCACAGCCCTGTGCGCATCTCCTGAGAGAGGTAAAACTATGTTCACGTAAAAACCTGAGCGCTACATGCTCACAGCAGCCTCGTGCGTTATTGCCAAAAAGTGCACTGAAGTGAACCGTGGACCCTTTAAACTGTCCGTACCATGGAATACTATCCACCCCCAGAAAGAACCCCAAATTGACAAATGCGACAACCTGAACGATCCTCGGGGGCATTATGCTGGGTGAAAAAAAATCCGCCTCAGGTTGCACACGTGATTCTGTCTATGTGACTTGGGTGGGTGTCAAGACAGGGTCGCACTGCACAGCCCAGGCTGGGCTGGAACCCATGGCGATCTTCCCGACTCAGCCTCCAGAGTGCCGGGATTACAGGTGTGCGCCACCAAGCCCGGCCTAAAAACTGTATTTAAAAAGAAACATCCGACCCTTTCACAGCAGAGAGACGTTCCAGAACGTTCCGGAGGAGCTGGTCAAGGCGCTGCCTGGCCCGCGCTGCCCCACACCGGCACCAGGGCCACGCGAGCCCCTCCAGGTCGTGGCGAGGCGGCGGCGGGGTAGCGAGCGCGCCTACCAGGCGAGGCGCACTGCAGGCCGGAGCCCCGGCCTCCTCTCGGCCGCCCCGTCCCTCCCGGCCGCCCAGGCCTGGGTCACGCGCTCTGCCTCCTGGAAAACAGCTCCCAGCTGTCCCAGAGTTGAGGAATTTAGCAATCAGCTGAGTTGATTGTTGCTGTCACTTGAAATTTTTAAGTACATTTTTATAATACAAAAGACATCTGTTCGATGGTTTTTAAAAAACTGAGTTAAAAACAAAATGAAGCAGAGCCAGTCCTGCTCCCAGAAGCTGTAATGGTCCCGCTCTTCCTCAGTCTAGGATCAGGGACGCGAGCGTGGGTCCGCGGGACCGCCCTGTGACTGCGGTCGCTCAGCAGCCCTCCGTTTACAGAGTGTGTCCTCTTTCCCTCGCGTCCGGCCTGGCCTCGGCCTCCATCCCGGCCGCAGCTCGGGGCGCCCTCCGCCCGCTCCCTGCCCGCCGGGAGCCCTGAACGCGACCACGCAGCTGCCCTGACTTTCTAATCATCCAAGCCAGGGACCGGCGAAGCCAGCAGAGGGACAAAGAAAAAGCAGAAGGGAGCTCTGAAGATAATTTGGTATCTGAAGAGGCGGAGGAGGAGGAGGAGGAGGTGACACTAAAACAGTGCCGCCCGGGGGCCGGGGACTCGGCTCTGCGGTTGAACACGTGCCCAGCTTGGGCGAAGGCCTGGCTTCCCCAAGTGCAGGAAAAAGAAAAAAAACCTCATGTTCCTACGAAAGCCACGTGCCTCTAGCAGGTCCCCAGCGCTGCTTTGGGTTTCAGAGCAGCGATTCCTGAGACACCCAGTACGATTCCCAGCGCTCGGCACCGTCTGGCCGGCCTTGGGCTAGCGGGCCCCTGGCCCCCGCGCTCAGTCCCGTCTGGGGCCGCTCTGGAGCAGACCCGGGTCTCCGCAGGTCCTGCCTCTTTCTCTGGGTCTCTAGAGGCCCAAGCATCACCGGGGTAGCCCGCTGCCCTCAGCGCCCCCTCGCAGGCTTCCTGGCCCCAGAGGGGTTCGTCCAGCACCTTCCCAAACTGGAGCTGTCCCTCCGCAGGTCCCCGCAGCCCGGTCCCTCCTGCTGCTTCCAAAGCACACAAAAGGCCGAACCTGCAGGGTCAGGAAACAACCGCAAGGAAACAAGTCCTAGCTTCTCGTGGAGAGGGAGTAGAACTCTTCTGCTCTACCTTAATTCTCAATGGGCTACTGTTGCATTAAATGCATAATAAATTGGCCTTCTGTGTATGCTGTCCAATGGTTGCCTAGGCAGCTGTCCCAGCGCACACCTATCATCCCTGCACTCTGGGAGGCTGAGGCAGGAGGGCTGAAAGTTTGAGCCCAGCCTGGACAATTTAGTGACTTAGTGAGACCCTGTCTCAAAAAAAAAAATATATATATATATGTATATATATATACATGTACATATGTTTATATATATGTGATTGCCGGAGGGTGTAAATGGGAAAAGCAACTCTGACTCCAGCAGCTTCCCCAGCCTCACGCTCCCCACACAGACGCGGCCCGCGAGCCCGAGAGGCGCGGCCGCCAGCTCCTCGGCGTGGACGCCGCTGCGCGCCGGCCCTGAACACCGGACACCGCGTCTCAGGTCGCGCGGTGGAGGACTCAGCCCAAGGCCGCCGCCAGCCTTGCGTGCTGGTCCGCGGGGCGGGACGCAGGGCCCCACTTCTATGCCTCCGGGGCCGCCAGGGCTTCCCGCCCGTGCGTGGGCCCCGCCGGCGCTGAGGCAGAGCCCCGGCCGCCGCCTCCCGCGCAGCCGCGAGCCCGACGCCGAGACGCAGGCGCGCGATGCGGAGGCGCGCGGCGCTACGGGCGAGGCCTGGGGCCTGGGGTCTCGCGCCTGCGCGGTGCCGCCCCTGCGTCGCGTGGTGCAGCGGCCCCACTCTGACCTGTTCATTTATGGGGACCGCGGCGCACAGGCGCTGTGGAGACAGCCACGCTGCTGTGTGGCTGCACAAAGAAGGGCGGGCGCTCTGAGGGGACAGGCCGGTGGTCACTCGGCACGGCGTGTGCCACGCCCTGGCACGAGCCCCTGCGCTGCAAAACCAAAGCAAACCAAAGAAGCCCGGAACAGCAGGGCGCGGCCGGCTGGACCCTCCTCGTCCCTTCCGCGCTGCCCTAACCCTCGGCCGGGCAGAGCGAGGCCCGAGGGCGGATCGGAGCCTCTGTGCCTGCCCCGGGAAGGGAAATCCAGTTTCTGCCGCCTCCTCCAGGAGATAAAGGAGCAGGCAGGGGGAGGGAGCGGAGAGGCCTCTTTCCGAAGAGCCTGACAGTGCAGAAAAGAGCCAGGGGCAAAGGCCGGGAGCTGAGGCTAAGTACGGGGCCAGAAAGTGTCATCTCACTGCTGTCACCTTGTCCTGCTGGGAAGGTCGCAGTGCGGGAACAGTGAATAACCAGCCACGGGCCCTTGCCTGAGGGGAGACCTCAGAGCAGAGGGAATTGAAGGAAAGGAACACACAGGAGCCTCCTGAGAGTTCTGTCCGTGTTAGACAACAAGGTACATAAGCTGCCGAGAAACGGAGGACAACTCAGACCAGGTGACAGCTGCAGAGCAGCCAGCAACAAAAGCTAACAGCAGCCGGGCGCGGTGGCGCACCCCTGTAATCCCAGCACTCGGGAGGCTGAGGCAGGAGGATCGCAGAGAGTTTGAGGCCAGCCTGGGCTACATAGTGAGTTCAAGACCAGCCTGAACTACATAGTGAGACCCTGTCTCAAAAAACAAAAGGGGGGACCCGGGTGCCATAGGAACAAGGTCAGAGGACTCAACATGGGGTGGCTCTCAGGGTCTGCCTTCCTTAGAAACTGACGTTTAAACAGACTTGAAGGCATCAGCCAGGAGCAGGGGTATAGCCCAAAGGTAGAGTGCTTGCCTAGCCTGCGTGAGGCCTTAAGTGTGATCAGGAGGAGGAGGAGGAGGGGGAAGGGGAGGAAGGGAGAAGAGGAGGAGGAGGAAAGGGAAGAGGGAGGGAGAGAACCAAAACACACAGATATCATAATGGAGGTGGAAGGTGGTGGGGACAGAGGAGGAAGCCGAGGGTATTGCTTACCAGGCAAGGGAGAGCAAGGCCCATCGAGAACTGACTTCTGGCAGGGTGCGGTTGGCACCTGCCTGTATTTGCGGCTACTCAGGAGGCTGAAGCAGGAGGACTTCCAGGTTGGGGCCAGCCTGGGCAATTTAGCAAGGCCTTGTCTCAAAACAAAAAAGGGGTAGGTGGGCCGGTGAGATGGCTCAGCGGCGTAAGCGCCTGCCTTGCAAGCGCGAGGGCCCGAGTTCGACTCCCGGATCCCACATACGAAAAAGGGGCCGGTGATATCGCTCAGCGGCACGGGTGCCTGTTGGCGCGCGAGGTCCTGAGGTCGACCCCCCGGTACCCACAAAAAAAAAAAAAAAGGGGTAGGGGCTGGCTGTGTAGCTCAGTGGTACCATGCAAGGCCCTGGGCTCAACCTCCCAATACCGTTAACCTCCCCCTAGAAAGGAGTTCAGTGGGCCTGCTGACACAGAAGCTGAACGGTTGGATACAGGTCAAAAAGGAGGGAGTTCACCAACAACGCAGGGAACGAGCTCTGGTTCCTGGTTCACACAGGAGGCTGTGAATTCCATGGTCCCCTCTGGACTTGGTTCTCAAGGCAGCGTCCACAAGATCATGTGACATCGAGCTGGACTTGAGTCGAAGGTGGGATCCCCGCACTCACTTGTGGCTGCACAGTTTTTCCTGACAGAAACTGGGCAAGAGTGGCCCAGGAAAGGCCTGGGGAGCGGAGCGCTCGGAACTCAGCTGTGCCCCCTAAGACGCTTCTGCTTCCGCTGACGCCTCGCCCCTGGTGTGACTGTGTGTGGAGAAGGGGCCCCTGGGTAATTAAGGTTAAACGCGGTCCTGGGGGTCCTGACCTGGTGGGACTGGGTCCCTACTCAAGGAGAAGGGCGACCTCTCTGCTGCACACCCAGAGCCCACTGAGCAGCCAGGAGCTGGTGGCAACTACAGCCAAGAGACAGACGAAGCCTGGGGACAAAGCCCACCTCGCCAGCAGAGACATAAATTTCTGCTGTGAAGCCATCCGCTCTGCGCTCTCTGGTTATGCGGCCTGAGCAGCTGAATACACCATATTAAGAATGTGTTTTGTTTCTTTCTGCCATACTGGGGATTGAACTCAGGGCCTTCGCACTGAGCTACATTCTCAGCCCTTTTTTTTATGTTTTATTTTTTGAAACAGGGTCTTGCTCAGTCACTAACTCAAACTTGCGATCCTCCTGCCTCAGCCCCCCAGAGTGCTGGAATTACAGGTGGGTACCACCACGGCCAACATGAATTTTGAGCATATTCCAGAAAGCCTCGCAGGAACCCACTGGAGAGTTAGGCCAGGGGAAGACGCGCTCCCGCGCCCCGCGGCGGAGGCTCAGGCTGGCTGCAGTGTGGAAGGGACGGAAGCATACCAAGACTGAAGGAGGGAGGTGAGAGAGGAGAAGGTGGGCAGCCAGCCTGAAGGTGGGGGAGGCTTGGGATGCAGCGACGCAGAGAAGAGGAAGATGTCGCCGCTGGAGAGACTGTTAGCTTAGAGGCCAAGTCCATGGGGATTAACAGAATGGGTGGGAGAGGAAGGGAAGACCCCAGAGGTCCGGAAGGTCCCTTGGGAAGAGCACTGGGCTGGGAGTCCAAGGGCCGAGGTACAAATGTCAAATCCGCCACCCATAAATCACCCAAGGCTTTGGCCAAGCCATCTCCCCACCCTGACTGCTTTAGCAGCTCCTCCTTACTGGAACAGGTCGGACCCAATCGTGTGACCCTGATTCTGTGACAAAGTAAAGCAATGGCGTCAGCTCCTGGACGCTTCCTCTGCCCTGACAAAGGTCCTGGAAGGTGCGCTGGGTGCTTTTTCACTATCTGTCTCCATCAAAAGACTAAGCACTCATCAAGGGCACCAACTGGGCTTCTCGCTCAGCATCTTGCACCCGGAGCCGGCCCAGTGGTGGCTGATTAGCTGTGTTTGTTAAACTGATGGCTTTAAACCCCGAGAGCCCAGGCCAAGGGTTCCATAGGAAGCACCTCGCTGGGATGCGCTGAGGGTTTTCTGTAACAACAGGCACCGTGGAGGGCGCTAGTGCCACAGAAGGTCACCGGGTTGGGTCTGTGAGGTCCCTGAGGCTGAAATGAACCGACCCCACCCTTTTCAAATAAGTTTGCAGGTTTGCTGACTCCCGTCACAGACAAAGAATTTTCGGGATGCATCTGCAAAAGAGACGGGAAAAGGTTTATTAGAGACCAAGACATAGGATGCCCTCAAAGGATGGAGCCAGTGCTCAGAGAAATGAGACAGAGGGATGCAGTTTGAGGCGTCTTCGGGATGGGTGACCGGGACACGCGTTCTCACTGCCCCTCAGGCACGTGCTAGGGCAGCCTCCACGAAAAAGCTCGTCTTGAAACTGCAGTCTTTGTTAAAATACAATCTTGAAGTCTCCATTTTCTTGTCTCTTTTTATCTACTTTGTATTTCTCTTGTCCTATCCCCAGAATGCCCCAGAAAGCCAGTCCCAACCTCACGTCAAGTCAAGTAGCTAAGACAGACACGAAGCCCAAGGACACAAATGGTCACTCATCGATGGCTGTGGGAGGAGCTGCGGGGAGAAATGCCCAGCCTGTGAGCGTTGGAGGAGACCCGCTTGGGGAGGGGGAGGTGTCCCTGGAAGGACCTTGAGGACAGGAATGAGCTGGTTTCCTCCCAGAGGCGAGGGGCGAGGCCAGCAGAGAGCGTGTCAGGTGCAGGGAAGGGACAAGGAAATCCTCCAGAAAGGCAGGGCCGTGGAAGGATGGGTGCTCTTGTATTTCTTTGTATACATTTTCCATTTTGCAAATTTTCCACAAGCATTTTTAACCAACAGAAGGGGGGAAGCGTTATTAGTTTAAACAAAGTAATAGAGGATGTGGGGAGAGAGGGTGTCCTAGGGAGAGCGTGCATTCCAGAGGGGTTGCTAACCTAAGCGCTGAGTAATTCCTGCATGGTGGGAGCAACGGCCCTTTGGTGGGGCGGGAGCAAAGCTCCGGGGTGACTCACACAGGATGCAGTTGAGGCCTGTGAAGGAGAAGGCACAGAGCTACTCCAGAGACACTGTGAGGGAGAAGTGCACGTTCAGAGAGGGGAGGGGAGGAGGAAACCAGAGACAGAGGCCGGCTAAGAAGTCCCTGCTTCAGCCAAGTGTGGTGGCGCACACCTGGAATCCCAGCAGTCAGGAGGCCGAAGCAGGAGGACTGCCAAGAGTTCAAGGCCAGGCCGAACTACATAGCGAGACCCTGTCTCAAATTTTAAAAAAGTCCCTGCAGGACCGGCATGGAGGGGGGACCAGGACAGGCAGCAGCCCTTGTTACTTTCCGGGCACCAGGGGGCTAAAGAGCCCTGTGCTTCCTGCCCCACAACAGAAGTGGAAAGTGTGGTTTGATAGACCCTCCCAGGCTCTAATCTCCAAAGTAACGCTTAGCCAAGGGACATTTCTAGAGATCAAGTCAAAGATGGGGGTGCCGTGGCAAGGGACGGGCTCAGGCAGGTTTGGAAACTTGAGGCCTGATGCAAGTTTGAGATCCGGCCGCCTCCTCCTGATTGATAAGGATAAGCGGCCACACACTCCTGCTGGCCCTGACTGGTCCCCTCCCCCACCACGAAGCAGGGTCAGCCTGGGAGGTGACTGGGGGAGGGGCTGGGAATTGGCTGCTGTCCCTCTGAGCCGGACCCACAGGAACTGCTCGGTCCACTTCCCTCTTTGGGTTTCCGCCTCTCCTTGTGCGTATCAGGCTTGGATTCTGTCTGCTGTGCCCTCCCAGGCTGCCTCCCCACCTGGTGCTGCCTGCCCAGGGCCAGGACAGTGAGATCAGCAGCAGCAACTTCCTAGCTTTCTACCCAACCTGGAAGCTAAATTCAACATAAAGGTCCTGGCCCAGCCCTTGTCTGTTCCTGCAGAAAAGAAAAACAAAACCACATGAAATCTTTATATACTCACTTCATATAAACCATCAAGTGCAGGACCAGCCAGCGAGCAGCCGCAGAACCTCCATCCGCAGCCCTGTGGTTGGCCCCAGTGCTGCTGCGGGGATGGAGGGGGAGAAACAGCCCTAGTCCCGGGGAATTACATCTGCTGCTTGGAGGTAGCAAGTCCTTAATAAAAGCAGCCTCAGCCGTGACTGCTGCAGCAGATACAATTCTTGCTAGCTGAGTTATCTGGGTCGACCACTTGTCCCTGTATTCCTCAGTTTCTTTAAGTGTAATGTGGTAATGATAGCTACTTTAGGATCAAATGAGGCAGCATATGTGAAAAAACAGACCTAAAAGGAGTTTTTCCACAGTTATCTTAAGTAGTCTCCCATCCACAGTTTTGCTGAGGTTTTAGTAGCCCTTGAAAATACTGAATGGAAAATTCCAGAAGTAACAATGCCTAAGTTTTCAATCGTGATCTGTTCTGAGCAGCATGATGAAATCTTGTGCTGTCCCACCCTGCCAAAACCAGGATGTGAATCATCATTTTGTCCAGTGTATCCACGCTGTATACCCTACCTATGCAACATCGTCATGACCCCATGATCCAAGTTCCCCGGAAGCAGCCATCTTCCCTCTGACATGTTGTCACAAGGCAGTAGTAGCCTAATGTTATGTCACAATGCCTGTGTCTTTCATTTCATTTCATCACGTAGCCATGTATCATCTCAGAGCATCCAGGGAGAATGAGTACAGTTCAGTAAGGAAGAGGCCACATTCACAGCTTTTGTTACAATGTGTCATAATTAGTCTACTTCAATACAGTGACAGTTGTTAATCTCTCACTGTGCCTAACGTGTAAATTAAACATTATCACAGGGGAAAACAGCGTAGACAGGGTTTGTACCATTTCACGTTTCAAGCATCTGCTGGGGCTCACGGAATACATTCTTCTTCGCTGGGGGGGGCACTGCATTTTCCCAAGACAGAGTCCCCCCTCAGGGCTCTGCTTGTCACATGACTGGCACACGGGGGGGCCACGTATGCTCCCTGGAATCTGGGGGGGGGCTGTGACTGTTCTTGCTAACCGGGCAGAAGGAGGGTCATAAAATACAAGGGGTTGGGGCAGCTCCATGGCACAGCACACGTGAGGCCCTGGCTTTGTTTCCCAGCACCTCAGGAGAGAAAAAGGTGTACAACTCACGCCTTTCACCAACTCTGTTTCCATGCAAGAGAAACTCAGACTAGACCACGGGGAGCAGCACAGAGGCCCTCAAGCCAGTGGCCACCACCCACGGCCAGGCTTTGGGGTGAAGACGCCTTCAGATCATTCTAGAGCTGGCGTTTAGCTCCTCCAGCTGCAGCCCTGGCACAGGGTGCAGGACAAGCCATTCCCACGGGCCGTGTCCAAATCCTCACCCACGGGACCCGTGAACATGACAAAGGCTGTCTCAGGCTATAGGTCTTGGGGATTCGTTGGGCAGCATTAGGCAATCAGAGCACAGGTAACTTGAGGTCAAAGCAGAATGAGTAGCTGTAAACTGCAGCAGAATGTGCCCGAAGGAGTTGAGGTTTAGTCAGCATGGAGTGGCTTGAAGAATGGAGCACAGTGCCAGCCCTCGCTGTTAGCTCCTCATCCTGTTGTGCTGTGAAACTGTCCCCTGAAAGGCCACCAGCAACCTGAGCTGAAAAAACAAAGAAACAAAAATATGCCGACCTTTTCTTGGCACTCATTGCCCTTCAACTTCTCTGGACTCGAGTCATGACGCCATCGCCACGCCATTTGCTTTCCTGCTGATGCTCATCTGCATTTTCCACTGATCCCTCATCTCCCACCCACCTCCCCACTTCTTTCCAAATCTCGTCCCCTTGGTCCCTCCATGGCTTCCCAAGAGCTCACACCTTCCCTTTCCATCTGTGGACCCGTCTCCCGCCCTAGTATCCACTTATCTAATCGCATTCTTTCACGTGAACGCCTATCTTGTAACTCAGATTTCTCACTAGCCGTGAGCCAATTCCTTATTTCTTTGCCACGCTCAGATTCAACACTCAAAATGGGCCCTTGCTGGTGATGCTGTTTGAGCCAGGGTCCCTGTTCCCAGCTGGTACAGTTTGCAGGCCTGCTGGCCCCCAGGGGCTCACACTGGAGCTCAGCCTGCACCCCTGGCCTTGCTCCTCCCTTTTCCCATCCTGTTCCTCCAGTCTGGTGGCAGACAAGCCCTCTGCCACTGCACTACATCCCAGCCGCTGGGAGCCTTCTTGACCAGAATTCCCTGCCCCAGATCTACTTGAGATAATCCAGCCTGCAACCCCACCACGCCAGTTCACCCATCACCCTACTCTGGAGCCTGCGTCCCCAGCCCCGGCCTGCAGGTCCCCATGAGACCCGCCCTCAGTCCTAACACGCTGCCCAGCAGCTGCCCCTCCTTGATTTCGTCTTCCTCATCCCCACGGCCCTCACAGAGTCTCCTCCCACCTGGGTTGTGAAATCAGTCTCCTTTCTGACCCCCTGCTTCTTCCTGTTTTTCCTCCCTGCTCCAATATGTGCAGCACACATCAGATTAAGGTTCCTTAAATGCCTCTGACCCTGCAGCTCCCCCACTGAAAGTTCAGCGCTTCTGGTATCTTCTGGCAGGAGATAAAGGTTCTTTTGTCTGCTTTCCTGGACCCTCGCTGGGCCCTGGCTTGCCCCGAGTTTACTCAACCTTATTTGTTGGTATTTCTAATTTTCCATTCCAGTCAACTCTTTCAGAGGACAAACTATGTGCATTCCCATCACACCTACCCAAGTCTCCCCCTCCCGCGTGCCTCCTGCCCCTCTGGGGGAGGGGGCCATCCGCCTTCTCCCTGGCTCCCAGCACCCTCCGGTCCCAGAAAGCCAAATGTCTCCCTCACAGCTGGGCCAGGCAGGGATTTCACTCCAACTTCTTTCACATGGGCAGAAGAGTTTGGCGATACTTCTGGCAGTGGCCTTCAGAGGAAGAGGTGTGTGTTTCTTTGTCATCCTCTCTCCTACTGGCTGGAATGTGGCGCTCCAGCTGCCATCTTAGGTCCTGAAGTAAAAGTCATGCCTTGAGGAAAGTGAGGCAGAAAAGGAGCGCTACCCAAGCCCCCAAGTGCCCACCTTGGTCTGGACTTAGTTTCTGTCAGAGAGAAACGAACCCATAGGTAGGAAGCCACTGTTCTATGAGTTCCTTTGTCGCTTACAGCTGAACCAAATCCTAACTGGTACAGTCCTTTGTGATTCTGCTCCTATCTTGTGAAGGAAAGAAAGGAGTGGACGAATAGTGGCCAGTAAATGTTTAACAACACTGGGGTGGGTTCTGATTTGCATTATTTCCAATTTCTGTGGTGTAAACATCCCCATTAAGGCCAACTTGAAGCTGCCAATGTTGTATCAGATCCGCTCTCTTGAGCCAGTACAAGCCAGCTCCAGCACACCACCGGGTGGATGGCAAGGGACTGGCCTTTAAAGAACCTTGGTGCATGCCAGGCACTGTGATAGGCACTTTGCATATATTGTCTTCCTTAATCCTTGTGTCCAACACTGAAAGAAAAGTGAAGCCAAACTTCTTCAACCATTCATTCTTTCGAGGAAAGAATTCCAGAATAGGTCGATTTGCTTTTATATATCTTTTTTACAACCTTGGAAGGTAAATTAAATCATTTCTATCATGGATATTTGGCAAAGTGAAAGATTTATATGATCTAAACAGAAATCAGAGTATATTACGCATATTTGAAAGACAAGGAAATAGAGGTTAGGAATGGAAAACGTGAATGTCATAAATATTTTCTAGGATTTGACTGTCCTGTGTCCACTCCCTCCTCCTTTGATAAACAGGTGTTGGGTTCATTGGGGAAATTAACTGTGTGCAGCCTTAAAAAGCTGTCAGTTAAGGCATCCTTTCTTCTCGTACTCCTACCCAAACTAGGCGAAACGGACTCTGTCTGCTGGGGCTTTGACTGATGAACACAACAGGGAAGGATGGGAAAAGCAAATTGTCACCCATTTGTTTCAGCAGGCAGCCAAGACAAGATGGCAGATTCCTGCTCCCCAGCCCTATGGAACCTCCCAGTTCCTGTGTCTCCTGAGCCTGGTTCTCTAGCCTTCCTTTGACTCTGGGAGCTATCCAGTATCCTCCTAACACTCTTCTGTTTAAGTTAGCCATAATTTGTTCCTTGGCTTGAGTTCAAAGAAACTCAAGTGCTAAGGAAGGAAAGTAAAAGCTTTAGGAAAATTAAAGGAGGCAGAGGCAAAGTGCACAGAGCTTGAGAAGAGCATTTCTAAGTCACTATTGGCAAAGAAGCAACTGCAGTTATGTAAGGAAGACCTAAGCAAGCCTGGTCAGAGGGCAAGGCTGCAGCTTTATGTGTTATTACAGGCAGAGCTAACATTATATAACCCCAAGTGTTAGGCGAGGCGTTGCCATATTCTGGTGGGTACTCGTCCCAGGATTAGTAAATAAAGACAACTCAACCCATTTCACATCTAGCCTATCCAAGTTACTCTGCTTCTAGAATCATTTCGAAACATGCGGGAAGCTTTCTTTTTCTTTGTTACTATGTGGATCATTTGGGAGGAGAACTGGAGAGAAAACGCAGACCAGTGAGTACTCTTAGTCAGCATTTTCTCTTCCAGAAAGTAAAATAACCTCTCGGTTATCTCACTGAACACTACCAGCAACAGTGCCTGGCACGTTTCTAGGAGGGAAGATGAGAGTTGAATCAGGTTCGTGTCACCACCCAGATTCCTGCTGGTTCTGTGCCTCAACCAACAGGTCCCCACCACCCCATCTACGGTGATCTCACTCTGCTCTGAATTTCCAGAGTGCCTGGCGGCTACGTCAACATTCCATTTGTGGACATTCAGGATGACCGTCTGTTGGGTCTTCCTATGAGGAAAAGTATTTATTAAGCTGCAATGGACCAAGCAAATGTAGTTACTGCATTACTAGAACACACACAAACGACAGATATAGCTATAGACATATGCATATTATGCATTCGTCTCTTGTTCTCCTTTACCTAGGTTCTAGACTTTTCTTTTCTTTTCTTTTTTTGGTACCTGGAATCGAACTCAGGACCTCATGCTTGCCAGGCAGACACTGTGCTGCTGAGCCATATCCCTGGCCCCGCTAGACTTTTCAAGACCCATATTTTATACATCTTTCTACCTTCTGCTGCTCTCAGTTGGAGCACATTGGACAATCAGCCTGTTAATGTTTGGGCGTGGGGGCCAGCTCCACCGTTTAACAAGCCTATGGCCAGTGGCCACCGATTCTTGCTGTTCTCCTGTGTCCAACAGCGCCGTGGGAGGACCGTTGAGATCATGGGTACAAAGCACCTTGGATCAGTCCGTTCCATCTGGCCAGTGGTAGAGGGAACCCGCTGCCCTAAGTTCCCCTTCAACCTCCTAGCTTCCTTTTCGTAGAAGTGTAGGTCATGGATGTGATCAGAAATGTGTTTCCCCTTCTCAATGAAAGATTTCTTGGAAGTGCTTTCTATGCTGCTAATGGGCTTTATGAGAAATAATCTAATGAGAAGGGATGGATCTTGACCCTTTCTAAAGTATCCAGAGAGAGTTAAAGCCATCAGTCATAGATTCCAGAACTATGACTCCAGGATTGAGATAATGCTCAACCAGCCACCCACAGCTAATCCTTGACAGCTGCCCTCCCACCTTTGGGGGGCACCCTGAACCCCCACGTCAGAGTTCACTCCCTGACAGCTACCTAAGCTGGGGTCCTTTCCCATCTTCCCTCTAACTTTCCACTTAAAACTTTTTTCTCTAAATGTGTGCTTTAGTTTTAATTTCCATTTCTACTAAAGCAAGGACCCATTCTAACCCATAACCTAAGTAGGTATTGATGTGATAAACTTAAGTTAAATAAAATGTTAATGGTTAACGTTAATGTAAGTGGGTGGCGACATAAAGGTTCCGCGCAAAATTCTTTCATCTTATTTGTGTGTTGAAAATGTCCTAATAAAATAAAATAAACACAAATAAATACAAACTATTAAAAAAAAAAAAAAGCCACCTACACTCTTTTCCCAGCAGCCTTTTTACTTCTCTCACCCCATCCAACTCGGATCCTTCAGGATCCACTGCACTCAGAGCAGTACCTCGCGTTGTCCAACAGAGCCTTCCACAAAGAAGGGCGCGTTCTACGTCCACCCTTTCCCATATGGTAACCACCAACCCCGTGCTGCCGCTGTGCCCTTGAAATATGACTAATGCAACTGAGGAAGTGGATTTTAAATTTTATTATATTTTAATCAATTAAAATTAAAATAGCCAGGTGCTACTGTAAATTAAGAGAATCCAGGTGTTTTTTATTCATTTATTCATCATTCAACGAAAGTTACTGAGAGCCTAGTATATAATACACCAGACATAGTGCACAGCTCGAACAGTGCATCTGGTGATGAGCCTCATTAGAAAGAGCTCGGGGGGGCCGGTGAGATAGCTCAGCGGCATAAGCGCTTGCCTGGCAAGTGCGAGGTCCTGAATTCGACTCCCAGTACCCACATATGAAAAAAGGGCCGGTGATATTGCTCAGTGGCACAGGGGCCTGATGGCATGCAAGGTCCTGAGGTCGACCCCCAGTACCCACACACACACACAAAAAACCCAGAAAGCACTTGGGGTCTGTTTGAGGAAACAAAGGTACTTCTGAGATGACCTCAAGAATTTAAAGTCACACCTGCCCTGGGGGAAGTAGCTGGGAGGGTGTTCTGAGGCTTTGCCACCCTAATCTTACTGCTAAATCAGGAGCATCCTGCAAGTAAAGGGCATCACGCCTCTGGGGGAGGCCCAGCAAGGCCACAGGATCCCAGGGCTGTGCGCCCTTGCCAAGTCAGAGTGGAACACGCATGTCAGCGGCTGGGAGGCCCCAGGCACAGCAGGCCGGAGCTGGGTAATGCAGACAACGAGCGCTGCTGAGAGGCTGGAAAGTACCAGTGCTGGTTGTTCTCCCAAGCCAAAATTTCTGGACGCCAACCCCTGCTCCTTGGTACCCTGCCCTAGCCCCTGTGCCCCTAGCCTGCAAGGAGAGGCAATAGCATGCCCTCCCCTCAGAGCTTCACCAGAAAAATCAAAGGACTTAACATGGACGTGAGCCCCAGTGGTCTGGCTCCAGTGGCCAAGCTCTGAGCCAGCTGCCCTGCTCCAAACTCACAGTGAGGGAGAACTGGGTTCAAACCTAACCCCTGGTGCAGCTCGGTTATGCAACCCTCGGGGCATAAGCTGCCTCGGCAGGGCTCACTTGTCCCTTCTGTGAAGTAGGACTGGGGGAGCTGCAGGTGCAGAGGCTTGGGCAGCAGTCAGTGCCCAGCTCACGGTGCCCGCGGGAGCTGCACTGTGCCCCAGGGCTGCTGTTTGTGCCTGAAGTGCTATGGGCTGTTGAGGACAGGCGGTTCACAGGGGACAGGCTGCTGGCTGCATTCCAGCAACCTCTGTCCCTGGAGGCAGTGTCAGTGGGCACCTGTCCCCTGTTGGGCTTGGTAGGGTCTGAAGGAACACTTTCCGGGACCTTTGGACGCAGCCTCATAAAGAGGTCCTGCCTGGGTGTGAAACAGTGAACCACGTTGCAAAACAACATGATTTCTTCCCAAGTTAAAAACACACCCAGCTTACTGCTCCTATAGCTATTTACTCAAGAGAAATAAGACTACGTGTCCACAAAAAGGGCTGTATGTGAATTGTCACGGCAGCTTTATTCACAACAGCTGAAGTAAGAAAAAATCCACACGTGTCCAACTACAGTCTAGTTACACAACGGAGTATTCAGAAGTCAAAGAGAAAGAACTACTGAGTCATACAATAACAATTACTGTACAAGAATACTGTAGTGAAGAAAAGAATTCAGACACACGCATGTGTGCTGTGGGTCCCTCAGCGCGACATTCGAGAGCAGCCAGGGCACAGGGGCAGGACTATCACAGCCACACGTGCCCGTCGGATCTCACTGAACCAGGGACCGGGTGTGGGTGGGTCGCAGGGCACGCGCTTAGCATGAATGACATCCGGGTCCTACCCCTCCCACGCCAAAAACCAAACAAAAGCTGTGTTCCCACACATAAATTATGCTTCAGGATATCTGGCTTCAGTATATCGTAGCCCATTATGGTCATCATTTCTGCTAAAATGAAATGTGCCCTGTGGTAGCGAACTATTCTGACCTCCAAAAGTACTGGGTGAATTGGTCCCGACTGCGATGCAGCCGCCTTAGGGCAGCCCCACTGCCCAGTAATTTTGGGCTCTTGTTTCTTTCCTGAGCTGGAGAATCCCAGGGATCAAGCAGCCTCTTCCTTCAGGCTCCCAGGTGAGCAGCATTCGGTCCGGTTCAGAGACGCAGCATTCGAGCGACAACCCCAAAGGTCCGGCTCAGCAGAGCCAAGGGACAAATGCAGCGTGTCATTCTCAGCCTCTCTTGGGAGCAGCCCCTCTCCTGTGTGGGCAGGGACTTCCAGCCCAGGAAAGCAAGTGACCAACTGTCTGGGAAGAGAAAGTGTCATGAAGGGGCCAGAGCGGCTCAGGAGCCAGGGTGACAGCAGCAGGCAGCCCAGACACTCTGGGAATCCACCCAGCCGGCCAGGCAGTGGGGAAAAAACCCAAAGGAAGGCAGAGCTACTGTCTGCCAGCCCAGCTTCCTCTTTCATGAGCTCATGGTCAAAGTCAGGCCAGGCAACTAAGTGAGCTTGCTTTTTCCCTAACTTGGTTCTGAGTCACTCATGGCATCTACTTTTCCCAGAAAACCGCCACGGGGCTCACCCTTGGCAGCGGATCAAACCTCATCCTAACACTCGATCCCCGCTGGGCAGGGCCAGCCCTGCCCTGCCCCGCCTCTGCTTGGGGGGTCACTCGGGGAGGGGACAGCCCCCTAACTCCCCCAACTTTGAAAGACAAGCGTAGGAGGCAGCTGCTCTGAAAGGAGGAGGGTGGCGTCTAACTTGTGGATCCTGCGGACAAAGCTGCTGAATCCTGGGGCTTCAGAAGAGAGAGAGCATCAGATGCCTCGAGCTTAGCCCTGCACTTCATAGACAGAGTCACTGGTCCACACAGGGTGTTTAAAAAGCCGGATGAAAGGGGAAATGCTTTCATCTGTGGAGCCTGTCCCTCCACATGATGTTGTCTTAAGTCTCAGTTAAAATCAGCTGGCCTGGGAGAATGGACACACAGCTGCAGGCCGTGTCCACATGATCAACTTAATGACAGGAAGGCCCTTGGATGCTGTGGCTTCTGAGTCGCCTGCACTGACAGACAGGCACAGGTCCAGGCAGCGAACAAGATGGAGAAAGTCCTGATGGTGGGAAGGACAGGCCAGAGGGAGAAGCCAGAGCCCCGGGGTCCCCTAAGCCAGTGCAGGAAGGCTGAGGGGGAAGGAGAAGGGTGTCAACACCCACCCCTGGGCCTCTGGTGTGGCTGGGTGTGGCCTTGACCCTTTGTGGCCCTGATACCCTGGTCTTGCTTTTGCATCAAGGAAAACTAGAAAGGGCTGAGCTTGGCCCTCCTGAGGCCTAAACAAACATCTTTAAGGGGTCACTGATTAACCTCTGCTTGAATTCATTGCTGCCCCCAGGCCTCTGGCCAGAATTGTTCCAGCTAAGGGCTGGGGAGCAGAAGGAGGGTGGCTGAGTGAGAACCAGGAATGCAGACGTCCTGGCTTCTCTAGGGTAAACAAAGAGCACAGGAACTGGCCGTGAGGGATGGGATGGTGGGAGATGCAGGGGCTGCTTGCTGAGCTGGCACTGGTGGCCTCTTTCTCCTCCTAGCCTCCTCCGCTCCAGGTCAGGGGCATCTAAAGCAGCCCCTTCCATAATCACAGCGACAGCCCCGGGCAAAGCCCCGCTACTTCCTAGGAAGGAGCTTAGCTTTTAGTACTTGCAATAACCTGGAGGCCAGTGTGCCCATTTGTCCATCGAGGAAGCAGGTTCTGAGCGAAGTAACTCACTGGGTATCAAGTACAGTAGTTAATAAAGAGCAGAGCTGTAACTGAAACCAGATTTCCTCAACACCCCTGGAGTTCACTACGCTCTCTCTGCTACCCCATGTTTCCTCTGCATCTGAAACCTAGATGATCTCTAAGTGCCAGCAGCAGTGAGCAGCCTTCAGTTGTCAGTCCCTGACTCCAACATTTAGGCTCCGACCCTCCACCCACTCCCCTTACCCAGGGGCTCCCATTTTCTGTATCCTTTGCCCTGCCCATCTCCCCCTCTTCTCAGCTCTTGCCCCCATTTCAGCCATGATCAGCAACACCACGGTCCTCCAGGTGGGGCAGCATGCCTGATCCGCTCTTGTGCCAGGGGCTTGGCCAGGGTAAAGGGCAACGCCCATCTCCAGCACAGTTGTTCCTGATCCAAACCTCCTGCAGCCTCCTCCTCTTAGTTTGTTTTTGAGGCAGAGTCTCACTATGTAGCCCAGGCTGGCCTTGATCTCATTTTGTAGTCCAGGTTGGCCTCAAATTCATGGCGATCCTCCTGCCTCAGCCTCCCAGGTGCTGGATTACAGGACTGCGCCACCACGCCTGGCCTCCAGCCTCCTCTTTGAAGAGGAAAGAGGGGTTTGGATAAACAGACATCTCAGGAAATGAGGTTTAGCTCCTTGGAGGAAGTAGATTAAGACTATTAAATCCCTCCTAGGCCCCAGGCCAAGTACTGGAGATACCACAGACACCTAATGAAGAAAAGCAGCCCTGTGCACTCAGGGAGGTTGTGTCTAGCAGAGGAAGAAAAACAAAAAGGAAACAAAAACAGGTTGGGGGTGTAAGTCACTCGCATCGCGTGTGCTTAGCAGGAGTGCGAGTTGCATCCACAGCACCACACACACAGACACACACACACACAGTAAAACAATATGTACAATGATTCCATGATTGCTGTGAAGAAAACGAAGGAGGGCCTAAGAGGCTGGGGATGAGGCCGAGACATCAGGTCAAAGGAAGGAAACAGGACACAGGACGATCCTGAGGGAGCCGGAAGGGGGGACAGAAGGCGAGGGCTGGGATTGGGACAGGGCAGCGGAACCGGTCCAGCTGCTGGTTTTGACCCGGCCTTCCTGGCCTCAGCTCAGGCCCTAATGGGCTTCATGATTCGTTCCCAACCATCCCGAGCATCTGGGTGGCAGGAGGAGCAGGGCAGAGCCTGGGTCTGGAGGGGTGCAGGCAGAGGATGAGATTGGCGAAAGAACGGGAGCAAGCCCAGCTCTGTGTCTGGTCCTCCCCCTACCTGGGCTGCCACAAAGACAGATGTGGGAGGTGTGAGACAAACAAGATCCCAACATCATCATTTCTCCTCCCCTGCCTGATGCCCTGCAGAATTTTCCATTATAAACAAGTTGTGCATTCCTGGGTCCCTCCCCACCTCTCCTGTGACAGTTTTCTTCCACCAGCGCTGTTTCCCCACCCCCAC
Source organism: Erethizon dorsatum (assembly GCA_028451465.1). NCBI lineage: Eukaryota > Metazoa > Chordata > Mammalia > Rodentia > Erethizontidae > Erethizon > Erethizon dorsatum. The sequence continues at coordinate 167,642,024 of CM051822.1, forward strand.
TGTGTCTGTGCACAGAGTCTGCCTACGTGTGTAAGCAGTGTGGCAGCCTCTGTAGTGTGACCTGACTCCAGAGTACTGAGCACGGAGCTTCACCACGCTTGGGTAGAAATCTAAGGATGAGGCAGGGCATGGTGACACACACCTGGAATCCCAGCACTTGGGAGGCTGAGGCAGTAGGATCACCATGAGTTCGAGGGCAGCTTGGGCTGCATAGTGAGTCCAAGGCCAGCTTGAATACATACCAAGACCCCACCTCAAAAAAAAAAAAAAAGAATTGAAGGATGATGAGCATGAAAGACAGATGCAGAAAGTATATTTTTGTTTATAGAAGAGGTATATAATACAGCAGGGGTCCCTGGTGTTTTAGAAAGGAGTAAACGAAGGACTTATGGGCCCAGGTAGCAACTGTATATACAGCAATAATGTATCATTTCCAGCCTCATTGTGGGCTTATTTGCTTCCCAAGCACCCATGGTTGGAAAATGCTTTCATGTTTCCTGTGTGATATCTGTGAAGAATTGTTGCCGCTTTTCTGAAGATATTGTAAATTTGTACTGGGAATTTGGAGGAGTGTATCCATGTCCCAGAGTCTGGGAGGACCCAGCCAAGGTGTAATACTGTGTAGCATTTATGGTTATACTTTTTTATCTCTCACTTAACAAGATTACTGAGCGACTCCTACCCACAAGGCGCCACGGGTGAGTCCATGGGGGACACAGAGATGTGGGTAACAGCCTCTAGCAGAAGAGGCCGTACGTTACTCCTCTTGTTCACCAGGCTGAATACAATGGTACGAACTTTACACGCTGTAGGATCCGCGCCAGACGCGCCTCAGAGCCCAGGAGTCGGCTCTGATCCTTCTAACCCCTTCGTTAGAGAGACCCTAACCAGCCTTCCCCTAGTGATGCTCAGCTCGCCACCAACTCCTGGTGATCTTGTGCTAGCAGTGGCTTCAACCACCTTCTCCCATCTTTCTTCCTCCTATCCCAGCCCCCACGGTAGCCTCCTGTCCCAAGCCTCAGTCTCCCCCGGCCTTGGTCTCGTGGATAACCCCCATGGCGGGCCGCCGTTCCCAGCATCTTCTCCTTTGACCCATGAGCTCCACGGTCTAGGGCAGTGGTAACAAACCTATGGCACATGTGCCGCAGTGGGCACGCAGATCCCACTCTGTCGGCAGGCGACCCAAGGTTGGACAATGATCAACATGCATACAACAGCAAAGATCACATTAACTATACAAAACCGCTCAGAATGCAAACTTTCCCCTTTCAGTAAAAACTGTTTGTATCATTGAAATCTGTTACTGTATTTTTTTTTTTTTTGAGACAGAAGATACTAATGTATGAGATGATTTTTCTAAACTAAAACCTCAGTATTGGGCCGGTGAGATGGCTCAGCGGCGTAAGCACCTGCCTTGCAAGCACAAGGGCCCGAGTTCGACTCCCGGATCCCACATACGAAAAAGGGGCCGGTGATATCGCTCAGTGGCACGGGTGCCTGTTGGCGCATGAGGTCCTGAGGTCGACCCCCCGGTACCCACACAAAAAAATAAAAATAAAAATAAAAAATAAATAAAACCTCAGTATTCAGGTTTCATTGCAGTGTTGGCACTGAGCCATAAATAAGTGGGTTTGGGGTTGCACTTGGGCACTCGGTCTCCAAAAGGTTCACTGTCACTGGTCCAGGGTGACCCGCAGACAAACTATCCCCCTCTGCCAGACTCTTCTCCTTTTCCTGCCCTCAGTACTTCCCACTAGTCCTTTATGGGAAACTTACCCTGTGGTGTGTGTGTGTGTGTGTGAGAGAGAGAGAGAGAGAGAGAGAGAGAGAGAGAGAGAGAGAGAAAGAGAGAGAGAGAGAGAGAGAGAGAGAAGGTCCCCAAACACATCCTGTACTTTTCCAACTCAAGACCTTTGTTGATCCCATTCTCTTTTTCAGTCATCCTTTCGCATCTGAATTTGTCCCATCCCCCTCACTGCTCAAGGTCATTTCAAATGCCACACTTCCTGAGGCCCTCGGATGATCAGCCAGGCGTCAACACCCGCTCTTTGGGGCCCCCGCCAGAGGGCAAGCCCGTCACTGCCGAAGTGACAGCGTGTGGGCCTGCCGCGTGCAGCCGCAGAGACACTGAAGGCCGCCTCAGAACGCTCAGCGGCCCTGCGCCCTTGTTAAGCTGGGTCTCATGTGTTCCCCAGGCTGGTCCCAAACTCCTGGGTACAAGGACTCCTCCCACTCAGCCTCCAGAGTAGCAGACATCACAGGCACGCAGACCACACCGGGCTTCAATATCACTTCTAAGCCAGGCATGGTGGCACACACACATTTGTAATCCCATCACTCAGGGAGGCTGAGGCAGGAAGATAACCAAGTCCAAGCCCAGTATGTGCAATTCAGCAATTTGAGGTAAACCTTGTCTCAAAAAATGAAAGGGCTGGTGATGTAGCTCAGTGCAAAGGCCCCAGGTTCAATCCTCAATACAGGGGGGAAAAAATTACCTTTAACAGAGCACCTGCCACAGACCAGTGCTCGAAAACAAATGTTAAATTCCACATCCATGAGCAGCTGTCCCTCAGATAGTTATGGAAATGAGTCAGTTCCGTGCTGAGTAATTGCCATCATTACAACATTTGTACAATCCCTCACAATTTAGAGTTCTTCACTGCACTTTGTTATTTAACCCACACAAAGGGCCGATGTGGGTGACTGCTAACCTCCCGTATCTCACAGCTCTCCGCAGCGGTTTTGTGCGGACACCACCTCCTCCACACCTAAGGGTGTGGTGGTCCCTAGGCGCCCGCCGTGCGGGTGCGAGCTGCGTTGCGTGCAGGCAGCGTGTGACCGTGATACGTGCGTGTGACTCGTGCACGCGTGTCTTCACGTGTGCTGGCCGGGCAGGGCTGTGTCTGGACTAGCGTGTTCCTTTCTTAGTCTTCTGGCCGTTTCTGCGATGACTTTGCTCGAGCCCTGCGTTTTCTCTGTGCAACTATCAGTTATGAACGCGCTTTCCAACGGCTCCCTTAGACTTGCCAGGTGGATATTGCAACAGACCCCAGGTCTCCTGCTGTAAACCATCCCTCGCCCACCCCCGCCCAGGCTCCCCAGGACGGCGGCCCAAGCATCTCTAAACCGTGCGAGGCCCCCTCCACCGGCCACAGGTCCGGACACGTGCCCGCCGGGGGCAACACCTCCGCACCGGTGCGCGGGCGCCCGGGCCCAGGCCCCGCCCACCTCTTGCTCAACCTTCGGAATTTCCAGGCTGCTCCAACCACCGCTCCCCTGCGGCGGGGGCGGAGTCCCGAGGCCCCGCCCCCTGTCCGGGCTACTTAAGCCGCTCGCGAGCGGCCGGAGTGTACTCCGCTTTCGCCAGACCTGTGCGTCATGTGTCATTCTCGCGGCTCGCTGCCCACCTTGACCGGCCTGCGGGCCCCGGCCCCCGTCCCCTCCTCCAGCCCGGGGCTCCGGCGGGGCTCGGTCCCGGAGATCTTCACTTTCGATCCCCTGCCGGAGCCCGCGGCCTCCTCCGCCGGGCGTCTCAGCGCCTCCCGCGGGCACAGAAAGCGCAGTCGTCGGGTTCTGTACCCGCGAGCGGTGAGTGTCCCCGGGACGCCTGCCCGGGGCCGTGAGGTCGCCTGCACGTCGGAGCGACGAGCTGACCTCCCCCTGCCTTGTCCTCCCGCAGGTCCGGCGCCAGCTGCCCGCCGAGGAACCGAACACGGCCAAGAGGCTCCTGTTCGTCCTGCTCGCCGTGGTCTTCTGCCAGGTCCTGATGGCCGAGGAGGGCGCGTCGGTGCCCGTGGCCCCGGAGGACGCGCCCGGCGCCGAGCCCCCCGCGCCCCCGCCCCCGCCCGCGCCCGCGGTCCTCGAGCCCTTCAACCTGACCTCGCGGCCCGCGGACTACGCGCTGGGCCTCAGCGCCTTCCTCCGGCAGCACCCCGCCGCCTTCTGAGCCGGCGCCGCGGACTGCGGAGGAGTCGGGAACACAGGCACCAGGCGTCGCTGGTGCGCGCGAGCGTATCCCACACTGGGACCCGGGCGCCCCCGATCGGAACACTAACTTATTTCTCACTGCTCCTAATTAATATTTATATGTATTTATGTGTCCTCCGGGGTGACGGGGGATGTGTAATATTTATTTTAACTTATGCGAGGGCGCGCGATGCGCTCCCCGCTGCGAACACCGATCTCGATATTTATTAGCGGGTTGGGGGAGGGCCGGGCCGGCGGTGGGTCGCGGGTCTCCAGGGAGGGGCGGTGGGCGGCGGGGTCGGGGTCGCCCAGTATGTTCTGTGAACACAAATAAACCTGGTTTACACCGGCGTCCTGTGTGAGTCCTTGCGAGCGCCGACTCCCCAGCCTCCACCTCCAGGCGCCGCGCCCGGGCCGGGTCCTCTCCCCGCAGTCCGACCGGTGCGGCCTCGATGCGGGCGCGCACGGCCCAGCCCTGCCTCCCGCGGCAACCCGGGCCTGAGGCGCCCGGCCTTGCGCACGGCGGCCCGCGGCGGGGCGGGGCTCCGGGGGCGGGGCGGGGCGGGCCCGAGCGGGGCCTGCCGGGAAGCGGGGCGCGGTCGGCGGGGCGGGGCGGCGCTGCGGAGGTCGTGCGCGCGGGCCCGCTGTGCCGGGACCAGGCCGCGTCCGGGACGGTGAGCGGGGCTGGGGCCGCGAGCTCCCTGGGCGCAGCGGGGACTGGGCCGTGCCGCCGCCGCCGCCTGGGCGGGCCTCACGGGAAGGCGACGGGCGCGGTGGACGCCGCGGCGCGCTCCTCAGCGGCGGAGCTTCTGTCTTGCAGCTCCCGCCTGAACTATGTTTTTCACTTGCGGCCCTAATGAGGCCATGGTGGTCTCGGGTAAGTGCTCGCCTACAGCCAGTGCCCCCAGCCCCTCCGCCCCGGCGCGCAGCCTGGCGCCCAGCTCTGCCCTCGCGTCCCTCCCGCCCCGCAGGTTTCTGCCGGAGCCCCCCTGTCATGGTGGCCGGAGGCCGCGTCTTCGTCCTGCCCTGCATCCAGAAGATCCAGAGGTAGGGAGGGGAGGGGAGCCGCGGGCCCTCGTCCGCGCTCTCCGCCGGTTCTTACTGGCCGCTCCTGCTGTCCCCCAGGATCTCTCTCAACACCCTGACCCTCAACGTCAAGAGCGAGAAGGTGTACACCCGCCACGGGGTGCCCATCTCAGTCACGGGCATCGCCCAGGTGCGGCTCGCGGAGCCCCTCCCCGGCGCCCACCGAGGCTGCGGCTCGTCCTCCCCCTCCCGGAGAGAAAAGGAGAAGCAGTTGCTCCCCGGGGCTCCCTTCCCTCCCTGGCCTGCTGAGCCCTCGCCCAGCCTCCCTGTCCCTGTCCTGGCTGCAGGTGAAGATTCAGGGGCAGAACAAGGAGATGCTGGCGGCTGCCTGCCAGATGTTCCTGGGGAAGACGGAGGCCGAGATTGCCCACATCGCCCTGGAGACGCTGGAGGGCCACCAGAGGGCCATCATGGCACACATGACCGTGGAGGTGGGCAGGCCGGGGGGGGTCGGACAGGGCGCCCCTCGTCTGAGAGTCGGCAGAGCTGATCACCGAGAGCTTTCCTCTCCCGCCGTGTTGTCCCAGGAGATCTACAAGGACAGGCAGAAGTTCTCGGAGCAGGTCTTCAAAGTGGCCTCCTCCGACCTGGTCAACATGGGCATCAGCGTGGTGAGCTACACCCTGAAGGACATTCACGACGACCAGGTAAGCCGGGGCTGCCCCTGCCGCCCTGCTCCCATCTCCCGAATCCTCAGGACTCGTGTCCGCCCCTTCCCCCAGGACTATTTGCACTCTCTGGGGAAAGCACGGACAGCACAAGTCCAAAAAGATGCTCGGATTGGGGAAGCCGAGGCCAAGAGGGATGCTGGGATACGGGTGAGAGAGATGGGGTTGTTTGGTGACCACCCGAGGGGGAGGGAACAGAAAGGCACAGCTGGGCTGCGCCGGTGGAGCTGGGTTGGTGGGGAAATAGCTGAGCCAGGGTGGGGGAAGGCTGCGGGGCAGGCTCAGCAGCAGCTTCCTCTCCACCCTGACTTCCTGCCCAAACCCCTCTCCAACAGGAGGCCAAGGCCAAGCAGGAAAAGGTCTCTGCTCAGTACCTGAGTGAGATTGAAATGGCCAAGGCACAGAGGGACTATGAGCTGAAGAAGGCAGCGTATGACGTCGAGGTCAACACCCGCCGTGCACAGGCCGACCTGGCCTATCAGCTGCAGGTAAGAGCTGCCATGCTGGGCAGACGGGCACACCGCCAGGTGCCCCTCCCTGTACCTCTCAACCCACTTCTGTTTCTCCTGACCTAACTGAGCTTTTTCTGGTTCTCCATTTCTGACCTGTCTCCCCTGTGTAAGGAGATATGTGAAAAACAAAACATGTGGCCAGGCATGATGGAGCGTGCCTCTAATCCCAGCAGCCTGATCACAAGTTCAAGGCCAGCCTGAGCTATACGATGAGATCCTATCTCAAAACCCAAAAAACAAAGAACAAACAAAACCCAGCCACCACAGTGGCTCCCAAGCACAGTGCCCGTGTTATCTGGAGCCCGTCAGCACCAGAGTAGTGATCTGCCTCGTGGAGAAAGTGCACTCGTTCGGGCGTGAATTAAAGGGCTGTCAGCCAGGAGATCTGTTTTGGTGAATATTACATGAGGGCTTTTTAGACAGAAATGCATAAAACAGGGTCACGCATTGACCGGTTGGTAAGTATGTTATGACCAGAGGTTCACAGGAACCGGACCCTGTATTTCCTTCTGGAACAAAATAAGTATTAGCGAGCCAGGTGTGGTAGTGCATGCCTGTAATCCCAGAACTCTGGGAGGCTGAGGCAGGAGGGTTGGAAGCCCAGCCTGGGTAACTTAAAGATTTAAGGAGACCTTGTCTTAGAATGAAAAAAAAAGGGAAAAAGACTGGAAATGTAGATCAGTGTGAGGGCCCTGGGTTCAATCCCCAGTATGGGAAGTGTGGGGGAGCCCTCAGATTCTAGTTCAGACCAAACTGAATCAGAACATGTAATTGAACAAAATCCTGAGGTGACTTGTATGTACAGTAGACCACTATCAGAATGGAAATCACTAGCTTTTGGGGAGACTGTCGATAAGGTTCTTGTGTAGTTTTCTGTCACCATAACACAATACTTGAGGCAGTTGGAGATTTAAATAGAAAAGGTTTAGGTATTCTGGCTCACGGTCTCGGAGAATGCAGTCCATTATGACTGGGGCTGCCTCAAGCCATGGTTCCAGTGCATGGCAGAGCAGCTGAACTCATGACCAGGAGTGAGGACAGCAAGGAAGGCCAGATCCAGAGGTCTTCAGGCCACGCCCCACAACACAGGGCCCTCTCACTGTACCCCACCTTTTAATGGTGCCATTACTCCCAGTACCACAGCCTTTGGGATCAAGCCATTAAAACATGGCCCTTTGGGGTTCACTAGTCCAAACTAGAGCAATTTTTAGCCTTTTTAGCATGGCTTTCCTTACCTGCAAGTCAAGGGATTGGACTGGGTGGGCTCTGTTCAGCTTTTTTTTTTTTTTTTTTTTTTTTTTTGAGACAATTCTATAATTCAGGCTGGCCTCAAGCTCTACACAGTCCTCCTGCCTCAGGCTCCCATAGTGCTGGGATTACAGGTATGCACCACAATACCTGGCTGTCTCCTCTCTTTTGCCAGTGTATTTTCCACAAATCAGCTAGACTGGTCCCCATAAAAATGCAGACTAGGCTGTGGCACTCCCCACTTAATGTTCTCTAATAGCTTTTCATTGTCTTTGGAATTCTGCTGTGGCCTCAGGCCCGGGATCCTCCTTCCTACCTCAGCCTCTGTGTAGCTGGCATTATAGTCTTGCACCACCACGCCTGGCTTATTGGCTGTTTCCTGTTATAACTTAAGCACAAAAGCAAGGATCTTTTGTGCATCACTCATACTTAACCCTCGCCTCCAAAACAAGTTTTGGCACACAGTAGGCACAAAATAGATACTTGACAATGAATCCTTATTTTGTGAGTACTAGAACAGTATCTGGTACATAATAAGGCACCACTAAAAGTGGAACACAGCAGCCATGGTGGTGCACCCCTGTAAACCCAGCACTCAGGAGGCTGAGGCAGGAGGATCCCAGCAAGCCTGGGTTCCATAGAGAGTTCGAGGCTAGCCTGAATTACATAGTGAAACCCTGTCTCAAAAAAACAGGGCCGGTGATGTAGCTCAGTGGCATAAGCACCTGCCTGGCAAGCGTAAGGTCCTGAGTTCGACTCCTGGTACCCGCATATGGGGAAAAAAAAAAAAAAAAGGAAAGGTTTGAAGATTCAGAATTGAGCCAGATGTGATGGTTCATGCCTATAATCCCAGTGATTGGGAGGTTGAGGTAGGATTACACAATTGACCCCAGCCTGGGCAATTTAGCAAAACCCTGTCAAATTTTTTTAAAAAACCCAGCACTCTATGAAGCAGGAAGAGTGCAGATTCGAGCCTGGTCTTGGGCAATGTAGGAAGACCCTGTCTAAAAAAAAAATCAAGCCAGGTGTGGTGGCTCATACCTATAATCCCAGCTGAGGCCGAGGCAAGAGGGTTGCACGTTCAAGGCCAGCCTGGGCTGCATAGTGAGACCCTGTCCCAAATAAATAAACAAGGACTGGGGGTATAGCTCATTGCAAAGTCACTGGGTTAGGGCCGGTGAGACGGCTCAGCGGCTTAAGCGCCTGCCTTGCAAGCGCGAAGGCCCGAGTTCGACTCCCGGATCCCACATACGAAAAAGGGGCCGGTGATATCGCTCAGCGGCACGGGTGCCTGTTGGTGCGCGAGGTCCTGAGGTCGTCCCCCCGGTACCCACAAAAAAAAAAAAAAAAAAAAAAAAAAAAGTCACTGGGTTAAATTCTCAGTTGGGGGGGAGGTGTTTTTAATTATTAAAAAAAAAAAAGGCTGGGGATGTAGCTCAGGGCCAAGGCTCTGGATTCAATCCCCACTGCCACAATGTGAGTAAGTAAATATCCAGACTTAGAGGTTCCTTTGTACTGATCTGCTCCAGTCACCCTGAGTGAAGCCCAAAGCCCCGAAGCCTTGCCACATCCTCAGAGCCGCTTCCAGTGTTCAGGCCCCGCCCACTGTGAGCACATAACCACGGGCACCCGCTAACTGAGGGACCCCCAGCATGGGAGAGGGAGACCACAGCCACAACAGGCCGGGACTTGAAGGACACGCGCTATGCTACTGTGCCGGGAGGAGAACGCTTAAAGAGCCTCGCGTGGTGTCGCACACCTGAAGTCCCAGCTGCGTGAGAGGCCACGGGGCAGATCAGCAGTGTGAGGCCAGCCCGGGCAGTCGAGTGGGACCCTGCCTCACTAAAGGGCAGGGAAGTAGCTTAGTGATCAGGCACTTGCCTGGCATGCACAAGGCCCTGGGTTCGGTTCCCGGCACCAGAAGAAAAGGAAAAGTCATGAAGAATTCACATTCAGAAAATCAAAACAGAACAGAAACAAAAAAAAGAGCACATAAAAACTAGCAAGATGGCAGAAATGGAAAACAGAACTCACATTGGAAGTGAAATATTTAAAAATTTCCCAGAATGTTTTAAAATGGAAAAATTAGTAAAGATAAAAATATTAGGGCTGGTGAGATGGCTCAGCGGCGTAAGCGCCTGCCTGGCAAGTGCGAGGTCCTGAGTTTGACTCCCAGTACCCACATACAAAAAAGGGGCCAGTGATATCGCTCAGCAGCACGAGTGCCTGCTGGCGCGCAAGGTCTTGAGTTCGACCCCCGGTACCCACAAAAAAAAAAAATTAGAGGCAGCTTGGAGACGCAACTCAGAGGGTTTGTCTTGCATGTGCAAGGCTCTGGGTTTGATCCCCAGCACTGAGAGAAAAAAAAATTCAAATCCAGAAACTTCCGGGAAGGAACAGATCTCAAAACAAAAGGCGAAGCATCCAGATGACTTCAGAGAACTCAAGACACCATACCTGCAAAATCCCCTTGGGAACAGCTCTTCTGTAGCAGCCTGGACTCAGCTGAACTCATTCAGGGACAGAGTAATCTCAGAGATGCAAGATTAGAAAAAAATTACTGTTTTCATGCTCTCTCTGTGGGAGGCACTGGGAGTTAAGTTTCACAACGGCGGGGGGTGGTAAGAGCACACAGGGGCCCCCACACAGAGAGGGGACCCTGCAGCCTGGGCAGACTAGGGCCACCAGTCAGTTTGGGGCAGATTTGGAAGCTTCAAGACAGCACAAGGGGGCCACACCTGGAGTGGACAGATGGACCCAGGTCTGGCAAAGGCACTGTCCCTGGGTGGGGCGAGACCTCTGGGGCTGATGAGCCTGAGGAGCGTGAGTAATGGGGCAGGAGAGGCCTGTTCCTGCCTCTTACCTCTTCCTCCACCGGCCTGGCCAGAGCCTTCTGTTTTTTGTTTTTTTTTTTGTGGGTACCGGGGGTCGACCTCAGGACCTCGCGCGCCAGCAGGCGCCCGTGCCGCTGAGCGATATCACCGGCCCCTTTTTCGTATGTGGGATCCGGGAGTCGAACTCGGGCCCTCGCGCTTGCCAGGCAGGCGCTTATGCCGCTGAGCCATCTCACCGGCCCGACCAGAGCCTTCTGATCCCTGAACAACCTGGAGAATTAAGAATGAGATTGGCCTGCAATCCCACCACTCTAGGAGGCTGAGACAGGCAGATCATGAGTTTGAGCCCAGCCTGGAGAATTTAGCAACTTACCTGAGACCATGTCTCAAAACAAAAAATAAAAAGGGCTGGGGAACGCAGCGCTGGGGTTCAGTTCCCCAAATAAGTAAATGAAATCTAAGTGAGAGGAATCGCAGACGCACCTGGTCTTATAGATGGTTGCCACCCTGGAAGGAAGCTGGTCGCAGCGGTTGCTTCTTCCCCAGTGGTTGGGGAAAGAGGTGGAGAAAGCGTTCTTACTGTTCATTTTTCCTCATGAATTTGTACCGTATGCAGAGTATTAAAAAGCTATCTTCCCGTGCCCCCCCCGGTCCATCAGTAGTCTGCTTGATGGTCAGGGCTGGGGTGGGGGTGCCGGGTGGGGGGACCGGTATCGGTCCTCACGCGCGCCCCGCCCCCAGGTGGCCAAGACCAAGCAGCAGATCGAGGAGCAGCGCGTGCAGGTGCAGGTGGTGGAGCGCGCCCAGCAGGTGGCGCTGCAGGAGCAGGAGATAGCGCGCCGCGAGAAGGAGCTGGAGGCCCGGGTGCGCAAGCCCGCCGAGGCGGAGCGCTACCGCCTGGAGCGCCTGGCCGAGGCCGAGAGGTGAGGCCTGCCCGCCCGGCCGTGCCCTGGTCCTGGGAGCCGGGCGCCTCTCACCCCGCCTGCGCTTCTCCCCGTCCAGGTCCCAGCTGATCATGCAGGCAGAGGCCGAGGCGGAGTCCGTGCGGGTGAGTTAGGGGCCGGCTGCAGCCTGGGAGGGAGAGGTGGTTTGTGGGTTGCTGATTGGACTGGGTTTCTTTTCGAGACGGTCTCGCTGTGTAGCCCAGGCTGGCTTCGAACTCAGGTCGATCCACCTGCCTCAGCCTGCCGAGTGCTGGGATCCCTGGCGCGTGCCTGCACACCCGGCTTGGACTGGGGTTTCTTCATGCTTCCCATCATTCCCACGTACCCTGTCCCCTCCTCAGATGCGCGGGGAAGCCGAGGCCTTCGCCATCGGGGCCCGCGCCCGTGCCGAGGCTGAACAGATGGCCAAGAAGGCGGAAGCGTTCCAGCTGTACCAGGAGGCTGCACAGCTGGACATGCTGCTGGAGAAGCTGCCTCAGGTCTGGGGCTGGCGCAGTTGGTGGGAGAGAGGGACTGGAATCGGGGACCGAGCGGTCGGTGAGAGACCGGAGCAGAACCAGCCAGGGACTGTAAACGACGAGTGGGGATTACCAGCCAGGACCCGCGAGGAAGGGTCAGTGGGACGAGGGCCTTACATGCAGGCTGCGGTGGGCAGAGCATGGGCGCTCAGCAGCACCTGCCCTCTGCCAGGTGGCGGAAGAGATCAGCGGCCCCCTGACCTCGGCCAAGAAGATCACACTGGTGTCCAGCGGGAGTGGGGCCATGGGGGCAGCCAAGGTGACTGGAGAGGTGCTGGACATCCTAAGCCGCCTGCCGGAGAGTGTGGAGAGACTCACGGGCGTCAGCATCGCCCAGGTGAGGCCTGGGTGGGGTGGGGAAGGTTTGGGCGCCTGTGCCGTGTGACATGGTCAGCCCAGCGCCGGAGCCTGATCAGCAGGCCTGGGGTCACTGGGTTAACTGCTTTCTGTGCACCCACAGATGGCTTTTATTTTAAATCATACTATCTTTAGAGCACATAGTTTACAAAGTAAAGAAACTACTAGCTTTAGCTGGGCGTGGTGGCGCATGCTTGTGATCCCAGCACTCGGGAGGCTGAGGCAGGAGGATCGCTGTGAGTTTGAGGCTAGCCTGGGCTACATCATAAGTTCAAGGCCAGTCTTAACTGCATACTGCTTGGGGAAAGGGGCTGAGGCAGGCACCACACAGAAGCCTCTGGGACTGGCATGGTCCCAGTGGGGGCTGGGTGGGTGGAGTCCCCACTGCAGGTGTCACCCTTTTTTGTCTTTCCCCAGGTGAACAACAAGCCTTTGAGGATGGCCTGAGCCCTCAGTCCTCAGTGGTGCCACCGTGGGGCTCGGTTGCCTAAGTGGCCCAGCTGTTGCATGTCCCCCAGTGACCTCCTTAGCATGTCGTCTGAAAGTGGGGTCCCTCATCGTTCCTTGCCACACAGCCTGTGCCTTGCCTGGGTTGGGGCTGCCCCTCCTGACCCACACTGCCAGGACTGCCAATGTCCGAGGGCCCACACCATCCCAATGTATTTAAGTTCCTAACTGACTCAGACATGCCCTGCCCTCTGCGGTTCTCTCCTGCCAGAGATGGGAGTAAAGTCTGGAGGTGCCTGCCAAATAAACTGCTGTTAGCAAGTTCTGATCCTTAAGATAGGTAATAAAACTGAACCAATTCCAAGTGAACGCTCCAGCGTGGCCCCTTACATCCAGTCGGCTTTCTAGACTGCGAGGAAAACAAGTTCTCTCCTCTGTTCAGTGCTGCAGTTAGTTTCTTCCCTGAAAGTTGGCTTTGGTCAGAAAAGTGGGCTAAGGTAGAAATAATGTTGAGAATTGCATTAATTCCTAGAATTACTGAAATTACAGCCACGTGACAATGCTAAACACAGCTTCCCTGGGTGTCCAAGGGAAACTAGCTCCAGGATCCCCCCAGTACCACGGGCCCCTCATACAAAACGGTGCAGTATCTGCACATGACCTGCACATGTCCCCTTTAGATCATCTCTCAGCCAGGTACGGTGGTTCAGACCTGAATCTTAGCATTGAGAGGCTAAGGCAATTAGCAAGACCCTGTCTCAGTGTGACAAAGGGCTGGAGACGTAGCTGAGTGCAAAGGCCCTAGATCATCCCCAGTACAAAAATACAACCCTCTACTTACAATGCTTATTACAATGTAAATGCTATGTAGTCTTGTTATGCCTTACAGTATTACAATGTAAATGCTATTGAAAGTGTTAGGCCAGAGCATAGAGAGTGACCAAAAACCAAAACCCTGCTACATGTTCAACACAGATGCCACTTTTTAAAGGTATTTCCAGCAGGGCATGGTGGTGCATGCCTGCAAGTCCAGCATTCCGGAGGCTGAGGCAGGAGGATGGCCAAAGAATTTGAGGCCAACTGAACTGCATAGGGACACCCTGTCTCCAAAAAAAAAAAAAAAAAAAAGTATTTCCTTTATAGTGGTGCTGAGAATTGAACCTGGGCCTTTTTCGCACACTAAACGAGTGCTTTATCACTGAGCTGTACGTGCCTAGCTTTTCCCACATTTTCTCTCACTATGGCTGGATGTGGAGGGCTAACAAAGCTTCTGCAGTAGCTCTGAGACATTCCTTTGACTTGAAGTAGGTGGCATTTTCTGTTGGATCTTCTGGGCTATCGGCAGAGCCCATAAGATCACAGAAACCTGGATGGGCTACACCACCGGAAATGGCACAACAGTGGTTTTCAATGTGAATCTCTTAAGAGCATTGTAGAGAAGGCCAGGGGCTGGGCATAGGGGCACACACCTATAATCCCAGCACTTAGGAGGCTGAGGCAGGAGGATCACTGCAAGTTTGAGGCCAGCCTGGACTATGTAACAAGACCCTGTTTCAAAGACTGCTAGGGCCCCAGAATATGAGTGGAGCTGAAAATGTCTTCTGTGAGTTCCCAGGAGATGCAGATAATGCAGTGACATTCACTGGGGGTTGTGTCTCCCACCTGGGATCCTCCACCTCAGCATATGCCTATCCCAGTCTGAGACGGAGCTGGTGCTGACAGGCTCGGGCATAGGGTTTAAGACATGATGAGGCTTTTCAGGTTTTTTTTTTTTATATATATGCGGGTACCGGGAGTTGAACTCAGGATCTCGTGCTTGCTAGGCAGGCACTTACGCCGCTGAGCTGTATCACCGGTCAGAGGCTTTTCAGTTTTAAGGACAGCAGAGCACTGCCACAGAACTTAAGCCCTGCACCTGCGCCAGCAGTCTTCCCTCAATGAGCACACGTACCGCAGCTGGTTTTTTTGAATTCCCATTTATTTTTGGCTCTTGGGGCAATGTCTCTTTTCAATATGAAAAAAAGCAAGTTCAACACAAAATAGAAATCTAAGTGTAGGACAGGACAGAATCAAGGGCGAGGGCAGTAGCAAGAGATGAGATACTGCTGAGAGGGCATCTCCTGCCCTGGGGAGAACCAAATGTGAAGGTGGTGTGTGCACCTCTCCACACCTCGGATGTTCCTCCCTTGGGAATGGGAAGGTGGGAAGGGCGCTTGGGATAGCGGCAGGCTTCCCCTCTGAAAGGAAAGGGGCGCTCTGGATGACTGCAAGGAAGTGGAGCTAATACTGTTTACCCGTCTTGAGAAGCTGAGACGGAGTGTAGAAACGCCTGGAAATGAATGGGAAAGCCTGGATTCCCCTTTCCCACCTATCCCAGAAAGTCCCACCCTCTTCCCCGAACTGACCACCACCCTCTGCCTCTCTTCCCCTTGGGCTCAGGATGGGGGCCGTTCCATGGGTTTTCAGCACCTGGCTGGTTCTAAAGGGGATCTGGAAGAGACCCAACTTCTTGGAGATTCTGAAAACAAAATTATTAACCACACAGATGTGAAAAGTGGGTGCCAGCAGAAAATACAAGGTCACCTAGAATGACAGAGATCTAGGTTTGCTAGAGAGAAAGAAGAGACATCCAACAAACAAGTATTTATTGAGCGCCTACTATGTGCCAGGCACTGTTCTACACCCCCAAAAGAAACAAGATAGAGGCAGCAAATAAACTGTGAAGGAAAGGGGCAGTTGAAGGTGGCTGAGGAAATGAGAAGCCCGAAGTGACAGGGGACTCTGGCTTAAGCCTCCTCTTCGGCCTCCTCCCCGAAATCTTCCTCCTCTTCCGCAGTGGCATCCTGGTACTGCTGGTACTCCGACACCAGGTCATTCATGTTGCTCTCGGCCTCGGTGAACTCCATCTCGTCCATGCCCTCGCCCGTGTACCAGTGCAGGAAGGCCTTGCGCCGGAACATGGCTGTGAATTGCTCTGAGATGCGCTTGAACAGCTCCTGGATGGCCGTGCTGTTGCCGATGAAGGTCACGGCCATCTTGAGGCCGCGCGGCGGGATGTCGCACACAGCCGTCTTCACATTGTTGGGGATCCACTCCACAAAGTAGCTGCTGTTCTTGTTCTGCACGTTGAGCATCTGCTCGTCTACCTCCTTCATGGACATGCGGCCGCGGAAGACGGCGGCCACTGTGAGGTAGCGGCCGTGGCGCGGGTCGCAGGCTGCCATCATGTTCTTGGCGTCGAAGACCTGCTGGGTGAGTTCGGGCACAGTGAGGGCCCGGTACTGCTGGCTTCCGCGGCTGGTGAGCGGGGCAAAGCCGGGCATGAAGAAGTGGAGACGTGGGAAGGGCACCATGTTGACAGCCAGCTTGCGCAGGTCAGCGTTCAGCTGGCCGGGAAAGCGGAGGCAGGTGGTGACACCGCTCATGGTGGCCGAGACCAGGTGGTTGAGGTCCCCATAGGTGGGGGTGGTGAGCTTGAGGGTGCGGAAGCAGATGTCGTACAGTGCCTCGTTGTCGATGCAGTAGGTCTCATCCGTGTTCTCCACCAGCTGGTGCACAGAGAGGGTGGCGTTGTAGGGCTCGACCACGGTGTCAGACACTTTGGGCGAGGGCACCACACTGAAGGTGTTCATGATGCGGTCAGGGTACTCCTCGCGGATCTTGCTGATGAGCAGGGTGCCCATGCCGGAGCCCGTGCCCCCGCCCAGCGAGTGGGTCAGCTGGAAGCCCTGCAAGCAGTCACAGCTCTCGGCCTCCTTCCGCACCACGTCCAGGACCGAGTCCACCAGCTCGGCCCCCTCTGTGTAGTGGCCCTTTGCCCAGTTGTTGCCTGCGCCCGACTGACCTGGAATGGGGTCAGGAGGAAAGCTTAGTGTGCAAGGTGTGAAGACGGATTTCTACCCTTCAACCTGTGCGGTAAGTGACCTGGACAGCTTCTGTTCTCACCTGTGGTACAGGCTCCCCATCATCTACCCAACGGGCCAGGCACCGCCCTCACTCCTCCCCCACTGCAGAACACAGCCCTGCATGTCCAGCACCATGATCTCCTAACCTTTGCTATTTCCTCCCACCCAAGTAAGTTATGGTCTCCACCACACCGTTCGTAGACTCACCAAAAACAAAGTTGTCTGGTCTGAAGATCTGGCCAAAAGGACCAGACCGAACAGAGTCCATGGTCCCAGGTTCTAGATCCACCAAAATAGCGCGAGGCACATATTTGCCGCCTGCAGGGGATCGAGCAGATGTGTGAAAGCCGGCTTGAAAAAGGTTAAGGAAACCTCTGGGAACAGCACACCCCGACAGGTAACCCCACGCTCTGCCACTAGGTGGCAGCAGAGCCAGCCACCGCCACCTCCCCCCACCCCACCCTTCCTAAAGGCAAATGATGCTGAATTCAAACGGGAAAATGGACCCCAGGAATGCAAAGGGACCCCGCTGAAACGCGGGAGAGGAAGTGGGACCCGAGCCTCCCAGGCTTCTGTCCTCACCTGTGGCTTCATTGTAGTACACGGAAATGCGGTCCAGCTGCAGATCACTGTCCCCGTGGTAGGTGCCAGTGGGGTCGATGCCGTGCTCATCGCTGATCACCTCCCAGAACTGCGGGGGGGAGCGCAATGAGCTGGGCAGCCAACCACGCCTCCCCTGCCCATCGCCAGCCGTGTCACCGGGCCTGGCATCGCGGTGCGCCCGCCACACCCTTGTCCTGGCACTCTCGAAACCCGAAGCTTTCGCTGCACGGGACGCCATCGGGTGTGCCGCCAGCGGCCTGGTGTCCGCAGGCCTCCAGACACTGACCCACTCGGGTCCTCCCAGCTTCCGGGGGCCTAGACCCTCTGCCTGGCGCACAAAGGGCGTGGGACAGACAGGCGCGGCTGCCGCCGCCGGCCACGCCCCGCCGCCACGTGACTGCGGCGCAGGCGCACGCGGACCCCGCCCCTGCAGAGGCGCCGCGCGTGGGCGGGGCCCGGGCCCACATTCCCGCGCGGGGGGCGGAGCCCGCGCGTCTCCGCCAGCGGCGCGGCCGCATTGTCCCCGCGCGCCAGCGCCTGCCCCGCCCCCGGGCCGCCCTGCTGCTACAACGTAGCGGCCGCACTTCCTCCCGCTACACTGTAGCCGCGCGCAAAAAAAAAAAAAAAAAAAAATTCCCCAGAGGCTCGGAATTTGCTCCCTTCCCTAGGGTTCCTCCTCGTTGGCTTTCTCCCACATCGATGGGGAGGGACCCACTAAAAAAGGGCTCATCCCCTCTCCTTGCTTTTTTTTCCTGTTCTCGCTCTAAAACGATCCTCGTAAGGGGCAATGAAAAAAGTCCAAGTGACCCCCTATTATTCTTCGCGCCACAAAAGGCTGCGGGAACGCCCCTCGGGAGCCTAGGCCGCACAGGGCTCCCCGATCCTTTGTGCGCGCGGGGCGCCCGCGCCCCCCAGCTTTACTCGGGAGCGGCGCGCCCGGCCTCGCCCCTTCCCCCTCCGCTGGGCGCCCCGAAGACCGGCCGGGCGGGGGCAGGGGGTGCACATGGGGACTTCGCTCGCTTTGTCTCGGGCAGCTTCCTCCCTGCCTCGGGCCATTAGGAGACTCCCCGTGCTCCGAACCCTACAAGTCCTTGCATAGCTGCCCCAAAATGTGCTGCCGAGAAAAATAACTCCCCATTGTTCAAGACCAGGTGAAAACTACAAATGATTATTATAGTCACATGTGAAAAACTTTGGTGGGAGCAAAGTTTAAGGATGGAGTGCAAACTCCCCACAATTATTCCTATTTAAATCTGAATTTTTCATTCTAAGAAGAAATATAAGTGAAAGAGAGGCTTTTGTCTTACCTTGGCACCGATCTGGTTGCCACATTGACCGGCCTGGATGTGCACGATTTCCCTCATGGTCAAAATTAACTTGTTTTGCTCGCCTCCAGGAATGTACGGGGCAAGAAAATAAGTAAGCTTTTTTCCTTTGCAGGTCGCGGGCTGGAAGGCTGGAACGTGCCCCAGATGCTGGAGCAGCGAGATCCGAACGCGACGGCAGGAAGATTCTGAGAGGCAGAGCAGAGGGAAGGGCGAAGGAGGGAAGGCGGGCAGGGCGGGGCGCGCGTGCGCGGGGCTGGGAGGCGGGAGATCGGCGCCCGCGCCCGGGTGGGGAGACAAAGCCTCCGCGAGCCGGGCCTTGATTGGTCAGCGCTGGTCATGTACCAGGCGCCCATTGGTCGCTGCGCAGCGGATGAGCGCAGTCCTCTCTGGGAGTTGTAGTCCTCTATTGTTGTCCACGCTGTAAAATGAACTTCGGAGTGGGTGGGTACTGGGTTTTTTCTTTTCTGTTGTTTTCTTATTCTTTAATGAAAAATGACCATGGAGAAAAATTGCTTTCCTATATGCGGAGGTTTTTCTTTTTTTTTTTTTTAATTTGGAAGCACAAAATAGTTTTGAGGGATGCAGGAATTGGGAAGTCTGGGGTGCCTTGAGTTGGGAGGTGGGGTAGGCACGCCCTGAAAACTCCCAGCTGCGGAAGCTCTCGGGAGGATGGTACTGCTTAGTTCAGCGAAAACGGGACAAGTGTGGCACCCTGCTCTGGCACACAACATCTGGTCCTTTGGTGACCTAGGGCATGAACTTCAGTGAAGAGTGGATTCCCCAGATACCTCAGGAAGAAAAAAGGGATTGTCCTCCAATTTCCTCGGTGGTTTTCGAGTGATACTGTTTCAAGAGAGTAACAAAATTGCAGTAAGGGATTTTCAGAATAGAGATGTCTGCAGGGTTTGCTCAAACAATGAGTTGAGAATCAGATCTAGAATTTGTGAGGCCAGATGTCTGCCGCATTTAGGGAATCTGGGCCTTAGGACGGAATGTGAAGACCATTTGGTCATCTCGTCAAAAGGGAACGAAGTAGGTGAGATGTCTGATAGAATATCAGTGTTTTTCCAGCCTGCCTCTTTCAGACACTCTGATGAGGTCAGTAGTTTTTCAGTTAGCTGATTTCACTGACCAGGAGTGTAGAGCCAACGTAGTCTCAGTATTGAAAGAGAGGAGGGGTAAATTGGATGGGCAACCTATCTCCTTCCCAGGAATTCACCCATTTCGAAGATACTAAGTGGCCACCAAAGCAGTAACCAGGAATAAAAAAGTGATTAAAAATTAGCTCTCTGGCGTCTAGGATACTGCAGTTTGTTGAGAAGATGATAAATAATGGAGTGATGCTAAGCACTATGATAGGGATGTGTTGAGGTCATTGTTAGTTCACACTAAATTAATACACAGATGAACACACATTTGTAAGTCACTTAAATAAAGGAACATCGAGTTGTGTAAGACCCCTATACTCATTTAAAGTGGAATCTTTTGTTGTAGGGGGCATGCCCACAATGAAAGCAGTCATGTATTAGTGGGAAGAGCTCAGAACTCAGATGATTTGTTTCAATTTGTGTCTACCTTACATTAGCTGTAGGAACCTAGGCATTTAACTTCTCACCGTTTCAAATATCTCGTTTGTAAGATCTACTTCAGCCTATTTGGTTTTTGTGGAAATAGTTGAGATAACTATTAGGAAAGAGCTTCCTATATACACGTCACATTCTTACCATTCTTCTCATTATGAAATAACGATTTTATCATTCCTCCCTCGTCCCTTGAAAGGTAAGGACTTTTATGAAACCAGTTTTCTGTTTGCCTACAAACATTTTCTTTAGGATCGTCCATTTAGGGAAAATGACCTCAAAATGTCCGTCAGGGCTATGTCTCAGGAAGAAACGACATGACTTCTACTAAACAAGCCAAATCAAAGCGAAGTGAAATTTCACTGCAATGAGTCCTCAGGCGCCACGCCTATGGGCTATTTTCCAAACTGCAGCCTCCAGCCACGACTGCAACCGGTAAACCATTTTCATTTCTCATGAGTCAGCGAACACCATGTCTTGGAGGACCGAGGAAGGGCGCTCTGGCCACACCAGACGCAGTGCACGACATCTATGGTACAGCCCTTCTAGCCGCGGCCACCCCCCGGCGCCAGACTCTCTGGTCGCGGTTTGGAAATCTGCGCGGGAAGTGGGCGTTGGGCGGTGAAGCGGTGGTGGGTTGTCCTTGGAGTTGACCAATCACGATACGCTGCGGTTAACTGATCTCAGTCTCCCGGAATAGCCTGGACTTTGAGCTGAAGGGGGTGGGTTGGGACGGGAGGGGGCTTTGAATGTGCCTGGACTCTTGAGGCTTCACCAATCAGTGCACAGCAAGCTGTGAAAGACAGCGATAGAAGCCAATCAGCGGGTAGGCTTCTTTCCGAGCTACGCGCTCGCGCCACCCAGGTCGCGACCGTTACTGGTGGCGCGCGCGGAGACTCAAATAGGTGAGTTCTGGGGGCCTCGCCCGCAGTTCCTCGGCTACCATCTTGACTCCACCGGAGGGCGGGAGGGGGCGTGCCTTGGGTACGACTGGGCGGAGGTAATTTGGAAATTTAGGTTGGAAAAGAGCATTTTAGGTTGTAATATCATCCTTGCCTGGCGCCTGGAGCCCAGTGTAGGAAGGAGGACACAGGGGGACGTTGGGCCACGAGGGAACCCACTGGAACGTGGGGATCAAAAATGGAGGCCTTCAGGGCCGGTGAGATGGCTCAGCGGTTTAAGCGCCTGCCTTGCAAGCGCGAGGGCCCGAGTTTGACTCCCGGAACCCACATACAAAAAAGGGCCGGTGATATCGCTCAGCGGCACGGGCGCCTGCTGGCGCACGAGGTCCTGAGGTCGACCCCCCGGTACCCACAAAAAAAAAAAAAAAAAAAAAAAAAATGGAGGCCTTCGAATTGAGGCCAAGGGTACGGGCTCCCACTGAGTTGGCGCGACAGAAGGGCAGAGGTGACAGTTTCTCTGTGGGGGTGTCCTACTTTCCTCGTCCATAGTTTCCTTCTAGGGTGGCATCTTTCTAGATAAATTCCACCCGTGCTGATTGGAGTTTGTATCTTTCATATGTTCTTTCATCAGTAGGCTCGGTGATGTAACCTCCATGAAGGCAAGATTCGTTTTGTATTTGGTTCAGGATGTATCCCCAGTACCTCCAACCGTACCAGGTGCGCCATAACCACTGTAGAATGAGTATAACGGATCCTAGGGGAAAGACGCGGTGCCACGTCCAGGCCTGGAGGCAGGGTGTAAAAGACAAAAGGTTCAGAGCAGAGATGTTCTTCCTGAGGAGTCTGGATTTTATTTTATGCAGTGGGCATGGAAAGCCATAAGAGAATATTAAACAGGTGATCTTGGCGAGTCCTTTATCCCATCTACGTTGGAGTTTCTTTATTTGGAAAAGTAGAGAGTAACACTTACGTTACAAGGTTCTTCAGAAGACTAAATGAGTCAGTCAATACAGGTACGGTGGAGTACACCTGTAATCCCAGTATTCTGGGAGGCCGAGACAGGAGAATTACAAGTTCAAGCCCAGCCTGGGCAATTTAGCAAGACCTTTACTCAAAATTTTAAAAGGGCTGGGAACATGTAGCTCCATGCAAAATGCCCTGAATTCAATCCCCAGAACTGAGGAGGGAAAAAAATCAATATAATGTAGTTAGGTTAGTTTTCAACACGGGAGAGCCTCTATATATGGTCATATATTATGGTCCTTTGTGCTGTAGCCTGATTATACTAAGGTGGTCTGGTAAAGTGCATGGTAAAGAAGTATGGGCCTTAAAGCCAGCAGCGCGTATATTCACATACCTGCTGCATTATCCTAGTTTTTAGCACTAGTTCCCTAAATGCCCAGTCATATGGCTGCTATGCCTGATACAACACAGTGCTCAACGCATGCTTGGCATGTGTTAGCAAAACTGGGGGAGGGGGTTGTTTTGTTTAGTTTGAGACAGGGTCTCACCATGTAATTCAGGCTGGCCTTAACTCACTATGTATTCCTGCTGGCCTTGAACTCACAGCGAGCCTCCTAACTCAGCCTCCCGAGTGCTGGGATTACAAGCATGTGCCACCAGGCCTGGCTGAAGATCGTGTTTCTCAAACTATGGGTTGTAACCCAGTAGTGGGTAGTAAAATTAGTCTGCAAATTAGTATGTAAAAACTATAGAGAGAACGAAAAATATTATACATAGCAGTGTTTTTATTTTTTTATTTTAAAGAGAAAAAAATAGAACAAAATTTCAAAACAATGGGAGGTAACAATGGTTAATACATTGCATATTGTTATTTTTAAATTAGTTACTCAGAGTACAAGATATCGGCATTCAATTGTCCAAACAATATTAGCACAAGCCTTTCTTTTCAATGAACTAAGAGAAATTAGTAGTATATCTATCTTAATTATCTTATATGTATATATATATTTTTTATTTATTTATTTATTTATTTATTTATTGCTTTTCCTTTCCTTCTTTTCTCTATTCCCCCATCCCAGTTTCTTTTTCCTTTTGAACAGTTTCTTCCCGTTTTACAGTATCTATTGTACATTTTGGATGTTATTTACTCTTTCAGCTTCTCACACCAGGGAGACAATATGATGTTTACACATGTGCATCTGCTTTATTTCACTTGAGTATGGTCTCGAGT
The DNA here is from genome assembly GCA_028451465.1 of Erethizon dorsatum. NCBI lineage: Eukaryota > Metazoa > Chordata > Mammalia > Rodentia > Erethizontidae > Erethizon > Erethizon dorsatum. Next base: position 167,665,116 of record CM051822.1, read on the forward strand.
GGCATCCATTTATCTATAAAAGTGTCCAGTTTATCCTTCTTTATCGACATAGCAGTGTTTTTAAAAAACTTTTTTTGCCAGGTGTGATGGTGTATGCACACCTATAATCCCAGCACTCAGGAGGCTGAGGCAGGATTGCTGTGAGTTTGAGGCCAGCCTGGGCTACATAGAGAGTCCAAGGCCACCCTGGATTACATAGTGAAACCCTGTCTCAAAAAAAAGAAAAAACAGGGTCGGTGAGATGGCTCAGCGGCGTAAGCGCCTGCCTGGCAAGCGCGAGGGCCCGAGTTCGACTCCCGGAACCCACATACAAAAAAAAGGACCGGTGATATCGCTCAGTGGCACGGGCGCCTGCTGGCGTGCAAGGTCCTGAGGTCAACCCCCGGTACCCACAAAAAAAAAAAAAAAAAGAAAAAAACAAAACAAAACTACTTTTTTTTTTTTTTTTAATTGTCACAGTGCTGGGGATTGAACCCAGGGCCTTGTGGGGCTAGGCCAGTGCTCTGTCAACGAGTTACAAAACATTTTTTGAGATAGCATCTTGCTGTTTCCCAGGCTGGCCTCAAACTCCTGGGTTTACATGATCCTCCTGCCTCAGCACCCCCAACAAGTAAACACAACTACAGGCATGTACCACCAAGCCTGTTTTTCAAAATTCTATTTATTATTTTTTTGAGTGAGGGTAGGTTGAGACAGGGTCTTGCTATATAGTTCAGGCTGGATTTGAACTCACTATGTAGCCCAGGCTGGCCTCAAACTCACGGCAATCCTCCTCCCTCAGCCTCCCAAGTTCTGGGATTATAGGAGTGCACCACCACACCCAGCTATTTTTGCTTTGAGATAGGGTCTCACTATGTAGTGCTGGCTGGTTTGAACTCACTACATAGTCTAGGCTGGCCTTGAACTTGTGGCAATCCTGCCTCAGCCTCCCGAGTGCTAGGATTACAGGTGTGCGCAACCATGCCTGGCTTCAAAATTTTATTTAAACGTTTCAGAAGCGTAACAACAGAATGACTGACAGAAAGAGAAGCATCAACTTCTGTCACTTCCCAGGCTTGCTCCAGGTACCATCCTCCTCTGACGCCGTGTGTGCAGACCCGTGACGGGGGTGATGGCGACGTGTTTCTTTTCCAGGCCATGGAAGACACCCAGACTATTGACTGGGCTGTTGAAGAAGAGGAGGAGACAGAGCAATCCAGCGAATCCTTGGGGTGTAGCTTGGAGCCTGTAGGGCGACTGCGTGTCTTCGGTGGTACCTATGGACCAGAAAAAGGTCAGGGGGTGTTAGGTACTGAAGGGTTAAGATGGGTCTTTTTTCATGGAAGGTTTTAGAAGAGACACATTGAAGGAGATCCGAAAATTGTTTCACTGGAAATGGAGAAGGTGGCGGGGGTGGGGGGGGGCCGCTGAGTTGATTGCTCCAGGCCAGAGCCCTGAACTCAATAGGAGTGATCCGTGCTCTTGGGAGCACAATGCGAAGAGATCCAGTGTGGTCTGAGAATGGGTTGTGGTGATGGTTGAACAGCAATGTATACTTAATGCCACTGATCTTTACACTTAATGTGATTAAAATGGAGCCAGGTATGGTGGTGTACACCCATAATCCTAGCACTCTATGAGGCTGAAGCAGGAGGATCACAAGTTCAGTTCTAGCATGGGCAACTTAGTAATTTAGCAAGACACTGTCTCAAAATAAAAACTAAAAAGGGCCAGGGTTGTAGCTCAATGTGAAGCCCCTGGGTTCAATCCCCAGTACCACCAAAAAAAAAAAAAAAAGAAAAGTTGTGTTATATATATTTTACTACAATTAAAAATATTCAGTGTGAATGGACAGGGTATTATCTATTGCATATACTCTTCAATGCCTGGATGCCTTAGGGCTTTTTATCGTCATAATGCTTGGAGGTCTTAATGACCTTGGACCCTCTCAACCTCTCTCATTTTTAGATTTCCCACTGTACCTTGGGAAGAATGTGGTAGGCCGAATGCCTGATTGCTCTGTGGCCCTGCCCTTTCCATCCATTTCCAAACAACATGCAGTAATTGAAATCTTGGCACAGGACAAGGCACCTGTCCTTCAGGATTGTGGGAGCCTCAATGGTACCCAAATCCTGAGGCCGCCTAAGGTCCTGAGCCCTGGGGTGAGTCATCGTCTGAGAGACCATGAACTGATCCTCTTCGCTGACTTGCCCTGCCAGTACCGTTGCCTGGATGGTCCCCTGCCTGTGGTTTCCTGGGGCCCTCTCACCGTAGAGGAGACCCCCAGGGTCCCAGGAGATGCTCACGCTACCAGGCTTCCATTGGCTGAGGATTCGGAGGAGGAGGCAGGTGCGTATGTGTTGGGAGGGTATGTGATGGATAATGAGTATAAAATTGTCAATTTACTCCTTTCTGTTCTTGCTAGATTTTCTTTCTGAAAGGTGTATGGGGAAAGAATCAAGGACCACATCTTCCCCTTTGACAACAGTGGTTCCAGAAAGGTGAGCACCAAAAGGCCAGATTCCTAAGTCTTGGCAGGCAGGAAGAACCAGGGCCTGGAAGGTCAGTCTCTCAGAGTTGCTTATCTTGAAAGGTAGGGCTGGGAAACCATATACATCATTCATTTACTGAGCTGGGTTTTTTTTTGTGTGTGTGTGTTTTTTTTTTTTTTTTTTTTTCCTTCCTAGTACTGGGGACTGAACCCAAAGCCTTTGAAGTGGGCTATATCCCCAGCGTTTTGTTTTTTTTTGTTGTTGTTGTTTTGAGACAGTTGTCTTTTTAAGTCCCTATGTTGCCCTGGCATGGCTCAAAATTGTAATCCTCTTGCCTTAGCCTCCCAGAGCACTGGAATTGCAGGTGTGCTGCCATACCCAGTTTTTGTTGCTTTGTTTCTGTGTTTGTTTGAGCCCGGATCTCCCTCTGTAATTTAGGCTGGCCTTTTAAATTCACTGTGTAGCCCAGGCTGGCCTCAAACTCCTGGCAGTCCTCCTGCCTCAGCCTCCCTAGTGCTGGGATCATAGGCATGCACCACCATGCCCAGCCCTCAGCTGCATTTTTTTTTTTGTACTGGGAATCGAACTCAGGATCTCACGCTTGCCAGGCAGGCACTGCGCCATTGAGCTAAATCCCTGTCCCTCAGCTGCATTTTTATGGATCACCTCTGATATATCCAGTGGAGAACTAACTGTGGGGAATGGGAAGATAAATGCTCCCTGTGCCTGCCCTCAGGAAGCTCCAAGTGCAGTGGGTTGTCCCTTCCCAGGAAGTAGGTGCTATAGACTCTTTCTGATCCCTTCGCAGTGATGATGAGGGGCCTTCTCCAGCCCCAGGTGGCTCTGGACCATCTTTGGCTTTCAACTTGGACAGTGACACAGATGAGGACGAAGCAGGGAAGGCCTCCTCAGCAGCGAGGAACGGTGCCATGACAAAGGCAGAGCAGCCTGGAGGTGACAGAGTCACATGTGACACTTGGCTGGTAAAGGCTCTGCCTGCATTGGAAAGAGACAGAGACACAGAAGTCAGGAAGGGTGCAGGGAACAGGGTGGTTCTGGAGAGGAGCTACTCTCCCGGGGAGGACAGTGACACAGATGTGGACGAAGACAGCAGACCAGCTGAGCTCCACCTGGAAAGAGCACAGCCTTCTGGCTTCGAGGACAGTGACACCGATGTGGAAGAAGAGGGTATCCCTGCGACCCCAGCTGCAGTTCTCATGAAGAAGAGGCCGATCTTCCATGCAGCAGGTGCAGGAGGCCCTAGGGCCCCTGGCTGGGCACATCTGCAGGAGAGCCCAGCTGGTAGTGATACAGATGTGGAAGAGCAGAAGTCGCCAGCAGTGGGAAGCCAGACTTCCATGATGATCAACAGCGACACAGATGATGAGGAGGAAGTCTCAGCAGCGCTCACCTTGGCGCGGCTGAAAGAGGGTAGAGCTGCTCTGTGGAACAGAGATGTAGATGCAGAAAAGGCCAGAGCCCAGCCCGTGGTCTCTTTGGAGTGGAACCAAACCTCCTTGGAGAGAGACAGCAACCCAGACATGGAGGAGGGGAGGCTCCCAGTGGAAAAGAGGGAAACTATCCCCAGTGCTTACACAGAGAAGGCTGAGCCCCTTGTTACAGCACAGTCGGGAAAAAGCCAGCCTCCCTGTGGGGACAGTGACGCAGGTGAGGAGGCAGGTAGGTGCTCCCGTGGGACCCAAGCCTCCCCTGCCACAGTGAACATCAAGACCGAAGCGGAGGAAGAGGTTCCACCAGGGCCAGCTGTCACACATCTGCAGAGCTGTCAGGTGCCTGTGGAGGGGACAAACCAAGCAGCAAAGCGGCTCATGCTGCCTCTAGAGGAAGCCAGGCCCCCTGACAAAGCCGACATGGAGGACTCGGCCTCAGCAGTGGCAGCTGTAAAACAAAGCCAGCATGTGGCAGAAGGGGATGCGTGGGAGACGGCTCCAGAAGTGGGGGCCCCCAGCGGGGCACCTGCGGCACAAGGGGAACAGGTGGTGCACAAAGGCACCCCAGGAAACCCCACCCCACCACGGAGACGGAGAGCACAGACCCCCGCAGGAAGAAAGAGGAAGTCCTATTTGGCCAGGACCAGGGGCTCCAAAGACAGCCTTGACGGTAAGCACTGCCCTCTCTTCCCCTCTGGGCCCTAGGAGCACATGGTGTGTGTGAGAACTGGGGAGAGGACAGCGGAGGAGAGTAAGGAGCTGAGGGTCAGACGCTGTTTGTCTTGTCTCTTCTGTACTGCACCCCAGCAGGCTGTGAAGATCTGGACCTTCAAGCCACCCAGTGCTTTGTGGAGAGAGAGAGCCTGGAAGGTGAAGACACCCAGGGTACTGGGGTCTCAGTGCTGTGGGAGCGGGAGACAAGGCTGGGGACCCTGGTGTGAGGGGCTGAGGGCGGCCGCAGCCGGCGTGGGCCTGGGGTCGCATGAGGAGCTGTGCTCAGCTGTCCTTCCTTGTGCAGCTGTCCAAGGCGTGGAGGAGGAACCCACCCAGGCCTTCCCGTGTGTGCTCTCCCCAGAGCCTGGCCCTCCCCACTGCAGCTCTCAGGCCCCAGGTAAAAGAAACTGCTTTAAACTTCGCATCCTTTCTTGTTTTCTCCATCTCATTAGAAAAAAGTCCCGTATTGAATCAGATCCGTAGGTCAGCTTATCTCGATCACTTTTTTTTCCCTTAGTACCGTACTAAGGATTGAACCGAGGGTCTTCACACTGAGCTACATCCCCAATCCTTTTCCTGACTTTGAGACAGGGTCTTGCTAAAGTGCTAAGTTGCCCAGGCTGACCTCAAAATTGGATCCTCCTGCTTCAGCCTCCCAGAACACTGGGGTTATAGATATGTGCCACCACATGCAGCTGGATTACTTTTTAAAATAAGCTACTGGGGGATCTTTCATATGAGAGTATGCTCTTTTTATAACACTAAATGTTATAACTACCACCCTTATTTTCAGCTTTCCTTATTAACTCATTTAGATTTATTATTCACAAGTTTACCTTAATCTTTTTTCAACTTAACACCTTTTTTAAATCTCCCTTTCCCTTTCCCTCCCTTTCTGACTGTGTCTTTATTCAGGCTCACTGGATGAGCCGTGGGAAGTCTTGGCTACGCAGCCCTTCTGTGTGGGGGAGGCTGAGCACCCCGAGCCCCTGCCCGCGGCCACCCTCCCGGTGGCCCCTGGATCTCATCTGTCCCTACTGAGGGCGACACCACGAGACCAGCGTCGAGGGAGCCCAGCTCACACGGAGCCACTGGGGACTGAAGGCAGAGGGCTGCAGACTGTGGAGAGAGACAGGGGTACAGCAAGAGAAACAGAGAGAGTGACCCCAGAGAGAGGGACATCAGAGAGGGACATCAAGGAGCAGCCACCAGGAGAGAGTGCAGATGAGTTGGAGGAGGGAAAGTTAACTAGGAGGATAAAGGACAGAGAGCAGAAGCAGCAGCTGTTAGCTGGAGCTACTCAGAGGCCAAAGTCTGCCAGAAAGGTGGACAGTGTGAGTCCTGAAAGGGCCGGGGAGAGCCTGAAGGAAGAAATAGAGACATCCCAGGACATACGGGAGAGAGACGCACTTGAGGGAGTCGCAGAGAAATGGGTGCCGGGTACAGAGTGTGGGGTGGAGGCCGGGTCAGCAGTGGCCCTGGAGAGAGGAGAGTCGGAGCGAGGGTACAGGGACCCAGAAGGGCAGGAGCTCCTAGGAGGGCAGGCTGCCCAGGTAAGTCCAGAGCCTGGAGTGGGGGCGGGGCACCAGTCAGGTGGAGCAAGGGGAGCCCCAGTGAGCCCCAGCGGGCAGCCCAGAGGTAAGTAAAGGTAGAGGGGAGCCCTGGTGGTATGCAGCCCTCAGTATAATCCTGAGCACCTGACTTTGTGGAAGTCAGTGCCCCTCTGTTTCTGTCTGTCCAGGCCACGTGGATGGCAAGATGCTACCTGCTGACAGTGCTTCCAGGGTGAGAGCTGCTTCCTAGACGTCCCTACTCCACGGGTCACCCTCTCCATCCCCTCCAGCACCCTTACCCTGGCTGCGCTTTGGTCTGCTCCTGTCCCATCCTCCACTCTCTGTCTTCACCACTCCTTAGCTGGCTGCTGTCCCTTTGCCCTGGGCTCCCACTCTTTTCTGTATTTGGGTCTCAAGTGGTAGCTCCCTCTGCTGACCCGGGAAGGAAGCCCCTTTCCTTGTGTTTCTTCCTGTCCCTTGGCAGTACCCATGTGTGGAGAGCACTGTGCTGGCGTTAGGTGGAGAGGTCTGAGGACAGGACTGCTCCTCAGGCCTCCCAGGCTGGTGGGAGACAGATCACAGAGAGCTGCAGTGCACTTGGCACCCTAGCCGGATCATGGACCCAGACCAGCATCTGGTTTCGACCTCTTTCTCGCCACTGCTCACGTGCTTCTCTCTCCCTAGGATGATCTGGAGTCTTCCGATGCTCACCTGCCTGCTGCAGCACCTGAAGCCTCGGCCCCACCCCCACCCCCAGGCCCCTTTACCTCTCAGAGCAGAAAACGTCCCACACCTCTGCCCCATCTTCCTCCCCTTCCATCTTCTGAGCCACCCATTCCTAGGGCTGGGCACAGTGGGAGGCAGGAGGCTCCAGAGCCTGCCCTGTCCTCAGAGCTGGAGACTTTCCACCCCAAGCCCAGTGCCAGGCGTCAGCCCTCCAGCAGGATGACACCTGCTTCGCTTTCCTCTGCCGCCCACCCACCCCTCCTTCCTGCTCCCACAGAGCAGCCTGCTGCCTCTGAGCGCGTGTCTCAGACCAGTCCGGCCAGGACACAGAGGTCCTTTGTCAAGACCCCTGAAGCAGTTGTCCACACAGCCCCTGAGCTGCAGCCGTCCACTTCCACAGACCAGCCTGGCACCCTCAAGATCACGTCTCGGGCCACGAGGGGCAGGACAAATAGGTCCTCTGTCAGGACGCCTGAGCCAGTTGTCAAGACAGCCCCCATGCTGCAGCCGTCCACTTCCACAGACAAGCCTGGCACCCCCGAGCCCGCCCCTCGGGCCACTCGGGGCAGGACACGTAAGTCCTCTGTCAGGACCGCCGAACCAGACTTCCTAGCAAGCCCCGAGCTGCAGCCGTCCACCTCCACACAGCGGCCTGTCACCCCAGAGCCCGCCCCTCGGGCCACTCGGGGCAGGACACACAGGTCCTCTGTCAGGACCACTGAGGCAGCTGAACCAGCAGCCGCCGAACTCCAGCTGTCCACTTCCATAGACCAGTCTGTCACCCCCAAGCCCACGCCTCGGGCCACTCGGGGCAGGACAGAGAGGTCCTCTGTCAGGACCACTGAGGCAGCTGAACCAGCAGCCGCCGAACTCCAGCTGTCCACTTCCATAGACCAGTCTGTCACCCCCAAGCCCACGCCTCGGGCCACTCGGGGCAGGACAGAGAGGTCCTCTGTCAGGACCACTGAGGCAGCTGAACCAGCAGCCGCCGAACTCCAGCTGTCCACTTCCATAGACCAGTCTGTCACCCCCAAGCTCACGCCTCGGGCCACTCGGGGCAGGACAGAGAGGTCCTCTGTCAGGACGCCTGAGTCAGTTGTCCACACAGCCCCTGAGCTGCAGCCGTCCACCTCCACACAGCGGCCTGTCACCCCCGAGACCACGCCTCGGGCCACTCGGGGCAGGACGTGTAAGTCCTCCATTGAGACTCTTGAACCAGTTGAGCCATCAGCCCCTGACCTCGAGCCTCCCACCGCCACAGACCAGCCTGTCACCCCTGAGACCGTTGCTCAGGGCAGGGCTGCTCCCGAGTCCCAGCCTCCTGTCACCACAGACCAACCTGTTCCCCAGGAGCCTGGCCCTCAAGCCAGTTGCAGCAGGAGGCAGAGGGCTACTGGGAAGCACAGCTCCCGCACAGCTCCCCTTGTCCATCAGCCTTGCTCTGAACCTCAAAAACCATCCTCAGGGGACCAAAGAGCAGGCAGGCTGAGAGCAGCTGTGTCCCTTGGGACTGTCCCCGACCCTTCCTTTTCCCAGCTTCCTGAGGCACCCACTCATGCTCCCCAAATCCCGAAGGTGGAAGCAGCAGATAGCTCTGGGTCCACCCAAGAGCCCCAGCCTGCGGCCTCTCAACGGCGCAAGAGGCCTTCCCCCAGCACAGATTCACCCCCTCTTCTAAAGCGGCCCCAAAGAGAAGGTTCCCAGAAGACAGTGCTCCCCAAGGAAGAGGACGACGATACCGAAGAGAGGCCAGGGGAGGCAGAGGTGAGAGGGCTGGGCCTGCGCTGGGAGCAGGAGCTTCAGGGCCCAGAGACTCCCACCAAGGTGTTTCTCCTTCCCAGGACGTGGTGACTGCAGGACCAGGCAAGAGGAAGAGAACCCTGGCAGAGGAGGCAGCGCAGGAAGTTCCGAAGCGTGGCCTCCGAAGGACCAAACCGACCCAGCAGTCAGCAGCTCCCAAAGTAGGAGAGGGGCTGGGCTCTGTGGGAGGCTGGGAGGAGGCAGAGAGGCTCTGCGCTGCGGCCAGGGTCACGTGACAGCGCAGGCCAACCCTGCCAGGTCCTCTTCACGGGAGTGCTGGATGCCTGTGGGGAGCAGGCTGTGCTGGCCCTGGGGGGCAGTCTGGCCAGCTCAGTGGCAGAGGCCTCCCACCTGGTCACCGACCGCATCCGCCGGACAGTCAAGTTCCTGTGTGCCCTGGGGAAGGGCATCCCCATCCTCTCCCTGGAGTGGCTGCATCAGGTGAGAGGCCAGGGTGGTGACAAACCAGTTGCAAGAGTGGCAGGAGAGGACACCCACGCGCACACAGAGTAGGAGGAAAGGGGTGGGGTTAATGAGGCCTGATCCATGAAACGGTTTGTGTGTGTGACAGCGCTCTGTAAATGCTGGGCAGGAGCGCCGGGTGGGGTGGCCTGAGCCCTGGTGCTGACTGCTAACCTTCCTCAGTCCCGCAAGGCTGGTCACTTCCTGCCCCCAGATGAGTATGTGGTCACTGATCCTGAGCAGGAGAAGAACTTCGGCTTCAGTCTCCGGAATGCCCTGAGCCAGGCTCGGGAGCGAAGACTGCTGGAGGTAAGAGCCCATCTCCTGCCCGCTCCACCCACCCCAGTGGACTCCAGTGCCAGGCCCTCCAGTGCAGTCATCGCCTGTCTTGCGTCTTCCTTAGGGCTATGAGATTCATGTGACCCCTGGGGTCCAGCCCCCGCCACTGCAGATGGGAGAGATTATCAGCTGCTGTGGAGGCACTGTGCTACCCAGCATGCCCCGCTCCTATAAGGTATGGCTGGCATACGAGGTCCGGTGAGGGGCAGCTAAAGAGATGGCTGGAATGAGAAAGAGAGAGGGAAAATACAAGGCTACTGCTAGGTATGATGGCTCAAGCCTGTAATCCCAGCACCTGGGAGGCTGAAGCAGGAGAGTCAGAGTTTTAGGCCAGCCTGAGCTACATAGCAAGACCCTGTCTTAAAAAACAAAACAAAACAAAAAGCCCAGAACTTCCATAAGACCCATGTATTGCTGCATTTCAAATTATCTCCTAAATCTTTTACTGTGGACTGTGGAGCAAAGCCCTACTCACTCTTCCTTTTTTTTTTTTTTTTTTTTTTTTTGGTGACAGGGTTTCACTATTCAGTTCAGGCTGGCCTTGAACTCACTTTGTATCCCTGGCTGGCCTCGAACTCACAGTGATCCTCCTGCCTCAGCCTCCTGAGTGCTGGGATTACAGTTGTGCACCACCACACCTGGCTAATTTTAAGAGCTTGAATACATTCTGGTTCAGCTTTTCTGGCAAGAATAACTCATGGACTGTGCAGTGTGCTTTGTGTGGCTTAGCCCTGAGCAGTACTGAGACTGATCACTAGGCCTGAGTCTGTTTCTAGGAACCCTTCTCACCCCAGGCTTCCTCTCTGTACTGTCTTCCCAGCCCCGGAGAGTGGTGATCACCTGCCCCCAGGACTTGCAGCGCTGCTCCACCGCATCCCGGGCTGGTCTGCCCCTCCTGTCTCCCGAGTTCCTGCTGACAGGGGTACTGAAGCAGGAGGTGAGGCCCGAGGCCTTCGTCCTCTCCTCGCGGGAACTGTCATCCACTTGAAAACGCCAGTGCGCTTCTCCCTCTCTTGTCGGAACACACCTGGATTAGAGGAGCTCAGGGCTTTAGAAGACCTTGGTGTATGGATATGACCTGTGCTGGAATGGGGTGGGATCTGAGGCTTTCTGGGAAAACAGAAAGGCAGGAAAGTTTAGAGCCACAGATGCTTTAAAGTGGCCATAACTGCCAGGTGTGGTGGCACACACCTGTAATGCTGGCACTCTGGGAGGCTGAGGCAGGAAGACTGCAAGTTTGAGCACAGCCCTAAGTGACATAATGGGACCCTTTCTCAAAATAAAAATTTATTTGTTTTAAGTTTTTTTTTTTTAAGTTTTTTGATATAGGGTCTCACTATGTAGTTCAGGCTGGCCTTGAACTCCCTATGTAGTCTAGGCTGGCCTCAAACTCACGGCAGTCCTCCTGCCTCAGCCTCCTGAGTGCTGGGATTATGGACATGCACCACCACGAGTGGCCTCAAAATACGTTTTTTAAAAGGGCTTGGATGTAGCTCAATGCAAAGGCCCTGGATTCAATCCCCCATACAGCAAAATGAAATGGCCAGTATAAGATTGGCTAATCCTGGGCCGGGGCTATAGCTCAGAGATAAGTCATGCCCAGCACTTAGGATGCCCTGGGTTCTAGTCTAGGCACCACTCCAAAAAAGAAAAAAAAGCGTTGGTCTGATGTTCAGTTGTGTTAAGCACTGCTCGTCTCTAGCCAGACTGCTGCAGTGTTACCATTCCATGGTGCTCTATGGCGCCTGAATTGGACACCATCTCTCTCTTCACTGGGTTCGTACTCATCCTCAAAAGATACAGCTTTGGCATCAGGAGCTTGAGGGGATGCGTGGGATGAGTAGATGTGAGAATTATAGGATGCTACCAAAATGTTTTCTTCCCTCCGACCCACCTGGTTGGAGCTGTCCTTCAGCTTTGACGTTGAGTAAATCTCCACACTTTTCTGACCCACTTCCACAGTATGTATAAACTTGAGCTTCAGCGTGATCGCAGTCATAAATAAATATTCACTCTGTGCCTTATGGTGTGGTGCAGTTTGTTTTTGTTTTAATGTCTCATCTTGAGGCACAAACTTGTTTTTTAAAAAGTTTTGAGCTGGGTGCAGTGGTGCTTGCCTATAATCCCAGCTACTTGGAAGGTAGAGAAAGGTGACTCACAAATTTGAGCCCAGAGTAAGCAATTTAGCGACTTAGCAAGACACTGCCTCAAAAAAATAGAAGTGAAAAAGGGCTGGGGTATAGCTCAGTATAAAGGTATTAGGTTCAATCCAAGACATGCAAAAAAAACCCAAAAAAGTTGTATTCTTTTTAACTTATTGTTATCTTCTATTTAGGGTTAATAAATTATGTATTTCTCAAATTTAAACATTTAAAAGTTGGCCAATTAAAGCTATAGATTGGAACACTTATGTCTTGCTGATAGGAATATAAAATGGTTTAGCTTCTGTGGTAAGCAGTTTGAAAATTCTTTAAAAAGTAAATGTGAGCTGGGTGTGGTGGCACACAGCTGTAATCCCAGCACTCAGGAGGCTGAGGCAGGAGGATCAGTGCAATTCTGAGACCAGCCTGGGCTACAAAGTGAGCTCAAGTCCAGCCTGAACTGCATAGCGAGACCCTATCTCAAAAAGACCAAAAAAAAAAAGTTAAATGTGGCACACACCTGTAATCCCAGCATTCGGGAGGCTGAGGCAGGAGGGTCGCTGCAGTTGAAGGCCAGCCTGAACTACATAGCGAGACCCTGTCTCAAATCAAAAATAATAATACTAATAATAAATAAAAAGTTAAGTGTAGGAGTACCATATGGCCAAGCAGTTCTGCTCCTACATAGATACATAGAAGAATTGAAAAGTTTAAAATACTTGTACGTGAATGTTGTATCACTGCTTTTCACAGTAGCTTGGAAACATGGGAACAGTACACAGGCTCACCAAGGGTGAGTACGTAGATAGGGTATATCCACCCCACAGACTGCTTTTCAACCATGAAAAGGGGTGAAGTACTGAAACAGGCCGCAATGTTAGCAGATGAACCTCAGAACTGTTTGCTAAATGGAAGAAGCCAGATGCAAATGGACACGTGCTTGTATGGTTCGGCTTATAAAACACCAAGGATGGGTAAACCCAGAGAGACCAAGGGATTAACAGTTGCCAGAAGCGGGGGGAGGGGCACTGCTTAAGGGGCCCAGAGTTTGACTGTGGGTGATGGAAATGTTTTGGAACAAGCTAGAAGTAGTGGTTGTGCACATAGCAGATGTACTAAATGCCACTGTATTCTTTTTTTTTTTTCTTTGAGACAGGGTCTCACTATTTAGGCCAGGCTGGCCTTGAACTTGGGGCAATCCTACTGCCTCAGCCTCCTGAGTGCTGGGACTACAGGAATGTGCCACCATGCCCAGCCTGTATTGAGCTCTTTAAAAGTTTTATGCTGTGTGAGTTTAATTTCACTTTAAAAAAAAAAAAAAAGTTTATTAGCTCTGTATTTTCTGCATGTGAGTTATTCTTAAGTTTGGGAAACTTTGACGTAACAGAAATATCATAAACTTTGCCAAGCAGTTCATGGGATTTTTATGGTGTTTGTTTTGTTTTGTTGAGACAGGGTCTTGCTATGTAACCCAGGCTGGCCAGCCTTGAACTCATGGCAATCCTCCTGCCTCAGCCTCCCGAGTGCTGGGATTACAGAGGTGCACCACCATACCAAGCTAGTTTGTAGGATTTTTAAATTCTTGTTGTTGGTTTCATTTTTTTCTTTTTTTTTAAGGATTGGGGATCAAACCCAACAAACCCTTGTACATGCTAGCAAGCACTCTCCCACTGAGCTACACCCCCAGCCGCATGCTGGCTTTTAAAAATACTTAATCTCATATATTATGTGTTGCCATTGTGGATGTGGCACACAGTAGGACTCAACAGTAGTTCCTTGGTACAACTCCATATCCCTGCAGACTGTGGGATTCCTTACAGTCCATGTCTCTAGAGCACCGTGTAACACTCCAGGTGCATGCCCTCCTTGTGACTGGTCTTATTTAATGCTCTTAATTTAAACTTCTAGAGAATAGGGATCGTAGCCAGGCACAATGGTCCGCACCTGTAATCCCAGCACTCTGGGAGGCTGAGGCAGGAGGATCATAAGTTCAAGCCCAACCTGGGCAATTTAGTGACTTACCAAGACCCTGCCTCAAAATAAAACATTTTATGGGCCGGTGAGATGGCTCAGCGGCATAAGCGCCTGCCTTGCAAGCGCGAGGGCCCGAGTTCGACTCCCGGATCCCACATACGAAAAAGGGGCCGGTGATATCGCTCAGCGGCACGGGCGCCTGCTGGTGCGCGAGTTCCTGAGGTCGAACCCCCGGTACCCACACACACACACACACACACAAAAAAAAAAAATAAATAAAACATTTTAAAAAATGGGCTGGGGTTGTAGCTTAGTGTAAAAGCCTTGCATCTAATTCCCAATATGAGAGAGGAAGGATCTTACACTTGCAGGAGTCTCGGAACTTGTCACATTTCTTTGTGTAATAAAGATCTCTTTGGTTATGATCCAAGCAGAAACGGACAACACAGGATAATTCAGAGGAGTTTAATAAAGTGCTAATAATGAAGTAGGCGGAGTGTAGGGAAATTACAGCAGTGTGATGCCTGCCGGTGGTACACAGGCTCTGCTCTGAGCCCTTCAGAGCCCCAAAGATGAAGGGCAGTGATGTAGCTAGGCTTCCTCCATAAGAACTGACCTTCACGTGAGGTCGTGAGGATGAGGGTGAGGATGAGGGTGAGGATGTGAGGGCGATCTGGCAGCAACATCTGTCAGCCCACTGATCACCAGGGTTGGCTTGGCTGACCTGGCTGGCTAGGCTAGTGTCCCCTCCTCCCTCACCGCTCCATGTGTGTCCCTCCCAGAGCTGAGGACCACCACCCCATGAGGAGGGCATTCCTCGGTCAAGGGTATACAAGCAGCTGCGTGCCCCTGCTAGGACCTCCAAACAAGCTCTCAGGGTCCAAAAGCGGGGTGCAGAGTGAATCTGGAGGGAAATACATGCTCCCGGAAAGGTATATACAGCATCGTGCAGAGGAGTTCCGGGTCGAGGGCAGGGGAAGGAATGCAGAGCCGTGGGTGGCAGCTGCAGCTGCCTGACAGTTTCTCAGCCCATAGCCCGCAGGAGTAGGGCTTCCTTACCTTGGGCAATTTTCTTTATCTCCCTGGGCCTACGATTCTTCTCTCTGTAAGTTGAGGGAGCTAGCTTAGTTATCTAAGGTCCCTGTATGTCCATAGCTACTGTGGCTAGGACCTTAACTACATGATCTTTAATTCTGATGACAGATACTGCTAGCCAGGCATGGTGGCGCATCCCTGTAATCCCAGCACTTGGGAGGCTGAGGCAGGAGGATCCCTGTGAATTCGAGGCCAGCCTGGGCTACATAAGCGAGTTCAAGGCCAGCCTACACTACATGGCAAGAATCTGTCTCAAAAAAAAAAAAAAAAAAAAAAAGCCAGGCGTGGTGGTGCACACCTGTAATCCCAGCCCTCATGAGGCTGAGGCAGGAGGATCGTTGCAAGTTCCAGGCCAACATGAACTGCACCGTGAAACCCTGCCTCAAAAAGAAAAAAAAATAAAAATACCTAACAACTGCCAGATGTGATGGCACACACCTGTAATCACAGCACTCGGGAGGCTGAGGCAGGAGGATCACTGTGAGTTAAAGGCCAGCCTGGGCTACATAGCTAGACGCCGTCTTAAACACACAGTCTCTCTCTGGGTCTCTCTCTCTGATTGTTTCTCTCTGTCTGTCTCTGTCTGTCAAGATGATTTTGTGGATGACTCCGAGCTGGATTCTCAGCCTGGCCCACAGTCCCTCTGACGTCTGCAGCTGACTCCCGCTGTTTCCCAGCTAAGGCTGTTAAAGTTCTGTCACTGCGAGAGAGCGCTGACACTGGTTCCGTGGGAAGCCGGCCGAGCTGGGCTGCTGCGGCCCCGCGGAGCAGCTGCCTGACAGTTTCAGGGGGCACAGCGCGCCTGCTCCCCCGGGATCCCACGTTCGCTGAGCGGCGTGGGGCTCGCGGGCTCGGAACCGCCGGAGGCTGAGCCCGGAATGCCCCGGCCCGCCGCGGCCCGGAAGCCGGGTCGTCGGGGCGGACCCAGCCTGCTGGAGCAGACCCCGCCCCCGAAGAAGTCACCGCCTCCCGAACCAGACCTCGCCCCCTGGAAGACTCCGCCTCCTGGACCAGATCCCGCCCATGAAGGGGACCCCGCCTCCGGGGCGGGGCGGGGCCTGCAGTAGCGGGACCCCGGCCCCGCCCCTCGTTCCCGCCCTCGCCATGGCCCCCGCTCTGCTGCTGGTGCCTGCCGCCCTGGCCTCCTTCGTGCTGGCCTTCGGCACCGGAGTGGAGTTCGTGCGCTTCGCCTCCCTGCGGCCGCTCCTTGGAGGGGCCCCACCGGCCGGCGGCCCGGGTGAGCTCCGGGCAGGAGGTGCAGCCGGAGGGCGGCGCTAGGCGGGCGAATGACAGGGAGCGCTGCGGGGAGCTCGAGCGGGAGAGGGCCCCGAGGCGCGGCCAGGTCCACGCGGCTCCGCGGAGAGGATGTGCAGACCGGTGGTTAAAGAAAAGGCAGCTTGAAGATGAGTCCTCTTCCCTGGGCCTGAAGGAGGTCTGGGGACTGGACGAGGAATGGAGGAGTGGGAGCGGCACAGCTGGGGGAAGCATCGAGGCCCATGAAAGCATTAGGGACTTGGCCTGGGGACCCCCGGACGCCTGGGGTGGGGGGAAGTCCCAGCCGTCGAGCGATCTTTTGTCCCTCTCCCTCCACTGCCCAGATCCCCGCCAGGGATGGCTCGCAGCCCTGCAGGACCGCACTGTCCTGGCCTCCCTGGCCTGGGACCTGGGCCTTCTCCTGCTGTTTGTTGGGCAGCACAGCCTCATGGCCACCGAAGCAGTGAAGGCGTGGACATCCCGGTACTTTGGGGTCCTCCAGAGGTCGGTGTATGTGGCATGCACTGCCCTGGCCCTGCAGGTATGAGACCCGGATGGCCCAGACGCCGAGGAAGCCACTGGGGAGGGACACCCCGGGTTGGAGGGGCAGAATATGGAGAATAAGGTGAATTGAGGGAGCTTATCCCAGCTTCCATTCCTCCACGGCACATACCCTACTTTTTATCAAGAAGGGCTTACCTACTTAGCAGGCATGGTCAGATACACCTGTAATCCCAGCATTTGGAAGGCTAAGGCAGAGGGAGCAAGAGTTCTAGGGCAGCCTGGCCTCGCTATGTAGCAAGTTCAAGGCCAACCTGGACTATATAGCAAGCCTCCCTCTCAGGAAAAAGGAAAAAAAAAGTGTATTTGTCATTCCCCAAGTACCTCATGTGCATCTGCACCTTTGCAACTTTGTTTATGTTGCCCCACTGGATCCCCGCCCACCTCCTTTTCAGTCCTTCCCTTTCTTACAAACCACCTCCCTAGGTATGGAGAGGAGGTTTTCAGCTGCCAGTTAATCTGTCTTCCCATTGGGTGCCTGGTGGAGGCCGGTGCTGTGCACCGGGAGCAGCAGCCCAGCCCAGATCCTTGGACAGCTCCCCCTCGCTCCCTGGCCAGCGTCCTTCGCACAGTAAACGTGGGCGATGGTCATGGAGCGCAGGGCAGAGCTGTAGGCTGCACGCACCGGGGCCCCTCCAGAGGGGCAGGATACTTGCTGGGCCATCCAGCCCCTTCTCTCCCCAGCTGGTGATGCGGAACTGGGAGGCTGTGCCCAGAGGCCCCGTGCTGTGGGAGGCTCGGGCAGAGCCCTGGGCCACCTGGGTGCCACTGCTCTGCTTTGTCCTCCACGTCATTTCCTGGCTTCTCATCTTCAGCATCCTTCTCGTCTTTGACTATGCTGAACTCATGGGCCTCAAACAGGTGAGGTTCTAGATCCCTGCCTAAGACAAAAGGGAAACCTTACCCTTCTGTGGATTTCCCTCCTTGTTCCCGGGGCTTTCTATTCCCTTGTGGCCTTTTCTTATAAGGGGGTCTCCCTTCAGCTGCCTTTGGACGCCAGCACCCACGGGTCTCCAGGGCCCAGGGAAGGTTCCTGGGTCTGATTCGAGAGGGTGGCACCTGGGAAAGGAGAGGGGCAGCTCAGCTGGGGACGCTCATTCCACGCTGTCCTCCCTCCCTAGGTGTACTACCACGTGCTGGGCCTGGGTGAACCTCTAGCCCTGAAGTCTCCTAGGGCCCTGAGGCTTTTCTCCCACCTGCGCCACCCGGTGTGCGTGGAGCTGCTGACCGTGCTGTGGCTGGTGCCTACCCTGGGCACTGACCGCCTCCTCCTTGCTCTCCTCCTGACCCTTTACCTGGGCCTGGCTCATGGGCTGGACCAGCAAGACCTCCGCTACCTCCGGGCTCAGCTACAAAGAAAACTCAACCTCCTCTCCCGGCCCCAAGATGGGGCGGCAGAGTGAGGAGCTAAGTCTGCTTGCAAGCCCTGTACTTCCTCTCCCTTCTCAGTTTTTAAGCCCACTGGACGCCTGTAATCCCAGCTCTCTTGGGAGGCTGAGAGGAGGGTTGCCGTGAGCTCGAGGCCAGCCTGGGCTGCATAGCAAGACCCTGACTTAAAAAAAAAAAAAAAAAAAAAAATCCACTCCCCTTAACGTCTAGGCGCTGGCTGCTTCAGGCCCGCTGCCCACACCCATGGGCCGGAGGGGCTGCTCCAGATTCACTGCCGGAGCCCGACCGCGGCCTTCTGCCTTTCAGGCACTAGACTCCGAGCTTCACTTCTCACCAGCGAGAAGCGGGGACAGTCAGTCCCCTCCTCACAGTTTAGGGCGTGCACCCCTTTCCTCCTCGAGCCTCAGGGACCCTCCTCCGCGCGGTCCCGTCCCGCAGGGGGCCACCGTCCCTGCCTGTCGGCCGCCCCGGCTGTCCCCCAGGCCGCCGTTGCCCTCCTCAGGCCCCGGCCAGGGCTCCGTCGCGGACTTAGCGGAGGTCTCCCGAGGGACGTGCGCTGCAGGGAAATAAAATCCAGCCTGGCTTTCTTTCCCACGTGTGGCTCGCAGGGTGGCTCAGTGTCTCCAGCTGCAGGGCAGCGGGCAGAAAGGGCGGCCCGAGTCGGCGCGCCCCGCCCCTCCTCCGAGCGGCCCAATCCGCTTCCCGGTCCCCCGTTCCGCGCCGCACCCCGGGACCCTCGGGAGCCGGGGGGACGCTGACCTCGGCCCGCGGCTCTGCCGGGCGCCCCTGGCCCCGGTAACAAAGGCCGGGCGGGCGCGGAGCGGCGCGGGGAGGGGCGGCGATGGGAAGGGCGGGCCCGGCCCGCGACAGCTGCCGCCTCCGCCCGCGGCCCCCGGGGCCCTGAGTCACGGCCGCGCCCTGGGCCGCGCGGGGGTCCGGACGCCGGGGCGCGGGACGGGAGCCCCACGCGCGTGGACGCCGAGGCCCCGCCCCCCGCCCCATTGTCCTCGACAAAGCGGCCGCCGCCGCGCCCGGCCCGCGCCCGGCCCTGCTCCTCCTCCTGCTCCGCGGCCCGCAGCTCGGGCCCGCCCTCCTCCTCTTCCTCCCCGCTCCGGACGCCCGGCCCGCGCCCTCCCGGGGATCCGCGCTGTGAGTTGGGGCGCGCGCGCGGCGGGTGGCTGTCGCCCCTTTGTGCCGGGGCCGCGGGCGGGGCGGGCGGGCGGCGGCGGTGCCCGGTCCCGGTCCCGGGCGGGTCCCCGGCCCTGCCCTCCCGCCGGCCGCACCCCGCGAGCTCCCGCTCCCGCACGCTCTCCGTCCTCTTCCCGCCCACGCCCCGCTCACCCGCGGCTCCGCTCCCCGTTCTCTGCCCGCGCCCGCCCTCAGCTCGGGCCGCCATGGCCACCGTCCCGGACTGGAAGCTGCAGCTGCTAGCCCGGCGCCGGCAGGAGGAGGCGGCGGCCCGAGGCCGGGGGAAGGCGGAGCAGGAGCGCCTGTCCCAGATGCCCGCCTGGAAGCGGGGACTCCTGGAGCGGCGCCGCGCCAAGCTCGGTCTCTCCCCTGGGGACCCGAGCCCCGGGCCCGGGAATGCGGAGCCCGGCCCTCCGGACCCAGACGAGTCTGCCGTGCTTCTGGAGGCCATCGGGCCCGTGCACCAGAACCGATTCATCCGGCAGGAGCGGCAACAGCAGCAGCAGCGGAATGAAGAGCTCCTCGCAGACAGGAAGCCTGGGCCGCCGGAGCCCCGAGAGCGGAGACCCAGCTCGGGGGAGTCACGAGACCAGAGCCCCAAGGGGAGAGAGGGCAGAGAAGAAAGGCTGAGTCCCAGGGAAGCCAGGGAAGCCAGGGAAAGGAGGCTGGGGACTGGGGCGGCCCCGGAGTGCAGCCCCAAGCCTTTGGAAGCCCGAGACTGGAGGCAGAGCCCAGGAGAGGCGCGGAGGTGGAGGCTGAGCCCCGCTGAAACTCCGGAGCGGAGCCCGAGACTAGCGGAGCCCCGAGAGCAGAGTCCCGGGAGGCGCGAGGTGGCGGAGAGCAGACTGGGCCCAGGGGAGTCTGGCAGCCAGAACCCGGGCCTGGCAGAGGCCTGTCCGTGGAGGCCTGGCCCCAGAGAGGCCCAGAAGCAGAGCTTAGTACAACTGGAGGCAGCAGAGTGGAGGCTGCACTCGGTAGGAGAGAGAGACCTCGGAGAGGAATGTGGGGGGAAGGAAGACAGCCCAGTTCCAGGGGTGACTCCGGAAGAGATTTCGGGGTCCCCAGACACCCCAAGCAGGGAACCTCAGGACAACATCTCCAGAGGCGTGGAGATGACTGAACAGAGGCCCGGCCCTGTGGAGGATGGAGAGAGGGGCCTGAGGTCTGCCGAAGGGTGGAAGTGGACGCTGAGCTCTGGGAAGGCTGGAGAATGGACAGCCAGAGACGCAGAGTCTCCAGGTCCAAAACCAGAACCTCTAGGGCCCGCTGAGAAGCAGCTGGAGCCTCAGGATGTGGAGGCTGGGGAAGGGGAGGCCGAGGCGGAGGCGGAGGGGGCTCAGAGCAGGCCTCTGAGAGCCCCGCAGGACCGCAGCTCTGTGCCCTGCCCCCTGCCACCAGAGGACGCTGGGACCCGAGCAGGCTTGGGGCAGCAGCAGGAAGAGGAAGCAGCACAACTGCAGCCCCCACCCCCAGCCCCGGCTGCCCCCCAGCCCTCCGGGGATCCCCTCATGAGCCGCCTGTTCTATGGGGTGAAGGCAGGGCCGGGGGTGGGGGCCCCGCGCCGCAGTGGACACACCTTCACGGTCAACCCCCGCCGCTCGGTGCCCCCCACCAGCCCGGCCACCGCGGCCCCAGCTGAGGCTGCGGTCCCTGGGGCCGGGAAGAAGCGGTACCCGACTGCCGAGGAGATCTTGGTTCTGGGGGGCTACCTCCGGCTCAGCCGCAGCTGCCTCGTCAAGGGGTCCCCCGAGAGACACCACAAACAGGTAGGGAGCAGCCAAGCCAGACTTCTTAGAGCCCCACTTGCCCGTTCGCTCTGGACTCGGGACTTTCTTGCTTTTTTATACCTCTACTTTTGTCTTTCTCTATCTTCTCTCTACTCCTGCCACCTCTCTTCCTTCTTGGCACACACACCCTTCCTTCGGGTGCCATTCATTTCACAGCCCCAGGACCCTGCCGCATCCACCCCGTCTGGCTGTGTCCTTTTCAGGGTGTGCCCGGGCTCCCTCCCCAGCTCTTTGCTTTCCTTGGACTCAGGGAATCTCAGGCCCGTCTGGCGGGCGATGCACGATGACAGCCTGGAAGTCAGGAGGCCCAGGCTCTGGGTGCAGGCACAGCTTTGGAGGTGCAGGATGTGAGGCCTTGAGCCGGGAGGCAGGGGCGGGAACTGCGGGTGGGGGGGTCCTCTCAGCCCGAGGAAGAGGGGACATCGCAGGATAGATGGGGAGGCCACAGAACAGGCTTGCCAGAGAGCAGAGAGAAGGCTTTTGAACCCCAAGGCGGCCTGCAGCAGAGGCGCACACAGAGCCGTTTGACGTGGGTGACCCTGGGGTTGCACACCCCAGCTGGGCCACGCTACACACAGTGCTCGTTCTCTCTGGGGACAAGAAGAGCCTTCTCTTCCCAAACCCCCACCCGCTGCCCCGTCCTTCCTCCCTGGACTTCCCCTCCTGGCCCAGAACTGGCTTGGCCATCGGTTTTCCCCTTTCTTCCCACCACCCCGCCTCTCCCTCCTCTTGGGGTAGAACATAGAAGGCCCAGGGCTGGGAGTGGGGACAGGCTGGCGCCAGGAGTGGGCAAAGGGTCAGAGGTTAGACTTGGCTGGGGATAGGGACAGGCAGGGAGATGGAAGCAGCCAGGCCAGCTCTTTCCTACACAGCACTCAGCCTCCCCTGGAGCTCTGCGTTCTGCAGGGAGAGGCTGAGACGTCGCGGTCCTCGTGGAGCCTCATCCCACACGTTTGTGTCCTCAGATTTGGCTTTTGTGTCCTCAGCATCAGGTGGAAATAGCAGGGTTGAAAGATACGGGTTAAGAGTCCTCGTACATCCTCACGGGAGTTTTAAGTTCCTGCCCTGGGACCCCTGGCGTCCACACTGATTCCCCCAGGGCCGGGCAGGTGGGAGTCAGGAGGAAACTCCCAGGGTGAGGTGTTCGGGAGTCACTTCCAGTGGTGCTCTGGGGAAGAGGCCGTGCCTCTGGGGAAAGAGCAGAGGGAGGCTTGAAGCTCAGGGCCCCAAGGCCAGGGGCCAGCAGAGGGGAAGCCAGGAAGGCCGAGCAGCAGGCCCTGTGCTGGTGACCATACCTGGGTCAGGGAGCAGGGCCGGAAGCGGATCGCCCAAACAGGAAGCTGGGTGGGGGCCGGAAGGCTGGTGGGGCTGCGTGGGGGACTCTGGGCCTTGGGCCCGGCAGAACTGTGCTCAGGATGTGGTGAGCGGGTGAGGAAGCGGCCTGGGGTGGGGTGGGGAGGAGGCAGCAGGGCTCCCCTACCCATGCCCTGCACTCCCTGCCTTCTCGTCGAGGACTTGGCACCCTGTCCTGTCTCTGCCCTGACCTACTGGATCAGAGAGGAGAGCGGCTGTCCCTGCACCCCAGCTTCCTAGTAACTCCTGTCTGTCCATCAGACGCATCCCTGCCAGCGGGAGAGACCCAGCCCTGCTGCAGCCCAGGGCGGCTGTGGCTGGCGCCCCTCCCCTCTGGGCCTGTGACCTTACATAGCTGGTGGCAGGAGCGGGTGAGTCACCGCCCTGGTCCCCACCCCCCACCCCCCTGCAGGCTGTGCATTCCTGAGCAGCTCAGTCAGAAGATGGGGTGGGGGCAAGGAGAGAGGCTGGGGGGCCACAAAGATACTCCAAAGGGGACATGGAGAGAAAACAGAAATGGGTTCCCAGAAACATATCCATCACGGAGCCAGTGGGGCCGCGAGCAGTCTGGTTGCTGTCACTTGGTCCCACCAGCCTTTCCCAGGACGTGGACTGGGCCCTCGCAGCCTGGGTCCTCTCTGGGACTTCATCCGAGATGTGGACAGACCTTACCTTACTGTAGCGACTTCGCGGCCCTGGCCAGCAGCAGGCACAAGGAGAAGGACACCGCCCTCAGTCTGAGGGTTCCCTCTCCGTGGGGTGAACCAAGGGTGGATCAGAAATATTCCAGGAAAAAAATTACACCACCCCGAGGCAAGAAAATTGCAAGTTTGAGGCCAGCCTGAGCTACTAGCAAGTTCCAGACTAGCCTGGACTACATAGTAAAGCCCTGTTTTTTTCTCAAAAAAATGGCTGTACTGAACATGTACAGACTTCTTATCATCCTGCCCTAAACGATACAGTGTAACAGCCATTTACACAGCATTTACTCTGTGGCAAGTATTTTAAGTAATTTACAGTTGACTTAAAAGTATAGGAGAGGTTGTGCACGCCTGTAACCCTAGCACTTGGGAGGCTGAGGCAGGAGGATCACAGCGAGTTCAAGGCCAGCCTGAACTGCATAGGAGACCCTGTCTCAAAAGAAAAACAAACCAAAAAAAGTGCATGGGGGCGCTGTGTAGGTTTCATGCAACATTACGCTTTTGTGTGTGTGGTACCAGGCATTGAACCTAGGGCCTATATACTGAGCTACATCCTTAGCTCTTTTTGAAACAGGCTCACTAAATTGCCCAGGCTGGGCTTAAACTTGCAGTGCTCCTGCCTCAGCATCAAGGGAGGGGTATAGTATGGAAAGAAATCAGAGCAGGGGTAGTGTAACTTGGAGGGTCAGAAGGCCAAGGGCTGAAGGTGTGCAGGGTCAGAGCGAGGTGCTCAGGAGGGCAGGGGAAGAGTGGTCCGGGCAGTGGCTGGCGAGGAGGCAGCAGGCATTCTGCAGGCCTCGGGCAGGCTCCGGCTTGGAGCCGCTGCAGCGCTGGAGCCCGCACATCTCTCGTCCCAGCCCAGTTCACGCAAGGCTGCAGGCTGCAGGGCCCTGTCTCCAGCAGGTGCCCGGGAGGCCGGGCAGCCCGTCAGGACTCTTCTTTTCCCTAATCCCCGAGGCTCAGTTAATCCCGTCCTGCCCCTGCGGAGCTCCTCAGAGGGCAGAGGGGAGGGCTGGTGGCTGGGCGGGAGAGCAGCTGGGTTGCAGCGGACAGCAGGCATGAAGGACCTCTGCTTCCTCCTGGGCCTTCGCCGGTCTCTTCCTTCTGCCTCAGTCTTCTGCTTCCCTTTGCCCGCCTGCATTTTCCTGCTGCCCTCACCACCCCCACTGCACCCTTTGGGGACCCGAGCTCCTCTTCATCCCTGTGCGTTGGGGCAAAATGTCTCGGCTGCCCGGGGCCTGCGGGTCTCCTGTCTCCCACGCCTTGACTCCTCGGCTGGGGGCTGACCCCACCACAGGAGGAGGGCGAGGGGACAGGGACAGTGGTGTCCCAGGGGAAGGACTGTGCACCCCAGACAGCTCGTTCCTGCTCACCTCTGGGAAGCCCCAAGATGCCCAGAAGTTCTTTTTGTTTGTTTTTGTTTTTTTGAGACAGGGTCTCATTAGGTAGTTCAGGCTGGTCTTGAACTCACTATGTAGCCCAGGCTGGCCTCCAACTCTCGCTCATCTTTCTGCCTCAGCCTCCCAAGTGCTAGGATTACAGGTGTGCGCCACCACATGGGCGCTGAATGATTTTCTTAAGAGAGGGGATCTAGGCCTGGGAAGCTGCATGGAAAGCAAAGCTGGATCCCAGAACCGACTAGGGGGGAAGCCACGGGGTTGCCGATCCCAGACCTCAGGCCCCCGTCCACCTGCGCCCTGCAGCTTGCTGGGTTGCAGGGTGCTGAGCTTGCCTCGTCCCCATCCCCTCCTCGCAGCTCAAGATCTCCTTCAGCGAGACGGCCCTGGAGACCACGTACCAGTACCCCTCCGAGAGCTCGGTGCTGGAGGAGCTGGGCCCAGAGCCCGAGGCTCCCGCAGCGCCCAGCGCCCCAGCGGCCCATCCGGACGACGAGGACGACGAGGAGGAGCCGCTGCTGCCGCCGCCGGGGCTGCGCACCAAGGCGCTGCTCGTGGGTGAGCGCGGGGCCAAGGGCGCCCCCTGGTGTCACCGCGCAGGGATGCGGGACTTCGTGCTGGCCGGACTGCAGACGGGGAAACTGAGGTCCTGGGAAGCCCCGGGGAGCAAAACGCTAAAGCCCACTCCGCGCAGCCGGGCTCTCTCGGGGCGTCCCAGGCTGGGCAAAGTCACTGAGGGCAAATTCCAGCTCCTCGCACTGGGCGTCACCTCTGGACCCCCTGCCCTCTGGCCTCAGCTCTGCGTGAAGTGAAGCTGACCGCTCCTCGGGCCTCGCGGGGCACTTGCCTAGCGCGTAAGGACCTGGCTTCAGTTCCGAGCACGGCAATAGGGACAAGAGGAATTCTCTTACTTGGTTTTTTGAGAAATGCTGTGCAGCCCAGGCGGGCCTCCAGCTCGTGATCCTCCTGCCTCAGCCTCCCGACCGCTGGGATTACAAGTAGGCACCATCATGGCCAGCAGGAGTGGATAATTTTTGTAAAGAACCTAGAACCAAGCTGGGCGTGGTGGTGCACGCCTGTAATCCTAGCACTCGGGGGTCTGAGGCAGGAGGATCCTGTGAGTTAAAGGCCAGCCTGGGCTACATAGCGAGACCCTGTCTCAAAAAAACCAAACTAAAACAAAAAAACCTAGAACCATAGACAGACATTAAATTACTTAACCTCTCCTGGGGTTATTCTGAGATTAGACAAAGTATAAGAAGGTCTGGGGCCGGTGAGATGGCTCAGCGGCATAAGCGCCTGCCTGGCAAGCGTGAGGTCCTGAGTTCGACTCCCGGTACCCACATAAAAAGGAAAAAAGGGCTGGTGATATCGCTCAGCAGCACAAGCGCCTGCTGGCAAGCACGAGGTCCTGAGTTCGAGCCCCAGTACCCACATTAAAAAAAAAGGTATAAAAATGTCTCAACCAGGCGTGATGGCACACATTTGTCATCCCAGCACTCCGGAGGCTGAGGCAGGAAGATCACTGAGGTGAAGGCCAGCCTGGACTACGTAGGGAGACTCTGCTCAATAAATAAATAAATAAACGATATAAACATGCCTAGCATAGAGCACAAGACAGTGACAGCTGCTGTGACTGGCATGATGAGCCTCCGAGACATGAAGCTACTCTGGAACTCCCATCTGCCCTAGCGGGGAGGGTGAGAAGGGGTCACAGGGCCCTCACTCACTGTCCCCATTCCTTCCTCCTGCAGATGAGTCCTGCCGGCGGTGACCATCTTCTAGCACGAGCGTAGCCCACCTGTGACCTTCCCAGACCCGAAGATCCCAGAACCCGAAGATGAGCCTGGTGGGAGGGGCGCCGACCTGCTCTGCCTTGCTGCCCACCCCGGCTGGGGCAGAGCCCAAGCTAGGCCGGGTGCGGCCAAGGGCCTGGAGCACCTGCACGCAGGTCACCCTCTCCGTCCCCCAGGCCCCACGGTGTGGGCGCTGTCCCTGGCAGCCTGAGCCCCATGTGCAAGAGTGCGCCCCTGCCCTCCTCTGTTTACACGCCCGCCTCCGTCGCCCACAGCCCGGTTTACAGTGCACGCCTGCCAGCCCTGCTGCCAGCGTCCAGGTTTACAAGCCGTGCCTACTGCCCCATCCAGGAGGGAGCCTCTCCCTGTCCCTTCTGTTCGCCTCCCTGGGAGTGGCCTGAGGCTTGGCTTCCTCCAGCTTTGCTCAGTATTACCGTGCCTCAGTTTCTCCGAGAGGGAAGGCTGGGCCTCACCTGTGTCCTGGGAGTTATTTAATTCTCCTCCTAGTGGCTCACACCTGAACTGCAGTGGTGCGGTGACAGGAGCCCCTGGCTTCCTCTCCCTCTGCTCCTGTATCAGTGGCCAATTTGTTTGTTTTTTTAACTTTCCATAATAAAATGGAGTACACTCCAATTTTCCTGCTGTTTCTTCTTTAGGAAAAAATATGAGTGTGAGGGATGGCTGGTGGCTGTGGGAGGGCATATGATGGGGGTGGAGCCAGGAACTTGACACTGACTGACACAGAGTGTGGGCCCCAGCATGGTGGCTGTGGTAGAGCTTGCCTGTCATCCCAGCACTGGGGAGGCCGAGGCAGGAGAATCGCTATGAGTTTGAGGCCAGCCAGGGCTACAAGTGAGTTCAAGGTCAGCCTGCATAGTGAGACCCTGTCTCAAAAAACAAAATTTAAAAAGAAAAGAAAAAGGCATCTGGGAGCTGTGTATGGCTTTCATGAAGGACGAGCTGAAGACATGGGCTGCAGAAGGGCAGCCGAGGTGCCCACTAGACCAGAAGTACAAGGATAGCCTGTGTTGATCGAGTTCACTCCAGCATCCCATACTGGCACCTGGCAGACACAATTATTTCTAGAACGAAAGAGTCAACAAGTGAATGGATGAAAAAAAAGGTAAGGACTGGAAGCAGAGGCCACTCTGAGGTGAGGCTGGCAGCAATGGGGTCAGGCAGTGTGTGACACAGCCCAGGAGGTAAGCCAGGGACATTTACCTGAAGAACTGGGGTCACGAACAGTAAATCCGAAATTGGTGCAAAATGTAGTATAGAAACGCAGCTTCCTGTGAAAGGTTCTCTGACAGACAATGGATGTATTTCTAAAGAATCCACCACTTTGCGCCCCAAGTGTAGTCACTATTGGAGGATTTTCTTGTTTCAAAGAATTTCAGTCTACAAATGTAGAACATTGGTGCTTTTACTCATCAGGGTTTTTTATTTTTCTTTGTTTGCTGACATGAGTTCTCACACTGGTGCTGGCCTTGAACTCCTGTGCTCAAGCGGCCCTCCTGCCTCAGTCCTGATTTGCTGGGGTCACAGGCAGGGGCACCGAGCCAGGCTGAGCTCCTCGTAGCTCCCCAGACTTGCGAGGCAGATGAGTAGATACAGACCTCCTGCCGCCACAGGTGGCCTAGACAAGTAAGAAACCTGTCTTTACTGAAAAACAAAATACACTAGACAAATTAATCTTAAGTGATGTCAAAAGTTTTCAGTGTACTGGCAGGGGAACTGGCAAGGTGTCAAAAGAGTGAGTGATGAGGTGTGGGTGTGGAGGGAAACCAACGGCCTCATTAGTACCTGGTTAGTAAAGATCCTAATCAGTCCTGACCCAGGAAAGCCAGGGCAGGAAGTGGGAGATACCAGGGTTCCACAGCAGATCTGAGAAACAGAAAACTGTGCATCCAAAAAGTCAACGATAGGGATCACCTGTGGCCCCTGCCAGAGTGACTTTCATTTCCTGGTATGTCCAATTAATCATAAAGGTACAGAGCAAGGCCACAGGTGTCAGCAAAGCAAGTAACAGATTTTACATTTATTTACTCACTTTTTTGAGACAGGGTCTTGCTGTGTAGTGCAGGCTGGCCTTGAACTCAATATGTAGCCCCGGCTGGCCTCGAATTCACGCAATCCTACTGCCTCAGCCTCCTGAATGCTGGGGTCACAGGTGTGCGCCCCCACTTCTGGCCCATTTACTCATTCTTTTTTTTTTTTTTTTTTTTAATTGTGGGTACCGGGAGTCGACCTCAGGACCTCGCGCTTGCCGGGCAGGCGCGTACACCGCTGAGCTATCTCACCAGCCCCATTTACTCATTTTTGAGTCTGGGTCTCAAGCTCCTCGGATCGAGTAACCGCACTGTTATGGACAGGGTTCGAGGTAGAAAACCCAAATCCACCCTCCCTGAAGAAGTAAATTGTAGGCTGACTCCTGTAGCAGAAAAAGAATTGTGAGGAAGTGCCAGTAGGAGGCATAAACGGGTTTATTAGGCTGAAATTTAAAAGTACACATTGAAAGAAATAGCGGGCCCTCGAGAAAGAGAGGCACGTAATGATGTGAAGCTGGGTGTACAGGTGTGCGCTACGTCGCCCGGCTCCTGGCTCTTTTTTACTTTTTATTTTGAGACAGGGTCTCGCTAAGCCGCTAAATTGCCCAGCCTGGGATCAAGCTTGCGATCCCGCTGCCTCAGCCTCCTACAGCGCGGGAATTACAGGCGTGCGGCACCGCGCCTGGCCGGCTTCCTTATGTGTCATGTATTTTGACCACACCTCCCCATATGACGGTCTGATTTGTTCTGTGCAGTATCCCTAGAGACCAGGCCCGCCTAGCACAGGCCAGCTGCTTCCTCAATTCGTGGCTCCTCCTGAATGAAGGCGGGAGCAAAGCTGCAGCGTCCCTTCCAGCGGAGGCGGCGACAGAAATGGAAAACTGTCTTCGCGAGGTCGGGAACGCTCCTACGGGATTTGAGCTCGCTCGGCCACCGTAGCGCCTAGGCCGGAAGTAGAGCAGCCCCTTCCGGGCTTCGCGGCGGTACCGACGGCGCTGGGCTGCTGAAAATCGAGGCCGAGGTCCTGCGCCGGCTCCCGTGTGGAGCTGAGGTTCCGCCCGGGCTCCCGGCCTTCGGCCGGCCCGGTGCACGCGCGGCCGCTCGCCCGCCGCGGGTGGACGCGGGGCGCGGTGGCCATGGCGACGCCGGCGGCGCTGGAGCGCTGGGTGCAGGAGGAGCTGCACGCCGTGCTGGGGCTGAGCGAGCGGCACGTGGCCCAGTTCCTCATCGGAACCGCGCAGCGCAGCGCCTCGGCCGAGGAGTTCGTGCAGCGCCTGCGGGACACCGACACCCTGGACCTGGACGGGCCTGCGCGGGACTTCGCGCTGCGGCTGTGGAGCAAGGTGCCGGCGCGGGCGGGCCGCGACCTGTGCCGGGAGAGCTGCGCCCACGAGCGGACGTCCAAGGGCGTCCGGTCGCACGGAGGGGACGCGAGGCTTAAGCGTCGGGCTGAGTGCTGCGGCACAGGGCTCCCGGGCTTCACCCGGGACCCTCGTTAAGTGCATATTCCGATTCGATGGCGATGCTACTGTACTTCTACCTTCACGCTGAACTACGTCCTCAGCTCTTCCTTTACTTTTTATGTTGAGCCGCTAGATTGCCCAAGCTGGGCTTGAATTTGCGATCATCCCGCCTCAGCCTCCCAGACTGCTTAGATTACAGGCATATGCCACCACACCTAGCACTTTTCCTTTTCTCTTTAATTTTCCTTTTTTCCCCCCATTTTTTGAGACAGGGTCTCACTATGTAGTCCGGGCTGGCTTTGAACTCACTGTGTAGCCCAGGCTCACCTGGAACTCGGTGGCGATCCTCCTGCCTCAGCCTTCCGAGTACTGGGATTACCGGCATGTGCCACCACGCCCAGCATTGGGTCTGGATTTTTACCAAGTTTCCAGGTGATGTTGATGGTCCACTGAGCAAACTCTGAACAGTAAGAGTGTAAGAGATGTGTGAAGCGCTGCGGAGGGTAGGAGAGCTGGGAGTAGTGTGATCAGGCCTAGCAGGCCCAGAGTCTGGAATCTGTCAGGTCGAGAATATGGAAGGAGTAAAAGTACAAAAGGTGAGCTCCCGACGGGCAGGACTGCCTTTCCTGGCTTGTCTTCCACCTACCCACCGGTGGCCTGCCTTAGGAACAAGGGCTCAGGCAGCATCCAGAAAGCGGGACAGCGTCCGGGGAACACACGTAGCCTGGCACGGCTGTCCCATGCGGCCGATGAGAGATGAAGTAGTGTAAGTGCCTGGGCTGGGCGAAGCTCAGTGGTGGAGCACTTGCATAACACCCTCTTGACCCTGGGTTCAAAAACCCAGGAAGTGCCGTGTGGGGTAGGGAGGTTGTGCGTCTGTTCACCAGTCCGCCCTTGGGGTCTGGTATCATGTGGCAGGCATGGTCGTATTGCAGGATAGCCCTAGGTGCACAGCTGTAATCCCAGCTACTCAGGAGGCTGAGGCAGAAGAATCACTAATTTGAGACCAGGGTGGTCCACTTAGTAAGATTGTGGCTCAAAATAAAAGGGCCTGAGAATGCATCGCAACGGTAGAGCACTGGCTAGTTTTTGCGAGGCCCTGGGTCCAATACCCAGTGTTGCCGAAAGAAATTTTTTTTCCAAGATAATTCTTGTAGCGCGTCATTCTTTGGGTAGAAATGACTTAATCCTTGGGAAGAACAGAGCTATGAGAAAGGCTGAACAACTGATAACTGAATTTGAGAATGTGAGCTCTGTGAGGGCAGGGATTCTTTTTTTGGCAGGGGGTATGAACCTGGGGTGCTCTACCATTGAGCTGAATCCCTCACTGCGTCACCCAGGATGGACTCCAACTTGCAGTCCTCTCGCCTCAGCCTCCCTGCAGCTGGGGTTACAGGCATGCACTGTCCTGCCCAGCCAAAGGCAGGGATTTTTATATCTTCTTTGCTCCTGGATCCGTGGTACCTGGCAAGTGTTTGTTAAATGAGTGAGCAGTTCAGCAGCTGCCGAGCCTGCTTCAGACTGCTGCACATGGGTGCAATGGTGGGGAAGGTAGAGACTGGAGCTGGTTGAAGATCTTGTAGTCCTGGGTTGGGGGTGGAGCTCAGTGCTGGCTGTGCTTGCCCAAGGCCCTGAATTCAATCCTCAGTGTCACAAGGGAAAAACAAAACAAAAAAACAAAAACTGGTTCCTTCATTTGGGTGCAGAGCTAGGTGGGGGACAGAGGTCACAGCCTCAGTCCCCCCTCTACTCAGGTACCTCGGAAGGCAGCAGTAGAAAAGCCGGCCCGGGCAGCGGAGCGGGAGGCCCGGGCCCTGCTGGAGAAGAGCCGGTCATACAGGTTGCTGGAAGACAGTGAGGACAGCGGCGAGGAGACTGCGGGGAAGGCCGGGAACAGCCTGCAGAAGAAGCGCAGGAAGCGGAAGCATCTCAGGAAGAAACGCCAGGAGGAGGAGGAGGAGGAGGAGGAGGTTTCTGAGGGCAGGAAGAAGACGGCGTAAGTCAGAAGCCAGGGGGCCAGGGCGGGCCGGGTAAGGGGCTGCGAGTGTGGCACTGGGCTTGGGCCTGTGTGATGTCCCGTCCTGTCTCGTGCCGCCCGGTGGGCTGCAGGGGGAGCAGGCAGCAGGCCGAGAAGACACCAGAGTCAGAGGATGAGTGGGAGCGGACGGAGCGGGAGCGGCTTCAGGACCTGGAGGAGCGGGACGCCTTCGCCGAGCGGGTCCGGCAGCGGGACAAGGACCGGACTCGCAACGTCCTGGAGCGGTCAGATAAGAAGGTTCAGGAGCAGGGCCCCTGGGGTTGGCAGTGACTGCAACCACTGACGCGGGAAGAAGGAACTGTCTCCAGGGACCTGCTCCTCCCTGTGGAGGAGGTCCCCTGTGCATTTAGAGCTAAGGCGATGCTCCGCTGTCACCGAGAGGGGACGTTTCAGTGAAGGGTCCCTGTGACTACAGGGACGCTGCGGCCTTCATCCCTCTTGTTTCCTCTCCCAGGCTTATGAGGAGGCACAGAAGCGTCTCAAGATGGCTGAGGAAGACCGGAAAGCCATGGTGAGTCCCAGGGCCAGGCAGCCAAGAACAGATGCCACAGGGAAGGACCCCATGCTGTGATGAAGAGCTGTGGGGTGAGGGAAGCACGGGAGGTGTATGAGGCACTGGGTGGGGTCAGGTCTCGGAGGGGGCTGGTAGACAGGAGCGGAGGTGGCTGAGGTGGCATATGGAGGGAAGGATCCCACTGCAGATGCCCCTTCACTCCTGCAGGCCAAACCGCGCTGTGTATCAGGGAGCTGTGTGTCAGGGAGTGCGGTGTATCAGGGAGCTGTGTGTCAGGGAGTGCGGTGTGTCAGGGAGCTGTGTGTCAGGGAGTGCGGTGTATCAGGGAGCTGTGTGTCAGGGAGTGCGGTGTGTCAGGGAATGCGGTGTATCAGGGAGCTGTGTGTCAGGCAGTGCAGTGTGTCAGGGAGTGCGGTGTGTCAGGGAGTGCGGTGTGTCAGGGAGTGCAGTGTGTCAGGGAGCTGTGTGTCAGGGAGTGCGGTGTGTCAGGGAGCTGTGTGTCAGGGAGTGCGGTGTGTCAGGGAGCAGTGTGTCAGGGAGTGCGGTGTATCAGGGAGCAGTGTGTCAGGGAGTGCGGTGTATCAGGGAGCTGTGTGTCAGGGAGTGCGGTGTATCAGGGAGCTGTGTGTCAGGGAGTGCGGTGTATCAGGGAGCTGTGTGTCAGGGAGTGCGGTGTGTCAGGGAGCAGTGTGTCAGGGAGTGCGGTGTGTCAGGGAGTGCAGTGTGTCAGGGAGTGCGGTGTGTCAGGGAGCAGTGTGTCAGGGAGTGCGGTGTATCAGGGAGCAGTGTGTCAGGGAGTGCGGTGTATCAGGGAGCTGTGTGTCAGGGAGTGCGGTGTATCAGGGAGCTGTGTGTCAGGGAGTGCGGTGTATCAGGGAGCTGTGTGTCAGGGAGTGCGGTGTATCAGGGAGCTGTGTGTCAGGGAGTGCGGTGTATCAGGGAGCTGTGTGTCAGGGAGTGCGGTGTATCAGGGAGCTGTGTGTCAGGGAGTGCGGTGTGTCAGGGAGCTGTGTGTCAGGGAGTGCGGTGTGTCAGGGAGCTGTGTGTCAGGGAGTGCGGTGTGTCAGGGAGTGCGGTGTGTCAGGGAGTGCGGTGTGTCAGGGAGCTGTGTGTCAGGGAGTGCGGTGTGTCAGGGAGCTGTGTGTCAGGGAGTGCGGTGTATCTGGGAGCTGTGTGTCAGGCAGTGCGGTGTATCAGGGAGCTGTGTGTCAGGGAGTGCGGTGTGTCAGGGAGCAGTGTGTCAGGGAGTGCGGTGTATCGGGGAGCTGTGTGTCAGGGAGTGCGGTGTGTCAGGGAGTGCGGTGTATCGGAGGTGTGTGTCAGGGAGTGCGGTGTATCGGAGCTATGTGTCAGGGAGTGCGGTGTGTCAGGGAGCTGTGTGTCAGGGAGTGCGGTGTATCAGGGAGTGCAGTGTGTCAGGGAGTGCGGTGTGTCAGGGAGCTGTGTGTCAGGGAGTGCGGTGTGTCAGGGAGCTGTGTGTCAGGGAGTGCGGTGTATCAGGGAGCTGTGTGTCAGGGAGTGCGGTGTGTCAGGGAGCTGTGTGTCAGGGAGTGCGGTGTGTCAGGGAGCTGTGTGTCAGGGAGTGCGGTGTATCAGGGAGCTGTGTGTCAGGGAGTGCGGTGTGTCAGGGAGCTGTGTGTCAGGGAGTGCGGTGTGTCAGGGAGCTGTGTGTCAGGGAGTGCGGTGTATCAGGGAGCTGTGTGTCAGGGAGTGCGGTGTATCAGGGAGCTGTGTGTCAGGGAGTGCGGTGTATCAGGGAGCTGTGTGTCAGGGAGTGCGGTGTGTCAGGGAGTGCGGTGTGTGAGGGAGCTGTGTGTCAGGGAGTGCGGTGTATCAGGGAGCTGTGTGTCAGGGAGCTGTGTGTCAGGGAGTGCGGTGTATCAGGGAGCTGTGTGTCAGGGAGTGCGGTGTGTCAGGGAGTGCGGTGTGTCAGGGAGCTGTGTGTCAGGGAGTGCGGTGTGTCAGGGAGCTGTGTGTCAGGGAGTGCGGTGTATCAGGGAGCTGTGTGTCAGGGAGTGCGGTGTATCAGGGAGCAGTGTGTCAGGGAGTGCGGTGTATCAGGGAGCAGTGTGTCAGGGAGTGCGGTGTATCAGGGAGTGCAGTGTGTCAGGGAGTGCGGTGTATCAGGGAGCTGTGTGTCAGGGAGTGCGGTGTATCAGGGAGCTGTGTGTCAGGGAGTGCGGTGTATCAGGGAGCTGTGTGTCAGGGAGTGCGGTGTATCAGGGAGCTGTGTGTCAGGGAGTGCGGTGTGTCAGGGAGCTGTGTGTCAGGGAGTGCGGTGTGTCAGGGAGCTGTGTGTCAGGGAGTGCGGTGTATCAGGGAGCTGTGTGTCAGGGAGTGCGGTGTATCAGGGAGCTGTGTGTCAGGGAGTGCGGTGTGTCAGGGAGCTGTGTGTCAGGGAGTGCGGTGTGTCAGGCAGTGCAGTGTGTCAGGGAGTGCGGTGTGTCAGGGAGCTGTGTGTCAGGGAGTGCGGTGTATCAGGGAGCTGTGTGTCAGGGAGTGCGGTGTATCAGGGAGCTGTGTGTCAGGGAGTGCGGTGTGTCAGGGAGCTGTGTGTCAGGGAGTGCGGTGTATCAGGGAGCAGTGTGTCAGGGAGTGCGGTGTATCAGGGAGCAGTGTGTCAGGGAGTGCGGTGTATCAGGGAGCAGTGTGTCAGGGAGTGCGGTGTATCAGGGAGCTGTGTGTCAGGGAGTGCGGTGTGTCAGGGAGCTGTGTGTCAGGGAGTGCGGTGTATCAGGGAGCTGTGTGTCAGGGAGTGCGGTGTATCAGGGAGCTGTGTGTCAGGGAGTGCGGTGTGTGAGGGAGCAGTGTGTCAGGGAGTGCGGTGTATCAGGGAGTGCAGTGTGTCAGGGAGCTGTGTGTCAGGGAGTGCGGTGTGTCAGGGAGCTGTGTGTCAGGGAGTGCGGTGTGTCAGGGAGTGCGGTGTGTCAGGGAGTGCGGTGTGTCAGGGAGCTGTGTGTCAGGGAGTGCGGTGTGTCAGGGAGCTGTGTGTCAGGGAGTGCGGTGTATCTGGGAGCTGTGTGTCAGGCAGTGCGGTGTATCAGGGAGCTGTGTGTCAGGGAGTGCGGTGTGTCAGGGAGCAGTGTGTCAGGGAGTGCGGTGTATCAGGGAGCTGTGTGTCAGGGAGTGCGGTGTGTCAGGGAGTGCGGTGTATCGGAGGTGTGTGTCAGGGAGTGCGGTGTATCGGAGCTATGTGTCAGGGAGTGCGGTGTGTCAGGGAGCTGTGTGTCAGGGAGTGCGGTGTGTCAGGGAGCTGTGTGTCAGGGAGTGCGGTGTATCAGGGAGTGCAGTGTGTCAGGGAGTGCGGTGTGTCAGGGAGCTGTGTGTCAGGGAGTGCGGTGTGTCAGGGAGCTGTGTGTCAGGGAGTGCGGTGTGTCAGGGAGCTGTGTGTCAGGGAGTGCGGTGTGTCAGGGAGCTGTGTGTCAGGGAGTGCGGTGTGTCAGGGAGCTGTGTGTCAGGGAGTGCGGTGTGTCAGGGAGCTGTGTGTCAGGGAGTGCGGTGTGTCCGGGAGCTGTGTGTCAGGGAGTGCGGTGTGTCAGGGAGCTGTGTGTCAGGGAGTGCGGTGTGTCAGGGAGCTGTGTGTCAGGGAGTGCGGTGTATCAGGGAGCTGTGTGTCAGGGAGTGCGGTGTATCAGGGAGCTGTGTGTCAGGGAGTGCGGTGTGTCAGGGAGTGCGGTGTGTGAGGGAGCTGTGTGTCAGGGAGTGCGGTGTATCAGGGAGCTGTGTGTCAGGGAGCTGTGTGTCAGGGAGTGCGGTGTATCAGGGAGCTGTGTGTCAGGGAGTGCGGTGTGTCAGGGAGTGCGGTGTGTCAGGGAGCTGTGTGTCAGGGAGTGCGGTGTGTCAGGGAGCTGTGTGTCAGGGAGTGCGGTGTATCAGGGAGCTGTGTGTCAGGGAGTGCGGTGTATCAGGGAGCAGTGTGTCAGGGAGTGCGGTGTATCAGGGAGCAGTGTGTCAGGGAGTGCGGTGTATCAGGGAGTGCAGTGTGTCAGGGAGTGCGGTGTATCAGGGAGCTGTGTGTCAGGGAGTGCGGTGTATCAGGGAGCTGTGTGTCAGGGAGTGCGGTGTATCAGGGAGCTGTGTGTCAGGGAGTGCGGTGTGTCAGGGAGCTGTGTGTCAGGGAGTGCGGTGTGTCAGGGAGCTGTGTGTCAGGGAGTGCGGTGTGTCAGGGAGCTGTGTGTCAGGGAGTGCGGTGTGTCAGGGAGCTGTGTGTCAGGGAGTGCGGTGTGTCAGGGAGCTGTGTGTCAGGGAGTGCGGTGTGTCAGGCAGTGCAGTGTGTCAGGGAGTGCGGTGTGTCAGAGAGCTGTGTGTCAGGGAGTGCGGTGTATCAGGGAGCTGTGTGTCAGGGAGTGCGGTGTATCAGGGAGCTGTGTGTCAGGGAGTGCGGTGTATCAGGGAGCTGTGTGTCAGGGAGTGCGGTGTGTCAGGGAGCTGTGTGTCAGGGAGTGCGGTGTATCAGGGAGCTGTGTGTCAGGGAGTGCGGTGTATCAGGGAGCTGTG
Source organism: Erethizon dorsatum (assembly GCA_028451465.1). Classification (NCBI taxonomy): domain Eukaryota; kingdom Metazoa; phylum Chordata; class Mammalia; order Rodentia; family Erethizontidae; genus Erethizon; species Erethizon dorsatum. The sequence goes on from CM051822.1 coordinate 167,701,828, forward strand.
TGTCAGGGAGTGCGGTGTATCAGGGAGCTGTGTGTCAGGGAGTGCGCTGTGTCAGGGAGCTGTGTGTCAGGGAGTGCGGTGTATCAGGGAGCTGTGTGTCAGGGAGTGCGGTGTATCAGGGAGCTGTGTGTCAGGGAGTGCGGTGTGTCAGGGAGCTGTGTGTCAGGGAGTGCGGTGTGTCAGGGAGCTGTGTGTCAGGGAGTGCAGTGCCAGCTTTCCCCAGCCCCGAGTGTTGTGAAGGGTGGATGGAGGGTAGGGACCGAGCTGTCCACTGCCCAGGATGGTGCTGACCATTCGGCTTTGCCACGCCGTGTCCAGACAGCGTCATTCCTGAGTGTCCCTGAATTGGTCTTCCAGCTGGACAGGGACAGAGCCCTTGTAATTCATGAACTGGGCAGTTCACAGCGTGAGTCTGGGGGGAGCAGGCAGTTTTGCAGAGACCTGGTCTTGACAAGCAAAGCCACACTTTGGTTTCCCCGGAAGATGTCTGAGACTCTCGAGGCTCTGAGCATGGCCCAGTGCCCTCGGGTCTCTCCTGGTCAGTGCGTTTCCTGTCCCACCCCGCAAATGACTGCTGGATTCTGCTGAGGCAGCCCACGGAGGATTTATAGTGTTTTTATTTGCCTGAATGTAGTCAGACTCACACAGCGGCGTTTGATCGTTAGGCCTCTCGAGTTTGTTTTGTGTATTCTGCTCTCATTCGTACCTTGTCCTGCGTTCTGCGTCTGCCTGATCCTGGTCTTGTGGTGTTGAGTTCTTCTGACCCTTGTGTTTGCTTTTAAGTGGAAACGGGGTCTGAAGCTTTTCTGGGCTCAGATTACATGGGGTCCCCTTTGGGCAGTGGCGAGCACCTGACCTCGCGTCGCAGTGGGGGACACAGTTGTGCATGTGTCAGAACAGTGTCCCGTCTGCCAGCTGCCTTTCAGCTAAGGGCTTTAGCAGCCATTGCTAAACCTTTCAATCTCGGGAGCGGGGTACTGGGAACTAAACCAAGGGCCTTCGCATAGAGCCGCATCCCCAGCCCCTCCCTTTACTTTTTTTTTTTTTTGTGGGTACTGGGGGTCGACCTCAGGACCTCATGCGCCAGGAGGCGCCTGTGCCGCTGAGTGATGTCACCGGCCCTTTTTTCGTATGTGGGTTCCGGGAGTTGAACTCGGGCCCTCGTGCTTGCCAGGCAGGCGCTTACGCCGCTGAGCCATCTCACCGGCCCCAATTCTTTTTCTTTTTTTTTTTTTTTTTTTTGTGGGTACCGGGGGGTTGACCTCAGGACCTCACACGCCAGCAGGCGCCCGTGCCGCTGAGCGATATCACCGGCCCCTTTTTCATATGTGGGTTCCGGGAGTGGAACTCGGCCCTTCGTGCTTGCCGGGCAGGCGCTTATTGCCGCTGAGCCATCTCACCGGCCCCCTCCCTTTACTTTTTGGCACAGGGTCTCACTAAATTGCCCAGGCTGGGCTTGAACTTGTAGTCCTGCCTCAGCCTCCCAGAGTGCTGGGATTACAGGCATGGGCCACTGCACTTGGCTTTTGCCTGTATCTTTTAAAAAAGTCATTCGCTGGGCATGGTGGTGCACACCTGGAATCCCAGCACTTGGGACGCTCAGGCAGAAGGATTGCAAGTTCAAGGCCAACCTGGGCCATTTAGTGACTTAGTGAGACCCTTCCTCAAGATTAGAAACCGCTGGGGGTGCGGCTTAGTGCAAAAGCTGTGGGTTCAATCCCAGGCACCATCAAAAAGCAGATCAGCCTTTCTGTTTTCTCCTTTCCCACTAGTTTGAAAAAAAATAGGAAGAGCAAAGTATTCAAATAATTGTCCTAGTGGATCGGTATCGAGGAGCGTCCAGCCGGGTTCCACTGGGAGAGGGCAGTACGTGGGCTCGGCGGGTGGCACCAGAGGCCCGTGGGGCACATCACTTGGGTGCGTGCCGCGTGCCGCAAAGGGCCGGTGGAGGGCGCGGCTCTGGGCTCTTCCTGCCTGCTGGTTGGAACTTTCCCCACTCGGGCAGGCAGGGCAAGGCGCTGCTTCTCTGAGGAGATCCGGATCTGACTGTGCTCCCTGACCCAGGTCCCGGAGCTGCGGAAGAAGTCCCGCCGCGAGTACCTGGCAAAGCGGGAGCGCGAGAAGCTGGAGGACCTGGAGGCCGAGCTGGCGGACGAGGAGTTCCTCTTCGGCGACGTGGAACTGAGCCGCCACGAGCGCCGGGAGCTCAGGTACAAGCGGCGGGTGCGAGACCTGGCCCGGGAGTACCGGGCGGCCGGGGAGCAGGAGAAGCTGGAGGCTACCAACCGCTACCACATGCCCAAGGAGACCCGCGGACAGGTGAGGGGTGTCGGCTCCAGCTAGGGCGCCCCTTCTTTCTCGCCCTTAGCAGTGGGTGGTGGTAACATGGAAGAGGTGCCACCCCCTCTCCTTGCCCTCACGGCCCCCTCTCTGCAGCCAGCCCGAGCTGTGGACCTGGTGGAGGAGGAGTCGGGTGCCCCTGGGGAGGAGCAGCGGCGCTGGGAGGAGGCCCGCCTGGGCGCAGCATCTCTGAAGTTCGGGGCCCGAGATGCTGCCTCGCAGGAGCCGCAGTACCAGCTGGTGCTGGAGGAGGAGGAGACTATCGAGTTTGTGCGTGCCACGCAGCTCCAGGGTGACGAGGTGAGCGGGGCGCACCCACCCTGGGACGGGACTGGAAGGGGATGGGATGGGACAGGATGGGACGAGCAGGGCCCCTTCCACAGGAGCCAGCAGCCCCGGCCACCTCGGCACAGGCGCAGCAGAAGGAGTCCATCCAGGCCGTGCGCCGCAGCCTCCCAGTCTTCCCATTCCGGGAGGAGCTGCTCGCCGCCATTGCGCATCACCAGGTCCTCATCATCGAGGGCGAGACGGGCTCAGGGAAGACCACACAGATACCGCAATACCTCTTCGAGGAGGTACGGTCCTCTTGGCCCTGGGTGGCTGCAGGGCACAGCCACGCCAGTCCTGCCCGAGCCCCATGATGAGCTATTCCAGTTGTCATCTGCCTGCCCTCTCCGTGAATTGTGTGGTTCTTTTTTTTTTTTTTTTTTTTGTGGGTACCGGGGGGTCGACCTCAGGACCTCGCGCACCAGCAGGCGCCCGTGCCGCTGAGCAATATCACCGGCCCCTTTTTCGTATGTGGGATCCGGGAGTCGAACTCGGGCCCTCGCGCTTGCCAGGCAGGCGCTTACGCCGCTGAGCCATCTCACCGGCCCTTGTGTGGTTCTTGAGAACAAGGACTGTGCTCCTTTCACGGGTCTGTTCGCACTTCCTGCGTGGTGCTCATGCCTGGCAGGCCTTCATTGCCTTCAGGCTGGAGGGACGTGTAGACAGACGGGGCGGGGTGCGTGTGTAGAGGGCTTCCTCCCCGGGTTCCCATCAGCACAGCTGCTGCTGCTTTGCATGGGCCAAAGAACCAGCAGTAGAGGGCTTCTTTTCCTGTCCTTTGCCCTTCCTTTCCTCCTGTTGCTTCTGGGTCTGCTCACCTGGTCTGTCCCTTTCCAGCTCACATCTAGCAGCGCACCGTCCTTGCTCGCCCATAGGGCCGGGCTGCAGGGTGGGCTGAGCACCGCTGCAGGGCTCTGTCCTTCTCTGGCTGCTGCTCTCCTTTTCCAGTTTTGGGTCTCGTCTGTTCCCGTCTCTCCCCCTGCCCTGCCTGGCTTTTGCAGCTTCTTTCTCTGAATTGTGGCTGGGCACCAAGGGATAGATTTAGCAGGGAAACTTTTTCTTTGTCCTTCGTCATTCAGGGTTACACCAGAAAGGGTATGAAGATCGCCTGCACCCAGCCCCGCAGAGTGGCAGCCATGAGCGTGGCTGCCCGCGTGGCCCGGGAGATGGGTGTGAAGCTGGGGAATGAGGTGAGTTCTGGGGAGAACTCGGGTGAGGGGAGCCCCAGCTTCTGGGACCCAGTCCACCTGCCCTGAGGGCCACCCCACAGGTGTTGGCTTCTCGCTTCCTATCCCCGGTTCCCCTCAAGGGACAGCAGCCCATGTGCATTTGGCTGTGGCCCCCTTGACCAGGTCGGCTACAGCATCCGCTTCGAGGACTGCACATCAGAGCGAACGGTCCTGCGCTACATGACGGATGGGATGCTGCTCCGCGAGTTTCTCTCTGAGCCTGACCTCGCCAGTTACAGGTGCGCAGGCCCTGCCTCCCTCAGGAGAGCCCTGCCTCTGGGTCACCCTGCAGGGTGCTGTCCAGTGCCCTTTAATCTTTCTTCTCCCCCACCAGTTTGGCCATTGTCCCCAGTTTTTCAGCCTCTGTCATTCAAATGGTCCTAGAAATGACCTCAGGTTCCTGAGCGGGGACAGAGAAAGCCTCCCTCCCTCCCTCCCTGTTCATTTCCAGGGTTCAGAAAGCCAGGACGGCAGAGTAAGTGGGGTTGGGGGCCCTGCGTGCCACGAGCAGAGTGCATGAGGTTACTCAGGGCTCAGCGTGGAGGGAGTCTCAGGCACGGCCTGGTTCCCTGGAAATGCACAAAGGCTGAGTCCCATGAGAGGAGGGTTGATTAGCCCTGCTTTGCTTGGCCCCAGAGAGCACCCCCAGGAGGCCCACGGGGAAGATGGGCGCAACCAAAGACCTGCGTAACCTGCAGGGGTGGGCTGGAGGTGCCCAGGACCCGGCTCTTGGTTCTCAGCCAAGCCTCAGGGCTCCGTCTGTGACCAGTGAGCTCTCAGCGCTGGCGCTGGCCAAGCAGGGCTGGCTGAGCATGTGTGGAGGGGAGGAGGGATTCACAGGTGGGGTGTGGGGATGGGATGGTATTTGCCTTTCTCCCCCTAGTTCTGGGAATGGAAGCCCGGCCTTCACACGGAGCTACATCCCTAGACGCTTTTTAATTTTTTGAGACAAGGTCTTGCTAAATCGCCCAAATTGGGTTTGGATTTGGTGATCTTCTGGCCTCAGCCTCCCAGGTACTGGATTATAGGTGTGCGCCACCGTGTCCAGCTCGGAGGACACCGTGTTTCACTCTTCAGAGGCTGTGACTTGTTGGTCCTGGAAGGTCACAGTGGACTCCTTGGACAGATATGATTCGACCCTTTATCTTTTGCGCAAATCCCTGAGACCCAGGTGGACCGGGCAGTAGCGTGTCTGCGGGGCAGGTTTCCCTGCTCTCTGCATCGCCTGAGGACTTCACCGTCCATCAGGGTTGAGTGCACAGAGCTGGGGTGGGACGAACTCCTATGGGTTTGGCTGCCACCCAGAAAACCAAAGAATGGAGCCAGGAGAGGAAGGGGCTGTATGCAGAGTGGAGGCAGGAGGGAGCCAGGGAGTAGGCAGCGTCGGGCTGGTGCTGGCTCCAGGCAGGCTCTAGACTCTGATCCGAGAGTGACTTGTCCCTGCCCTGGCCCCCAGCCTCTACGTCTTGCTACCCTGCCAGGGCTGGGCAGACGCAGACCCTAACTCTGGGCCTTTGCTTGGGTCTTAGCCTCGGGGGCGCTCGGCTTCTCCTTGGAGCCCCTTCCTGCACGCCTTCTCCATCCTGCCCTCTTTCCGGGCCTGGCGTCCAGCCCGCGGTGCCCAGCGCTCCTCTCTCACTGCCACCCCGTCCTTTCCCCAGCGTGGTGATGGTGGATGAGGCTCATGAGCGGACCCTGCACACAGATATCCTCTTTGGGTTAATCAAGGATGTTGCTCGCTTCCGGCCTGAGCTCAAGGTCCTGGTAGCTTCAGCCACGCTGGACACTGCTCGATTTTCCACCTTCTTTGATGATGCCCCGGTCTTCCGAATTCCTGGCCGCAGGTTTCCTGTGGACATCTTCTACACCAAGGTGCCCCCTCTGGAGAGATGGGCTCAGTCTGCCTCCAAGAAAGCGGGGCCTTTGGAGCTCACCCCAGGAGAGGAGGCGGGGATGGGAAGTCCAAAGGGGTGGCAGCGGGGATCCTCTGTTGAGCTGAGAGAAGTGTTCCAAGCAGGTGGCCCTCGTCACTCTGTCTCTTGCCGTCCCAGGCCCCCGAGGCTGACTACCTGGAGGCCTGTGTGGTGTCAGTGCTGCAGATCCACGTGACTCAGCCCCCCGGGGACATCCTGGTGTTCCTGACAGGGCAGGTGTGTGGTGTGCGGGCAACGGGCAGTGGATCCCGGGAGACGGTGCCTGCCTGTGGCCTCTGTGACCCGGAGCCTCTGCTGTCTCCTGCCCCAAACCCTCCCCAGGAGGAGATCGAGGCCGCCTGCGAGATGCTCCAGGACCGCTGCCGCCGCCTGGGCTCCAAGATCCGTGAGCTCCTGGTGCTACCCATCTATGCCAACCTGCCCTCGGACATGCAGGCCCGCATCTTCCAGCCCACGCCGCCCGGGGCTCGTAAGGTCAGTCAGAGGGACCGTGCTGCTCTCCCTGCAGTTCCCCGGTGGGTGGCGAAATAGAACGTGGGTGCCTGCCCCGAGCGAGGCAGGAGCCGGCCACTGCTGCAGACATGGTGGAGAAGCAGCCAGGCCCTCGCTCCAGGGCTAGAGAGGATGCCTTCGAGCATCCTGGGAAACAACTCAGTGCGTGACTGGGAGATCAGTACTGCAGAGGTGCAGAGGCGACAGGGAGCCCATGGGGAGCCCCGAGGCGGGATTTAGTGTGGGCCCTGTGGGAACACCGCTGGGGAAATGGAGGCGGCCCAGGGACGTGCACATCGGTGAAGTGCTGGGTTGGGTGGGTGCGCGTGTGAGGCACAGCGCTGCCGGGGGCTGAGGCGATGCAGGGCCTCTGATGCTGGCAGAAGGGTTCAGACTTCCGTCGAGTGGGTGGCAGTCGGAGGATTTTGAGCAGAGATGGGAGTGTCGGTCAGGGGTGGAGCACTCGCCCAGCACACTTGGACCTCCAACACCGGGAAGAAATGACGTGCCCTTCTGGTGCCCAGGGTTGGCGAGGATGCGCGTCCCTGATGAGCAAAGTGAAGTCTCTCCCCGCACGGGCCTGGCCGTTTAACGGAGGCTGTGACTGTGTGAATCCCTAGTGTGGGTTGTAGCAGGAGCTGTGAAGAGGCCCAGAGGGCCGTGGCCAGCTGGGAACTGGCAGGACGGGCGAGAGCAGGACGCTGTTCTCCTTGGGGTGTCGGGAAGGCCTCTCCAGTCAGGTGAGGGGGAGCAGGGACCTGAGGAACTGAGGGAGGACCGGGCTGCAGTCTGGAGAAGAGGAGCAGTGACGCCCAGCTCTGAGCACGGCGGAGTGAGCGGCCTGGGCAGGGAGGTGAGGCAGGAAGGCCACCAGGCAGGGCTCTGGCTTTGGGGGCCCGGATAACTTCCAGAGAGCTGTGGGGAGCCACCAGGACTGGGAGGGAGGCGACAGCTTTATACTCTTCAGGGACTATTTGGGATGCCATGTGACGAGGGCTAGGAGCAGAAGTAGGGGCACTCATCAGGAGGCTGTGACAGGAAGTGAGGCATGAAGATGAATAGGAAAGCAGTGGTGGGGAAGGGGGGCCGGAACCTGGACACCCCATCTCCTGTCTCAGGGTGGGGGGCCCAAACTATCTCTCTGCTCCTCCTCAGCAGACTGCCACCCCCCTCGTCTCACTCTTCTCCCAGCCTGGTCCCCTCTCCTGACCTCAGACTCTTCAGTCCCTCAGCTCCTACCCGTAACTGCCTGCTTTCCAGGGTCACTTGGTGGGAGGGATGTCTGGGTGATCCTGAGGCCTTTTCCTCAGGTGGTCGTGGCAACCAACATTGCGGAGACATCACTCACCATTGAGGGCATCATTTACGTGCTGGACCCAGGGTTCTGCAAGCAGAAGAGCTACAACCCACGCACAGGCATGGAGTCGCTCACGGTCACGCCCTGCAGCAAGGTGAGCCTGGTGTCCACGGGCGAGCTGGCAGGAGGCCCCCAGAGTCTGTGCGCAGATACTGCCTTCCCTCGTCTCGACCCTGACCAGGCCTCAGCTGGGTGCTCCCTGTCTTTGCAGGCCTCCGCCAACCAGCGGGCTGGCCGGGCGGGCCGAGTGGCGGCCGGGAAGTGCTTCCGTCTGTACACGGCCTGGGCCCATCAGCACGAGCTAGAGGAGACCACAGTGCCCGAGATCCAGAGGACCAGCCTGGGCAGCGTCGTGCTGCTGCTCAAGAGCCTAGGTGACCCATGACCCGAGCCTCCAGGTTGTGGCCCGGCCCGCTGTCCCTGCACAGGGCTCACCTGTCACTCCCGCTTCCTCCAGGGATCCATGATCTAATGCACTTTGATTTCCTGGACCCCCCGCCATACGAGACCCTGCTGCTGGCTCTGGAGCAGCTGTATGCCCTGGGAGCCCTCAACCACCTTGGGGAGCTTACCACGGTGAGGGCCCAGGACCCCTGTGGGGGCGGGGGGTGGGGAGAACTGGCCTCACCTGTGTCTCCTCTCCTCAGTCTGGGCGGAAGATGGCAGAGCTGCCGGTGGACCCCATGCTGTCTAAAATGATCTTGGCCTCAGAGAAGTAAGCCCTGCCTCCTACCCAGGCCCCTGCATGTGAACTGGGCAGACTTCATGACGTTCTTTAACAAATAAATTATCAACCAGTTCCCGCCAGCTTGAACCACTTTTGTTGGTCTTTTTACTAATAAAGTAAAAAGCCACCCAATGAGACCGTTGTGTGTATACCACTGGTGGTTCAAGCTGCCCAGCAGTGAGACCTATGAATTACGGCTCGGTCCTGAACATGTTAAACAAGATGTGGTGGCACACATCTGTAATCCTAGCACTCTGGGAGGCTGAGGCAGGAGGATCGCAAGTTTAAGCCCAATGTGGGCAACTTAGTGACTTAGCAAACCCCTGTCTCAAAAACAGAACAAAGGAGGCTAGGGATGTAACTCAGTACAAAGGCCCTGGGTTCAATCCCAGTTCTACAAAAACAAAGCAAAAACAAAGAACAGTTGCCAGGTGTGGTGCACACCTGAATCCCAGCTACTTGGGAGGCTGATGCAGGGAGATTGCAAGTTCAAGACCAGCCTGGGCAACTTAGTGAGACACTATCTCAAAAAAATAGATAAGAAAAAATGGCTGGGGATGTAGCTCAAGGGGAAGGGGTTGGGACTTAGACTGCGTTACTAAGGAGAAGACAGGCTGCTGTCCCCCTTCCTGAGGGCCTGTAGCACTGTCTTGGCCAGGCGGTGGCTGGCAGTGGACTGTCCACTGCGAAGGGTGCTGCATGTGGCTGCTTTGGGAACCTGCTCCTTCTTGGGGTTTCAGAGGGATGATTTGCGGTGGCTGTGGGGCCGCCTCTGACTGCCATGCCTACACTGCGGTTTGGCTCTGCTCTTCGCGGGCACACGGTGCACGTGTCCCTGGCACCTCAGCCTGGCCTCCTGTGTAATGGGTTCGTGTGTGGCCCCCTGGTGGCCTCGGGCTGCTGCTGCCACCAGCAGAATCTCTGCTGGCTGACTGTGGCCACGTCCCCACGGCTTGTGTCCTCACAGGGACCCCTTCTCCCTGGGTTTCTCTGCTTTTGTATCTTGCTTTGCACTCATCCTTTGCCTTTCCCGCCCAGGTACAGCTGTTCAGAGGAGATCCTGACAGTGGCCGCCATGCTTTCTGTCAACAACTCCATCTTCTACCGGCCCAAGGACAAGGTCGTCCATGCCGACAATGCCCGTGTCAACTTCTTCCTCCCTGGTGGAGACCACCTGGTTCTGCTGAACGTATACACGCAGGTCCGTGGGCCTGGCGGAGTGGGGACGCGGGCCCTGCGGGAGACAGTGGTCCTGTCGTGTACTCCAGGGCCCACTCCTCTCTCCACAGTGGGTCGAGAGTGGCTACTCCTCCCAGTGGTGCTATGAGAACTTCGTGCAGTTCCGCTCTATGCGCCGAGCTCGGGACGTGCGGGAGCAGCTGGAGGGGCTCCTGGAGCGCGTGGAAGTGGGGCTCAGCTCCTGCCAGGGGGACTATGTGCGTGTGCGCAAGGTGAGACCGCCTCAGCCTGAGGCGCGCCTCTCCCGTGTGCGGCGCAGCCCGAGGCCTCCCCTCGGAAGGCGTTTCTCCTGCGCCTTCCTCCCGGGCCGGGGACGTGTGTTCTCGGCGGGTTCTTCAGGCGCTGCTCACCTTTCTGTTCTCCAGAAGCCTGAAGTAAAAGGCGGCGCGTCCGAGGCCCGCGACGCCTGCCTTTCCCTCTGACCTCTTCGCCTGCTCCCTAGGCCATCACCGCCGGCTACTTCTACCACACGGCGCGGCTGACGCGCAGCGGCTACCGCACGGTCAAGCAGCAGCAGACGGTGTTCATTCACCCCAACTCCTCCCTCTTCGAGCAGCAGCCGCGCTGGCTGCTCTACCACGAACTTGTCCTGACTACCAAGGAGTTCGTGCGACAGGTAGGGGACAGTGGCCCGCCCGGGTAGGTGGAGACGAGTGTGTGCTGGCCGGCCTCAGAAGCCGCAGGCCCTAGTTTAACGTCGGGTCAAATGGAAGACGCCAGCCGGCGGCTTGCCTCGGCCTCTGCCAAGACTCTAACCGTCACTCGCTCGCGGCTGCGTGGTCACCTAGCGTCTCGGTGTTTAAGGCGCTGGGCTGTCACGGCCAACAGCAGGAGTCGTCCTCACGGAGTGGGCCGTCTCCTTGTGCCTGGCCTTTCTCCTGCTGGCTCACTCCGTCGTGAAAGCACGAGGCCCGTGTCCACCCACGGGGCCTGTGACAGAGCCACCTCCCCCAGCCCCGGCCCCGCGGTCAGGGGGAAGACCCTGCGTCGGCAAAGGAGGGGACCTTACCGCCCTCTCTTGTAGGTGCTGGAGATCGAGAGCAGCTGGCTTCTGGAAGTGGCTCCCCACTATTACAAGGCCAAGGAGCTAGAAGACCCCCATGCTAAGAAAATGCCCAAAAAAATAGGCAAGACGCGAGAAGAGCTAGGCTAGAGAAGGGGACAGGAATGGAACCCAACAGCCTTCGCCTTTTCTCTCTGTACGTTAATATCTATTAAATAGAATTATTTTTGGAATAAAGTTTGTGGGACCTTTTGGGATCCAGGGAAAGCACCACACGAGGGTCCATCTCACAGCACTTAAACTTTATTATATACAAGTTAAATTACACAGCAGCTCTACACAGCATGGACTCGGCTGTCCCCAGCTCCTCTTGTGCGTGGCGGAATCTTCAGTGCCGCCCCCACCCGGCTCCTGGCTCAGGCCTCGGGGCACACGTGTAAGCTGGGTTCAGGCTCCAGCAGCCCCAGCGCTACCAGGGCTCCCACCAGCAGCTTCTTCACCGGCACGGTCGGCGAGTGCGATGGCATCAGCTGTGGGGAGAGGGCGGCGCCGGGTGGAGCTGGGCACACTTGTTCTGCCCCTCGCCTCACCCCTCCGGGCTCCGCGACTCACCTTGTCCAGGCGATGTCGGCAGATGAGGCCTCTGGAATTCAGGTAGAAGGTGGAATAGGCATCGTAGGTCCTGGAGAGGAGCAAAGGCTCACCCAAAGCTTAAGCATCTGTTTCGAGGAGCAGTTCCTGAACTTTCCTGCACTTTAGTTGCGTGGGGACTTCTGAAGAATCCCTGTTCATGTTGTACCCTGAGCAACTAAAGCAGAGTGTCTGGCACCTGCATTTTTAAAACATCTGCAGGTGATCCCACTGTGTAGCAAAGTTTGGGGACTGGAGGTGTAAATGCTAACATACCAGGTCAGAAGCGAGACCTAGTAATTTTTTTTTTTTTTTAATGTGGGTACCAGGAGTCGACCTCAGCACCTTGCGCTTGCCAGCAAGTGCTTGCGCTGCTGAGCGATATCACGGGCCCTTTTTTCCTTTTTATGTGGGTACCGGGAGTCGAACTCAGGACCTCGCGCTTGCTGGGCAGGCGCTTATGCCACTGAGCCATCTCACCGGCCCTAGTAATGTCTTGAGAGTCTACCAGCTGGACGTGTACCAGGTACTTAACCTAAGGTGGTAAAGCTCAGTTCAGGAGGCAGCACCTTTAATTTGTTCAGTAAGTGTCTTGAGCATCTACCATGTGCCAGGTAACAGGGCATGGAAAAACTAAGTTCACAGCTCCCTATGGCCCAAATCCCTATCCTTACATTAAAGTAGACTGAAGCAAGATCCCTATCCTCAGATCAGGGGAGGTCAAGGTTTGTCCAAGGGGGTCATCAGAGTCCTAAAGAGCAGGCTTAGGGAAGCAACTGTAGTGTGGGCCGTTACACTAAGTTCTGTTCTGTTTCTGAGACAGGGTCTGGCGGCCCAGGCTCCTTTCCCACTTCTTACCGGTAAAGCTCTTCTTTGTCACGCTTGTAGAAACGCAGGAAGAGCATGTGGATGGGGAGCCCCACGAGCCGCCACCGAGCCTGCAGGGTCCAATTCTCCGGGTGGCGGGTCAGCTGGAGGACCTCCAGCCGCAGCTGTGCAAAGTAGTTCCAGGCCAGGAAGCGGCAGAGAGTCAGGGACAGGATGTACCACGTCAGGCCCCTGGCAAGAGGGATGGGAAAGAAGTCTCCTGAGGGCAGGATCGGAAAACCAAGCTGGCCTCGGAGTGGGGAGCAGGCGCGGGAAGCAGCCAGGGCCTCGGCAGGGGGGAGGGCCGGCGCCGCGGCCGCGCTCACTTGGTGCGCACGCGCAGGATCTCGTTGATGAACTCCACGTCCGGGGAGTACAGCGTGTAGTCGTGGGAGCGAAGGAAGAGGTTCGGAAGCTAGGAGAGAAGACGGCGTCGACTCCACGGGAGAGGGAGGCCGGCCCTGTCTCTCTCCCAGGGCCGCCTCGCCCCCTCAGTGAAAGGCCATTTCGCCCCAGCTTTAGCTTCCCTTAACTGAAACGAGGAGCATGTTTTTCCTCAGGAAAACGTTTGCAGCGCAGTTCTACGCCCGCCTCGGCTCCTAAGGGAGACTGCAGCTGCCCCGCCGCCACCGAGGTGCCCGCGACCTCGCGCAGCCCGGAGCGCCTCACCTCCTGCCGCAGTCTCTCGTGCATGACGGCCAGGTGCTCCTCCATACTGCGGTCTCCGGACGGGGCGGCGGGGGAGGGCGGCGCCGTCCCACGGGCTTGGAAAGGTATCAGAGCCCCGGGAGAGGGGCAGGGCGGCCCCTCGAAGAGGCTCCTCAGTCCATCCAGGCAGCCGCTGAGCAGCTCAGGCCCTGGCCCGTCCTCCCCGTCTCCGGCTGGGACAACCAGCCAGGGGGAGGTGAGCGCCCGCACCTGGGGGAGAGGCGGCGGCGAGGCTGGGGGAGGCGGCCGGACGGGAGGGCAGCGCAGCGGGGCGCCCGCGGGCGGGGGGCCCCGGAGAAGAGCGGACGGCGGGGGGGCGGAGTGCGGCCACAGGGGCGGGAAAGGGAGGGCCCGCGGAGCAAGCTGGTCCTAAGGAGGCGGGAGGGAAAGGAAAGAGTAAGAGTCCCGGCGTCCAGTGCCCTCCGTCCCAGCTCGGTGCGCATCGGCGGGCTCGCAACCCCCAAGGCCTCGGCGGCTTCCCCGCCGCGCCACTGCGAAGCGGAGGGGAGCAGACGCGAGCAGGGCGGCGCCCAGACGCAGGCAAGCGCCTCTACGTTCAAGCTTCCAGCACTGCCGGGGCCGCGCGCACAGCGCCGGGGACCCGCAAGCAGCACGCGGGCGGAGCTGCCACCGCTTCGGCCCGCGGGCTGCCAACGACTGGCGGCCGAGGTCGCCCGAGGCCGGGGCGGCGGGGCGGGGGCGTGGCCGCCCCGCCTGCCCTTCAAGTCACCTCCAGACACAGGTAACCGCCGCCGGCCGGGCGCCACGCGGACGCGCCCCGCCGTCCTCCGGCCGCGGAGCGCCAACCGCCGCCTTCCCGCGGGCGACCCCAGCCCGCGCCACGCGCCGGAGCGCGCAGGTGGGAGGACGCGGCGGGCGCCACTGCGCCTGCGCCGAGCCGCGCGCTCCGCCCCACGCGCCGGCTCTGAGGAGGGTCTCTCCCCGCCCCCTTCTCCGCTCTCACCTGGGGTCGAGTCTGGTACGCGCGGAGGCAGGGCTCGAGACGCCGGGCCGCCGCCCGGCTCGGGTGATACATGATCTTGTGGGAGTGGAGAGGGCGCCTGCCGAGTCGGCGTCTGGCCTCCTCACAGGGGTGAGCGCGCCCCAGAGCCGGCTTCGTGAAGGGGAAAGGAGGGAAGGGGGGGAAAGGGGCTGAAGGAAAGCGGAGATGTTGCGCGCCTGCGCACTGCGGCCTCCAGGGAGGTGGCTGAGGCGCTCGGTCCGCCGCGAGTGCGCCTGCGCTCGCCCGCCGGAGCCGCCTCAGGGCGCTTGCGCAGTAAGCTAGCGGCCCGGTTGTGCGGCGCACCTGCGGCACCTGCGCAAAAGCCAACGAAGACGCAGCTGGCTTGGGGGAAATGAGGGATGATGAGATTGAAATAATGGCAGATTTCTCAGTAGTTCTCGTGATAAAAATAAATATTTTTATTGCTCTGGCTAAAAATAAACCATACAAATGACTTCCAGCTGTAAGAAAGCCTGTTGAATGAATGAATGGATACATCGTCGTGAGGGCCGGCTCTGGCCATCGGGACCGCAGTGAGGGAGGAGTAATACTGACTGCAAGTGTGGCGGGCTGCGGTCACCACGGCCTGGTGCTGCGGCGCTCCTGCAGGTTTCGGACGAACCTGGCGTTGAGCGTCTCCCCCGCCACCGTCCAGGGCTGGGCCCGAGGAGGACCTGCGCGCGCGGGCCCCTCCCCGGACCCGTCCCGTGCCGAGACCTGCTCCTCACGGGCACACCTGGCGGGTGGGGAGGTGAAAGGTGGGTTACAGGGACGCTGAAGTAGGAATTCAGGGTCTTAGGTGCCAAGTTTTAATGTAGAGGAGGACTCGAGGGCCATGAGGCTGGAAGCACTAAGTCCAAATTTAAAACCCTTCCGAGGACACCGGAGGAAGCACCAGGGCTGAGCCGCTGGGGAGGCTTGAGATGTTAGGCGCAGGGAGTTGTGGGAGGAGCGAGTTCACAGTTGAGGAGGAAATGGCCGCGCGCATGTTAGGAAAGGAGTCAGAAGGTGGACAGGATGTGAGGGAAGGGGTTCAGGCCTCACCCATTCTCTGTTTCCGGTTCCCCCTGCCTTGATTCCTGGTTGCCTGTGGAGACAGCGGCGTGCGCGTGGGCAGGCTGGAGCCCATAGTGGACGTGGCCTACTTGCGGGTGAAGAGCGAGTACTCACCGACACTGGGGGGTGAGGGATTCGGCCCCCCGTGGCGGCTGTAGCAGCGGCTTTGGGCTACCAGCCCTGGGGGAGTCCCCCTGTAGGAGAAATGGAGATGACAGGGAAGAGGCTCGGGGGTAGGAGATGGGCAGGTATGGAGTGACCAGAGGAAGGGTTAGAGGAACAGCACAGGGACGAGAAGGGGGTGATTATCAGCCCCAAGGGGCTCTAATCTAAGCCATTCCCAAGAAAGGGGGAAGGAGTTCATTTTATGCCCCAAGATTTTCTGTGATGGTCCTGATTTAGTGCTTTATTCTTTCTAGCTGGGGTAATGTGTTAAGTATATGGGTAAATGAGATTCCAATGATGCCATAAAAAGACTCCTACAGACAAAAAAGAATTTGTTGGAGCAGGTACCGTTTAAGTATAAGCTACCTCAGCTAGAGGGAAATAAGGAGTAACAAGACCAAATTGAAGAGGAGAAGCCTTTGGAGTAGATTAACAGACTGTGCCGGACTCTCAGGAGAAGTGAAGGCATCCTGAGAGGTCTGAGGGATCAGTGGGGCAGAGGTTTATTTGGGAAATCACAGCGTGGGAAGAGGAATCCAGGAAACAGTTGGGAGGTAATTAGTAGATCCCAAGATGTTGGTAAGTGACATCTCAAGGGCTGGCCAGGGTGAAGGCACAGTCACTGGGGAAGAGCGGAGGTTCCTGGGGGACAGGGTGGGGGGTTGATCTCAAAGCCTGCGGAGGAACCCGACAGCTCTGTGAGTGGACAGAACCAACCGTGAGCATGGTTGGGACGCCGGGCCCTGGAAGGGGGGCTCTGAGGCTCCTTGGGAGGAAGATCTGTAGGCCTCAGAATGAAGAGGAGGAAATGGGCTGAGATCCTGTGCGCCCAGGAAAAATGAGTGACACAAACGAGGGTGACGCACAAATGAGGCTGACACCTTATGTTGTTTTTTTGTGTGTGTTTTTTTTTTTTTTCACTGAAAATGTCAGTTTAGAAAACACAAAAAGAATTCACTTTATTCAGACAACACTGAGGGGGAGAAGAAAAGGGAGGCGTGAGTGGGGAGAGAGGGAGATCCTGCTCCCAAGGACACAGGGAGTGTGGTGGGAGTACCTGATCTACACACACTCAGGGCAGGGACGGGAGGCCAGTCTGCACCCTGGGCACGGGTCAGGGCAGGAGGCTCCTGCTATGGAGGAAAAAAGGGGAAGGCAGGGGAAGATTGGTCCCTGCCCCACCTCAAGACATCTCACCAGAGAGGAGAGAAATGAGCACAGTCACCAGGGAGGGATGG
The DNA here is from genome assembly GCA_028451465.1 of Erethizon dorsatum. NCBI lineage: Eukaryota > Metazoa > Chordata > Mammalia > Rodentia > Erethizontidae > Erethizon > Erethizon dorsatum. Next base: position 167,718,143 of record CM051822.1, read on the forward strand.
ACTAGAGGGCGTTCCAGGATCTAACAGAAGAAAACTTCGGAGACATGGCTGAGAGTGACCCGGGTATTTGCTGGGATCTATTGCCAAAAACGAACCTCCAGAGAGTCGGGGTCTGGTAGAAGTGGTGGTGTCAGTGGATCTCCTTCGGAGACCCCAGAGTAACATGAGTGTGGGGCTCCCTGACACACGACGTGGGGGAATGAAGAGTTTGGCAACACTGAGTGGACCCCACTGGGGAGCCACTGAATCCCTGTCCTACGTCGCTGGGCTGCTCTGAAGCAGAGCTCACTCATCGCTGGCAGCACAGAGCAGGACTGAGGCCACCAGTGGCCACCGTAGAGGGGACGTGGGATTATCCCACGGGCAGGACTCCTGAAGCAGCTGCCCTGGCAGAGGCGGCCTTAACCTGCCGTGGTGGTCTAGCCTGATGGGTAAGCACGCCTGTGTTTCTCTAGATGCTCTGAGCAGCCCGGCACAGGGTCTGGCAAAGGATCAGGCTGTGGATAGAGTACAGAGCCCAGGTTGGGGCAACAGGAGTCTCTCCCGTGGTAAGAAAAGCTACAGTATTAGGCCATGTGGGGCCCTGACAACCCAGCTGTCTGAGAGGGGCAGAGGAACTCCCGTGGGCTCCCACAGGTTCCACTGGGTTTGGAAGATGCAAGGGAGGAGGGGTCCAAGCCGCTCGCGGAGGGGCGGTGGTCAGTATCGACTCTCGTCAGAGCGGGGAAGGGAGCTGAGGATGTTATGGACAGGAGGAAGGCAGAGGGAAAATGGGGGAGAGAGAAGAACAGAGACGTCAGAGCTGGAGAGGAAGCCAGGTGAGAAACGAGGTGCCCACCCCCTGCCTGCTGGGAAGGGGTCTTGGTCCAAGAGGTGTTGACCCTGGGACACGGGAGCACTGCCCGTCCCCAGCAAGTGTCAGACTAAGATTCTCCCAGTCACAGAGGGGACAGCCCCTCCCCGCCAGGGCTCCAGGCTGTTCCCTCCCTGCACACAGCTCTCATCAAAATGAGGGAACTAGGCCACATTTAAAGCCCTATTCTGCTCTTTGTCTCTTTCTATCAAACCACTTCCACAAATATACTTAAATACATTTTTCTTGAAAGGTTTTGAGACTATGTATCTATCACTTTCACATCTCTGACAAGCTCAAATTACCCTTTGCCATTTCTAACCCTTTTATGAGGGGTGGGTAATGGGGACGGAATTCAGGGCCTTTGCACTGAACTATGTACCCCTAGCCCTTTCTTTAAAAACATTAAGAATTTTGAGGCAGGATCTTGCTAAGTTGCCCAGGCTGGGCTCGACCCTCCAGGCTGATAGGTGTGCACCCCACACCAGCCCTAAGCTCCTCTTGGACAGTCCTGAGGCTCCCTGGTTACCTGGTCCGGCGGCGCTGCGCCGGGCTGCCCCCGGGGTCGGTGGCCAGCAGGAGGCGGGCGGTCGGGTGCGGGGGGCAGAGGCGCAGGGAGCGCAGCAGCTCCTGCTCTGGCACGAAGGGGCGGAGGGGGCCCCGCTCCGGCGAGTTCCCCAGGCTGCTGGAGCGCGGGGGCGGGTGCGCTGCAGGGGTGGCGCGGCGCGGGGCCCTGTTCAGGGGCCACGGGGGCTCCACGGCTACCTTCAGAACTGGGGAGCAGGAGGACAGGAGGAAGGAGAGCGTCACATGGGCTGGGCTGGCGGCGGCTCCCCGGGCCCGGCCGCCCGGCCGCCCGGCCCCGGCCCTCTTACATTCACGGTCACTAGAGGAGTATGGCTTGATGTCGCCCTCGGCCCTCTTGGGTGGCAGCTTCCGTGCTGGAGCTGGTGGCGAGGGGACAGGCCAGGGAGGCATTAGGAGGCGAACTCCGCACCCCTCCCCGCCGCTGCCCCGAACCTCTGCTCCCTGGCACCATCGTTCCTCGTGAACCCAGCCAGCTCGCCGGGGACCTGGGTGCCGGAGCACGCCGGGGAGAGCCGAGGGAGCAGGCGCGCGGACTCGAGGGAGAAAGATCCAGGGCAGGCGGCCGGGAGGTGCGGGAGGAGGAGGGCGGGGGCAGCTCTTACTGTCCGCGGGTGCTGGCAGCCCCCCGGGGGTGCCGGGGTGGCGGGACGGTCCCAGCCGGGCCAGCGAGGACCCTGGGCTCCTCCAGATGAGACGGACAGAGCCCGTGGGTAACTGGGAACTGCACTGGAGAGGCCGGGGGAGGGGAGGGTGGGGCAGGACCTGGCCTTCCTGTGCAAACGACGTAGAGAAAGTGAAGCCGCGTTAGGTTTTAGGATGAGCGAGTGCGGGCACTGAGAGGGAGCTGTCCGGCGAGCAGCAGCTGACCGACCGGCCAGAGCTCCGCCTCCCCTTCCTCCGAAGGGCTCTCCGCTGTGCCTGGCAAGTGAGCCCCCTGCGAGCCGCGGGCAGCGGCCAGGGCCGGCGGCAGCGCCTCGGGGCACGCGCCCTCTCCCGGAGCCGGGGGACTGCAGGGGGACCGCAGGGCTGGGATGTGAGCGCGCGGCACTGTAGGTGGGGTTTCTCCAGGCCAATTTCCTGATTCGACTGGGAATATCCGAAACGTGGAACATTATCTCCTAAACCTAGTACCTAACTCTGGACCGTCCCTGTCAGTCTTCCGAGGCGCAGGCTGTCTGCACCCGCCTGCCCCCCGCGCTGACAGCCCTGAGGAGGTTACAGAGGGGGGCTCTGGCCTCGATGCGGATCTGATCCCACAGCGGCTGCTCCCAGCGGCCCGGCAAGCTTGGGAAGTCTGCTGGTCAGGACTCTCCAAGCACGGGGAGGGCTCCCGCTTACAATTCGTAAGGCCCCGGCATCAATGCCCAGCACCAGAACAAATCTAGCCCGCACTGAGCTCCCGAGAGGACAAGGCAAAGAGGGGCGCGCCGGAGACCGGCTGCAGCAGAGGCCTCCACAGCTGCCCCAGACAGCGGCCCCTCCGCACAGCCGGTGCAGGGTTACCAGTGGGCGTGGGCTCTGCGGCAGCGGCGCGGGAGAGTCGCGAGGCCCTCGGAGAGGGAGCGGGGGGCCCTGTGAGGAAGGAAGCGTGTGCCCCTCAGTGGGGGCCGCGGGAGCACAGCCCACTCTGTCCTTCCCTCACCCCAGCTGCAGGGCCAGCACGGGGAGACTTACGGTGCTGATGCGCAAAGAAGCCTTCGAAGATCACAAAGTTGTTCACCTAGAAGAAGCAGCACGCGGGACAGCGTTGGCTACTAACCCACTCAGTACTTACCTGAGTACGGAGAAAGGACAAAGCCTGGTGACAGGCCATCAAAACCCAACCCCGGGCCGGTGAGACGGCTCAGCGGCGTCAGCGCCTGCCCGGCAAGCGCGAGGGCCCGAGTCCCACTCCCCAAACCCACATACGAAAAAAGGGCCGGTGATATCGCTCAGCGGCACGGGCGCCTGCTGGCGCGCGAGGTCCTGAGGTCCAGCCCCGGTACCCACACACACAAAAAACAAAAAACAAACCCCAACAAGCTGCTCCTAAAACTGAGGCTCAACTGCCAAGGACCTTGAGGAGCCAAACGATCCTGAAAAAGGACAAAACTGGAGAACTTAAAACTCCTTATTTCAAAACTTACCTCATGGAAACTGGTAGGAGAATCTGAGTGCTAGGAACATAGCATGGCAGTGTGAGGGTGGCGTAGGACAGACGTGGCAGTCAGCAGAGAGAATCAGAGGCCCAGGAGTAAACTCACGTCTACACCAACTGACTCTTAACCAACCATGCTGCACAACTGAATATCCACTTGCAAGACTTTGAATGTGGACCTTTACCTCACACCATAGACAAACATTCAAAATGATCCAAGACCTCAATGTAAGATCTAAAACATGAAACTCTTAGAAGGAAACAGGAAAATCTCTGTGACCTTATATAGGCAATGGTTTCCTTTTCTTTCTTTTCTGAGACAGGGTCTCACTATGTAGCCCAGGCTGGCCTTGAACTCATTCTCCTGCCTCAGCCTCCTGAGTGTGAGGATTACAGGTGTGCACCACCACAATGGCTTGTTTCTTTTCTTTCTTTATTCCAGTACTGGGAATGAAACAGGGCCTTGCAAATGCTAGGCACACACTACCCCTGAGCTACATCTTCAGCCCCAAGCAACAGTTTCTTAAATATGACACCAAAAGCAAAGTAATAGAAGAAAAATAGATAAATTGGACTTCATTAAAATTAAAAGAAGGAGAACTTTCATGCTTCAAACATACTTTTAAAGAAAAGTGACCCAGCTATGAGGGAGGCTCAGGGGGAAGGACTGCAAGTTCAAGGCCAGCCTGGGCAATTTAGCAAGATCCTGTCTCAAGATTAAAAATAAAGAATGTCTGAGGAAGGCTGTGGCAGGAAGACAAGTTCTGGGCTGGAGATATAACTCAGTGCAAAGGTTCTGGGTTCAACTGCTAGTACCAAAAAGCAAAACAAAACCCCCATAGAGTAAAATAGTCATAAATTATACACTAATAAGGGTGTTATAGCTAGACTATCTAGCATATATAATTAACCCTTACAATTTAAATACAAACAGATAACACAATGTAAAAATGGGCAAAAGACGTATTTCTCCAACCAAAATCCAAAGAGTATATATAAATGGCCAATAAGCAGATAAAAAGTTGCTAAAAATGTTCAATATCATTAGTCATTAGGAATGTAAATCGAAACTACAAAAGCTACCACCTCACACCCATGAAGATGGCTACTATTTAGGAAGGGGAGAGATTAACCAGCATTGGCAGGGAAGTGGAGAAACTGGAGCCCTCTACACTGCTGGTGGTGACGGAAGGCGACGCAGCTACTATAGATGTAGACGAACAGCTTGTCAGTTCTGTAAAAAGCTAAACAGTCACCATAGCACCCAGCAATCCCACTCTTAGATATATGCTCAAGACTAAACAAAATGTCTAAATAAAATCTTACACATGGATGTTAACAACAGAATTATTTGCTATAATAGCCAACAAGTGGAAACAATCAGATATCCATCAGCTGATAAACTGATACACAAAATATTGTACGTCCATGTAACGGAGTAGTATTCAGCCATAAAAAGGAATGAAGTGCTGTTATATGCTACAGCATGTATGAACCCTCAAAACACTATGCTAAGTGCAGGAAATCAGACAACAAAAGGCTCCGTACGGTATGACACTATGTACATGAAATGTCCAAGATAAGGAAATCCAAATGCCAGCAGATGAGCGGCTGCCAGAAGCTGGGCGAGGGGGAATGGGGAGATTGCTTCTTTTTTGTTTTTGAGACAGTCTTGCTATGCAATTCAGGCTGGCCTCAAACTCATGGCAGTCCTCCTGCCTCAGCCTCCCAAGTACTGGGATGACAAGGGTGTGCCACTATGCCTGGCCTCACATCATCAAATTTTTTTCTGTACAGATTCATTTTTGTTTTGTATTATTTAGAATCATGGGCCAGGGATATAGCTCAGTGGCAACGCGCCTGCCTGGCAAGCGCAAGGTCCTGAGTTCGATTCCTGGTACCAAAAAAAAAAAATAGAATCATTCTTTTTCATTTGTTTGACAAATTTTTTTTTTTTTTTTTTGAGACAGGGTCTTGCTATGCAGTTCAGGCTGGCCTCGAACTCACTCGATCCTCCTGCCTCAGCCTCCCAAGTGCTGGGATTACAAGTGTGGGCCATCACACCCAGCTAGAATCATTCTTTTTTTTTTTTTTTTAATATGCGGGTACCGGGAGTCAAACTCAGGACCTCGCGCTTGCCAGGCAGGTGCATATCCCACTGAGCTATATCACCTGCCCCCTAGAATCATTCTTAACGTTGTTCCTCCATCTGAAAAAAACAATCCTTCCTTCCTTCCTTTTTGAGACAGGGTCTCACTATGTAGTTTAGGCTGGCCTCGAACTCACAGTGATCATCCTACGTCAGCCCCCTGAGTGCTGGGATCACAGGCATGCACCACTATGCCCAGCTAACTAATCCTTTCTTGATCCACTTCCTCCTCTAGCTATCACTTTGCTGATCTGTTCCCCTTAAAGTGGCATTTATTTGCATTGCTGAACACTGAACCAGAGTTTTGTGAATAGGCAAGCCCTCTACCACCGAGTTACACCTCCTACCCTTATGGTGGCATTTTAAAAAGTGGCTGATTCTTGCTGTTTCCAGTTCTTAGCTTCTCAGTCTCCTAACTCCCCCAGCCAGGCTTCCATCACCACTGCATTGAAACAGCTCAGATTCAACAGTGGCCCCAGACAGCCAAATCCAGCAGTCATCTCAAGGACTTCTTAACTTACTGAGCAGCAAGCAGCATCTGACCCAAAAGACACTCCTTCCTGTCTTTGCAGTTTTTGTCTACGGCACTAGTGTCTCCTTGCCGTCTTTGCTGATCCTGCCTTCTGGTCGTTCCTGCCCTGTCTTCGTTAAAAAGTACCCCCATGGGCTCAAGTCCTTAGACCATGTCTCAATCTCTGCTCCCCCTTCAGTTACCTCATCCCATCTTGTTGCTTCAGTAACCTACACATGCTCAAATCTCTCTGCCCCAATCCTTTCCCTCAGGCATCTTCAGGGAGGAGCCCAACTGTCTACCTGCTTCTCCCCTGCATACTCTTCACCCAGGAGCCAAGATGATCTTGTTACAAACACAAGATCACAGCCACAGTGCTCTTGCTTTTCGCTCAGAGTCAACGCTGCAGTCTTTGCAGGAACATGTTGGGCCCCAGATCTGCTCCTTCCTCGATTCCCTCTAAGCTCTCAGCTCATAGCTCACCCCCTCCCTCACGCTGCTTTTCCAGCTGGGCACACCCCCACCTCGTTGCCTTTGCAGTGGCCACTTCCTGTCTGGGATGCTGTCCCGCTCTTTTGGTGCTGAGGATTAAACCCAGGCCTCATCCATGCTAGCCAAGCACTCTACACCTCCAGCCCAGACACTTTCCGTAAATTGTTGCTCAACAATACATTTTCAGTGAGGTTTCCTCTGATTAGCCCATTTGAACTTGCAATCCCGCCCTCTCAACTCCCCACCTTGGCACTCCCAAGCCTTCTCACTTGCTTTCATTTTCCACGGAGCTTATCGTGAACCATAGCATATAGTTTATTTGTTTATGTCCTTCCTTCCCCAGCTAGAATATAAGGTCCACGATGGGCAGCTTTTGGCTGTTTCAATGAGTAAAGCATTCCTAGTGTCCACAACAACAACGTCAGGTGCTCAATAAATATTTGTTGAATGAATGTATAGCACTAATAACACACTACTGTACTTATAAACAAGATCACCTTCCCCACGTTACACCAAAGCTCCTTGAGGACAGGGAATATATGTTATTGTGAACTTTCAATAAATGTTGGCTGACTGGGTAATAGACTGTGTTAAACCAAGATGTGTTGGAGGAGTGGAAATGAGTGTAAGAAACAACCCATGAGGGTGAAATGGCTGCACGTGAGCAATGGCACTATAAGAAAATGAAAGGGCTTAGCTGTATAAAACAAATCCTATACCACAGGGAATAAGGAGCCCTTGAAAGATGCCATTTGTTTTCCCCAGTGGGAATATCCAGTGGGGATCTCCCCCCGAGCTTCTAACCTGTGGGACTGTGGTCTCCAGGTTGTAGTGCTTATTCAGGAACTTCAGCAGCTTCTGTGAGGGTCGGTCAATGGCCAGCTGGTGTGGTTCAACCCGTTCCTTCTGCAGGGAACAGGAGACTTGGGGTAGGAGGAGGTTTGGGGAGAGCATGCCAACAGGAAGTCAGGAGCCTGGGAAGGAGACAGGAGGTGGCCACGGGAACACTTCAGGGGGCTGGAGCGGCAGGGCCTCTGGAAGGGCTTAGGGCCAAGGATCTTTATTTTGGATGAAGCAGTGGAGCTGGGGTTACCTGCAGCATATACTGGAAGAGTTCTCGCCCATGGCCATGACGTTGCAGTGATTCATGTATGTAAAAGTCCAGGATGCAAAGTGGTTCCACCTCATTGTGAGCCTCGCGGTCATCCTAAGGGGTAAAGAACAACAAATATCTTTAGAGATCCAGGCATCTTTGTCACCTCTCAACCTCCAGCACTCTTGTGCTCTGGAACCAAGGCGTTCAGTTCCCCAGCTTCCAGTAATACTCACCAGTACAAAGAGCTTCTTGTATCCAACTTTGAGGAAACCAACAATGGCTCCTTTCCCAGCCCTGTAGGATGAGGACAATGAAGAAGCCAGTCACAACTGTCCAGAGGAGGTAGAGTCAAAGAAGGGGGAAGGGCTGAGGGAGCAAGGAGCTAAGGATGGGACAAAGGTGCACGTGGCACTTACGGTCGGGCAGAAGTGTCTTTGAGCACATAGATAACATGGCGGTTACTCTGCATCCTTGATGCACTCGTAATGGGAGCAGGAAGATGCTGGGCCTGTGGAGAAGATAAAAAGGCAGACTTTTCACAAATCCTTTCCAAAGGACCCAGGCTTCCCTTGTCCGAAACTCCACAGAGGTCCCCCTTTGACTCCATCCAGACTCCCAGTACCTTGGCAGAAGCCTTGCCCAGTTCATCGACAATGGTCATAATTTGCTGCTGCAGGTCAACACTGTGGAAAGAGGGAACAGTCAGACACTCACAGAAGTGGAGGATCCCAGGAACCTGGGCCACAACGCCAGCCAGGTTCAGACTTCCAGCTTCCCTGCCTTTGCCTGGGAGTTTCCCACCCGATTTCCCACACCGCCCTTTTGGAACCCAGATTTCTGTCACACCTCTCCAGGTGGGACACTCCTTCCTCCCTTGAGGTTACTATGGAGAAGAGGGAGGACGAGTCAACCATGGCCTGTGGTTGGGAACGCATCGGGCCAAGGGGTGAAAAGTCACATATCCAAGCACTGATCAATGCCACTAGGTTTAGGGTCAGAGGGCTAGGCCACGACATCAAAAGGAGTGGTCGCCAGTCAGAGAGAAGGGGGCGTGGTGGTGGCCCGGGTTTGGCGAGGTACGGGGGAAGAAGGGCCGCGGGACGGGATCGAGATGTTACCGGGCCGGCGTTGTGGTTCCGGGTCGGCGGGCCGGGGGCCGCAGGTGCTGGTCCAGCACCGTGATCCGCTCCGGGAGCAGCGCGTCCACATCGAAAGGGAACTCCATGGTCCATTGTGCGGGCCGAGCCCGCCCCGCGCGACGTCACTTCCGTCCCCGCCCGCCCCGCCCCCCCCGCCGCTTTCCCTCCGGGCCCCGCCCCGGCCGCTCTGCCCGCGGCCTCGCCTCTGGCCCGCAGCTCTCCCCCGGCGCTCAGTGAGCAGTGACCGGACGGAGGGTGCCCTCCGACGGCCACCGCGACAGAATGGCCGAGGGCCCCCGCTTCCGGTCTCGGGCCGCGCTCGGGGAGCCCGACCGCCGCCGCCCGCACGCGGGGATCCTGAGCCCGAGTGCAGCCTGGACCGCACAGCAAGCCCTTGCCTCAGAAAAAAAAACCCCAGCGGCACAAGCCCTCAGTCCCAACAAGGTGAGGCCGAGGCAGGAGGGTCCCAAGTCCAAGTCCAGCCTAGCTATAGCAAGATCTTGTCTAACTTAAAAGACAGAAAAAGGACTGGGGATGTAGTGTGAAGGCTCTGGATTCAATCCCCGGTACCACAATAACAAATACATAAATAAATCTTATTTTATTTTTTGGTTTTTTTTGAGACAGAGTCTCGCTCTGTAGTTCAGGCTGGCCTCGAACTCACAGCGATCCTCTGGCCTCCGCCTCTGGAGTGCTGGGATGACAGGCATGCGCCACCAGGCCTGGCATAAATAATACAGAGCAACCACCACTCACCCACCCTGCCCTCAAAGGCTCTCATCTGAAACCCAGTGCAAAGCAAGCCAGAGATGGGAGACACAACTTTATTGTGGAAAAAGTGAGTTGGTGCAAGTCCAAAACTGTAAGAGCGTGGAGCGCGTCCGCTCACAGTGCGCACACACGTGCACTGCCCTCCCTCAGCCCCAGATGGAGTTACCCCTTCCACAGGTTCCTCCGGGGCCTGCTGCGGGCCACGGGGCACCACCATCGGCCACTGCCCGAGCCTCGGCCTCCCTGCAGTGTCCAAGTCCTACGGAGCGCTGGGGGGGCTCTGCTCAGCTGGGACCGCGTTGGGCTCCTCGGGCATGGACTCGGGCGGGGGCCCACTCTCTTCTCGGAGATGGCCCTGGTACAGCCGGCGAAGTCGGGACAGTTCTCTTTCTGGTGGCTGCTTCCAGCTGTACCAGGGGTACCAAGGGTCACCTGAAAGTAGGGTGGGGGCTGGCGGAGTGGCACTCACAGCTCCATGCGACGTTCTGAAGTCAAGGTCCCGGGGCTCCACCTGGGGAATGTGGTAACTGAGGAGCCCTGAGAGAGTGGGGGAAACGAGGGGACAGTGAGGAGAGGTGGTCAGGGTAAGACAGACAACACAAAAAAAACCCACGAAGGGAAGGACTAGTAAGAGCCCCTGGATTCCTTCACACGTTGCATATGGCACAGGAGCAGCTGCCCAAGGGGCCAATGCCAGTGACCTCTTGCTGGGCTCCAGCCTGCAAAGCTGCACAACCTGCCCCAGGGCCAGAGCCAGAGCCACGTCCGCTCTAGTGGTGGGGGCACCTCACACTGACCTGTGCAGAGGGGCCACAGAGCCAGGGCCAGAAACACGCAAAGATCTTCCTAGGAACTTGCTAGGGCACTGGGGCCAGCAGTTGTAGAACATGAGGACAGGTGACAACAGACTCAGCAGAGGGTAGAGGGACAGTGAAATGCAGGGAGATCTTGGAAAGAACACAGCGGGCACCACCTTCTCAGGGAGGTGGGGCTGTTACACACTGGACCCGCCCCAGGCCTGCATCCCCTCCCTGTGCCTGACAAAACTGTCCTCCTCACTCACCGTGGTCCCTGGCTTTCTGGATGGCCTGAGTCAACTTCTTGTGCTGCTTCATACAGACACCTAAAGAGAGAAAGAACCAGGTGCGCATCACTAAAGCACAGTGAATCAAAGAGCACAGCTGCTTCTACGTGATGGCAGGGCTAGATTTGGAGGGCCCAGATTTCCTGATGACCTTTTCATGGGGCTCGATTACCTCCTCTGCCTAAAGAGAAGAGCCCTCCCCCTCTCTGCGAGCTAGGATGAGAACTTAGGGCGTTAGCCATTACAGAAAAACCATCTACTGGTAAAGACTTCAAGAAAGGGGGCACAGCGGGGTGTCGTGGCACATGCCTATAGTCCCAAAACTCAGGAGGCTGAGGCAGGAAGATTGACACAAGTTCGAGGCCAGCCTGGACTACATAATCTCTCTCAAAAAACCAAAAAAAAATCCTATTCCCCATCCCCCCATTCCTATTTCTCCTTCCTTTTCTACAATAAATTTTCCTACTCTTAAAGAAAAAAAAAAAAAAAAAAAAGGGCAACCCATTCAGGACCCCTCTTGTCTCTCAGGATCTGTTCCTATTCCCCATTCCCCCATTCCTATTCCTCCTTCCTTTTCCCCAATAAATTTTCCTTTTTTTTTTTTTTTTGTGGGTACCGGGGGGACGACCTCAGGACCTCATGCGCCAACAGGCACCCGTGCCGCTGAGCGATATCACCGGCCCCTTTTTCGTATGTGGGATCCGGGAGTCGAACTCGGGCCCTCGCGCTTGCAAGGCAGGTGCTTACGCTGCTGAGCCATCTCACCGGCCCAATTTTCCTACTCTTAAAAAAAAAAAAAAAAAAACAGAAAGAAAGGGAGCAGAACATAATCACAGGCAAGTGTGATGACAGGGTTGAGTTGGACAGTCCCCAGCGATGGGTCGAGTAAGGAAGAAACAGCTTCTGACCTGGGGGAGGTGATCTGAGAGCAGCCGTAGCCGTCCCTTCAGTGTTCTACAGCACAGTGAAAAACTCCTTGGGGTCAGGGATATAACTCAGCGGCACAGGCCCCTGCCTGGTAAGCGCGAGGTCCTGAGTTCAATTGCCGGTACCAAAAAAAGAAAAGAAAAACTCCTTGACAAACTTCACTGATCACGCTGCCTCAGCCAGTGACAGGGAGCTCAGATTATTCTCTGCAAGTTTATCTTGCTTGAGAGCAGGTGTTGGCAAAATTCTTCTGTAGAGGCCATAACAGTAAATATGTCCGGCTCTGTAGTTGTTACAGAACCCTAACACTGTCACCTAGGAGCAGCTGTAGACAGAGAATAAATTGTTGTTGTTGTTGTTATTGTTGTTTTCTGAGACACGGTCTCCCTGTGTAGTTCAGGATGGCCTCAAACTCATAGCAATCCTCCTGCCTCAGCCTCCTGAGTGCTGGGGTTACAAGTGTGTGCCACACACCCGGCACCATTTACCTTTTAAGAACTACACTGATGGGCCAGGGATATAGCTCAGCGGCACAGCGCCTGCCTGGCAAGTGCAAGGTCCCAAGTTCGATTCCCGGTACCAAAAAAAAACCCAAAAAACAAAAACAAAAAACAAACAAACAAACTACACTGACCCCTGCTCACAGAGGTGCTTGTCTGTATCTTTGTGCCACATGTAACAGCTTTAGCATGAGTATCTCTCCTAAGCTCTCCAAAAGGTTCAACCACACTTTGTGTGCAGTGACCCAAAGAGGGAGGGATGGGCGAGTGACAGGAATGCTGGGCTCACCGGTGTACGGGGCGTGGAAGATGATGCCTGTGTGGGCGCAGACGAACTGTTCCAAGAGCTTCACGTTCTGCGGGAGAGAACAGTGGGGCGACACGAGGAGAGGCCGGCCCGCGCCCTCCCCAGTCCACACCTCACGGCCCCGGGCTGTTCACGCCACCAGCCGCCGCACATGCACATCCTGCATCCCACTTTACGTATGTGTGAGTGACTAAAATACCGTAACAGGACTGAGGACAATCTTACAGCTTTGGTTGCACAGAATGACTCTCAGCTAACACATCAGTCACAGGAAGCAAGAGTGGAGGAAAAAGCAGTGTATCTATGGAGTGGCACGGCAGGCAGAACCATCTGTGCTGCTCCCTTGTAATCTCGCTCCGTTCTGCACTGGGTTACACTCCCTCATAACCTACCACGTGCAGCTGAAACCAGGAAGGCACCTCTGGGGCAGCAGGGACCTGTGTAGAAGGCTCTCAGGGCTGCAGACGCCCTCACCCACTGACTGATGCACAAATGCCCTCCACCTCCCGCAGTGCCCAGCCACACAGCTTTTGCTAACCTTCACTGCCAGCTCAGAAAAGCAATATCATTTTTTATAACATGCTTTCAATTTAAGGAGCAAGTCCTGTCCTCCTCACGGTTAAAGGCTTTTTTAAAAAGTCCCTTAGACTTTACATTGAACTTCCTATCTCTCATCTCCAGCCCCAGAATCTAGCACACCCAAAAGACATGACCAGGAAATAAAGAAAACCACAGGAATACAGTAGGCCAGTGTATTTGGCAGGTCTCAGCATGTCCAGCAGACAGAACAATGAAATAGAGAAAACTACAGGAAAAAGGAGACTAATATACTTGCTAACAATTATAACAGAAATTAATCTTTGGGCATTGTTTTCTCATTAGAAACAGGAATTTTGCCTGGGCGTGCAGCACACACCTGTGACCCCAGCACTTGGGAGGCTGAGGCAGGAGGACTGCAGGGAGTTTGAAGCCAGCCTGAACTAAATAGTAAAACCTTGTCTCAAAAAGACAAAAAAAACAACACACACACACACAAAAAAACAGGAATTTTTCGCTAGGTGTGGTGGCACACACCTGTAACCCCAGCACTTGGGAGGCTGAGGCAAGAGGATCACCAGGAGTTTGAGACAAGCCTGGACTACATAGTAAGTTCAAGTCCAGTCTGAACAATATTACAAGATCTTGTCTCAAAAAAACAAAAACAAAAACAAACAAACAAAAACCAGGCATTTTTTTTTTTACCTGGTAACTATGTATCTCCTGGACATGAAATAAACCTTTTTATGTAATCCGTAACAGAAGGTGAAAGGCTAGAGGGAAAAATGGTTTATATTGCCAGAAACATTCACTACAAAATGCGCTGTAGAGACAGCAGGGTGTGAGGAAGTGTGGGTGCCTACAGCGAAGAGGCTCCAAACCCTCATTCTGGATAAAGAGTCTCCTTACCCTAAAGTCCACACGCAACTTCTGATCCCGGCAGATGGGACAAGGGTTCCCAGCAACTTTATTCTTACGCTGCGGAAAAGAGAAACTGTCAGTTGGTGATATTCCAAGCTTTATCAAAGTGAATTTGCTCCTCTCGGGAAGGCCTCACCCCTGCTCCACGTGACGTGCCCAGAAACTCACAATGCACGTCCTCCGAGTCCGCTGGGGTGGTATGGCGCCTTTGTGGTTGCGGCGGTAGTCAGCCCAGACGGGGCGGGAACCATAGCGGCTCTGGTATTCTGAAACGAAAGGCCAGACAAATCATTGCTGAGGGGAGTATCTATGTCCATTACCTCAGGCCCCACCTGACACTTCCCCATTGAGGGGTACCTTCTGAGTCCAGATATTTCCAGGGTTCATTCTCATAAGGGGAAACAGGAGCTGGGGGCAAAGAATCTTTTCCAGGAGGGGCTTCGGTGCAAAAAGTCTGGAGATAAACCTATAAAAGATGAGAAGAATGAGTCCGTGAGTTCAAGGAAAGGACTCAATTGTTTTGCTTATACTTTGGGGAGAGAAAGAATACACATCCATTGTGTTAATGTAATTTAGCAGGAATATGTACGGAAAGTAGTATTTTTGTTGAGGTTAAACTGACATAAATCAACAATCACTCTCCCTATCCCCAACTGGATCCTAAAACAGAGGCTAATGTTTACTTGTTTTGTTTTTTGTTTGTTTTTTTCAGACAGAGTCTCACTATGTAGTTCAGTCTGGCCTTGAATTCACTATGTAGCCCAGGGTGGCCTCCAACTCATTGTGATCCTCCTGCCTCAGCCTCCCAAGTGCTGGGATTACAGGCGTGTGCCACCACACCAGTTTAAGAGGCTAATGTAAAGGGATAATGAAGATAAATGCCTGGGAAGCAATCTTATTTAAAACAATTTTAAAACCTAGCACATAAGGGCACTTATGAGTTTTGGGGAATAAATTGAGTCCTGAGGAAGAAGAAAAAAGAGAATGTGTTTAGTCTCTTGAAAGTAAGATGTATGGTGGGGAGGGGCAAACAGGGCAGGTGAGCATCCAGCTCGATCGAATCCCAAGTCACTTAGTCGCCCAATTTTACAAGAAGTTGGAAGGCCAACATACCGCACAGCAAAACAAACTTGAGTCCTAACGCCAGCTTTAAAGCTTCCAGGCCAGTCATTAACTCTATGGTGACCTCTGTTACCACTCTTCTCAAGTCCCACTTTATTTTTTTCAAGTCCCACCTTAGGGAGTGGCAGCTTGTCCCACTGCCATATCTCACCCTGCCCCACCAAGAATCTGCCCTACCCTGATCTACCAAGAATCTCCAGGGTGGTGAGTAAAACCTCAATTCAAAGGGCAGAATTAAGCTCTCCCGAATGCTTTGATAAGAAAGAGGTTTAAAGATAAAGCTGAGAAACTGGTTCGTAGGTCCTGAGAATGTACCCTGGCGTTAGTGGGTGACAGATAGCAAAGCTGTAAAAAATTAGGGTCTAATTCCAGGACACTCCGGGCCATCACAAGTTTTGACAGTATCTTAAGATCTGGTTGTGCACGACCAAATGGATAATACCTCCATCTAGTTGTTTTGCCTAGTTACTTCTAAGATGGCATTTCGGGGAGAGGATGACACCCAACAGGCTTTTAGTCGTCCACTCAGGATTAAAACAGTCGCGCAGTATCAGCCGGGGGGCGGTGGGCCTGGGCCTAAGTGTTGGCTACATAGCTGAGGCACAAGCGCGCGGGAAGGGAATGAAACGAAGATTTCAAGAAAGTATAACGAGGTCGAGGTTTTTACAGAACGCCCTCTAAAAGGAGTTACCTGAACTCCGTTGACACCTCTGAAGGGCGAACGGGTAGGATACCGCCTGAGCAGCGTGTGTAATATGGAGAGCGCCATCTTGCATGTATGGGAGTTTGCGCATGCTCCAGGAAACTGACTGTAGTAGAGCAGAGGCGCCGCAGTGCGGGAGGCGGCCGCGCGTTTGCGTCAGAGCGTAAGCGTCAAAGGGGGGCCGTGGGCAGAAGCTAATTTCAACTGCGTCACAATCGAATCAGGCTTCAAAATTGTGTTTCTTCTGCACCAGTCACTACGACTCTTAGATTCCATACTTATAGTTTGCCTTAGAAGCAATTTTGAGGGCGTTTTCAAACGGGATCCTCTCATTGCGCATGCGCCCGCGGGTTTCTACCAATCCAGGGTGAGAAACGTTCATAGGGCGGAAGTGGTGGAAGGAGAGGAAAGGGAGGTGCTAGGGCCCCGGTCACGCGTACGCGTCGCACAGATCAAGAAGGAGGCGGAAGCGGGGGCCGGGGAAGGGGCTGTCTGAACGATAGCCAATCCGCAGGCGAGTTGTCCTTCACGTCGACCAATAAGGTCACGCCTCGCGCACAATATCTCGTGACAAGGGCGTTTCGCCGGTACGTTTGGGCGCGCTGGGCGGTGTCCGGATATAAAAGACTCCGCCCGATCGGGAAGCCGCCATTCTGGAGTCCGTTTAGAGGTAAGTTTGTGGGTTCTCCGGACTGTAGAGGTATATGTATATATATTTTTTTGTTCGTAGAGCATTGGGCTGGGAAGAGGGCTAGGACAGGATCTGCTTGGGAGCCACGGCTTGTCTAAAGCGGCTGTGTTCGGGATGGGGCACAGAGGTGTGTTTCGGAGCGAAGATGGTAGCACGGAGTGTTGTAAAAGCGACCCGTACTGATTGTATCTTTCTCCTTTGTGTTCCTTTTACCCCAGGTTTGAATTTTCTCGGAGAAAGACAGGCCGGCCACGAGGAAAACAGAAACGAGCCGCAACAACATCTAAGCCCTTCAAAGGATCCAGAGGGGGGAAAGGGAAAACCGCAGCCACCAGCCCAACCACTTGTGTCTTCTGCCCCTGCCCACCTATCTTGCCCACCCCACCAGCCCACGCTGCTTGGGACTTGAGATCTGTGGCCGAAGGACCGTCACCACATACTTCAAAAATAATCAACCACCTTCCCTTCCCAAACCCAACCCTATTTCACTCATCCAGCGTTTACTTTTTTGCATCCACTCAGAATTTTTTTCTACGACCCCCCTCCCTAAATGGAGTCGGGTGGGGGGGGAATGAATACTGAGTTGGCCTTTCTTTTTTAAGAGACTTTTTGATCCAATGAGGCCCCCTAAATAATTGAGTTTTGGGTCCTGGTTGGTTGTTTTATTTTTTTCTCCAAATTTTGCCCCCTCTCCCCCTGAGCCCGAGGTGCTGACGTCGCAAAAAAATTGGATAGTAAGTGTCGAATTTTCAAAAACCAGCCTTGCAACAAGAAATCAACGTTTCCCGTTGTGAAACCAAAAATAATGAGAGGAAGAAATGAGACCATAGAACAAATGTAGCGCTGGAGAAGGACCAATCCGGTCACTTGATCTCCATTAAAAAGGGCCTTTGGGTCTAAACAGTCTTGTTTTCTCTCCCCTACCACCTACCTCTTCCCTGCTCTGCTGCAGGCAAGGAGAGGGTGCAGGGAGGGCCAGCAAGTGAGAATTTTGATGGTTAACCCTTGGTAATCCAGGCAATTTCCAGACTGCCAAAGCATGTGTTTGCTATTTATAAGGAGGAATGGTTACATTTCTCTGGGTAGCAGCAGTCTTCAAAAGGGTTAATGAGCTCACATACAAAAGACGGTGGCTCTTGTGGCCCAGAAGTCCCACTTCTTTGTGTGTGAGACAAGCAGGGCGCCTTTCAATTTGCCAGATTAATAAGCAATCTGTACATAAAGATTGCAGGGTAAGGAGATGGGCAGAGAAAAGTAATAGCTGGCTATGGCTTTAAATGATTGTTAAATCCTCTCAGTTGTAATGTAATTTGCTTGGGATATATTGTATGTTAAAAGTAGGTGGCAATCTAGGAATAAAGATTGCAAGACACTTAATTTAGGACAAAATATAGTATCAATACATACCATAATCGGGAGGTAAATGTCTTGTAATTGTTGCAGATTGCATAGGTTATTTAAAAGCAAAGTGATTAACATTTTTAACTTGATACTTTTTGGTTGGATGTAGCTAAAATAGAGGGCGGAAAGGTTGGGAAATGTGGAATTCAGGAATATAATTTTAAAAGCCATTTAGTGCAATTGAATGCTAGCTTTTTAAAAGATGTGTCGTTAAAAGGAATTTTTTCTTCCCTGCTTCAATATGGCGACTTTCCTTGTCCTTTTGTCTTCCAAGCGGCGTTGCAGGTTGTGTCTTGACCCGTTTTTCTCCTGTCCTCCCATCTCCACCCTGTTTGTTGAGAGGGGGCCAAATCCGCCCCCCTGCTCTTCATAGGGAGGATGGGGGTGGTCGATGGTAGCAATTGAATTTCAGTTGCAATTCAATTCTTCCCCGCAGAAAATTGTTCTTTGAAATATTGCTTTTATTTTCATTACGCTAATTCCAAATAAGTCAAAGATTATTCAGCATGGGGGTGGGCTTCGCTTTTTTTCCCTTTTTTAACTAAAGAGTGTTTTATAATGTAATTGTAGCTACCGGCAGATCCCTGCCGAGCGCTTTTTGAGTTGAGTCCTCTTCTCTACAAAATGGCCTCCTCCTTTGTTGTTTTCTCTCCCTTTGCCATCTTGAGCTAAGGGCCGCCCCAGCCCTTGGTCGAGGGGAGGAGCCGCCTTGCACGGTGATGTAATCGGCTTCCTCTCCACCCTCTCCGGACTCCACCCCTCAGCTCTGCAGGTCTTTCACCTCCCTGTGCGCCTTGCGGTCAGGGAGAAGACGTTTTCCTCGATTTGATGTAATCTTCTAAAAGCCTTACTCTTATGGGAATTAGGTTTTCTGGCTGACCCTCTCTTCGAGTGGCTCTAGTTTTTAATGTCTTAACAGCCAGTCTGTTGCTTTTTTTTTTTAACCTTCCTCCACGCATCACCACTGCTTGGGAAGTGTACCCCACTTCCGTTGCCCAGGGCTAAAACCAGTCAGACCTCAACTGTACTTTAAGGCTGGGGGGCTTTTGGAGAGCTTGCGTGTGGGCATGGGTGTTTGTGTATGTGTGTGTTGTAGGAGACTGAGGAAAGGGTTGTAACTTTATAGACAATGGGGGGCTTAATGACACTGAGCTGTGACTTCTGCTTGGGAACTAGGCCTCCAGCCTCCTGCTTTTGGTTGCTTTGTGTTGAGAATCTGGGGGGAGGGGAAGTACTTTGAGAACTTCTAAGTCACCCTTACTCCCACCTCTAGTTGGGGGGGTAAACTCGTGTCCAGTGCTTTATCACGTTCTCCAGTGCTTAGTTCCTGTACATTGGTACTAGGATGAGAAGTGAATCTTTAGGAAAGGAGGCGGCAGTTGTAAACTCAAGGCAGGGGGAATCAAGCTACGGTTTCTGGTAAGCAAAACATTTCTGGTATTACATTTCACGACCTTCATTTCTTTTTTCCAAAGAGCCACCTTTTTTGAATTTCTTTTTCCTTCCCTTCTAAAAGAATTTCTTAAAAGCATTAATGAGAAACACAGTCCCCTCTTCATTGCTCTACTTGTGCAGTGCTGTGGCAGTGGGTGCATGCTGAAAGCCATGCCCTGTCTGAGGGTGGTACTGGGTTTTGGTTCTTTTCTTACCTCTCTCCCCCAGCTTAATCTTATCAGACTCCATAGACTTCTCATTTTTTAAAGTCCTGTGTTGAAGCTTGGGGTTTCTAGGAACCATTTTGTACAGTTGTCCTGGGGTGACTTGGGGGAGACTTAGGGCTAATCTTCTCCTGGGTACGGATTCTCAAACGGTGACTTGTGTGTTGGGTGGGTGGGGCTCTTCCACGTGTCTATTGACCGCAAGTCTTCTTTTTATCTTTTAAGCAGTTTGCCCTGTGCCTCTGCAGCCTATCTACCTTTGGAGCTGAACATTCCACCCACTGGGGTTCCTGGTCTCTAGTGAGCAGGGATTGATTAATAAAGAAGATCTTCCTTAATGTGGGAGATGGGAAGCAAGGTCTGCTTAGGGAAACCAGATCCATCTGGAGAACCTGAGCTGTGTAGTCTGGCCGGAATGTCATTCTTTTTTTTTTTTTTTTTTTCTTCTTTTTTTTTTGTGACAGTCTTGCTGTGTGTTTCAGGCTGGCCTTGAGTTCACTGTGTAGCACAGGCTGCAGCAACCCCAAGAACTGAGGTTAGGTGTGTGTCACCATAATGGGCCAGAATTACATTCTGGAATCTTCCCTATGTGTGGCAATGGTGTATGTGATTTTGCATCTTTATTGAAAACCAAATAAGCTTTTGAGGCAGTCACATAACAGATTTGTTTTTGTTTTTTGGAGAGTCCCCTATGTATTTCAGGCCTCAGCCTCCCTAGTGCTGGGATCGCAGGCACGTACCGCCACGCCCACCTTCATACCAGAATTTCAAAATGACTTTTGAGGGGTAGGTACTTGCCACTCCAGAGGAAATTTAGGTCCTTGTGAATCACCTGAGAGACATAATCCAGTGCACTATTGAGTCATATTAGGAAATGCCAGAACACTGAGGACCAAAGCATCTTCAGTTCCAGGAATGCTAAGGCCTCTAGATTAAAATAAATGAGACTCCTTTGTCTTGTTAGGAGATAGTTGTGATCAGCTCTTTAAAGGGCTTTGGCTTGGCTTGCACAGAATTTTTTCCTGAACAAATTCTGTCCTGGGTGTGGAATAAATTGAGCTGAGATTAGCACTCAAGTGACATTCACTGTGAAGGCAGGAATAAGACTTGATCTCCAGTAAGGATGGTAGGAAAGCCCAGTGCTTTGTGCAGCTTCGCCCGTAGCCTCCCACGGAGGCTGGCTCCCCACAGCTGGAGGTAGCCGGGGTAATGTTCCGCCCCTGTAGGTAGTGCTACTGCTTATTAGAACACATCCTGGATCCTGGGTGGCCCCAGAAAGCTTCCTGGAGCTTGGGTTCCAGGATCTAGGACACTTGGTCCCAGACCCTGCCTTCCCTGGTCACCTTAAGCGCCTCCTCTGGGCCTGTCCTGGGAATACTGTGCTCTGCATTTCTTTCCACTTGAGTGCCTGGGAACTTCTCAGAATGTGCTGACTTAGAAGTAAGGACACTGCTGTATGACACTTGGGGTTCTTGAAGGAAGGAAGGAAGGAAGGAGGGCCACTGTGGGAAAGTCCATTTAAAATTGTATCACATAAGACAATTTCCATTAGATTTCCAAAAGAGTACTGGGAGTGAAATTTTTGTTCTCTTTTGTCTCCTAGCTTCCTTGACTACTGTGTCTTATTCCAGCTTAGCTACACAATGGGGCTTGCGGAGAGTCTGGGTCCCATTTCCAGCAGAGGGCGGTGGACGCAGCTTGGTACTGATTGGTCTGTCTTCCTTGTAATAATGGCTTTCTCTCTCTCCCTCTGCAGTGAGGGAGCCAGGGAAATTCTCCAAGCTTACGGGTTCAGGGGGCCTGGTTTGAAATGTTTAATTCATGGCTTTTTATCAAATTGTATATGTTTTTGTTTGGGATCTCAGTGGTAGTTGTGTGTGTTTGTATAGACATTGTAAAAATCAGATTCTTGATTGCTTGTGATACACGGTATGACTTTGGACCTATTTGTTACTTTTCCAGTC
This sequence comes from Erethizon dorsatum, assembly GCA_028451465.1. NCBI lineage: Eukaryota > Metazoa > Chordata > Mammalia > Rodentia > Erethizontidae > Erethizon > Erethizon dorsatum. The sequence goes on from CM051822.1 coordinate 167,739,694, forward strand.
TTCAACACGTGGGGAGTCTGTTCTTATGTATGTATCATAGCTTTATATCTCTATATAGTTTTCCGTGTCTCACTGTAGAGTCACTACCTGGGAAAAATTCCTTTCTGCCTGTGTCTGTGTAATAATTACCATGCTTCAGCGGGTTTGGCTCACAAGCCTTGAGTCTTTTCTAGTATTCTACTGAATGTTCTTTTCCTTGGATCTCAGGTGCCACTTGTCTTTGTGGAGGTTCTGGGGTAGCGGTGACGGTACAGTTGCCCGGACTTGCTCACCTCTTGGCATTTCTGCCTCCACCTGCTTGCCTAGGTTGTTAAGACCTACACACTTAGAAGTTGACTGTTTGTCAGAAGAACCAAAAGGTTGAGATTTTTATGTGTTTTTTTTTATTTGATAATATAAGTAATTAATTTGAATTATCTTACATATCTTACTAAGTTGCCCCACAAACTTCTAACATTTTCCAGTATTTGTGTGTTTTTTCCCTGACCCCATTTGTCTTTCTGGAGGTCCAGGCTCTCTCATGCACAGGCCATAGTTGTCTTGGTGAAACGCTGATTTCTTACTCCTCTGGGGTCGCTTCTGTCGTCCCTGCTTGGTGCCACCTTACTGTGCAGCGTTAGCCTTGCTGCCCAAATACAGACATTGCTGTGTGGCTTCTTTTGTTGGTTCTCAGAAGCCTGTGTGGTTAGCGGTAGTGTGGATAAAATGCCAATCAGAACCATACTGAGGCTAAGTTACCTGTCTGGAATTTTGGTTCTGGCCTAAAAAATTGCTTCACATTCCTGTCCCTTCCATAAAAAAAGTTTAGCTTTTGATTAACTCCTTTTCCATCCTAGTATAAAGTAGCTGGTTAAAGTCTATAGCACTTTGCCAATCTTCAGTTTCTTCTTGTCAGTTCCATGAGTTTTAGTTTTAGGCTTCTCTTGGGGGTATTGGGTAGTTGTTACTTATGAATGAAGTAGAGGGTCAAGTTTGCATTTCGCTTTTGAATCCACAAACTTTTTAACTGTGAACAATAAAACATAAGTAGTATTTGGTCAATGAATAACATTATTCAGGGCTTAGGAGGACCTGCTTTCTTTACTTTGCACCCATTTTTTGCCATTTCTGAGAGCTTTCCCCAGATCCTCTGCAGAAGGGGTTCTCTTTTCAAGTGTTCTTTTTCCCTCTGTCACCTATCACTTCAGCTGACAGAATCTGTCACTTGTGATTTTGACACAGGGCTAAGAGAAAAGGAAATTGACTCTTTTGAGACATTTAGCCCAAACACCGAAGATCGATGCAGTTCTTATCAACCTAGACTTCTTTCCAGGCCAAATTTGTCAGCAGTGAAGGAAAATGGCTTACCAATAAGCAAGTACCATGCAAGTTGAATATCTTCTTACAAGAGCTTGAATTTAGCTTTAGTGTCATCTAGTGAAGCCCAGCTGTCCCAGGAGGGCTGTAACGGGAGCGAGGCAGGTGTGCTGCCCTGCCCACCACTCTTAGTTCCTTGGCATTCAGTCGTGTACTCGCCTCATGCTTAACTGGCCAGGGCTATTTTCTCAGCAGTGATGGTCTGTAAGTAAAACCAGGCTTTTATTTATCTAGAAAATGGTATAATTGAATGAAATAGCTGAATGCAGTTAATTTAAAAATAGAATTAGTCACTATGTTTTGTCAAATACAGTGATGGGATTTATTAGAGGGCATACTGGGGCTGTCCTTCCATTTATTCTGTGGATTTACTTTGTTCTCAGAAACCAAGATCATGGGTTCTGGTCCCATAGACCCCAAAGAGCTTCTCAAGGGCCTGGACAGCTTCCTAAACCGGGATGGGGAAGTCAAGAGTGTGGACGGGATTTCCAAGATCTTCAGGTGAGCCCGCACCTTGTTCCAAGTTTGTTGTAAGCAGAGGATTCTGGGTGTTATATGTGGCCGCAGCTGAGGCAGAGGTGCATGTCCTAGAGGAGGGAGGGTGAGTAAAGAGAAAAGGGTTCGAAGCCCCGGACCCTAGGATAAGTGACGGAAGCTGGGACTAGGCACCCACAGACCCGGGGAGTCACTGGAAAGAGAACAGCGCAGCCTGCTGACAGATTTTTGGTTCTGTTCTGAGTCACATACCACCCACCCAAAGTGCGTTTCTTCCGAAGGGCCTCCGTTTCCCAGGGAAGAGCAGATCTCTAAGCCAGTCTCGCGCAGGCTGTGGAGGGGCGGCTCTGAGCTCCGGACTCAGATTCTGGGGGCTGAATCACATGTGTCCTGGTGTCAGGAGGGAGCGGTGCTCCTCTGCCCGGGCGGCTGTTCTCCTTCCTCCTGTGGGTTTCCCTGTCGCTCTCCAGTGACCCCAGCCTCCTGGAGAGCTGCGAGCCCCTCTCTGGAGCAGAGACCTAAGCGGTCTCGGCGCTCCGCAGCGACCCTGCTGCGGGAGGAGCGCTCTGCTCCTCCCTGACTCAGTCCGTCTCCGCAGTCTGATGAAGGAGGCGCGCAAGATGGTGAGTCGGTGCACGTACTTGAACATCCTGCTCCAAACCCGCCCGTCTGAAATACTGACCAAGTAAGTGGGGCTGCCGGCTGCAGGGCAGACGTGGCGGGGGTTCCCGGGTCACTGATGGGGCTGTAGCATGGGATGGCGCAGTTCGGAAACCCGGGAGGCTGTTAGAAGTTCTGCTGCTGCCCACCTCCAGGTTTATTGACGTAGGCGGCTACAAGCTTCTTAACAACTGGCTGACGTACTCCAAGACAACCAGCAACATTCCCCTCCTCCAGCAAATCCTGATGACCCTCCAGCACCTGCCGCTCACCGTGGACCATCTCAAGCAGGTACCTCCGGGGTTTCCCGGCCCTGCGTGGGGCACGCGAGAGAGAAAAACACACTGCTCTGGTGTGAGGCATTCTGGGGCCTGGGAGGCGCAATGACAGCATGAACTTTTCTTTTCTTTTTTTTTTTTTTTGTGGGTACCGGGGGTCAAAATCAGGACCTTGCGCGCCAGCAGGCACCCGTGCCGCTGCGCGATATCACCAGCCCTTTTTTCGTATGTGGGATCCGGGAGTCGAACTCGGGCCCTCGCGCTTGCCAGGCAGGCGCTTATGCCACTGAGCCATCTCACCGGCCCCCCAGCATGAACTTTTTGGAGTGAATTTGGAATCAGAAGATGCAGTTTGAATTATTTCCTTTAATAGGTGTGTAGCTTGGGGCACCTTATATATCTTAGCCTCAGTTTTTTCACCTGTAAAATGGGAATAATTATACCTACCTAAGGGGGCCATTCTGAAATGTAAGACTGTGTCTCTAGGTTTGTAGGGGTGGCCTTGTTTATCCGTGGTGTTTGCTATTAGGAGCTAAGAGCTGGTGCGCCTGTCGGGTTGTTAGCACTGAGCGAGCCTTGCTTCCTCCCAGCATTTACTTTGCTGCTGCTCCCATCTCTTGTAGAACAACACAGCCAAGCTGGTGAAGCAGCTGAGCAAGTCAAGCGAGGATGAAGGTAGGGGCCGGCCTGTCCCCTCTGGCAGGCTTTTCCTGTTGCTCTTCTTTCTCCCACCCTTGGACTGCCCTTCACTCCTGCCTTCCTTTCTACCTCACCTTGCTTTTTTCTTTTAAAAATTGTAGTTCTAGCCGGGCATGGTGGCGCATGCCTGTAATCCCAGTATGCGGGAGGCTGAAGCAGGAGAATCCTTATGAGTTCGAAGCCAGCCTGGGCTACGTAGTGAGTTCAAGGCCAGCCTCAACTATGTAGTGAGACCCTGTCTCAAAAAAAAAGAAAAAATAAATAATAAATAAAGAACTATTGTAGTTCTAACTGTTCCCTCTTCCTTATTTTCAAGTCCAAGTGGAAGTTGTCTGTTTCTCTATTACTGGCGCCACACTCTAGCTGGAAGCTGACCCTTCAGGCCACTTGATGAAAAGCCACACACTTAACGTTTTGCTGGTGTCCCACAGCGGCTCACAACCGTTTGCTTCTGTCTCTGTAAATGAATGTAGCACATTCTGGGAGCTGTACTATCTGTTTTCCTGACAGATGCACTAGGTCTACCAATACACTTGCTTCTGAAGGGCATGGGCGGAATCCCAACTCTTGGATTAGATTGTAGTTCTGTGTGTGTGTGTGTGTGTGTGTGTGTGTGGGTACTGGGGGTTGAACTCAGGACCTTGTGCTCGCCAGGCAGGCGCTTATGCCGCTGAGCCGTCTCACCAGCCCCTGTATCGTAGTTCTGACGTGGCAGGCTCTTTCCTCTCCTAACACAGGGTTTCGGAGCTCCCGGCCAGGGCCATGTAGTTTTGTCTGGAAAACAGAGCCTGGCACCTGAAGTCACAGACTTACCCAGTGTTTAGCATATTGTCTCAGTACTGATGAAAACCCGGCTGCGCTTTGTCTCGGGATTGTTTTACAGGTCCTCTGTGAGAGGCTTTGGCCTCTGATAGACAGCGTGGCAGCCTGGCTGAGTTCTTAGCTGTGTAGAGGAGCGCTGGAACCCTCCCCAAGGTGAAGGGTCCCAGCTGGCTTCTAAATCACAGCATTGCTTAGGCAAAAAATTAATGAATTAATTCCCTACCTTTCTGTTCTTTTTTGAGTCGTATTCTGTTTTTAGGTTCTTTCAGCTGTCAAGCATTTCTTTTTGGTATCTCAGTATCTTTAGTAATGATTTACAATATGAAGCGTAGCACAGGGGTCTCCTTAAATCACTGTCTGGTGTTTTCCTTCACTGTTGGGTGCATTGTTCCTATTTCTACCTGGCTCCTGAGTGCTGCCTTCCTTGGACGTAGATTTAATTACTGTAATCCCTTTAGCTGTTGAAAGTTGCATGTACTTGGTGGACTGTGATTAAGTTTCACTGTGTAGTATGAGTCACTCCAGAAAGGTTTTAGGGTACTCAATACATCAGGGTGCATGAGGTTTGCGTCGCCCTAGGTACAGAAATTGCCAAGCATGTGATTGTATTGGAAAGTTAGGTTTTTAAAGGTCTACAGCAAACTTGATTATTAGATGAGTCTATTAAGTGGAAATATTGGGAAAAACAAAGATAAGTTGCTAGTTGCCAAATACAAAAGGAGAGCTACAAAGATATTTTTTCATAGATTTTGAAACAAGTTCTTTATCTTTAAATTCTCTTACCATCCTTTTTCTGTAGATAAACTGTTTCCCCACTCCTGATGGGCCTATTTTAATGCTTGTTTCACTCTTGCTCTAGTTAATTGATTTTTTAAACCATTATCACAGCAGTCTAGAAAAAAAGGTTGCCTAGAAAATCCTTTATTACTTAGTTTTAAGTGTATCTCATGTTCTTAAAAACTCTGAGTTACTTTTTTCCGTTGTGCAGATTTTTCACAGTATTTCTTTCAAATGTCCTGATATTTCTGTTTTTAGAAAAATCACTAAATTAGCCGGGCATGGTGGCACATACCTGTAATTCCAGCTCTTGGTAGGCGGAGGCAGGAGAATCATTTCGAGTTCAAGGCCAGCCTGGGCTACATAGTTCAAGGCCAGCCTGAACTGCATAGTGAAACCCTATCTCAAAAAGACAAAACTAAATAAATAAAATAAGGAAGCCCACTAAATTATTACTAAATCATTTAAATGACTTATCCCCTTTCCTCTCACCTGCAGAGCTCCGGAAGCTGGCCTCCGTCCTCGTCAGCGACTGGATGGCTGTCATCCGCTCCCAGAGCAGCGTGCAGCCTGCGGGTGAGGCCGGGGCTCCCGGGTCCGCTGTGCGTGTTTCTTCCCACTGGAGTGTGGCTTTCAGGTGCCTTCATCTGCTTCACCTCCGAGTATCTTTATCTTCTAAATGAGACCCTTTTCTGCAACAGAAAAAGATAAGAAGAAACGCAAAGAAGAGGGAAAGAGTCGAAGCACGCCCCCGGAGCGGCCTCTGACTGAGGTGAAGACCGAGGCCCGAGCCGAGGAGGCGCCCGAGAAGAAGAAGGAGAAGCCCAAGTCCCTGCGGACCACCGCCCCCAGTCACGCCAAGTTCCGCTCCACCGGTGAGGCGCTGGCCGGCTTGGCCTGGCCGAGGTGGGTGCGGGAGAGGGAGGCTGCGTGGGCCGCGGGAGGGGAGCTGAGTTCCGCGTCCCGTCCCAGGACTCGAGCTGGAGACGCCGTCCCTGGTGCCCGTGAAGAAGAGCGCCAGCGCCGTGGTGGTCTCGGACAAGTACAACCTCAAGCCTATCCCCCTGAAGCGCCAGAGGTACGGCCCTGTGTGTGTCCGAGGGGGTCTGTGACACTGGGGAGCGAGCGGCCGAGTCAGCGCCATTGCTGACCGCCATCGTCCTTCCCACAGTGTCGCAGCTGCGCCGGGAGACACGGCCCCCCCCGCAGAGAAGAAGTACAAGCCCCTTAACACGACCCCCAATGCCACCAAGGAGATCAAAGTGAAGATCATCCCGCCACAGCGTGAGTCCAAAGCCGGGGGGCCTCAGATTGGGGAGCATTCTCCTTTCCTGCGACAGGGAGGGGTTTCGTCCTTTCTTTTACTGTTTTTGGCTTGTCTTTGCCTTCTTGGGGCCCTTTGGTCTCTGCACCTCCGGAGCTCCCCTTGCATAGGATTACTTAGGAGGGAGGTCAGGCAGGTGCCACTCGGTGACCGTCAGGGCCTCCCCGCCATCAGTTACCTGAGCCCTCATTCTGTCCAAAGCCGTGGCTCACCTGCCAGAAGAAAGATGGCGTGGCCCCTCCTTCGTGGCCTCCCTGAGTCGAGGCGAGGGCCGTCCTCCGCTGGGCTTCGTAGGAGCGGGATCGGAGAGGGTGTCTGACTCCTCCCTGCCCTCTCCTTTTGCAGCTATGGAGGGCCTGGGCTTTCTGGACGCTCTCAATTCAGCCCCTGTCCCAGGCATCAAAATTAAGAAGAAGAAGAAGGTGCTGTCACCTACTGCTGCCAAGGTAATATCCCTGAGAAGTGGGCTCCGTGACGGGGCACAAGCTCAGGCGAGGGCAGGGTACTGCCCCTTGGTGGAGCAGCAGTGGGGGAGTTGGGTTCAGATTCAGACCAAGGGATGGAGACTGGGGCAGAGGAAGTGGCTTCCTTGAGAGCCACCCCGGTGCCTTGAGCGTGGCCTCTGGTCAGCTCATTAACTTCTTTCGTAATAGCCCAGCCCCTTTGAAGGGAAGACGAGCGCAGAACCAAGCACGGCCAAACCTTCGTCCCCGGAGCCAGCCCCGCCTTCCGAGGCCATGGATGTGGACCGGCCCGGCACCCCGGTGCCGCCTGTGGAAGTCCCGGAGCTCATGGACACAGGTAACCTGGAAACCGGCTCGGGCCGGGGTTCTGGAAGGGTGGAGCTGGGTCTGAAACCTCTGCTGCTTCCAGCCTCTCTGGAGCCGGGAGCCCTGGACGCCCGGCCGGTGGAGAGCCCTGGAGAGCCCGGGCAGCTGAGCCGGAAGGGCCGGAAGAGGAAGACCGTGACGTGGCCCGAGGAGGCCAAGCTGAGGGAGTATTTCTATTTCGAGCTGGATGAGACCGAGCGGGGTGAGAGGCCACGTTGCCCGGCTGATGCTGGGGCGGGGGTGTGTGCGTGACAGGAACTCGGCCGGGCTCACTTTCCCTGCCATTTCTTCCCCTTGTCATCAGTAAATGTGAATAAAATCAAGGACTTTGGTGAGGCAGCCAAGAGAGAGATACTGTCAGACCGACACGCGTTTGAGACGGCCCGGCGTCTGAGCCATGACAACATGGAGGAGAAGGTGCCCTGGGTGTGCCCCCGGCCGCTGGTGCTGCCCTCGCCCCTCGTCACCCCCGGAAGCAACAGCCAGGAGCGGTACATCCAGGCTGAGCGGGAGAAGGGGATCCTTCAGGAGCTCTTCCTGAACAAGGAGAGGTGAGCGGCGGCGCTCCCGAGGGGTCCTGACGGGCGTGGTGGCGCATGAGGACCACGAGTTAGAGGCCAGCAGGGCTGCCTAGCAAGACCCTGTCTCAGGAGAACAAGAGCGGCGTGGGGGGGGCGGGAAGGTAGCTGGGGGCAGTGCGCTGGCCTGGCGGGCGTGAGGTCCTGGGGGAGGAGGGTGCGGAGGATAAGGCGCTTCGGGCGGAAGCGGTGATGCCCGCCGTCCTCTCTCCCCGCAGCCCGCACGAGCCCGACCCTGAGCACTACGAGCCCATTCCCCCCAAGCTCATCCCCCTGGACGAGGTGAGTCCGTGGCGTGGTGGTGCTGGCGTCAGTGTCCCTGCGTTCTTTCCCGAGGCTTGATCTTTCTCCGCCCCTCGTGCCAGGAGTGTTCCATGGACGAGACCCCCTACGCCGAGGCCCTGGAGCCTGGGGGCCCAGGCGGCTCACCCGACGGCGCGGCCGGCTCCAAGCTGCCTCCGGTGTTGGCCAACCTGATGGGGAGCATGGGTGCCGGGAAGAGTCCCCAAGGCCCCGGTGGAGGTGGCATCAACGTGCAGGAGATCCTCACCTCCATCATGGGCAGCCCCAACAGCCACCCCTCGGAGGAGCTGCTGAAGCAGCCAGACTACTCGGACAAGCTCAAGCAGATGCTGGGTAATGTTCGGGCCGCCCTCGGGCCAGGGGGCTCGGGGGGAGCAGCATCCGGGCAAGAAGTGGGTGGGGAAGACTGGACCGAGCGCTGCTCTGCCAGGCGGGCCCGGGAGAGTCAGTGGGGCGTAGTGTGGGAAGCCCTGCCATTCTGTTGGGGTCCCCTTGCTGATCGTTTCATCCCCTTTCGTGAACAGTGCCTCACGGACTCCTAGGTCCTGGACCTGTGGCCAATGGTTTCCCACCAGGAGGCCCCGGGGCCCCCAAGGGGATGCAGCACTTCCCCCCTGGGCCGGGAGGGCCCATGCCAGGTAGGTGGGGCGTGCAGGTGGGAGCAGGCCCAACTGTCCTTCAGCCCGGTCACGGTGGGGGTGCAGGGGGGAGGTTTGGGCGCACTGGCAGCCGACGCGTCTCCTTTCATCTCCTTTCTCCTAACAGGTCCCCATGGAGGCCCTGGTGGACCAGTGGGTCCACGTCTCCTGGGTCCCCCACCACCTCCCCGTGGGGGTGACCCCTTCTGGGATGGCCCCGGTGACCCCATGCGGGGTGGCCCGATGCGAGGGGGTCCAGGTCCTGGTCCTGGACCATACCATCGAGGCCGAGGTGGCCGAGGAGGAAATGAGCCCCCTCCACCACCTCCTCCATTCCGAGGGGCCAGAGGAGGTCGATCTGGAGCAGGACCCCCAAATGGACGAGGGGGACCTGGTGGGGGCATGGTTGGAGGTGCCGGGCATCGGCCCCATGAAGGCCCTGGCGGGGGCATGAGCAGCAGCAGTGGACATCGGCCCCACGAAGGCCCTGGCGGGGGTATGGGCGGTGGCAGTGGACATCGCCCCCACGAAGGCCCTGGTGGAGGAATGGGCAGTGGACATCGGCCCCATGAAAGTCCTGGCAGTGGCATGGGTGGTGGCAGTGGACATCGGCCCCACGAAGGCCCTGGCAGTGGCATGGGTGGAAGTGGACATCGGCCCCATGAAGGCCCTGGACACGGAGGACCCCATGGCCACAGGCCACATGATGTCCCCAGTCACCGAAGCCATGACCACCGAGGGCCACCTCCTCATGAGCACCGTGGCCATGATGGCCCTGGCCACGGGGGAGGGGGCCACCGCGGGCACGATGGAGGCCACAGTCATGGAGGAGGTGAGGGTGCTGCCTGTTCCCGTGGGGCTTTGGTGTCACTGTGAGTCTGAGGGGGCAGGAGGGGGTTCCTCGTGGCCTTGGCTTCGGGTATGCGTGGCAGGTCCTGCCCTCCCCACTCCACCCGTGCCCGCCCGCTGTGCCTCTGCAGACAGCAGTCAGGTGTGCAGGCCGGGAGGGGAAGGGTCCCTGGCCTCTGCAGCCGCTCTGACTAACCACTGCGCCCTGTCCCTGCAGACATGTCAAATCGCCCCGTCTGCCGACATTTCATGATGAAGGGCAACTGCCGCTACGAGAACAACTGTGCCTTCTACCACCCAGGTGTCAACGGGCCGCCCCTGCCCTAGGGCCCACTCTCCCGCCCTCCCACACCCCAGGGCTGCGGCCTTGTCCTTTGCCCATTATGGCTTCTGTGAGGCCCATTCCCCTTCCCCAGCTGATGAGGAGCCGGCCCCTCAGTTCCCACCTGCGCGGGCTCCAGGGGTTTCTGATCACTGGTGCGCATCGATGTACATATTGCCCTCTGCTCTGGGGAGGAGAGAGACTGGCCGCGTCCTGGACTCTGGACTGCTGATGAGGAGGCCCAGCTGGCTTCACTTTGGGATCACCCTGTGTCCCCAGCCCTCTCCAGTATTGCCCCACTGCCTGAGAACCTAGAGCTGGCCACCGGCTTCGCCTCAGCCCTCCTGTCGGGGGTCCTCGCGCACAGAATCTGCTGCAGGACCCACTGCACTGGGGTCACCCGTCATCCCTCCTGGGCTGGGAGACGGGAGGGGTGCCATACACCCTGCTGTGCTGAGGGTTCAACCAGGCCGTGTCTGAGCTCCGAAATCGTCCCCACACCTGCTGCCACAGGCTCTGGCTCTGAGCCATTTCTCAGTCGAGCCTGCACCTGTCAACTCTTGCGTCTGTGCCGCATCTGGTGGGTTCGATGATGGCAAATTCCTGTCTTGTGTCAGTGAGTGAGTGGGGCCACCCTCGCCTCTGGCCATCCTGGACACTTCACAGGACACTTGGGGACCCACTTTCCATCAGCTTGGGCCGCACACTGGGCCGAAGGTCACACTACACGCACTGCCCGTGGAGTCCAGCCGCTCCTGGGGCCTCAGCGGGGATGTTGCCCTTCCCCGCCCTCTCCTGCCCATCGGCATCAGTTGTTTTCTATGAAAACAGTGAATTGGTTGGGTTTTGTCCAGGGTCTTGGGTTAGAGCCACAATGGATTTGAGGATGAATATTTTCTTTTTCTTTTGGTTTTGTATATTTTGTACATTAATAAACAGTGAAAAGAGAAGCAGCTTATTTAACCCCTAGTGTGTTTGTACTTTTTTCCCCCAAGCCGTTACCAGCTGTTGTAGAAACATCAGGACAAACCTCCACGGAGTCTTTTGCCCTTAAGGAGCCAACACTTGCTCTAGCTTCAGGTCAGAGTTGGTTCTGATGAAGGATCTAGCGGGGCTTCCTTCCATGTCCGGGAGGACTGGTTCTAGGGGCACCTGCTGCCCCTGCACGGTACCAGGGTCCCGTGCACATCCTGGACACGGACGATCATCTCTACACACATCCAAAGTGGTGGAAGTCATGTAAATAACAGCGGTACCTCAGTTCACAACTTGATTCTTAACACGAACAGGGCAAGAACCGAATTAAATTTCCCCATAATGTCCACATTGAACCTAACCACTGAATTTGTTCTCATCCAACTCGGTTTGCAACCAGAATCATGGAAAGAATCAAGTTCCGTAACCTGAGGCCCCACAGTAGGTGTATTACTTCGGGAAAATGACGAAATCTACGTGTCTAGTTCAGCCTTTTTTTCCTTCAGTACTGCATTGGGGATTGAATTCAAGGCCTCTGCACTTAGCTACATCTCCAGGCCTTTTTGTTTGAGACAGGGTCATGCTAAGTCTTTAGTCGCCCAGGCTGGGCTTGAACTTGTGATCTTTCTGCCTCAGCCTCCCTGAGTCCCGGGGTTACTGGTGTGTGCAACCAGGCCCAGCTTAAATATTTTTGACCCATGGTCGAATTTCTGGATGTGGAACCCACAGACACAGAGGGCCTCTTGTGCTTTGAGACGTACATGAAACAGCCCAGGATACAGAGATGATCCCACACTCCAACACAGACGCAGGATCGCAAGTTCAAGCCCACCTGGGACCATCTAGCAACTTAGCGAGAGACCCTGTCTCCAAAAATTTCAAGAAGAGCTGGGGGTGTAGCTCAGTGAAGAAAGTCTGGGTTTAATCCCCAGTAGTACTTGTGGCATGCGCACATGCGCACGGGTGTACACGCGGAGCAGCAAGTCCCTGGGGAGCACAGAGCCCTCACGGAGGGAGTGCGTCGGCCACGACCGCCCTGTGGAGCTGCCTGGGGAGGGGAGGGAGGCGGGTACGCGGAGCAGGAAAGCCCAGCACAGCCCTCGAAGGAAGCAGACAAAGCTGGCATTGGGAAGGGGGAATTTCAGTGGAGAAAGTCGGGGAAAGGGAGACTCATAAGTCTGCTTGTCCCAAAAAAGTAGCCCTGCTGAGGGTAAGGCAGGACTGCTGCTAGATGTAGGGTAAAATAAGTTTTAGTTCTTTAGGGCAGGTATTAAATTTAGGACTTAGATGGTGGAATGAGAGTCCCAGGGATGTGGGAGTTTTTGAAGACCAGAACACGGAGGGAGAAGACAGACTCTAGGAAGTGACAGGTCTCATTCTGTAGCCCAGGCTGGCCTTGGACTCGTGACGTTTCTGCCTCAGCCTCTCGCGTGCTGGGATTACAGGTGTGGGCTGCCACGCCTGGTGAGTTCCCCTGCTCTTCAAAGCAGAAGAGTGTATCACGTTGCAGGGACGGGGCAGAGGCAGGGACGGGGGCTGTTGGGTGTGGGTCCTTTGAGGATGATGGTTTCAAACTGCCTGGTGATTGTATCACCCGAGCAGCCCACAAGACAGGCAGGGATGGGGCCTCCACCTGGTCGCACTTCAGGTTCAGCATCAGGTCTGGGACAGATCCTGAGTATTCACACTCCCAACAAGGGCCCAGGTGCTGCTGCTGATCTTCGCGGAAAACCTGAGACGCAAGCACCTTGGCGGTTATTTCTGCCACTGGCCGCGCGAGGGCAACACCTGCTTACCGCTTGCGGGGCTGGTGGCCGGCGGCGCCTGGGGCTGGCTTTTCGCCTGGGAGGCCCGGCGGGTCAGTCTAGCTCTGTGCGCTGGGACGGAAGGCCTGAAAGGACATCTAAGGACCAAGCTAAGGGGAACACCAAAACAGGCAGGCCTCAGCTGGAAAAACCAATCAAACCTGTCCCAGCTTTGTTTCCACTGCCCGCTTCTCATGGAGCTCCTGAGGCAAGTCCCAAGAACATTTAAAGAAAGCTTCACGTTTTTCCTATTTTAATTTTTTTTTTTTTTTTTGTGGGTACTGGGGGCCGAACTCAGGACCTTGTGCGCCAGCAGGCGCTGATGCCCCTGAGCGATATCACCGGATCTTTTTTCGTATGTGGGTACCAGGAGTCGAACTCAGGCCCTCGTACTTGCCAGGCAGGCGCTTATGCCGCTGAGCCATCTCACCGGCCCTCCTATTTTAATTTTAAAATGAGTTCAGGGCTGGTGAGATGGCTCAGCGGCGTAAGCGCCTGCCTGGCAAGCACGAGGGCCCGAGTTCGACTCCCGGAACCCACATATGAAAAAAGGGGCCGGTGATATCGCTCAGCGGCACGGGCGCCTGCTGGCGCGAGAGGTCCTGAGGTTGACCCCCGGTACCCACAAAAAAAAAATTAAAAAATATAAATAAAATGAGTTCAACTGCCAGATGTGGTGGTATACACCTATAATCCCAGCACTTGGGAGGCTGAGGCAGGAGGATCACTCGAGTGCAAGGTCTGCCTGAACTACATACCAAGACCCTGTATCAAAAAAAAAAAAAAAAAAAAAAATTGTTTTCCTTTTTTTCAAGGGGCAGACTGAGCACCTCATCCAGTTCACCAACACCCACTGCTGTCCAGTCTCCTCACCAAGCCTGCAGGCACCTTTCTTTCCTGCTTTATGCTGTCTTTCCTGATTCCGTTACCACCTAAAACACCCTTTCAGCAGATGTGCCCCTCGTGATGACCCCCCAGGCACACCCGACCTGCCTCCCATTCTGAGTCGGCGTTCTGTGTCTCTCATCCCTGCTGCCGGGCAGTGGCCCGATGCTGACAAATCACAAAATCTGACTATCGAGGCCCAGCACCGATCATTAGCATTGGCCCAATTCTTCCTGAAGAAGCTTGACCAAGACCACTGCCTGATGGTGTCACCAACATACCTGAGAAGGCAGGGCCCAGCCCAAGTGCCGTTTCCCCTTCTCTTCAGGTAAAAAGATCTGCGTCTACACTATTTTTCTTCCAGTACTGGAGATGGACCCCAGAGCTTTGCACTGAGCTGCATCCCCAGCCCTTTTTTTTTTTTTTTTGGGACAAAACTGCTAAATTGCCCTGGCTGGACCGGAACTTGTGATCCTCCTGCCTCAGCCTTCTGGTATGCTGGGATTACCGCTGTGCACCACCACGCCTGGCTCTGGAGAGTGAACTCAGCAAAGGAGCAAAGTCACTGCTTCAGCCACAGGGCATTAGAAACGGAGAAGCTAAACCTGGAGACACTCTCGGCTGAGAAAAGGCTGCACTTCCTGAAGTTTGAATCTGAGAAGCTGCTTACAAGTGGAAAACGAGACTGAGTTCAGGAGGGACTCTTGCAGTGAATTTTTAAGGGCTCTAGTGAATATTTATAGATTTTTCTCTTAGATGATAACAAGTAGTTGCTGGGTTAGCAATGTTTTTTCTAGTATCAATGTTTTCTGTAGGAAAAAGATAGTAATATATGGGTAGATGCGTGCTTAATTAGTGTACTGCATGGAACCATGCCCTAACATAGAGCAGCAGAATCGCTGTGCCAGACTCTTCACGGCAGCCGTCCGTCTTGTACTATCTGTGCACCAGTTTACAATCACATCTGTGTAAAATTCCAGTCCAGTGGTTGGAGACTTCGGCAATGTCCAGAAACATCTTCAGTGGTCAAAACCGAAGTGGGGGCGAGTAGTGCTGGACCTGCCGTGCAGCGGCCAGGGCCGCCACTCACCCCTTAATGCCTAGGCCGCCCACTCTGTTGTGAAGAACCGTCAACCGAGGTGTCACTACTATCGAGTTTGAGGAACTCATCCCAGGCTGCATACAGTTTGGAATACTAAAACCTCAGATAGTTGAGTGGGTAAATGCTTAAATGGCCAAAAACCTTTAACAATGAAATATAACTGCGTAGCATGTTGAATGTACGAAATGGTGACAATTGTGTTTTATTCACCTACTTCCACTTCCAAATGGCCTGATATTCAGAAAATAATACAGAGAACATCTGAAATTATGTAAAATGGATTACTTTGAAAAGCAGTTCACTGATGCTTTGGAAGCAACAATTTTGAAGCTTTACTTCCCCTTCTCAAATTTTTTGTCAGTTTGAATATGAAAATTGTCACTTCATTTATTTTTTTTTTTTCATATGGAATGCTTCATGAATTTGCATGTCATCCTTGCGCAGGGGCCATGCTAATCTCTGTATTGTTCCAATTTTAGTATGTGTGCTGCTGAAGCGAGCACCGTACTTTTTTTTTGTGGGTACCAGGAATCAAACTCATGACCTTGAGTTTGCCAGGCAGGCGCTGCACCGCTGAGCTATATCCCTGGGCCCCATACTTTTTTTTGAGACAGGTTTTGCTATGCAGTTCAGGCTGGCCTGGACTTGCAGTGATCCTCCTGCCTCAGCCTCCCAAGTGCTGGGATTACAGAAGTGCAACATCCCACCCAGCCTATGTACTCATTTATGTACTGAAATCTCAGGTGAAGAATGAAGGAAGCGGCCGGGGATGTAGCTCAGCAGCACAAGCACCTGCCTGGCAAGTGCAAGGTCCTGAGTACCACGGTACCAGGAATTCCCAGGACCAAGAATGAAGGAAGCTACTAAAAATGGTATCAGTATAAAAACGGTACTAGGAGTCCACAAGCTTGATTCCAGGAATGAATTTGGGGGTACTGCTTCCCTCTCAATTTCATTAAAGACTTTGAGAAGCAGTGGTATTAGGTCTTCTTTAAATTTCTTGTAGAATTCATCAGTGAATCTGTCAGGGTCTGGGCTTTTCTTTGTTGGTATTTTTTTTCCCCCTAAAATCAAAGTACTACTTTATTGAGTTATTTTACACGATATGAACATCAATATGATTACAATCGTAAAAAATTTTTTTAGGGCCGGTGAGATAGCTCAGCGGCATAAGCGCCTGCCTGGCAAGCGTGAGGTCCTGAGTTCGACTCCCGGAACCCACATACAAAAAAAGGGCCGGTGATATCGCTCAGCGGCACGGGCGCCTGCTGGTGCACAAGGTCCTGAGGTTGACCCCCGGTACCCACAAAAAAAAAAAAATTTTTTTATAACAAGGATGGAGTGATTTTCAGATTTTCAAGTCAGAGTCCACTGTACGTTTACACAGAATTGTCTCTGCATGAAGCCCAAAAGGGAACAGCATAGTGTTTCTGTGTCCCCTTTATTTTTGCTGATCAACAGGTTGTTAGAAAAGCAGCTGCAGTTTTACCTAAGGTCTGAGACAGTGGAAGAGTCAAAGGTGGCATGAATTCACCTGTAAACAACTTTATGCTCACGCATCAGCCAATTCTGGAGGAAGTGGGGTCCTAGGATGCTTGGTCTCACAGCGCTGCTTAAAGGTCGTAGGGTCTGGCTTTTGTGTCCTACACACAGTGCAGGTATATGTTAAGGCAGTGCGGTGGACTGACAACTGGTGGTCAATTTGTAACACCCAGCTGAACTGAATCAGCATAAAAAGAGAACTGGAGGGGAAGATGGTGCGCTGTTGATTCTCCTGGAGAAGCTTGTCACGCTGGTTTTCCTGATATGAACTCTGCTGTTCTCGTCATCAGAGGAGCTCAGGTCCTTGCAGGCTGCCGGCACAGCTCCTTCATCCCGCTGGCGCAGACTTTCTAGCTTCCACCACGGACCTTTGGGCCTTCCCAGCGCAGATCCTTGATACAGACTTGCATGAGACATTGTCGTGGGCTCTGGGACCCCAGCTGGACTCGTGCAGGACACTGCCGTGTGATCCAGGCCCTCAGCTGGATTCTTTGGGTCTCTATGTGTAGACAGATCTCCTGCACTCTTTTGCACCTGACTCTTTGGGTGAATATTATAAAATAATCTTATAAATTATGTGTCCTGTATTAAATCCATTCCCTTATAAACCCTGACTACAACAGGAAGCTTTGGCACCAGCCTTTTGGTCATGACCTTGTTTCTTCTTTTACGCAGCCTGCCTTTTGGCATTTTTCTGCTGAGACTGAAACTTCTGCTGCCAGCGAGCTGTGTCTTCCTGCAGTGACCCCTGCCCACCCGCTCGTGCGCCTTGTTGGGAGGTTTTTAATTACATCTTCAGTGTCATTGGTTGACATTGGTTTATTTAGGATTCTTATATCTTCTTGATTCAGCTTTGGTAATTCATATGTATCTAGGAATCTGCATTTCTTCTGTGTTTTCCATCTGATGAGAGTACAGTTTCTCGAAGTAGGTATAGATGATCTGGATTTCTATACACAGGGTCCATTGTGATTTCACTCTTTTCATTCCTAATTGCATGGATTCGAGTCTTTTCTTTCCTTTTTTCTGATAAGATTGGCTGAGTTCATCGATTTTATTCAATGGGGAGTCGACAAGCTTGAAACCATGAATTACTGGGTAACTTCTAAAACAACAGCTATCTGGGAGTGGGACTTGGGGGAGAATGCACTCCGTGTCAAGTGATGAGGATCTTTAAAAAGCCACACACTGCGCACCAGGACAGTCAGAAGGGTGCCTTGAGGGCATCTTGGGAGCTGGCCAGACCCTCTCCATGCTCAGCTGCTCACGGCAGGATACGGGGCACCCTGTCTGCACAGCACTGCCAAGAAGTTGTTTGTGCAGGTCGTCCAAGGGTACTGCAGCCATGGTCCAAATGGGCCTGGCTACTGCGAGCTCGCCTTGCTGACCTCTGGTGTCCACGATGCTGGTTTTGCAGGAGAGCAGTGTGTCAGTTATAGGGTCTTACAGGCTTCCATGGAGGGCACAAGGCCTTGGGAGGCCACACGATGTGTACTGATTGAGATTGAAATCCCTGCAGTCAGCCCGAGGGCCACACAGGAAGCCAAGTGACGCTGCAGCTGCAAGAGACCCCAGGAATTTAGCTATTGCGGACGGATCAGGCCCACAACCTCCTAAACGAGTGGACAGCCAACGGCTTAATAAAAGAGATGAATAGTGGGATTTTGGAGCATCCAGGAAGATGAGAACTCTCTCTCTCAGGTGTAGAGACAAAGAGCTCCACCCGACAGGCCATATTCATTTGGTTTTCAAACAAAGGAAGGGGGTACTGAGGCAAGGTGGGAACTGAGCAGAGCCTTGGGAGTCAGTTCAAAGACTTCTCCAAGCAGTAAATTTTGCCAGTTAAGAGAACAGTTTGATCTAGGGGTTGACAGCTTCTTCGCTCTGCAATGGGGGTGTCAGCAGCCAGGGACGTCCTTGCTGCCCCAGCTGTGGTGTGGTCTGTAGAGCACTGTGACTAGGAGCTTTCCCAACACAGCCAAAAGTCCCCCGTGGTCAGCAACTTGACCCCTTACAGAGCCTGGCCTCTGAGTCACCGGTGCAGGGACAGTCTGCCAAGGAAAGCCACAGGGAGCAAGAGGCAGCAGCCGCTCACAAGGCCACAGGGCAGGGCTGCCCGGGCCCCCTGCAGCTCGCATCTCGCCACAAGTCTGGGTGTGGACAGAGAGCTCCGGATTGAACGTTTGGCCTGGCAGGTTCTGGTCTTGGTCTCATTCCTTCCTAGCCTTTCCTTTGGGACTGGGACTGCTCACCCTGTGCACTTTATCTTGGGAATGTCTAAACGGGCTGACGGCTAAGAGTTTGCCTTGAGTCTTGGAGACACAGTGTACTTTGAGCACTGCTGCAGCTGCTGACACCAGGGACTCCTGGGGATGCATGAAGTGCCTCTGCGTGATGGGATGGGCATGAGCCTTTCGCCCGAGGCACAGGGTCACAGCTTAAAACACCCCCAAGGGCTGGGGATGTAGCTCAGCGGAGCAGCGCCTGCCTGGCAAGCTCGAGGCTCTGAGTTCGATTCCCGGTACACCACAAGAAAAATCCCCCAAAAGCCTTGGGTACTTGAGATGGGACTCGGAAAGCGACTGGATGGTGTGCTCTAATGTCCATGGAGTGAGCCGACTCGGTAGCTAGCCGGGCTCGTTAGGAAGAGGAGCTAAGCGAATGACACAGGGCAGCATGCTGTGCGCTGCTCCACGCTCCTTCCTGCCCTTTTCTTCCCAGCTCCGTGAGGTGAGCAGCGTTGCTCTGCCTTCCCCTTCCGTTTCTGACTCGGAGACAGCCATCTATGGACTGAAACTCTGAGCTTGCGAGCCAGAACTAACTTAAGTTGTGTATGTCAGGTATTTTGTCCCAGTAACAGAAAGGTGACTAATACAACTACATATCTGCTAAGCATGTTACGTTATGTACGCTTATGCCTTTTTTTGAGACGGGGATTTGCTAGTCCAGGCTGGCCTCAAACTCAGTCCTCCTGCCTAGAGGTGTGCAGCACCTTGTTTTCAAGTCTTTGCTACTCAAAAAAAGCAGAGCTTGTCTTCTATAAACTCGACAGTACTACAAATGTTGGCAAGGTTTTTCTTTTTGGTGCTGGTGATTGAACCCAAGACCTCACACAAGCTACACAATCATAGGCCGCATTATTTTATTCTGAGACAATGTCTTGTGAAGTTGCCTGGGCTAGCCTCAAATTTTTCAATCCTCCTGCCTCAGCCTCCTGAGCAGGTGTGGTGACAGGCATGCACCCTGCCCAGAGGTTGGCTAATTTTTTTTTTTGAAATAACAGTCTATGTAGTTCAGGCTGGCCTTGAACTCGCAGTGATCCTCCTGCCTCAGCCTCCCGAGTGCTGCAATTACAGGCACGCACCACCAAGCCTGGCTTAGGTTTTTTTTTTTTTTTTCCAGTACTGGGAATTGAACTCAGGACCTTGAGCTTGCCAGGCAGGCACTTGTGCCACTGAGCTATATCCCCAGCCCAGGCTGTTTTTTTTTTTTTTTTTTTTTTTGTGGGTACCGGGAGTCGACCTCAGGACCTCGCGCACCAGCAGGTGCCCGTGCCGCTGAGTGATATCACAAGTGATATCACCAGCCCTTTTTTCGTATGTGGGTTCCGGGAGTCAAACTTGGGCCCTCGCGCTTGCCAGGCAGGCGCGTACGCCGCTGAGCCATCTCACCGGCCCCTCCCGGCGTTTTTTTTTTTTAAACCTGATAGTACAAGACTTATTAGCCCTAAGTTAACCTAACCTAACTCATCTTCCTTCAAGACTGAAGACACCAAGATTAAAAGTTCGCAGGGACATTCAACTGTCAGCGTTTACCACCCAGAGTGAATACAAGGAAGTCTCTAGTCATTGCTCTAAATCTGCAGTCAACTTGGATTCCAGCAAAGACTTCACACAACTGAAGTCTTCCCTAAACAAGAGTAATCATCTCAAGGAAATCGAATTTCCCTTCAAGCTTATATAACGATTTCTCCAAAGCCACAAAACCAGGACTGAGATAATGACCAATCAGACTCTAGCCTACCTCAGGATCCCCTTAAAAACTTGTCCCTTTGTACTCTGATCATTGACAGAGCTGTGCCCACTCCAGCTTCTCAAGTCCCCTTCCTTCAGAAGTCCCCTCCCGTGATGGTTAATTGATGGTGTGAACTTGAGTAAGAAACGCCCAACTAGATGTGCTCAGCATAGTTCTGGGTGTGGAAAACCCATTCTAGGGAAGACTGTTGCCAGAATGGTGTAAAAGGGAAACGAAGAAGGAAGAATCACTTCTGTTCAGGGAGTTGCAGTCTTCACCTTCACCTTGGATGTCATCTCCTGGCTTCCAGTGCAGACTCTTAGGCCTCCAGCACCAACCCTTTTGCCTCCCACTGCAGACCCTTCAGCCCGATACAGACTCGCACGGACACTACACTGAGCTCCAGGCCTTCAGCTGGATCCCTCAGGTCTTCTGTGCTCTGGCAGACCCTCTGCGCCCTTCCACACCTGACTCTCTGGGCGGCCATTGTAAGCCAGTCCTATAAATTCTCTTTTTCTTTCTTTTTTTGTTTAGTAGGAAAATTTATTGGGAAAGGAACAGGCTGATTTTTAAAAGAGGGTGTGTGGCCCCTAACTGCAGGGCAGAGGACCTCCTCATTTGTGTGGTTAGCTTGGACAGCGAGAAACAAAGTGTCCAAGACGGAAGGTAAGAAAACCACATTCTTTTTGGCCTTGTCTGAAGGGCTGGGAGAGGGAGGATCCTGAAACAGCAACTGCTGGAGGTGCCGTGAAGACGGCAAGCTCGGTCGTCCGTGTAAGTGGGGCAGAGGACACTAAAAGCTGCTAGGAAACCAAGACATACCAGGGCTGGGCAGTCCCAGCTCCCACGAATCTCCAAATAGGGACAGAGTGGCAACAGCTCCTTTCCTTTATTTCTTCCCCTACGAAGGGAGATGAGCTTGGCAGCTCCCCTCTCCGGCCGCTAGTCCCCAACACGCGACCGGTCACAGGCACAGGCCACACTCTCCCCTCCGCCAAAGCATGAAGGCTGCGGTGCCTGGAAGTCGGCTCTGAGCTCCTGGAGAAGCACAGCACCGCTCTCGGGCCGGGTAGAGACAGGCTTCCCAGTGGGGAGTTTCAACAAGGGGCCCCTGAGCTCGGCTGGACGGAAACCCGCAGAAACAAAGGTCCCCTCAGTCTGTAGGGAGGGTGTCGAGGGTAAGGCCAGCCTGGTTAGCCACAAGAGAATACACAGGTCTTCAAAGAAAAGGAAGCGATCTATGGAGTCTCCTGGTCACATCGCTGCATCAGCTGAGAGCCCACGGGGACACCTGGGCCACGTGGACTTGTCTCGCGGGGGGCTCCCAGGAGGGACACTCACTCCCGGGGCCGGCTGACCATGACTTCCCCCAGGGCCTCCAACACCTCCCGCTTGTAGTCCTCGAAGTCGCCATCGATCTGGCTAACGCTCTGCTCCTCCACCACCCACAGCTGGCAGTTGGTTTCCGTGATGAGTCGTGCATCATGGCTGACGATAATCACGGCTTTGAAGATGGCGAGAAACAGAGCAAAAAGAAACAGGGAAGAGGGGATCAGGACAAGGAAGAGGCAGCCTTCGCCCAAAGATGCCTCAGCACACTCCGAGGGGCCTGACTTACCACCCTTGTACTCATTGATGGCCTCCCCCAGCGCATCAATGGACTCGATGTCCAAGTTATTGGTCGGCTCATCCTGCAGAAGAGGAGGAGGAGGAGGAGGAGGAGAATTCCCTGGCTGAGGACGAAGCCCTGCTGCCCCGCCGGGGCCCTGCCCTCCCCTCGCCTCGCCCACACACCAGGATGAGGACGTCAGGCTCCCGACAGGCCAGCTCTGCGAACACAACCCGGGCTTTCTGCCCACCTGCAGAAAAGGAGGAGGAGCTCTGCTACCCTCCTCGGCCCCCCACAGCCCCCAGCAAGGCACACACAAGTGACGAGACGGGTGCCCACTCCAGTTTCCCGCCCCCGCCGAAGCACCAGAGAGCTTGCAGATCTGAATGGTGTGTGCGTGGCTCTCGAGGCCAAAGCGGCCCAGGCACTTGCGGGCATCCTGGTAGGGCAGGTTGAAGCCGCGCTGCAGGTACTCGGTGGCTGTCTCCTCCATGCGCAGCTGCTCTGCATACTGCTGGTTGAAGAAGCCAATTTTCTGCCCAAGGAGAGGGAGGTGATCTGTCAAAGCCATGCTTCCTCCGTCAGATTTCCATCCCTTCATTTCCAAAGCCCACTTACCAGCCGGTGGTTCTTTCTCATTTCCCCACGAGTCTACAAGAAAAGATCAAGTGGTCAGAATAGGGAGTAGGGCAAAGGAGCCTGGCCTCCGTCTCCCAACTTTTCTGCAGGGAAACAACCAGAATCGGGCTGGGAGCGAGTGCACACAGGAAACGGGTTGCGGGCACAGCCAGGAAAGCAGAGGCTTGAGGGGAAGAGGAGAGTGAGGAGGGAGGGGCTGACCACACACGACACGGTGGTCACAGCACAGCGACAGGCTCTGCCTCTGCCGGGGAGCCCCGAGGCTTCTTTGGAGACTGCTCCACGTGGATGCAGGGACAGGGCCCTTCCCACACTGCTAGAGGGAGGAGACGCGGCCGCAGCCTTTCTAGCGCTCTGTGTGGCAGTCCACTGCCAAAGTCCCAAGAGCAACGTGAGGCAGCTGCCCCTAGATAAAAGTACAGACCATGTAAAATGAACACCTGCGTCTGTAAGTACGGACGCGGGAACACATGGCACGTGTTACGTGGCAAACAAAGGCTCCAAGCAGTTCGCTACGTAGCCCGCATCCCGAGAACAGCGCACACCTGCAAAGCAGCAGAGGACACGCTCCACCAGGACATCAGTACCAGTTCTCCGTGTTTCCTCCCGGCTCGTGCCGTTTCTAACGGTACATAACGGGACACACCGGTCCCGACCAAGCTCAAGCCTCTCCCGCCCCAGGAGGCGAGCCGGAATTTCTCCCCAGCTGCAGGCGGCCTCCTCCCGAGCTCCAGAACTCACCGGCGCCAGCTTGCCGGTCAGCAGCAGCAGCAGCGAGCTCTTCCCCACGCCGTTGGGGCCCACGATGCAGACTGCAGGAGGAAGGGCGGCAGTTGGACAGGAGACCCCGACGGCGGCTCCGGCCCGCGCCCCCCGCCCCTCCATCTGACCCACTCCTCGAGTCCATGTCGATGCCGAAGTCCAGGTTCTTGAACAGTGGTTTCTGCCCTTCGTAGCCAAATGTCACACCTGAGAGCCAGAAGAGGAGCGAGTCACCATGCCATTGCCCCAGCGGAGCCCCACCTCGCCTGCCTCCCCTTCCCGGAACCCTCACCGTGCAGGCCCAGCACCGGGGGGCTGAGGGGCGGGGGGTCAGGGAAGGTGAAGCGCACGGTGTACTCCCGGGGCCGCTTCAGCAGCTCGGGCGCCTCCTGGGCCTCCTCGTCCTGGTTCTTCCGTCGGCATTTCTGCTGCTTGCGTGTCAGGGCTTCCTTTGTCTGCTTTTCCTGGAGAGGAGGAAGGGGAGTGGCCACATGTCACCCGCAGTCCCAGATGTGTCCCTGAGCCGCCGCCCATGGCCAGGAGCGCAGTGCTCACCGCCTGCTTGGTGGACTTGCCGCCGGCCTTCAGCTCCTTGAGCTTCTTCTCCTGCTTCTCGTACTGCTTCAGCAGCCCCTTCTGCTTCTGCTGGTACATCTTCTTGAAGGTCACTGGCAGGTGGGGGCTGCGCCTCAGTGCTGCCCCCCTCGCAGAGGAGGGACGGGGAGGCCACGCTCGCTGCCGTCCGAGCCGCCCCCGGCCCCGCCCCGCCGCCCGGCCCTCCACTCACTGTAGTTGCCCCTGTAGTAGTGCAGCCGCTGGGCATCCAGGTGGATGATGTCCGTGCACACGTCGTCCAGGAAGCCCTGGTCGTGGGAGACGATCAGCAGCGTCTTCCGCCAGCCCTGAAGGTAGCTGGGTTTAGGGAAGAACGCAGAAGGGTCACGACGGGGAGGGCGGGGACCAGTCAGGGGAGGCGGGCGGACGACGGGGACGGAGAGGACAGCGGTCCAGGCAGAGGGGGCCAGGAGCACGGCACAGGGGCGTCCGCAAGGGCAACGCACTTATTGAGCCAGATGACGGCGTTGAGGTCCAGGTGGTTGGTGGGCTCGTCCAGCATCAGCAGCGTGGGCTCCATGAACAGCGCCCTGGGGGGGCAGTGGAGTGTGGGGTCGAAGGAGGCCGCCGCTCAGCTCAGGGCCACGGCTTTGGCTGCAAGTGCTCCCTCCTGACCCCTCAGCAGAGGCCTGGGGCAGGGGCACTGACAGAACTCGGGGCAGGGAGGGAGACAGACCTCGCATTCTCAGGACACACAGCGGAGCGGGGGAAGCCGGCCTCGCAGGGGAGGGCAGGAGGGACGGCGCACCTGGCCAGGGAGACACGCATGCGCCAGCCCCCGGAGAACTTCTGTGTGGGCCGATTCTGCATCTCAGGGTCAAAGCCCAGGCCGGCCAGGATCCGCCGTGCCTTGGCCTCCGCCGCTGCCGCCCCCATGGCCCGCAATTCCTCGTATACCTGGGAGGAGGAAAGAGGACACGTGTCCGAGGGCCAGGGACCCAGGTCTTAGCGCTGCCCCCTCGCGTCTCCTTACCTTCTCCAGCCTCTCGGCGGCCGTGTCATCCCCCTGCTCCAGCCGTGCTTGCAGCCGGCGCTCCTCCTCCAGCAGCTGCAGCCGCTTGGTGTCGGCTCGAAGCACAGCTTGCACTGCGGGGGTCTCGTCCGCGACCACCTCTAGGGCAGCAGAGCAGTCAGCCGCTTCTAGGGCCCAGTGACTTCCCTGCCTCCCTTCAGGCCCACTCCTGGGCTGCCCGACCCTGCCCAGCACTGTGTCCTGTGCCAAGACGCTTCCAAGTCCTGAGCATCCCCTCCTCTCCCCAGCGTCCCTGTCCCAGACCCTGCCTCCTCGGGCCTCACCCTGCTCACACAGCAACACGTCAATGTTGGGAGGAATGCTCAGAGCACGGCTGGCCATGTGCTTGAGGAGCGTGGTCTTGCCCTTGCTGGAAACGAGAGCCATGAGCCCTGGCCTCTGCAGGGAAATCCCTCCTCCGCAGCCCCGCGTCCGCACGCTCACCCGTTGGGTCCCACCAGCCCATAGCGGCGGCCGGCTACGATGAAGAGGTCAGCGTTGACGAACAGCTCCTTGCCGTGGGCCGAGATGCTGAACTTCTCCAGCTGCGGGGGGTGGGGTGGGGGGGCAGTGTGAGAAGCCTCCTTCCCCTTGGGAAAGGCAGGCAACCACCTCCTCCCAGGCAGCAGGGCGCCACTCCCCTCGACCTCACCTTGATGTCAGATGCATTTTCCAGCATGGCCTGGCGGGAGGACACCTCTGCCTGGGACACTGAGAAGTCATTTTCGGCAGCATTAGCTGCTTTTAATGAAGCCACCTGGCGCTCGTAATCCATCTGAGAAGACAGAAGCAGCTGTGGTTGAGGCCATCCACATGGCCAGCCGTCTCTCCTCACCACGACCCAAGCCCATGTCGCTAGATAGTGACTGGGCCCCAAGAACGCAGTTCTTTCCTTACTCCAATCATTTCAAGTACCCCTCAAAGTTTTCTTTCTAGTCCCCAAACCCACAAGTTCTTTAGTTTAAGCAGAAACAAGTCAAATGCCCTTACCTGACCAGTAAGAATCAATGACTTACCTGTTTCTTCAGCTTTTTCTTCTCCTTTTTGCTAAGGTGAGCATAGGGATCATCTGCCTTCCCCTCACCCTCGTCTCCTTCCTCGGAACCCTTTGAGCACCAGGAAACAATGAAAAACAGAGCAGGGCAGGACAGGACCCTTCCAGGACTCGGCTTCCATCATCCCCAGCTCCATAGCCAGCGCCGCCATCTCCTGAGCCGCGGGCCACTATCTCATTCCAGTCTTCCGCCCTGGGGCTGTGCAGTCCAAATTCTGCCTCACAGATGGTGGCTCCGCGGGGAGGAAACCTAACAACTCCCAAGACTGTGTAACTGAGGTGGATACGAGTTTCACTTGTATCAAGGAAGGGTCTGTGGCTTACATGAGAACGTGCAATGAGGAGGACAGGAAGCCCCATCTTTCTCTGCCACCAAGAAAGCGAGTAGAATCACAGAACTAGAAAGTGCTAGAAGGGATCAGCAGAGCCCTTACATCACACAGATCAGAAGCCCAAGAGGTGGGGAGAGGTACTGAAGCCACACAGCCTGAGCGCGGCACGGCCAGACCAATCCAGGCAGGGCGCTTTCCTCTCAGGACCAGGCCACATCTACCTACACCTGCTGCCGTACAGCCCATGAGAGAAAGATGCTCATTACATTTTCAAAGTTGTTTGGAAAGAAAAAAAAAAAAAGGATGACGCAGAGATTGTGCACAGCTGCAAAGCCAAAGCGTGGCCTCCGTGGCCTCCCTGGCACGAGGCTGCTGAGACCTCCAGAGCCGAACCCTCGCCCCACCTCCCCCGGCAACACGCACCTGCTCTGCCTTCTCCCTCCCCTGTTTGGGAGGCTCCTTTTCTTTTGTTATTTCCTCCTCATCTTCTCCATCCTCCTCTTCATTGTCCAGAGCAGCAAATTTATTTTGAGGCTAACAGGGGAAAGACAGGACTGACGAATGCTCCAACTCCTGGCCTGAGCCTCCTCCTCCCAGTCACTCTTTTACCTTGGCCTTCCCTTTTGACTTCTCTTCCTTTCCCTTTCTGCCCTTGAGCCCAGGCTGCTGTTCCTCAGATACGGCCTGCAGGACGGACACACACGCGTGCACACACACGCGCGCATTAACTTGCTCTTCTCTGCGGGGACCACTGTGCTCCCTTCACTACCCTGGGCACTGCTAAGCCCTGCCTTCCGCCTGACACCGGACAGAAGATGGAGGCGGGTGACACAGCGCAGCCGAGGGACGGTGCGGGCAGGGCGGGCGGAGGGCAGCACAGCACTGGAGGAGGCCAAGGCTGGCAGAGGGCTGAGGGGAAGAAGCAGCGGGAGAACGAAGCCTCCCCATGGACACATCCATAGCAATCCAGGCCGTGGCCAGGCTGCTGAGGGACATGCGAGAGTCCCAAGAGAAAGGGCCAGAACTAAGTCCTTGGTTTCAGATTCTAAGACCAAGCAACACAACCAATCACTGTGGATAACAGTGATAAAGAGTGTTTTGCAAAGAGGAATGTGACACTGTACGTCAGGCAAAGCCCGAAGGGCCAGCTGAAGCAGGGCACTGCTACATCCTGGCTGGAAGGCTAAGTGGGCTGGGAATGAGTGGCAGGGCCTCTGCTGTCACCTTATTGATCCGATTCTTCTCCGGCTTGGCAGGCTTAGGAGGGTGTTTTTCTTCCTCCTCCTCCTCCTCCTCACTCTGATCCTGAATCAGGGCTGCAAAAGCATTACCACCCTAGAGCAAGAGGGCACAAAGCTCAGTGGGGACCACGGCTGCACCCAGGGCCTCTGCTCCCCACACAGCTCACCTTGGCTTTCTTTCCTCCTCGGGGCGTCGGGGCAGGCACTGACGGGGGAAGACGGGGCAGGTGAGAGGCTTCCAGAGCCCAGCTCCCGCAGCAGCCCCACTCTGAGCACCGCGTCCCCGCAGCTCACTCACCCTCGTCCTCTTCGTCACTGGCTGGCACTGAGAGCTTCTGAAGGCGCTCCATGAGCTCCTTCTCCTCGCCGTCATCATCCACATCCTTCTTCCGGCGGCCCTTTCGGGTGTCCCGCTTCTTCTTTTGCTGCTAAAAGAAAAATAGTGCGGGGAACAAAACCCGGCCTGTGCCAAGCCTGCCCCGGTGTTCCCTGGGCTGAATGGGCCGTGTGGGCTGGAGGGCCAGGACTGGCCATTACTAGTACCTGCTGCTGCTGCTCCTTCCTCTCCCTGAGCACCTTCTCCTCCTCTCCAGCCTGCTTACCATCTACTGCCAGCTCCTCAAAGAACTGCAAAGGGTCGGACACAGGCATGCGCCAGGACCATCAAGCCCTCCCCACACGCCCCATCCGGGGGTGCTCTATCGTTCACGTTGTGGAGTGGGGTCTTGCTGTGCTGCCCAGGGCAACGTGAACTCCTCCGCATCCTGAGGAGCTGAGCACAGGGCCCAGGCCACCCCCCACTCCCGCCCCCTCAACGAGCCCTCCCAGCGGCCCTCAGCCCGCCCACCTCCTGCGCATGCTCGTTTAGTCTGCCCAAAAGATCCAGTCGGTTCTCATCCGGAGCCTTTATTTTCTCACCGTCTTTTTGGTCTTCTTGTCTTTCCTCCCCTTCTTCACCACCTTCTCTGGAAGGTAAAGCAGGCATCGTGAATTCTTATCTCTGATTCCCGAAGCTGCCTGGGCTCCCCTCGGAGCTCACAGGCCTCCCCCAGATTCCGCTGTTTTCTAGCATGCCGTCACTCCCGAGGCTGCGCCGCCGCCACTCCTGAGGCGTCAGACGGGCAAACGAGCCACGCGCGCCCTCTAAGGAGTGCAAGCGGTTACGAGTGTGTTGAAGGCTTTGATGAGAAGGGAGAATGTAAAGGCTGGGCATGGTGCCGCACGCCTGTAACCCAGCACACAGGATGCTGAGGCATGAGGATCACGAGTTTGACACTAGCCTGGACTACACAATGAAAAAAACAGAAAACCAAACGAAACACAGAAGGGAAGGTAAAGCCTACTGGCAGGGTGAGGAGGGGCTGGCCCCACCCGGGGTGCCAGTCTCCCCGTGAAGATGGCATTCTGAGCCAGGGTGGGAAGCACAGAAGCTGTCATCGGGCATCTGGTAGGGTTCCAGGCAGGAGCTGTGCCACTGAGCTGCATCCCCAGCCCTACTGGTGGGGTTCCGGTGCCGCACACGGGGCAGCTGTGGGATGCACAGCTGCTGCGAACAGAGAAGGCTCAACTTGATTTGACTCAGCTGATGCTTGGAGGGAAGGGGAGAATGGGGCCAGGACAGGCTGAGGCGAGGACCTCTGTCAGGTCAAGGAACGGGGACTTCATGGCACGATCACTCCACACTCATGGCCCTCAGCCTGACTTCGAGTGGGGCCAGGGCTAGTGGGGAGGGAGGCCCTGAGCCAGGGCCCAGACAGTGCCGGCCTGGGCTGGGGCAGCGTGGGGGGCAGGGGCAGCAGGATTCCCAGGGTGGAGGAAGAGGTGAGGATCAAAATGAGAACTCACAGCCCACTGCTGTTTGTAGTTAGTAAAACTGGTTGGCTAATGGCTCCATTCACTAGGTTAGGAAATGATGGAAGAGAAAGCTCCCTACACGGCCCCTCAGCTGTGTGGGGGCGGGGACAGGAAGAAGTTATGAATCCAATTTAGGGTATGTAGCATGTGAAAGCCGCGGGCCATGTCCAGTTACCCAGGAAGCAAATGGACAGCTGCTCCACTGCTTGTCACAGCGCAGGCCCTGCTGTGCTGTCCTCAGCTGTGAAAGTGTAGCACCAAGGAACAAAATAAGGAAAGGATGGCCAAAGCTACAGTGTGGCCAGGTGTGGTGGTGCACTCCTGGAACCCCAGTGCTCTGGGAGGCTGAGGCAGGAGAACTGAAAGTTCAAGCCCAGCCTGGGGAACTCAGCAAAACCCTGTGCCAAAGGGGGCAGGCGCTGCGGGGTGTAGCTCAGATGAGGGTCCTGGGTTCGGTCCCCAGGAATGAGAAAAAAGGACACAAAAACGCTGCACTGGCTTTCGTTTATCACTTAAGCCTGAACATCAAGCAAAAGAAAACACTCTCAATCTCCGTTACTGTTTCCTACCCTTCTCTACTGAGTCTCACAGTGTAGCTCATACTAGCCCCCTCCCCTCCCCTCTTCTTTTTTTTTTTTTTTTTTGTGGGTACCGGGGGGTCGACCTCAGGACCTTGCGCGCCAACAGGCACCCGTGCCGCTGAGCGATATCACCGGCCCCTTTTTCGTATGTGGGATCCGGGAGTCGAACTCGGGCCCTCGCACTTGCAAGGCAGGCGCTTACGCTGCTGAGCCATCTCACCGGCCCCTCTTCTTTTCTTTTTGTGGCACTTGGGATGGAACCCAGGCCTTCATGATAGGCAAGAGCCCTACCACTGAGCTATCCCCCCAGCCCCCATTCCTTTTTGAACACACAGGTTGTTTCTAAAAAATCCAAAATGCTCTAGAGTCTAAAGCTTTGTAAGTGTCGATTTAATGTCACAAGTAGAAATTCCACATCAAGAAACTTTGTCTCAGGTGCCAAACACATTCGCTGGAAGAAAGATAGCCTCTTTAATAAATGGTGCTGGAAAAACTGGCTCTACACATGCCGAAGATTAAAACTAGATCCATATCTTTCACCATGCACTAAACTAAATTCAAAATGGATCAGAGATCTAAATATTAAAACAGAAACATTAAATCTGCTGGAAGGTAGGATAGGTAAAACCCTTGGAGACATTGGTGTAGGCAAAGACTTTATGAATAAAAACTCAACCGCATGGGAACTATCCCAAAGAATCAATAACTGGGATCTCATCTTATTAAAAAGCTTTTGCACAGCAAGAGAAACCACCAACAGAGTGAAGAGACAACCCACAATGTGGGAAAAAATGTTTGCCAGCTGTTCCTCAGACAAAGGATTACTATCGAGAACATATAAAGAACTCAAAAAAATCAGACCTCCCAAATTTAAAGACCCACTCCAAAAATGGGCATCTGAGATGAATACACATTTCTCAGATGAAGAAATACTCATGGCAAACAAATATACAAAAAAATGTGCAACATCACTAGTCATTCGAGAGATGCAAATTAAAACACTGAGATACCATCTCACCCCAGAAAGAATGGCTACTATTAAGAAATCAACTAATAACAAATGCTGGAGGGGCTGTGGGGAAAAAGGAACCCTTCTCCACTGTTGGTGGGAGTGTCGACTGGTACAGCCACTGTGGAAGTCAGTGTGGAGATTTCTCAAAAAACTAGGGTTGGAGGTCCCATTTGACCCAGCTATTCCCCTTCTGGGCATCTTCCCAGAAGAATTAAAAACATCGTACCACAGCGATATATGTGCACCCATGTTTATAGCAGCACAATTTGTAATAGCCAGATCTTGGAAACAACCCAAATGCCCATCAACTGAGGAATGGATAAGAAAGATGTGGTATTTTTATACAATGGAGTACTACTCAGCCATAAAGAAGGATAAACTGGAGACTTTTATAGGTAAATGGATGCAACTCGAGAAAATACTCATAAGTGAAATAAACCGGATGCACATGTGTAAGCATCGTATTATCTCTCTAGTATGAGAAACTGAAAGAGTAAATAAGATCCAAAATGTACAATAGACACGGTGAATCAAAAAGAAACTGGTCAAAAGGAAAGAGAGACTGGAATAGGGAAAAGAAAGAAGGGAAAGGGAAAAAAATTGTGTATATATATATATATAAGATGGTTAAGATAGATACACTACCATTTTTACTTAGTTCATTGAAGAG
This sequence comes from Erethizon dorsatum, assembly GCA_028451465.1. NCBI lineage: Eukaryota > Metazoa > Chordata > Mammalia > Rodentia > Erethizontidae > Erethizon > Erethizon dorsatum. Next base: position 167,771,329 of record CM051822.1, read on the forward strand.
TAAGGTTTGTGCCAATAATGTTTGGACAATTGAATGCTAATGTCTGGTGTCCTGAATAACTAACTTAAAGATAGTAATACGTAATGTATTAACCATTGTAACCCTCCTATTATGTTGTTTTGAAAATTTGTTCTTCTTTTGTTTTGTTTTTTCTTCTCTTTAAAATAAAAAAAAAAAAAAAGAAAAAAAAGAAACTTTGTCTCATGCACAAAATCATTCAGGGTTTTTTTTTTTTTTTTTTGTGGGTACCGGGGGTCGAACTCAGGACCTCATGCTTGCCAGGCAGGCGCTTATGCTGCTGAGCCATCTCACCGGCCCCATTCAGGGTTTTGTGTAAAATTACCTCACGCTATCATGACTTTCCACAATAGCCTCTCTGTTTCTCCCAGATGCAGTGTGTATTTCTATTTTTGTTTTTATTCTCTTTTTCTCTTTACTTGCCTCAAGCTCACTCTGCAAAGCCAAATTCTCCCCTACTCTTCACTTTTACTTTCTCAAATAAACTTGGCCACTGCTTTTTGAGAAAAAAATTACCTTCAAGCTCTGTGTATATGAAACATAAACTTCACGTTCAGACTTGGGTCCCATCGCCAAGGTAGCTCATTATGTGTATCCAAATATCCACAATCCAAAATCCTTCTAGTCCCACGCATTTCGGGTAGGAGACACTCAACCTGCACTGGAATCCGATGTGGCTAATGCCTCCTAAAGAACACTACTTTTGTAGAAGTTGTCACTGACCCTTTAGCTCTCCAGCTGAAGAGTAATTTTTTTTTTTTTTTTAATGGGTACCGGGGATCGACCTCAGGACCTCGCGTGCCAGCAGGCGCCCGTGCCGCTGAGCGATATCACCGGCCCTTTTTCGTATGTGGGTTCCGGGAGTCGAACTCAGGACCTCGCCGCTTGCCAGGCAGGCGCTTATGCCGCTGAGCAATCTCACCGGCCCCAAGAAGAGTAATTTTTGAGTCCTTACTTTGCTTGGCCCCACTGAAGCATTCCTGCTACCTGCCTCGGCGTCCTTTATTCTTCTCTCCTGGCATTACTTCACTTCCAGGATCCTGCTTGCTCCTGGTTTGCCTCCAGTTCCTTGCTGTCTCCTTTCTGTCTCAGCTCCCTCCCGAACTTGGCTTCCCTTCCCGACTGCTGACTGAAGTACATCTGGTGCCGCTGCCACCTCCTGTCCTCTCTTCGCTCAGGCTACACAGTCCCTCCTCAGCACTCAAAAGCTGGCCCTGCCTCTTCGCACCCTACAGCCCAGGAATGCTCTCACTCAGAGTCAAGCACCCTTGGGCTATGAAGGTGAGTGTCACTCGGAATTCCTTAGCCTTCTTCCAGTCAGTCATTGGGTCAGGTCCATGCCACTTCCTCAGTGATGCTTAGTCCTCACGGTCTCGGCTCATTTCCTAGGACAGTGGTGGCGAACCTATGGCACACATGCTGCAGTGGGCTGTTTATACCATTGAGAGTCCTAAAAGGTTCGCCGTCACTGCCTTAGGTTGTCTCACCTGAATCACCGCCAGGGCCCCCTAAACGTCCTGCCTGATTCCGTCCTGCACTGCTCAGTGTTGCCAAAATGCAATGCTCATGGCTTTCCCAGGCCCTCTGATGGGCTCTGCTAACATCTCTGCGAACAGCACAGGAAGCCTTCGCAGCTTCCCCTGCACATCTTCCGACCCCATCGCCCTAGTCACCAGGCTCCAGGTGGAACCAGCCGGCTCACCTACCCCTCCGTCTCTGCACAAACTACCACTTCCGCTTGGAATGTTTTCCCCTGCTAACTCACTGACCCTTCAAGAAGGAACTCAGCGACTACACACTCCGGGCTCCCGGGAGGTTTTGCTTCTATTATTCGTCCCCTGCTTGGGATGTCTGTCTTTTCCCAGTCTCTCAGTGCTCTCAGGCGTGTTCACCACACTCACCAATCACCGTGGTTTAATGCTCTGTCCCTTCCCCTGGAGCGGGTGCCCTTGAAGAACTGTTTGTTTGTTTTTTTTAAAAGATGGGGTTTTGCTATGTTGCTCAGGTTGCTCTTTATTAGGCTTAACTGATCCTCCTGCTTCAGCTTCCCAAGTGTCTGGGACAGTGCTTCTGCCAAAAGCCTTTTTTTTTGGGGGGGGGTCTGGGGCTTGAACCTAGGAGTGCTCTGCCACTGAGCTACCTCCCCAGTCCCTTTCATTGTTCACTTCGAGACAGTCTTGCTAGGTCACTACACTGGCCGGGACAGCTGGAACTTGCGATTCTCCTGCCTCTGACTGCCAGAGCGCTGAGATTACAAGTGCGGCTCCATTCCCAGTTCCTCCGCACAGTACCCAGCATACACTAGGCATCCAATAAATGCTTGCAACATTAGTCACTGTGTACGATAGTTAGTCATGTCCACTTTACCTACCCCTTAAAGTGACTTCAAGCTTGGGACGATGTCATCCTATTTTTTTCTTTCCATTCCCAAAATACACTACAAAGTACTTAACTTAAAACAAGCACTCAGTAAATACTCACTGCTCTTAAGCAAGCCTTATCTCCCCCAGTTCGCAGGAGGGAGCCCAGCGCCTCGCGCACGCTAGACAAGTGCTCTACCACGGAGCTACCCCCGAGCCCTTAAGTAAACCTTGGCCACCCCCTAACTTCCAAATTCGACACTTGCTACAGTTGAGGCAAATGTGGCGACTTATGAAAAGCACACGCGGAGTCCTCTCTCGAGAAACAAGTGGCATCACGGACTCCCCAGCTGCGCACGCGTGAGCGAGGAGAGCTCGAGGCCGGCCTCAAGGCGTGTTCCTGCGCGGTAGTACGGTGGGGAAGATGTCCGAAAGAGTGGGGCCTTCTCGTCTCGCCCCACCTCCCGCTCGATACCACAGCTCTTCTCGGCCCCTGCCGGGTCCCGCCGAGGCTCGCTCGCGCGCGAAAACCCGCACGTGCCCTGTGGCGCTCGAGCCCCTCCAGCCCGGCCAGCACGGCCGGCGCACATGCGCAGTGACCCCGCGGGCCTGGGCAGTCTCGCGCGTGACGTGTGAGGCGCGCGGACTCTCCCGTCTCTCCCTTCTTTCCCGCTTCCTCCCTGCCACCACACTCACCAGCAGGGCTCGTGCTCTCTCCGTCCCCGATCCACTCGGGCTCCGGTGGTTGCTGCTTGGGCCCCTTCGGCATTGCGACAGCAGTTACGGCCACTCCAGCGGCGCCCGGCGCTATTTCCGCTTCCGGCAGCTTGATTCCCAAGGGGCGGGCTCTCCAGACCGCCCCGCCCCGCTCTGGCGCACACGCGCGCCGCGCGGGATGCTCGGGGGCGTGGCCCGGTCTGGTGGGCGTGGCCTGCAGTGATGGGCGGGGCCAGAAGCTCCCCTCTCCCACAGCGCCAGGCTGCGTTTGCGACCCTCAAGGAATCTACATGGTAATTTCTGGATAGTAGGAAGCAGCTGAGGCTTATTTTTTTTTTTTTCCTTAAGTGGATGTTACTTCTGCCATCTCCTTCTGACCAATGAGGGACAGAAAAGACACAGTCCAGGCCAACAAAGAGGACGTCGCCTCGTCTGTCCAGTGTCCACCTGTGTCACAAAGTCTCGAAGTGTCCAGCCCTCCCCCAGAAACCTCAATACAAAAGACAATGAACTGAAAAGCGTGCCGTTTGATAAATGTTGACTTATGCCCTTGAAACCACAGTCAAACTGTGGCTTCACTCCTAACTCTACCACTTAATAGGTTAGGGCTGGCTAGCTCTGTAACCCCGGCACTGAGGAGGCTGAGGCAGGACGAACAAAGTTCAAATACGGTCTGAGGCAACTTATCAAGATCCTGTCTCAAAATTTAAAAAAGTATAAAAAACGCTAGAGATGTAGCTAAGTGGTAGCGGGTCCCTGGGTTCGACCCCCAGTACTGCTGAATAAATAAAAATAATAATAGGTGTGGCGGGCCGGTGAGATAGCTCAGCGGCATAAGTGCCTGCCTGGCAAGAACGAGGTCCTGAGTTTGACTCCCGGTATCCACATCATCATCATCATCATCATCATCATCATCATCATCATCATCATCATAGGCGTAGAAGCTTGATCAGTGTGTTCCTGTTCCGTTCCAAAGCCATAATCATTGCTTTGATTCATTCTTGCCCAGGTCAGCAGATAGGGACCAGCTCTCTGACTCCACCCTCGCTGCCCCAGCAGTTTGAAAGCTGCTCTCTCCTTTTGTTTTCTTTCCTGCCTTTGCAGCCTCTGCTGGTACCGCCCCCCCCCCCCCCGTCTAAATGTGAAGGAGTCTCAGGGCTCAATTTTTGCAGCTCCTCTTCATCCAGGGGCATAAATACCCTCCGTAAGGAATGGAGACCACTAAGAGCCTCCTGCTCCCCTGTGTTCCAGGCTCGTGAACCCAACTGTTTAAAGCCTAGCGCACCGTGACTGGAGCCCTCGCACCTGGAGGTTCTTCATGCCCTCTCGCTCAAGGTCATCACTGAGGTCCGATTTCTCACACCCACCCCTGAGGGCTGGGGTTATCACATGGTACAAGCCTTAGTCACTGCTGCAGACACTAGCATGCTTCAAGCTTGTCAGAAAGTGATGCAAGTTCTCGGCAATTGAGGTATCCAAAGACAAATGCGCTAACTTTACTGCACTACATCCTATACTAGTACTTTTTTATTACTTCTCTACTAGTTATTCTATTGTGCTGTAAAAAGAAAATGCCAAAATTATTGTTGCATTAGTTATGTTTTGTCTTTTTTTTTTTTTTATACCGGGAATGGAACTCAGGACCTTGCGCTTGCCAGGCAGGCGCTGTGCCACTGTGTTATATCCCCGGCCCTCTGTTGTCTTTTTTTTTGTTTTTGTTTTTGTTTTTTTGATAAAGGGTCTTGCTATGTGGTTCAGGCTGGCCTCGAACTCACTATGTAGCCCAGGCTGGCCTCGAACCTGCTGTGATCCTCCTGCCTCACCCTTGAGTGCTGGGATTACAGGCATTTTGCATTAGTTATGGGTTTGACATTTTGCAGCTTCTGGTTTGAGAACACTAGGCAAAAACACCACTAGTAGGACTAATAAAACTCCAACTGATGCACTGGAAGTAAGGGTGTACCTCGTGGCTGCCGAGCTCTGAATTCAAATGTTTCTGTGAATTATTTTTCTGAGTGGTTACATCTCAGTTTCTAGAAGGCGAATGTTTGAAGAACAAAGAACAGATGCGCATACTGTACTGGTTAGTGCTGCCAAGAGATGTGACTGCTTTGAAAGTATATTTTCTAATTCGCAGGTCACTGACTATGCACATTTGGATCCAGTGAACAAGTTTTCCAAGTTGCGACCTCTCATAGGCAAATTCAATGAGAGAGTTATGACATTTGTCCCAAATGAGACATATTTCAGCTTTGATGAATCTGTGGTTCCTTACTTTGGTCGTCACAGGGCCAAACAATTTATTCAGGGAAAGCCATGAGTTTTGGTGTGGTGCCACAGGCCTGGGCTGCACTTGCTGGTGTCAGCAATGTTGGGGTAAAAACCTGAACTCTAACCCTGAGGAATATGGGGTCAGGGCACCACTTGTCCTTCGGTTTGTTGAGGCCCTTACAGAGGCAGGCCCTGGACAATACTATTTGGCATTTGACAAGTTTTTCACCAGTATTGCACTTGTTGACAAGCTCAGTTCAATGGGACATCAGGCAACAGTTTCAGTGAGAAAGGATCACGTTGACAAAGCACTTTTGGCACCAAGTGTAGCTCTAAAGAGGACAGAAAGAGGCACATTCGATTATGAAATTGATGGCAAAGGCAACGTTGTCTGCAGATGGAATGATAACAGTTGGTCATAGTCGCCTCAGCTGATGCTGGTACCCTTCCCCTGAGTCTCATCAATGGTTATTCCCAGAAACTGAAAAAGAAGATCCACACCCCACAGCCAAAGCTAATGGGAGCTTGCCCCCAGGGTCCTGGTGTTAGGGTCGGGACGCCCGCCGCGTGAAGGAAGACTCCAAGAAGCGTTCTCTCATGCAAAGGGCAAGGGGTTTTATTATCCAAGCATGCGTGGGGCTCACTGAACACGCAGGAACAGTGGGCCCCGAGGTTTGTCTGTGCAGGGCTTATATGTCTATAGAACAAAGGGAGGAGGGGTCTTTGCAAGCGCGGTTACAGAAGCAGATAGCATTGGTTAGTTTAAACAGCTTTTTACATTTATTGGGAGAAGACACTCATATGGGAGTTTTTAGGCTGGCCGACCGAGCGGGGAGGATGTTTTCTAATATGGGCAGCAGGTGGTCCGGAACAGCACAATCTGCAATCCTTGCAAATTTCTTAGCCCAGGGTCAGTCGTTATCTTGCAGCCCAGTTCCCTGGTCTGTGGTCAGCTTTGTTTTGTTTTTATCTACTTTAGGTAGCTTTGTAACAGCTCAATTCCTGGAACATTGGGAGGAGGGGGACAGTATAGACTGTGCATTCCCAGAAGGGAAAATTTCTCTTACACTGGGAGGTGGAGACGGCGCTGATGAAAGCACTGGTGAGTATCGGCATCCATCCCTGGAAAGAAATGGGTTCAAGCCCTCTATTATTCTGTTTCAAATTTGTCTTATAAAATGCTTGGCAACTGCATAAAACAAATGATGAGAAGCTGGTGGATTTTCTGGAGTTCCATTGATTTGTAGTTGGGCATTATTGGGACACCTGGGGTCACCCTCCAGAACCTGGCCCAAAAGGAAGACCTGCACTCCAGTTGCAATGGCGCAAGTCATGTGGTAGTGAAATGCGGAAAGCAAACATGCTGTGCCAAATGTCAGAAGAGCATCATTTGGGGGAGGTACCGGCAATCGAGCCTCCCACTTGCCAGGCAGGCACTGTGCTGCTGAGCTACATCCCCAGCCTGAGCGCCACTCTTTGATGCACGAGATGCGACGCTGCCTACTGAAGTGTTCTGCTGAATATCACACAGAGTGGCGGGGTCACCACCTCCAGAGAGATGCATTATGCACAACGGAGCAGCGGCGCGGCCCGGAGTTCCATCTGTGGATGCCAAATAACTCACCTCAAGGCAGCCAGGAGGCAGAGAGAGGAAGAGGAGGGAGGAAGAGGAAGGGGCTGGGGACAGGGCCCACCCTTCAAAAGTGTGCCCCAGGACCTTCATCCTCCAGCCCAGACCCAACTCTCAACAGCACATTCAGCTGTGAACTCATCATTGCTGCGGTTACTGCCCTGGATCTAATCATCTCCCTAAAGCACCGCCTCTGAACACATGAGCCTTGGGGTGACGCTTTTGATCTAAGCCATAACATTCCACCCCTGGCCCAAAGGCTCTTGTCCATCTCATGCAAAATGCATTCAGTCCATCTCTAAGAGTTGCTAAAATCTCAACAGTTCCAGCATTTCTTGAAGGTCCAAATCCAAAGTCTCTTCTGAGACTCAAGGCAACTCTTAGCAGTGAACCTCTGTAAAATAAAAAAGCAAGAAACATATTCCCAAGATATAATAGCATAGAGTAAATATTCCCAGTCCCAAAGGAAGGAATAGGGAAATAGAAAGGAATTGGAACAAAGCCAGGCTGAAACCCAGCAGGGCAAACATCAATTCCCACAGCTCCATATTCAGCACCCAGGGCACAGTGGTGGCATGTGGGCTCTGAGGGCCTTGCTAGTCGCAGCCCACATGCCTCTTAGGCTGGATCTACTTGCTGCCTGAAACTCTCCCTGGTAGATGTTCCATGTTCTTGGCATCTCTAACTTCCTGAGGTCTTTACTGCAACTTCATCTTCACTCTCAGAACTTCATGCATTGCCCTTTAGGGGGTCCTCTAGTTCTGGCACACTGCACTGGCCTTCCTGGCCTTTGTTTGAAATTGAGTGGAATCCTCCATGACCCCACAACTTTTGCATTCTGCATGCCAGCAAACCAGCATCACGTGGATGATGCCAAGGTCTGCCACCATCTTGAGAGTAGCTGGGCCCCCTCAGACCACAGCTGCAGCAGCTTCTGAAGGCCTGGATGGCTGGATGTGTGGAAACACTCTTCAGTGCGTGCTAAGTAAGCAGGGCTCTCTTCTCAAAGCAAAGTCTTTCAAACTATTTATTTGTTCATTTGTTTGTTTTGAGACAGGGCTTTACTATGGAGTTCACGCTGGCCTTGAACTCACTATGCAGCCCAGGCTGGCCTCACACTCTCGATGATCCTCCTGCCTCAGCCTCCCAAGTGCTGGGACCACAGGTGTACACCACCATGCCCGGCTTCAAACAATTTTATATTTTTGTAATGGCGAACTTGTAGAAATTTCATAGCAGAAACTAGAAATCAATTAGTAGCTTCCGCCTAAGCTCATGGTGCCTGTCATGTAGTTAGACTCTGCGAGCCTTGACCACTACACCAGTTATAACTCAGAGACGGTTCCACTCAGCCTTATCTGACTGCATCCAGCTGCACTGCCCATACTTTCCAGCCTATAAACATATTCTGTTTTGCTTGCCTATTCCAGGAACTTTCCACCTAGGACAGAGTGACCCAGTCAAGGACATGCTTGCCTAATTTCACCCGCCAGCTCGGACAGCTCCCTCCGTAGCAAAGCTTGTCCAGAACAAATCTGCCTGACAATATATGCCTTAGCCTATGTAACCAATCATATAATAACCTGCAATCAGCCTTGTTTTTCCGGCTTGCAAAAATGTATTTAAACTCTAAGCTGACTCTAGGCTGATGATTTGAGACCTGGTTTCTCCTCAGCCCGCTAGTGTAATAAAGGTTGCCTTCCAACTCCTCAGGTGCAAAGGGTCTTCCATTTGGTTTGATATCAAATTTCTGCAACACTTTTACTTCTCTGCACCTGCAATAGGTGGAGTCTGGCCAATCCCTGAGAGTCATCAAATCATCTTTCCTATTGTTCCAGAGCAGAGTATGGGTTTATTTTTACTTTTGGTTCTTTTTTTTTTTTTTTTTTTTGTGGGTACCGGGGGTCGACCTCAGGACCTCATGCTCCAGCAGGCGCCCGTACCGCTGAGCAATATCACCGGCCCTTTTTTCATATGTGGGTACCGGGAGTCGAACTCAGGACCTCACACTTGCCAGGCAGGCACTTATGCCGCTGAGCTATCTCACCTGCCCTTACTTTTTGTTCTTTAAGTATCAAAACAGTTCTTTATTTATTAATGCAGATAAGAAATTTAAGCATGTTACACTATCTTAAAAACACAGCTGGCTGGTGACCATGTCGCTTACAGCTTCAGCCTGGTCACCGCCTAACCTGGCCTCCCAGGTGCCTCTGCAGGGCCCACACTGGACAACAGTGGCTGGATGAGCCCTGTGGACCACCAGGCTTGGGACAGAGTTTCTTGTAGTTTGCACAGGGGAGACAGAAGCATAGTAGCTGAGGAGAGAAGCTACTTCTGCATCATTTAGAGCTGAGGCTTCTCTGGCTAAGTCACATCTTAGTGGGTGCATCAGGGTTTGTTTCTGTGTGAACGTGTATTTCGAGTGTGTTAACCTCTCTCTGCTCTGACCACCCTTGACACCAAGTGTTCAAAGGAACTCATCTTAGAACCAGACCGTCAGACGTCTGTATCGCATATTGGTAATGCATAATTTTAAAAAATAACTGGGCCGGTGAGATAGTTCAGCAGCATAAGCGCCTGCTTGGCAAGCGTGAGGTCCTGAGTTCGACCCCCAGTACCCACAAAAAAAAAAAAACACCAAAAAACTAAGCATAGTCCCATTGCTTTCATTTGAAAATATTGTAATTAATAATTTTCTGAGGTAAATATTCTATTTCTCATAAAAACCACTATTTAAATTATCCTATTATTTTTTGGTACTGGGCATCGAACTCAGGACCTTGTGCTTGCCAGGCAGGCACTGTGCTACTGAGCTATATCCCTGGCCAAATTATCTTATTATCATCCCATCCTTTTTATTTTCTATTTTTAAAATATTGCATAATATACACAATGCATTGGTACTGTAGAACATCCTCCTGCCTCAGCCTCCCCGAGTGCTGGGATTGCACAGATGCACCCCCCTTCTAAATATTTTATAAATACTAAATAAACATACTGTTGAAAAAGTAAGGAAGATACTTTGAAAACTTTGGAGGTCGTGGGTCCCTGGCATCTGGCATGGGGCCGGGGCTCTGTCCCTGGCCTCTCCTCCCTGAGTTGCTGGAAAGCTCCAGTATCTCCCCGTGGGCGTCTCCGGCAGCTCTTCCCGGCCCCACAGCGCGGGCTCCGGTGCTCAAAGGCAAGCTCGGGAACACGCGAGGAGGATCCCAGGGACGGCGTCGCCGCAGCTGCTCCAGAACAGAAGCTACAAGTGTGCGTGCGGTTAAGGGCGGCGTCTGCGGCAGGGCCTTGGATACCGATCTTTCCGGGGCCCGGGATTAGGCTCCCCGCAGCCCAGCGCGCTGGCCCTGAGCCGCAACCCCCCCAGGTTCGCTGGGATGATGAAGAGTCCCAGGCCCCAGCAGCCCCGGCCCTGAGGGCGTTAGGACCCTGGACAGGACTCTCGGGCTCCCCGAGGTTTTCTTCCCCAGCTGCCAGCGTTGCAGTACGCAGGAACCGCAGGGAACAAAGGTGACCTCAGCTTGGAAGCCAGGGGACGTGTGTGTCAAGGGGGAGAAGGTGTGCACATTAGAAGGCGGGCTCACTTCATACACAGACACTGCAGGCGGACGCGGGGTTTTGAAAAGTCCGGCAAAATGAGCTTTCTTTCTGTGTTCTGAATTTGGGGCTCTCCCCAGCGCCAGCGGAAAGGCACCTGTGATTCGTTCGGCAGAAGTAGGAGAGAGCCCGGAGCAGAGGCGAGGCGGGCCGGTCACCTGCTCCCAGCGCCTGGGCGCGGCGGGCTTCGGCGGCTCAGGGGCGGCAGGGCTTGCGCCAGGGAGCCGGTCGGAGACGGGCCGCCCACGTTTCTCATTAGCCGCCCCCCGCCGATGACTTACGCCTTTCCCACCGAAGTCGTTTAAACGTGCGCACGCTCGATCGCAGGGCCTGCGGCCGCCCTTCCTCCCCGCCCCGCCGGCTGAGCGGCGCAGGGCGCAAGGCTCGGCAGATCCCGGGAAGGAGGCGCCCGCCTCCCGGTAGCACGGCTGGTCCGGGTCAGCCTCCCCGCGGGGATCTCCGGCCTGACCCGCCCCGAGAGGCTGGCTTCGCCGTCGTAAGCAGCGGCCCGCTCACAGCTCGGGGACACACGACGTCCAAGCCGCAGCCAGCCCGGCCCGGCCTCCGGGCGCCGCTTTATAGAGATTTGTTCACTTCAAGTAAGTTGCCAGATTTGTTGGCGCGCAGCCGTCTGCAGCATTCTCTTAGACTGCTTTTCATTTCTGTGAGGTGAACTGTGGTATCCTCTACGTCAGTCTGATTTTATTCACAGGTGTTCGTAATATTTTCTTGTTGGTCGTTCGTGGTGTCCCCCACCCTTTTTTTCTTCTCTTTTTTGTGGTACTGCGGATTGAGCCCGGGGTCTTCACACTGAGCTGTAGCTCTGGCCCAGCCCCCCTCCACTTAGCTTTTTAAATTTTGAGACAGGATCTTGCTAAATTCTCCAGGCTGGGCTTGAACTTTCAATCTTCCTGTCTCAGTCTGCCAGAATACTGAGGTTATTTTGTAACCTGGTACATTGCTGAACTTGGTTACTAATTCTGAGAGTCTTTCAGTGGAAGGTTTGGGTCTTCTATGTACAGGATCATGTCATTTGCAAATAATGATGTTGTGACTTCGTCCCTTCCTGTACACATCCCTTTTATTTCTTTCTCTCGCCTGATTGCTTCGGCTAATGTTTTGAGGACTATGTTGAACAGGAGTGGTTAAAATTCACATCTATATGTTATAATTCCAATCATAGTGATGTAATTATTGCATTACATACTTTTATATCTTTTAAAGGAGTTAGAGGAAATATTAAACAGTATTTAAAAAAAAAAACAGTATTTCTGGTACTCATCCATTTCTTCTTGTGGAGTGGAGTTACTATGTGATGTCTTTGTCTCGTTCCAGCACAGCTCCACTGCCTCTCCCCATTGTTTATACTATTATTCTTGTGTGTGCATGCGAGTGTGTATATCCAGACACGTTAGCTTTTGATGTTGCAAGCCCAGTGCTATAGTTTTATATAATTTATTTATTTATTTATTTATTTATTTATTTATTTATTTTTGTGGGTACCGGGGGGTCGACCTCAGGACCTCGCACGCCAGCAGGCGCCCGTGCCGTTGAGCGATATCACCGGCCCCTTTTTCGTATGTGGGTTCCGGGAGTCGAACTCGGGCCCTTGCGCTTGCCGGGCAGGCGCCCAAGCCGCCGAGCCATCTCACCGGCCCTTATTTATTTTTTTGTGGGTAGCGGGGGTTGAACTCAGGACCTCGCACTTGCCAGGCAGGCGCTTATGCCGCTGAGCTATCTCACTGGCCCTGTAATTTGTTTTAAATCAATTAAGAAGATATTAAAATACGTTTATGGTACTTTATGATAATTATCCACACATTAGATCTTCTGAAGTCTTTTTTAATTTTTTTTTTTTTTTCTGAGACATGGTCTCAATATTGTAGCTCAGGCTGGCCTTGAACTCACTTTGTAGCCCAGGCTGGCCTTGAACTCATAGTGATCTTCCTGCCTCAGCCTCTTGAGTGCTGGATTATAGGCATGAGCCATCACGCCAGGCTAAAATTTTATTTTTGACACAGGATTATCACTGTATAGCCCAGGATGGCCTCAAACGCATGCTGCTAACTCCCCGGCATGAGTGGTGGGGTTACAGGTATGTACCATGACTCCTGGCTTAATCTTTCTTTCTTTCTTTTTTGTGGTGCTGGGGACTGAACCCAGGGCCTTCACACTGAGCTACATCCCCAGCCCTTTAAAAAATATATATTTTATTTATTTATTTTATTTTTATTTTTCATTTTGAGACATGGTCTTGCTAAATTGCTATGTTGCCCAGGTTGGGCTCCAACTAGTAATCCTCCTGCCTCAGCCTCCTAGAGTGCTGGGAGTACAAGCAGGCATGCACCACAGCGCCTGACTTAAAATTTATTTTTAGGGCTGGTGATATGGCTCAGTGGCATAAGCACCTGCCTGGCAAGCGCAAGGTCCTGAGTTTGACTCCCGGTACCCACATAAAAAAAATATGTATATTTTTTTAACCGAAATAATCACTGTTTCTTCTTTGGGTTGAAGTTATTTGCTGCTGTCATTCTTCTTAACCTGGAGAACTTTCTTTACTATAGTGTTAGGACACAAGTGCTGGATAGCTCTTTTTAGTCTTTATCTGGGAATGCCTTCATCTTGTCTTTGGTTTTGAAGGACGGTCGTGCTTGAAATAGAATCTTACTTTTATTATTTATTCATTTATTGAGACAAGATCTCAATCCCTTGTCCAAGCTGGCTCGAGCTCACGATCCTCTTGTGTGGGTCTTTCCTGCGCTGGGATTACAGGTGTGGGGCACCGTGCCCAGCTTGATACAGAATTCCTCGCAGACATGTGATTTTAAGATTTTCCTGCAGTTTGAATTTGTCCCGGCCTCAGGTCTCCACACTTTGGGTTAGAGGTTAGGGATGTGTGTGTGCGTATATGCATGCAATGGTTTGGATAGGATGTAGTAGCTCACGCCATCCCCCCAAGGCTCCTGTGGCTGCAGGCTTAGTCCCCAGCGAGGTGGTGCTGGGAGTGCTGTGGCCCTTTAAGGGGTGGGGCCTCATGGGAGAGTCTTAGGTCATGTGACCCCTTGGGCGGTCACGGGAGCTATAAAGGCAGCGGGCCTGGGCCCTCTCTGCAGGGCTTCTGGTTTGTGGTGCAGTCCCTGGTCTTCTGCTGCAGTGCAGCTGAGTCGCGGCACCTGCGTCCAGCAGACCTCAGCGGGTCCCGTCAGGGGCTTCACTGGCGATGAAAAGCCAGCTGTGTGTGTGTGTGTGTGTGTGTGTGTGTGTGTTGAACGTGACAAGTTCTTTCTCTCTTCTTCAAGATTCTTTCTCTTTGGCTTGCAATAGTTTGACTACACTGCATCTTGCTTTGGATCACTTTATGTTTACCCCATTCGAGTTTGTGGAGTTTCTTGGCTATGCACATTGTTTTTCATCACATTTTTGAAGCTTTAATCCTTTGTTTTGAATTTATTGTCTCTTCTCGTCCACTCCCCTCCCACTCCCCCCTTTTTGGATTGAATGAACCTCGGACCTCGCACTAAGTAGGCAAGCGCCTGGCACTGCACTACACGCCAGGCCTCCGCCCTTGGCCCGGGACTCGCGGTATACACCAGGTGGCTTCCCACCAGTTTCTGTGCTGCTGTCCTTGGTCTTCATTTATCTCTTGTGGCTTCCTGTAGCCTCCTCAGTCCCTCCTGAGCAGACAGCGCTGGCCACGCACGCAGCCTTCTATACCCGAAGTTAAGTGGGGTCCAGCGAAGGCTCTTTCTTTCTTTCTTTCTTTCTTTCTTTCTTTCTTTCTTTCTTTCTTTCTTTCTTTCTTTTTTTTTTTTTTTATGTGGGTACCGGGAGTCGAACTCAGGACCTCACACTTACCAGCAGGTGCTTATGCCGCTGAGCCTTCTCACTGGCCCGGGCCAAGGCTTTCTTGTTCCCTTGTCGCCCTTTTAAATTTCTGGATAGTCTGCTGTTTTGTCGCTTCTCCCGGTCTTTCCTAACTACTCTGTGGAGAACTGTATTAATTTATCAACTCATTATGTTTATTTTGGGCCTGATATATACCAGGCACTGGGAATCCGGCAGTGCAGAAATCCAGTGTGCTTTAGCTGGGGGTGGTGGCGCGGACCTGTAGTCCCAGGACTCCAGAGGCCGAGGCAGCAGGATCGCGTTAATTCCAGGCCAGCCTGGGTTACAGAGTTCCTGGGCTACACAGTGGACCTTGACTTAAAACAAAACACGAAAAAACAAACAAAACAAAAACAAATCTAACGTGCCTTTCTATGTAACTAATAGTTGCTCTAGTTTGAATGTTTGCCTTCTGGATTTCCTGGGGCAACAGCGTTACAGGTGGGGCCTTTAGGCAGCAACTATCACCAGGTCCATCTTCATGGGGGGGTTAGTGCTTCTTAAGGGCTGGAGGGGGCAAATGCAGCCTTTGCAGTGGGCTGCAATGAGTATGTCAAATATATTTATTTTTGTCTTTTTGAGACAGGGTTTTGCTGTGCAGTTCAGGCTGACCTTGAACTCACTATGTAGCCCAGACTGGCGTCGAACTCACAGTGATCCTCCTGCCTCAGCCTCCCAAGTGCTGGGATTACAGGTGTGTGCCACCATGCCCAGTGTCAAATATATTTAAATCCATTGTTTCCTTTTTTTTTTTGGTAAATTTTGAGTCAGGGTCTTGCTAAATTGCCACTGTGCCCAGGCTGGGCTCAATCTTGCAACCATCCTGTCTCAGCTTCCCAGGATGCTGGGGTGGCACAATCCTCCTGCGTCCTGGACTGACTGTCCTTTTGTGGTGCTGAGGATTGAATCGAGGGCCTTCATACTGAGCCACACCCCCACATCCTTTAAAAAAAACTCTTTGAGACAGGTTCTCACTAAGTCACTGAGTTACCCAGGCTGGGCTCCAACCTAAGATGCTCCTGCCTCAGCCTCCCAGGGGACCAGGATGACAAGCACACACACCCGGCCTGGACTGTCTTCATTTGTGAGAGAAATAAACTTCTAGTTTAAAACCTTGGGCTTCTGTTACAACTGTACTCAACCCCAATAAACTGAGATGTTGTAGGTACTTGTGGAGTGAAGAAATATACCCATGCATATGCCTTCAACCACCACCCGTATTCACAAAACGCAAACTACTTTTAAACACATAACCTAGTTTTAATCCGAGTATCAAAACCTGCATATCTAAACCAGGCATGGTGGCACAGGGCTATAATCCTAGCATTTGGGAGGCTGAGACAGGAGGATCACTTCAAGTTTGAGGCCAGCCTGGACTACACAGTGAGAACAGCACATCCGCTAATGCCAAAGGAGAAGCTGAGAAGTAGTTTACTGATGGAGGTGGGAGACTGAGTGGTCAGGCAGGGGCTTTGGGGGGAACCTGAGAGACGTGGATGGTGTGGGGTGTGAAGAAAAGAGGAAGATGTCGTGCAGCTGGAGGCTGAGGTGCAGTGGGTGGGCTGGGGCTGGGGCTGGGGCTGGGCGGGCAGAGTGAGGGAGTGAACAGACTGCAGCTTAGGAATTCTAGAAACGTCTCCTGCCTGCCTGGAGCTATGGAACCAGCTCGTCGAGGGCCTTGAACGGTGAATGGTGAAATGAAGGCTAAAGAGGGGGCTGCTCAGCTTCTCAGCATTCAGGACGTGTTTCCACACCCTCGGTACAGACGGCTGCAGAGTCACAGCCTGCCAGGCTCGTGGTGTGTGTGGACAGGGCGGGGACAGTGGAGTGGGAGCAAGTGTCCGTGCGGGCGCAGAACCGTAGACCCCAGAGGACATGGCTAACCCAAGCTCTGCTGAACTCAGTTATTTATGTTTGACTTAGAAATTCATTAGCAAAGTTTGCAGCCCAGGTTGGTGCTAAGATGGGATTCTCTAGAATAGAAGGAAACTTACCTGACCACAGGGTGTCCTCTTCTGTTGACACTGTGTACGGTGATTGTCGTCCTGGATCGTAGCATCTGAGATGGTCGGCCCGGAGGGCTTCCTGGGGGCCGGGCTCTAGCCCTTCCGTGCACACAGAGCTGCACAGGGCGAGTGACCTGTCTGGGGGACGTGGGTCATGGGACAGCCCGGTCTGTGCCCCTCCTGCCCATTGCATTTTCACTGTCCCGTAATCCAGCACGGGCCGCTTCCCAGCTGACCGCAAGCGGAGACCAGAGTCAGGAAGCAAAGTAGGTCGTCTAGGGCGTGAGCATCGTCTAGGCAGCGCCCGTACATCAGATGGGTGGGTTTGGAAAGCAGGCACCACCGGCTTGGCCTGGGAGGTCCCTGCCTTCCTGACCCACGTGTCCCGGGGTGGGTAAGCCCCCACACCCTCCAGTTCGCCTATGGCTGCAAGCTGCAGGAAGACGGCCAGGCCGGGGGCACTGGCAGTATGGCTACGTCGGCAGCAACTACCTGAGCTTGGACTTGGATGCTCTGCAATACATAGCAGCCTCTTTCATTGCCCAACAAACCAAGTGGAAGTGGGAGAAGGATACGATCAAAATAGAAAAAGACAAGGAATACTTGGAGAAGGAATGCATCTTGTGGCTGCAGAGATACCAGGACCAAGGAAAAGAGGAGCTGGCCCGCACTGGTAAAGACCTCTCACCGCCTGCCTGCTCTGCTGCTCCCTCATCCCCAGCAGGGGCCAGTTCTCTCCCCAGAGTGGGGGCCCCCTCGGGGCTACGCAGCACAGGGGTGCAGGCTCTCTAGTGTGGGTCGTGGGTCATTGTGCTGGGCACAGCTTGCCCTCTGCAGGAGATTCAGATCTGGGGGTCTGCCGTGTTGAGTCTTGGGGCGCTGCCTTCTTTCTCCCTGCTTCAGTCCTCCCTGTGGCAGAGCTCTCAGGACAGCTCTGGTGTGCTCCTGGGCTGGGGGGCTGCACACACTTCTGCCCCTTTCGCACTAGAGACACAGCTGGGAGTGCGATCAGCATTTGTCTACAAACAGTGACCCCTGGCTTGAGGAGAGGGTGGGAGTCTCGAGGTGACTTTTGCTCTGCAGTGTTTGGGCCGAGCTCTCCTGAGATCCCTGCTTACCTTGATGCTGGGACCCCACTCCTGCCTAGAGGACACCCTGCCGGCCCAATGGGCTGCCAAATGTCAGCAGTCGGGGCTTCTTGATCACTGGAGTAGGAGCTTCTCAGCAAGTCTTCCATGGGTGCCTTCACTTTGTCTACCACAGACCAGCCCCATATTTACATGAGCTGCCACCCCTTCTCCAAGGAAGAGGTCACCCTGAGCTGCTGGGCCCTGGGCTTCTACCCTGCGGAGATTACTCTGACCTGGCAGCTGGGCAGGACCTGACCCAGGACATGGAGCTGGTGGAGACCAGGCCTGATGGGGATGGAACCTTCCAGAAGTGGGCAGCTGTGGTGGTGCCTTCTGGAGACGAGCAGAATTTCACATGCCGTGTGCAGCATGAGGGGCTGCCTGAGCCCCGCACCCTGAGATGGGGTAAGTGGGGGGCACAGGGCCCCTTGCCAGGGAGAGGAGGACACCCTCAGCAGGGTCAGAGCTCCGCGCTGGGGCTCAGGGCCTTTTGCCTTTTCTTCCCTTCTCAGAGCAGCCTCCTCAGCCCACTGTCTCAAGCAGACAAGCATCTGCCAACCTTGGCGTTCAGATTGCGGCTCTTGCCATCTGTGTGGTGTTAATTTCTGGAGCATTCATCACCCGGAGAAGAGCGCAGGTACTGCAGGGAGTCTGGGCTTCCTCGTTCTGACTGGAGGGTGTCTCCCCAAGCAGGGCAACATGCAACTTCTACCCTTCTAACTGCTGGGGCCAAGGTGGGACCCCGTGGTGTAGCGAAGTCTGGGGGGGCCTGGCCAGCAGGAGGGACCTGGCCAGCAGGAGGTGGGCTGAGATCTGCCGCTGAAGCAGTGCCAGGGACACTCGGGCACTGAGGCTCACAGAGGTGACCCAGGGCACAGGTGCTCAGTGCCCCGACTGCCTCTGAACTCCAGAGGCCACAGAACCTCTGCCATGTCTCCACTGAGCCACTGCGGCAGTGAATCTGTCCCTTCTGACCCAGAGGCCCAGAGCTCCTGAGGTCAGGTCTCCTGCTCCTCGGAGGGTCCTAGAGCGGGCCACGTGAGGCACCAAAGTCCCCGGTGCCTGGACAGTGGGATGCTTCTTAGCGGACAGGGTTCTCCGGGGCTTCTCCCTCAAGGCCTGAACTTCCTCTAAGATTTTAAGTGCAGGGCCGGTGAGATAGCTCAGTGGCATAAGCGTCTGCCTGGCAAGCGTGAGGTCCTGAGGTCGACTCCCGGTACCCACATAAAAAAAAAAAAAAAAAAAAAAAGATTTCAAGTGCAAATAAACCAGTCTCCAAATGGAACTGGCAAATCTGGAGGATGTGTGTATGTGTGCCTTTGTGTGAGTGTACATGTATGTGTGTTATTTTATATGTGTGTGTATGAACAACCGTATGTGGGTGGGTTTCTGTGTATAAGCATGTACGTGTTCTGTACGTACGAGTTTGTCCACATTTCTGCGTGTGCTTTGCTGCAGGACCTGCTCGTGATGGGCTGTCCTGCTTGCTGCACCCCACCCTCAGGGCTTAGGGAGTGAACTGCTCTCCATCTGCAGCCGGGGAGAGGGGTCAGGGTCAGTGCTGGGGAGACCGGTCCTCATCGACCTTCGGATAAGGAAAACAGCTAAGTGGATGAGTACCACTTTACAGGAGTCTGCATCCACAAAAATGTCATGAATTGCATAATTGAAACCTCATAAGATCCCTCAGAGACGGGCAGCTGTCAGTCCCATCTTACAGATGAGAAAACTGAGGCCACCGGAAGGTCAGGTGACTAGTGGGCAAGCTGGACGCTAAGCAAGCAGCTGACTGCCGAGCGGAGCGTGGCTATGTTGTGTTGGCTGCTACACCTGCCCGCGTGCCCAGCTGCACACTGCCTCCCCTTCCTCGTCCAGCTTCCGTCCTCACACCAGGCCAGGGCTGGCCAGGCAGCGCTGCGGGGCACTCCCTCCGCTCGAGTGGCAGTGACACAAGAGCGGCCAGCTGGGCGGCTGGAGGTGGGAGACGCCTCCATGTTCGCCTCGCGCCTGTGAGGCGGGCTGTCCCGCGCAGATTCCACAGCATAACAGAGCCCAGCTTCGCAGGGCCGTGAGAAGCTTCTGAGCTTCTATCTCCAATCCCTGGCCTTGAGTCTCTTCCCCAGCCGGGATCCTGGCGGTACCTGCACATCAGGTGGACCAGAAGGCGTGGTCCAGGGACGGCGACGCCCACTTTCTCTGCCTCTGCCCTGTCTGCCACTCGGCCGGCACCCCTGGGTCCCCTGCACTTGAAGAGTGTGAGAGGAAAGCAACTAAGAAGATAACGTGACTTTTAAACTAGGAAGGAAAAGGCAGGATGTGTCTCCAAGAATGGGAAGGGTACCAGGCATGGTGGTACACACCTATAATCCTAGTACTCTGGAGGCTGAGGCAGGAGGGTTATAGGGAGTTTAAGGCCGGGCTGGGCTACATAGTGAGACCCTATCTTAAAAAAAAAAATAACCAGAATGGGAGGGACAGCCATAGGAAGAGAAGCGACAGTAGTTTCAAACTGGCCCCAGCATCATTTCACTCAGTGTTACGGTTTGTGTCTAGATGTCCCCCCAAAGCCTCATGCAGTTTTAGATGGGCCTTTTTCGGAGGTGGCTGAATTTAGAGTGTGTGATTGATTGGTGGCAATGCTGGGATTAAGGGTGCTAGGATTAACAGTGGCTGACTGTTGGATCAGTCCACTGATTGGACTGACACTGTCCTAATCCCAGCAGCTTGGATAGAGTCTGAAAGGTGGTTGATTTTTGCTGTCTTCCACTGCTATGAACTGTGCCACCCTGCCTTGGAGCCAGCCAATTATGGACTGAAACCTCCACAAACTGTGAACTAAATAAAACTTTCCTCCTTTAACTTTGGGTGTTGGGTATTTTGTCCCAGCAAGGAGAGAAAAGTAACTAAGACACTGAGCCAGCCGTGTAGCAGATGCTTGTAACAAATTACCACGAATTTAGCAGCTTCAAATGATACACGTGCAGCGTCTCATATTCGCTGTGCGTCAGGAAGCCAGCTGCAGCTGTGCAGTCCTCGGCAGCAGAGGCGCCCACGGCTTACTCAGTGGCAGCCAGGCCTGCAGACGGAGGAAAGGTCCGCGTCCCAGCTCAGGTGAGTGTCAGACGGGCAGCCTCGCTTTCCTGCTGGCAGAAGCCCAACCTCAGTTCCTCGCCCCGGAAGCCCTTCTGCTTCTCTGAAGCATGCAGCAGACAGAAGGCAGAAGAGAAAGTCAGCTAGTGAGGCAGCAGCCACTCTCCTGTGATCTCATCAAGCAGGCGACATCGCCTTTGTCACATTCTACTGGTGAGAAGTCATCACGGGTCCTGCCCAGGTGAGGAAATTCCACGAGTGCAGGAAAACCGGAAGGAGGACCAGTGGCAGCACCTTGCCATCTGTCTGCACCCGAGGTTCCCGGTCAGAGACAGGAGTGGGAGGTCGGGAGGCCCTGCGCGGGCCGAGCCCGGGCACAGCTGGACCACGCGGAGCTCGGCCATCGTAACTGCGGGCCCGGCTCTGCACGAGGTCATCTGCAGAGCTGCCCTGATTCCACCAGAGCTCAGTCCTGGAGAGTTGCAGCTGTTGCTGGGAAAACTGCTCGTGGGTTCTGTGGAACCCAGCAGGGATTAGACCTGCGGATCACAGAGGGGGGTAAGGCGCATACTGACTTCCTTCTGTCCTCAGGCGGGAACACGGCACCTAGCGTTCCGTCTGTACTTGTAGGGCTGAGTAACTCAGTGGCGGAGCATTTGCCCAGCATGCACGAGGCGCTGGATCCCCAGCACCGCAAAACACAAAAGATGGGAGAAGAAAAGCTCCCTGATCACCCAACAACATATGAACCCCTACTCCTTAAACTGTGGGCCGATTTCCCTTCATTTTTCTCTACTGCATTAGCTTTTTTCCCCAACTGAATCTGCCACACGCTGCTGCTCCTTCACCAGACACCGGCTCTCAGTCACTCAGCTCTTCGTGTCCTTTCCGCCCTGTGCCTCCGTCCCACTGGTCTCACCGTTCTCCCTGCCACACTGGTCCCACTGCTTGCCCATCACACACGTGAGCAGGCTTTAGACCGTGTTCATCCATTTTTAGATGAAAATAAAGACCGTTAGCAACTGGACTAGTGTTTGTGTTAGATTTTGCAAAGAACTTGTCCACGTTTAGTCCATGTCCTAAGACTGTGTGAGGCTGAGTTTAAAGGTGGCAGACTCACGAAACTAGTGCAGGAAATACTGAGGAGCACAACGTGGAGGCCACAGCACGGGTACCGCTGGCAGATTTCAGCCACGTTTACAGTGAGAATTTTGAGCAAAAACAGAGCACAAATGTTTGAAAAACTTGCATTTTGGCCAGAAGTGCATGTAATGTTGGAGCCAAAGAAAGGATTGCTGAAGAAACGTGTGCCACTAAAGAGAAGCCGGGTACTTTGCACCAGAACAATAGGAAAGATGCTTTGAGGGCACCTCAGAAATTGGCCAGACTCTACTTATCACAGGTGCTCATGTGTAAAGGTATAAAGTTGTTTGAAAGACTTTGCTTTGGGAGGCTGAGGCAGGATTGCTGTCTGAGGCCAGCCTCAGCTACATAGTGAGTTCAAGGCCAGCCTGAACTGCATAGTGAGACCCCGTCTCAAACACAAGAAAAGCCACACGTGCGCACGCACACACACATGTATATCTAACTACTTTTGTGTATGAGGTGTGAGCAAAATATATGGTTAATGTTTAAAAAAAAATTACAGTAAAAGACACATTGCCACTAATCTCCCTCAAAATCCTCCACCTCCCCTGGAACGCACAGCCCACGTTCCTGTCACTCCCAGAAGCTGTCTGAAGTCCTTTCTGTATCTTTAGTTGTGCTATCACAGCTGCCTCAATGTCCTGAACTGATTAAAAACGTTTACCTCTGAGGGTCATTTTGACTTAGGGGGAAGAGCCAGGTCTGATGAACAAGGTAGGTGAGGATGCACTGTCATGTTTTTGGTATTGCCCTAAATGTAAACAAAACTGCTTCAGAAAGTAGACATGTTAAGCGAGGGGGACTATTTGAGGAAGACTAATGGCAATGTCTTTTACTGCAATAGTTTTAACATTGAATGCCCGTTGTATTTGATCACACTTCCTCTCTACCAGAATGCCTTACAAGGTGCCCAAGGCCCAACTGCCCCCAAAGCAAACTGGCGGCTTCCCCCCGTGACTGCTCAGCTTTGAAAACGCAACCGAATCCATGGCCCTCACCTGCCCGAAACCCACTCTCAAGACCCAAATCCTTCTGTTCTGCAAGGCCCTGAATATAAGCTGCTCTTCTCTCTGCCTCTTCTTTTCATCTACAGCCCCTTTAAAAAAAAATTATTTTGAGATAGGGTATTGGTAAGTCACTAAGCTGCTGTGGCCGTGCTAAAACTTGTGATCCTGTCTCAGCCTCCCAGGGTGCTGGGATTGAGGGACTGTGCCACAGTGCCTGATGCAACTCCCATTCTATCTTTGCCTTCCACTGTGCTTTCTCACAGCGCTTTTTGTTTTTTGAGACAGGGTCTTGCTATGTCTGGCTGGCCTTGAAATTCATGGCGACCCTCCTGCCTCAGTGTCCTGAGGGCTGGGGTCACAGTCTGCACCACCACACCCAGCTTCATGGCACTTCTGAAAGGTGTAGCTTTGCAGCTATTTGTCACTATTTGGGAAGCTGTCTTCCCTGGCAGATTTTAGCTGCTATCCTGAGTGCCTGCACGGCCTGGCCTGTTGGAAGTTTACATATTTTTGCTGACAAGCTGCTTCCTCAGAACAACACAGGTAAGATGCTTCAAATTACTGCACAGGCACCAGCACTCCCTCTTTTCTGCAACGCTTCGGCCCTGAACGCCACGGAGCCTAGGGCTGTGGCTGTGGGACTTGCTGGTTCGCAGACCGAGGAGACTCAGGTCCTGCCACTTCCCACGAACACCGTCCGAACTACAAACTACGCAAAGACGAGCCGAGTCCAGCAAGTGCAGCCTCACCTGGACCTCGAGAGATGACTGGAACATGGATTAAAGAAAACGCTGGTTTCCACTGTGTTTATTACTAATATAAAAAATGTTAGAAAGAAAAAAAAGTTCATCCTCAGTTCTCCAACGGCTCTCTTCTCCCCCTCTGGCCCACACAGCTCCTGACCCACTTCCTCAGGGCCAGCTCAGAACCGATCCCCTTCACTGCTGTTTTTACAGAAAACAACCAGTGTCAGGGGTGAGGAAAGAGGGTCCGAAGAGGGCGACGATACTGTCCAGTGTCCGCTGGGAGATAGGCCAGGTGCAGATTCACAGAATTCACATCAACAGCTGGTGGCCTCCTGATTATGGGCTAACTACAGCGCTCGGAGAGGCCCAGCTGGGGCCTCTAAGACATCACGGGCCCTTGCCAGGCCTGGGAAAAGTGACACGGGGGGGACAGGGAGACGGGAGGCGGCCAGTGAGCGGCACAGCCCTCCGGGGAATGCCGGGAGGTGCTCAGTCTGGAGGCACAGAGAGCCTCCCTCGTTTTGGCGGAAAAACTTACTCTAACGTTGGGAAATCATGAACACTGAGAGGGTACGAGGGGACACAGTTTCACAAAGCACAGTGATCACAGACCATAGCGGTGGAGATCATGCTACCGAGAGAAACTAGTCCAGAAGCGGGGGGGCGGCCCTGTCCCAGCCACCACGCGGACCCCAGGGCAGACCACCTGGGAGCTCCCCGGAACGGCTGGAAACCCTGGTGTCCCAGGAAGGGCACTCCGGACCAGCGGCTGCATGAAGAAACCGCTCCAGGCTCTCGGGAATGTAGGGCGACCCTGGACAGATGCGCAAGAAACAGCACCAGAGGCTTCCTGTCAGTGGTCATCTCGTGGAGGGGAGGATCTGGGAGGCAGGTGGACGGGACACGCGGGGGTCCCCAAGGCGAGTCCCCAGAGGCTGGGTCCGAAGACAGTGTGCACTGCGCACCAGCGATCAAACGCAGCTCTGGACCCCAATCGGTGGGGTGTGGGGTGGGGCGCAGGGAGGGCCCCGCCCAGCCTGGAAGGGAAGGCACAGTCTCACAGAGGAGGCCCATTGTCACCCGGGTGGTAGAAGGCACAGAGGTCCTCGTATCGACAGTGGCCCTTTTTGGAAAAGTGTCGACAGACAGGACGGTTGGATTTATCTGTGGATGAGTGAAAATGGGGCCGTTTAAAATCTGAGTAAGGTGACAACACCAATGAAAAGCAGAGATAAAGCAGATTTGCCACCCCCACCATTTCATTTCTTTTTTGGGGGGAGGAGGGGTGGCGCTAGGGATGGAACTCAGGGCCCTAAAAGCCAGTCAAGGTTTGTAGGGTGTAGCTTAAGCCTATGCCAAGGTCCAAGGTTCGGTTCCAAGCATGGGGTTGGGGAGGCAGGCCAGCCCAAAAGGCGAGGAGTCCTGGGTACCCTTGGAGTTAGGCCACCCAGGGAAGAACGAAGTGGACCTCACCTTCCATAACCTGGGGGCCGTCCTTAGGCGGGCAGGTGTTCTTGATAAGAGACCAGCTTTTGAGCCTTCTTGGGTTTCTCTGATCTTTGTGAAAGGTTTCCCTGGAGGGACCCCCGTGGCCTGGCCCTGGAAAGGGTGGTTCAGCATTGAACCCCCACCAACCACAACCATATGGACTAGTCCTGGGGCTGAGGCCTCCCCGAAATGGGCCTCTTCCCCTGGGAAGAGGGGGGAGGCTCAGCAGTGGTGGGATCATCGATGCCCTGGATCCTGGAAGACCTCTGTGAAGAGCTAGAGAGAAGAGAGAAAGGTGACGACAGACAGCTTCATCCTGACACACGAGCCTCGATCCCTGCCCCTTTTTATTTTTTGAGATAGGGTCTTGCTAAACTGCCCGGGCTGGGCTCAAATTTGGGATCCTCCTGTCTCAATCTCTTTTTTTTTTTTTGTGGGTACCGGGGGTCAAACTCAGGACCTCACGTGCCAGCAGGCGCCTGTGCCGCTGAGCGATATCACTGGCCCTTTTTTCGTATGTGGGTACTGGGAGTCGAACTCAGGACCTTGCGCTTGCCAGGCAGGCGCTTATGCCGCTGAGCCATCTCACCGGCCCTCGACCTCTTAAGACTGCTGGGATCACAGGTGTGGACCATATCTGGGTCCCCCTTTTTAATTACAGTACAGCACACAAAGATGCACAGTACCCATTTTAAGTGCACAGCTCAATTATTACAAAATAAACACCCCTATGTTTCCACCACCCAGGTGAAGAGACAGAGCCTTATTAATGCTTCAAGACTCTCTGCCCCAAAGGTAAACAACATCCTGACTTCTACTCCCACAGGTTAGTCTCTGCCTATTTTTGAACTTCGTATAAATAGAATCAGTCTGTTTCCTCGTGTCTGGGTCCTTTCGCTCGACGTCATGCATCCACTGCATGCAAACAACTGAGTCAGCAGCTGAGGACAAGTTAGCTACTGCTGACGGACACAAGGATGGCTTCCAGCTCGGGGCTGTAACGAGAAATGCTGCTATGAACGTTTTAGTTCACGTGTTTGTTATACATATTTCAGTATACATGTAGTAAAGAAATCACTGGGTCAAAGAGTGTATGTATATTCGTAATGCCAGACTTTGTTTCAAAGAGGTTGTCAAAATTGGGTGTGGGGCCAGGGGTATAGCTCAGTGGCATGGCGCCTGCCTGGTAAGCACGAGGTTCTGAGTTCAATTCCCGGTGCCAAAAAAGAAAAAGAAAAAAAACCCAAAAGCAAACAGAAAAGAAAAACCTGGGTGTGGTGGCACATGCCTGTAATCCCAGCACTTGGGAGGCTGATGCAGAAGGACTGCCACGAGTTGAAGGCCAGTCTGAACTACATAGTGAAAGAAACCCTGTCTCAAAAAACCAAAGTAGGGCCGGTGAGATGGCTCAGCGGCTTAAGCGCCTGCCCGGCAAGCGCGAGGGCCCAAGTTCGACTCCCGGAACCCACATACGAAAAAGGGGCCGGTGATATCGCTCAGCGGCACGGGCGCCTGCTGGCGCGCGAGGTCCTGAGGTCGACCCCCCGGTACCCACAAAAAAAAAACAAAAAACAAAAAAACCAAAACCAAAGTAGTTGTCAGTCCTTTGTCATTTTGTCATTCTGTTGAGTGAAAAGAAAAGTTTTTATTGTAAAAAACAAAACACACAGAACATAAAGATTTACCATCTTGACTGCTTTTGGGGACAGGTTTTGAAAAACTGAAACTCTATCCTCTGAACAACTCCCTTCTTCCTACCCTCTACGGACCATGATTCTGTTGTTCCTGAGTTTCAGTCTAGACCTATTCTATAAACAGACTCTTACAGCACTGGTCTTTTACCGACCGGCTCGTCCCACTTAGCACGAGGCCCTCGAGGTCCATCCACGTCTGAGTACAAGACAGCATTTTCTCCCTTCGTTAGGCTGAACATTACTTCACTGACGTGTACACATTTCTTTTATTTGTTCTGTCAATGGATATTTGGGCTGCTCCCACTTTTTGGGTATTGAGGACAATGCTGCTTTGAACATGAGCATACAAATCTCTCTTCAAGGTGGGCACGGTGGCTGATGCACACCTGTAATCCCAACATTCTGGAAGGTTGAAGCAGGAGGACTGCAAGTTTGAGCCCCGCCTGGGCAACTTAGTAATAAATTCCACATAAAAAAAAAAAAAAAAAAAAAAAAAAAAAAAAATGCCTGGGGATGTAGCTCAGTGTGAAGGCCTGGGTTCTATCCCCAGTACCTCACCAAAACATCTCTTCAAGATCATGCTTTCAATTCTTTTGAATATATACCCGGAAGCCAGACGGCTGGATCAAACAGTAGTCTAGTTTTAATTTTAATTTTTGTTTTTTTGAGACAGGTATTGCTTTGTAGTGCAGGCTGGCCTCGAACTCAAGACAGTCCTCCTGCTTCAGCCTCCCAAGTGCGGGGATTACAGGGGTGTGCCAAAACGCCTGGCTCTTTTTAATTTTTGAGGAAACTGGCCTGTTTATCATAGTGGCTATGCCATGTAATAATCCCATCAACAGGACACAGGAATTCCAACTTTAAAGTAGTATGTGGTTTTTTAAGTAGTGTGTTTTTATTTTGCATTAATTGATGATTAATGTTGACTGCATTTCACATGTTTTCACTCCACTGAAATACTTCTTTAATAAGGTCTTTTGCCAATTTTTTTGTTTTTGTTTTTTTGACAGTGTCTTGCAATGCAGTTCAGACTGGCCTTGAACTATGTAGCCCAGGCTGGCCTCAAACTCACAGTGATCCTCCTGCCTCAGCCTCTTGAGTGCTGGGATTACAGGGGCATACTACCACGCCCAGCTCTGTTAATTTCTTGATGGTGTCATCTGATTGACAGAAATCAGTATCATCTGATACAGTACGTTAATCTTTTCTTTATAGCATATGTATATTTCTTCTAGAACCTTCAGAGTACTAAGACCATGAAAGTGCATTTACTTTCTAAAAAGATAATTCTTTCACACTTAGATCTGTAGTCCAGTTAAACTGACGTTTGTATCTGGTGTTAGGAGGTCAAACTTCATTTTCACATGAATGTCCAATTAATCCAGCAACATTTAATGGAAAGACCACTTCTTCAGTTCTATTTTCACATAAATGAAATGTCAATACATCTATGGGCTTCTTACTGGACTCTTGCACTGACTTATGTACAAGCTTATTACTGTGTGAAAATCCAGACTGTCATAATCAGTGTAGCTTTACTGCAAGTCTTGATATTCACAGTAAACCCTCCTACTTTAAGATAGTCTTGGCAGTCTCTCAGCCACATCCTCTTCATACAAAATTACAGAATGTTTATTTCCACAAAAAGGGATTCTGACTGGGAATGTACTAGATCTACAGATCGGTTTGGGAAGAAGCAACATTTCTACACTGAGTTTTCAAACCCATGAATCTACAACACCTCTCCATCCATTTAGGTAGAGAATCCCCAATCTCATAAATCTCTGATGGGTTTTACTTGCTCCCTGGCTTCCTTCCAGGACCTAAGACGAGGATCTCAGCCCCTCTCCTTCTCACCTGACTGGGCGTCACCAGGCTTTCCATTGGCCATGGGGGGAGGGCCCAGAGGGCTGGGTGGCCCTAAGAACAGACGCGAAAACAAGGTGTAAAGAATGGATTAAAGTACTGATAACCCCGCTCTTAGTCGTCCTTATTCTGCTACTTCTACACAGCTCAACCAGCAAAGAAAGCCAGTTGTAGCGCCAGCAGTATTACACGTTCTCACCCCATCTACCTGCCCTTTCCTCCGCAAAGCTGTTCGAGGCTTGGCGAAAAGCAGAGACCTGGTAATGCAGGAAAGGTACCGACAGCAGGAAGGCTACCGACAACTCTCCCGTACAGTGCCGCTACCCATAACACCCCGGGCGATGCCAGAAACAATCCAATCTCTCACCTTAACTGCTGGCCAATCAGACAGTTCTTTCCTCCTCTCCTTTCCTTGGGGGAGTAGTTTAGAGAAGTCTGCACTTCCACCTTCCCAGTGACAGAGCAGTCACAAATTGTCATCTCGACCATTGCAATCTGTAACAGCTCTACTGCCCCCTCCCCTGCCATTTTGCGGCTGCGCATACGAGCACTTTAGCCTCTCCTCCTCTAGGAAGGTTTGAGGCCGGACAAAGGTTGAGGATCCAAATAAGAGAACTCACTCAAGCTTCCCTCCCGAGCAGGCGGCCCCGCGCCCCCGCCCCGGCCCCTTCCTCCTTCCGCGGGCCCCTCCCCCGCACCTCAGCCCCCAGCCCCGGGCCTGGGCCGGCTGTGAGACACGTGCACACCCTTCCCGGCCCCTCACCGCTGGGACTCTCCTCTTCCTCATCTCCAGTCTCTTCCCGATAAGGCCGTGGGGGCTGCTGTGGTGGCGGCTGCTGCTGACTCTGCTGCTTTCGTTTCGGCATCGTGGCTGCTGCAACGGCGGCAGCGGGATTTGGAAGGCAGGGAGGAACGGGCCCGCGGGGATGGTTTCCGCTTCCGGGGCGCTGGGCCGTGAGGCCGAGGCTCCCGCCGCACTTCCGGGAGGCTGCGGGGAGTCGCGGCGGCCGTGTGCGGTGCAAACGGCCTCCCTCCGTCTCTGGCCCGCATGGCGGCGACCTTGCCCTCCCCTTGGCTGCGTTTCTATAAGTCGTTAAAAAAGGCTCCCCACGCGGGAAGCACCACAACGCGCTCCTCGCAGTGTGGCATAGAGGCGACAGGCTTTCCGGCCGGCCGGCCTGTGACGAGAGCGCCGTCGCGTTCTAAGATCGCCACATCCGGTCCCCGGTTACTCTGGTAACAACTGCAGGCACAACTTCGTGCCCTTTGACCTCCCTCCAGAGGTCCTTGTCCCAGGCGCGCTTCTCTTCTCGCGGCGATCGCACTGCGCGCTGTCCGCCCGCTCCTCGTCATCGTCCCTGCCGGGAATCTGGGTCCCGGCGGGTCGGCGCCCCGGACTCTCCGACCTGCCGGCCCCGCGAGGCCTCCGGCCGCGCCCGGGCTCGGGCTCCAGAGGTCGAGCCGGGGCTGGGAGCGAGGCTCCCGCGAGTCCACGGCCCTGGCCGGGGTGGACGGGTCCGCCCCGCGCCGCCCCTCAGCTGCGCGGTGGCCTCTCCCTGCGCGCATTGCGGTGAGGCCGCGCGTCCCCCGCCGGCGGGCGCCACTTGGTCGCGCCCGTGACGGAGCGAGCCCGAGCCGCCCACGCGCGCCTCCCTCGCCGCCGCGGCGCCCCCGCGGTGCCCCGGCTCTGCGCGCCCGCAGCCGCCCGCTCCGCCGCTGGCCGCGCGCCCGGGGGCGGCGACTGCGCGCCCCGTGACGTCACGCGGCCCCACCTCCCGAGGGCCCCGGCCGCGGCGGGGTGCCGCCCGCGGGAGTCAGTTAGGCGGCGGGAGCTCGGCGCAGGGCGGCCCCGGCCACTGGTCCGGGCCATGCCGAGGAAGAAGCCCTTCAGCGTGAAGCAGAAGAAGAAGCAGTTGCAGGACAAGCGGGAGCGGAAGCGGGGTCGGTGCGGAGCGCCGCGGAGCGGGAGCGGGGAGGGGGCGGGGCGCCTCGGAGGAGGGGTGTGCCGGCCGCGCTCGGGGGCGCGGGGCGGGGGCGCGTGCGGCCGCGCGTGGGCGGCCGCGGAGGGGGTTCCCAGTCCCTGCCCCGCCGCGGTGCGTGGGGTGGAGGAGGATGGAGAGTGGGGGATGGGAACCCTCCAGCTCCCGTGGGGCGTCATCCCGGGCACCCCGAGCAGTCGCTGCTCCCCACGCACATCCGGGAGGGCCCGGGGGGCCGGTTGGAGGCGGAGTCTCGCAAGAACTTGGGTGGGCCCGAGGAGCGCCAGGCCCACCCGGGAGGTGGTCGGCTGGCCGGGAGAGCCGCCCGCACTGGCGTCACCGGCCCCTCCCCGCAGGGCTTCAAGATGGGCTGCGCTCCAGTTCCAACAGCCGCAGCGGGAGCCGGGAGCGGCGGGAGGAGCAGACCGACACCTCGGACGGGGAGTCTGTGACCCACCATATCCGCAGGCTCAACCAGCAGCCTTCTCAGGGGCTGGGGCCGCGAGGCTACGACCCAAATCGGTGAGGGAAGGAGAGGACCGGGCCAGCGTTTTCTCGCCTACCTGAGCGGTGGGGAAAGCTGGCTGCCCCGGTGGAGGCTTCAAAGCGGAGGCGGCCCCGAGGCCATCCGCCTTCCTTCTAAAGGGTTGCAGGAAGTTTGGCTTTTGGAAGGTCTTTTAAGGCCGACGAGAGCAGGCTAGAAGGAATCGGGAGAGAAAGGTTTGGGAAGTTGTCTACCCCAGAGATGAGAAGACGGGAGTTTATGGTACGGGCTTCTGCTGGATGCACGGTTCCTGCTTCCTTAGGTACCGGCTGCATTTTGAGCGGGACAGTCGAGAGGAGGTGGAGAGGAGGAGGAAGGCAGCCCGGGAGCAAGTGTTGCAGCCAGTCAGCGCGGAGGTGCTGGAGCTGGACATCCGGGAGGTGTATCAGCCTGGCTCAGGTGTGCTTGGGAGCAGCGTCTGAGGGTGAGAACCGACCCAGGAGGAGGGCTGTGGGATGCACACTTGCGCCCTAAAACTGTCATCTTTTCTGGCTTCTCAGTGCTGGACTTTCCTCGACGTCCGCCTTGGAACTATGAGATGTCCAAAGAGCAGCTGATGAGCCAGGAGGAGCGGAGCTTCCAGGAGTATCTTGGGAAGATACACGGGGCTTACACTTCGGAAAAGCTCAGCCACTTTGAGCACAATCTAGAGGTGACAGCGGAACAGGGGTGGGCTTTTGTGATCCATGGGGAGATGGGCCTGACTGAGTCAGGCTGAAGCGTGGCTCCGGGCTCCGGGTCTCTTTCACCCGTCTTATCTTCTCAGACGTGGAGGCAGCTGTGGCGCGTGTTAGAAATGTCTGACATCGTTCTGCTGGTCACTGACATCCGACATCCAGTGAGTACTTGGGAGGAGTGGGGAGGGGAGGGGGCAGGAAGGTTCTCAGGGGTCAGGGTCAGAGGCAGGAGTTGGCAGAGAGGTACCTTTCTTCTTTGTGTCTAGCTTGCTTTATCCTGTGTTGCAATCAGGAATTGCTTTTTATTCACCTCTCATCACTGCCTGTGACCTCTTTTCTGGCCAGCTGACTCTCCTCATCACTGTCCTTGATGAAAAACTGCAAGTCCTGTTTTCGTCTCCCAGAACTGGGCTCGCAGACAGACCGTCCCAGCCCGTAGTGTTCCCTGGTTCCTGTGAAGGCAGCTGGGGGCTTGGCCCTGCTCAGCTCAGAGATGCCCTGTCTTGCTCGCTTGGTTTCTCTAGTGTGGCCCCGTGCCACTGCAGACCCCCAGCATGCTGGGGTAGGCGACGACCAGGCTGCTGCTGCACTGGCTTGCGAGCCCCGGATCTGCCGCTGGCTGTCGTTCTGTAGTGGAGAAAGGGGAGTCTGTGAGGACATCAGCAGTCCCTAACGAGTGTACGTGGATGTACCCACAAACACACGTGTGCAGACGGACACCCATACACGGGATGCTCATGCACACTCGTGTCAGTCATACAGGCACATATTTGTATTCGAGCTTATGTGAAAATGGATAGTGATTTCTTTTCCGATTCTCACTGAATCCAGTTACTATTTGTACGTACTAGGGTCATTGTTTCCTTATTTCTGGCTCGTTCTGTTTCTAGTCCTGACCTATGGGAAGCCCTCTGGGACTCGCAGCGGTCCTGCTCACCCTCACTTTGGCATCTGTATTCAGTCAGGCTGGTCTCCTGTGTGCAGCCCAGGACCTGGTGCTGTCTTTGAGGGGCTGCAGGCAGAGCACTTGGGGCTGAGCTCTCCTTGCTCTGCGTCCTCCCAACCCTGTGCCAGGTCGTGAATTTCCCACCAGCGCTTTACGAGTACGTGACCGGGGAGCTGGGGCTGGCCCTGGTC
Source organism: Erethizon dorsatum (assembly GCA_028451465.1). Taxonomy (NCBI): domain Eukaryota; kingdom Metazoa; phylum Chordata; class Mammalia; order Rodentia; family Erethizontidae; genus Erethizon; species Erethizon dorsatum. Next base: position 167,804,320 of record CM051822.1, read on the forward strand.
GTGGTTCTCAACAAGGTGGACCTGGCCCCACCGGCGCTCGTCGTCGCTTGGAAGCACTATTTCCACCAACATTTTCCCCAGCTCCACATTGTCCTGTTCACCTCTTTTCCTCGGGACCCCTGTGCCTCACACGACCCCAGTAGTGGTGAGTGGGCGATGAGGAGGGTCCGGTGGGCGAGGGGGTGGCAGGGGACGGAGCGGGGTCCTTGCATGGGCTCTGGTGGTGGGTGAGGCAGACAGCTGCGCTGGGTGCTAAGTCTCTGCGCCCTCTTGTCCCAGTCTTGAAGAGGAGTCGCAGGCGGGGCAGAGGATGGACTCGAGCCCTGGGGCCGGAGCAGCTGCTGAGAGCCTGCGAGGCCATCACTGCGGGGAAAGGTGTGTGACCCTTGGGGGGCTACGGGAGGCCATGGGGGAGCGATTATGTCTGGAGTCATCTGGCCTAGTCTTCCTGAAGTCGGTTCCAGCGCTGCAGGTGTGTGCAAGGGGCAGCATCAGGTGCAGACAGACCCGGGGGGATGGAGCGACCGCGCCACAGTGGCTTCCTGCCATCTGTCTTCCTGGCACTTGGCAGAGACTCAGCGAGACGGCCTGGTTCAGGGCTGGCGGGCTGCGGCGGGGACAGTCTCGGGCCCTGGCTGTGTGCTGTGGTGGGGGAACCTCCTTCCTGTTCTTTCTGAGCAGTGGATCTGAGCAGCTGGCGAGAGAAGATCGCCCGGGACGTGGCCGGGGCCACCTGGGGCAGTGGCTCTGGGGAGGAGGAGGAGGAAGAGGACGGGCCGGCCGTCCTGGTGGAGCAGCAGACGGACGCAGCCATGGAGCCAGCTGGCCCGACCCGGGAGCGCTACAAGGACGGGGTGGTGACCATCGGCTGCGTGGGTGAGGGTTTGGGGCATGGGGGGTGGAAGCGTGTGCGGGAGGAGTTCCGGTCCCTCTTCCGCGTGTGTGACCTTGAGCAAGCCCTGGCCACTGAGCCTGTGCTGTTCTGATTCTAAAGTGTGGACGTCGTGCCGGCTCAGAGAGCGCATGTGAGTGGTGAGGGAGTGGTGTCGAGGGAGCCTGGTGTACCTGGCAGATGTGACAGCAGTGACGACGACGGGTAAACTTCAGCACCCGTGGTCCTTCCTGAGAGCCGGTGCTGTTCTAAGGGCTGGGTGACTTTCAGCGTTTCGGTTGTGGTAATCTGTCCCGGGAACAAGGAATATTAAGCTATAGCAGGGTTGCAGCAAGCATTAATTTTTTCTGAGTTCTGTTTTGTTTTGAGACAGGTTTTCATTTTGTAATTCAGGCTATCCTTGAATTTGCTATGTAGTCCAGGCTGGCCTTGAAGTCCTGGCGATCTTCTTGCCTCGGCCTCCTGAGTGCTGGGATGACAGGCCTGTGCCATCACGCTTGGCTGGTTTTGAATTAATTACGTGGCCCAGATTGGGTTCATACTTGGAGTAATTCTCTTGCCTCAGCCTCCTGAGTGTTGGGCGCAGACTTGCAGTAATCCTGTTTCCTCCCAGGTGCTGGGATTACAGATGTGCACCACTGTGCCAGACTGCGTCTGAACTGCGGCTTCCCACAGGGGAAAGCAGGGTGCACGATTGGGTTCTGGCGCCCGTTTTCATTTTGATGTGCGTGGTGGGACGTGTTTTCTGCAGCGATGGTACCTGAGATGCTATTGGAACTAAAAAGGGCCATGATCTGAGGACTCCTGGGCGAGTGCAGTGGGCAGCTGGGCTCCGTGGAGTGGCCCTGAGGGTTCTCCCGGTGCCTCTGGTGTTTTGTGACACCTGCCTGGCTGGTGAGGGCTTGCGCCTCTTTCCCACCGTCTCACCTTGGGTTTTCCCCAGCTGGCGGCCGCCCGGCTCTCCCTCAGAGGCCTCTGCCCTGATCTCTCTGCGCGGCCTGGGCAGCCCTGAGTTGGGATTTTCCTCCGCTCAGGGAGTTTATGCAGTTGGCGGCCGCCAGGTGCCGGCCTCTTCCAGGGTGGGAGGTGCCGCTGGGAAGCCAGCAGAAGGTCCCTGTCCGCGAGGAGTGAGGAGACCTCGTTTCCTTGTGAGGAAGTGGATCTGTGCTGTGAAATCGGGTTATGCAGGGGCAGGAGAGGAAAGGAAGACATGGAGGGAGTGGGAGTGGTATGCGACAACAGAGCTCAGGGAGAGACGCGGCGAGGAGACAGAGCCCATGGCCGGAGCGGCAGCTGCAGCAGCTTGGGGCTGTGGGCCTGGCCGTTCTGGGTCAGCAAGACTGCCGGGGGCTTCGAGTGCAGAGCCAAGGAGATGCAGGGCGGCCCGGGCCATAGCACGTGGTTCCCGTGGCTATGACAGTCACCTTGGGTTTTGCTCTTAGTCTCACGGAAACCCGTGGTGAATTTTGAGTTCCGGTTTCCCTTTTTAGAAGTGTGTTCTGCATCCTAGGTGGAGGGCAGGAGGTGGGAGGGGGATGAGAAAGGAAGCTGTTGGGCTACTGCGGGGGGTGGGGGACAGGTCAGTATCAGGATGTGTTTCTTAGGTGGAGAAGGCGAGATTGCTGGCAGCTTGCATCTGGCGGGAGAGCGAGGTGAGGGCTGTGAGGTGAGGGCTGAGAGAAGGCGTCCGGCTTTTGTCCTGAGCAGCTGGGAATGTTGAGCTTGATGGACTGGAGAGGAGCAGGCCTGAGGGGAAGGAGAGCAGCGAGGAATTAGAGGTTCCTTTTTAGCATCACAAGTGGAGATGGTGAGTAGGCCTGGACGTGGGAATCTGAGCTTCCGCAAGAGCAGAGGACCTGAAGGTTGCGTTAGGGAGGGACGTCAGTACGGGGAGCCCTGGATGGACAGAGACCACCGTTGTTTAAAGCCAGGGCTCTGGGAAGATACGGGTGGAGATGAGGCCAGCAGCTACGCTAAGAATATAGCGTTTGGGCAGAGGAGAGAGAGGCAGGAGAGCCAAGCAAGTGTGTGGAAATGAAGTGAAAAAAGTGTTTTCAGAGGAGAGGTGCGGTCCGGGTGTCACACGTGGCTGACAGGTGGAGCAAGAGAACACGCTCGCTCAGCAGGCGTGGCGATGGGAGACAGCGCCAGCGGGGGAGACCCTCAAGCTGCAGTGTGGGGAACCTCCCCCCCGCCGGGAAGGGCCAGGCACCCCTGCTGCACGCTTCCATTTGCGTAAAGTTCAGAGGCTGCAAAATTAAGTTACACTGTGGACGCCTACATCACAAACTAACAAGGAAGGCAAGGAGTGGGACACCGGTCACGATGCGGCTCCCGCATGTGGAGGCAGACGGGGCTCTTGGGAAGCGCGTCCTGCTCTGGGCGTGTGGGGATTCCTTGGATTATGCCTTTGTGTCTGTGCGTTTTTGTGTGTGTGACAGTCATGACGAGGAGGTAGTGGCAGAAATAGTTAAGTCCTTTCGTGTGTTTGTGTGCGTGGGGTTAAACCAGGGCCTAGGGCACGAGTGCTAGGCTAGGTAAGTGCTGAGCTACACTCAAGCCCTGGTCTTTTAAGGAATTTTGCTGTAAATGAGACAGAGAAAGGGGCTGACGGGCTTGCCAAAGGAGAACTTTTTCTCTCCTCCTCTTGCCCTCCTATTGGAAGCAGGTGCTTTCGAGTGCTGCGAAGGGGCACAGTCAGCCCAGCGAGCTGAGTTGCGTTTTACAGGGTTGGAGTTTTGCCAGGGATCTCTAGATCCGAGGCTGGGACTGGCCATGGAGGAGCGTCGCGGCTGCCGAGGTGGATACGGAGGGAAGTGGCAGCTGGGTACGGGTGCGTGCCTGTAATCCCAATACCCAGAGGCTGAGCCAGGAGGCTTGAGGCCATCCTGGGCTGCACAGAGAGATCCCCTCTCAGAAAACGAAAGCGGGGAGTGGGGTCCTGAGTCTCGAATGGCACAGGGTGCTGGGGTCAGCATGGTGGGCACGAGGATGGAGGAGCCAGGATGAGCCCCAGAGATGGGCTCTGTGGGGACAGGGTGGGGCTTGCCATCTAGAGATTTCAGGCGCAGGGTGTGACCCCGGGCATGGGTAGCTGATGTGGAGTGAAGAGAAGGACTTTTAGGGGTGAGCTGCAGGCCCTGAGGCATCAGCACGTGGATGGTGAGGCGCCCTGGTCCTGGGCTTGGCTGGGAAGATGGTGGCCATGGCCCTGCAGGGGTCCGACAGTTGGTGGGAGATGCGCGTCCCCCTGCCGGGCCCTGCTGTGCTGCTGGAAGCCTTGCCATGATCTGGTCCTGAGGTGGGTGTGCCCATCTCTCCTGTGGGGTGTGGAACAGGCTCGGAAGTTCGGTAAAACATGTCGAGGGCCAGGTTGCAGAGCCTGGGCGTGGCCCAGACTCACCTGCAGTTCGCAGTGTTAAACCGCTTCCCCCGTTTCTGAGCTTCAGTTCCCCACTCGTCCTGCCCATGGGGAGCTGGGCCTGGTGCTCACACCTTGCTTCCCCCAGGTTTTCCCAACGTGGGCAAGTCCTCACTCATCAATGGGCTGGTGGGCCGGAAGGTCGTGAGCGTTTCCAGGACACCAGGGCACACCCGCTACTTTCAGACCTACTTCCTCACCCCAACGGTGAAGCTCTGTGACTGCCCGGGCCTCACCTTCCCCTCGCTGCTGCCCAGACAACTGCAGGTGCAAGGCTGTGGGGGCGGGGATGGGCTGTGGGGGCAGGGGGGCGGGGAGGTTCTGAGCGCTGTCCCCGCAGGTCCTGGCCGGGATCTACCCCATCTCGCAGATGCAGGAGCCCTACACCTCCGTGGGCTACCTGGCTTCCCGCATCCCTGTGCAGACCCTGCTGCACCTGCGCCACCCGGAGGCTGAGGACCCGTCCTCCGAGCACCCCTGGTGTGCCTGGGATGTCTGCGAAGGTGCGCCCCGTGCACTGGCCCAGCCACAGCGCCCTCGGCCTCCCTTACTCTGTGCTCCTCTTTTCAGTGGGCAGAGCAGCTGGCTACAGCCCTCAAGGTTGCCGCCGCTGGGGGCCTGGCACGTTTTGGGGGAGACTGGGAGGACCGGGACAGGAGTTGGGCAGGGTGGTCGGGATCCAGGCGTGCCCTCTTGACTCCTTTCTTTCTCCAGCCTGGGCTGAGAAACGCGGCTACAAGACCGCCAGGACGGCCCGCAATGACGTGTACAGAGCGGCCAACAGCCTGCTGTGGCTGGCGGTGGACGGCCGCCTCAGCCTGTGTTTCCACCCCCCGGGCTACAGCGAGCAGAGAGGTCAGCACCCGGGGCGGCCGGGAGGGTGCGGCCGGACCGCGTGTGGGGCACTTGGGCTGGGCTCCGCAGCTGCTCCCGCGCCTCTCAGGCGGTTTCTGACCGGCAGATGCGGCGACTGCCCGCACACGCGGACTGTGAGGGCTGAGATGGGTGCGGCTGCGCCCGAGGAGGCTGAGTGAGTGAGCGAACGAGCAGTGCAGCCGTGGTGGAAACTGCTGTTGCCCGGTCTTGCCCCTCGCTCTCTTCCTCCAGCGTCAGCCCCTTGCTCAAAGCCCCTCCACTCTCTCCTCTCGGTCCTCAGGCACCTGGGAGTCTCATCCAGAGACCGCGGAGCTGGTGGTGTTGCAGGGCAGGGTGGGGCCGGCAGGTGACGAGGAGGAGGAAGAAGAGGAAGAGCTGAGCAGCTCCTGTGAGGAGGAGGGCGAGGAGGACCGGGATGCGGACGAGGAGGGAGAAGGGGACGAGGACACCCCGACCTCGGCGCAGGGGCCTGGCCTGGCTTCCCGCAACCCGTACGCCCTGCTGGGCGAGGACGAGTGCTGAGCGAGCCCCCGCGCCCTTCCCTCCGACCCGCCTTCGGGTTGAGTGGGTTGAGCGAGCTGGTCCCCTGCACCCCACTTTGAATAAAGGTGGTCTGCTGTAGCCCCTTCCCCAGTGGCCTGAGGCGAGCGCGGCCCTGTAGGGCCGGCCACAGTGGGAGGCTTCTCTCTTCGCCCTTCTGTCTTGTCCACGCTCTCTGAAGGGATGTTTTCTCTGGGTTAACTTGGTGGGTGCCCAGCCCTCTGCCTGCCTGCCCACCTTAGGATGCCAGGGCCGGCCAGGTGGTGCCATGCATGCCCAGTACGAGCAGCAGCCGCGTGCCCTGCGGCCAGACCCAGCTATGCCAGGAGGGAGCGGTGCGCTGTCACGAGCTGGTGTCTCCAAGCACACTTCAAATTCAGCAGATACTCGGGGTCTGCCGTGCATCTGGACCTGTGCTGAATGTGAGCGTATAAAATGTGGCCTGGCCTCCTCAGGACGCCATCAGGCACCCAGGGTTTTGGATTAAGAAAGCTGTGTAATGCTCTCCACATCCTAGGAGCTCGTGAAATACAATTCTAGGACTTCCTGTTGATATAAATTTTTAGTTACAGAAGGCTCGTGAAAACGTTGATTAAATGTGTACGAGTAGAGTCAGTGACGGGCAAACAGCTCGAGTGCTCGTCGGTGATGAGCAGAGCCGCCCACCCGTGCAGGTGGAAGACGGGAGCTGGGTGTGTGCTGCCCCCCGTGGGCTAGGGATGTCCTGGCTGTGCAGCGTCTGGGCTGGAAGTGGGTGCCGACCTGAGCACCGCAGGGGTCCCCTCTGTTTCTGCAGCGCCTCCTCGGGAGTCAGGGCTCCCTGGGCTCTGTGGCTGGACTTCTCACTGAGCAGGTGGCTGCGCGCAGGTGGCTGCGCGCAGGTGGGGGTCAGGCGGCAACAGAGTGCGCCTGCTTTATCGACAGCCCACGACACGATGCGACACACGGGTCAGCGCACGGTGAGGTTGGACAGGATGACCTCGAGGCGGAGGGCTGAGGAGAATGAGGCAGACTGCTCTTCCCTGGAAGCAGCCCTTCAGGTCTGGGTGACCGGGCAGAGCCCTCAGCCAGGGGCCAAGGAAACCATAGGCGGCTGTGGCGTTTGGGCCACTCGTTCCTTCTGGCCGTCACCTCTCAGTCCCAGCAGGGACAGGGGTTCCAGGGTTGGCTGGCGTGAGGATGTCTTGGGAGCCTCCGGCCTGTGTCGGAGGGGAGGGAAAGCGCCTGCCTCCCGTCGGGCTGGCGAGGCTCAGGCTGGCCCGGTGGAGGAGAGGGCCCAGCGTGGCTTTCCTCTCACTGTCTGCTGGCGAGGTCAGCACGGGAGCTGTCTCTGCTGCGGGTCCCTGTCTTCTGCGAGCGCGAGTTTCACCGGTGGCGTCTGGGAGATGCCAGGGCAGGAGGTGGGGTTGGGGTTTTAAGCTGAAGTCGGCAGGGCCCCGACTTCCCGTGACTCCGTGGGAAAGTGGCCCAGGAAAGACCTGGCTCGGACAGGGAGGGGACGGAGGCAGCTGGCCCAGCACCTCCACATGGAAGCACCCGGTCCTGGCCCGTGCAGCCGCTCCGCTGAGCGTTGCTCGGCGTGGAGGTCGGGGCAGCCTTGCTGGAGGGGAGCCAGGGCTCCTCTGCCCCACGTGACACTCCGTTTAGACCTGAGCTTCCTCCCGAGCTCGGCGCTCCGGGTTGGCGTCTAGTCTGGGTTCTAGAGCAGGGAGCCGTGTGGTCCAGGACAGTTCTGTTTGGGGTTGTTGCTTCCTAATTTCCCCCCAGCACTGGGCATTAAACATGGTCTTTGCACTGAGCTACATCTCCGGGGCCGCCTTTTTTCAGACAGGGTCTCAAAAGTTGCTGATCCTCCTGCTTCAGCTTCCCGGAGCACTGGGATGATGTGTGCGCCACCATGCGAGGTCCGTCCTTCTTACAGTCTTTGATACAGTCAACAAGTTGATTGAAAACAGTACGTGCCAGGTTCTGTGCGCTAGGGAAGTGGGAATGACCCCGTCTGCCCACCGCTCCACGTAGCCATGGGCGGCACCAGGCCGCGCGGCGTCTGTGGGTCTCCACTGAGTGCTATGCGGCTGGACCTCGCAATTCATGAGAAAATTAAAACAAGTAGTTTAAAAAGTGCGCTCCGTGCTGGGAGACAGACCGGACCAGACCGGGGGCGGCTGCCGGGGCTGCCCCTCGGGGGTCGCGGCCCAGCCTGGGGCCAGGCCTGGAGGCCCAGGCAGCGTAGCGGTCGGGGGAGACAGGAAACGAGCGTGGCAGCTGGGAACGCGGACGCACCCAGGGGGCCTCGAGGGCGGGGCAGCGGGGACCTCGCGTGGGGAAGACTCGGCTCCGTCGAGCCTTTACCCCCGAGACTTAAGAGTACCGGTGCCTGAGCTCGCTGTGGATGGCGTGTGGAGAGGCGGAGAGAGGCGTTTCAGCCACTCCGAGAGAAGGAAAGCTAGGGTCAAGGAAGGGGCAGGGGGAAAAAAGTTTTTTTTGTTTTGTTTTGTGCTGGTGACTGAAGCCAGGACTTGCACACTGGGGTCTCACTAAGTTGCCAAGTTGCCCAGGTTGGGCTGGAACTTGCGATCCTCCTGCCTCAGCGTCCCAGAGCGCTAAGCTTACCGCTGCCAAGGCCGGCGGAGGTGGTTTTCCCACGGCCTCGAAGGCAGTGCGCGGGGTCTCAGGCCGGCGTGCTGCGTGGTTAGGAACATGGTGAGTGGAGCCCAGGTCAGGTCATGCGTTTCCACCCGCTGCTGGACGGGGCTGTGCGCGTGGGGCCGGGCGTGCGGAACTCGGCCGCGCCCTCCACTCCGCCTTCACTTTCTGCCCCGCACGCTTCTCCATGCGCATGTGCGTCCACGGGGGAGAAATGACAGCCCAGGGCGTGGGAGCGGAGAGCGTGAAAATCTTCTGACAGAGGACAACGAACACCCAAACACTTGAGGCGGACTAAACAACCCTGATGTTTTGCAATATTTGCCGTATTAATCTCTTTCTATCTTACATAGCCATTTATATTTTTTGTCTACTGACCTTTTTTTCCTCTTTTTAAATTTTTTATTTTTGAGACAGGGTCTCGATAATCTAGTTCAGGCTGGCCTTGAACTCACTTTGTAGCCCAGGCTGGCCTCAAACTCGCAGAGATCCTCCTGCCTCAGCCTCCCAAGTGCTGGCATTACAGGCATTTTTTTTTTTTTTTTTTTTCTTTCAGTGCTGGGACTGAGCTACACCCCCCGGCCGTCTACTTAACATTTTTCTTTTCTGAATCTTTGGAAAGCAAGTTCCAGACATTGTAACCATTGGTCCCTGTACATTCACATATACCTCTTACATGATCAAAGTAGAATGGTCACATCTAATGAGTTAATTCCCAGTATCACCTAACATGAGTCCATACTGAAACGTTCCCAACTTAAATGCCTTTTTATAGCATTATTATTTCTTATTTTCCCCAGTTTTATTAAGTCTTAAATTTTTCCCATCTTTGTTTTGGTATAATTAGCAAATAAAAATATATATTTACAGTGTACAACATGTTTTCAGATATAACATTTAAAAAGCTGGCTCCAATAAAATTCTACACATTACACTTAAAACAATAAATGTCCCCTCCTGTTTTTTTTTTTTTTTTTTCCTCTTACTTTCTCTCTCCTGTTTTCTTTTTTCCTCCCCTTTCCCTCCCTCCCTGTCTTTCCTTTTCTCCTTCCTCTTGCGCTGGGCCCGAGCGGCACCCTTAGCCCTTTTGAGACAGGATCTGGCTGGATTGCCGAGGTGGCCAGGAACTTGTGATCCTGCTGCCTCGGCCTCCCGGGTAGCGGGGATTACCGGCGTGCCCATGGCTCCTGGCTCTCCGTCTCTTTAGTCTGGAACGATCCAGTCTTGTCTTCTTGGAACTGACCTTCCAGGGAGGTGAGACTAGTTGCCTTACAGGATGCTGTATGTTCTGGGGTTATCTTGTTTCCCTGATGTCTTTTAACTTGTTTCTTTCTCCCATGTTTTGTCTCAATTCTGTAAATTATGTTCAAGGCCACCATAAGTCCTTCTCTTCTTAGAATCAGCAACTCCTGCACAGGGAGCACAGGCAGCGACCAGGGCTCACCAAGCGGAGTGCTCCCCTCGGGATTTTAGCTCATTTAGGCCGAGTTAGCTCTGTGGCTCTCCGTTGTCTTTCAGTTTCTGATTTTATCTGGTACTTGGGATTGAAGCCAGGGCCTTATTCATGCCAGGCGAGTGCTCTACCAAGGAGCTATCTTCCAGTCTGATGTGTGTTTTTGCAGTCCATTTAGCTTTTCTGTAACAGTTGTCATAGCCACAAGCAACTATAATCCTACCTGTAAGTAGAAGTCCTTACCAGCAGAATTTTAGCACTATCTATAGTTCCAAATAATACAGTAAAAAATTTTTTTCTTTCAATGAATACAAAATAATCACATTATGAAAATATTTGTCGGCTGGGATGATGGTGCACACCTGTAATCCAAGCACTCAGGAAGCTGAGGCAGGAGGATCGCTGCAAGTTCAAGGCCAGCCTGGGCTACAAAGTGAGTTCAAGGTCAGCCTGAACTGCATAGTGAAACCCTGTCTTAAAAAAATAAAATAAAATCTGTTTGCTCAAATGAGAAAAATTTTGAAAAATTATAGGTTCAGGCAGTCAAATTGTAGTTGTTATCAATGAAGCTTCAGATATTTTACTTAAAAATGTTTTAGTAACTTGAGCTGTGTGTAGGGGTGCACACCTATAATATCAGCACTCAGAAAGCTGAGGCGGGAGGATCTTGAATTTGAGGCCCAGGCTATATAGCAAGTTCAAGACCACTTGTGGATTACATGGTGAGACTGTCTCACAAAAAATGTATTTTAGCAACTTACATAAAACGTAGAAATGTGAAAGGTACTTCTTGTTGATCACTTGGGAATGGAAGAGTTGACATAAAAAATAATAGCCTATTTTACTGTGGGTACTTGAAAAAAAATGTACATGTTTAGATTTTTAACTATGTAGCTTGGGAGAGAGGCCGATATTTGCAGGCCAAGATTTTGGAAAATTTTCTGAATATTTTAAGTTGGAACCGTCTAACTCACCAAACTGAAGCTCACGTCTTTGACGGTATCAGTGTGTGAATGAGTTACGTGGAGTCTTTCGGACCTAAGGGAATCACTGTCCAGACACAGAGAGGATGAGTGCGTCTAAGGGGCTGCGGATGGCAGTAACAAGCCGCCGGACAGGTGGCTTCCTCCGAGCGGTCCGTATTTCTTCTGCAGAAAGGGTTTGAAAATCACACCGACCTGCTCTTTGTTGGCAGTGCTGTACCCCTTCCAGGCCACCCCTCGTCACCTCCTGGGTCCCCGGAAGACAGGGCTCCATGGACTCTACCCCATTTCTTTGGCTTCTGGCTGGGTTGGGCAGTGGCAGGCTCTGACCAGAGACGGAGGCCGGGAGAGGACGCGCCTGCCTCCTCCTGCCTCGTGCCCTCCTCCCTCGGAAACCACGTCCCTGTCCTGTTGTCCCTGTCCTGTCGGGGGTGCTGCCCTCTCAGGGCCCCTCCATGGTCCCCAAAGATGGAGCAGTGTTCACCTTCCCCGGGGTGCCGGGGGCTTTTCTGTCTCCCTCAACCCTGCCCTCCCGCCGGGATGTGGCCGTTGCTCCTGTGGACGCCCTTACCCATGCCCGCTGTACCTGGATCTGGGACCAGACCCTCACTGGGTGTCCAGGATTGCGTTCCCAACACGTCCTGGAGAAGGCCCAGGTAGCATTCCCGCTGGGCTGAGTCCACAGTGTGGCAGGGCGCAGTGTGAAACCTTAAGGTTGGCAGCAGGGGCGGCTTGGAAGTAAGCACGGTGCTGAGGCCGAGTGGGTTCTGCTGGTGGCAGTGATGACAGCGTGGCGCGAGGCGACTGCTTCGGGAGGCAGCAGGAGAAGGGCTCGCCGAAGCCCTTCCACGCCTTGTGGAGTTGCAGGCATACGCAATGGAGAGCCGAGCCCGGTCCTTGCTGGCTCCGGTGCCCTTCAGCTGGGGAGCTCTGCTGTGCTGGGATGCTGAAGGATGGATGCCGGCGGAGAGCCTGAGCCTTCCGCTCCCTCCCTGCTCTCATTTCGTGAGAGGACGGGATTCTCCTCGGACTCCACTCCCCGCCTCGCATTGCCTCTGGTCCCCAGTGACGGGTACAGCACTGCTCGGGCCGAGGGGGGCAGGCTGCTCCGGCAGGAGACAGCTCTGCACCCGAACAGGCAGAGTCTGGGGCGCAGGTGCGGGGAAGGGTGCTGGTCAAGCAAGGGTGCTGGTCAAGGAGGATGGCGTCCGAGACCAGGTTGAGTCCGATGTGCCCTACGGACACCGCAGCTTAGCTGTGGAACGCAGCGTGCTCTCCCCGGCTAGTTCATGACTGCCTCGGCTTGCTGTGGCCTGAAGTTAGCGAGGCCGCAATGCCAGAACCTCTGTGGCTTAGCAGAAAGCTCGGGAAGGGGGAGCAGTCCGAGTACCCATCGAGCACAAACTGCGTGGCTGCCCAGTGTCTAACCCACAGTGCATGCTCTTCACCAGGGCCTGAAGAAATGCACCTGGGCTCCCTATTGAACGGCACCCTAGAGGGACCTCGGGGTAGAAGCCAGGGAACAGCTCTTACCCCTCAGTGGACGAGGAAAGCGACTGCGCAGGGCGCTCAGGCCAGAGTGGTGAGGGTCCAGGGAGGGAGTGCGATGGGCAGCTCGCGGGGAGCTGCTTGTTGACGTGTAGGTAGAAGTACGCTGAGAACTCAGCTGCCCACCTCGGTCCTGGTTAGCCTGGCTGGCCATGGAGCTGGGGTTGAGGGAGGCCACGCCCCTTAGGCTGGAACCTGTGGTGGCATCGGTTGCACGGTGACTCTGACTTTGAGCTTTCCCCTGCGGGCTGCTCTGTCTCTTGTCAGGGTGATGCGGTGAGGAGTAAAAATGCTCTGCGATTTTTCGGATGCTCTCTCAGAATTGCTGCATTATCTAGAAACCCTCAGTGCCGTCTCGGTCCACCTGTTCTTTGAGTGGGACCGTACTGAGGCTTGCGATAAGCAGAATTTTGTGCAGAATTCATCTCACACTGGCGCCTGTGGGTTTCTCGTGTGTGACCCTGTGACATCGGCTGCAGTGGGCAGCTGTGGCCCCAGGAGACAGGCGTGCAGGGAGAAGGTCCGGCGATTCAGGTGAATCATCGGGCTGTCCCCTTTAAATGGAGGGAGAAGTGACTGCGTGTAGGTGTGCACCGACTCGTTTCCAGTGATGAAAAGGCTGGCTGGTAGTCAGGGGATTTGGAAGGAACAAGACTGAAGGTTGGTGACCAAGTTTGAAGGAACTTCTTTTGTGGGCCGTGGACAGGCCAGAGACGGAGTTGTGATTATCCAGATGTCCACTAGAGGGCAGCCCGGACCGCGGGCTCCGTCGTCCTCGGGGAAGGGGTCGGCGTCCGGCCAGGTCGGCTCGCTTCTGCCGGCTCCGCCACTGTGCAGTCCGCGGAGGTCCAGGGCTCGGTCCCCGTGCCCTTTCTCTTCTTCCTTCCATTTCTGCAGTGCCAGGCATTGAATCCAGGGCTCCAGAGCCCCGCGGAGCTGCCCCGGCCTCCCTGCCCCGCCGCAGCCGGTCGCTCTCCCGGGACCCCCCTCCTCCAGGCTGGAGATAGCGCCCGTGCGCTGTCTCGGAGATCTGTCTCCGGCCCAGACCCTCGCCCAGAACTCGTCTGCACAGCTGCGGAGCCGACAGCCCACGCGTCTTTCTAACAGCATCTCGGGTCCAACCTCTTCCGTTCCGAGTGCCTGTGATGCCCTGTCCTCGAGCACTCTCCTGTTTTTCAGATCATTTTTATTAGTGCCTGTTAATTTTACAAAATGCTGGGTTTCTGTGTGGTACTTTCAGGCATGCATGTATTTTGAGCATATTCATCTCCCCATTGACCTCTCCTAACCCTCCTTCCTCTTGTCTGATAATAGTCTGCCTTCTATTGTCATGTTATCTTTTTTTTTTTATTCCTATATTAAGAAATCATGTAATACTTGTCTTTCTGAATCTGGCTTACTTCACTTCACGTGATGATCTCTAGTTCCATCCATTTCCCCACAAATGACATAATTTCATTCTTTTTTATGGCAGAGTAATAATTCTCCATTGTGAAGCCGGGCATGGTGGTGCACACCTGTGATCCCAGCACTCAGGAGATTGAGGCAGGAAGATCACCACGAGTTCGAGGCCAGCCTGGGCTACACAGTGACACCCCCCCATAATACTCCATTGTGTATATATGCCGCACTTTAGTTACCACTCATGTGTTGATGGGGATTTAGGCTGGTTTCATGTCTTGGCTATTAGGAATTGTGTCACTACAAACATGAATATGCAGGCATTTCTATAATATGCTGGCTTAAATTCCTTTGAGTACATACCAAGAAGTGATATAGTTGGGTCATATGTTCTATTTTTAGTTTTTATTTCTATCTTTAGATTTTAGTTTTATTTCTATCTTCAGTTGCTGTACTGATTTCTATAGTTGCTATACTAGTTTATATTCCTGCTGGCGTTGTTTCTTTCCCCCCACATCCTTGTTAGCATTTTGTGTGTGTGTGGTTTTGGGGACTGAACCCAGGACCTTCACACTGAGCTACCTCCCCAGCCCTTTATTTACTTATTTATTAAATTTTGAGAAAGAATCTCACTAAGTCGCTAGGTTGTGTAGACTGGGGTTGAACTTGCAATCTTCCTGTCTGAGCCTACTGAGTGCTGGGGTTACAGAGGTGCACCACCAGGCCCGGCTTGTTTTTTGCATTCTTGATGATAGCCCTGCTGACTGGGGTGAGATGGAATCTCAGGGCAGTTTTGACTTGCCTCTCTCTAATGGTTAAAGATGTTGAACATTTCTCCATATACGTATTGGTCATTTGTCGCTCTTCTTTTGAGAAGTGTCTATTTGTTTGCCTGTTTGTTGATTGGGCTGTTGTGTAGTTTTTTGGGTGGCTGGCAAAGGTTTTCTTCCATTCCGTAGTTGTCTCTCCACTCCACTGGTTGTTTCCCTTGCTGTGCAGAAGCTTCTTGATTTGATGTGATTCATTTGTTAATTCTTGTTGTCATTTTCTGTGCTGCTGGAGTCCCATTCGGGACATTGTTGCCTGTGCCGATGACTTCAAATGTTTCCCGTATGTTTTCCTCCAGCAGTTTCAAAGTACTTAGGTCTATTTCAATTTTTTTTGTCTTTTTTTTTTTTTTTTTTTTTGGGTACCGGGGGTCGAACTCAGGACCTCGCGCTTGCCAGGCAGGCACTTATGCCACTGAGCCATCTCACCGGCCCTTTTTTGTCTTTTTGAGACAGAGTTTCACTATGCAGTTCAGGCTAGCCTTGAACTCATTTTGTAGCCCAAGCTAGCCTTGAGCTCCCATTGATCCTCCTGCCTCAGCCTCCCGAGTGCTGGGATTACAGGTGAGCGCCACCATACCTGGCATGTGCTGTTTTTTGTTAGTATGGATTTGTAGTGTAATTTATTTTTACTTTTTTGTTTTGTTTTGTTTTGTTTTGTTTTGAGAGAGGGTCTCACTATGTAGCTCAGCCTAGCCTGTAACTCACAGTGATCCTCCTGCCTCAGCCTCCTGCGTGCTGGGATCACAGGCGAGCCCACCACACCCGGCTCTGCAGTCTAGTTTGAAATTGGGTATTGTGA
Source organism: Erethizon dorsatum (assembly GCA_028451465.1). Classification (NCBI taxonomy): domain Eukaryota; kingdom Metazoa; phylum Chordata; class Mammalia; order Rodentia; family Erethizontidae; genus Erethizon; species Erethizon dorsatum. The sequence continues at coordinate 167,819,709 of CM051822.1, forward strand.
TGCCTCCCAAGAGGCCATTGCTCTGTCTGTTCTTGGGCTTTTCCGTTTCCATACACACTTTAGGGATGTGTTTTCTAGCTTTGGGATTTTGACGGGCATTGCATTGACCCTGTAGAAGGTGTCCGGTAACAATTCCTCTAGTCCACCGACATCGGCTTGCTTTCTGCAGTGTCTTCACTCTCTTCACTGCGCTGAAGCTTTCACTGTAGAGCGCTCTCAGTTTAGGTTTGTTCCTAGTTTTTAAGACAGCGAGAGGGAGTGGAATTGTTTTTCTGACCCCTCCCCCGTTCATTACTGGCGTATAGAAAACTGGATTTTAATGTTATCTTGAATCTTGTCAAATCCCTCTTCTTTGAGGGTCTTCCCATCTCTGCTCACAGCAGTTCCACATTTCTCTTCAGCTAGTTTGACATTTTGGGGTTGTACTTGACCCCTCCCTTTCTCTAATCTTTAGGGAATGTAAAGTCCATCTTCACACTTCGCGGGGATCCACTTGCCTCACCCTGTTCCCACTGCTCGCCACCAGGAGTCGCCAGGGTTGGGCGGGGCCCGTGCCGCCTTTGCGCCCTGCTTTCTGCATCTGTTCTGCGGTGACCTTTGCAAAAGAGAAACTGCGTCATGCCCTCCTCCACGCCCTTGGAGGGTCCTCTTGCAGCCCCTGGCTCCTCCTCGGGCGCAGACACGGTCCTGCCCCGGGCCTTTGCTGTCCAAATCTCCCGCAGGGAGAGATCCTGGCCCAGCCTCCCTGGGGCAGCGGCTCCTCCAGTTCTCCCAATCTCGCCTCAAAGCTCAGTGCACTGTGAAAGCATAAAACTCATTTCCTGGAAACTTCAACATCCGCACAAACAGGCTGCTCACACCCCACCCAGGCACCCCTGCACTGGTGCGATAGATAAGGCAGCCACACTTCCTCAGCATCCCTTGACTGTGGACTAAAGGTACCACACAGTTAACAGCAAAACCTCCTCATGTGGGTGGTTTTTTTTTTTAATTTTTAATTTTTTTTAATTTTTATTTTTTATTTTTTGTAAAGACAATAAGTAAACATTCTCATGTATTAACAAATAAGCATTAGAGAATGTACAAATACCTTTTGGAGAAAAATATTACTCAGTATAAGATTAAGCCATGTAAAAGCTAGGTAAAAACAGAAGACTAAGGCATGGAATAGTCACAGTGAAATTGCATTTTCATACTAGGGAGACAATACGATGTTTACAAACGTGCATCCGGTTTATTTCGCTTGTGAATATTTTCTTGAGTTGCATCCATTTACCTATAAAAGTCTCCAGTTTATCCTTCTTTGTGGCTGAGTAGTACTCCATTGTATAAAAATACCACATCTTTTTTATCCATTCCTTGGTTAATGGGCATTTGGGTTGTTTCCAAGATCTGGCTATTACAAATTGTGCTGCTATAAACATGGGTGCACATTTATCGCTGTGGTATGATGTTTTTAATTCTTCTGGGAAGATGCCCAGAAGGGGAATAGCTGGGTCAAATGGGACCTCCAACCCTAGTTTTTTGAGGAATCTCCACACTGACTTCCACAGCGGCTGCACCAGTCGACACTCCCACCAAGAGTGGAGAAGGGTTCCTTTTTCCCCACAGCCCCTCCAGCATTTGTTATTAGTTGATTTCTTGATAACAGCCATTCTTTCTGGGGAGAGATAGTATCTCAGTGTTGTTTTAATTTGCATCTCTCGAATGACTAGTGATGTTGAACATTTTTTCCTATATTTATTTGCCATTTATATTTCTTCATCTGAGAAGTGTTTATTCATCTCAGATGCCCATTTTTGGATTGGGTCTTTAAATTTGGGAGGTCTGATTTTTTTGAGTTCTTTGTATGTTCTTGATAGTAATCCTTTGTCTGAGAAACAGCTGGCAAACATTTTTTCCCACGTTGTGGGTTGTCTCTTCACTCTGTTGGTGGTTTCTCTTGCTGTGCAAAAGCTTTTTAACAAGATGAGATCCCAGTTGTTGATTCTTTGTGATACTTCCTGTGCGATGGGGGTTTTATTCGTAAAGTCTTTGCCTACACCAATGTCTTCAGGAGTTTTACCTATTCTATTTTCCAGGAGATTTAATGTTTCTGTTTTAATATTTAGATCTTAGATCCATTTTGAATTTAGTTTAGTGCACGGTGAGAGATATGGGTCTAATTTTAATCTTCGGCATGTGTAGAGCCAATTTTTCCAGCACCATTTATTAAAGAGGCTATCTTTCTTCCAGCGAATGTGTTTGGCATCTTTGTCAAAGATAAGGTGGCTTAGTATGTCTGGAGTTGTTTCTGCATCTTCTAATCTATTCCATTGATCTTCAGGTCTGTTTTTTTGCCAATACCACGCTGTTTTTTTTTTTTTTTTTTTTTTGTGGGTACTGGGGGGTCGACCTCAGGACCTCGCGCGCCAGGAGGCGCCCGTGCCGCTGAGCGATATCACCGGCCCCTTTTTCGTATGTGGGATCTGGGAGTCGAACTCGGGCCCTCGCGCTTGCCGGGCAGGCGCTTAAGCCGCTGAGCCATCTCACCGGCCCACCACGCTGTTTTTATCACAGTAGCTTTATAGTATAATTTCAAATCAGGGATTGTGATGCCCTCTGCCTTGTTTTTGTTGCCCAGAATTGCCTTTGCTATTCTAGGTCTCTTCTGGTTCCAGATGAATTTTAGGATTTTTTTCTCTAATTCTGTGAGATATGTTGTTGGAATTTTGATTGGAATTGCATTAAATCTGTATAACAATTTTGGAAGTATGGCCATTTTCACTATATTGGTTCTTCCTATCCAGGAGCAAGGGATATCTTTCCATTTTCTGATATCCTCTTCAATCTCCTTTTTCAGAGTACTGTAGTTTTCAGTGTAGAGGTCTTTTACTTCCTTTGTGAGATTGATTCCTAGGTATTTCATTTTTTTAGATGTGATTGTGAAAGGTGTCGTTTCCCTAATTTCTCTCTCAGTGAGTTTGTTATTGGTGTACAGGAAGGCTATTGATTTTTGAGTGTTGACTTTGTATCCAGCTACACTACTGAATTTGGTTATTAAATCTAGAAGTTTTTTCATGGAGTTTTTGGGGTCTTCTACGTAGAGTATCATGTCATCTGCAAATAATGATAATTTAACTTCTTCCTTTCCTGTTGTTATTCCTTTTATTTCTTTCTCTTGTCTAATTGCTCTGGCTAAAGTTTCCAGGACTATGTTGAATAAGAGTGGGGACAGTGGACATCCTTGTCTTGTTTCTGATTTTAGAGAGAAGGCTTTCAGTTTTTGTCCATTTAGTATGATATTGGCTGATGGTTTGTCATAGATAGCTTTTATCAGATTGAGATAAAGACCATCTATTCCCATTTTCTGTAGGGTTTTTATCATGAATGGGTGCTGGACTTTGTCGAAAGCTTTTTCTGCATCTATGGAGATGATCATATGATTTTTGTCCTTGGTTCTGTTAATATGGTGTATTACATTTATTGATTTATGTATGTTGAACCATCCCTGCATCCCTGGGATGAATCCAACTTGGTCATGGTGTATAATCTTCTTGATGATTTGCTGCATTCTGTTTGCCAGTATCTTATTGAGGAGTTTTGCATCTATGTTCATTAGGGACATTGGTCTGTAGTTCTCTTTCTTAGTTTGGTCCTTCTCTGGTTTTCGTATCAGGGTAATGCTTGCTTCCAGGAATGAATTTGGGAGTATTGCTTCCTTTTCAATTTCATTAAAGAGTTTGAGAAGTAGTGGTGTTAGGTCTTCTCTAAATTTCTTGTAGAATTCAGCAGTGAATCCATCAGGGCCTGGGCTTTTCTTTGTTGGGAAGTTTTTAATTACATCTTTGATTTCATTGATTGTTATTGGTTTATTTAGGATTTTTATATCTTCTTGGTTGAGCTTTGGTAATTCATATGTATCTAGGAATCTGTCCATTTCTTCTGCATTTTCCATCTTATTAGAATACAAGTTTTCAAAGTAGGTATAGATGATCTTCTGGATTTCTGTAGGGTCCATTGTGATATCACCCTTTTCATTCTTAATTGCGTGGATTTGAGTACTTTCTTTCCTTTTTTAAATAAGGTTGGATAAGGGTTTGTCGATTTTATTTAATCTTTCAAAGAACCAACTCTTTGATTCGTTGATTCTTTGTATTGTTTTTTTTGTCTCCAATACGTGAATTTCTGCTCTGATCTTTATAATTTCCTCCCTTGCACAAGCTTTTCGCTTAGTCTGCTCTTCTTTTTCTAGAAGTTTGAGGTTCACCATTAGGTTGTTTATTTGTGCTTGCTCTGTTTTCCTGATATAGGAATTTAATGCTATAAATTTCCCTCTTAGGACAGCTTTCATTGTATCCCATAAGTTCCGGTATGTTGTACTGTCGTTATCATTCAGTTGCAGAAACTGTCTAATTGCTTCTTTAATTTCATCTGTGACCCATTGGTTGTTCAGTAGGGTGCTATTTAATTTCCATGTGTTTAGCGAATTCTTGTAGTTTCTTTTGCCATTGATTTCCAATTTCATTGCACTATGGTCTGATAATATACATGGGATAATTTCAATTCCTTTGCATTTACTTAAACAGGTTCTATGAGCTAGTATGTGGTCTATTTTGGAGAATGTCCCATGTGCAGCTGAGAAGTATGTGTATTCTGATGTTGTGGGGTGGAACACTCTGTAGACATCTACTAAGTCCATTTGTTCCAAAGTTTGGTTCAGTTCTAATATTTCATTGTTGATTTTTTGTCTATTTGATTTGTCTTTTTGTGCAGTGGAGTATTGAGATCCCCCAATACAATTGTATTAGTGGTTATTTGATTTTTCATGTCCATTAATATTTGTTTTATATAGTTGGGTGCACTGGTATTTGTTGCATATATATTTATGATTGTTATCTCTTCCTCTTGGATTGTTCCCTTTACAAGGATGTAGTGACCTTCTTTATCTCTCTGAATCATTCTTGGCTTGAAATTCACTTTGTCTGCGAAAAGAATAGCTACCCCTGCTTTTTTCTGGGTTCCTGTCGCATGGAGTATTGTTCTCCATCCTTTGACTTTCAGTCTATGAATTTCTTTTTGAATTAAATGTGTTTCTTGTATACAGCATATTGTTGGATCTTGCTTCTTGATCCAATTCGCCAGTCTGTGCCTTTTGATTGGTGAATTGAGACCATTAACATTGATGGTTAAAACTGATATGTATTGATTTATCCTTGTCATGTTATTTTCTTGTTGTTGGCTCTCCCTCTTAATTTTTGTTTTCCCTCCCTCTCTTTAATCATTTGCTCTGCCTGGTGGATTCCTTCTGTTGGGGTTTCTGGAGTTGTAGTCCTTGTTATCCCTTTCTAGAATGTCCTTCAAAACATTTTGGAGTGCTGGTTTGGTGGTTATAAATTTTCTCAGATGTTCTTTGTCATGGAAGTATTTTATTTCTCCATCAGTTTTGAAAGATAGTTTTGCGGGGTACATCAATCTAGGTTGAAGATTATTTTCCTTTAGAACTTGAAATACATCATTCCAAGCTCTTCTTGACTTGAGGGTTTGTGCCGAAAAGTCCGCTGTGATTCTGATGGGCTTACCTTTATAGGTGATTTGTTTCTTTTCTCTAACAGCTTTTAATATTCTACTCTTATGTTGAATTTCTGGAATCTTGACTATGATATGCCTGGCTGAAGATTTTTTTGGATCATGGCTAATTGGAGTTCTTTCTATAAGCCTCACTTATCTGCATGTCAAATTCTTTTTCTCTACCAGGGAAATTTTCTGTGAGAATGTCTGTGAACAGTGTTCTGATGTCATTTATGCTATCTCCTGCTTTTTCATTGACTCCAATCAATCTTAAGTTATTCTTCTTTGCATCATCTAGCAGCTGCTAGATTGATTTTTCATTGTCCCTTGCTATTTTTAAGAATTCTTTCTTTTCATGATCACTAATTGCAAGCCTGTCTTCTATATCTGAGATCCTGTCCTCACATTGGCTTAATCTGCTACAAATACTTTCAGTGGAATTTTTGTTCTCCTGGATATCTGCTTGAATCTGCTTTATGGAGTCTATTTCTTTCCTATGCTGAGCATTCATGGCTTCCATCATTTTCTTAAGCTCGTCTATTTTTTTGTCTGTGTCTGCTCTAGCATCCTGAAGCACGGTCTTCACTGTGGACATTATCTCTGCAGTTATCTGAGAAATTATTTCTGATTTAAATTTTTCCAGAGCCTCATTCAACTGCTTTGTTGTTACCACTTCAGAGATGTTAGGTGGGTGGCTTTTGGATTGTCCCACCTCACTGCCTCCTGGGTTTGCCTTTGGTGAACTGGATGTGTGGGGTTGCATCTTGTTTAAGTGTCGTCTCATTTTCTTTATTTTCTCTTTAGTTTAATTCCTGGGTTGCTGTTTGTAAATTGCCTATGGTAGGTTGCTTTATTGCTAGTGTTTCAAACTCTTAGGAGATTCTTGGAATACCAGGAAGAAGAGTGCCAGTCAGTGCGTCCCTCTCGGCTGGTGCTTCTCTCTACCGCGGTGTCTCGCGTTACTCCGTGGAGGTTCCCACTGGAGCCGTGGATGGGGTGGCAGCCACCCTGAGTTCTCAGCTCAGCTGCTGCCCCCGCCACAATGGCGCCTGGCTAGTGGCTCTCTTGCTCGCCTGATGGCTGGGTGTCAGCACTCACCGCCAGTCAGTGTGTCCTTCATGGCTGCTGGTTCTCTGCACCGCTGCTTCTCGTGTTCCTCTGCAGAGGTCCCCTCTGGAGCCGTGGGTGGAGTGGCGGCCGCCCTGAGTTTCCTTGTTTTTGTTTTTGAAACAGGGTCTTGCTGTGTAGTTCAGGCTTTCCTTGAACTCACTACGTAGCTCAAGCTGGCCTCAAACTCAAAGTGACCCCTCCTGCCTCAGCCTCCTGAGTGCTGGGATGACAGACGTGCAGCACCATGCCCAGCCCCCCCCATGTGTTTTCTCTGTTTTCCCCGAACCCTCAGGATGCACTGGCTATGGGTCCTCAGGCTCAGCACCCCACCGCTCAGATGTGCCCACTTCCTGGGCCCAGGGCGCCTCCTGTACAGCCTGGTGTGAGGGGCTGAGTGGCATCTGAGCGCCTTGAACATAATGACTCTTCACCTCCTATGCCTCCTGAGTGTCAGGGATGTAACCATGACCGACGATCCTCAAAGTCCTCAGCAGGGGACTTGCTCCTCAACAGCCCAGTCACTTGACCGAGGCCCGTGCGGCCACTCCGGGGACACAGTCTCCACACCCTGCAATCCTACACTCTGGCTCGTGTTCCTCACTGTACTTTCTGTGTGTGTGTGTGGGTACCGGGGGTCGACCTCAGGACCTCGCGCGCCAGCAGGCGCCCGTGCCGCTGAGCGATATCACCGGCCCCTTTTTCATATGTGGGTTCTGGGAGTCGAACTCGGGCCCTCACACTTGCCAGGCAGGCGCATACGCCGCTGAGCCATCTCACCGGCCCCTCCCCACTGTAGTTTTTTTCTTTTTATATTTACCATATCTAGCATAAAAAACTGAATTTTCAGCCGGGCATGGTGGCGCACGCCTGTAATCCCAGCACTAAGGAGGCTGAGGCAGGGGGATCACTGTGAGTTTGAGGCCAGCTTGGGCTACAAAGTGAGTTCAAGGCCAGCCTGAACTGTATAGTGAAACCCTGTCTCAAAAAGACCAAAACAAACAAACAAAAAAAAAAACATGAATTTTTGTGTTTGATAGGCTGAATAATGGCTCCCAAAGACACGCACACCCAGCCCCCCGGAGTCCGGGAATGTTTTACCCTATATGGGAAAGGGTTCTGCCAATGCGATTTGGGGTATGGCGATGGGGGGAGTATTCCAGATTAGCCAGGCAAGACGAAGGTCTTACTCAATGTCTTCGTAAGGAGAGGCAGGCAAATCAAAGTCTGAGAGAGGAGAGGAGAGGGAAGCAGAGGTCCCTAGGGGAGAGAAGACTCCAGGCTGCGGCCCTGACTCTGCGGCCCTGCAGAGGAGGGAGAGGCTCCGGCGGGCGCGTGCCCTCCTCCCTGAGCACTGCTAGGAGAAATGCAACCCTATGGAGCCGGAATTTAAAACTCCAGAATTTAAGAGGGAATAAATAGTGTTGCTTAGCACTAAGTTTGCAATAATATTTTATAGTAACTAAAGAAAACTAAGCCTTTCGTGTCTATCTCTACCCAACAGAATACACAGTCCAGTAGCCCATGGGCTAGATCTTAGGTACTGGGGGCCTCACACTAAGCTACATCCTCAGCCCTTCTTAGCTTTTATTTTGAGACAGGGTCTTGCTCAGTTGCCCAGGCTGCCCTGAACCCGTGGTCCTCCTGCTGAGCCTCCAAGGGCCGGGATTAGCGTGTGTCACTGTGCCTGCCATGACGCCAATGTTTCCTCGATGCAAAAAGAATGAGTGCCGAGTATCTGGCACTGGCCTCAGCAGGGGCTGCCGTGGAGTTACAGGGCCACTTTAGGTTGGCTGTGGCCAGGGTGGGCATCCGGAAGAATTATTCTCAGTCGGGCGGGGAGCTGAGGCTGAGGGCCTCTCAGGGCCCACATGCTGTCCCCCGAAGCACAAGCAGGTGTGACCATCCTGGAGTCAGTGGGCGTGTTGGGAGGTGCAAGGCCAAGCAGAGCTGTGGCAAGTCACAGTGGTACGATGGCTCTTTCCTCCCGGCAGCCCTGGCCACCACAGCCAGTCTGACCTCGCCAGAGTTCCCCTGGGTCCCAGGCTTCCCTGGAGTCTCACAACCACCTCTGAAACGTCGGAAAGCTCAACAGCTCCCCGAGGTACTTTTGTCTGTGGGTGGCTGTGGGGAGGGGTCCAAGCAAGCAGGGAGTTTCCTGTGCCACCCTCCTGCTGCTGTTGTACAGGAAGAAGAAAGTGGAACTGAGAGAAGTAGCTGGCACTTTTGGTGCTGTCCCCGGTTCCCCCTCCCAGCCCAAGCTGCACCTGCCCTGGCCTCCGGAGTGGAGCCGTTTTCCCGAGTTGCCCTGAGGCCCGACAGGAAGAGCCCAGCTCCCTCCCGAGTGGCCCTGGCTCAGGGTTGTGGCCCTTCTTGTACCACCAGGGCGCTGAGTGCCCGACTCTCGTCCCACTGCCCTCTCCTCGGGTCCCCTGGTCTCTGTGCTCCCTTCACCTTTCTCCTCCCTCTCTCTGCTCTCGCCTCCAGCACCTGGAGAGGAAGGTGTGTGCATCTGAGTGTTAGGCTGGCAAAGGCCTTTCTGAACACAGCCCTAAACAGGCAGCAACAAAGGACAAGGCGGATGGGCTTGACCACTTGTATTTCACGTTTTGGTGTGGCAAATTTTTTTCAATATGGAAAGTGTTATTGTCTATAATATCTGTTAAGAGGATCTATAAATCAGTAGGAGACCCACACACGCTCCTCTGAGTGAAGCTGGCACACCCTTAGGAGCCACACGGCGAGGGCGGTGCACACTCGCGCCTGAACCCCTGGTTAGGCGGCCTCCCCACTTCCTGGTACTGCTCAGTTACAGCCACACGGGGGCCTCTGAGCAAAGCAAAAATAGAGATAAACACAAGTAAAACAAACTCCTCCCCAACCAGCCAACTAAACAAAAGCCCCACCAAAAGGCCCACGAAACTCCTACTGTGTCAGCCATTGGAATTTTGGGGATTATCAGTTTGTTAAAACAACAATGTCACCCTAGGGGATATACATACTTGGCAGCCAGCTCAGAGGGCTGATGTCGACAGAGGAGAAAAGCCAAGTTTATGTCAAGTTCAAGATTAATGTTTAAAAAAAAAAAAAAAATTAATGTTTTAACAGATTTATTTATTTATTTATTTTTTTGTGGGTACCGGGGGGTTGACCTCAGGACCTCGCGCGCCAGCAGGCGCCCGTGCCGCTGAGCGATATCACCGGCCCCTTTTTCGTATGTGGGATGCGGGAGTTGAACTCGGGCCCTCGCGCTTGCAAGGCAGGCGCTTACGCCGCTGAGCCATCTCACCAGCCCAACAGATTTATTTTTAAAAATACTGCAATGAGACGTTTTAGCCACATAAAGTAAATCTACAGACAATGTATAATGGTCTTTTTAGCTGTCGAGCAGGAGGAGAGTAAGGAAGAGGCATTTGGGTGGATTTTGGAATTGTGGTCAGCCTGACGTGTGGGGATCCCTTTAAAGAAACATCATGATGTTTTTTATGAATGGTACAAACAGTGGTAAGCAAGAATGACAATTATGATTATCTAATATAATTTAGCAATTAAGAAATAAAAGTAAACTCTTTATCTCCTGTTAGTTATTGGTTATGGAAAAATCAAAAGTATTGTGTTCTGGTCAATGAGAGCCATTTGGGCTTTGGATAGGGAGAGAGGTGGAGGAGTTTGGGATCCGCAGAAGGCGGCCAGTAGAGGCGGGGAGGTGGTGCACAGAGAGAGGGAAGGAGAATTTCCCATCGGAGCAGAGAAAGGTATTGTCACACCTGGTGTGGCAAAAGGAGCGGCAGCAGGGCCGGTACCGAACGTCTTTGGTTTAAGCCAAGGCCGTGAGGGATGTGGGCAAGAGGCCAAGGGCAGCAGTCACTGAGGGCAGTGGTCACAGAGGGCAGTGGTCACTGAGGGCAGTGGTCACCCAGGACAGCAGTCACCCAGGAAAGTGGTCACCCAGGACAGTGATCACCAAGGACAGCTGTCACCCAGGAAAACGGTCACTGAGGGCAGTGGTCACTCAGGACAGTGGTCACCGAGGGTAGTGGTCACCCAGGACAGTGGTCACCGAGGGCAGCGGTCACCCAGGACAGTGGTCACCCAGGACAGTGGTCACCGAGGGCAGCGGTCACCCAGGGCAGAGGTCACCGAGGGCAGTGGTCACCCAGGGCAGTGGTCACCAAGGGTAGTGGTCACCCAGGACACGGTCACCCAGGACAGTGGTCACTGAGGGTAGTGGTCACCCAGGACACGGTCACCCAGGACAGTGGTCACTGAGGGCAGCGGTCACCCAGGACAGTGGTCACCCAGGACAGTGGTCACCGAGGGCAGCGGTCACCCAGGACAGAGGTCACCGAGGGCAGTGGTCACCCAGGGCAGTGGTCACCCAGGGCAGTGGTCACCGAGGGCAGTGGTCACCCAGGACACGGTCACCCAGGGCAGTGGTCACCCAGGGCAGTGGTCACCGAGGGCAGCGGTCACCCAGGACACGGTCACCCAGGACACGGTCACCCAGGACAGAGGTCACCGAGGGCAGTGGTCACCCAGGGCAGTGGTCACCGAGGGCAGCGGTCACCCAGGACACGGTCACCCAGGACACGGTCACCCAGGACAGTGGTCACCGAGGGCAGCGGTCACCCAGGACACGGTCACCCAGGACACGGTCACCCAGGACAGTGGTCACTGAGGGTAGTGGTCACCCAGGACAGTGGTCACCGTGATCGGTCACCACCAAGGGGTGCGGTCTCCCCGAGTGTCCAGCCGTGACTAGCGCTAGGTTTCGGGGCACGGAAGGAGAAGCGAGCCTTTTTCTGTCCCAAGGGCGCGAGAAGAGAGCAGAACTGGAAGCCGTCACTGCTTCAGTTTCAGAGCGGAAACCACGAGCCGAAAGCGCTGCCTGGCAACGGGTGGGGGGGCCTTAAAGGCGCAAAGAGCCTTAGAAGCCGGAAGAGGAGCGAGCTCACCCGGTCAGAAGCAGTCAGCGAGCTCGGGCATGGCAGAGGCGGCAGGAGCTGTAGGGACCATGTGAGGATGTTGCAGGGTGGTCTCAGCTGGGGTGGAGTCCAAGAGAGCTTAACGCTTTCCAAAGACAGCTTGTCTCCGTGCTGGGTCTCGGCTCCACATATAATATATGGGGGTGGGGTACGGACCAGCAGAGACCACCAGGCTCGTGTGAAGGCAACATGGCGTGGGATTTATTGTGCCTGGCTGCAGGCAGGCAGAGAGCGATAAGACCGTCTGCAGGGAGCAAAGAGAAGCGCGTCCCTTTCATAGGGGTGGAGAGAAGGCCGGGGACTCTGGGCAAAGTTCTCTGGCTGTCTTGCACCTCAGTGGGCAGAGTTCTTGAAGGGTCAGTGTAAATCTTCGGGTGTCTCCAGACGTCCCCAGATGTCCCATCTTATCTCCTCCGTGACATACTGGGCTTGCCGATGACGGGTCAGCGCTGAGCTGAGTTCCCTGCAGCAGAAGTGCTTCTGCTGGTGAGCAGGCTGGGGCTGGGAAGTCAGGTGCGGCTAGAGCCTTGCAAAATTAAGTTTATAAACCAAAGCACCACTGTATAAAGCACTTCAGAAAAAGAACCAGGCCATTGTTATTATTGAAAACTCTGCTTTTCCACTCACTTTTCTTGAGTAGAAAGTCATAAATTTTTGTAGAATTTTGGCCTAGGACCAGGCCACAGGAAAGGCCTGAAATATCTAAAAATCCTTGGGTGAGAGACAAGTGTTTTCTGGAGACCTGGAGGCGTTCATTCTTGCTTGCTGGCGTCAGGCCTGCAGGGCTGTGAAAGCTCTGTAACTTCCTGAGAAACCACAATCTACTTCAGAGGGCTTCCTTTTTTTTTTTTTTTTTTTTTTTTTTGGTTTTTTTGAGACAGGGTCTTGTTGTGCAGTTCAGGTTGGCCTTGAACTCAGTATGGAGTCCGTACTTACCTAGAACTCAAAGTGATCCTCCTGCCTCAGCCTCCTGAGTACTGGGACTACAAGTGTGCACCACTGGGCCCAGCCCCACAGGGCCTCCAGTCTGAGTTTCTTCAGCAGGCACTGCAGAGCCCCACACTGGCTCCCGAAGGCGTGGTGGTGGCAGCGTGCTCCCAGCGGCTCAGGAAATTGAGAGCTCCAGCAGCCCATGGCTCACTGGCGTGGTGCGTGTCCCCCCAAGTCTCCCTTGTGGTATAGACTCTAAGATGCTCCCAGTGACCTCACTGCCTGCTGTTCACGCCCTTTAGAATCCCAGCCGTGGAGCATGAGCTGGTGTAACATGGGTTCCGAAGAGCAGCCCCACCCCTTTGGCCTTGCTAATTGTGGCCCACGTGGTCCCTTGGACCAGCTGTGTTTGCTGCCTGCAGCTGTCCTTGGTGAATGTTCTATTTTCCTGCCATCTCTAACTTACTGAAGTCTCTACTGAAGCTTTGGATTTATTATAGACAGCGAAGTCGGGTAGAATACAGTAGGCAGTCAGGGCTGGGCCCTCGAAGGAGTCAGTGCAGGAGATGAGAATCCGTCAGGACTGTGGCTGGAGGCAGCTGAAGATGGAAGTCATGGTGGCTGGTTTTACATGCTTCCCTAAGGGGGAACGGAGGCTTGGGGTTATCGGCATCACCCTCTTGAGATTTCCCATTATCTCATTAGGGGTGGGTCATCCTCTCCACCCACTAAGACTAAGACTAAAAACACTAAGTCTAAGTTAAGACCACTAAGACTAAGAATCGACCAAGGTTAATGATGTCACCCCGTACCCTTGCTGCCATTAGATCAATGTTACCTAAGCGACTATACTTGCAATCTTACTGGTTGACCATAATTTTGACCCATGTTGTACCTGCCTCATGATTTTGCTCTATAAAACTTCCTTTGAGAGGTGGGCTCGTTGGCAACCATTCAGGACCCCTCCTGTCTCTCAGGAGCTGTTCCTAATCCCCATTCCCCCATTCCCATTCCCCATTCCTTTTCTCCAATGAATTTTCCTACTCTTAACCTCCGTTGTTCTGTAGAATTCATTCTTCGACTTTGGGGGACACGAACTCGCTGTATTCCCCTATTTCAGGTTCCTTCTCAGACTTGTGTGCTGTCCTCTTGGGGGCTCCCAGCAGGGACTCCAACGTGGTCACACTTTGCTGGCCTCCCAGGCTGTCCTTTGAAACCGGGGTGGAATTGGCAGGAGCCAGCCTGCAGACTACCTGGGTGCACGATGAGGAAGAAAAGAGACAAAGACAGATTTCCAAGCAAAAGGGACCAAGGAGTTCCGTCTAAAGAGGACAAGAGCACTGGGAGTCTAGAAAGTCCCATTTTTTAAATAATAAAACAAGACAATGTAGCAATAATGCAATCGAGGTTCAAGAAACTGTAAATGATTAACAAGCGGTAATAACCTCACATCCAGATATGTAATTTTCTTTGTTTAGCTCTCAGCTCATGTTGTTATGCCCCCGGGGGTATTGTGAGCATCAGCATTCCTGCACACAAACAAGGAAGGGGGCAGCCTCCCACCCTCCTCCCATCCTGGGAAAGGTCAGCGCGGCCTCTGTCTGCGGCTGATCACCTAGTCCGCTCCCCCACAGGAATCCTCCATGGTTCTCACACCTTGGATTCTGCCCGCCTGCACAGCATCACAGGGATGATGCCAAGGTCTGCCACCATCTGGAGAGTAGCTGGGCCCCCTCAGATCACAGCCGCAGCAGATTCTGCAGGCCTGGATGGCTGAACATGTGGAAACATTTCCTTAGGTGGCCTTGAGTGATGAAGACTCCTTCTCAAAACAAAGTCTGGCCTCGAACTTACAGTGATCCTCCTGCCTCAGCCTCCCAAAGCAAAGTCTTTCAAACAACTTTATACCTTTACACACGAGCACCTGTGATAAGTAGAGTCTGGCCAATTTCTGAGGTGCCCTCAAAGCATCTTTCCTATTGTTCTGGTGCAAAGTACCCGGCTTCTCTTTAGTGGCACATGTTTCTTCAGCAGTCACAACTTCTTTGGCTCCAACATTATGTGCGCTTCTGTTCTGGCCAAAATGCAAGTTTTTCAAACATTTCTGCTCTGTTTTTGCTCAAAATTCTCACTGTAAATGTGGCTGAAATCTGCCAGCGGTACCCGTGCTGTGGCCTCCACGTTGTGCTCCTCAGTATTTCCTGCACTAGTTTCGTGAGTCTGCCACCTTTAAACTCAGCCTCACACAGTCTTAGGACATGGACTAAACGTGGACAAGTTCTTTGCCAAATCTAACACAAACACTAGTCCAGTTGCTAACGGTCTTTATTTTCATCTAAAAATGGATGAACACGGTCTAAAGCCTGCTCACGTGTGTGATGGGCAAGCAGTGGGACCAGTGTGGCAGGGAGAACGGTGAGACCAGTGGGACGGAGGCACAGGGCGGAAAGGACACGAAGAGCTGAGTGACTGAGAGCCGGTGTCTGGTGAAGGAGCAGCAGCTGCGGCAGATTCAGTTGGGGAAAAAAGCTAATGCAGTAGAGCTGTCCCCACTCAGCTTGAAGCAGTAAAGATGTGATTGTCCCTTGTCACTGCTTTGACTTCGCTGATTGTCAGGAAGAATATGGTGACAAAAGAGTTAAGAGTCTTGGCGGCCAGCCTTCTGTGATAAGTCTCCCCATCATCCACTGATCTTAAAACACTAGTGAGGAGAACAGCAGCGCGAGAGAGCAGTGAATAGGAAACCCATCCTTTCCTCCCTGAGCTACAGGGATGGACAGATTGTCCCCAGACAAGGCCAGCTCCGCCCTGTCCTTTCTTAGTTTGCTGGACTTGCTGCCGGCAACTGACCAGGCCTTAGTTTATCCAAAACCACATTGGCTCAAGGCATTAACTCAATATCCATACCCTGGCGCAACCCTGGCTCCCCAGGGGTCTCCCAAAACTACATCGCGTGCTCCACTGCACCTGGCCTGGGAAACAGCTCCTCAAAAGACAACAGCGTCTCTTTTGTCCTTCGGAATCCGGAACGTGAGGAAAGAATGCAGCGCCTCTTGGCCCCAGTTTCCTGAAGGCAGCTGGTTTCAGAGAAATCGAAACTTAGGGAAACAGCCCCGCCCCCCTGGTGACATTGCTTTGTTCCTCCGTGCCCAGTTACTCTGGGCCACGCGTGGTGAATCCGGGGCCCAGCGCGGGTTTGTTACCCTGCGCACGCCTCGCGGGGACGCCTGGGTCTATGACCGGTGCGTGGCCGCCAGAGGCAGCAACACTCTCACTCCATGTTTTCCGCGCACCGCCCCTCCCGCTGGTTGCACCACAGGTCTTCTTTGACCTAACGTCCATCCCTCATCCTGCTGACTTGTCCACGTGGCCATGGCCACTGGGGGACAAGCCTGGGGTGGTGGGAGGGCTTGACAACTAGACTTCTGCCCCCTGCATCTCTCTGTGTAGTCCAGGCTGACCTCAATCCTCCTGCCTCAGCCTCCGGATGCTGGGATCGCGGGGTGTGCTGCTGCCACCCCCATGCCTGTTTATTCACGAAGCCAAATTGGCTGTCACCTTCCGCTCTGCTGCTGGCTGCTGCAGTCACGAAGCAGCTTCGGTGGGGTGGGGGAACAGAGGGGGTGATTTCCGGAGAGCCTGACTCGGGAGTGATTCAGTGAGGTTACTGCGTGTAGGAGGACGTAGCTGGGGGATGAGGCATTTTCTGACTGCTTCTGGGGAAACGCTTTAGCTTTTCCTGTGAAACTTTAGATGACAGGCTCCACAATAAATAAAAGTGAGAGTGGGGGAGTCTTTCCAAGAGGGGGTGTCAGGGCCCCCTTCCCAGAGCTCCTGCAGTTCTGTGGGGTCCTGCTCGCAGCCTCTCCTTCACCCTGCTCTCCCCGCCTGGCCGAACTGGGGAGGACAGAGGCTGGGGTGGGGCGGAGCCTGTGGGCTGCAGGGCTGACACAGCCAACCGCAGTTACTTAGCTGAAACTGCTCGGAAGCTTAGAAGAGAGGGGAACGGAGCAGGGTCAGCTGTGGGGGGGCAGAGTGGGTAAAACTGCTCTGCGTTTTCTCTTCTGCAGCTCTTCCCTGATCCTCCCAGGCCAAACACTTCCGGTGGCAGAAGACAGAGGATCCCATGCCCAGGCTTTCTGTCCCGCTCTCCTTCCCCTCCTCTGCAGGGATGCTCACGGTGAATTTTCTTGGTGTTGATTTGCAAGGAGGGAAAGGACAGACAAGGACGAACGTGGATCTGAACCACGTGTCTGCACGCTGGACCCCAGGAGACAGGAGAGCAGGTGTGAGGGAACCACTCGCAATTGCTCAGTGATTTTTTTACCGAAATCTAGCTTTCACTTCAGTTTTCACCGCTGCTCTTATGTTATCGGAGGGCGTGCTTGGGCATGACAAACATCTCATGGGACTGCCAGGCTTCCTGTGATCGTATCTGAAATGTTTCCCATGGGAGTTCCCACAGGCGCAGCCACAGGCATGAGCTTCCAGTCCCGGACATCGGTGGGGGCCGCGCCCCGCGAAGTCTGGGGGTGGGCATCCCGGGGCCATGGAGGCAGCGTGTCCAGGGGGCGAGACACCAAGTTAAAGGTGGTTCTTAAGCTGTTTGCTGTGCTGAGTTCGGGACTTACTGGGACCCTTTGCCCCGTCTTCCTTCCGAATTCTCCCTTTGGGAAGGGAGTGTTTATCCTAGGCCTGCTTCAGAAGCACAGAAACAAGTCAGACTGGGCAGGCTCCCAGCTGGAGGGGAATTTGCAGAGAATGAATCATGCCTGCTTTCTCATCCACATCTAATGTAGTTTACCCGAAACTCTGCACTGAAACTTTAAATTTGATGATGGAAAAAGTTAAGACTTTGAGAGAAAGACATTGAATTGCTAAAGTGATTTGTCCCAGGTTCCCACAGGGCTGAGATCTTGGTTTTCCTATTGCAGGCTGTGGAGCTGTCACTGTGTCTCTCTGGCAGTGCAGTGGCCCTAGAGTGGATCACCGCTCAAACTCCTTGTCTCTGAGGATGCCACCATTTTCACGTTTTAGGATTCTTTCATAGGGAAAAGGGCCCCAATCTTTGGCCTCTGTGGAGCTGAGGTTGAGAAGGACGTAGCTCTCCCATGCCTCTCCTGAGAACCTGCTGGCCACAGATTTTAACTGTTAACGCCTGTAGTTCCCACCCTTGAATAACCATCGGCAAGGGGCTGGACGTGGAAACCCCCTGTCATCGGAGCCTTGTCATTTTGCCATGGCAAGAAGTCTGTGTTCTCCACAGTCAGCTGGCTCTGCCCCACCGATGTCCCGCGGGAGCCATGGCACGTGTTGCCGCTCCCTCTCCAGCCTGCAGCCCACCCCTGAGGGCCGCGTCTGAGCAGCTGCTCGGTGTGAGGGTGCGGGAGCCCCGGTGCACCTGCTGAGAAGGCAGCTTCCCGCTGCCACCCCGGGGACTGGGCGCAGCTTGAGAATTCGCCTTTCAGGAGAAGCTCCAGGTGTTAATTAAACTTAGAGACAGAAGGCCCTAGAGCAGCACTTGTGAAACTAGGATGTCGGCAAATTACCTGGGCAGCTCTCCAAATGCAGATGCTGATTGTGCCATCTCATCTGGCCTTGAAATTCGCCCATACGAGGTTCCAGATGGAACGGATGCTGCCGTCCACCCACCGCTTGTGGAGGAGCCGGTTCCCAGAGGATTTCCAACCTTTACCTCGTCCTCAGAGGTAATGCCGAGAAAAATCGTGGTCCTGAAGGTCCCCTAATTCTCTGTAGGTGAGAACCTGCCCCCCACTTCCAGGCAGGTCCCCATGGAGGGGAGGGCACTGCTCTGGTTGTCCGGTGCCACGTCGTGGGCCGCAAGACACCGTGAGACTCGTACACCGGCAGCTGAGGCTTCTGGTAGGAGCCGTGCGCGAGCCCGGGCGTGGATTCCGTGGCCCTCGCTGGCCCCGGCTGTTGCTGTTCGCAGTGTCCCAACTGCAGGCTAATGAGGAATTTTCCACCAGAACCGCCCAGCTGCCTGGCTCTGGGGAGCCGCAGCTCACGGATGCAGGGGGATAATAAATGTTTGTTCTCCTAAGCTGCCAATTTTTTCAGATTTATTAAGGTTTAATTAACAAATAGGAGTTATGTATATGTACTGTGTACTAGTGGATGTTTTGATATGTGCATACATTGTGAAATAATAACCAAAATCAAACAAATTCATTTACCTGTCACCTCACACGGTTACCATTTTCTTTCTTTTTTATTGTGTGTGTTTCGAAAAGTTAAGATCTGCCCTCATAGCATAGCTAAAGTACACCAGGCAGTATTGTTGTACTCAATGAATGAGACTACAAAGGGAGGATGTCAAAAAAAATAAAAATTGAGCTCTTTATTTTAGCTGGTACCCAGCGGCGTCCTCTATGCCAGAACAAAGAGGAGCCCCGGGCGAAGACAAGAAGCAAGTTTTATAGGGTTGGGTATGGTAATGAGGGATAAGCAAGCAAAGTTTACAGAAGCCAATCGCAGGAAGTTAAATGGTATCTAGTATGTTTATTGGTCACTTAGGGGAACCTATGGGCAGAGGAGTTCAGCAAATGGGCAACCAATCAGGTTGGAGAAAGTTCACAAAGGAGCCTTGAGCAATAGTCAGAACCACATGATTTACAGGAATTCACCCTGAGGTGGGGAAACAGAAACTTAACCACAAAGAACAGAAACTTAACTATTTTGAAATGGCGGTCCTGGTTTTGAAATGGCGGCAATGGCCTTGTCAGGTTACAACAAGTATTATTAGCTGTAATCGCCATACCGTATATTAGTATATTAGAGCTACATAAATTACTCATCTTGTTTTTTCTAAATCAGATTTTATTGGTACATTTTAGATATGCCTATCATTTGTATTGTAAAACAATAGATTTATATTTGTCTTCCCAAATATAAGGTTATCTTAATACTGAATACACTTTTTCAAACTACCCTCCCTTTGTATCCCCCACTCCTCACAAGACTTCGATACACTTCTTTATGGGGGCAAGAGATCTCTTCCTTGAGAATCACTGAACTAAATCCCAGTTTCTGAATTAATTACTCTTCAGGATAAAGCTCCAGAACCAAGTCTGAGGGACTAGTATTCCAGTAAAATACAGAAAGAAATATTACTAATGAAAAATAATATGTGACAATATTAAAATATTGAGTGCTTTCTGATTATTAAAACAAATTCCTCTAATTTCATAGTTGAAAACTAACGTAGGGACGTGTTTTTAAAAACGACCAGCTGAAACCTTTGTGAAATTAAATCTTTCATACAGGTCAATTGTAGCAACAAATTATATTGCTTTACTTGGTTAAAATAATGTTTTTTTCAATTATATGAACTACAAAGTTAAATTCTTATTTCCCATTTCATTCTGATACTCACAACTAGAAGTTTTAGATTTTTCAAATAAATTTTTATCAGTTTCTACCTTGTTCACCAACTTACAGTTGAAATTATAAAGGAGTATTACTCAGCCATAAAGAAGATTCACTTGAGGGCCAATGAGATGGCTCAGCAGGCATAAGCGCCTGCCTGGCAAGCGTGAGGTCCTGAGTTCAACTCCTGGTACCCACATAAAGGAAAAAAAGGGCCCGGTGATATTGCTCAGTGGCATAAGCACCTGTTGGCAAGCACGAGGTCCTCAGTTTGGTTTCCGGTACACACGTTAAAAAAAAAAGAAGAAGAAGATACACTTGAGACATTTATAGCTAAATGGACGGACTTTGAGACCATAATTGGAAGTGAAATAAATTGGACACACATGTAAATAGTGCCTTATCTCTGGTGTGAGAAAGTGAAAGTGTAAATAAGAACCAAAATGTACAATAGATATTGTGAAATAGGAAGAAAGTGTTCAAAAGGAAAAGGGAACTAGGGAGGGGGGAAGGGGAAAGGAAGGAAGGGAAAAGAAAAAGTGAGAAAAGGATAAAATGGAAACAAAGCTTTGTGAACAAGGAGGGGAAGGGGGTTGAAGGGAGGGGAGGGGAGTGGGAAAGAAAAAAACCGTTATATCATAAACAGGTGCAGACTCCCCATGATGAGTGTGATCATTATGTATACCTAAATTGTACCAATAACCTTAATTAAAAAATAAAGTATTAATAAAAATTGACTACTGTAACTAATGTTGGTCTGACTGGTACCACGACGTAAAGTTTTAGAAGGAGTATAAAATAACTACTTCTGTAAGTAACACTTCAAATGTCTTCATTTTCCCAAATGTTGACGGAGTGAAACGTCTATACATTCTGAAACTAAATGATAATATACATATGTACAGAAGCTTAAAAGCAGTTTTGGAGAATATAGGGGTGCCTGTCTTCCCAAATTTTAGGAACGATTTCCTGTGCCTGCCTTGAGCAGACTGGAAGGAGGACGGAGAAAGGGCCGAGCCTGAGGCGCGTCCGCGGCGCGGTCTTGGAAATGCCCGGCGGGGCAGCGGGCGGCCCTCAGCCGCGGCGCCTGCAGCGACGCGCTCTGCAGTGGTGCCCAGCTGGATGTCGGTAGCTCCTTCGCGTGCTTCACAGCCTTTGCCCCTCGGAAGTATTTTTCTACAGGGCGGCCTTCTCCGGTGTAGCCTCCTCCTCCCATGCACTCGACGCATCTACTGGTTGTGGGCCCTGCGGTCTCCGATGCAGAATACTTGGCCGTAGCTGCTGCCTCTTTCGTGGACGCCCTTCCTGCTTTTACAAGCCCCGCAGCGCTGGATGTTCGCAATTTTGCAGCTTGCAGCTGGGTGGCCACACGTTCCACTTGGTGTTGGAGCCCCTGAAAATCAAATGTTCTTTTGCCAAATTGTACCCGTTCTTTAATGTATGGAATGGTGCAGTCAAAACATTCTTGGGCCAATCCCAGCATCTGTGCGGCAATTCCTATTCTCTGTCCACTAGGAATTACTACGCCATATTGATAGCCACATCCAACTTGTCCCAAGATGTTGGCTTTGGGAACCTTGACATTTTCAAACGTTAATGGGCAGGCGGAGGAAGCTCTGGTCCCCATTTTTTTTCTGGTTTCCCTACTGGAAGGCCTCCCGTATCATGACCTTCTAAGAAGGTGACTCCTTTATAACCAACGGCAAGGTCCGTCTGTGCGGGAAGAGCTCTGCCTGCTTTTTGCAAATCCCCATCTTTGACTCGTGGTCGACATAATCATTTCCCTTTTTATCAGCTCTGGTGTTCAAAGCAAGGAGCCTCCGAAAGGCAGAAGCCTCCTAGATCTTCTGTGATCAGCTTAGGTGGGTAGGCAGCCTTTTGCTCTGCGCCGCCTTTGGCAATCAGCTTGTTAATTACTGCGCTGGGAGGGTGCACAGGAGAGCCACAGATGCAAGGCTTAGGCTGATTCCTCTGTCACTAGGACAGAGGAGCCAAATGACGCTCCAGTTTCTCCACACTGTGTTCACCTTCAACGCCCATCGGTGCTTGTTGAAACAACCCTTGTAGCACTGACTTCCCCATTTGTCTTGGTTACTTTTCTTTCGTTGCTGAGACAAAATACCCAATGCCCAAAATGAAGGGAGGAAAGGTTTGTTTAGCTCACAGTTTGTGGAGGTTTCAGTCTGTACTCGGCTGGCCCCAAGGCAGGGTGGCTCATGGCAGAGGGGTGACAGTTCATGGCGGCAGAAGACAGCAAAAGCAGCAAGAGCCTCTTTCCCTCCCTTATATTGTATGCAGGCTACCTGCCCCAGAGTGGGTGTAGCACTCACAACTGTAATCCCAGCACTAGACAACGAATCAATCACAAACTCTAGATTCAGCTGCTCCCGAAAAGCAACACCCATGGATACATGAGGCCTTGGGGGGACACCCAGACACAAACCCCAACACTGTTTTTGAATTTCCATCCATGATTGAAACCAAAAGAGCAATTTGTTTCTGTGCAAATTTTTTAACCGCACTCTCCATTGTTCCATCATCTGTAAACGTCGACAGTGGAGCAGAGGGTGGTGCCTCACTCCTTACTTCAAGCAGAGCCTCTGTCTGGGAGGATCTTAGGACACGAGGTGGAACTTTCCAGGGAGACTGGCAAGTTGGAAGTTTCCTCTTAGCAGCCTGCTGCCACACAGCAGCTCAACCGCTGGTCCCTGCATCCTTGCCGCAGGACCAGTCGCTCTGTCAGGCTTTGCCCACGCCGGTCCTAGTCTCCTTTTTAAGGGCTGAGTGAATAATGTGTTATAATTGTTACATGATAGATACCAATATCAGACATCAGCACCCAAAAACGGAGCGCTGCTGTTACAAAAGCTTTAAACAAACTAGTGAGCTTTGGAGCTGGATTACAGGTGGAAGGTGGCAGGATTTTGAGGAGACTTTTTAAGAGAATTACATCAGCAGAAAGACTACCAGTTTCAGTGTAAGGGTCCAAGACAGTACAAAATGCAAAGAGACCACAAAGCCACAAGTTTTGCTGGCCAGAAGCGGTCTGAAGGCATCAGGTGGCTGCAGACGCAGGCTGCATTTCCTTGACCTGGTGCTCTCTGGTCACCGAGCCCCCTGGTTCCATCTGGCTGAGCGTCACAGTGGTTGGAGGGCTTGTCACAAAATACTCAGGCTCTCCACAGACCCACTGTGCCAGGAAGTTTGTGGAGAGCGGCTAAAGCTGGAAATTGATCACACGTGCGAGGGGAGGCAAGGCCAGTCCTAAAACAAAGAGCACTGGAGGTGGGCTATGTAAACAAGCTGCTGCAGTCCAAGGTTGCTAGGCGAAGGGGTGTCGCATGCCACCAACCTGCAAAAATGTGTAAGTAAACGTGCTGCAGTGGTTGAGCAGTTCCTTTCCCTCACATCCGGAGAGAGGGCTCCTCCTGACCTCAGCTTTCTGTACACTGTCTCTTCTCTTTATTTCTCCACCCTCTCACTGTCCTTCCCTCACACTCCAACTTTGAGAGCTGAGCTGGACGCGGCATATTGGCACCCAAACAGGGACTGGGGTAAGAAATGGTGGGTGAGGGGACACTTCTCATTGTGCGTGCAAAAGGGGGAGAAGTGCATTGATGGCGTCAATATTAATCACAGAGGTGTATTGATTTTGATATCATCAGGTGTAAAACTTGGGGCAAGAGAAAAACAGGCTCACTAGGGCCAAAAAGAAAACAACAACAACAAAACAAACAAATAAAAGAAAAACCAGGCTCATGAGAAACAAAAGGGAGAGAGCTGCATTTTATCACCTGATTTTATCAGGTGTGAAACATGAGGCAAACAGGTTCTCAAGAACCACAAATGTATATGGAAGTGTTTGCTGTATTTTTGATTCCTGTATTTACTTTACTTTTGTGGATTTGCATTAGGGAGTGCTTCAATGGTTGTAAGTTTGTTGGGATGACCACAAAGGATTTGGCTCAGAGCACTGTTTTCAAATCAAGTCCTGAGCAGGAAAAGGATGGCGGAATAACAGCCACCCTGATAACCTTACCTAAGCCACAAGCGGCGACTCCTGCCTTTTCAGTTCAGAGAAACAGTGCTGCGTCACAGGTTGGAACTTCGCCCGCTCAGGAAGTAGAGCCGCTTTCTCTCTCTCCCTTGCAATTGGCACTAAAAGAAGCCAGATGGGTAGGGGAGACCATGGAAGGCTTTCAGCATGTCTGCCCTGTTACTGAAGTTCAAGTTCTCAATAATCCAGGACAAGTTACACGTCTTCATGAAGCTGTGCCCTTTAAGACTTTACAAGAAGTAAAATAAACTACTGCTACCTTGGCCCTGTGGCTCCTTTCACCTTAGGTTTAGTAGAACTTATAGGACAACAGGTTATGGCCCCAAATGATTGGAAAGGAATAGCTAAAGCATGTTTAAATCCGGGGGATTATTTGTTGTGGAAAGGAAATTTCTTTGAATTGTGCGCAGATCAGGCCACTTGCAATGCCGCTCACAACATAGCCATTATGAAAGACATGCGAACTGGAGAAGGTGCCTTTGCTGCCACAAGTTATTAACTTACTTTTGAATTACAAGCATATGAACAAATTAAAATAGCTGCCACGAAGGCTTGGAGGGAACTTCCTTCAAAGAGTGAGACATCCCTTGATCTGACTGCCATTCATCAGGGTCCTGATGAACCATTTTAAGATTTTGTGGCATGCTTATTACAGGCTAGTGAGAGGATTGTAAGTGACACAGAGGCTAGCAAATTAGTAGTTCAACAGTTGGCCTTTGAAAATGCAAATAAATGGTGTAAAGAGGCTTTAAGAGTCCACAAAAAATGGGCTACACTGGCTGAGATTATTCGAATTTGTGCGACATTGGCCCCTCATATGTGCTGGGGCTACCTTGGCAGCAGCTATCACTCAGATTATTCATCCGCAGCCTAGAGGAAAGGGAAAAAACAGGGTTACTTGTTTCAGCTGTGGGGGGAAACATTTTGCCAAAAATTGTTCTGCTGCACCTGTAAGGGCAGCACAGCCACTGTCTGTCCCTTCAACAAGACCTTCTGTCTGTTCAAAGTGTAGATGAAGGTATCATTGCACAAATGAGTATAGATCCAAAACTGATGTGGAAGGCCGACCCCTTTCAGGAAACTTCCAGCGGGGCCTGCTCCAGCCCCACCAAGCAGTGGAGGCGTTTTCCCTGATTCCTCCCCAGTCATACCCTCCCATGCCAAGCACATTCCTGAACTCTGGAGAGCGACAAAAACAGCTGAAGCTTGGACCTCAGTCCCTCCTCCAGATTCGTACTAATTCCTGAAATGGGACCCCCAGGCTATTACTACTGGAGTCTATGGACTTTTACCTCATGGAACAGCGGGTCTCCCGCTAGGCCGCAGCAGTCTCACTTTGAAAGGTCTCCATTGCCTGGGGTCATCGACACTGACTACACAGGGGAAATCAAGGTTATGGTTCAATCTATTTGAAACACTGTTCAAGTCACACCAGACTCTCATATCACTCAATTGATAAAATTCTTCCCTTGACAAAAACTGGAAAATCTATAAATAAGGAAAGGGGTCCAAGGGTTTTGGGCCCTCTGATATGTATTGGGTTCAACAGATTAAACAAGATCATCCCGAGATTGAATCGATTATTGAAGGAAAAACATTCAAAGGGCTTTTAGACACAGGTGCGGATGTTTCAGTTATTGCCCAATACCATTGGCCTATGGCATGGACTCTGGATGTGGCAACTACAGATCTACAGGGGGTGGGCAGTGTTTCTCACCCTAGTAGAAGTGCTAAATTGTTAACTTGGAGGGATGCAGAAGGCCATTCTGGACATTTTTCACCTTATGTCCTCCCCCACATACCAGTCAATCTATGGGGTCGCGATGTATTATAGGATATGGGGGCATTTTGCTTAGTCCTAACTCTTTGGTGACTCATCAGATGTTGCAACAAGGTCTCCTTCCCACTCAGGGGCTTTGTAAAAATAGTCAAGGAAGGAAAGAACCTCATTCTGTTATTCCTAAAAAGGACCCTTTTGGCATAGGGTACTCGCCTTCACATTTTCAGGAGGGGCCTTGATCTCTTCTCTGACCCCACGGATGGTGTCCAAGACAACTTGGATGTCCAATGACCCTGTTTAGGTTGATCAATGGCCCCTCACTAAGGAGAAGCTTACATCAGCTCATACACTGGTTAATGAACAGATGATGGCAGGGCACCTAGAATCCTCCAATAGCCCTTGGAACACCCCAATTTTTGAAATTAAAAAGAAGTCAGGGAGGTGGAGATCGCTACAGGATTTGCAGGCTGTTAATTGCACCATGGAGCCTAGAGGAGCACTTCAACCAGGATTGCCCAGTCCTGTAGCTATTCCTTTACATTTTCCCTCATGGTGATTGATTTAAAAGACTCTTTTTTTCCTTTTTTTTAACTATCCCTCTCCATCCTCAAGATAAGAAATGTTTTGCCTTTAGTTTACCCTCTATTAATCATCAGGCCTCTATGCGCCGCTTCCAATGGTGTTGTCTGCCACAAGGAATGGCAAACAGTCTGACCCTATGTCAAGAGTTTGTGGCTGCAGCCATTTGGTCAGTCCATCAGGCTCATCCATGTGCTTATCTTATCCATTACATGGATGATATTCTGCTAGGACATGAATCCTCATCCACCTTGCACCAAGTATTTATTCAATTAGATGATGCCCTTTGTAATGCAGCTCTAATGGTGGCCCCCGAAAAAGTGCAAACCATGGCACCTTTTTCATATTTGGGTCACCTTATCCAACAAAGACATAGTGTGCCCCAAACTATTCAGATCCAGGTTAATCATCTTGCAACCTTAACTGATTTTCAGACTCTACTTGGTAATATTAATTGGCTCCACCCAGCTCTTAATCTAACAACTCATGATTTAACTCCATTCTTTGACATTCTCAAGGGGGCCCCAGCCCCCGCCTCTCCAAGAGTACTCACATCAGAGGCTAAAACTGCCTTGGATAAAGTTAATCTGGCTCTGTCTAATGCTCAACTCTCAAGAGTTGACCCATCTTCACCAATGTTTTTAATTATTTTCCCAACTCAACATATGCCCACTGGGGTCCTTTGGCAGTCTCAGAGCCCTCTACAATGGCTACATATGCCACATGCTCCACATAAAACCATTACACCCTTTTATGGTGCTGTGGCAGGACTGATGGCACATGGGCGGACATGTGCTATTCAGCTTTTTGGATGTGAGGTGCAAAATATTGTTGTTCCTTTTTCTTTGGTTCAACAACAGTGGTTATGGCAATTCTCATCCTCTTGGCAAACTGCATTAGCTAACTTCCCTGGTGTTATTGGTTGTCATTATCCTCCAGATAAATTAATTCAATTTGCTTCTCTCACATCCTTTGTCTTCCCTTCAAAAATAAGCTTTGGTCCCATAGCCGGAAGTGTCTGTTTTCACAGATGGTTCCTCCTTGGGCAAGGGAGGCTATGTTACAGCCTCCTCTTCCCAAATACAGGATACGGCTTTTTCTTCTGCACAAAAGATGGAATTGCAAGCCATTTTATGGGCCTTGCAAGATCATTCATCCACTCCAACTTACCTTTTATCAGACAGTGCTTATGTTTGTGGTGTGATGCGCCATACTGAAACTGCCACTACCACACTAATCAGGAAGATCTTTTTCATTTGTTTCACACTCTCCAATTTGCTATTCAGTCATGCCATGTCCCCTGTTTTATTGGTCATTTATGTTCTCATTCCCAATTGCCAGGGCCTCACAATAAGGGAAACACTGCAATACACAGATTGCTGGCTACTGTCACTGTTGCTCCCTCAGATGCCGTTCAACAGGCTTCTGCCTCCCATGCCACCTTTCATCAAAATGCTTCTGCCTTATGCAAACAGTTCCATTTGACCCGGGAATGGGTTTGACACATTGTTAAACAGTGTTCCTCGTGTGTAATACATTTTCCCTCACCCTCCATGGGAGTTAGTCCCTGAGGATTACACCCCAACCATCTCTGGCAAATGGATGTCACTCACAGTCCTGAGTTTGGCTCTCTACGCTGGGTCCATGTTTCAGTAGACCCTTCCTCAGGATTTATTTTTGCTTCTGCCCAAAATTTAGCTGCCCATGTGAAGCAGCTAAACATGTCATTGCTCGTTGCTTGGATGCCTTTAGTACTCTTGGCTGCCCTTGGGCACTTAAGACTGACAGTGGCCCAGCCTGTACGAGTGCTGCCTTCCAAATGTTTTGTAAAACTTTTCATATTTCCCTTACCACAGGAATTCCTTATAACCCTCAAGGCCAAGGAGAGGTCGAACATGCTCATCATATGCTCAAAATTCAATTACAAAAACAAAAAGGGGAATCCTTCCCTACAAAATTTACACCTCATAACAGACTTCACTTGGCAGTGTATACTATTAACTTTTAAAATCCTACTGGGGGGCCAGTGAGATAGCTCAGTGGCGTAAGCACCTGCCTGGCAAGTGTGAGGTCCTGAGTTCAACTCCCAGAACCCACATAAAGGAAAAAAGGGCTGGTGATATCACTCAGTGGCACAAGCACTTGCTGGCAAGCGCGAGGTCCTGAGGTCGACTCCTGGTACCCACATTTAAAAAAAAAAAATCCTACTAGGGATGGAACTGCAGCAGCAGAAAGACAATTCAATCAGGTAAAAGAAAAAAGCCTAGAAAGTGTCCTTTGGAAAGATCTTCATACTGGACAATGGAAGGGACCCAGCCCAGTGCTAACTTGGGGTCAAGGGTATGCTTGTGTCTTTCCAGAGAATGCTGAATGGCCTATCTGGGTGCCAGAGCATGCTGTCTGGCTGTATCATGGACCCAGGCCTGGAGAAGGAGTTGATTCCAACTTTCAAGAAGCTGATGTTAGGTCCTATGACAGTGATGCCTCGGAGACTACTGTACAGCCAATAGACAAGGATGGGGCTAGACCTGACCTGGGGCCAATTGAAGTAATTGAGCCGGAATGCCCAGGAGATGGTAACCAGAAATGGGAATCAAAGGTCTGAGTAGGTGGTAGAATGCTTGGAGATAACAAAGTCAAAAGTTACATGAAAGAAGGGGACACCAAAGTTACCAGTATGCTTAAAACAAAATAAAACACAAAAATTACATGTAAATTATAGATAAAAGATTTTATTCCTTCTAAATTCTTCTTATAAGAGATCTCTGCTAATCAACTGACAAATAATTCTGACTAGTCTATTTATAATTACAAACTTCTAAAATTGTAAGAGAGTTATTATAATTCATTTTGGTCAAAAATATATTTGAGTGCACTCTGATTTTTAAGATATTTGTCTATTTGTCCAATCTGTTAAGCTGTGTACTTGTTTGTCTGTTTGTCCATTCTGTGAACAGCTTTTATTTGAGCTCAATAATTTTTTCTCTTTTCCCTTTTTCTTTTGCATTTTTGGATCATTTGTTCATAATTTAATTTGGTGTATAAATTTAAAAAGCATGCTTCCACCTGGGTTGCCAGCTGGTCAAAATGATATCAAATTTGGTTTTCTCATGGGTCATCAAAAATTGTTAATTAAACAAAAATCCCTTGGGGATGGGGAGAAATTATTGGACAGGACCCCAATTGATAAATAAGAAAAGAGCTGCCTGGAAATATTATCCAGTTCTTGTTCATTGATGTGAGGCCCCAATGATCTCCATAGTCTTATGGGAGACACTCCAATAAATGTTATTAAAATGTATTATTGTAATATATTTACATTGCTCATTGTCAAAGGATTAAGTTTTCTAGACAATAAGGTTTTTGAATTAAAGGTGCTCTGCTACAAAGGTTTTCATATGGCTATGACAATTGATTTTTGTTGTTTTGTAGTGTATTGAATGTACTCATGCCTGCAGATGTGTGGGTCTTCCAAAGGTGAAACGAGGATTGCTTATAGTGATAGACTTCTCTTTCTAATTTAGACATCTGCCTTTTATATGATGTGCATCCCACTAAAGGACAAGTTATGTAAAAGTTTCTTATATATTAGATAGAGATGATAGATTAAAAGGGTTATGCTATGTCAAAATGAAAATTGAGTATGTTACAAAATGTCATCATGATTGTCATGATGCAATATTATGTACGGTTTTTGATTTCTAATTTTCTGTGTAAAATATGTAACTGTTAACATTCTATAGGGATTCAAATATTGGAATATCCATGGTTGTTAGAAAATAACAGTTCTATTTGATGTTCTAAGGTGCATAATGTTTGGATAAGAAAGTAGCATTAAGCTCACCACCTTCATTACAATGTAATGTCGTCAACCTTCTCTTGTGGATGTTCAACACCTGAGGGTTGAAGACCAAAAAACTAAAAAGACAGACAGGCTAAGAGGACAGCCAGTATTTTGGTCCCAGCCCTTTGAGGTCAGTGAGGACCCAGGACATAAGAGAACCTCTGCTGTGACATCCTATAACTCCGTGAGTCCCTGGTTTTCTGACCAAGGAGATTTGACTACAGGACCACAAAGGAAAGTGATTTATGATGTGTAGTGTGCCTGAGGAGAGTCGCCGGGGGAGAACGACCTCCCAAGCTTTCTTGGAAAGCAACTTGGTCAAGCAATGGTTGAGCAGTTCCTTTTCCTCTCAGCCAGAGAGAGGGCTCCACCTGACCTCAGCTTTCTGCATACTGTCTCTTACCTTTATTTCTCCATTTTCTCGCCATCCTCCCCCCTAGGAACTTTGAGACCTGCGCTGGATGTGGCAGACATTAGTGTAGGATTCAGGAATCTCTTACTGAACAAGCCCTACAGGTGAGGCTGCTGCACTGCCTGGGGGCCTGGGCTATGTCCTTGCCACAGGATGTGTGATCTACTGGCCGGCAGCATCAGGACCCACGCTGTCATAGATACAGAATCACACTCTCAGCTCCAGACCGCATGAGTGCTAAGGTGATGCCAGGGGACTCTCTGCTCTGTGCTCCTTCTAGACACAGCCCCCGGACTGTGCGGTGAGCTCCAGCTGTGATTGGATCAGATCGCTCACCTGGAGCTCCAGTTTTGTTCCCTTTCTCTCTCAGAACCATCACTCCCTGGATGCCCTCATTAGTCCTCAAGACTTCAAGTATCATTTATAGAATGTCGCCTCACAAGTCTACTTCTCCAGCTCTGCCATTTCTCCTCAATGTATCCAAACTGCTCTGTTGCACTGCCAACTGGGCCACTTCAATTGCATTTCTAGCGGATGTCTCACCTCAGCATCTGTCTTGGTTACTTTTCTCTTGTTGCTGAGACAAAACACCCGACACCTAAAATTAAGGAAGGAAAGGTTTATTTGGCTCACAGTTTGTGGAGGTTTCAGTCCATACTTGGCTGTCTCCAAGGCAGAGTGGCACATGGCAGAGGGCAACAGTTCATGGTGGCGGAAGGCAGCAAAAACAGCAAGAGCAAAAGGGAGGGGCGTGCGCAAGAGAGAGAGCAACCTCTTTCCCTCCCTTATATTACATGCAGGCTGCCCGCCCCAGGGTGGGTGTAGCACTCACGCCCATAATCCCAGCATTAGACCACGAATCAGTCATAAACTCTAGGATCCTGACTCCATGACTGCATGAGGCTTTGGGGGGACATCTAGACACAAACCATAACAGCATCTCCGATTCTGAAAGCCTGTTATGCATTCGCCTATCCTCCAGTACGCCGTATGCCCCTCCTGAGGTCTCCCAGCTTTGCTCACCGCAACTCCAGCTTTCTCCTTGTGCAGCCCCAGATCCTGGCTGTGCTCCTGACTCCTTTCTCACACCCACTGGGCAGTGCTGTTGAGTCCTGCTCCGGATGGACTTGGGACCCAGGCACCCTCGCCACGCTCATGCCCACTGCTTGCAGCCCCGCTGAGGGGAGCAGCACCCCCAGCCGGGAGGCCTGATGGTTCCCTGCAGTCACCCCAGCCGCTCCATTCATCTTTCCATCTTGTTCGAGGTACAAGCGTATTTCGCTAACCACTCTAATAACCGCTTACTCTGAGAATTGGCTCGGTCAGCTAGCGACAGAGACACGCAGGCTGCATCACACCAGAGATAAGGTTCTGGGGTAAGAGATAATTGCTAACTAAGTTTTCCTCAAGTACAGTCCTGGGAGCCAAAAGGCTAAAAATAACTACAAGGAGGGAAAGCGGGACAATATCAGGTACGGGCCAAACTACATGGCTCTGGACAGCCTGAACCCCAGATTGCTAGCCGTGGGGGCTCCTGCGAGTGAGGATCGAGAGCACACAGCTCCTCAGCTCTGGGCGCCTCGCTCGGGTGCCGCTCTTGCGCGAGCATGGGTTAAAGCCTCACTCGCTGCTCCTGGAGTCGTCTTCTGGGTCTGACAGGTGAATGCATTTCTGACAATCTCAATTCTGTTCAGCCCAACAGCCTGAACGATCCTTTGGGAGAAGGTGTCACACACCTGTCTTTGCTCAACCCACCTCCTCGCAGTGAGGATCCCTTCGGCATCCTCCAGATCTGGACCCACTGGCCTCTGACCTCCTCTCAAGGATGCTGCTCAGGACAGGCCAGATTCCTGAGGCCTCCTGCCTTGAAAGAGCTTCTTCCAGATATCACCATGACAAATTCCTTCATGTCTTTCAAATTTCTCCTTGAAACCCACTCTCCCAGTGTTTCTGTCTCCTTGCACCATCTTCTAACTTGAACACGTGATTTACCCTGCTCAGAATGCACCGTGTGCCGCTTCCCGCAGGAACACCTGCCCCGCGTGCCATTGGACAAATGGCCACTGTAGAGCCCCTCCCTCTTCTACGTCATTATCTGCACTGATGTGGCCTCCACCAAAGGCTGCTCGGTGCAGCTGCAGCACAGCATCCGCTCACACTGAGCTCAGGGCCGCCTGGCTTTTCTCCAAAGTGCTGTCCCCCTCCTCCCTCCACACCAGCCCTCCTGCTCTCCACAGTACACGAGTACAATTTTTTTTCTTTAGAAAAGATGATTCTTGACTCACGGGTGATGTTTTCCAATCAAATAAAATCTAAGTTCGTCTCTGCTTTATCAATCCATGAGTTTGGATGGGAGCTAGCAGTAGAATTAGTAGTGCCAAGGGCAGGGAGAGGAGAGGGCGAGCAGAGAAGGGGGAAACCCAGCAGGAAGGAATCTAAGATGAGAAACCATGAGAGGCGTCCTCTCAGCAGGACCCTACGACCTGGCTCCTTTGAAAATACTGGAGAAACAACAGAGATACAATCTGTGAAATACTGGTAGGAGGGGCAAGTGCTAGATAGGTCTGAAAATTCATTTCTCAATATCACAGGGATTCTCATGTGCAGGGCTTTGTGCTCGGAGCTTGTGGAACAATGACAGGAAAAGATTCCTGCTGCTGGCCCAGTCTGGGGACACGTGGAGGAAAACGAGACCAGGACTCATTGGCAAGAGCAAGAACACGTATAATCCTCCATAGAAACTAAAACAACAATGAAATGATAACAACCGCAAAAGACAAGTAGGGGCTGGAGATCAGCTCAGCCCTGAAGCCCTGGCTGCCCAGGGTATTGGAGACAGGACAAAGGCCCAGGCAGTGATCACAGGTTCTGGTGGGACAAGGTTCAGCTGCACAGACAAGGACAAAGGAGCAGGGCAGGGGGCCCATCTCAAGAGTGACCACACCAAAGCCCCGCCCGACACAGCACCTGGCCCCACATGCGTCAGATTCAGCACAAGAAAACACATGGATTCTGAAAGGTTCTCAGGGTCATTTTTGTGTCAAGTTTTAGGAATCTTTCTATGGCAGAGGGACATGGGAGAGAACAGTTCATGGGATGGTAGACAGGAAGGAGCCTTCCTTCTTCCTTCCCTTTTTATCCAATCCAGGCTATAGTCCTACTGGTTGGTGCCACCCACACCCAGGGTGGGTTTTCCCTCTTCATTAAATCCATCACCCATACCCGGAACCTTAAAAAACAATCACCGGACTGACTCGGTATCGCACAGCCATGATCCAATCACTCCCAAAAGCCCGGCCTAGGAGTGCAGGAGGCTTTAGGGTGAGGGCGGGGGCGTCGAGATCTGAACCATGACACAGTCCTTGGTCAACTGGCTTCAATGCAGAATTGGCTTGGTGGAGGTCGTGGGCAGAGGAGAGCTGCTCTTGTGGTTGCCAGTAAGTGGAGAGCTAAGGGAGGAGCCAGGGAGGGCGAGATCCTTGTAAGTCACTTCCGCAGTGGCCACCTCTTCAGACCAGGCTCCACCTCCTAACAGCAGTTCACCTATGAATTCAGCAGGGGAGGAATCCACCAATGAGGAAGCGCCCCACAATCCAGCTGCCTTCTAAAAGTTCCGCTCTGAACACATGAGGCTTCTGGGGAACCTTTTTTATCCAAACCATAACACACTCTGAACAACCCACCACGCACTCGAAATATCCCAATCCAGGGAATCCTCATATCCCAGGAGTGTCCCTTGCCCCACCTGCTCCCACTTCAGGCCCCCGGAGTCTTCCCTTCGAGACAATTGAGATGAGTCAGAGCTGTGGTCACTGTCACTGTGGCAGAACAAAAACAGGACATGGTCAGAGCTCACAGGAGACATGGCTGAAGGAGGAATCATGGGGCAGGTGGGCTCCACTACGGGCTCCTGTCAAAGATACCCAAAGGCTTTCAGGGACCCCACTTCCTCATACTTACAGCTGGCCTTGGAGTAGCTCCTTTTCTTTATTCCTATGGGAAGAAACATGCTGAGAAAGGCCAGGAAGAAGGAACAGCAATGAGGGCACAGAGGATTTCTCTAGTCCTGGACCCCAGGGAAGTTTCCAGAACTGGGATGCAGAGCCAGGGAAGGATCAGGAGGCACGAGGAAAGGACGTGTTCAGGACCTGTGCCAACTGCCCTCCTGGAGCTCTGTCCTCAGCAGGGACCTTCCCCTCTGACCCCTGACTGCTGGGAATCAGGCCCCCATCACAACCATCTGGGTGACAAATCTGTCCTTCCTGTTCCTTGAACTTTACAACAGGGTAAGTGTTCCAGGATCCTGGGCTGGGTAAGCATCTGTGGGTGTGGATGGTGTTTACCATAATGAGGAAGGCGCACTTCTCTGTGGGGCCTGAACCCCAAACACTCAGGCCCTAACCCCTTCTTACCTGCCCTCTTTCTCCTCCACATTACAAGAGCCACCGCAGTGCCAGTGACCACAAGGAGACTGATGATGGTAGCAATGACTCCTACGGCTTTGACCTCTCCAATGGGGATGGTGGCCTGAAGAGATGGCTCTGGGAAGGGAAGAAAAGGTGAATGGATGCCCAGGTCTCAGCCCTGAGCTCTTAGGGCAGACAGGAAGTCTCCTGCTTTCCCTGAAGAGGCCCTATGCCCCCACCCCCGCTTACCCCATCTCAGGGTGCGGGGCTCAGGCAGCCCCTCGTGCTCCACACGGCACATGTAATTCTGCTCCTCTCCAGAAGGCACCACCACAGCTGCCCACTTCTGGAAGTTTCCATTCCCATCAGGCCTGGTCTCCATCAGCTCCATGTCCTGGGTCAGGTCCTGTCCATCCTGCTGCCAGGTTAGGGAGATCTCCTCAGGATAGAAGCCCAGGGCCCAGCACCTCAGGGTGACCTCATCCTTGGAGATGGGGTGGCGGGTCACGTGTGTCTCTGGGGGGTCTGAGGGGAAAAGAGCAAACATTCATAACCTGCTATTACTTCCCTCAGGCCACAGAAGCAACGCTTCATGATCATCGTGAGAATGGACAGGACAACTGAGGCAGGGTTCAGTGCACAAAACCCAGACATTAGCCTGGATTCAGCCACCAGGATTATCCGTTTCTTGGAAAGTTCCAGGATCAGTGTGAGACAGCCCAGGGTAAGAGGCTCTGGGTCTCTGAGGATGGGTGGGGAGAAGGGGTTCTGGTGCTGATCTTGGTGCTGACTGGTGAATCAGAAATGCTGGAGAGGGCCGGTGATATAGCTCAGTGGCATAAGCGCCTGCCTGGCAAGTGTGAGGTCCTGAGTTCGACTCCCGGTACCCGCATTAAAAAAAAAATGCTGGAGACCACCTCCAAGGACACTGAGTGCGGGGCAGAGAACGAGTTCCTGACAGCAAAATTCTCCGTGCTTTGCAAAGCCTGTGTCAGAGTCAGAGAACACTGCGGATCAGATATTTCGTGAATGGTTTCCCTCTCATCCTGGAGAGACTGGATTCCTTAAATGTTCCTGACAGGCAGCCCTTTGATCACTCCTGCGCATGAGATCTGGAAACCCAAGGGACTCCCACCTCTGGGTGCCAGGAGCTGGGAATTGTAATCTCCATCCTGTTTTCTTTTTTTTTTTTTGGTAGTGACGGGGATGAAACCCAGGGCATCGCGCGCATGCTCGCCAAACGCTCTACCACTGAGCCGCAACCAGCCCTTTCTGTTCTTGCAGGGTCCCCAACCCCGGTCACGGACCGGTACCGGTCAGAGCCTCTTAGGAACCGGCCAAGGGCAGGAATGAAGCGTGGGGGACTTCATCCGCAGTCACTGCCGCTCCCCCGCACACGCCTGCTGCCAGAGCAGCAGCCTCAGATTCTCCTAGGAGCGGGGCCCAGCCTGACCTACGCCTGCCAGGGACCCAGGATGCACTCCTTAGGAGTATGATCCTGAGACCAAACCCTCCCAGCTCCAGCAAGGAAAAATTGTCTTCCGTGAAACCGGTCTCTGGTGCTAAAAAGGTTGGCACCGCTGCTCTACTTCTTCAGGAGATGCGGGCACAGCCCCAGCCCGGGGGGGGGGGAACTGCTCTGTGGCCTGGGTACCTGCGCGCTGCAGCGCCTCCTTCCCAGCCTCCAGGTATCTGAGGAGCCACTCCACGCACTCCCCCTCCAGGTAGGCCCTCTGCTGCTCTGTCTCTCCTGCTTCCTCTGATTTGAGCCTGGAGATCTGAGCAGCCACGCTCACCGCCGTCCAGGACCTCAGGTCCTCGTTCAGGAACATGTAATCCTCGCCGTCGTAGGCGAACTGATTATACCCGCGCAGGAAGCTCCCATTGGGCCCGACGTCACAGCCCGAAGTCCACTGGAGAGTGTGAGAGCCTGGGCACGTCCCCACGATCAGCAGGGCCCACCGAGCCCTGCCCCACGGTCAGCTCCACCCACCGAGCACCGCCCAGCTGTCAGCCACGCCCCACCCCGCGCTACTACCCTACTACCTAGAGCCGCTGTTAGCCCCGCCCACCAAGCCCTGCCCCCCCCCGCGCGGTCAGCCCCGCCCACTGAACACCGCCCAGCTGTCAGCCCCGCCCGCCGAGGCCGCCCCCACGGTCGGATCTACTTAGAGCTCCACCCAGCTGTCCGCCCCCACCCAGCGAGCCCCGCCCCGTGCCCCGCCCCGCCCACTGAGCCCGCCCCACGGTCAGCTCCAACCACTGGACACAGACCTACCCTAAGCCCCGCCCATCGAGCCCGCCCCACCAGGTGAATAGAAAACGAAACTCAGCGAAGCCGGGCTGGCTGCCCCCGGAGACCCCTGAGTTCGCGAGCAGGAGGAGGGGTCGTGACCTGCGATCCAGGCCGGGTCACTCACCGTCCTCGCTCTGGTTGTAGTAGCCGCGCAGGGTGCGCAGGTTCACTCGGAAAATCTGAGCCATGTCCGTGGCTCTCAGTGTCTGTTCGTCCCAATACGCTTCACCCACCCGCTCCATCCACGGCGCCCTCGGCTCCACGCTCGGATCCGCGGCGTCGCTGTCGAAGCGCACGAACTGCGTGTCGTCCACGTAGCCCACGGAGATGAAGCGCGAGTCCCCGCGGCCGGGCCGGGACACGGCGGTGTAGAAGTAGCGCAGGGAGTGGGAGCCTGCGGGGCGGCGCGGGGCGGTGAGACCGCGCCCTCCTCCCTCCTCCCGCGCGGGACCCGGTCCCGGGTGGACCGGCCGCGAGGCGAGGAGCGGGCGGGGCTCTGGAGACAGAAAAGGGGCAGCGGAACGGGAGGCGGCGCCGAGCTGGGACGGCAGGGGGCAGGAGACGGGGGCAGGACCGGGGTGACTGAGTGGCGCAGGGTTCTCGCCTCCGAGGCGGAAATGCGGCTCCCGGGTTCCCGCGCCCCCAGCCGGGCTGTCCTCTCGCTCCTCCGCCCCCCTCCGCCCCGCACTCACCCGCCCAGGTCTCGGTCAGGACCAGGGCCCCCGACAGCAGCAGGAGGAGGGTTCGGGGCGCCATCGCCCCCATCCTCAGGAGTTGGAGTTTTCTGTGTGGTCTGGTTTCTTTCTTTCTTTCTTTCTTTCTTTCTTTTTTTTTTTTTTGAGACAGGGTATTACTGTGTAGCCCAGGCTGGCCTCGAACTCACGGTGATCCTCCTGCCTCAGCCTCCCAGAGTGTTGGGATTAAAGGCGTGCGCCATTAAGCCCAGCTTCTGTGTGGTCTGTGCTAACTGTACTAAATCCTCCAAAGAAACGTTCTCTGGACAGTGATTGGCTTCTCTGGAAATCCGATAGGCAATGAGAGCTAGCCCCGGCTTACGTCAGGAGTGTCCAGGCAGAAAGGACTGACAGTTGTGATAAAAAATAAGCCAAAGCTGCTCTCGAGCGCCATCCAGCACCTCCAGGGCAGGCTCCTAAAACAGTACAGTACGGCGTGTCCTCATCCGCCTCACGGATCTGGCACCCTGTGGCTTCGGGCTCTTCCCCAAAGTCAAAATGACCAGGAAAAAGGTTTTGAATTCATTTGGGGAACCTGGGCAGCAATGACAGCACGACCAAAGACACGAAGAAGGACTTTTGGAACTGCTTCAGAAAGTGGCAAGAATGAGGGGGAAACGTGTTTGAAGTGAGCGGGAGTATTCTGAGGGAGATTCATGGCAATGTGTCTTTTACTGTAATAAAAATTTTAAAAAAATTTAAACATTCACCGTGGTTTTGATTACACCCTACCATACTCTTAGAATTAGTGAGGACACATCCAAAGAGAGCTTGTTTATGTGAATTATATCAGTATTCATCAGAACAGAATTTTGGAAAATTTTATTCATTTGAATAACGTTAATATACCATTACATGTATAAAGTAATATACTTTTATGAAAAATAATTAGTTTCCGGGCTGGTGAGATGGCTCAGCGGCGTAAGCGCCTGCCTGGCAAGCGCGAGGGCCCGAGTTCGACTCCCGGATCCCACATACGAAAAAGGGGCCGGTGATATCGCTCAGCGGCACGGGCGCCTGCTGGCGCGCGAGGTCCTGAGGTCGACCCCCCGGTACCCACACACACAAAAAAATAATAATTAGTTTCCAAAACAATGTAGTCAGAAGAGTGATCATTTTGCATTCTTTTCTGTCATATTAGAAGATGGCGGCATTTTATTTCTTCCCTCGCCTCCCTTGCCCCTCCCTCTTCTTCTTTTCTCTTGCTTCTCCTTCCTTCTCCTTCTGAACTCTCTCTCCAGGCCTGTTCTCTTGTTTTAAGGGAAAAGTATACAAAAATATCCAGCCTCACATAAATACTGAATTGAAAAATGGAGGATTATTTTAATAGTTTTTCCCATGCTAGGGTGGATATTTATCTCTGATGATATAACAAAACTATACAAGTGATAGTTTCTTAAAACTTAGTTATAACCTGGATATCTTGGAATATTTCTATTTGGTTAGATTACAGTCAGTTGGTCTATCTTGCCCATTGAATGGGTATTGTAGTAGTGGATGACTTTTATAAATGATTATTTTACAAAATATGTAGATCTTCCCAAGTGTTGACACAACTGACAACAAATTGTCAAAAAAGTTACATCTGTTAATGTCACCACAGATTCTGCCAGAAAAGTTTCTAAGTTTTGGGAAGCTGTCAAGCCTAAAGTGGTAGATTTCTAATTTTCCAAAGATTTTTTTGTGTGTGTTTTTAAAATTTTATTGGTACATTTTAGATATACATAATGATAACATTCATCATAGGGAATTTATACCTGCACATGATCTATCTGGCTTCTTTTTTCCCATTCCCCTACCCTCCCTTCAACCCCTCTTCCCCTCCTTATTTACAAAAGCTTTGTTTCCATTTTCCCCTTCTATTCTTGTTTTTCCTTGTCCCTTTCTTCCTTTCCCCTCCCCCTCCCTTGTTCACCTTTCCATTTGAACATTTTCTTCCCATTTCCCAATATCTATTATACATTTTGGTCCTTATTTATACTTTTGGTTTCTCACACCAGAGAAACACTTGATATTTAAAACAACGTGTGTCCAATTTATTTCACTTAAGAGTATGGTCTCAAGGTGCATCTATTTACCTAGAAATGTCTCAAGCTTATCTTTCTTTATGGCAGTGTAGTACTGGTATAAAAACCCCACATCTTCTTTGTGGTTGATGGGCATTTGGGCTGTTTCCAATATTTGACTGTTACAAACTGTTCCACTATAAACATATATTGCTGTGGTATGATGCTTTTAATTCTTTCAGGAAGATACCAAGAAGGGGAAATAGCTGGATGGAATGGAATCTCTAGTCCTAGTTGTTTTGAGGAATCTCCACTCTGATTTCCACAGTGGTTGCACCAGTCCACACTCCTACCAACAGTGGAGAAGGGTTCCCTTTTCCCCACAGCCTGTCCAGCATTTGTTATTGGTTGATTTCTTGATAATAGCCATTCTTTCTGGAGTGAGATGGAATCTCAGTGTTGTTTTAATTTGCATCTCAAATAACCAGTGATGTTGAACATTTTTTCATATATTTATTTACCATTTCTACTTCTTCATCTGAGAAATGCCTGTTATTTCAGATGCCCATTTTTGGATTGGGTCTTTGAATTGAGGGGGGGGGTCTGATTTTTTTTTATTTTTAGTTCTTTATGTATCCTAGATGTTAGTTTGAGGAACAGTTAGCAAATTTTTTTCCCCACATTGTGGGTTATCTTTTCACTCTGTTGGTGGTTTCCTTTGCTGTGCAGAAGTTTTTTTAATAAAATGAGACCCCAGTTGTTGATTCTTTGTGATATCTCCTTTTTCAGAGTACTGTAGTTTTTCAATGTAGCAAATAAATAATAAAATGAAAAAAAAAGAAAAACCACCCTTCCCCCACCCCCAAATAAAAGAAAAACAAGAAAAGAGAGAGAGGAAAAAAGCTCACTTCCAGGGTTGTCTCTTGTCACTGGCGGGGTAGTGGATAATCTCAGCGAGCCTGCACCTTTATTTCCCCTGAATTTCAGGCTGGATTCTGGCTGTGAGGCTGAGACCAGACCCGCTCAGCCTGCACCAGTCAGTGCACCTTTTTTGGACTTGAACTCAGCTGGGAGCTGCTACATGGAGCCAGCAGCTGCTCTGAGTTCTGAGCTTGGTTGGCCCCTCTCCAAGATGGCTCCCGGCCAACTGCCCTCTCCCACTGGATGACCGAGCCTTCAGCACTCATCCCCATCTAGTGCAGTCCTTCACGTCCACTGCTCCCCTCCACTGCCGCGTCTCTCCATGGAGGCCTCTGATGTCACCAGCATTCACCCTGTGTCTGCAGGTTTGAACCGCTCCTCCCAGGAAGCGAGTCTCAACTCAGGGAGAGCACACTGTCTGCCACCTCCTTCTTCTTCGTTGAAGTTTCTCTTCGCTCTCCTCTTGAGTTCAGTTCTTGCTTCAGATCCTTCCTGGGTCCAGGGGACCCACTTCCCTCCTTCTCTTCCTGTGTTGCTGTATTCCAGTGTCTGGGCAGCAAATCCCAAAGAGGCTCTTTCTCTGCTGCTCACCACTCTGCCATTTTCCTGGAAGTCTACTGTTAACTTTTTTTTTTTTGTGGGTACCGGGGGGTCGACCTCAGGACCTCGCGCGCCAGCAGGCGCCCGTGCCGCTGAGCGATATCACCAGCCCCTTTTTCGTATGTGGGATCCGGGAGTCGAACTCAGGCCCTCGAGCTTGCAAGGCAGGCGCTTATGCCGCTGAGCCATCTCACCGGCCCTATCGTTAACTTTTTAAAGTAAAAATGGTATTGCATAAGAAAGAGGCTTGTTCAGTTAACATGAATTATTTTCCTTAAGACAAACAGTATTTTGGAATGTACCACAAGCACTTCCTGTCTACTTTCCACTTTCTCATGTTGAACGGTACACAGATACGGAATCAAGAATGATTATTTAATGTGGTTAATTTTTGCTGTTTCAATAGAGTATTTGAATGTGATATTATTGTAGAGATTGATTTTCGCCAAGGTGCTGGTAGAATTGCCTCAGTACAAATGTCAGCACTAGGAGAAAGGTGAACCTTGTCTCGGTAAAGCTGTGACATCCCCTTGCCTCATGTTAGATCCCATCGGAGGATCCTACTGCCTGCAAGGATTCAGCAGAGCGCGCTCCAAGAACGGCTGTTCTGCGTAAACCAGGGCGTCTCCTAACTGGCCCTGGGCTCTGCTTCCTCCTCACTTTCCAGAATCCCGTTCTCTGAGCAGGATGCTTTCAAAACTTAGTGCAGAGGTCTGCCTCTGGACTCTTCTAGAAGACAGTTTACCCCCAGAAAATCTGATTTCTCAGTTCTGCAGTCAGAGGACTGGGGTGGGGAGGATAATTATTTTCCCATTTGGAACAGGAAACATTTTGTGTCTGAAGGCACTAGACGGAGATTAACTCATGACCCATTTGGGTTTGTTACACAAAACCTTAATATTTATCTGTCTCTTAGACAGCAGGAAGCTGTACAATCTACAGAAGAAATAATCCTGGCTCCTTCACTGCCAACGTCTTTAGTGAACCAACTCGGGGCCCACAGCACTGCAAGAGGTGTGCCGTCCCACAGAACCCGCGTGAGGAGGAAATCCTGCTGCATCTGCTCTGCCTAACATGGACCCACTGGACACGAGGCTACCGAGCACTTGAAACCTGACTATGACCGAGAGGTTGGATTCCTGTTTATTTATTTTTATGGTTTGGGGATTGAATCCAGGACCTTCTGCATTCTAAGCACGTGCTCCTACTGAGCTGCATCCCCAGCCCCTAGAATTTTTAGTTTTATTTAATGGATTTAAAAAGTTCTGTGGCTAGTAGTTATCATATTTGACAGTGCATGCTCTTAGTTTTCAATATCCCATAAAATATACTCATACTGTGGGAACTTATAGTGAAGAATAGTAAAAGTTTCTTTCTATGAAAACCATGGATTTGTCTCTGTGGGTTCTTAGACAAACCCTTAAAATACAGCATGGTCAAGAATGCTCAATTGGTATGTATTTTAATAACTTTAATAAGACATTAACCAAAACCTAAAGAGCATTAAAAAATTCTCATGACTGGGCTGATAGAGTACCCAGGGCTGGAGCCCCAGCACGGAAAGTAAATAAATAAACATATTCACTCCAATCGCGGGTGCTAACCCTTGTCTATGTCGTTTGCTTTAGTCTCACCAAC
This sequence comes from Erethizon dorsatum, assembly GCA_028451465.1. Taxonomy (NCBI): domain Eukaryota; kingdom Metazoa; phylum Chordata; class Mammalia; order Rodentia; family Erethizontidae; genus Erethizon; species Erethizon dorsatum. The sequence goes on from CM051822.1 coordinate 167,862,943, forward strand.
ACAAGGAAGCGAAGCAGTCTCTACGCCAATATGAACTATGTACTGAATATGACATGTAACAAGTAGCAGGCCCTATAGACATATTTTTAAAATTATAAAACAAGAGATTTAAACCTTAGAATTCTACCAACTTAGGATTCTTTATTGACTACTTCTCCTGTCTCCTTTTTCCAAAAAGTTTGTTTCTCTTCACCTTTGGATCCCATTTCCTCACTGTCACAACCTAGATGGAAATATTCATGAAATGTTTAAAACTGTTGAGTGAAGTTTTCTCTAAGCAGGACCCAACGATGAAAAATGATAATGAAAATTGATGGTAGTTTTAATACTTACAACTTTCAAAGCTTCAGTTGGGCCCCTAAAACTCACACGTCTGTATTTTCCCACAGTCACCCTCAATGACATGAAAGAGCTGACGTACAGAATAGTAATTCATGCGTGCTCTTCGGCCAAAGAAAGGTGGGCGTGATACCTGTTGCTGAGTGCAAGGACACACACTGTGGACAGCTCTGCGGTGTCCCAGGACGAAGGCGTTAGAAAGACCTGTTACAGGACCTGGTCTTGTTTGGGTGATGACTGGGAAGGTCTAAGAAAGCGGCTTTGCTCTAGACTGTGTGTCCGACATGAAGCAGAGGTGACTCTGCAATTGTGTTTCTCAGTGTCTTCTCTGTGGAGGGCATAGTAGATCAGGATAAAGCGAAGAAACATCAAACTGTCCATATTGGCCAGAAGAGTGCTAAGGCCAAATTGCCACAGCATCTCATTTTTGCCTTGCTTTACTGTGGGCTCAGAGTGACCTTGTCTCATGTTGGTGTTTACAAGATGATTTCTGTCAGCAGGAGAATTACACGGCTTCACGATGAACATCGGGTCAGGTTCCCATACGTTGAAGCTTATGTGTAAGCATTAGTCAGTTCCCGCATATCATAGGCTGCTTTTTTACTTCCTTAAAGTTAATATTTAAAAATCCCTACATCCCATTTGGAAAATGATTAATCAATATTTAGAATGAAATTTGGAATGGAAAAGTGGGAATGCCAAACAAATAGGTTAGTAATAGATAAATATGAAAAAACTAAAATGTGGACCAAGAAATGGAAATAAAATTTAAAATCTATCAGCTCAACAATGATGAAAGTAAATCATGATAGTATGGAGAGGAGTATATGGAAAATTCAGTGTTACAAATGCTGATGGGATTAAAATGTGTATAAAAATTTTTAAGAGTAAAGAATGTTTTCCCTACCTTCCTCCTTCCTTCTTTCTTTCTTCTTTTTTCTTTCTTTCTTCTTTCTTTTTCTGTTTCTTTCTTTCTTCTTTCTTCCTTTCTTTTCTTTCTTTCTCCTTTCTTCTTTCTTTCTTCCTTTCTTTTCTTTTCTCTCTTTCTTCTTTCTTTCTTTCTTTCTTTCTTCTTTCTTTCTTTCCTTTCTTTTCTTTCTTTCTTTCAACAGGGTCACACTATGTTGCCCAGGCTGGTCTCCAGCTCCTGGACCCAAGCAATCCTTCTACCTCAGTTTCCCTAGTAAGTAGTACCCTACATGTGCACATTGTAACTAGCAAAATTTTCTCTTTCTTTTTTTCTTGTTTTGTCTTTTTTGAGACAGGGTCTTGCTATGTAGTTCAGCCTGGCCTTGAACTCACTTTGTAGCCCAGGCTGGCCTCAAACTCATGGCTATCCTCCTGCCTCAGCCTTCCGAGTGCTGGTATTACAGGCATGTGCCACCACACTAGGCTGCAAAATTTTCTCTTTTAGAAGAAACTATACATGTTTTCAAAAAACATGTAACAAAAACATTCTTTGAATTGTGGTTTATAAAACAAAAGAATGGAAAAAACCTAAGTGGTATGAGCAATACAATAAGCTAAGAAAAATGGAACCATTAATATGTCTTGGACAATCACAATGTGTGTTGTACTGAGAGGGTCAAATGCGAACCTCAAGCAAACCCATGAGGACCCCAGCATGTGATCCTTTGTGCAGACAGGGAAGAGAGACAGAGAGGTGAGGAGGGGGTGGAGCTGGGTGAGATCAGGGGACTTTCTCTCAGGGGTGTTGCTGACTTGTCTTGCGTTGATGCCCTGATCATCAGAACATGGGTGTGGCTCTTCACTCTGCAGGTGAACTGTTCTGGAACATTCTGTGAGAGGAGGGCGTGGCTCCGAGTGCTCAGGAGGACATTGGGAACTTCGCTGCCTCCCTAAAGCCCACCTTCCAGTGTGTATGTCAAAGCTCTGCTGGATGCGGAGCTCATCTAGAGACCCGGACACAAGATGAGCTAAAGTAGAGTCCAGTGATAGAAAGCTTTCATCGTTATGAACAAATGAGCATTTCTGAAAAATCACTGTGGTAAATGAAAAAATAATTATGAATTATGAGGGACAATTTCATGATGCCATGAAAGCAGATAACAAGGAGACTCAACAGGTCTCCTACCATAATTATTAATAATATATAAAAGATGAAAGGAAAGATGTGGCATTATTAAACTGGGAGACATTTATATAAAACTATGTACAAGAGAAAGAATAAGCTTTGGAAACTAAAAATATAACCATAGAATCATAGATATTAATAATTTAAGAGATCATTTAGAAAGCAAAATTCATAAGAAATGGAAAAGTGGTTGCAAAGAGGAAAGAAAAAATAGGAATATAGTATTATTCAATCTGGGAATTTCAACAACATAATCATAGAAGTCTCACATGGTGTGGAGAATAGGAAATTGTTAAAAATAATCCAAAAGTATTTCTCAGAGTTAACACACACAAGGTGGTGCTCTGAACGGCCTGATCGTGTTCTTGCTGTTGCAGAGGGCGACTGCGGGCAGCACAAGGGATGAAACTTAGCTCAACCCGCCAAGAGGCCCAGAGCGGGTGCTTCTCCGCCGAGAGTGCCTACCGAGCAGGGAGACTCGGAGAAGAGAAAAGCCACCAAGCTGAGACTTCTCCGGCTTTTATGTAGAATATTAGTGTAAGAGAAAAAAGCAGGGAAAAAAGCAGTTTGGGCAAGAAGCTGTCTCAGGTCTCAGCAGTTTTTCTTGGAAAAAGGGAAGGACAAATGGCAGACACAATGCGCTTCACTAATCTAAACGCTTCGTTTAATCGTTTGTTTTTCACGCAGCCTGCGTGCTTTTTTTTTCTTTTTTTTTTGTGGGTACCGGGGGTCGACCTCAGGACCTCGAGCGCGAGGAGGTGCCCATGCCGCTGAGTGATATCACTGGCCCTTTTTTTCCTTTATGTGGGTTCCAGGAGTCGAACTCAGGACCTCGTGCTTGCCAGGCAGGCGCTTATGCCGCTGAGCCATCTCACCAGCCCAGCCTGTGTGCTTTTGCCCCATAGTTAATTATTTTTTTCTCACGGAAATTTCATAGTTTAATTATTTGTGTGCTTTTGCCTCACATTTTAATTCATGCATTGTAAATTGTTAAACTACAATTACAGAGTTAAGTTGCTCTTTTCTTTGCTTTCTGCTGGTACTAAGAGTACTGATTCAAGATTAATCAAAAGTCTGTTGGCAGCCAGTCAAATTTTATTTTATTTTGTTTTATTTTTATTTTTTTTTTTGGTACTGGGAAGCGAACTCAGGGCCTTGCACTTGCCAGGCAGGCGCTGTGCCGCTGAGCCACCTCCCTGGCCCAGCCAGTCAAATTTTAAAATGTGACATTCTGAGATGAAAAGAAAAGAAAAGAAATAAACAAACAAACAGCTTAAAATCAAGCAGCCACCACCAAGTTGGTTATAAAAAGTTTATAGTAAGTAAGAGAAAAAATATAAAGAAAGCTATATGCATGTTTAGTCATTTTAAGCTTTGCTCCTTATTGCTCAAAGATTAGGGGGCTATGGCCCTCGCTCTATCTGTCGCCTCTCCTCTCTGGTTGACAAAGCTATAACTCTCATCTCTACAATTAGTACTAAACATGAATTTTTTTTTGCATGACTAGCAGAGACACCTAGACTTGGCAATGACAAAAAACAGGACAAAGCTGCCTCCTGGGGGAGTTCCAACCTAATTCGTGACACTCATTGCTGACTTCATGGTGTATTAAATATAGTTTCTCAAATGTATAAGTCTTCAAAGTGCAAAACTAAAAAGCATCTTATCATACTGGTGACTTCTAGGCTAAAATTGTTTATGATGATAAACTTTTAAATTCAAATACCTAGCTTCTCCTTTACTTGTTTTTCAACTATTTACGACAATATACATGCCAATCTAACGTGAAACAGCCAGCCAAAAGGCACAAATACTTTTTCAAGGCTTACGCCTCAATGATTATTATGTGTGTATTACACATTTATGTTAGAACACTTGACGTGCTCAAATACGTACGGTCTAAAGAACGCCACATAAAGTGCATCTCCAGCCCTGTGTATTCTTCTCAGATGTCACTCTGCTGAAAGATGACAAATCTTGGTAAGAGTTTCTTCATGTCATTTAATATAATGATGTCATCACGATTGTTATGCCAATATGTTATATTTGACCTTGAGCTCAGGTTTTTTCCTACACTTTATAATTTTTATCTGTTGACATTCTATAGGAATTCAACTTCTGTGACAACCATAATCGATAAAGAAACAAAACAGTTCCCTCATCAACTTCTAGATATTGTCACTGATTCAGCCTATGTTGTGGAGCCTCTACAAGTGATTAAAACTGCCCTTATTCATAATAAAAGTTACAAGACACTCTTTCATATTTTCCCTGGCCCTGTAGTGGAGGGCAATGCCAATTTCCTTACAAACTGTCCTCAATTCTGACATGCTGATATGTCACCAGGATCCCTCACATCCCCACCGGACAAGCCATTATAGAACGAGCCAACGAGTTCCTCAAAACTCAATTTATAAAACAAAAAAGGGGGAATATGGACCAAGACTTTAAGAAGACTTTACATTTTTAAAATTTTTAAAATTGTGATTCAGAAGGTTTCATAGTAGTACAGAAAAGCAACTCACCACTCAAACTGAGGAAACACTGCAAAACACAAGAATTCCCTTCACTTCTGAACCTGTTTCTTACAAAGATTGTGTAAGTCACTTGCAACTCCAAAATTACAAAGCCAGAAAGGCTGCTTGTCTTTCTGAGTTTGCTGACATATATACCTCAAGTAAATGGCATGGTTTATTGAGCTTGTGTTCTTACCTCACCTGTCTCAGATATAGTTAAATGGGGAGGTCCAAAGTCGCCTCTTCCCTCTAATGACACCTCATACACAGAGCTATATGCCTCCTCCCAGCCCCTTAAGGAACCGCGGGAGGGGCTGCGGCTACTCTGGCTATGCTGGTGGTTGGCACTTGCTACACCACACTTGGTATTTCCTGGCAAAAGAATTTCCATTATATATAGTCACCGATATCACCAACAGTGGTTATTGCCTTTCCAGCCCCAATGGTATATAAATAATTTTTACTATCTCTCAATTAAACCTTATTCATATTTGGGTACTCAGTGAGCCAAAGCTTGGCTCCTCACCAGTCTTATGGGAGAATGGATAAAAAATTCAGACCTTGACCAAATTGCCTCAACACTTGAACGTATCAGACAAAAATGTTTTCTGGACACTCCGATTACAACTACCGCATTATGTGACAGCTACAGTGACAAGACTGCGGTTACCTTAACTCGTTCCATTCAAACCGCTCAAACTAGGAATGGCTACGTCCAAAATATTACCTCCGAACTGCTAACTCAGACCAACACTGATAAAAGAGTCTTACGGTAACACGATGCCCTTAAGGCAGCAGTTGGCCGGCTCAGCAAACGTCACCGAGCTCCTCGGATGCGGTCTGCACAGCCGTGAGGCCAGTTGCCGCTCTACGTGTGTCGCGTCTGTCCCACTTAACCACTCAGAGTCCTAAGAGGAAGTCCAGCACCTTCTCCCCAGTCCTTTCATCCACACCTGAGTGGAGATAGTACTACTCTCCAGGCTGACCACAAGCCCAACTTCATAAATTACAAATGGAAGCTTTCAGTATCACCTTAAATTACCTTAATGAGCTGGCGTACTGGCCGAACCCCTCAAATTGGTTTTCTGGCCTCACCCTTCACATTTAGATTCTTATTACTATGGGCATTATCCTTTTTTGTCTTGTCTTTTTTTTTTTCTGAGACAGAGTCTTGCTACTGTAGTTCAGACTGGCCCTGAACTCACTATGTAGCCCAGGCTGGCCTCGAACTCATGGCAATCCTCCTGCCTCAGCCTCCCGAGTGCTGGGAATACAGGTGTGTGCCACCACACCTGGCTTTGTTCTTTTTTCTTGTAGTCCTCAAGGCCCTTTGTCTGCTGTCCCAGAGGACGTTTTGAGCCGAGGTCGTGCTGCCCTCCCTGCATCAAGCCTAATAACCTGTCTACACTATATTTCTGTCTTCCTCCCCCTCCCTGATCCTGTAAAAGAGAAAAGGAGGAAATGTAGGGGAACTGGTGGAGGATGAATGGTGAAACTGTGGGGCAAAAGCACACAGGCTGTGAGGAGTGAATGTTAAACAATTTAGATCTGTGAGGCATGTTGTACCTGGCCATTGTCCTACCCGCTTTCAAGAAAACTGCTGAGCCTTGAGGTGGCTCCTTGCACAAACTGCTTTTCTTCTGCTTTTTTCACTTACACTGATATTCTAAATAAAAGCTGGAGAGTTCTCAGCTTTGGGGCTTCTCCTGGGAGTCTCCCTAATGCTGGGCGCTCTGGGTTGAGATGACCCCTTCGGACCCTCTCAGTGACCAAACGAAATCTTGTCCCAGAGTAATCATTCATCTTTCATGCCACCACCATCGCACACTGTGACAGAAGAAACCTGAAAACTTCGAGAGGAAACATCAGCAACAACCCCAGAATACCTGGGCGCTAAGAGGCAGTGAAGCGATGGTTTCCAAATTCCAAGGAAAAAATATTTTGACACAAAATTCTACTCTAGTCAAATGTAAGTGGTAGGTGGACTAAGATTTTTTCTCCACTGCTGGGCACTGAACCCAGGGTCTTTACACTGAGCTACATCCCCAGCGCTCTTTTATTTTTCATTTTGAGACACGGTCTCGCTAAGGCACCAAGTTCCCCAGGTTGGGCTGGAACTCGTGATCTCCCTGCCTCAGCCTCCCAGAGTGCCGGGAATACAGGCATAGCTACCACCCCCAAGGCTAAAGCTGTTCCCAGATGTCTCACATCTTACAATTTCACTTTCCGTGTTCCTTTCCTCAGCAAAACACGAGGCAAAGTGAGAAAAGTGATGGAGAAAACGAAAAGTGGGGAGCGCACAGGGTCCCGGCTGCGGAGGCGCCGCTCGGGGGAGGCCGAGGCCGCCCAGGACGAGGGGAGACCCGGGTCCGCCGCACCCAGGGGCGCGGCCCGCAGCCCGGGAGTGGCAGGGCGGCGGGGGCGGCGTCTCCAGGGAGGCGGCTTGGCGGCGTCCTCCGGAGCCTCGGCAGGAGGAAGACGGGCAGGTTCGGTCAGGAACACGCGGATGTTAAACAAACGCGGAGCGAGAGCAGAGCCCGGCGGGGCGGGGGAAGCGGGGCGGGGCGGGGCGGGGCGGGGGCGGGGCGGGGGCGGGGCGGGGGGGGGGCGGGGCGGGGCGGGGCGGGGCGGGGGGGGGCGGGGCGGGGCGGGGCGGGGCGGGGCGGGGGGGGGGGCGGGGCGGGGGAAGCGGGGCGGGGGAAGCGGGGCGGGGGCGGGGCGCCGGCGCCCCCCGCGCGTTCCCTCCGCGCCCACGGCTGGGACCCGAGTTCACCCCGCGCGCCGGAGGAGGCGGCCCGGCGGCCCCCACGGGGACCACGGCTCAGCGGGGCGAGCGGGACGCGGGAGCGCGGCGGGGCGCTGCCCGGGGCTCGGTCTGGGAGCCCCGCGGCCGGCAGGGGACTGGAGGGCACATCGGGCCTCGCATGAGGGAAGAACGCTTCATTTTACTTGTTTTTTAGAAATGAAAATATGCAGACGTAGCGGTGTGATCCGCACCCCCGCTCCGGAGCCTCCTCCTGGGAAACCTCCGCGGGGTGGTCCCTGGGCAGCGTGTGACACCTCGGGGTGACGGTGTCCTTCCGCAGCGCCCGCCCCGCCTGCTTCAGAGCCCTCGCCCCAGCTTCCGCCCGGGGCCACCGCGGAGGCTGGGCGGGGACTGTCGGGGGTGAGGTGGTTTGTGCGGAAAGCCGGGCTAGACCTTGTCGAGGTCCAGGAAAATCCACATTTGTAATCCCATGGAAAAGTTATTGGAATTCCAGTAAATTAATTCCAATCTACCGCTTCAGTGCAACCCACAGGGAGAATAAAGAAACGCGTATCTGTAGATGTGGGGAGCCAAGGGCGTCCTAAGTCCAGCTAGTAAGTCCGCTAAGGGAAGGAAGGCCTCGACCCAGGGCCCAACCGGGTTATACTAACTTGTGAAGAGGGCTCGGAGTGGCTCGGGGATGAGTGACGGTGAGAACGCCTTGAGCTGGGGGAGATGGGAGGCCTGGGGTCACCTCTGCGGTGTGCAGAGAGAAGGAAATGCGGAAAGAGTAACCCGCGTAACACAGTGAGGCGGTATCTAATGTTTCCGGTGGATGCTTCAGCTCTGATGTGTAATCTTTCATGCCCTGAGATGTCACGCCTCTTTCTCGAGCCTCAGTCCCAGCGACATCGTGGCTACACAGGGCCTCGCTCACACCTGTTATTTGGGAGCTGTAGGTGGGGCTTTCCTGACCTGTCGCTGGCTTCAAAGGCTACACACATCAGCACCTCGCTGGACCCATTTGCATTGCTTAAAGCCAACTGAGAGGATGAGGAAAAGTCCTAGCCAGCTCTGTACATATCGATTCATGGAAATACGGCCAGGTTTAGCAAAAACGGAGACGATTGGTTTTCTTTCAAAGAGAGTCGTCCAGGTGGCCCTCAACAGTGTGTTAGTGGGGAGCTAAGTTGCCAGGCGGCGATCCCCAAACGCACACAAAGGCTGTCCTCACCACAGACCCTGGCTGGAGCTCACTGCCCGCTCTACCGCACCCTTGTGCCAGTCTCCCCGTGCCGACCGCGGGGTTCTCATCTGGCTGGATCTTCCCCACCTCTGCGGCTGCCTCTGCCTGTGCGCCTGCTCATCTCCTTTTTCTCCATGGTCCAGATGGCCCCAGATCTTCTCTTTGAAGACTGCCACTGCAGAGCTTCATCTTTTCTGTCTTGTTTTATAGATGAGCCCTATACGTTCTTTAATCGGGAGCTGGCTTTTTTTTTTTTTTTTTGGTGGGTACCGGGGGGTCGACCTCAGGACCTCGCGCGCCAGCAGGTGCCCGTGCCGCTGAGCGGTATCACCGGCCCCTTTTTTTCTTATGTGGGTTCCCAGAGTTGAACTTGGGCCCTTGCGCTTGCCAGGCAGGCGCTTATACCGCTGAGCCATCTCACCGGCCCAGGAGCTGGCTTTTAATAGTCAAAGCCAAGCTTCAAGAACTTATAACACAAGTAAGGTTCTGGGTTTTTTTGTTTTTTGCTTTTTTAATCACTGAAAACTGTAGTAGGCATTTGTTGGTTGTCTCTCTGCCCTGGCCAACACTGCCCTGATTTCTCACCGAAGTACTCACCCCTTCCCCATGTAGCGCGGGCTGAGTATGCAGCTCTACCGGGAGGCCGTTCTGTTCTGACAGCGGCACTCACTAAGCCGGCATGTGACCTACGACAACCCAATGGGGGAAACCTCGAGGTTCTGTTTGGAATTCCAAGTTAAAAATATTTGTCCCTTCTCTGCAGATAGACCAGGAAAAGTATAACCAAACTCATGAGATTTGGCAGCTGTTTTCTTATAAGAGAGAAACTAGCCTGCAGAAAATGACTTAGGGAAATAAGGTGGACAAAGAGGCCTAAGGTCTCTTAATGCCATTATGGATGCTCATGCTTTTAGAGTTTTCAGCTGTAAGAGCCAATACATGAATGCCCTCCAGTTCTAAAACCCTTTGTTCTCTCTTAGGGTCTTCTGGTCCTTCCTGGGGTGAGTGAATGGCAAAAAGCTCTCCAAGAAATCCCTGTCCACACCTTTGTCCTCCAAAATACGTCCTTGTATAGCCACAAAACTGGGAGCCAGTGCCCCACAGGGGCTTCTTTGTGGGCAGGAGCCAGGGATTGCAGTGACAAACTCACCTTTACTAAGTGCTCCTGTAACGTTTGAATCTTTTTTTTTTTTAACCATGTACACATATTACATTGGAAAAAACAAAAATTACTAAATAATTGCTAGATATGTCAAAAAGCAGCTTTTTCCTGAGGATCTTACTAACATAGCAAGTACAAAAGCACTATAAAGACATAATTCTATGTTGGTCATAGAAAACTTCTGTTTTTGTAAAAAGTCCTTTCTTGTAACAAACATGCCTTTACTTGTCATCTTTCCCTCTCGTCTTTCTGTTCACCATCTCTCAGAAACTGGCTGTCGGCCCACTGGGGGGGTCCAAGGGAGATTTTCCAGGGTGACGTCCCAGGTTAAAGAACGCACGTGTGCAAGACATCATTAAGAACAGCAGGCAGCATGGAGCGGAGCAGAGCAGAGCACAAGAGTCCTCTCCATCTTTATCGTATAATTCTTATACAGGTTGTCTCATGTTTACATTCTTACAGAGTGCCATAACCAGTGCGTGCGTGTTCACCTGTGCTAAGTCACGGCTACATGACTGTATCCAAACGAGCGCCTGCACTAGACAAGCGGGGTCACGTCCTCAGGTGTCCTTAGACGCCCCTGAGCTTTGAAGCAGTCTGAGCGGTCCCCCACCCTGTTTCAGCTTTCTTCTTGGTTAAGGGATGCAAGGACTCTCTTCTCATCAGCACTGTAAATCTAGTTCTCCCTCCACCACCGCGCAGCCTCCACTTGGTGACACCTGCTACAAGGCGATCTCTCACTTGTCCACCCGATTTCACCTCTTGTGGGATTCACTTTTACATCCTCTGCCACAGCGGCGCCCTCACTGGAAGCAGTGGCCACAACGCAGAGGCTTCTCACGTCGGCAGGTAGCACCATCGGTGCTCTGCCCCTGTTAAGCCCCTTGACAGATCGATCCAGCTTCTCTTCTGAAACTTCACAGCTTGTGTCACTGAGTTATTTCGTCCTCTTATTCTTTTTCTTGGGTTTTGGTTTTTATTTCTTTCTCTTTTTCTTTTTGGCTTTTTTGACCCTCTTTTTATTATCATCAGAGCTAGAATTAGTGTCACAGTCGGAATAACTCATTATCAGAATACTTCCTATGCTTCTTTTAGAGGGTGTTCTCTTTCTTTCTTTTTTGAACAACTGGTCTTTCCTCTCTGTGGAGGACACCTGGATGACTCTCCTTGAAAGAAGAGCAATTATCTCCATTTTAGCTAAACCTGGTCCTATTTCCATGTATTGATATGTACAGAGCTGGCTAGGACTTTTCCTTATTTCCTCAATTGGCTTTAAGCAATGCAAATGGGCATAGCGGAGGGGCTGATGTGTAGTTTTTGAAGCAAGGTGACAGGTCAGTGTTTCCCCGCCCCCCCCCCCATAGCTCCCCAAAACAAGTGTGAGCTGGGAGGGAGATGTCTGCTGGGATGGAGCCTGGAGGCTCCAGGGCAAAGAAGATTACACTTCAGAGCTGAAGCACCAACGCCAAAACCTCAGGTACTGCCTCATTGTGTTAAGCTGATTACTCCTTCTGCATACTTCTTCCTGCATATGACAGAGGTGACTTCAGGCCTCGTAGCTAACTCAGCTCTCAGCACTCACGGACTTCCCTCCACTCTCACAGTCACTCATCCCCGAGCCACTCCCCTCGTCAAGAATTAATAAAACCTGGGTTCGGCCCTGGGTCGAGGCCTTTGTTCCTGTTAGTCATCATACTAGCTGGACTTAGGACCCCGCTGGCTCCCCACAACTATAAGTATGTCTTTGTGTCTTTATTTTCGCCGTGGGCTGAACTGGAAGTGGTAGGTTGTAATTAACTCGCTAGAATTCCAATAATCTTTCCATGTGATTACAAATATAAACTTCCCAGACTGCGATGAGGACCGGAAAGTGCTTCCTATACTCTCTTTCCTCCAGAGCCGGACTCTGAGCTGGTGCCCTTCTGGTTCTTTACCTCGTTGTCCACTGGGGTATATTTGTTGGAATCCGGCCCAGGAGACTTTGGTGACAGCTGGTACATGTTGGGCACCCCCAGCTCCCCAATCCTCCCCCTCTCCTTCAGCCCCATCGCCAACAGCTCTGCTCCTTCTCTAGTCTTCTGCCCGCTGCCGGTCGCCCGTGTGGTGGTGGTGGCTGTGTATCTGCCACAGTAGATGGAAGAGGAGGCCAAGAGGGCTGGGACCTCAAGCGCAAAGCTGGCTGAGAAGCTCAGATGCCCACCCCACCTCATGGAGGCCGTGGGGCCTCACAGTCCCCCGAGAACCTATAATAAAACCCCAAGCTGCTGAACAGTCCTCTGTTAGAAGCCTCTCCTATACCCCGGCTTTCTTATTCCACAGTAAACATCGACATCTTGTGCTTCAAGCTCTAACTCAGTTTCAAAATAATGTTTTTAAAAAGACATCAAAATCAAACTAGAGGGTAGACCGTACCAATGTCAACTTCCCAGCGTCAATATGACACCAAAGCAGTCTAAGATGTTACCCCTGGAAGAAGCTAGGTGAAGGCTATGGTGGGATTCAGTAGCGTTTTTGTATCTTCCTATGAATCCATAATTATTCTGAAATAAAAAGCTTTTTAAAAATCAAATTTTAAAAAATCAAAATTAAGAGAAAAGGAGGGAAAAATGGAAACAAAGCTTTTGTAAATAAGGAGGGGAAAAGGGGTTGAAGGGCAGGTAGGGGAATGGGAAAAAAAAGAACTAAGTTACATCATGTTCAGGTACAAATTCCCTATGATGAATGTGATCCTTACATATATGTAAGATGTACCAATAAACTTAATAAAAGAAAAAGAAAAAAATCCACTTTAAGATACTTCCCCAAGAGGGTGGCATGGTGGTGCACACCTGTAATCCCAACAGTTGGGAGGCTGAGGCAGGAGGATTGCAAGTTCAAGGCCAGCCTGGGCTACATAGCAAGATGCTGTCTGAAAACACCAAAAAACAAACAACATCAACAACAAAAAGCCAAAATAAACAATCCCGAAAAAAAAAAAACAAAAAATTCCCAAGATATTGAAGGCAATATCAAAGATAAGAGCTACAAACCAGTTTGGTTCAGGAGTACAGCGTCATTACCACAAATGACTACACCAGTATCCACAGGCAGGGGCTTCGTTTTAAAGCCCGGATCACTTGGCTTTCAGATTTACATTTGTGACTAGGAAGGTCCGAGTGGTGCGGACAGATATCTAATCTGGTTACGCCTCTGTGATGTGAAGTCGCCTCACTGAGATCACCCGCAGTCAGTGCAGTCTTAAGCTGCTTCCCACATGGTGCGGGAGCTGTGGACAGCTACTGTCTTCACCAAATAATTGTCACGCAATAATTTGTTTCTGTGTAACCTCCTCCACGCATGATTTACAACAAGAACTGGTCTTGTTCATTTCATTTTAACACCAAAACCTAGTGTGTAGTGGGTTCTCAATTAGCCACAAAATATATAAGAAATAAACCAGTAATGGTTTTCATGAGCCTTTGGAGGTGATTTTCTTTTTTTGATACCAGGACATCCAAAAAATCTCAACACTCTTTTTTTTTTTTTTTTTTTTTTTTATGTGGGTACCGGGTGTCAAACTCAGGACCTCGTGCTTGCCAGCAGGCGCTTGTGCCATCGAGCTATCTAACTGGCCCAAGACTCTTTATTTTGGAATCAAATTTGAACACATGCCCATGTGTTTCCAAAACACAGGCAGTTAATTTCTAAAGATCTCTAGAACCACTTGTTTTTTTGTTAGTTTCCTAAGATATTGTAACTCAGTTCGATTTAGAATAAAAAAGATAGGTCAGGTTCCAGACAGGAAAGTCAGTTCAATTGTGGTTGTGGTTTTGTGTGTGCACGGTGCTGTGGATCAAACCCAGGTCCTCTCTCATCTCATGCCAGGCAAGGGTCAGCTACACCCGACCCCAGTGTGAAAATGTGAATCATTGAGCAGATCAACTCTAGCTTCAAAGTCCCTGCTAGCATGATGTTGCATAATTTTATCAAGTGCAAAGAACAGTCAGCTCTTTCTGGAAAGCACCAAAACCAGCATCACTTTTGGATTCTTTAGTCGAAAAGCATATGGCAATTAGTCTGTATCTTGCATACCCCGGTTAAGTTAATTAACATACATTTTACTGTAAATTTTTGAACAGCCCCAATCAAGGCACCGAGTTTACAAGATGTTGCTTCTTTCTACAAATGAAAATCCGGAGGCCGATGAGGCTTCTTCAGAGACTGGACGGGGGCTCGTAAGCTCCCGGCGGCGTCCAGGGCTCCGCAGCTGAGTCGCAGGCACAGGCTTGGGGCGCTTGGTGCTGAGAAGCCATCGAGAGCCACAGGCGATGGGCGCGGTGTCCCCAGTGAAGTAGAAGGCCGTCCTGGTGGGGCTTCCGCTGGTACCCTGGCTGGGCTGGGCAGGCAGCGCGGCCTCCAGGGTGCACGGCTTCCTAGATGGCAGCTGGCCAGCACCTGATTCGCCTTCAGCTGCCTGCATGGGGGGGTAAACCCGACTTGTAAAGGGGTGGTGGGCGCCTCTCACCCAGGCAGGGACGGTGCTGTCCATTGTCCTGGCCGTAACCAGGCAGGGAGGAGCCATGGGCTGCGACTCCATGCGGGTTCCTGGCAGGAGTGGGGCTCTTTCCCCACTCCTCAGCCTCTCACCCGAGTCTCCCTCTGCGGGGATCTTCCAAAGGCCACGTGGGCCCATCTGCTCTTTGGCCACATTCAGACTCTGACGCTTCTTAGTTCAAGATCCATCGCTCTCTCTGTGCTTAGGAAGGGCTGCTGGGTTTTCGTGGCCATCGTGTTTCGGTAGATTTCTTGTGAAGCTTGGTCTTCAGGACGTTTAGATTTCTCCCCAGTGCTTTGGTACCCAGGAGCTCCTGCTGGTTGCAGCTATTAGTCTTACGATGAGACTGGGACATGGTTTTGTTCTGTGTTGGTTGTTCTGTAAGTCAAACTCCCCCAGAGCGCCCATCAAGTTCTGTGCGAGTCACAGTCAGCTATGTGGGGCTTGGTGTCCAGGACTGCTGTCCTGTGTATCCCGCCGATTCCAGGTGGGTGTAGAGATCCACTTTCTACCTTTTCCAGCCTGGCACTGGGGCAATGCGGGCCCCTTGTGGAAAACACTCCCGTCTGGGCACTGTTCAGCTGTGGGGTTGCACTTTTGCCTTGTAGCTTAAATGATCATTTTCGTGAAAAGCAAACAAAACCTTAACATGAGAAAACTTTTCTAAGCCCATCAAAGAATGTGTAGGATTATTAAAGATGTGCTTTCTAAACCTCTCACAGGCCAGTGAACGGCTACAAAGGGGTGGCTGCCCTGGAGCACCGTTCCTGGCTGAGAAAGAGGATTCTGAGCAGCTAATTGGCTCAGCTACAAGATTCCCTGTCGCCAGCGTTGCACATCGCAGGGGGCGCTGTGGGCCCAGGCTCGGCTCCTCCACGCTGCTCAAGGTGCCTGGTCGCTGAGGGGCGCTGGCCTGGAACATAAATACTTGAAGGCGTCTCTTATAATCCTCTGGATTCAGCAGTGTGGTTTGTGGAAGCACAAATCTCATTTCTCACCGCGTTGATGTGGAGTTTTTCTTTTTTTGGTTAGTTAGGCTAAGAGTTTATCAATCTTTTTTACCTTTTCAAAGAACCAACTCTAATTCATTGATCTTCGGTAGCTTTCGTCTCAATTTCATTAATTTCTGCTCCGATCTTTATAATTTCTTTCCTGTTAATTTCAGCTCTGGAGCGCTCTCGTTTTTCTGGGACTTTGAGATGCACCCTGAGGTTGTTTATTTGTCACCGCTCCACTCTTTGAGGTGCTCACACACAGCCGTAAACGTCTCACTTGGACCTCTCTCAGCGTATGTGCGCTGCTGAAGCCCTCACAGGACCTCTCTCAGGATGTCCTCTAGGTTTGGTCATGTCGTGCTTCCATTGTCATTTGATTCTAGGAACTTTTTTTTTTTTTTTGTCTTTTTGAGACAGGGTCTCGCTATGCAGTTCAAGTTGGCCTTGATCTCACTTTGTAGCCCGGGCTGGCCTCGAACTTGCAGCAATCCTCCTGCCTCAGCCTCCAGAGTGCTGAGGTTACAGGTGTGCACCACCACGCCTGGCCAGGTCTAGGAACTCTTTTACTTCTTCCATGATTTCTTCTGTGATCCACTGATTATTCAGTAATGTAATCTCCATGTGTTCGTATAATTTCTGTGCTTTATTTTCTGTTGATTTCTAGCTTCACTGTACTATGACCCAATAGTATGCAGGGTACCGTTTCAATTGTTCTGTGTTTATTTGGGCATGCTTTATACCCTAAGATATGGTCTATTTTGGAAAAAGTTCCATGTGCTGCTGAGACAAATGTGTATTCTGTTGTTGGGCGAAACACTCTGTAGATATCTGTTAAGTCCATTGGTTCAAAGGTGTGACATTTCTTTGTCAGTTTTTTCTCTGGTTGATCCAGTTGTCGGAGTGGGATGTTGAAATCCCCTGCTGTGGTTGTACTGGTGTCTCTCTGTCCTTTTATATCCAGTAGTTCTTGTTTTATGAAGTTCATTGTGTCAACATTTTGTACATACTTATGAGTTTTTAATGGAATAACAAAATAAAAGTTTATTTTATTAGAATTAGGAATGATTTTTCCCTCTGGGCAAACAGTCCAGTTATAGAGAAAATCTAAGAACAGTTATTTCCAAAGCACAGAGCACTCTACACACACAATGACAGGGTTGGGGCATTTAATCAATTTACTGTTCTGGTTGTATCACCAACCCACCCTACCCCTCTCCAAGTGCTCTCTACCAGGATATGTAGTTAAAAGAATTTGTTACACTAAGTCTTTTTCTATCTTGTACTAAATTTCCATTCCTAATCACGGCTGAACTGTATACTACAGTATAGATTCAGCCATTTCAAATAAAGTCAGTCAGTCTCAGACCTATGGGCTATGTGTGTATGTATACATATGTGCATTTAAGATTTTTTTTTATGTGGGTACCAGGAGTTGAACTCAGGATCTTGCACTTGCCAGCAGGAGCTTGTGCTGCTGAGCAATATCACTGGCCCTTTTTTTTTTTCCTTTATGTGGGTACCAGCAGTCAAACTCAGAACCTCGTGCTTGCCAGGCAGGCGCTTATGCCACTGAGCTATCTCACTGGATCTAAGATATGTATTTAAACATACATAAAGTGCATAGAATCTGGGTGACAGCAAATGACACAGAATTTAGTTGGATGATGTTACACGCTACTCCATTTTGCCTTATGGTTTGTGCACTGAAATTTCAATCAAAAATTTATTGCAAATCACTGGACGTCCACCTGCTGCTTGATGAATTGTTCAAGTGAAGGACGCACTTTTCAGAAAACAATATAACCGACCTCAGGAAGACACAGAGCCCCTGGTGCTGCCGGGGAATAGAACCCTCTGACAGACTCAGGTCATGAAAGAGGGGAGCTGTTATATAATGCCGCAGTCCAGCTGCTGCAAGGTCGGGGAAGTCCCGAAGGTGGGCGGAAGCGTCGGCGCAGTAAGAAGGAGACACCACACTAGTTGTCCTCCTGTTATGCTATTTTTCTCTGCTCTTTCACTACTTTATTTTCTCAAGTTAAGCGTATATATATACTATTTTTATTGGCAAAGCATAAAAGCATGATTATGTGAACAGAAATCGCAAGCATAAAAGCATGATTATGTGAACAGAAATCTTTGGCAGACAGTATGACATTTGAAAGATGGTTACATTGTAACTGATATCAAGAAGGGACTGTACTTTTCTGTTGTTTCTATAACTACAGGCCCATTTCTAAGAATATGATGGATGAAGGTTAATGAGGCGTCTCACACCTGTTTTTTCTCAATAATGTGGTTTGTTTAAAATCAGTGGGAAATGTTATAACCTGATAAGGTCATTGTAGCCATCAAAACAAACTAGCATTTCAACAATAGTTAAGTTTCTGTTTTTTATAATAGGTTTCTGTTTTTTACAATAAGTTTCGGTCTCCCCATCTCAAGGTAAACTCCTGTACATTATGTGATTTTTGGTTTTGTAGTGGGCATTATTGTTGTTCGTGAGAGTAACATCTGTTTTCTCCATCAGTCATCAGAAACTTCCAATCTTTGTAATTGTATTGTTTGAGAAATGATTTCATACAAAAGCACTCTTAGTAATATACTCAGGAAAAGAAGTCCCATGAGAAATTCTCCCACTACCCAAGCATAGAGGAATGTGCCACGTCGCCTCTGAGAAAGCAGTCTTCCTTGAAGCCGTGCATTTCCCTCTTCCCTGACCGTGTCAAAGGGCCGAGGTGGCAGGGGATGTGGCAATATAATGTGGCTTGCTAATCCCAGCTGGGGGCACTGAAGCTGCTAACCATGAAACCAATTAACTGTGGGAATCTATCAAATACGGTGATAGCTATTAAACGCTTGGGAGGAGAAAGGGCCAGTTCGTCCTGCCCATACAAACTAGGAAATACACCCAGCACGGCAGTATGGCGCTGACACACGACCTAGGACCCTCTCAAGCATACCGGTCCTGCATGTGCGGGGACTGATAGTTGGAAGTGTGCATGCTGTTCTTGGGTTCTTGTTGCAGGGCAGTGCTGCGACCCACACAGCTCTCAAGTTCCCAGGGGGAAGGATGGCCAGAGGATAGAGAAATAAAGAAAAGAGACAAAAGCTGAGGTCAGGTAGAGCCCTCTCTCCCGAGGGGAGGAAAGGAACTGCTCAACCAAGGCAGTGCGTTTTATTTATACATTTAGCAAGTTGGTGTCACCTGATACCCCTTTGCCTAGCAACCCATTGCTCCGATTGCCTTGGGACTAAATGTTCTCTGGGCTGGAACATCTTGTTTACCTAGCCCACCTCGCCCCTGGCTCTCTGTTGCTTCTTTGTTGCTCTTTGTTCTGTCTGGCCCATCTCGCCAGTCTCGCTGGGGAGGTGGAGCAGGAGCACACGTGTGATAAATTTCCAGCTCCAGCCGCTCCCCACGTCTCCCCCTTTTCTGTTTTGTAGTTGTAAGTGATGGGCCGCCAGTTGAAGTTGGAGGAGCTATGCTTGTAGGAACCTGCAGACAGCTTTCTTGTGGTTATACTTTTCTGCTGGATGTTCAAGACCAACTTAAAGTGAGACCTGTATTAATTAATTTCAGTTGGGTATCAAGGTCAGTCAAGTCTCCTCAGGAACTACCTTGGAACCGTGCATAGCACCTCTTTGTGCTTCTGTCAGTGTCAGCCCTCTGGATGAGTCACGGCCATTGCTTGACCAAGTTGCTTTCTGTGAAAGCTTGGGAGATTTTTCTCTCCTGGCGACTCTCCTCAGGCACACTATACATCGTAAATCACTTCTCTCTGTGGTCCTGTAATCTCCTTGATCAGAAGACCAGGGACTCACAAGAGTTATGGGATGTCACAGCAGAGGTTCTCTTATGTCCAAGGTCCTCACTGACCTTGAAGGGCTGGAGCCAAAATATTGGCTATTCTCTTCACCCATCTTTCTAATTTTTGGTCCAAACCTCAGTTGTTGAACATCCAATAAGAGAAGGTTAATGACTACATTGTAATGAAGGCAGTGAGCTTAATATTACTTTCTTATCTAAATATCAGGCACCTTAGAACATAAAATAAAACCATTATTTCCTAACAACCATGGATGTTCTAGTATTTGAATCCCTATGGAATGTTAACAGTTATATATTTTACATAGAAAATTAGAAATCAAAAACCATACATAATACTGCAGCATGACAATCATGATGACATTTCATAACATACTTAAATTTTTATTTTGACATAAAATACCTCTTTTTAGTCAGTCATCCCTATCTAATACATAAAAGGCTTTTACCTAACTTGTTGACCTTTAGTGAGATGTACGTCACATAAGTTTTCTTGAAGGCAGAGGTTTGAATCTGAAAGAAAAGTCTATTACCATAAACAGTCCTTATTTCACACTTTGGAAGACCCACACATCTGCAGGCATGAATACATTCAATACACTACAAAATAATAATAATTGTCATAGCCATATAAAAACCTTTGTACAAGAACATCTCTAAGTCAAAAATCTTGTTGTCTAGAAAACTGAATCTTTTGACAATGACCAATGTAATCATATCAGAATAATATATTTTAATAACATTTATTGGGGTGTCTCCCAATAAGGCTATGGAGATCACTGGGGCTTCCTGTTAATGGGAAAGGCTGAGATAATTTCCCAGGCAGCTGCTCCTTTATTCACCAAAGGGAAACTTGACCAATAATTCTCCAAGCCCAAAAGGTTCCCTTAATTACCTTAGCAAATTTCTGATGACCTCTGAGAAAACCCATTTTGACCAGCTGGCAACCCAGGTAAAAGCACGCTTTTTAAATATGTAAATCATTTAAATTTTGAACAAATGATACAAAATGCAAAAGAAAAAAGGAAAAGAGAAAAAATTATTGAGCTCAAATAATAAAACAGCTGTTAACTGATTGGACAAATGGACAAACATGCACGGATGATTTGTACAGATTGGACAAACAGACATACACAGACAATCCACCTACAAAATCAGAGTGCACTCAAATATATTCTTGACCAAATTGAGTTATAATAACTCTTTTACAATTTTAGAATTTTGTAAGTAGACTAGTCAAATTTTTTGTAAGTCAATTAGCAGAGATCTCTTAAGAATTTGGAAGGAACAAAATCTTTTATCTATAATCAATATATATCTTTGTATTTTGTCTTAAGAATACTGGTAACTTTTGTGTCCCCTTCTTTCATGTAACTTTCAACTTGATTATCTCCAAGCACTCTACCACCTACTCAGACCTTTGATTCCCATTTTTGGTTGCCATCTCCTGGGCATTCTGGGTCAGTTCCTTCGATTGGCCCCAGGTCAGGTCTGCCCCATCCTTGTCTCTCGGTTGTGGTGTGGTCTCAGGCATCACTCATAGGGCTAAGCGTCAGCTTCTTGAAAGGTGGAATCAACTCCTTCTCTGGGTGGTCTGGGGTCATGATACAGCCGGACTGCATGCTCTAGCACCCAGATAGGCCGTTCAGCATTCCCTGGGAAGACACGAGCATACCCTCAACCCCAAATTAGCACTGGGATGGGTCCCTTCCATTGTCCAGTATAAAGATCTTTCCAAAGGACCCTTCCTAGCTTTTTTCCCTTTACCTGACTGAATTGTCTTTCTGCTGCCGTAGTTCCATCCTTAGTACGATTTAAAAAGTTAGTAGTATATACTGCCAAGTGAAGTCTATTATGAGGTGTAAATTTTGTAGGGAAGGATTCCCCCTTTTGTTTTTGTAATTGAATTTTGAGCATATGGTGAGCATGTTGCACACCGGGGCTCCCACTTGCTCTTCCCACCTCTGGCTGCAGCTCCCGCCCCATCGCCTCGGGGCTGTGGGTGAGCACCCCTGCTGGTGGTGGCTCATCGGCCTGAGGGTAGGACCCCTTCCCCTCAGCCTCGCCATTTGACACCAGTGCTTTGGTGGTGATGACCGGGAGGGGGTCAGTGCCCACCTCCCTGCCGGGGATGGGTTCCATTGCCAGCTTGGCTTTGCTGGCGCACCCCTCCCTGGAGGACGCTACAGTTGTTGTCCCTGCATCCACAGCCACCATTTTTTTTCCTGGCTTTTCCCTCCTTTGATCTGGGCTGTTGTGGCTCCTGAGGCTCCAAGCCCAGAGTGGGATGCTGGGGGCCATGAGTGTGGCTGGCAGGCGTGCAGGTGTGGCTGGGGGTCCCGGCTGAGTCTGCCTAGGGCCGGAGTGTGGGGCCTTCTCGCTCTGCCGGAGCTGTGCTGCACTGAGCCGGCTGGGCGGGCAGCCTGATCCGCACACAATTTAAAATTTTCTTTCTACAACAAATAATCTCCCGGATTTAAACATGCTTTAGCTATTCCTTTCCAATCATTTGGGGCCATAACCTGTTGTCCTATAAGTCCTATTAAACCTAAGGTAAAAGGGGCCGTAGGGCCACAGGTAGCGGTAGCTTGTTGTAGTTCTTTTAAGGTCTTAAAGGGTACAGCCTCATGAAGACGTATAACCTGTCCCAGATTATGGGGGACTTGAAGTTTAGAAACATGGTGGATACCTTGAAAATCTTCCACAGACTCCCCCACCTGTCTGGCTTCTTTTAGTGCCAATTGCAAGGGAGAGAGAGAAAGCGGCTCTGCTTCCTGAGCGGGCGAAGTTCTAACCTGTGACGCAGCACTGTTTCTCTGAGCTGAAAAGGCAGGAGTCGTCGCTTGTGGCTTAGGTAAGGTTATCAGGGTGGCTGTTATTCCACCCTCCTTTTCCTGCTCAGGACTTGATTTTAAAATAGTGCCCTGAGCCAAATCCTTTGTGGTCGTCCCAACAAACTTACAATCATTAAGACCCTCTTTAATCAAAATCCTCAAAAGTAAAGTAAATATAGGAATCAAGATTATAACAAACAGAGGGAGATCCCAGGAAGATGGTGGAGTGGTGAGAAGCAGACAGTGGCCTCTCTGAGTGTCGCTGTCCAGACACTGGGACATAGCAGCTTGGGGAGGACAAGAAAGAGGGAAGTGGCTCCCCTGGACCCAGCAAGGACCTGAAGCGCAGTTTGGGGCACATGGAGAGAGTGACGAGAGAAACTCCAACAAAGAAGAAGGAAGTGGCCCATGGCGCCTTATCCCTGGGTCAGGACTTGGGCGTGACAGAGGCTCGAACCTGCAGAGACGGGGACTGCCAGTGCCCCCAGGGGCCTCCACGGAGGGACGCGAGATGCGGAGGTACAGGGAAGCAGCGGACGTGAAGGACCGCACTGGCTGGCGGTGAGTGCTGAAGTGAAGGCGTCCCGCGCAGAGAGCGATTGGCCGGGCGCCTCTGGGGGGCGGCAGACGAACGCGGAACTCTGCAGCCGCGGCTCCGTCCATGGCTTCAGCCAGGCTCTGGCCGCGGAACGTGCACTGATGGCAGCAGGCCGAGTGAATCTGGTCTCCGCCAGAAAGTGCTGAGATTATTCACTAATCCGCCGAAATCTGCTGCTGGCTTGTTGTGACAGATCCGGACTGAACAGGACTCTGTCTCCACGTGGTGTCTACAGCAAGAGACAACCCTGGAAGTGAATTTTTTTTTTCCCTCTCTCTTTTGTTTTTTGTTCTGGTGGTGGGTTTTTTTTTGTCTTCGTTTTTGTTTGTCTGTTTGTTCTTTCCTTCATTGCTTGATCTTGTTTTTATATGAGTGTAAACAGAGCTTCTAACCCCTTTGTGATTGGGGTTCTGATCTGTTCTTCCTTGTATCCCTTCCTTCTCTTTTTCCCACCAGTCCTCTGCACCAGTCTCCCAATGTTAGCGGGATCCCTCTTGGTCCTCCAGCCTTACATCTAATTCCTTCCTCTTCTTCCAATTCTCTATTTCCTCCTTAACTCATTTTAAATTTAAACTCCTGAGGGAAAAGTTGACATATTAAGAACTTGCATACTGCATATAATTTTCTGGTTTGTTTTAGATTTTGTTATATAACCACAAATCTAGTTTATATGGTTAAAAGTGGCACATAACTGGTTAGCTCAGTCTGTCATTTTCTAGGTTGTGTTTGATGCTTTTGGTACCACTATAACCAAAAGTGACATAATTGTTTTAAACAGGCTTTTCTTCCTGGTATTCTGTGACTGAGATTGACTAAGGGTCACAGAAAATACTATGGCACAGTTCCAAAGAAACAAGGACTGGGCCAAACAGGCAGCAACTTCTCAGGTCCAACAAATTAAAGAGGTAGGATCTTGCAGCAGGTTCAAAACCCAAAAATAAGCTACACCTACCTGGAAGATACCTCGGAGAAGTAGTCATAACCTAAGGGTTTTAAATACTAGCAATAAAGCAACCTACCATATGCAATTTACAAACATCACCCCAGGAATTAAACTAAAGAAAGAAAAGAAAATGAGACGACACTTAAGATGCAACCCCACACATCCAGTTCACCAAAGGCAAACCCAGGGGGCAGTGAGGTGGGACAATCCCAAAGCCACCCACCTGGCATCTCTGAAGTGGTAACAACAAAGCAACTGAATGAGGCTCTGGAAAAAATCAAATCAGAAATAATTTCACAGATAACTGCAGAGATAATGTCCACAACGAAGACCATGACTAAGGATGCTAGAACAGATACAGACAAAAAAATAGACGAGCTTAAGAAAATTATGGAAGCCATGAGTTTTCAGCATAGGAAAGAAATGGAATTCATAAGGCAGATTTAAGCAGATATCCAGGAGAACAAAAACTCCATTGAAAGTATTTGAAGCAGATTAAGCCAATGTGAGGATAGGATCTCAGATATAGAAGACAGGCTTGCAATTAGTGATCATGAAAAGAAAGAATTCTTAAAAATAGCAAGGGACAATGAGAAATCAATCCAGCAGCTGCTGGACGAGGCAAAGAAAAATAATTTAAGATTAACTGGAGTCAACGAAAAAGCAGGAGATAGCATAAATGACATCAGAACACTGTTCACAGACATTATCACAGAAAATTTCCCTGGTAGAGAAAAAGAATTTGACATACAGATAAATGAGGCTTATAGAACTCCAATTAGCCACAATCAAAAAAAAAAATCTTCAGCCAGACATATCATAGTCAAGATTCCAGAAATTTAACACAAGAGTAGAATCTTAAAAGCTGTTAGAGAAAAGAGACAAATCACCTATAAAGGAAAGCCCATCAGAATCACAGCTGACTTTTCAGCACAAACCCTCAAGTCAAGAAGAGTTTGGAGTGAAGTATTGCAAGTTCTAAAGGAGAATAACTTTCAGTACAGATTGATGTACCCCGCAAAACTATCTTTCAAAACTGATGGAGAAATAAAATACTTCCATGACAAAGGACATCTGAGAAAATTTATGACCACCAAACCAGCACTCCAAAATGTTTTGAAGGACATTCTAGAAAGAGATAACAAGGACTACAACTCCAGGAACCCCAACAGAAGGAATCCACCAGGCAGGGCAAACAATTAAACAGAGGGAGGGAAAAGAAAAAAAAGAAGGGGAGCCAACAACAGGAAAATAACATGACAAGTATAAGTCAATACATATCAGTTTTAACCATCAGTGTTAATGGTCTCAATTCACCAAAGGCACAGACTGGCAAAATGGATCAAGAAGCAAGATCCAACATTATGCTGCATACAAGGAACACATTTAATTCAGAAAGAAATTCATAGACTGAAAGTCAAGGATGGAAAACAATACTCCATGCGACAGAACCCAGAAAAAAGCAGGGGTAGCTATTCTTTTTGCAGACAAAGTGAATTTCAAGCCAAAAATGATTCAGAGAGATAAAGAAGGTCACTACATCCTTGTAAAAGGGAACAACAGGAAGAGGTAAAGATCACAAATATATATGCAACCAATACCACTGCACCCAACTGTATAAAACAAATATTAAAGGACATAAAAAATCAAATAAGCACTAATACAATTGTATTGGGGGAATCTCAATACTCCACTGTCACAAAAAGACAAATCAACTGGACAAAAAATCAACAATGAAATATTAGCACTGAACCAAAATTTGAACAACTGCACTTAGTAGATGTCTGCAGAGTGTTCCACCCCACAACTTCAAAATACACATTCTTCTCAGCTGCACATGGGACATTCTCCAAAATAGACCACATACTAGCTCATGAAACCTGCTTAAGTAAATGCAAAGGAATTGAAATTATCCCATGCATATTATCAGACCATAGTGCAATGAAATTGGAAATCAATGGCAAAAGAAACCACAAGAACTTCCTAAACACATGGAAATTAAATAGCATGCTCCTGAACAACAAATGGGTCACAGATGAAATTAAAGAAGAAATTAGGGGCCGGTGAGATGGCTCAGCAGCATAAGCGCCTGCCTGGCAAGCACGAGGTCCTGAGTTCAGCTCCTGTTACCCACATACCAAAAAAGGGCCAGTGATATTGCTCAGCATCATGGGCGCCTGCTGGAGTGCAAGGTCGTGATTTTGACCCCCAGTATCCACAAAAAAACAAAAACAAAACAGTGGTACTGGCACAAAAACAGACCTGAAGATCAATGGAACAGATTAGAAGATGCAGAAACAACTCCCGATATACTAAGCCACCTTATCTTTGACAAAGGTGCCAAACACATTCACTGGAAGAAAGATAGCCTCTTTAATACATGGTGCTGGAAAAACTGGCTCTGCACATGCCACAGATTAAAACTAGACCCATATCTTTCACCATGCACTAAACTAAATTCAAAATGGATCAAAGATCTAAATATTAAAACAGAAACATTAAATCTACTGGAAGGTAGGATAGGTAAAACTCTTGAAGACATTGGTGTAGGCAAAGACTTTCCGAATAAGACCCCAAATGCACAGGAACTATGACAAAGAATCAACAACTTGTATCTCATCTTATTAAAAAGCTTTTGCACAGCAAGAGAAACCACCAACAGAGTGAAGAGACAACCCACAATGTTGGAAAAAATGTTTGCCAGCTGTTCCTCAGACAAAGGATTACTATCGAGAACATACAAAGAACTCAAAAAAATCAGACCTTCCAAATTTAAAGACCCAATCCAAAAATGGGCATCTGAGATTGAATACACATTTCTCAGATGAAGAAATACAAATGGCAAATAAATATATGAAAAAATGTGCAACATCACTAGTCATTTGAGAGATGCAAATTAAAACAACACTGAGATTCTATCTCACCCCAGAAAGAATGGCTATTATCAAGAAATCAACTAATAACAAATGCTGGAGGGGCTGTGGGGAAAAAGGAACCCTTCTCCACTCTTGGTGGGAGTGTCGACTGGTGCAGCCACTGTGGAAATCAGTGTGGAGATTCCTCAAAATACTAGGATTGGAGGTCCCATTTGACCCAGCTATTCCCCTTCTGGGCATCTTCCCAGAAGAATTAAAAACATCATACCACAGCGATATATGTGCACCCATGTTTATAGCAGCACAATTTGTAATAGCCAGATCTTGGAAACAACCCAAATGCCCATTAACCGAGGAATGGATAAAAAGGATGTGGTCTTTTTATACAATGGAGTACTACTCAGCCATAAAGAAGGATAAACTGGAGACTTTTATAGGTAAACGGATGCAACTCGAGAAAATACTCATAGGTGAAATAAACCGGACACACATGTGTAAGCATCGTATTGTCTCCCTAGTGTGAGAAACTGAAAGAGTAAATAAGATCCAAAATGTACAATAGATATGGTAAAACAGGAAGAAACTGGTCAAAAGTAAAGAGAAAACTGGGATGGGGGAATGGGGAAAAGAAAGAAGGGGAAAGAAAAAATTATATATATATATATAAGATAGTTAAGATAGATACAGTATTAATTTTGCTTAGTTCATTGAAAAGAAAGGTTTGTGCTAATAATGTTTGGACAATTGAATGCTGATATCTTGTACCCTGAGTAACTAATTTAAAGATAACAATGTGTAATGTATTAACCATTGTTACCCTCCTATTATGTTGTTTTGAAATTTTGTTCTACTTTTTTCTCTTTAAAATAAAAAAAATAAAGTACACAGAACAGCTGAGCATGCGGTATGTACCTGTAATCAGCATTCGAGAGGCTGAGGTAGGAGGATTGCAGGAAGTCTGAGGCTAGCCTGGGCTACATAGTGAATTCAAAGCTAGCCTGAACTACATAGCAAGACCCTGTCTCAAAAAAAAAAAAGAAAGAAAAGAAAGTACATAGCACTAACACAAGTGCACCGAGTGTACATTTAGGCGAAGGTCAGTAAGCTAAAATCGATATTTCGCACCAAGCATGGTGGCACATTCTTGTAATCCCAGCACTCAGGAGGATGAGGCAGGAGGATAGCCTTGAATTTGAGGCCAGCCTGGACTACACAGTGAGTTCAGACCAGCCTGGACTATATAGTGAGACCCTGTCTCAAAAAAACAAAACAAAAAAACCAAAATCAATATTTTGTTAAGAGTGAAAATGAAATCAATGCCAAAGAATGGTTTTAGAACACAAGAATACATCTGATATTGTATTTAAAATATTATTGGTATTTTATCATTAAATTTAGTAGTTGCTAGTTCAATTAGAACAATGGAGCTGAGGAAATCACTTCCCTCCACCCATCTGAGTTTAAACAGCACTCTAGCGCTGTCCCACCCAAGAAAACATTGTCCTGAGAGAGGTAGAGAACAACAACAAAAGCCAGGGAATCGCTGACCTCCTAGGCAAGAGCACGCGCACGTTGAATCTTCGGACCTGACCTTCAGTCAGGTTAGACCTTTACCCTACTCAGACTTTAGCAAGGGTTCATGAATATGCACTATACCTCCTATGTGTAATTAAGATCAGAGTGAATTCTGGGACAAGCAGGCATGTTGAGAGCCCCGAGATGACACAGCATCCTGTCAGTCATTCCTGTCACTCTTACCCAAAGACTCAGTAGGAGCCACCTGGGCTGGAGTGCATATCCTTTGAATTCTGAAAGCCTGATTTATCTGTATGGTGTGTGCTGGGTAAATAAATGTTTATTTACACATTTAGCAAGTTGGTGTCACACGACACCCCTTTGCCTAGCAACCCATTGCTCGGATTGCCTTGGGGCTAGGTGTTCTCTGGGCTGGAGCAGCTTATGCAGCCACCTCAGCTGCTCTTGGTTGCTTCTTTATTGCTCTTTGTTTTCTGGCTGACCCATCTCGCCTGCGGCATGGGGAGGTGGAGCAGGAGCGCACGTGTGAACAATTTCCAGCTTCAGCCGCTCCCCACAGGGCAGCACGTGGAGAGTATTATGGTGCTCAAACCTAGGCAGTGCTGAGTTAACCACAAGACTTTTTTCTTTTGTGGGTACTGGGGGTCGACCTCAGGACCTCGCGCGCCAGCAGGTGCTCGTGCCGCTGAGCGATATCACCGGCCCCTTTTTCATATGTGGGATCCGGGAGTCGAACTCGGGCCCTCGCGCTTGCCAGGCAGGCGCTTACGCCGCTGAGCCATCTCACCGGCCCCCAGCCACAAGACTTTTGAGAAACACCGCACACAAGACACATTTGAAGGGAGCCACATGCACCTATGTGGCAACTCAGGCTGCTTTTCAAAGTTAACAGGGAAAGGAACTTATTCAAGCTCTCTTGTAAAAATTTTTCCTTAGTTTTCATAAATGTCTTGTAAGATTGATGCAGTTAAAGTAAAAGTCAAATAGGATGATAGTGGAGGGAGGAAAGAGAATATGGAAGAAGCAGACACTGAGTTCAGATTTTCATGGTGGCAGAGAAGGGGAAGGGCAAGGGGCAGGTAACATTGATCCTAGAGCAGCAGTGGTTTAGGAAGCAGCATAATACACTCGGCAGACAGCCACTGACTTTTTCATGGGAAAAGAACTGTCTCAAGTACATCTCATGTACCGACATTTTCTAAAAGGAAGAGGAGGGTTGATTCAGCAAAGCCCAATTTAGGCAAAAGGCCAGAGGGAGGTGAGCCTGCTCCCCAGCAGTGTAATCAGGTGCACGGCACCAGAGCGGAGGCGGCTGCCCTCCGTGTGGGAGGGACGCTCTCCCCAGGTGCACAGTGTGGGAAGGGGGGCAAAGAGGGCCTCAGCCCAACCCGGCATTTCACATTCACACCTCTTAATCTAGTCGCTCAGTTCACTCTGCATATTTGTGTAAAACTGATGGATTTAGGGATGCTGACCTGTTGAAAAATACACAGCCAGAATGGCCTGAACAGGTATGTAGTTAATAAAACCACCACCATCCTTTACTTCTAATGTAACAGAAAATGCCCCCCCAGCCAGTATACTTCAGTTTCTTAGTTGCCCAGGTAATAGTTTCTGTTCCAGTTTTGGTTGCTTCTGCCTCTTAGAAACAGTTGGTCACTGTGATGCATATTGTGTAAACCAATCCCCAATTGACAAGCCATTCTGCCTCTGTACTTCCTACTTGCTTATCCCATATAAGCCCTAGACCACCAGAGGTCAGGGCCTCATATTTTGGGAATGATCCCAATCAGTGCCCATCGATGTAAACAAATCTGCCTCTCAATCCTAGGTGTTGTTTTGCTGTTTCTGCTTTCTGTTGCATCTGGTGCATTGGCCAGGAAGACCGACTGTGCTGACCTCTTCGGTCACCCATTATGGCCCTCACAGATAGAGCAAGGACCTCTCCAGGTCCCAGTGTAAGGCACGCCCTTGAGATTTCTCAAGTCCCCTTGAAATTCTGGAGGAGGATTCCTGGCTCCCCACTCGAGCAGCTCACATCAGACCCCAAAGGGAGGAGGACACAGTCTGTCTGCCTGTCTGTCTGCCTGCCTGCCTGATTCTGGTAAGAACCCCAGGGGCACCCCAGTTACTCGTCAGTCCTGCTCAGCTCGAGCAGAAGGGGAGTCTGATCAACTCCCGTTAGTCAGGACCATGCTCGAGGGAAGGGGGTTGGAATGTTTAACCTCTGAGTGCCTGCTGAATGAATGTGTGAGTGAGTGGAACGGACAGCATAAGCAATAGGCTGCTCCGTCTGTGCACCAAGAGTGGGAAGCACTGGTCATAGTGGCTGATTGGGCCCTCATCTGCGGTTCTGTGGTGATTGACCTAGGGCATAATGGAGGTCTCACGCCCTCCTTAGCTAAGTTGTACCTAAGTCCCCACGAGGGGCTCAGCCAGGCGGGCATCTGAATGGTCTCTCTCTGAGGGGCACCCACCCTTTGTTGCATCATTGTTCAAGGGTAGAGAACACACACATAGGAAGACAGAGATGGGAACTAATTAGTCAAAATCCACAGCCCCTGACTGCAGGAAAAGGGAATTTTACAGAGTTAAAAATGAAATCAAACCACTCCCTGTGTCTCAAAGAAAAAGAAAAAGAAAAAGAAAAAGAAAAAGAAAAAAGAGACCCATTCTTCCCAAGAATTCTGCCTTGGCACCCTCGTTGGCCTCACCAGTTGCTGCCAACACCTATAGCTTCACTCCCTGCACCCAACTCATCTACCTCCAGCCAATTGAACTGGTTCTAGTCGGCCATTGCCTGTATTCAGCCACAGAGGCCCTCCCCCCAAACCTTCTGCTTACATGCCTATCCTGGTCAGATGGTGTCATCTAACACCCACCTGAGATGACTGTCAGGAATTCCTTCTGAGTTCCACATTTTGACTGAGGAAAATTGGACTGTCGGCTCTGACAAATGAGTTGCCATGGTCTTTCCAAAGGTCGCCTCACCTAAAAATAACCCTTTCATTGGTCTGATGGCCTCAGACTTGGCCAAACCAGGCTCCCTTCACCAGCTGGGCCACCAGGAGCCCATAGTACCATCATCACAGCTACTAGGACTCTTGCCTCTTGCCCCTTCTGCCAGGCACAAGCTTGCAGCCTGGGAGGACATCTCCTGTGTAAGCCAGTCCCCATACCACTTCTGGGAAGAGACCTCCTCTTCAAGTTAGAAATGAGCATCTCCTTTGCACCAAGCCAGTCAGCCTCCCTCTCATTTAACCCTGCACTTTCAGCTTTGGCCATTCCCCTGGAGAAAGATGACACTTGCATCAGCCTGAGACAGATAACTGCAATCTTGATGTTCTAAAAACTCTCCTCCCAGGGGTATAGACTAAAGAAACAAACAGGCATCCAGACACCCATCAGCCTGATTGACTGTTAATCACCTTGGGCAAGATCTCCGTGCCATCAACAACGCAGCCATCACCTTACATTCTGAGGTTCCCAACCCATACACCCTTTTTGGACTGTTACTCAATTGCCACAAGGGTTTGGGAACTCTCCCACTATTTTCAGGGAGACTCTGACAACAGATTTGGCCACTCTGAGACAGCCTGTTTCTCTGTCCCTTCGAGCTTCACAATTCTGTCATTGTCCCCTGGGCCCTGAGATTGGGCCATCAACCAACTGCTTCTGATTGTGAAACTCCATCCTGGGGCAACCCCCACCTGCATCAAACAGTATCCCATGCCACAAGAGACTCAGCTAGAAATTTACCATACATCCAGAGGTTTCAAAACCACAAAATGTTTATAGACTGTCAATCTGCTGAAATACACCTCTCCTGCCTGTAAAGCCAGTTTGAGATCTCTGAGCTGCCAGTACTGCCTCAGTTACTCTCTGTACATGTTGCCTCAGTCTTCTGCCACCCACAGCCTGCTGGTACACCTGCCTGGACCTAAAGAATGCCTTCTTCTGCCTTCAGTTGGCTCCTGTCAGCCAGCCCCTCTTTGCAAAGACCCCAGTTCTGGACTCAAAGGTTAACTGACCTGGACTCAACCTCCCAGAGGTTCAAAAACTTGTTTACCCTCTTTGGAGAAGATCATTGCACTTCTGATAGATGACACCCCAGCTACCTGCTGGGAAGGCACAAAAGCTCTGTTACAATATCTGGCAGAAACTGGTTACAAAAAAGAAACTCCATAAATTTCTTGGAGCTGCTGGCTTCTATAAAATCTGGATCCTTAAGCTCACAAAAACAATGATGTTTACTCAGACTGTCAGTCCTTGGGAGCACCCAGTGGCCTACCTGTGCAAATACTTGGATTCGGTTGCCAAGGGCTGCCTTCTGCCTTTGCCTCCATGCTCTAACAGCCACTGTCCTTCTGATCAAGAAGGCCGACAAGCTCACCTCAGACCAAGGCCTAACTGTCCAGGTGCCACATCCACACGCTGTACTGGGATGGACTGTTCTAATAAAGGACCCTCTGACAGATGCTGAGTACTCCCCATTTACGGATGGAAGTAGCTCTGTTAGGAATGAGGTCCGACAGGCTAGATATGCTGTGGTCACCTTGGACAAAACTATTTTGGCCAAAACTCTCCTGCAGGGATGATCTGCACAGCAAACTGCTTCCTGCTGCTGTTTGGAAACCTGCCACCAACAGTGCAAAATATTCTGGACCAGAGGCCTAAGCCCCCTCTGGGGATCCAACTGACTGAAACATCAACCCCAGCCACCAGACCTGCCCCCACCGTCTGTTCTGCAAGCTCAAGCCGCAGCACTGGCACCCATACCCATGCAGCCAGCTCAGGCTTCAGTGTCTGTGTCACTGGTCCCGACCTCCCATTCCCTACGCATATTGAGAAGACAATAAAAGTCTGTAGGGTCCTGCTATAAAAATCATCCCTAGATATGGCCTACCCTTGATCATTGGCAGCGACAATGGGCCAACATTGGTAGCAGAGGTAACTAAAAAACTAGATTAAATAAAAACTACATACAGTATACAGGCCACAAAACTCTAGAAAAGTTAAAAAAAAATTGTAACCAGTTAAAAGACCAGCTATACCTGTAGACATTTCTGCACACACATATAACCCAGGTGCATATTAACTACCTGTACAAGTTTCAGAAATCCAGCCTTAGATCCGCTGGAGAATTTACCTGGACAGCTCCTCTGAGGCTCACTCTGAAGAGACAACACACTCAAAGCCCAGCTCTGGTCACTATGGATGTTGACCAGTCCACACACGGCTGAAGCCTGAGGACATCGTTCACAGGATTGCTCCATACCTATTCCCCTTGATTTTTGTGTCTTTTCAGGCTGCTTACCCCAGTCCTTGCTTCACGACCCCCTGCTAGCTGTGTTTTTTGTCTTAAACTCTATGGACGGTTGACCCAAGAGAATAGAACAATCAATCAAACACTTGACCAAGATTTGATGAGTGTCCAAGGCACAATGGACACTCTCCTAGATCAGATTAACTCCCTCACTTCCTTGCCAGAGTAATGTTACAGAACAGACGGGCCTAAATTATGTCTCTTACTAAAAACAATTTAGGGAAAAACTCTGCAATAAGACAATCTTGGGGAGCTTGGCTAGGGCCCATCCTAGGGTCACTAACTGCTTCTAGTTGGGCCTTGTCTCAGAAGATCACATGTAATATGACCAGCAAAGATTTGCTGGGGAAACTAAAGGAGGGGGGAAATGTAACAGAAAATGCCGCCCACAGCCAGTACACTTCAGTTTCTTAGTTGCCCAGGTAACAGTTCCTGTTCTAGTTCCAGTTGCTTCTGTCTCTTAGAAACAGCTGGTCACTGTGATGCACACTGTATAAACCAATCCTCAGTTGACAAGCCATTCTGCCTCTGCGCTTCCTGTTTACTTACCTCATATAAGCCGTACACCACCAGAGATCGGGACCTGATATTCTGGGAATGATCCTGATCAGTGCCCATTGACATAAATAAATCTGCCTCCAAATCCTGGGTGTCATTTTGGTGTTTCTGTCTGCTGTTGCACTAACATAGCTCTTAGTACCCATTTCATAAAAATGAACATCACAGCTAAAATGCATTATTAATCTCCTGTCTGCTGATGACAGAAACAAAGAAAGTTCTGTGATTTCTACATAAATCCACTGGTTGGGATTGGGAATACAATTTCCCTCCGAGTGGTGTTTGCTTTCCAGCTGAACCCACAGTGATGCGCACAAGTGATCCTGACATCTGCCGTTAAAAATTCACTATCTGAGACCAAGCAAATGGCTATTTTCTTCTATTTAAAGCAAAGTCATTCTAGTTGTTGTCTCTTCCTGTTGAATTCTTCCCTCTGTCAGTCTGGAGTGGCCATTTTTTGTCCCCTCTGACAAGTTTTGCTTGAAGTCTGTGGTGTCTGATAGTAAGCGCTACTCCTGTCTGCTTCCAGGCTCTGGGTGCAGGGAGTCAGGTTTTCCACCCTTTCACCTTTAGTCTATGAGCTTTCTTGGGACGAGCTGTGTCTCCTGTGGAAATTCGTGGCTGCCCTTTTATTTTTGATCCGATCTGCCAGCTGTGTCTTTGACTGTCTAGTGAAGGCCACTGACATCGAGAGTTACTACTGTAAGGTGTTTACTGAATCCTGTCATCACGTTCTTTTTCTGGTGCTGATTTCCTTGGCTTTTCCTTTGTCTGACTTCCCTCCCCATTAGATGTGCCCTTTCCTTTGGGCTCCTTCATCCTGGTGGCCTCCCTGTCTCTGCCCAGGACTCCCTCTAGTATTTTCTGGAATGCTCTTTTGGGGGTCATGTACTTCTCTGGGATTTGTTATGTAAGGTTTCTACTTCTCTGTCTATTTTGAAGAGTAATTTTTCAGGATATGCAAATTTCAGTTGGTAACTGTTTTCTTTTTTTTTTTTTTTGTGGGTACTAGGGGTCGACCTCAGGACCTCACGCGCCAGCAGGCACCCGTGCCGCTGAGCGATATCACCGGCCCCTTTTTCGTATGTGGGTTCCTGGAGTCGAACTCGGGCCCTCGCGCTTGCCAGGCAGGCGCTTACGCCTCTGAGCCATCTCACCGGCCCGATAACTGTTTTCTTTTATAGCTTCCAAAACTTTACTCCAACCTCTCCTGGCCTTTAAGGTTTGTGCTGAGAAATCCGCTGTGATTTGGATAGGTTAGACTATACATGTAACTCTGCTTTTCTCCAGCAGGTTTTAGTATTCTCTCCTTTTGTTGAATTTCTGGAATTTTATTATGATGTGTCATGGAGTGGTTCTTTTCTAGCTGTAGCTATTTGGGGTTCTCTATGCCTTTTGAATTCTTTCACTAGATTTGGAATATTTTCTGCTATGATTTCAGTGAATAAATTTTTATACCTTTTAATTTTTCTTTGATGTACCCAGACGAGGTAATCTTTTTTTTTGTTTTTTGTGTTTTTTTTTGGTACCAGGAATAGAAGTCATGACCTCTTGATTGCCAGGCAGGTATTGTGCAGCTGAGCTGTATCCCCAGCCCTGAAGAGGTCATCTTTAATGATTAGATAAATGAATACTTTTTCCTAATGATTTTTTTTTGTGGGTGCCGGGGGTTGACCTCAGGACCTCACGCGCCAGCAGGCGCCCGTGCCACTGAGTGATATCACCGGCCCTTTTCTCATATATGGGTACCGGGAGTCGAACTTAGGACCTCACGCTTGCCAGGCAGGCGCTTATGCCACTGAGCTATCTCACCGGCCCTTGGTAGTGATTTTTGTTATGAAAATTGTTTTGGGGGCATGTTGACAATATTTATTATTTTTAATTCAAAAAATTACTTTTGTCTCATAATCACTAAATATAAAAATTAAGACACTGATTATTAGAAAATGTATAATACTTTCATAATGAAATTAAGACATAAACATCATCGTTTGAAGTAGATCTGCCCTCATTCAGCAATATATGTGGTGTGATTAAAAATATAGTGGATGTTGAGCCAGGCCTGGTGGTGCACACCTGTAATCCCAGCACTCGGGAGGCCGAGGCAGGAGGATTGCTGTGAGTTTGGGCTACATAGTGAGTTCAAGGCCAGCCTGAACTGCATAGCAAGACCCTGTCTCAAAAACCCAAATCCAAGAAAATGGTGAATGTTTAAATTTTTAAACAATTTGTTACGGTAGAAGATATGTTCCCATTAATTCCCCTCAAAATTATCCCCCTCATTTGGGACATACTTATCCCTTCTCTTTCCTAAGCGTCTTTAGTTGTGCTGTTGTAGCTGCCTTGATGTCCCAAATGGATTAAAACCACTTACTTTTCATGGTCCTTTTGACCTTGGGGAAGAGCCAGAAGTTGCATGGTGCCAGATCCAGTGAGTAAGATGGGTAAGGACTCACCACAGTGTTTTTTTTTTTTTTTTTTTTTTTGTGGGTACCGGGGGGACGACCTCAGGACCTCGCGCGCCAGCAGGCGCCCGTGCCGCTGAGCGATATCACCGGCCCCTTTTTCGTATGTGGGATCCGGGAGTCGAACTCGGGCCCTCGCGCTTGCAAGGCAGGCGCTTACGCCGCTGAGCCATCTCACCGGCACCACAGTGTTTTTATGAACCTGCCTTTCTGTTGGATGGCACGCAGCAGCAGCGTTATGATAATAGTAGTTATCATGTCTCATAAAGCCACTCAGGAGGGCCGGTGAGATGGCTCAGCGGCGTAAGCGCCTGCCTGGCAAGTGCGAGGGCCCGAGTTCGACTCCCGGATCCCACATACGAAAAAAGGGCCGGTGATATCGCTCAGCAGCACGGGTGCCTGCTGGTGCGTGAGGTCCTGAGGTCGACCCCCCGGTACCCACAAAAAAAAAAAAAAAAGAAAAGCCACTCAGGAAAGAGGATTTCCAGAACTGCTTCAGAAAGTGGCAAGAACCTGGGATAAGTGTGCTTGAAGTTAGGCGGAGTATTTGAGGGGGATTAATGGCAATGTGACTTTCATTATAATAAAGTTTTAAAAATTTTAAAATACTGGGCCGGTGAGATAGCTCAGCGGCATAAGCACTTGCCTGGCAAGTGCGAGGGCCCGAGTTCGACTCCCGGAACCCACATACGAAAAAAGGGCCGGTGATATCGCTCAGCGGCATGGGCGCCTCCTGGCGTGCGAGGTCCTGAGGTCGACCCCCGGTACCCACAAAAAAAATAAAAATAAAAATTTTAAAATACTTTACTTAGTAAACTATGCATATTATTTTATTTGTAAGTTGATGTGATAAGGGACACTGTTAAAGCAATCACTTAAAAAGCAACGACCAACAAACTAATATTTAAATTGGTATTTAATAATTAAAAATCAAACAGAAATGCTCTCTAAAGTAACTAAAATAATGCATAACAACTACCTTTAATTCAAGCTCTACTTATTGAAAATATTTTGTGACATAGGTAAGTTAAAATGTACCTATAGAGATAGAATAAAGGCATAAATTTAGATTACTAATAAGATTTCAGGGAGCCTCTAAAATTATTTTTAAAAACTTTAGAACTAATTGACTATCTGCAAAATGAATTAACTACAAATTTCTTTACGTTCTCGCATACTTGACCTTTTTAGAAGGAATGTGTGTGTATTCACTAGCAAAACTCAGGTCAATAAAATATCTTTGAAGTACTTTGCTTCCCACATAGTTCACTGATTTGAAATAGCCATTCCAGAGATTTACCTGAATTTCTATTAAAACCTCAAACTTTAATGAAAAGGCATGTTTCTGAAAATAAGGCAATTTTTCTACAATTTGCTTATGAATAGAAAACAAATCTTTGGTTTTAATTTTAAGTGGAAGAGAGGATCTTGCACAAAGAAACGCTAAGTATCCAAAGCAGTTCAAAGGCTCGGAATAATCCGCGGGAAACTGCAACCGCATCTGGGCCGCGGAGCACGGCAGGTGCGGCTGGCATAATGACGCTCGCTTAGAGCTCTGACCTTCTGCGTACACGGTGCTGCCACCCGGAGAAGGAGCAACTGAAAAGGCGCTGCTCAGCGACGACTGCTGTGAGTAGGAAGAAGCCAGTAGAGCTGACACGTGGGA
Organism: Erethizon dorsatum; assembly: GCA_028451465.1. Lineage (NCBI taxonomy): Eukaryota > Metazoa > Chordata > Mammalia > Rodentia > Erethizontidae > Erethizon > Erethizon dorsatum. Next base: position 167,901,204 of record CM051822.1, read on the forward strand.
GAGACACCGGCAGTCCCTGCCTACCTCCCATAGATATCAGATGGGGCAGGTGACACCAGTTTGTGTTTCCAGATTCCTAATCCACCTCTTAGGCCAGGACAAATCTCAGATTTCAGTTTTCATTGCCAACCCAAGTGTGAAGGGTTTCAGAGATGTAAATTTGAAAAAAATCCCCATCAAATTCCCAAAGACAGCTTGGAAATGTATAATGCTTTGCTGTGTGAATTCCTTTATACCATGTGTTGGGCAAGTCAGATTGTATGTTAATTGAATACACAATTCCCTTCAATTCTATCTAAAAATAGACCAAAATTAAATGAGAAAATCACAGAAGCCCTTGAGCATACACAAGGCCATAATACTTGTGTGAAGCATTTCTTGAGAGAAGGAAGGTACCCAGTGTCCAGCTGCGAGAAAGCTTCTGACCAGTTGTCCCCTGGATCCCCTACGCTTCCATGGGACGATGAGGCTGGGATTTTGAAAAATCTCCACAAAGCTCACATATAAAGACAGGACATCCTAGGTTTGTGACTGATACGACCATTTAAGGTTGTAGTTTTCTGGTATAAACATGTGGGGTTCCGTTACCCAATCTGAGCAACAGACGTAGCTCTAAGGGCAAATCGTGGCAATCAACAGAAGTCTACTAAAGACAGAGAAATCAGGATCAGGCAACAGCAAGCCTAAATGTAAGACAGGCCGGAGGAAACATTTTGGATTAGATTCACACTGATGTTTGCCTGACTCTACTGCCTGTTGTGTGGCATGAGGAACATGGCAGATCCACAGCAGAGCAAGCAAAGAAGGTGAGCCGGGTAACAGCGCCAGTTACCAAGACGGTGCACCTAGAACACACCTGGGCCGCCCCTCAGGAGCACATTAGCACTAGCTCCAATACAGCAGGGGTTTTCCAGAAGAACGTGGAAATTTCCTTTGTTTCTTTCTTTCTTTCGAAGGGCGTTTCATCTAGGGACACATAGATGCTGCCCATGGATTAAGTAAATCAATGTCACTTACTTCTGACGTAATGGAATATTGCGACACGTAACACAGCTGGGGAGGGGTATTTGGAAGCCGGTGTTCTGCGTAACCTAGTCGGCGGTGCGTGTGTAAATTGCGGTTGTATAACTTTTGCTACAGTTCCGTATCTGAATGTGACGTCTGTTTTATTACAGAAGCAGCTGGTCTGTTTAAATTCCGTGAAAATGCTTAGATTCTAGTCTTTCCTTCTCAACATAAGTTAAAGTTTCTTGTGTTTTGGTCTGCATACACTTCTCACTTCATTCCAGGAACGCAGAGGGAGTTTAATGGGGACATTACAGGTGGGTAACAGATGTCCCTACCGCACTTTTCTAACGAAAATACGGACTTCAGCACGATGGTAGCCGGCTGTGCGTCTCCCTAGCCTCACTGGGGTATTTGCCTTCACCCACCGGTACAACGAATACCAAGGTGTACACACGTGTGTCAATGTGTAAACAGGGAGTTTTACCCACATTATACACCGTGTTACATTCTTGAGTATAATTTGTTTTATTAAATGTTTTCTTCTTGTAGAACTAGCACAGTTCAGTACAATGCCACATGGAAACCCGCTTTTACATTTCGGGAGGAGGCTGACTGTGAGTCATCTGGCCACTCGGCTACCGATGACTGGGATCACGTTAGCCCGAGAAGTCAGCGAGATAGACAGGTGGAGAAGTACAGAGCGAAGACCTGGATTCAGATGAGGAAGAAAACAGTAACGTTAATAAATATCTGACTAGTCAAAGTGCTACAAAATGATCACGTATACCTGAAAGATCCGACGTTAGAACCAGGTCGGAAAATGCTATTAGGTTCCTGTCAGGGATGACCCCACCGGACGGAAGCCAACGCTGTGATTGAAGGTTGGAAGCTGCAATGCACAACATGCGAGATGTTTTGAAATACACTAATAATGAACTACAAGGAAAACATTCTATATGCACCGATAGTAATACTCAAAAATATATTTACCGTGACACCTCACTATCTGAACAACAACACTCAAGAGATTGGGTTTCCTTCAAAATTGCCTACACTGTGGCAGAAAGAACAGCCACAGCAGGCCGGGCTTGCCTCCCCGCCCAGAGCAACAGCGCCAGGCAGAGCCAGCTGAGGCAGGGGGGTCTCCTGGCAAGATCTCCTCCCTTAGCCCCTGAGCGAGCCATCCCCACCCCGCCCCACAGTGCCCCCAGCAGGGGAGGAACAAGGAAGGGAGGGGCAAAGGGCGCTGCTGCTGCATCCACCGCGTAGGCTGCTGTTGCCCTGTCCCTGTGCCCACGCCCTTCCTGAGGCCCCACAGGATCACAAGCCTGGCCAGCAAAGGCAGACAGCAGCTTCCCTGTTTTTATGTTTTTAATTTTTTTTGATATCGGGAATTGAACTCAGGACCCTGTGCTTACCAGGCAGGAGCGCTACATTCCAGGGCCCAGCTTCCCTGTTTCTAAAGTTCAGACATTTACCACAGTGTGTCCTTGGCCCTTGTGCCCCTTTGTGGAAGCATTAAGTTCTATTTCTAAAATATGAGGAAAACACTATGGAATAAACAGAATCATTCCAGTCCCCATTAAAATACTTCAAAAAAGAAGAATCGAGCAGGGCGTGGTGGCACACGCCTGAGATCCCAGCACTTGGGAGGCTGAGGCAGGAGGATCGCCTCAGCCCTGCCCTCGCTCCGCACGCTGTGCACTGCTCCCGCCGGCGCGGCTGGGTCCCTCTCCGGCCTGCGGTGTGGACCGTGCGGGCCGCGGCAGCCGAGGCGCGGGGGCTGGGCCCTGCGCTGGAGTTCGCTCCTTCGCAAGACGAGGCCCTGGGCCTCGGGGAAGAGAGGCCGGCGTTAGGCTGCCGTGGGGCACCACGAGCACTGCGGGGAGGAGGCGGCCGGCGCCAAAGCCCCGCGTCGCTGCGGACGTCGCCGTGCTCGGGAGCGCCCAGGCGGACGTAGGCGCTCAGGCCCGGCTCGCTGCCCCGCGGCCCCCTCGCCCCGGGAGCGGCCGCCGCGAGCCCGGAAAGCGCAGCGCGGCCCCGCCGGCCCCGCACTCGCGCTGAGCCGGCGCCCGAGGCTGCGGGCCTCTCCGCGCGGCGACCTCCCTGCGCGGCTCGGGCCCTGGGAGCGCGGGTCCCCGCTCGGGGAAGCCCCGGCCTCGCCCGGGTGTCCGCGTGGGTCGGCGCGGGGTTCGGGCGGGCGCGGTGCTGGGCCCCGGCGAGACCCGAGGAGGCGCATCCGGGGCAGCGGGACGGCGGGCGCCGCCCTGCGGGCGGGACGCGGCCGGCCGGTGAGCAGGGCCGTCCTGAGGGTCCCTTCGGCGAGGTTCGACCCTGTCCGTGCGGCGGCTGAGGAGGCGGGGGTCCCGGGCCGGCCCCGTCCCGCCGGCTCGCCCGTCCCGGGCCCCGCTGCCCCGTGCGCCTGCTGCCCAGCCCTCGCCCCTCGCCGGCCCTCCCTTCCCTCCTGCCCTGGACGGAGCGGGCGCAGGCGGAGTTCAGGCTTTGGCGGTGGATTCAGCGGCCTGTGGCAGTGCCTTTGAGGGCGATGGCGCCGCCCAGCATAAGCGCTTTCTCCACACCTGAGCCTCACCCGAGCGACGGAGCCGCGCGGTCAACCCACTGCCGGCCCCACGAACCCGGGAGACTCCACCCTGGCGCTGCTGCCGCCGGGAGCGGGTGGAAATAACCCAGGCTCTCTGCGCTTCACCGGGGCTACTGTGCCCCGGCTGGGCGCCTTCCTGCCTCCGGTCGGACCGACCTTGGCTTTGGGACCCATACCGGTAAGTGAGGAAAAACCTCAAATACTGCAAGGCCTGAGCAATGACCCCCATGACCCGCCCCCAAGTTGCAGGATGTGTTCTGAAACAAGGGGATGAAGGGCCAGGACCTGGGGTCTGCGCCCTTGTGCACCGTCCCTGAGAGGCTGAAGGGACTCGGCAGGAGGGGTTGGCAGGGCAGCGGCCGGAAAGGGACCTGAGGCCAGCGGGTGAGGCAGGAGGAGCCTGCACTGTGAGAAGGGCGGCGAGTGAGAAGCTTTACTCAGCTAGAGGAGAGCTGCAGAGTGCATTTACAGAAGTAAAAGAAGATGGAAAAGTAATGAAAGCACCAGGAAATCCTGAGATCCATGGAAAGCATCAAGACGTACAGAAAGGAAAGTTAAGGAGGTGAAGATGGACTCAGTTTCAGTAACATTCCCGTAAGTCGGTCATTTCAGCTCTGACTCCCGATCCAGTGACAGTTGTCATAAACTTCTCTAGAAGATAGAATTGTGCACGTCGGGGAAGCAGTCAGGGTACAAAATCTACAACTGAGGCATTTGAAGCAGCAGGGGTGTATGCTCTCCAGGGGCTTGGAGACACCCAGTAAGAATGGCCTTCACTTAAAAACTGTGTACATAACTGTGTATATGGTTGTCTATCTGTGATTCAGCCATAAGAAATAAAATTCTGTAATTTGCAGCAAACTGGATGGACATGGAGGACATTATGTCAAGTGAAATGAGACATTCGAGGACAGTTCTGCATGTTCTCCACATATGTGGACATTTTAAAAAGTCCACCTGAATGTAGAATAGCAATTACTAGAGGTTGGGAAGGGGAGAGAATAAAGGACGATGATCCAACCTGCGCATGCTGCATGATGCATGAGATGAAATATCAGAATGGCTTCCATGCTTATGTACAATTCATACATGTCAATAAAATTAAGAAAAAGATACACCAAGGTCAAAAACAAATCGTAAACTAAAAATTTGGAAGTTGTTGTTTACTGGAAAGGAGTAGCTGAGAGGGAGTGGTGAAAAGCTATTTTCCAACTCACAGAAAGGCAGTGAAACCAGACAGAATGGCCCACGCCTGTAAGCCCAGCACTCAGGGAGGCTGAGGCAGGAGGGTGGCGAATTGGAGTTCAGCCTGGATAACATACTGACTTAGCAAGACCCTGTCTCAAAATAAAAATGCTGGGGAAGTAGCTCAGTACAAAGGTTCTGGGTTCAACCCCCAGTACTGTGAGGGAAAAAAACAACCAACCAAAGGGGAAGGAAGTGAGGAAGTGTACAGATCAGGAGCCAGTGTCACCAAGAGCACAGGGCTCCACAGCTGGGTCCGGGATCCCAGGGACTGGCCTGGGGCCGAGGCCACCCACAGCCAGGATAAGCCCATGCAGCCGAGTCTGCCAAAGGTGGCGGGGTCAGGATGAGCTTCCCTCGACCCAAGCAGCTTGCCACTCCTCTTCTCAAATTGTATTTATCACTTCATCTTTATTAGTGCCCCTCTGCAATGCGTAACAATGAATACATGCACGCTACACACCATGCAGTATCTTAAGTCTTTTTGTTTCCCCTCCCCTCTCCAGCACCCCAAGGTCCCTTCACACCTGCAGGGTGTCCACCTCCCTGTTTCCTATCATCTACCTTTATTTCGCCCTTTGAAGTGTTTACGCTTTGCTTCCTGACCTAGGAGAAACTGCGTGATCTTAGCCTTCTGTGACTGACTGACCTCTTGCGGCTCCTTCCCAGAGCTCACAGGACAAGGCCTGAAACTCATCCCTTTCCGTGGAGCCCTGCTTCCTGCACCTCACCACTCCCTCCTCATCTTGTTCTTCACGGGCCAGGGCCTCGTCTTCTCTAGAGGGAAGGTGGACGGTCACCGCACAGCCAGGGCAAGCGGCTCCCTCTGGTCACAACAAAAGCTCACCCTGGCTGGGGAGGGCCCTAAGGGACAGGCTCAGCCCGGAGGGTGCCACCTGAGGGGAGGAAGGAAAAGTTAGAATCAGGAAACCACTCCTCATTTCAGAGAGAGAAAACACAACGGGAAAGCAGGGAAGTGAAGAAGCCAGGCACAGGTGTGTCATCCCAGAATTCTGGGGGGCTGAGGCAGGAAGGTCACAAGTTGGGAGTTCAGCCTGAGCAAGTTAGCTACTTAGTAAGACCCTGTCTTGGAGCAAAATAAATTTAAAAGGCTGGGAATGTAGCTTAGTGTGAAGCCCCTGATTTCCATTCCCAGAACCTGGTTACCACAGAAGAGGAGGAAGGGGGAGAAGAAAAGGTGGAGGAAGGAGAGGAGGAGGAGATACAGAATGAGAAAGACCCTTGCCATGCTTGGGGGAGTGATGCTGCAGGGGCCACACCCAGGACTTGCTGGGCAGTGGCAGTGAGGGAGACGGAAGACACTGGGCTTGAGATGGGGCCACCAGAGCCCGTGTAATCATCACTAACTGAAGACCGCACCCAGGGGCTGGATGTATATGCTACAAATGAACGCAAGGGGGACTTCACAAATAGAAGCAAGTGGGGATGTGGAGGAGTCAACAGCTGGCCGTGGGTGCAGCATTTTCAGATGTGTTTATCAAACAGGAGCCCCAGGGGTTGCGGACTCCAGTGCACCCAGTTCGCTGTCCTGTAATGAGACTCGGGGTCTCCAGGACAAGAGATGGACACCCGGATCTGTACCAAAGCCACACCAGTCACGGTGCCGTGGAAGAGGACCCGGTCCTGTGGGACTGGGCCCCTCATTTGAAGAAAGAGGTTTCCATGCCAGGGCTCCCGTGGGGCCTGGGTCCCTGGAGACGGAGCGCTCGCCCCGTCTGGTTTTGACCCAGCTGTCTCCCCACATCCAGTGGGATGCCCAGCTTAGACCCCAGGTCCTCCTACCAGGTTCAGCTTCATCACGGACGCTGCTTCCTCCAGCGTGGTCAGACCCCTTGTCTGGTGTCGGGGAGATGGCGCTGTGCTGCTTGCTCTCCTGGAGAAATCAGTGACGGCTTGCAAGGTAAGTGTGGCGAACACAGGTGGCCTGCAGCCAGGGAAACCAGCAGCTCCCGAACACACGGAAGCAAACCCACACCCAGGAAACATCATCCTTAAAGAACCAGCCTAAAATGAAGTGGCTTCTACACCTGCCAGAGGCTCCTTGTAGCGTGAGCGACCCAGCCGCTAGCCACTGAGGTTTCCAGTTCTGGCTCTGAATCCGGGCCGCTGGGGCCCTTGAACCCCACTGGCTGCCTCCTGAGTCCCAGGAATGCCATTCTGCCGAAGCCCAGCCCCTGGGATCGGCCCCTGGGAGCCGATCTGGGCTGGCGGGAAGACCGTGCCCATGGGTGGAGGCCTCCCTGCCTGGCGCCTCAGGGCGATGGGTTCAGCCTGGTGTGGAGGGGACCGGCTGGAGGCCACTCTGCGCTTTTAGGGTTCACAGCGAGCCGCCTTCCTGGGAGACAGGCGCTGTGTCAAGGGCAGGGGGCACGGGGCAGCCAGGGGCGCCCCCCGCAGCAAGCCAGGCCTGTGTGTTTGTACCTCTGGTCTTGAAAACCGTGAACCCAGAGGGCGACTTAGCTGCTTTGGCGCAGGCCGCCGTCTCCTCGCTGTGACCGGAGGGCGCGGCCTTGTTTGTGCTCTCTCGGTGAAGGGAGACGGCGCAGAAGCGGATGGAGAGGAGAGGCCCGGCCTCCGCAGTCCCGGCTCCCGGGAGCTGGGCGCCCCACATTCGCGCTCGCGCAGCAGGTGCCCCCTCTCCACCAACTGGGAAGTGGCCTGGTTCGCAGCCCAGTCCGAGCCCTGGGTGGTGGTCAAGAGCCGTGCAGGACGGTGAGAGGCAGCTCAGTCCTGAAAGACCGAGGACGTGGGACCTCAGGGTTGGCGCGCGGGCGCGGCCTGGAGGAGGCAGAGGTCCGCAGCGCGGCCTCCCTGCTCGGCCGCCCCGGAGCAACCCGCGGGGGCAGGCTGTCCGCGGCCCCTGGGAAGGGAGCCTGGGTGGTACTGGAGGTCCCAGCCAGGGCATTACAGCAAGAAAAAGAAACAAAATTGTTATAAATTCTTTGAAAATGAAATAGTAGTATCTTAATTTGCAACCTCAATGATTGTGTACAATAATATTTCTGAAGCAAAGAAAGCTTCTGAAACTAGAAAATGGATTTAGCACAATGGAAGGATGTAAGTCATACACAAAAGTCAATTACGTACTAACAATGAATTATGAACGTGAAAAATTTAATTCCAAATGTAAAAGGCATTATCTAAGAAACAAAATACTTAGTATGAATGTTAAGGAAGTGGGTAAGATTAATACACTGAGAACTAGAAATCACCACTGAAAGAGATAAAGAAGACCTCCATAAACAGAGGATATCATGGTCAGCGTGAAATGGCCAATACTGTTAAGGAACCATGGCTCCCAAAGTTGATCGTAGATGCAATGTAATTTTAATGAAAATCCTCTCAAGGTGTTATTTTTGCATACTATATCATTTAGACAACTGTTTCATTCGCTGCAGTTTTTAAAAGTCAGATAGAAAAAGCAACTGAAGTCGTAGAAAATAGAAAATTAATTTTAAACTATTCCAATAAAGCTGGAGGAGGAAGGGGAAAAAAAATCCCGGCAGACATTTTAAAGAAAAAATTACAGTTGATTTCACATTTTTAACAGAAATGCAAAGGACTTTCCATACTCAAAATAAGTTTTCAAATTTCGAAGATGGAATTTGGAGGGCACACATTACCGACAGCGAGCCTTACTCTAAAGCTCTAGTAGTAGTCGAAGGGGTGTGTGGAGCATTAACCTAGGCCTAGATCCATGGGCTAGAGTGGAACGTATGTGGAGCTGGAGGTCTGTCCAGTGGTGCAGCACCTGGTAGGCGTGCGAGATGCCTGGGGCTCAGCCTCAACCCGAAATGAGAGAGAGAGGGTGAGGAGGGCAAGAGGGTGGGGAGGGCAGGGAGAGAGAGAGAGAAAACATGAATAGAACCATAGCTGCATGCTTATGAAAAAGATTCACCAGAATCAGTGGAAAAAAGAGTTAGTTTTTTTTTCTCTTTGGTTTTTTTTTGTTTTTGTTTTTGTTTTTTTTAGACAGGATCTCACTATGCAGTTCAGGCTGGGCTCGAACTCACTATATAGCCTAGGTTGGCCTTGAACTGATGGTGATCCTCTTGTCTCAGCCTCCTGAATGCAGAAAAGACTATTTTCAACAACTGTGTTGGAAATAAATTAACAAGGGAGAGAAGGAACATCATTTGCAAAAACTAACTTAAAATGAGTAACAGACCTGAACATAAGAGCTGGGATCGGGAAGAGAAAATGACAGAATGAATTCAAGCATCGTAGCACAGCCTGCCCAGGACCTGGTATCCAGACTCAGGGAAACAGTAAGTTAGCAAAGAGAACGTGGATGAGTGCTCTGGGAATCAAGAAAGAGTTGACAGGAAAACTAGAAATCACGGAGGAACCAGAGATGAATGGAGAAAAGAATGAAGCAGTCTGCGATACTCACCAGGACTCCCAGGAAGGGGATCTGCCTCTGCAGACAGGAGCCCCGGGAGAGACGCGGACACTCGGAAGTTCCTCACCTACTACACTGGGGAGGTGGAAGAGACACCAAACGCAACAGCACGGAAGGACACCTCGCAGCAGAGACAGGTTCAACCGAAGGATCTACACAGAGGAGAGCTTTCCTGCCCTGACTGATCTTCAGCCTGCAGCACCAGAACAACAGAAATGTGAGGAAGCAAAGCAACCAGATGCCTCCAAAGCTCTTCGCCCACCCAAAGCTGGTCTCATGGATGCTGAAATAGAGGAAATTACAGGCAAAGAACTCAAAACCCAACTGGTCAAAATGTTTGAAAAGCTCAAAGAAGAAACACTAAGCAATTTTATAAGATGTTTAGCAGGCTTCAAGAAGACTTTAATAAGCAAATAAAGGATTTTACTAATAAAGTATTTGATGAGCTTCAGGAAAAAACAATTAGTTAATGGAGTTAAACAATACAGATAGGAATGACCAGTCTGGTAAAGAACTGGTCTCTGTGAAAAGAAAGCAAGCAGGAATACAACAAACTGCAAAGGAAGTGTGGCTACCAGATTCAACCAACACGAGGCCGGAGCGCCAGAAATTGAGGACAAGGTGGATGTGGTAGATCATAAATGCGCAAGCTGCTGTGCAAGCTGCATGCAAATGCAATAGATGAATCAAAGAAAGTCAACATCAAAATCAGAATAAAGAAAAAATTAGAAGCTGTGAAAGTTTATTCATTGAAATCATAGCAGAAAATGTTCCAGATCTGTGAAAGAATTAAAAAGGTATAAAGAACCCCAAATACTCATGAACAGAAAAGAACCTCTCCATGACACATCGTAATAAAATTCCAGAAATTCAGCAAAAGGAGAGAATACTAAAACCTGCTGAAGAAAAGCAGAGAGTTACATATATAGTCTAACGTATCCAAATCACAGCCGATTTCTCAAACCTTAACGGCCAGGAGAGGTTGGGGTAACGTTTTGCAGCTGTAAAAGAAAACAGTTACCAACCGAAATTTCCATATCCTGAAAAATTACTCTTCAAAATAGACAGAGAAGTAGAAACCTTGCATAACAAATCCCAGAGAAGTACATGACCACTGAACAAGCATTCCAGAAAATACTCGAGGGAGTCCTAGGCAGAGACAGGGAAGGAGCCCAAACGAAAGGGCACATCTAATGGGCAGGGAAGTCAGACAAAGGAAAAGCCAAGGAAATCAGCACCAGAAAAAGAACTCGATGACAGGATTCAGTAAACACTTTACAGTAGCAACTCTCGATGTCAGTGGCCTTCACTACAGTCAAAGACACAGCTGGCAGATCGGATCAAAAAACAAAAAGGCAGCCACATATTCCCGCAGGAGACACAGCTCGTCCCAAGAAAGCTCATAGACGAAAGGCAAAGTTATGGAAAATCTTACCCTACACACCCAGAGCCTGAGAGCAAGCAGGAGTAGCTCTCTTATTATCAGACACCTCATTCTTCAGCCCAAAACTGAACAGAGGAGACAAAGGTGGCCCCTCCATGCTGAAAAATGCAACAAGAGATAACAGTTATAAATATCTGTACAATGAATGTTCGCACCTCCGACTGCATGAAACAAGAACTACTGGACATAAAAGGACAGAGGGACACACGTAGGGTCACAGCAGAGTCTTCAACATCCCACTCTCACAATTAGACCAACCAGAGAAAAAAACCAACGAAGAAATGTCAGAGTTAAACCGCACCTTTGAACCCAAGGACTTAACAGATCTACAGAGTGTTTCACCCAACAACAGAATATGTATTTATCTCAGCAGCACATGGAACTTTTTCCAAAATAGACCGTATCTTAGGCTATAAACACAAAGCAACTGAAACGGTACCCTGCATACTACTGGGTCATAGTGGAGTGAAGCTAGAAATCAACAGCAAAATAAAGCACAGAAATCATACGAACATGTGGAGATCACATGACTGAGTAATCAGTGGATCACAGAATAAATCATGGAAGAAGTAAAAGAGTTCCTGGAATCCAACGACCAAAGCTGGAGGACACCCTGAGAGGGGTCCTTCGAGAGCTTGGACAGCGCACACGCGCCGAGAGAGGTCCGGGCGAGAAGTTCACGGCCCTGCCCGCGCCATCGAAGAAGAGCGGAGCGCCGACAAATAAACAACCTCACGGTGCACCTCAAAGTCCCAGGAAAACAAGAGCGCTCCAGAGCTGAAATTATGGAGCAGAGCAGAATTAACGGAGTTCCGAAGGATCAGTGAGTCAGAGAGCCGGTTCTTTGAAGGCTGAATAAGACCGGTAACACCTTGGGCGGTCGGCGGTCGGAAGCGAGCGCCGGGCTCCGTCCGGGAGTGGAAGGCGCGGGGAGCCGGGCCGAGGGTCCCCGCGGGCCGGGCCAGTGCGGTCAGCGTCCTCGTCCCCGAGACGCGTCAGCCTGCGGACTCCCTGCACGGCTGCAGGCAGCAGGAGAGGGGCAGGCGCCCCGGGGACCAAGGCGTCATCGCCGGGCCGGGCCGGGCCAGGGTGGGTGTGGGTCCCGGTGACCGGGCCGGAGCCGGGGTACGGCCTCGGCGCGGGCGGCTCTGCTCGCTCCCGCGCCCCTCCCTCCCCACCCCACCCCACCCCTTCTCTCCTGTCCTCCTCCCCTCCCCCTCCCCTCTATCTTTCCCCTCCCCTCCCCTCCCCTCCTCCCTCTCCCCTCTCCTCCCCTCCCCTCCGCCTCTCTAACAGCCTCTGTGGCCCCTCCCCCAGATCACCTTGGTCCCCTCCCTCTCTCGCCACCAGAGGGCGCTGCCCTCGCCCTCCCCCTTTCCTCCCCCTGACCCCGCCCTCCCCTCCGCTTCTCCCCTCTCCCACCTCCCCTCCCCTCCCCTTCTCCCCTCTCCCACCTCCCCTCCCCTCCCCTTCTCCGCTCTCCCACCTCCCCCCTCTCCTCCCCTCCCCTCCGCCTAACAGCCTCTGTGGCCCCTCCCCCAGATCCCCCTTGGTCCCCTCCCTCTCTCGCCACCAGAGGGCGCTGCCCTCGCCCTCCCCCTTTCCTCCCCCTGCCCCCGCCCTCCCCTCCCCTTTCCTCCCCCCTTTCCTCGCCCGCCCTCCTCCCCGCGTCCCGCTCCTAGATGAAGTTTATTCCTTTTCTCGCTGAGAAGAAAGCCTCGGCGAGCACCGCCGCCGCCCGCCCGCCGCTGCGCCGTCCCCAGCCTCGGCCAGCGAGCGTCCACGCCCGCGGGCGCCGGTTTCCACCGCGGCCCCGCGCCCGGCCGAGCTGCTGCGATTTCTCCTAGGAGCCGGGCCGGGCAGGGCCGGGCCGACACGTGGCTTCTCCGGCCACGTCCGTTCCTGGCGCTCCTGTGCCGCAAAGAGCCCCCTCTTTTTTTCCAGCGTTTTGCATCGTGTTGGTGCACGAGCGCTGTCACACCCCCGGCCCGCTTTATTTTCCTCGCCCCGTGGTCCCTGCGCCTGCGCCCCGCTGTGAACGCGCTCCCGGGGCACCGGCGCCCCGCCCCGCCCCGCTTCCCCCGCCCCGCCCCGCCCCCGCCCCCGCCCCGCCCCGCCGTCCCTGCCCCGCTCCCCCCGCCCCGCCCCGCCCCCCGCCGGGCTCTGCTCTGGCTCCGCGTTTAACATCCGCCTGTTCCTGACCGAACCTGCCCGTCTTCCTCCTGCCGAGGCTCCGGAGGACGCCGCCAAGCCGCCTCCCTGGAGACGCCGCCCCCGCCGCCCTGCCACTCCCGGGCTGCGGGCCGCGCCCCTGGGTGCGGCGGACCCGGGTCTCCCCTCGTCCTGGGCGGCCTCGGCCTCCCCCGAGCGGCGCCTCCGCAGCCGGGACCCTGTGCGCTCCCCACTTTTCGTTTTCTCCATCACTTTTCTCACTTTGCCTCGTGTTTTGCTGAGGAAAGGAACACGGAAAGTGAAATTGTAAGATGTGAGACATCTGGGAACAGCTTTAGCCTTGGGGGTGGTAGCTATGCCTGTATTCCCGGCACTCTGGGAGGCTGAGGCAGGGAGATCACGAGTTCCAGCCCAACCTGGGGAACTTGGTGCCTTAGCGAGACCGTGTCTCAAAATGAAAAATAAAAGAGGGCTGGGGGTGTAGCTCAGTGTAAAGACCCTGGATTCAGTGCCCAGCAGTTGAGAAAAAAATCTTAGTCCACCTACCACTTACATTTGACTTGAGTAGAATTTTGTGTCAAAATATTTCTTCCTCGGAATTTGGAAACCATCGCTTCACTGCCTCTTAGCGCCCAGGTATTCTGGGGTTGTTGCTGATGTTTCCTCTCGAAGTTTTCAGGTTTCTTCTACCCTCCTTTGAAATTTCATTGTAATGTGTCAGGGTGTGTGTGCGCGCGCGTACGTGTCTGCGCATGTGTACATGTGTGTGCATTGCACGCGTGTGTGCGCACGTGTGTTCATGTGTGCATGTCTGCGTGTGTCAGTGTGTACGTATGTGCACGTGTGTATGTGTGCATGTGTTTGTGTGTGTATGTATGTGTGTGTTCATGTGTGCCTGTGTGCATGTGTTTGTGTATGTGTGCACGTGTTTGTGTGTGTGTTCATGTGTGTTCGTGTGTGTATATGTCAGTGTGCACGTGTGCACATGTATGTCTCTGCGCGTGCATGTTTGTGTGTGCGCGTGTGTTCATTGTATGTGTGCACGCGTCCATGTGCACATGTGTGTATGTGTCTGTGCATGCGTGTTCGTGCGTGTATGTGTTCATTGAACACATGTGTGTGCATGTGCGTGTGTGTGTGTGTTCAATAACAGAACTTTGTCTCTCACAGTTCTGCAGGCTGACAGGTTTCATGTCTCCTGAGGCCTCTTCCTATGTGTCCCCGGTTTTTGTTTATACTTTTTTTTTTTTTTTTTTTTTGTGGGTACCGGGGGGACGACCTCAGGACCTCGCGCGCCAGCAGGCACCCGTGCCGCTGAGCGATATCACCGGCCCCTTTTTCGTATGTGGGTTCCGGGAGTCGAACTCGGGCCTTCGCGCTTGCAAGGCAGGCGCTTACGCCGCTGAGCCATCTCACCGGCCCTGTTTATACTTTTTGTCTTATCTTTGTGCTCTCAAGGAACTTTGAAGTCTTTGAGATCCTTAAATACTGTCAACCATAGTAGAAGTCGTGTGAACATGGTTTTGAAAAGGCCTTGAATATCCAGAAGTGGACTCTTATAAAATTACAGCCTCTTAGAGATTGTCACGAAGAATGGCAGAAAGGTAAATACTCCGGGTGGGAGAGATTTTCAGTGAGACCAGCTGGAAGTGCAATTTGCTGGAAGGAGCAATGTCTCCTTGCTGACCCCTCACCGGTGGGTGGCTGGTAGTGTTCTCAGGTGTTCCATGTCTTTGAAGAAACATGATGAGAAGCTTTGTGACACAGAGCTTTGGGGATGAGGAGAGACATTCAATATGGCTCACTAGGTATTCATATATATCATAACCCTAGTAAAAGTGGACAATTAAAATACCAAGCACATCTAAACACACTGGGGGACTTGAGCTTTAGGAAAAATTGTCTCGTCAAAACTCAGGGAGTTCTGAATTTACTTTTGTCCTGAGCTCATTTGCTTAGTGTAAAAAATTTAAGCTTTATTTTACATAGCTTCATAAGGCTTTTGGAATAGAAGGCAAAGCTCAGGCAGCACTCAGAGGGAAATGTGCTGGGGTGATCTCCCTGAGGTAGGCAGGGCCCTACAGGCGGGCACCCTGTGAGGGACATGTCCCATGCTCAGAGGGACACAGAGACCCTCGCCTTGGTGCTCATAGAGTGCGGAGCCTGCTGCTGGTGCGGCTACTCACGTGGAGGAGCAGGCCGAGTGCATGCCTCCAGGGGGCCTGAGAGTCACCAAGCCATGAACTCAGCCTAAGGTAGGGTAGATGCCAAGGAACTTGGCAAAAACAAGTAAAAATCTTCTCTGGAGGAATGTACTGTCACCCACACTCAGAAAATTCTGAAGCAAAACAACCACTTCGTTAAAAATAACAATTAGAAATAATTTTGCTCATAAGAGGCAAGGTGCCATGAGAGAACAAGCAAACGCAAAAACAGTGAAATTATGTAACTCAGAAACTATGATAAGGAGAAAAGAATATAAAGCAGTTAATCTTACTGTCATTTTTTTGAGACAGAGTCTTGCTGTGCAGTTTAGGCTGAACTATGTAGCCCAGTCTGGCCTTTAACTCACAGCAGTCCTCCTGCCTCAGCGTCTGGAGTGCTGGTGGCTCAGGCATTGCCACCCCGCCTGGCTTATTGTGATTTAAAAAACAAAGTGCAGAATATTTTCAGCAAGTGACAAACTGTAAGCAATGTCCAGAAAAATTTGAAAAGACAAATATACAATGTTTAGACATAAAGATACAGTAATTAAATTTAAATATATTATTTGGTTGTAAATATAAATTATATACTTAAAATCTAAAGTCTCCACAATAATGTTGGATTTCTTGTCTGTCTCCCTTTGCAGTACTGCAGCCTAAATCCAGAGCCTGTGCATGCCAGGCTGGGCTCTACCGCTGGGTTACATCCTCAGCCTCTGGATTTCCCTTCTTTATGTCTGCAGATTTCAGGATAAACTCCTCACAGTGTGGTCTATTTTGGTCTTGTCTTGGGCATGTCCGTAGAGGGCACATGAAGAGAGCGTCACGTGGGTCTTTCTGTGTCCTCCCGCCTTATTGCGAGGCTCTTCAGTACGCCAGTACGCCAAATGCTCTGACCCTGGAGGTAATGAGTGCAGTTCGGAAGTGGAGTTTTCTGCAGTAGGATCTGCATTCGCGAAGGTGGTGAGCAAGGACGGCCCTCGTCAGTCAGCACCACGGACAGATCCGTGCACACCGGGATGTAAGACGCGGAGCTCTGCGGACAGGATACCGCAATGGGATGCCAGGGAGGACAGTTTTAAGAGAACCCTGAAGAATTGTGGTTTTAGTGTGTGCGCGCTGTGGGTTGAACACCGTGCGCTGTGCAAGCTAGGCCAGTACTCTACCCCTGAGCTCTACCCCCAGCTAGAACTGTGATCTTAAACACGGTGCGCGGTCTCGGATTCTGCGTTCTTCTCACGCCACTCTAAACCCCAAACTGCCTCAGCCGTGTGTTTCATGATCACAGCTACAAGCCCAGAACAGCTCTTGGGCTGCAGAACAAGGGCGAAATTCCGGGCCAGAGAAGGAACCCGAGACTGGAAAAATGTAAGTGCCTTGGCCTAGACAGTCAGTGCTCTGTAGCGTCAGTATTTAGTATTTGAAATGTGAAACTGACAGAACGCCCACGATACTTTATATCAAATAAAAACATCTAATGACAGGCCACTGAAAATATAGTTTTTAGCCACTGTGAATGCCATCCTGCCTTTTAAAAATTTTTTTTTTATTTTAAAGAGAAAAAATAGAACAAAATTTCAAAACAACATAATAGGAGGGTAACAATGGTTAATACATTGCGTATTGTTATCTTTAGTTACTCAGGGTACAAGATATTGGCACTCAATTGACCAAACAATATTAGCACAAACCTTTCTTTTCAATGAACTAAGCGAAATTAGTAGTGTATCTATCTTAACTGTCATATATATATATTTTTTTTCCCTTTTCTCCATTCCCCCATCCCAGTTTCACTTTCCTTTTGAATAGTTTCTTCCTGCGAAATTAGTAGTGTATTTTAACTGTCTTGTGTATATATATATTTTTTCCCCCTTTTCTCCATTCCCCCATCCGAGCTTCACTTTCCTTTTGAATAGTTTCTTCCTATTTTACAATATCTGTTGTACATTTTGGATCTTATTTACTCTTTCAGCTTCTCACACTAGGGAGACAATATGATGTTGACACACGTGGGTCCAGTTTATTTCACTTATGAGTATGGTCCCGCAACCTCCATCCTGCCTTTTTGTACCTGAGGTTTTTTTTTTTTTTTTTTTTTTCTTTTTCAGTGCTGGGGTTAGAACCCAAGGACTTGGCCATGCTAGGCAAGTACTCTACCACTCAGCTACCTCCCCTCTTAGTCTTATTTGAAGATTCAAGTGGCAGGTGCCCAGATATAATTTACTCTTGGGCTCTTCCCATCCATCTTTGTTGACATGTCTATTACATTCTTACTGATTTTTCTCTTTTCAGGATATTTACAAATCTAACTCCATCATGTCCACATTTTCCAATAGCTTTGGATGTGATTGTAACAGTTTCTTTATATCCTTTTTAAATGGTTTATGAGATCCCCATCTTCTTGCGAGACTTGCAATAATGCTTTGCAAATGCCTTACGTTGTGTGTTATCAATTACTGACACTGGGCTGCCAGGGAGAGGGTGACCAATGAGGCCTTTGACTTGGTGTGGCTTCGTGCACACAGACAGCCCTTAGTTTCATCAAGGAGAAATACTGGGGCGGGGGGAGCAGGGACAGAGATTGTCAGCTCTTTCCTTGTTATGATGACTTTTGCTTCTCTGCAACCTGGTAAATGTGGGGACTCAGATACCCAGAGCCCCTGCACTTGGGCAAGTCTTTAACACTCTTCCCATGTATGGTAGACTCTTTCTCCTCCCCTTAAATATGGGTCAGCTCTGTTCTACAGAGCTGAGTGCAGTAGGCGTGTCTCTGCGGGACTTCTGAAGCCGGGGTGAGCGAGGCGAGACAGCTGGCCCCGGGACACTCTGGGGAAGCCAGTCATCAGGACACAAAGCAGCCCGGGGGGCCCCTCTGCCCATGCAGAAGCCTGTGTGGAGAGGAACTGAGGCCCCAGCTGACAGCCAACAGCAACTGTGAGTCCTTTAGGAGAGGCTCCAAAACTCACGGGTGGTGACAAGTCACCAGATGTGTCCCCACCATGCCCAGAACGAAGCCAAGCCCTGTGCTCTGTCCAGAGCTCTCCCCTACAGAACCCATGTACATAATAATGGTTATCTCAAGCTACTTAGTTTTGGGATAATTTGTTATGCAAATTAGGAAAATCAGTAAAGAACTGGCACACCCAATTTAAAGATGAAGAAGGTGAAGCCTGGGGAGAATAAATTTATAATAAATGGTGAAGCCAAGATTTGAATTCTGACCATTTGACTTGAAAGCTTGCTGCTCTTAACCTTAACATCTCCATTACAATTTCCTGTAACTATTTCTTCCCCTATATTTTCAGGATTCCCTTGGTGACTCAGAACCTGAGTAATTAACTCACTTCCCTAAGCCCAGGACTGAATATGAGAGGGTTCAGATTTGATCAGACAAAACTCACATATTATTTAATAAACAGCAAATATAGATGGGCTGATCCTTGACTGAGAAACGAAGGGTCCAGAAGCTGATGTAAGCCAGTGATGTATTTAAGAGATCCACTTAAAATCAGCAAATATTGTGGTATCTAGGTGCACCGGGGATTATTGAAAGAGCAAGGTCACAGTTTGAGCCATTTGCCTCAGTATTACTGAATAAAATACTGGAAATTCACTGATTCAGCCAGATCTACTTACCCGAGCGGGAGAAAGCTGTGTTGTGCTCTCCACACTCCACGAGCTCACCCAATACTGTGTACAGTTACCTGCTTACAGCAATTCCTAGCTAAACCAGAAGTTTGAAATGAGTTCAACTTGAAGGGATAAAATTCCAGGGAGTGGTAAAACAACAACTAAAAAGTCGGTGCTTTTCCATGTTAATTAGTCAAACCCATAAGTAGTTTTCATATGTGCTTATTTTCCTTTTAATCTAATAATCTCTTATAGATGCTCAGGGAGATGTGTGTGGTTGTGGAGTTGAGTTTTGTCGAGCACAGTGGTGGCTAGAAAGAGAAGCAACCCACTCCGGCATCCCTCACAGTCATCAAGCGACCTCAGCACAAGAAATTCACAGCAACTGTCGCTGGAGGGGAACAGAGGCCACTGAGGGCACAGGAGCCACACCACAGAGTACAACAAGCAGCTCTGGTGTTGGTGGAGAAACAGGGTGAGAAGCGTGGTTACAGATTCACCTCAGGGTTTACTCTTGGCCTCGAGGGACTGAGGTGGGGCCGAGGTGGAGCCCTGCAGAGAGCAGCATTTCTGACTCTTTCCCTGGGGAGAGCCGCAGGCCGGGTCAGGCATCACAGGATGCCTGATATTTTTTGACACACACTGCAGGCTCCGGAAGGAGAAAATTCACAGCAGCTACAAAGTCTAGAAATTAGCTTTCAAGAACAAATGGATTTGGGCCCCTTTTCTGACCTCAGGTTGGGAGCGAGGGGCCAGGCCGATCAGCTGCGGCTCCCGGGACCTCTCCTCTCCGCCAAGGGCCACGCAGGCAGTGGAGGGGCCCAGCCGTGGGCAGGTGCGCAGCGCAGCTCCCAAGCTGACTCTGCATTGGACCCAGTGCGCTGAGGCCTGGCCCCGACCCCACGGCCTGGCGTCCAGGCCCTCGCCCTCCAGCACGGGCTGCCCCTCCCCGCCCGAGGCCCACAGTCCTGGACACGGGCACGATGGGCGTTCTTCTGAGGAGCAGGGCATTCACCAGCGGCAGAAAACGGCCGTGGCCTTGCCCGATGCAGTGCGGCTTGCACGACTCTCCAAAGCCAAACGGCAGTGCCTCAGCTTAGCCAGCAGTAGTGATGGGGAAGGACCCGAGTCTCCTGACATAAGAGGCGACCCCAGTGACACGAACTGAGAAATCTGGAACTCAGTGTTGCAGAACTGCAGCCTGCATTGGAGGTATCAGCTGCCCCAGAAATTGACAGCTCAACAAAGATCTTGCTCCTGAAACACCCGGAGCAGAGGGCAATGCAGGAACTGAAGAGCAAACCCTTCCGCTGTAAGCGTGCCAGGAGGAAGCAGAATCTGAGGGACGGTTCTTGAATCACTTCAGAGTTCACAGTGCCAAGAAAGCACGGAGATGCAAGCCAAAGTGCCCCCTACTGCAGAGGAAGGAGATTTCTCTAAGAGCCCCATGTGCTGTGACTGCAGTGGCCATGGTACCTGTCCTTGTGACCATTACACCGAAGCGCCGACCAGAGCAGGGGTGGTGAGTCGGTCTGCGCCGCTGACAACAGCGAGTATCCCTGGAGGAAACACTTGCGAGACCATTTTCCAAGGACAGTGTGCACATGTGGCAGATGCAGCGACCATCAGACCCAGCATGCTCGAACTCTTCCAGGAGAATGTGCATAGAAATGTGAACCTGGTCCTCACTCATGTCTCAGAAGACCCATCTAACCAGGCACGCGGGCAACTCGTTCAGCTTGGCAAATGAGTGCAGTTATGTGGCCTCCAGTTAACACGAAGTAACTCGCTGTGCAAGAATGCTGTGACCCGCGCAGCTCTTAAAGTTCCCGGGGGGAAGGACAGCGAGAGGATGGAGAAATAAAGAAAAGAGACAAAAAGCTGAGGTCAGGTGCAGCCCTCTCTCCTGACGGGAGGAAAGGAACTGCTCAACCACAGCAGTGCGTTTATTTATACAGTTAGCAATTTGGTGTCACCTGACACCCCTTTGCCTAACAACCCATTGCTCGGATTGCCTTGGGGCAGGTGTTCTCTGGGCTGGTGCAGCGTATGTAGCCCCTCAGCTGCTCTTTGTTTCTTCTTTATTGCTCTTTGTTTTCTGGCTGGCACCAGGGAGGTGGAGCAGGAGTGCACCTGTGATCAATTTCCAGCTTCAGCTGCTCCCCACGCAAGACAACTTCACAATTATCCTAAACTTCTTAATTGCCTTTGCTGTGACTACAAAAGAGCAAGTAGAAGCGATTTCAAAAAATATGTAGAACCCATGGCAGTTCAATCGCTCTGTATGCGACTATGCAGCTTCTGAGCCCTGTAATTGTCAGCATCTACACAAGTCCGAGCCCCTACACGTCCTACTGAAATGTGGATGTCTCAAAAGGGGAACCAAAAGCTAGAGGTTGACATCCCTGATAACAGTAATACCAGTGAAAAACCAGAAACACAGTGGACAAAAACAAAGGGGTGCGTGGCTGGAAAGAAAGATGAGTGGTCTGTAAAAGTGGAGAAAAAGTTTCAAAAGAGAAAAAGCCTTGTAGCAATGTCTTGGCAATCTAGGTGACCACCAGGACTCACAAATGTGCAACAGAGACAAAAGGACGGATGTGTGTACAGGAAATAATTCAGAAAAATCCTGTAAAACCAAGAAAAGCAAAAGGAGCTGGAAGCTGAAGCCATTCCTTGCATGATCCTGCGCATGATAAGGAACCTGTGATGAAAAAGAAGGCAGCAAATCCAAGATTGGTCAGGGGGGTGCCAAAGTGTGACAGCAAAGTAGAGGAGAAGGAGGAGAATAAAAAGCAAAATACCTGCACAAAGAAGAAAAGCACGAAGAAGAAAACTCTGAAAAGCAAATCATGTTATTAAAAAAAAAAAAAAGCGAGCTTGCTCGGAAGCCACCTCAGAGAGCCTGCTCAGAACGGGCTGCTCAGAAGGGGCCTGGACCCCCTCCCATGGAGCCTCCTCTTCATGTAGAGCCAGTCCCCCAAAAGTCCCCTCCCGGAAAGAGAGTAGACAGGAAAAGTCCAACGTGCAGAATGACATGGCTCCCGGGCGCGAGTCCTTATGGAAGCTGGCTTGGCGCAGGGTAAAGACAGTCGGCTTCCAAAGGAAAGTACAAGTGCGCAGCATCTCTCAGCCCCATCGCCACCACCGCCAGCGGGAAAGGAGAGGGGCCCAAGGACCAAAAATTACTCTCTGAAGGAGAAGGGAATGAAGAAGGCCCCCTTCAGAAAGCAGGCGGAAGAGGCAGGGAAGGACAGGAGGAGGCTGCTGTCCCGAACTCGAGTGTGCCGGAGGGTGGGACCTGGCTGGGGAGCATGAGACTAACTCTCTGGTGCTTTGTGGAATGGAAATGTCGCTGATCACAGCACAGCAGAGGAGCTCCCAGGTAGGGCGCAGCAGCTGAAGAGCTGAAGAACGCTTCTCCCCTCTTCAGTAGGAGGACGTGACTGGTGCCCCAAACTGCTCTCCTTCACCTTCTGTTGGCGCCGCAGTGAATGAGTCTCAGAGACAGATGAAGACAGAGGTGTCCACAGTCACAAGGGAAGCGGTCTAGTGACAGCTGGTCCAGGGTAGTGGTGATTCTGGATTGCCCAGGGCTTGGCTGCAAAGGAAGCCCTGGCAGTCCCATCCGGTGACCGAGCGATTGCTTTTGTATCTCCCGTGCTTGTCCTTAGGAAGGAAGACGATTACAGCAAACACCTCGGCCGCCGTTTAGTTAACCTGTACTTACTTGAAAAAAGCAGTTACGGGCAGGAGGAGCTAAACTGTGGACAAAATTACAGTTTTAATTTGTAAGAACTATTACATTTTATATTTGTTCATAGTAGTAGACCTTTTAAGATTGTTTTAATTAGTGTCCCATGTTGATGTTTTTAAGAGGCATTTTCCCCCGGGACTTTACACATTTTAGCAAATCCAAAACCAGTGGAGTTAGCGTACTAAGTCCAGCAGAAACCTGAATCTGCTAGTGAGTGTTCACTTGAAATGAGAAGGCCCAGGAGCTGTAATAGCATCTGTCGCTCTGTCCAGCTGTAGCTCATCAGGTTTTCTCTCTCCACCTCTGTCTTCTGTTTCACTTTATGTGGGGAGCGGCTAAAGCTGGAAATTGATCACAGGTGCACCCCTGCTCCACCTCCCCAGGGCGACTGGTGAGATGGGCCAGACAGAACAAAGAGCAACCAAGAGCCACAGGCCGAGGTGGGCTGCGTAAACAACCTGCTCCAGCCAGAGAACATTTAGTCCCAAGGCAATCCGAGCAATGGGGTGCTAGCAAAGGGGTGTCACGTGACACCAAGTTGCTAAATGTATAAATAAAACGCACTGCCTTGGTTGAGCAGTTCCTTTCCTCCCATCAGGAGGGAGGGCTCCACCTGACCTCAGCTTTTTGTCTTTTTATTTTTCCATCCTCTCCCCACCTTCCCCCCCCGGGAACTTTGAGAGCTGTGCGGGATGCGGCATATGGCGCCTGAACACGGACTGGGGTAAGAAGAAATAGTGGGTGAGGGGACACTTCTCATTGTGTGCGCAAAAGGGGGAGAAGTGCATTGATATCAGGTGTTAAACTTGGGGCAAGAGAGAAACGGGCTCACTAGGGCCAGAGAGAAAAATGTGGGCTCACTAGGGCCAGAGAGAAAAGTGGGCTCACTAGGGCCAGGTGATATAGCTCAGCGGCACAGAACCTTCCTGGCAAGTGCAAGGTCCCGAGTTTGATTCCCAATACCAAAACGAACAATAACAACAACAAAACAAACAAAAAAACAACAGGCTCACGGGAGGCAAAGAGGAAAGAGGTGTACTGAATTTGTCGGTTGTTGAACGTGGGGCAGACAAGTTCTCAAGAGCCATAAATGTATATGGAATTGTTTGTTGTGATCTTGATTCCTGTATTTACTTTAGTTTTGTGGATTTTGATTAAAGAGGGTCTTAATGATTGTAAGTTTGTTGGGGCGAGCACAAAGGATTTGGCTCAGGGCACTATTTTAAAATCAAGTCCTGAGCGGGAAAAGGATGGTGGAATAACAGCCACCCCGATAACCTTAACTGAGTCACAAGCGGTGATTCCCGCCTTTTCAGCTCAGAGAAACATTGCTGCGTCACAGGTTGGAACTTCCGCCTCTCCGGGAGCAGAGCCGTGTTCTCTCTGTCCCTTGCAATTAGCATTAAAAGAAGCCAGACAGGTGGGGGAGTCCATGGAGGGTTTTCAACATATTTACCCTGTTACTGAAGTTCAAGTTCCCAATAATCCAGGACACGTTACACATCCTCATGGAGCTGTGCCCTTTAAGACCTTAAAGGAATTAAACCAAGCTACTGCTACCTATGGCCCTACGGCCCCTTTTACCTTAGGTTTAGTAAAACTTATAGGACAACAGGTTATGGCCCCAAATGATTGGAAAGGAATAACTAAAGCATGTTTAAATCCGGGGGACTATTTGTTGTGGAAAGGAAATTTCTTTGATTTGTGCACAGGTCAGACTGCTCGAAATGCCGCTCACAACATAGCCATTACAAAAGACATGTTAACCGGAGAAGGTGCTTTGCTGCCACAAACAATCAACTTACTTTTGAATTACATGTATATGAACAAATTAAAATAGCTGCCATAAGGGCTTGGAGGGAGCTTCCTTCAAAGGGTGAGGCATCCCTTGATTTGACTTCCATTTGTCAAGGTCCTAATGAGCCTTTTCAAGATTTTGTGGCATGTTTATTGCAGGCTAGTGAGAGGATTATAAGCGATATAGAGGCTAGCAAGTTAACAATTCAACAGTTGGCCTTTGAAAATGCAAATAAATGGTGTAAAGAGGCTTTAGGAGCCCACAAAAAACGGGCTACACTGGCTGAGATGATTCAAATTTGTGCAGACATCGGCCCCGCATATGTGCAGGGGCTGCCTTGGCAGCAGCTATCAGGTTATTCATCTGCAGCCTAGAGGAAAGGGAAAGAACAGTTATTTGTTTCAGCTGTGGGGGTGGGGGCATTTTTTTTTTTTGCCAAAAATTGGTCTGCTGCACCTGTAGGGGCAGCACAGCCGCTGTCTGTCCCTTCAACAAGACCTTCTGTCTGTCCAAAGTGTAGGCGAGGCTATCATTGGGCAAATGAGTGTAGATCCAAAACCAATGTGGAAGGCCGACCATTTCGGGAAACTTCCAGTGGGGCCTGCTCAGCCCTGCCAAATAGTGCGGGCACTTTCCCTAATTCCTCCCCAGCCCTACCCTCTGCCACCAAGCACGTTTCTGACCTCTGGCGAGCAACAAAAGATAGTGGAGGCTTGGACCTCAGTCCCTCCTCCAGATTCGTACTAACTCCAGAAATGGGACCCCAAGTTATTCCTGCCGGAGTCTATGGACCTTTGCCTCATGGAACAGCGGGTCTCCCGCTAGGCCGCAGCAGTCTCACTTTAAAGGGTCTCCAGGTGTTGCCTGGGGTCATCGATGCTGACTACACAGAGGAAATGAAGGTTATGGTTCAATCTATTCGAAACACTGTTCAAGTCACACCAGACTCTCATATCACTCAATCGGTCATTCTTCCCTTGATGAAAACTGGAAAATCTATAAATAAGGAAAGGGGATCCAAGGGTTTTGGGTCCTCTGGTATGTATTGGGTTCAACAGATTAAACAAGATCATCCCGAGATGGAATTGATTATTGAAGGAAAAACATTCAAAGGGCTTTTAGACACAGGTGCGGATGTTTCAGTTATCGCCCAACACCATGGGCCTACAGCGTGGCCTCTGGATGTGGCAACTACAGATCTACAGGGGGTGGGGCAGTGTTTCTCACCCTAGTAGAAGTGCTAAATTGTTAACTTGGAGGGATGCAGAGGGCCATTTTTACCTTATGTGCTCCCCCACATACCAGTCAATCTATGGAGTTGTGATGTATTACAGGATATGGGGGCATTTTTGCTTAGTCCTAACTCTCCAGTGACTCATCAGATGTTACAGCAAGGTCTCCTTCCCACTCAGGGGCTTGGTAAAAACAATCTAGAAAGGAAAGAACCTCTTCCAGTCATTCCTAAAAAAGACCATTTTGGTATAGGCTACTCGCCTTCACATTTTCAGGAGGGGCCTTGATCTCTTCTCTGACCCCTGGGACGGCGTCCAAGTTAACTTGGATGTCTGATGACCCTGTTTGGGTTGATCAATGGCCCCTTGTGAAGGAGAAGTGTGGGAAGCGGCTGAAGCTGGAAATTGATCACACGTGCGTTCCTGCTTCACCTCCCCCGCCACTGGCGAGAAGGGCCAGACAGAGAACAAAGAGCAACAAAGAGCAGCCCGGGTGGGCTACTTAAAGAGGCTGCTCCAGCCCAGACAACACCTAACCCCAAGGCAATCGGAGCAATGGGTTGCTAGGCAAAGGGGTGTCACGTGACACCAACTTGCTAAATGTATAAGTAGATGCACTGCCTTGGTTGAGCAGTTCCTTTCCTCCCATCAGGAGAGAGGGCTGCACCTGACCTCAGCTTTTTGTCTCTTTTCTTTATTTCTCCATCATCTCACAGTCCTTCCCCCTGGGAACTTTGAGAGCTGCGCGGGTTGCGGCAGAGAAGCTTACAGCAGCTCATACACTGGTTAATGAACAGATGATGGCGGGACACCTAGAATCCTCCAATAGCCCTTGGAATACCCCAATTTTTGTAATAAAAAAGAAGTCAGAAAGGTGGAGATTGCTACAGGATTTGCGGGCTGTTAATTGCACCATGGAACCTATGGGAGCACTTCAACCAGGATTGCCCAGTCC
The DNA here is from genome assembly GCA_028451465.1 of Erethizon dorsatum. Classification (NCBI taxonomy): domain Eukaryota; kingdom Metazoa; phylum Chordata; class Mammalia; order Rodentia; family Erethizontidae; genus Erethizon; species Erethizon dorsatum. Next base: position 167,927,674 of record CM051822.1, read on the forward strand.
TGTAGCTATTCCTTTACATTTTTCCCTCATGGTGATTGATTTAAAGGACTGATTTTTTTTAATAATCCCTTTCCATCCTCAAGATAAAAAATATTTTGCCTTTAGTTTACCCTCTAGCAATCATTAGGCCCCTATGCCCCACTTCCAATGGTGTTGTCTGCCACAAAAAATGGCAATTAGTCTGACCCTATGTCAAGAGTTTGTGGCTGCAGCCATTTGGTCAGTCCATCAGGCTCATCCATCTGTTTATCTTATTCATTACATGGATGATATTCTTCTAGCACATGAATCCTCATCCACCTTGCACCAAGTATTTATTCAATTAGATAATGCCCTTCATAATGCAGGTCTAATTGTGGCCCCTGAAAAAGAGCAAACTATGGCAGCTTTTTCATATTTGGGTCACCTTATCCAACAAAGACATATTGTACCCCAAACTGTTCAGATCCAGGTTAATCATCTTACAACCCTGATTTTCAGACTCTACTTCGTTATATTAATTGGCTCCACCCAGCTCTTAAACTAACTCATGATTTAGCCCCTCTCTTTGACATTCTCAAGAGGGACCCGGCCCCCACCTCTCCAAGAGTACTCACATTGGAGGCTACAACTGCCTTGGATAAAGTTAATCTGGCTCTCTCTAATGCTCAACTCTCAAGAGTTGACCCATCTTCACCAATGTTTTTAATTATTTTCCCAACTCAACATATGCCCACTGGGGTCCTTTGGCACTCTCAGGGCCCTCTACAATGGCTACATATGCCACATACTCCACATAAAACCACTATACCCTTTTATGGTGCTGTGGCAGGACTGATCGCATGTGGGTGGACATGTGCTATTCAGCTTTTTGGACGTGAGGTGCAAAATATTATTGTTCCCTTTTCTTAAGTTCAACAACAGTGGTTATGTGTTGGGAGCCTTTTTCTTACTGTGCCACCAACATGGCGCGGATAGCCTGCTTCCTATCAGCTGATCAGCCTATGTTCCGCATTTCTATGTTCCCTTATTAGGGAAGGTTTTGGGCAGCGGGCGGATCCCTGCGGCGGCGCCCAATGGGTGTGCTATTCGTGGCAGAGGGTGATTGGAGATGAATTCCTATATAGGAGAGTGCCCGGGGGAGAAAAAGAGGAAGGAAGAAGCTGGAAGAAGCTAGCTTAGCTTGAGAACCGGCTTGGGTGCGACTTCGGTCCCTGTACAGCGTTAATAAATTGTTAATAACAAGTTCCACTTTCGTGTGTTCCTTGCTGGCAAGGGCGCGCAACAAGTGGTGGCCCGTACGGGGGACGAACTCGCGACCTTGGCGTTATCAGCACCAAGGTAGGTTTCGTTTTTTACTCTGAGCCGATTCTCCCCAGTGAGGGAGGCCGCCGATAGAGCGGATTCTCCCCAGTGAGGGAGGCCGCCGATAGAGCGGGAGTGGATCCACTAAACCTCCGGTAAGAGAGGGGCCGCGGGTGTGCGGGGAATTGCTGTGAAGATACTGCACTCGACGCAGGTTTTGTTTTTACTGGCCCGGCGCAACTTAAGCGCCGGCCAAGTTTGAGGAAGTGTATCTGCCTATTACCACTGGAGACTTTTTTGACAACTCATCTATAAGTAAGGTTTTGGGTGTTCAGAACTTGAGTTATCCCAAAAGTACCAATTTAAAACTTAGTCCTCCCTTTACGGATAAAAAAGAGAAGAACATGGTTGTTGGAAAAAGAAAAAACAGGACAATGGAAAAATGAACTGAAACCTTTCACCTGAAGATAAGAGTGTATTTAAATTGCAGGAGATCCCCATTTTTTAGTCTTGACATGTCGTGTAGTTAAGTTACTGGATGCAAGGACTGTGATTGTAATAGTTCTTTTTATTTGATTTTAATGTAGTTTTTAGATATGTTTGTAATCAGGTTAATTGGTCAAAGTATTGTGGTTTTAACCTTGAATTTTGATCACCCTTTGTATATTTTGCTTTTGGTGCAGAAATGAATGCAATAAGAATTGTATATGTGTAATTGTTATATTAATGTAAATCTGAATAGATCAACACATGTTAACTTTTCACAAATCTGCCACTAGAGACCATTGGTTTAAGGAAATGTGTGTGGTTATCAAGTTGACCAGGGGTGGATTGTGGTGGATTGACAATTGGTGGTCAACTTGTCACACCCAGCTGAATTGAATCAGTGTGGTGCCTGGTATGGAGGGCCCACCTGAGGACTGTTGCCAACAACATAAAAAGGAGAACTGGAGAGGAAGAGTGGCTGCTGTCGGTTCTCCTCGAGGAGCTTGTCACGCTGGCTTTCCTGATAGGAACTTGGCTGTTCTCATCGTCGGAGGAGCTCGCGACCTCGTTGTCGCTGAGGATGGCTGTGGTGACTTTCGGGGGAGCTCTGGTCCTTACTCTGAGCGTCGCTTCCTGGCTCCGGGATAGATCCCTCAGCCTGCTGGCACAGATCCTTCATCCCGCTGGTGCAGACTTTCTAGCTTCCACCACTGACCTTTGGGCTTTCCCGGTGCAGATCCGTGAAATATCCTTGCATGAGACATTGTTGTGGGCTCTGGGCCTCCAGTTGGACTCGTGGGGTCATTGCCATGGGCTCTAGGTCTTCAGCTGGACTCATGCAGGATGGACTGCTATAACAAGATGGTCTGGATGGGTACAACGATGGGCGGGCTCTATGTCTCTCCTGGGAATCGTGGCTTTGAGTGCCGCCTTCTGCCTCTGGTGTTTGTGCCGCCTGCGGCGACGCCGCCGTAGGGATGTCGCCATGCTCGCTCAGGCCATTACAGCTGTGGATGCTGGTACATCTCCCCAAGTATGGCTGGCTGCCGTTCATTCGTAGCTTATGCAGGATGTAAGGCTAGCCGCACTGCACAGCAGTTGCCCTCGGGGTTGAGGGGACTGCTGGAATGCACGCTCGTATGCATGTGGGTCTGCTCCAAAGCCCCATCCCTGTGAAAAGGGAGCATTGCCAATAGGGATGAAGTAGTATGAGCCTGGCCATCTCATGCTATGTTAATCCGCTTGGCGTTTGCACAACAGGGTACGGGCCTCTACATTCTCCTGCTGTTGTGCCATTTAAAATTAATTAATTAGGGGGAGATGTTGGGAGCCTTTTTCTTACTGCGCCACCAACATGGCGCGGATAGCCTGCTTCCTATCAGCTGATCAGCCTATGTTCCGCATTTCTATGTTCCCTTATTAGGGAAGGTTTTGGGCAGCGGGCGGATCCCTGCGGCGGCGCCCAATGGGTGTGCTATTCGTGGCAGAGGGTGATTGGAGATGGATTCCTATATAGGAGAGTGCCCGGGGGAGAAAGAAGAGGAAGAAGCTGGAAGAAGCTAGCTTAGCTTGAGAACCGGCTTGGGTGCGACTTCGGTCCCTGTACAGCGTTAATAAATTGTTAATAACAAGTTCCACTTTCGTGTGTTCCTTGCTGGCAAGGGCGCGCAACAGTTATGTCAATTCTCATCCTCTTGGCAAACCGCATTAGCAACTTCCCTGGTGTTATTGATTGTCATTATCCTCCAGATAAATTAATTCAATTTGCTTCTCTCACACCCTTTGTCTTCCCTTCAAAAATAAGCTCTGTTCCCATAGCTGGAGGTCTCTTGTTTTCACAGATGGCTCCTGCTTGGGCAGGGGAGGTTATGTTACGGCCTCCTCTTCCCAAATACAGGATACGGGTTTTTCTTCTGCACAAAAGACAAAATTTCAGGCTGTCATATGGGCCTTACAAGATCATTCACCCACTCCAATTAATCTTTTTTCAGGCAGCACTTATGTTTGCAGTGTGATGTGCTGTATTGAAACTGCCACCATTCACACTAACCAGGAGGATCTTTTTCATTTGTTTCACACTCTCCAATTTGCTGTTCAGTCATGTCATGTCCTGTGTTTTATCGGTCATTTATGTTCTCATTCCCAATTGCCAGGGCCTCACAATAAGGGAAACACTGCAATACACAGATTGCTGGCTACTGTCACTGTTGCTCCCTCAGATGCCGTTCAACAGGCTTCTGCCTCCCATGCCACCTTTCATCAAAATGCTTCTGCCTTATGCAAACAGTTCCATTTGACCCGGGAACGGGTTTGACAAACTGTTAAACAGTGTTCCTCGTGTGTAATACATTTTCCCTCACCCTCCATGGGAGTTAGTCCCCGAGGATTACACCCCAACCATCTCTGGCAAATGGATGTCACCACATTCCTGAGTTTGGCTCTTTATGCTGGGCCCACGTTTCAGTAGACACTTCCTCAGGATTTATTTTGCTTCTGCCCACACTGGTGAAGTGGCCAAACCTGTCATTGCTTGGATGCCTTTAGTGCCCTTGGCTGCCTGTGGGCACTTAAGACTGACAGGGGCCCAGCCTATACGAGTGCTGCCTTCCAAACGTTTTGTAAAACTTCTCACATTTCCTTTACCATGGGAATTCCTTATAACCCTCAAGGTCAAGGGATTGTAAAACATGCTCACCGTACACTCAAAGTCAATCACAAAAAAAGGGGAATCCTTCCCTACAAAATTTACACCTCATAATAGACTTCACTTGGCAGTATATACTACTAACTTTTGAAATTCTACTAAGGATGGAACTACAGCAGCAGAAAGACAATTCAATCAGGTAAAGGAAAAAAAGGTAGGAAGGGTCCTTTGGAAAGATCTTCATACTGGACAATGGAAGGGACCCAGCCCAGTGCTAATTTGGGGTCGAGGGTATGCTCGTGTCTTTCCAGAGAATGCTGAGTGGCCTGTGTGGGTACCAGAGTGTGCTGTCTGGCTGTATCGTGGACCCAGGCCTGGAGAAGGAGTTGATTCCACCTTTCAAGAGGCTGATACTCAGTCCTATGACAGTGATGCCTCGGAGACTGCTGTACAGCCAATAGACAAGGATGGGGTTGGAACTGACCCAGAATGCCCAGGAGATGGCAACCAAAAATGGGAATCAAAGGTCTGAGTAGGTGGTAGAGTGCTTGGAGATAACAAAGCCAAAAGTTACATGAAAGAAGGGGACACCAAAGTTACCAGTATTCTTAAGACAAAATAAAAATTATATATTGATTAGAGATAAAAGATTTTATTCCTTCCAAATTCTTCTTAAGAGATCTCTGCTAATTGACTTACAACAAATCTGACTCATCTACTTATACACTTCTAAAATTGTAAGAGAGTTATTATAATTGAATTTGGTCAAGAATATATTTGAGTGCACTCTGATTTTGTAGGTGGATTGTCTGTGTATGTCTGTTTATCCAATCTGTACAGATCGTCCGTGCATGTTTGTCCATTTGTCCAATCAGTTAACAGCTGTTTTATTATTTGAGCTCAATCATTTTTTCTATTTTCCTTTGCATTTTTGGATCATTTGTTCAAAATTTAAATTGATTTACAGATTTAAAAAGCATGCTTTTACCTGGGTTGCCCACTGGTCAAAATGATATCAAACTTGGTTTTCTCAGAGGTCATCAGAAATTTGCTAAGGTAATTAAGGGAACCTTTTGGGCTTGGAGAATTATTGGTCAAGTTTCCCTTTGGTGAATAAAGGAGCAGCTGCCTGGGAAGTTATCTCAGCCTTTTTTCATTAATAGGAAGCCTCAATGATCTCCATAGCCCTATTAGGAGACACCCCAATAAATGTTATTAAAATATATTATTGTTATATGATTACATTGGTCATTGTCAAAACATTCAGTTTTCTAGACAATAAGATTTTGATTTAAAGATGTCCTTGTACAAAGGTTTTCATATGGCTATGATGATTGTTATTGTTTGTAGTGTATTGAATGTATTCATGCCTGCACATGTGTGGGTCTTCCAAGTGCGGAATAAGGGCTGTTTATGGTGATAGACTTTTCTTTCAGATTCAAACCTCTGCCTTTAACAAAAACTTATGTGATGTACATCCCACTAAAGGTCAACAAGTTAGGTAAAAGCCTTTTATGTATTAGATAGGGATGAATGACTAAAAAGAGGTATTTTATGTCAAAATAAAAATTCAAGTGAGTTGACAAAATGTCATCATGATTGTCACGTTACAATATTATGTATGATTTTTTTTTGTCTTTTTGGAACAGGGTTTTGCTCTGCAGTTCAGGCTGGCCTTGAACTCGCAGCAATCCTCCTGCCTCAGCCTCCCAAGTGCTGGGATTACAGGCATGTGCCACCACACCTGGCTTATATATGATTTTGTTTTCTAGTTTTGTGTAAAATATGTAACTGTTAACAGTCCATAGGGATTCAAATATTAGAATATCCGTGGTTGTTAGGAAATAGTGGTTTTATCTTATGTTCTAAGGTGCCTGATATTTAGATAAAAAAGTAATATTGAGCTCACTGCTTTCATTACAATGTAGTCATTGATCTTCTCTTATGGATGTTCAACAACGGATGTTTGGAGAACAAAAAATTAGAAAGATGGGCTAAGAGAATAGCCAATATTTTGGCTCCAGCCCTTCAAGGTCAATGAGAACCCAGGACATAAGGGTGTCTACTGTGACATCCTATAACTCCGTGAGTCCCTGGTCTTCTGACCAAGAAGATTACAGGACCACAGAGAGAAGTGATTTACGATGTATAGTGTGCCTGAGGAGAGTCGCCAGGAGAGAAAAATCTCCCAAGCTTTCACAGAAAGCAACTTGGTCAAGCAATGGCCGTGACTCATCCAGAGGGCTGACACTGACAGAAGCACAAAGAGGTGCTGTGCACGGTTCCAAGGTAGTTCCTGAGGAGACTTGACTGACCTTGATACCCAACCGAAATTAATTAATACAGGTCTCACTTTAAGTTGGTCTTGAACATCCAGCAGAAAAGTATAACCACAAGAAAGCTGTCTGCAGGTTCCTACAAGCATAGCTCCTCCAACTTCAACTGGCGGCCCATCACTTACAACTACAAAACAGAAAAGGGGGAGACGTGGGGAGCGGCTGGAGCTGGAAATTGATCACACGTGGGCTCCTGCTCCACCTCCCCAGCAAGACTGGTGAGATGGGCCAGACAGAACAAAGAGCAACAAAGAAGCAACAGAGAGCCAGGGGCGAGGTGGGCTAGGTAAACAAGATGTTCCAGCCCAGAGAACATTTAGTCCCAAGGCAATCGGAGCAATGGGTTGCTAGGCAAAGGGGTGTCACGTGACACCAACTTGCTAAATGTATAAATAAAACGCACTGCCTTGGTTGAGCAGTTCCTTTCCTCCCCTCGGGAGAGAGGGCTCTACCTGACCTCAGCTTTTTGTCTCTTTATTTCTCCGTTCTCTCCCCATCTGCCCCCCGCCCAACTTTGAGAGCTGCGCGGGACACGGGAACTTTATTGTTATTTCCTTGTTTAGCTCTATAAAAATTGGCTAAATAGCAAATTACTTGAATTTGGCTGCTTTATATAAAGTTAACACCTTAAGAGTTCTTTAAAGATAAGAAAAACTCTCCCAACAATGTACATTGTGTCAGTCCAGGTTTTTACTTCCTGATTTTTTCATCCCTATCTAATACATAAAAGGCTTTTACCTAACTTGTTGACCTTTAGTGGGATGTACATCACATAAGTTTTTGTTAAAGGCAGAGGTTTGAATCTGAAAGAAAAGTCTATCACCATAAACAGCCTTTATTCCGCACTTGGGAAGACCCACACATGTGCAGGCATGAATACATTCAATACACTACAAACAATAACAATCGTCATAGCCATATGAAAGCCTTTGTACAAGGACATCTTTAAATCAAAATCTTATCAATATAATTGTAATAAAACAGTGATTTTGGTGTTTTTTATTTTGGTGCTTTAATGGCTTAAGATGTTGCACGTTTTTTGTTTTTCTTTAACTTACACAGTTAAGTTGTTTCTAGAATTAGCATTTGCATTTATACATATATATGTGTTTATTTTGGCCTCTTTGGAGGGATGTTTTTAGCCTAATTGGAAAGGGGCAGTTTTCTCTTCTTCGCTGCAATGTGGGTACCGGGATTTGAACTCAGGACCTCGCGCTTGCCAGGCAGGCGCATATGCCACTGAGCCATCTCACTGGCCCTGCAATTGTCTTTTGCAGATTAATAGTGTGCACAAGTTTGTGAGCAAATGAAACAGGCAGGGTCAATCCACTGATTTTTTGAATCTGTACTTCATTTACGTTATTTTGAATGAATGTGGTAAATTCACAACCCTGTTTTGATTTTGTAATAAATCACTAGGTTCTGTTCTGAGCAAATTTTTATCTCAAGTACCAATCATTAGGTGTTTTTGGTTTTTTGGGGCGTTGTTTTTGTTTTTTGTTTGTTTTTCCTGTTCTCATACAGCTAGTGTTAAATCGTATCTTTGTGGAGAACCTTGTGCCCTGGATGGTTGGTGTCCATGTGGCTGCTCAACTGAATGAAAAGCCGTGATATCTGGGGACTGCAAACTTGGAACGAGCAGACATATTATTCAAGTTTTACTAGGGTGTCACGTGTAAGAATCGAAAGCCATAGCTGTTGACGGGACACATCTATAGTGAGAGCTGGTGTGCCTTCTGGTGAGCCACCTGCAACTTCCTAGGAATACGATGAAAAAGGCTGGTGAATTAAATGCAGTCCAGGCTTTAAAAGTCATTCTTTTTCTGGGGTTTCCACACAGGCATGGGTGTCCTGGGCGTCACTGTGACAGCCTCTCTACCTTTGAGTGCTGAATGAGCTGCAGCAATCCTGGCGTTGCTGTGGGGGGCCGTGCCGGACGCCGGCGCTGCTGGGGGGGGTGCGGGATGCCGGCGCTGCTGGGGGGTGCTGTGGAAGAGAGTGCTCCAAAACTTCTGTAGGTTCTTTGGCCAAAGTGTATGAAAGAATCCAACATAGGATTGTTAGGTGGTGTTTGCTGCAGTAAAATAAAGTATGATCTCTTAGGAAATCTTGAATCCTTACCTCGTGTTTTGAAATCACCCCTTCATTTTCTTTTACCTGGGCATCTCTTGGAGGCAGGTTTTAGATTTTGGTAGTGCAACATGAAAGATTAGGACAAGCATTAATGTATGGGTGTAAACATTAAAAATCTGACAGTGAAGTTTCAGTTAAAAGGTGTTTGAACTTGGAATGGGTGGGGAGGCCATGGGTAAAGGAGCAGAAGAGTCTCTCAGTACACAAGGAGTACGCTGTGTGAGGGTGGTGTGTGCTTTGTGTGCATGAGTGGGGATTTGTAAATGTTGAATTCGAGGTTCTGACAACCATTGCCAGCAGATCAAGGTGCAAATATTTATAAAGTTAGCTGAATCTTTCTAATGACTACTTTTGATGTTTACAGACACATTTTACTTAACATACATTTTACATTATACTGGAAATGATTCATCCTGAGCAAAGATTGGACACCAAGATCTGTTTGGGGAAGAGGTCTCTGGATTCTTTCATAGTACAAAGGAAAGAATATTGCTTTGTGGTGAACTGAATTAATTCCTAATCCAGTGAAGACTAGCACTATGCTAAAAACTACGAAGGAAATTAAAACCTCTTATTAAGCTGGGTGTGGTGGCACATGTCTGTAATCCCAGCACTTGGGAGGCTGAGGCAGGAGGATCACCAAGAGTGCGAGGCCAGGCTGGGCTACATAGTGAGCTCAAGGCCAGCCTGAACTACACAGCGAGATCCTGACTCAGAAAACCAAAACAAACAACAACAACAACAAAACCCTTCTTATTGAATTGCTCTGTAAAAATATTGTTATGGAAATTGATTTGGATTTGAAGCTTTTCTTCTAGAAAACAAGGACTTGATTGTCAGGCCTATTGGTCCAGTTGGGAGTCCCTCCACTCACAAAATGTCTGCATGGAACTCTGTGGATCTTTTTATTTTCTAGTTTTCCCTCCTCCAGTAGAATTGAAGCTAGAATTTCCCCTTCTGATAGGAATAAAAAATGGACATGCAATTTATATATCTTTTATTTTCTGGTTTTTTTTTGAGACAGGATCTCACTATGTAGTTCAGTCTGGCCTTGAACTCACTATGTAGCCCAGGTTGGTCTTGAACTCACCAGTGGAAGGGAGCAGTGGAGGTGGAGGACTGCACTGGCTGGTGGTGAGTGCTTTGAGATCGGAGGTCGCAATGGAGAGGGTGATTGACTGGGAGCCATCTTGGAGAGGGGCCAACTGCGTTCAGAACTCAGAACAACTGCTGGGTCCATCTAGTGGCTCCCAGCTGAGTTCAACCCCACAGAAGGTGAGCTGACAGCTGCAGGCTGAACGGGTCTGGTTCCAGCCTTGCAGCAAAAATCCAGCCTGAACTGCAGAAATAAAGGTGCGGTCTTGCTCAGATCATCCAGGACCCTGCCATAAAGCTACTGCTGGCTTGCTGTGATGAATGAACATGGATCTGGACTCTGTCCCTGCACATTGTCTATCAGTGACAGCAGAGACAAACCTGGAGTGGACTTTTTTTCTATTTTTTTTCTCTTCATTGTTTGATCTTATTTTTATATGAGTATGAATGTGGTTCTATTCTGCTCTTCCTCTTAGTTTTTCCTTCTCTCTTTCCCTCCTGTCTTCACCAGTTTCCCAAAGTTTGCACGATCCTCCTTTGTCCTCCAGCCTTGCTTCTAATCTCTTCCTCTTCTATTTCCCTGTTTTTCCCCTAACCCCTTTATTTATTTATTTATTTTTGTGGGTACTGGGGGGTCGACCTCAGGACCTCGCGCGCCAGCAGGCACCCATGCCGCTGAGCGATATCACCGGCCCCTTTTTCGTATGTGGGTTCCGGGAGTCAAACTCGGGCCCTCGCGCTTGCCGGGCAGGCGCTTAAGCCGCTGAGCCATCTCACCGGCCCCCCCTAACCCCTTTAAAATTTTCTCCCCTGAGGGTAAAATTGTCATATTGAGGTCTTATTTACTGCATACAATTTTCTGGTTTGTTTTAAATTTTGTTACATAACCACAAATCTAGTTCATATGGTTAAAGGTGGCAAATGAATGGTTAGCTCAGTTTGTCATCTTCTAGACTGTGTTTGATGCTATTGTTATTGCTGATGGTACCACTTTAGCCCAAGTGACATAACTATTCTAACCAGTTGTTCTTCCTGACATACCAAGGCTGAGATTGCCTAAGGGTCATAAAAAATACTATGGGCCAGTGCCATAGAACCAGGGACTGGGCCAAGCAGGCAGTAACTTCCATCCCCAATGAATTGAAAAGGTAGGATCTTGCAACAGATTCAAAACCCAAAAGCCAGCTATACCTGAAAGACACCTCTGAGAAGTAGTCATTTCCTAAGGGTTCTACATACTAGCAATAAAGCTAGTCACCATAGGGAATTTACAAGCATCAACCCAGGAATTAAACAAAAAAAAGTAGAAAATGAGAAGACACTTAAACAAGAAGCAACCCCAGACATGCACTCACCAAAGGCAAACCCAGAGGTCAATGAGGTGGGACAATCCAAAATCCACCCACCTGGCCTCTCTGAAGTGGTAACAACAAAGCAAATGAATGAGGCCCTAGAAAAAATAAAACCAGAAATAATTTCTCAGATAACTACAGAGATGGTGACCACAATGAAAAACATGCTTGATGACTCTAAATAAGATGAAATACAGATGAAAAAATAGAGGAGCTTAGGAAAATAATGGAAACCATGAATGTCCAACATAGGAAAGAAATAGAATCCAAAAGACAGATTGAAGAAGATATCCAGGAGACTAAAAATTCCATTGAAAGTATCTGAAGCAGAATAAACCAATGTGAGGACAGAATCTCCTACATAGAAGACAGGCTTGGGGCTGGTGAGATAGCTCAGCGGCATAAGCGCCTGCCTGGCAAGCGTAAGGTCCTGAGTTCAACTCCTGGAACCCACATACGAAAAAAGGACCCGTGATATCGCTCAGCGGCATGGGTGCCTGCTGGCGCACAAGGTCCTGAGGTCAACCCCTGGTACCTACAAAAAAAAAAAAGGACAGGCTTGCAGTTAGCAATCATGAAAAGAAAGATTTCTTAAAAATAGCAAGAGGCCATGAGAAATCAATCCAGCAGCTGCCAGATGAGTCAAAGAAGAATAACATAAGATTGATTGGAGTCAGTGAAAAAGCAGGAGATAGAACAAATGACATGAAAAACCTGTTCACAGATGTCATGGCAGAAAACCTCCCTTGCAGGGAAAAAGAATTTGACACACAGATAAGTGAGGCATATAGAACTGCAGATAGCCATGATCAAAAATATCTACAAGAAGGCATATAATAGTCAAGATCCCAGAAATTCAACACAAGAAAAGATAGTACTTTATCAGGCTGCAAATCCTTTTTAAAATCTTAAACCATGTACCAAATTTTTGGTTGAAATTGTGTGGGATAAGTTAAATTGCATTTTATTAACCAATATGTATATTTCTGTAAGCATAGTTATGTTGAAATGAAGTTTTAAAAAGAAAAAAAAGGAACAAACTGATCTATTACAATAAAGTTTTTTTTGTTTTGTTTTGTTTTGTTCTGTAGCAGGAATCGAGATCACGACCTCACGCTTGCCAGGCAGGCACTGTGCCGCTGAGCTATATTCCTGGCTACAATAAAGTTTTAAATCATAAAACAAATTTATAATTTCTAACAATGTAGGTAGATTCATGAAATCAAAAGTCACTGAAGCTCTGAACCATAAAGATATTTCTGGGAATTTTTATTTTTTTTTTGTTTTTTTGAGACAGTCTCACTTTGTAGTGTAGGCTGGCCTTAAACTTACCATGTAGCCCAGGCTGGCCTTGAACTTGATCTATCCTCCTGCCTCAGAGGCCTCCCGAGTGCTGGGATTACAGGTTTGTGCCAGCACACCCCACACTATTGTTTTAAAAATATATAAAATAATGAATTATTGCATTTTCTCCAGTCATATCCTCTTAAGGCGATTTGAAGACAGAGTGCCATTTATTTTGTTAGGTGAAAGTAAATGCTTTTGCACTCAAAGAAGTGGTTTGAATCAACTACTTCTTTTTACACTTACTGAGATTCTTTTTTTTTTTTTTTTTTTTTGTGGGTACCGGGGGTCGACCTCAGGACCTTGCGCGCCAGCAGGCGCCCGTGCCGCTGAGCGATATCACCGGCCCCTTTTTCGTATGTGGGTTCCGGGAGTTGAACTCCGGCCCTCGCGCTTGCCGGGCAGGTGCTTAAGCCGCTGAGCCGTCTCACCGGCCCACTTACTGAGATTCTTGCAGGTAGATATCAACTTTCAAGTTTGGGTGAATTGATTTTGCCACACAATAGTCCAACTGATTGCCTTTTAAACATTATGTTAAGGTAGCTGTACAAGTTTCCTGTGGCTGCTGCAACAAATTTCCACAATAAAAACAACATAAACCCATTCTTTTCTCACCCTGGAGATCTGAAGTCAGAAATTACGGTGCCCTTCAGGGACTTGGGGGTCCATCCCTCTCCTCTTCCCACTTAGTTTTTTCCGCCTCTCCCATCACCTCTTCTCTGTGTCTGTGCACCTCGAAACTCCCTCACTTTTTGCAGTACTGGGAGCTGAACCCAGAGCATTTGCACTGAGCTACATCCCCATCCCATTTTCTATGTTTTAGTTTGAGATGGAGTCTTGCTAAGTTACTAAATTGCCCAGGTTGGGCTCAAACTTGCAGTCCTCCTGCCTCGGCCTTTCAGAGCACTGGGATCACAGGCCTGTGCCCCAGGCCCGGCTGCCTCCCTCTTCTGAGGACATATTTGATTGCAGTCCAGTCAGATAACCCAGGACAGCACTTCTCAAAGTCCTCCGCTCAATTGCACCACTTGCCATTAAGATGATATGCCTTAGAGGATATGACCGGAGAAAATGCAATAATTCATTATTTTATATATTTTTTAACAATAATGCAGGGTGTGCTGGCACAAACCTGTAATCCCAGCACTAAGTCATGCAGAGGAATGCTCATGGGTCCTGGAGTCTGGTGCTCCTGTCTTGGTGGAGGTTGCCTTTCAGCCTACCCAGGTTGTCTTTAGTTTCCTATGGCCAAGGTGGATTAAAACAAAGTGAATTTATTCTCTCACAGGCTTTGAGACCAGAAGCCAAAAATTAGCTCCAGTGGGCTGAAGTCAAATGCCTCTGGCTGGTTCCTTCTGGAGGTGCTAGCACAGAGCCCGGTCCTTCTTTTACCCTTCGCCAGCTGCTTACGTTCCTTGGTTTCCAACCCTGTCCTCCACCTTCAGAGCTCATCACTTCCCCTCTCCCTGCATCTCGGGTCTCCTCCTCCTCTTGCATTCTCTGTAAGGAGCACTGTCATCACCCGGGGTCCATCCCCAGGATAACCTCCCACATCAAGGTCCTTAACTAATCACACATCAGCAGAACTTCTCTCACCAAGTCAGCAGCGTTCATTTTCTGGGGATTACAATGTGATTGCAGGCCACTAACCAGCCTACTACCAGTAGTGATTTGTGAGTAAACTTATAGAGAAGCAGTTTATTTATATCCTATAGTTTTCAGGGCAGTGTTCTTTATTGTGGGTTTGGGTGTATTTTCCACAGTTAAAGTTCTTTAAAGATCACTACATGTTTTTGATGAATTTGTATTCAAGACTGTATGTATTTGGGGCTGTGTTTCCCACAGACTTAAGAATAATGAAGTACCTGATTAGAAATCATGTAACTAAAGACATACATAAGGAAATGAAACCAAAGTTAACAGTCCCCCAGTCTTCTCACATCTTTTGCAAATTTAGCTAAAATTCAAAATGCTGGTGGTATCATTTCTGTGAAAATGCAATAGAAATTTTCATTTTGGTTCTTTCACAGAGAGAAAGTATAAGAAAGAAAGTAGACATGATAACTTTGCCAAACTTTTCAAATAACTGACATTTTCTTCATCTTCAGGCTGGGCGAGGGAGTACTGCAGCTTTATGGGAAAGTGCATTTCATTAACCTAATACACATTATGGTTTACACTGGGCTCACACATCTGACTTTTCAGATTCTTTTAGCTGCTTTCATCTTTCTAGGACTAGAGGAAATACCACATTGTGAAGAATTGCATAGAAATGCAACTGATTTCTGCCTGCTGATTTTGTATGTCTAATAGTTTCTGGGTGTGGGATCTTTAGGGTTTTTCTACTTATGCAATCATCCCGTATCTGCTGAGATAATCTTACTTCTTAATCTTCCTTTCTATTCCCCATGCTTTTTCTTTCTTTTTCTTGTATGCTCTGGTTAGCAATTCCAGTGTACTCCACTGGATAGAAATGGTGAGTGTGGCACCTGTCTTCCCATGATGTTGGAGGAAAGTGTCTAGTCTTTCACAAATGAGAATGATGTTAGCTGTGAACTTTTCATGGTGGTTTTTATTATGTGTAAGTGGTTTCTTTTCTTTGTTTAGTTTTTTTTTTTTTAATCATGAAAGGGTATTGAATTTTGACAGAGGTTTTTCTGTATCAATTGAGATGATTACGTGGCCATGAAGGTTTTTAAATAGTATTTTGGTTTTGCTCTGCTGTGTATTTCTGCAGTGATATGCTGCCTTGCCTGTCCCCAAAGTGACAGGACCATCCAGCCATGGACTGGTACCTCCAAAACTGTGAGCCAACATAAATCTTCCCTCTTTATAAGTTGACTATCTCAGGTATTTGTAATAGTGATGGAAAGTTAATACACTCAGATATAATGGCAGCGTGTAGTTAGAAGGAAAGCAGGTGTCATGGTTTATATCTAGCTGTCCCCCTAAAGCCCCATGCAATCATGGCAAGGACCTTTGGAAAGTGACTGGAATATGGGGCCAGTACAGCTGGCTTGACACTAGGAGGTGGGGTCTGGTTGGAAGAGGTGGGTCACTGAGAATGTGGCCTGGAAGGGTTTATCTCCCTCCCGGATCCTCCCTTGATGCCCTCTGCTTCCTGGGCACCATGCCACGAGCAGCTGTCCTCTGCCACACCCGTCTGTGCCGTGCTATCCTGTATTGGAGCCAGCTGACTATGCACTGAAACCTCTCCAAACTATGAGCCAAAATAAACCTTCCCTCCTTAGGTTGTGGATGTCGGTTATTATGTCTCAGCCATGAGAAAGTGACTAAGACACTAGGTGATGATAAGAAAATGGAAAAATAAATGTCTTCTAAGCACAACCTACAGCAGCCTGAAGCACTGAACTAGTAATTCATAGCTTACAGATAGATCTTACAAACATTGTTGAAGAGCTAAATGGTTCAACACTGCAAAGTTAGTAAGCGATGGAACTGGATCTAGGACCAGGGTTATCCATAATAGTATGCAAAATGTCGCACACAGCCTAAGTGAACATCAGTTAGTGTCAGATAAAACAAACCATGGCACAGCCATGCAATGCAGTATTATGTCCATAAGACACTGGAGTCTTTTTTTTGCTGTTGGCCAAACCTGGCTCTAAAACAGAGGGGGAAGATGGAAAGTACTGCCTTAGGAATGAGCTAGGTATGATCTGGGTCTGATCCAGGACTGGCCATTTTTGTCCACATTCACGACAAACCCCACCCATAAGCACATGAGGCTTCGGGGATCATGTAGGTACAAACCATAAACAACACCCCCCTTACCCCATCTCAGGGTGCGGGGCTCAGGCAGCCCCTCATGCTGCACACGGCATGTGAAATTCTGCTCCTCTCCAGAAGGCACCACCACAGCCGCCCACTCTGGAAGGTTCTGTTCCTGTCAGGCCTGGTCTCACCAGCTCCATGTCCTGGGTCAAGTCCTGCCCATCCCGCTGTCAGCTCAAGTATATCTCCTCAGGGTAGAAGCCCAGGGCCCAGCACCTCAGGGTGACCTCACTGGAGGTAGGGTCATTGGTCACATGTGGTTTTTTTTGGGGGGGGAAATCTGAGGGAAAGAGTCATCGAAAATTTAGGGAGTTTGCTTTCCTCCCACGTACCATTTATGCAGGAGTCATGTGACCACCCATGAACTGAGCAGGTCAATTTGGTTGGGAGGAAGGTGCACAAAACCCACCCCCCAGCCTGGATACAGGGAGACCTGTTAGGACCTACCCCTGCTCAGGGCCTGGGACAAGTGAGATGGCCCAGGGTATGAAGCTCCGCATCTGCGAAGAGGAAAGGCTTCTGGTCCTAACCCAGAGATTGGGGTTTGAGAAACGATCTCCCCTACACTGCACAGTTCCCATGCTGTGGTCAACAAGAACTGCTGACCAGTGACTTCCAGAGACCTGTGTGCTGAACTGCTTATCACTGTGCCCCCGTGGCGCAGGAGCATAGCCCTGCTTCTCTGGGACGTAAGCAGCACCACTGTGCGAACTTACTGTAGGCAGAGGAGCACCAATCAGGTCCCAGTTCACGGCCTGTGACAGGGTGGCACCTGGTCACCCCCATTCACACTGCCATGCCCCTCCCACCTAGAGACTCTGCAGCTGGACACAGGTGCTTAGTTACAGCTCAGGTTGACAATAAACCTCGAACAAAACCAGAATACTGGTTCACCCTGGTGTGAGGGGTCTGGTGGGTATTACCGCCACACCAGCGACTCCTGCTGCTGCCGGCCCTGTCTGTGCCATGCATCAGCCTGCTCCCGCTGTGGGTGCTGCAGGTCCCTTGGGCAGGTAAAGCCGCGCTGCTCTGGGCGCGTCTGGTGCGTTGCTTGTGCAGGGCACTAAACTCGGCCTCTGTGCTACCTCTGGCACACATGGTGGGTGTCCACTTAGTGGGCCCTGCTGGGACACCAGGTCTGAAGTACTTTGCAGTGGGAGCCTGGGGGAGGGGGATGTTGAGACCCCTCAACTCTCCTCCCAGAGAGGTCAGGCAACCCATCTCCAGGCTGATGGGGCGGGGGTGGACAAAGGCAAGACTTAGGGGTGCGGGGAGGAACAGCACAGGAGAGATGGCTATACTGAAGCTCATTTTCAATCATTTGCCCATTTATTGGAAAGACTCCTTTAATTAACTGGCTTTACCAAAAACGAGTTGTCCATACTGTGTGGATCTATTTCTGGACTCTATTCTATTCAACTGCTCTATGTAGCTTTGTATTTCAACCATACTGTCTGCTATCACCCTTATAAGTCTTGAATTCAAGTCTCTGAAGTCCTGTAATTATCCTGGCTATTTGTACATGACTTTCAGAATCACCCCAAAAGATTAGGATTTTTACTGGTATTGCATTGGCTCTGTACTGGGCAAACAGACATCTTAAAAATTTTGTCTCCCAATTCATGAGCATGACTTATCTCTATTTACAGTGGTACCTCAGTTGTCAAACTCAATTCTTTCGGAATTCATGTTTAAATATTGAAAAGTTCAAGAACTGACATATTTAACAATGATTTCTTTCTTTAACTATTGTGATCCTCAGTTTTCCTCTTAGCTTGACTGCTTGTATCACTTTCTTAGAGCCACTGTTATGATATTTTATGCTAAAGTGCAAAAAAAAAAACACAATGATGAATGTTTAAACATACTAACACAAGCACTCCGTGTTGTCTGGGCAAGGGCGGAACTCGCACTGACGCTCAGCCGTGTCTGCAGTGAGGCAAGACAGTGACTCACTCGTTGGTGGCCAGGACAGGATTTTTCAGATTTTCAGTTCAAAGTTATGAACAATGAGCAGATTTTTTTGAACTTTGCCCTTAGAGTTGTGGAAAGTTCGAGCGTGGAGGTGATTGTCAAGTGAGGTATCACTGTACTTGGGCTTCAGAGAAATACTTTCATGTTTTTAACATATAGACCTTTCATTATTTTGTGAGACTTATCCTCAAATATTTTGTATCTGGCTATCTTTGTAAATGATATTGATTTTAATATAAATTTCCAATTTTATATAGAAATAACAATTTCAGTATCTAAAAACAACTGATTTTTGTGTATTTTGTATCCTGCATTAATTCACTTAATAGTTATAGAAGCTTTTAAAAATGTCATAAGATTATCCACACAGAATATAATTTCCTTAAATAAAAACAACTTTACTCATTCCTTTCCAACTGGATGCCTTTCAATTTTTTTTCCTGCTTTATTGCATCTGCTAGAGGATAGGAATACTCATACCTCCCCACGGTCTCCCCTTCTTTTAACACAGCTGTAGTAGGATCAGCATTCTGTCCAACCCTTTGGCCAACAGTCTGAGCTACCTAAACACGTGATGTCCTAAGAAGGCTCAAGAACTCACAGGACACTCTGGCGCTCAAGTCCCAAACACAGCGTTGCAATGAGGAAGCGGGAGTGACTGGCACTGGAGCTGTGGCCGTGGGTACGGGAGCTACTTAATGGGACTCTCTAGTCTCACCACAGAATTTGGGATCTTCCTGCATAGTGGGTAGTGGTAAGTAAAAATGAGATGTGAGTGACACAGAAACAGAGGAAAACAGAACTAAGAGTGAAAATACCCACAGAACAGCATCCAGCAAAGTGAAACAGTTAAATTTTATTTATCTGGAAGATGAGTCAAATTTATTGCCAGTAATTGGAGCCTGAGGCTGCACTTTTTCCTTAGGAAGGTGGGCTGGAATGAGGTGGGCTGTGTTTGGTAGAGGCTGTGGTCTGGAATCTGGTTAGATGAGAAGAATTAGAGGAGCGGGATTAGTTTCCTAAGACTGGGGCATTCCTTGTACCAACCAGAATCTCCCTATGTGTCCTCTTCAGCTCTGCGTCTCCCATCATCCCTATCCCCTGGGGTAGCTCCATTTTTGTCCGCCATCTCTCACCTGCTTGGTTCCCCAGTTGGGCCTCAGGCCGGTCCCCCCAGAGCAGATGCTTGGGATCGTTGAGGAACCGCTGGCTGCGCTGGCACGTCAGGCAGGTCTGTACCGTCCAGCGCTGTCCCCTGCGGCCTGGGGTAAAAGTGGGAAAAGGTCTTCTGCACTAGGCTTTGTCCCCTGTTTTTCAGTACGGAATCCTCTGGCAATTCTCACCCACAGCCAGAATTCCTCTGCTCACTCCTTTTGTTTATTATGAACCTCACCGCCACTGGCACGAGAAACTCAGCATCCCACTTCCTCGATTAAACCGTTTTTCTCCACCGTTCTAATTGCTTTTTCTTATTCTGTCCCATCGGCTGTTATTTCAGCAAGAGTGATGAATCTAGCACTCGACACGTTTTAGAAGATATTTGTCGCGTGAATGGAGGAATGGCGTTGGGAATCACGCCCTACGCGATAATACACGGTGCCTATTCCGTACGGGCGAGGTTGCTTCTTACAGCAACGTCGTTTTCCTATCGCCCAGGTTGGGAACAAAAGCCAAAGCCACACCGTGCAGACCCGGGGAAAGCCGGCGCCTCCGCGCCCACCCCCGGGCGCGCCGTCCGCGCCCACCCGCGCCCGCCCCGCGGCGGGGCACTCACGTCTCTGGCGCTGGGTGCAGGTGAGGCCCGGGACGAGGAGGGACGAGCAGCCGCGACACAGCGTCCTCTTCACCGAGGGGTCCCTGGGGACGGAGGGGCGAAGCCGGTCGGGGCGCCCGCGCCTCCCGCCCGCGCCTCCCCGCCCGCCGCCGGCCCGCGCGGCCTCACTGTCGCAGCACGAGTCGCTTCGCTATGGTCCTCTCCGCGTGGCAGTAAAACCTCGCCAGCGCCTGGTTCTCGGGGTCCTGGGCGAGGACACAGTGGGCGGCCTGCGGGCGGGAAGCGGTCACTCTGGGGCCGGCTGCACCGGGCTCCCTTTCCCGAGCGGCCCCGAGCGCTCACCTGGTACAGAAAGCTCAGCCTCTGGAAGGCCTCGCGGTCCTTCACAGGGCCCGCCATGGACGCCGCCCGCCCCCGGCGGCCACGCCCCCCGACCGCGCAAGGCCTCCCGGGAAGTATAGGCCTCGCTGCCCCCCCGCTTTGCAAACCCCGCCCCCACGCAAGGCCTCCTGGGAAGTGTAGTGCCTGGGCCCGTGCCCTCACCTAAGCCTGTTTATAAAGCCACCCCAGGGCATTTATGAGTTTTGGATTCCTTCCTTTTGTCCTCAAATCCATGATCATATAAACTATATAAAGACTGGAGAGGCTAATGGAGGAGTGGATCTCAGGAAAAAAGTCTGGTTTCTTCAGGCAGATAGGTTGGGGAGGTGGTTACGCCCAATTTACAATCAGATCTTCCGCCTTGCTCTCCTGACGCCAAAGGCAGGTGCCGGAGGATCTACAGACCGACAGAACAGTCAGTATGCAATAAAAGAAGCAAAACAAAAAAGCACTGCTGCCTATGGGGCTCAAACGGGGAAGGCTCGTCGATCTCAGCAGAGGTTACTCCCACTTTTCCTTGCTAAGTGATTAGTTTCCAATTCCTAATCTTAGGTACAGCACAAAAACCTGTCAACAGCATCCCCTGCTCCCGGCTGCAGCCCACTCCACAGACGTCCACGCCACGCTCTTTCCTCTGACCTCTTGTGTCTCCCGTTTCTTCTATCTGCCAATTTGTCTAATTCTGCTAACGACTAGCAGTTCCTGGCGTCAGAAGCAGAGGAATGCAAGTTGGAGGGGCAGAATACGACTAAACCCTGAGACAGAGAGGGCAGCCTGGGTCCGAAGAGGGACTGACCTCCCCCCAGAACTTTGCCAGGCTGCGCAGAGAACCAGGCCTTAAGCTCTGAGGAAGGAAATGAGCAGAAACCTCCTCAGGGTCGTTTCACAAAGGTCCTCACGCACAACCAGGAGTGTGTTTAAAACGTACATTTTTTTGCAGGCCAACCCAGACCTGGATCAAGTAGAGGGGAGACCCAGGAACATGTATTTTTCACACTCAGTGATTCTGCACATCAACATAAGGAAGATCAACAAATTACCACACAACACAGAGGTCACTTCAGTGGATCCTTTGCTCCATATTACTTTTACCAGCCAAAGTCTCCTGCACAAAGAACCACAGTCAAGGCACAAAGGTTAGAAGAGGAGAGGACACAGTCCTGTTGAGGTGGTAGGAGGAACCGAAATGCCCGCAGTTCACTGCAGTTTCTTGTCTGTCTTCTGTGAAGCTTACTCAAGCAGCAGACAATCCAGGTTGTTTTAGTTTGGTTTGCATGCATCGCTTTACCTTGACAACAAATGTACCTTACAGGTTTGTTTTGGCCTAACATTAAAATGATGTACATTCTCTGAAAGGGGAGATGGCAAAGGATGAAGGATGGCGACACACAAGTGAAAGGCTATTATAAATATTAGCTCCAGGTCAGATGCACAGGCAAAAGGAAGTTGCCTGTCTGGCCCTTCCTGACACGCATCACCCTCTTCTACCCTGTCCTCAGTATGAGAAAGACTCCATTACCTTTCTTCCCCTTTGCATTGCACACCCAAGCCAGGTGACAAAGCTGACAATTTGGGAGCAGCAACTGGGTAACAATTTTTAAGGCCAGAGCTTTGGGTAGATAACCTCTCTCTTTCCTCTAATACCTGACTCTTCTCCAGCCTCCCATGGGAGAACAGTGGGTAGGTGGATGTGTCTTGCTGGGTCTCTCCCACCTCACCTCTGAGAGGACCAAGGTGAACAATCCCTTGGAGACAAACAACTGTGAGGAGGCAGACAATGAGCCAGCTCTGCTGAAGGCTGAGGCCTGGCTTCTTTCTTCTACCCCCTCCTCCCCACATTACCTCTGCCCAATCCTACTCATTATGGCAACCTTACCCTGGGAATAGAGGACTAAAGAAACCTCCCTCCCTTCATTAGTTTCTAGGAATCTGTTCCTTTATCTCTCTTCCCCAATCTTCCTTCTAACCTTCATAATGCACAGACTCTGCCCCCAGAAAAACTCAACTTCTAGACTGAGGACAGCAACTGTCATTCATCCTTTTTCCATCTTGAGGTACAAAGACCCCTGTAGTTTTCCTCAAGAAACAAGATCATTCTGGGTCAAGGAAGCCCCTAGAGGTTTCTGTTTCCTCCTCTGGCTTCGGCAAAATGAGACCCTCCCATACACTTTGTTTCTGGGCAAGCCTCTGCTTCCTTCCCAACCTGTCCTTGTGCAATTAGAAAACCTGATGGACGTTGGGGAGGTCATCCCCTGGGGACCAGCTCCCCACCCTGACAGCAAGGAGGGAGACACAGCCATGCTCTGTCATGCAGCCCAGTCCTACGTACTTCTCCACGGAAACCATCCTAGAGACCAGAGTGTTTCTCCAAGATGACTCAGGACTGGAGCCAGGCGACACCGAGACGTTCCAACCGGACACAGCCCACAGCTCTTGACCCTGCCTTACCCCAATGGATCCCACGTCCCACCCTGTCACTCCCAATCTGTTGGGGGCCTGATGGTCAGTGGTGCAGCATTCTTCCGACCAGCCCTGATGCCTGGGTAGAAGAGAGGCCAAAGTTTTTCAGTAAAAGTATCAGTGAACGTGTAGATATGTGAGCGGTCTGTGACGTTATAAAAAGACAGTGTGCCAGCCTCATAGTCTAGAAATATGCCCACCCGCTTGGGTTTCACCTTGATGTGCAAAGGGGTGAAAGGTGTTGTGGTGGCTGCATACTTGTCCCCATTCCACAGCCGCACCCGCCAGTAGCCAGTCTCAGGAAGTGGAGTCAATTCGCCCTTCCGGCTCACGGAGTCCTGGCACACGCCCACTGCCCAGTGGGTCTTGTCACCCACTTCCACCTCCCAGTAGTGTCGGCCTGAGGTGAAGCCTTCAGTAGCTAGGACACAAGGGTAGAAGGTGAACCGACGTGGCGTGTCAGGGAGATCTCGGAGTCTGGTCTCCACAAACTTGACGCTCTTACGATCCTCCGACAGGACTAGGTTAGGATGGGCAGTCTCAGGGTCCAGGGTCACATCCGCTGGCGGGAGAAGCCAGAGTGGGGAGCTAGATGAGGATGGGAATAGCTAAGCCCCTGCCTCACCTTTCCAGCCTGCCTTACAGAGCCTGGTTCCTTCACAGTTCCAGAACACCGGGTGGGTTGGTTAAGGGGAGGGAACAATGGCTTTATGTCCCACTGACCCTAAACTAAACAATGATCTCTGGACTTTGCAGGGCTGGTAGTCCTGGTACTGGTCCCACCTTCTCCCCATCCAACACCATCACTCATCTCACTGTGTGGAGAGGTGTAAGGCATGGTCCGAAGGCCGGAAAGAATGGAAAGTAGAAGGATCCAGAGCATATCAGCATTATGGTCTGGGGACAGGGCGAGCATGTGTCTGCTTCCCTGTAATCATCCTGGTTTATGACTACTTTCCCTTTACAAGTATTAGTGAGACTCCCAAGGTTGTCCCAGCTGAGATGGTAAATGAGATCCACAGGATGATTCGGTAAATTACTGCCCCTTCTGCGTGCTGATTTAGGAAAGTGTGGACCTAAGAGTGGGTGACATCTGAGGCCTCTTCCAACTCTGAGTTCGGGACTCAGGGTGAGACTGAAGCCAGGTGGGGGCAGCGGTGGGTATGGGCATGAAATGACTGGAGCCCATGTAAGGTAGGATCTAAGGATTTTCTTCTTGGTGATTCCTTTTACTAGTTTCCTTCTGGGAACAACTCACCAATTAGCTGTTTAAGAATTTTCCTTAGGGCAAAGTACTGTCGGGGGAAACTGCTGAAGTTCTTCTCCAGCTCTATAGACACTGCCGTCACCTCCATGGTCTTCACCTTCTCACATCTAGGAGGGACAAGGAGGTGGGGAAGAAAGGGCAGGGTCAGGGGAGGTCCAGCCAAGTGAGTATTCAGATGCTATGATCTTTAGGGAGAAACCAAAACTGTCCACTTCCCACTTCCTCCAGAAGACAACTACTTTCTTTCATCCCCCAGGCAGCCCTTTATCTTGAAAATGAGCCTCAGGACTTTCTGGGGGCATTCTTATCTTCCATGCAAATGGATCATCCCCCTCCCTCTCTCACCCCTTCCTCCTGCTATCTTGTTAGGATACAATTCTATCATCATCATTCTCTTATCCACCAAGTCTTGATGCTTGATGGGGAAAGGGCAAGGAATGATTACTCCTAATGACTTGTTCTCTACCCAGCCTTGTGGGTGACAGGGCCTTTTCCTATATTCTTTTTTTTTTTTTGTGGGTACCGGGGGGTCGACCTCAGGACCTCGTGCGCCAACAGGCACCCGTGCCACTGAGCGATATCACCGGCCCCTTTTTCGTATGTGGGATCCGGGAGTCGAACTCGGGCCCTTGCGCTTGCAAGGCAGGCGCTTACGCCGCTGAGCCATCTCACCGGCCCCTTTTCCTATATTCTGCCCAGACACTGGCTGACTTTCCCATCCTTACGCCCCCAACTCTAACCCATGGCCTAACTCGAAGAGATACAAGAATCACTTACTTTTCCAGGGTACTTTTGACATCCTAGAGGGAATGAGAAAAAAAGAAAGATTGGTCCTAGTATTGAAGGGTCCTGAGGGCAAAAGGTTCCCCTTCCTCCCAAAAGTTCTAGGTCTATAAAATAGACACAGGGCAAATGGAAAGGCACAATGCAAGGGGAAAAGCTCCAGAGGGATCTGAGTGCATTTCTTCCAACCACGCTCACTTTCAACTGCCGGTCCTCATGAAGCTTTGTAATTTATATCTTGTCCCCGTGGTTTCTTGTATGTTTGTCTATGCTTCCTGCAAGGGACAGGAATTGTGTCTGCTCTTCACTCTGTCCCCCAAGTACCAACCACACACCTCAGTCTCCTCGAGGTCAGCACAGATAATTCCAGACTGTAGCACAGGAACGAATCACACTTTCCCACTGTGGTTTGGTAGCTCCTCTCTGGCACTGGTTAATAAACATTAGTAAATGTGTGCCAATCCTGACTTGAGAATACTTGGGGTTCAGAAGACAAAGAAGACAAATCTCTGCCCTGCGTGGATTTCCCAGTTTAATGTGGAAAGCGGAACACACATAATGAAAGGACAAAGGAATAAACACCAAACATAACATGCAAGGTACAGTGAAGCCTCACTGACTCCAATGCTGGTCTCTAAGATAAGGGACTGTGCTCCCTGCCCCTCCTAACATCAGGAATCTGCTTAGGAGGAAGAACCAAAACATCCGAGAGGCATCACTGACATAACAAAAACAGTATTATTTACACATAACTTCAGGTGTCCTTTAAAGTCTTCTTTTCAAGCACTAGATAAAGCAAGTTCTAGGACCGAAAAGCAGTGGCAACTGCATTTACACACTTAGAACGCAGTTTACACTAAGCACATTAGACGACTTCTCAAAGGAGTCCATTTTCCCTTTGGTACAAATTCCTTGGGTGCAACATCATTGCTGACAAGACATAGTAACACAAAATGAACTGAATGTTATGGGAGAAATCAGAGAAACCTTTCTGTAGGAAAGATGCTTTGCGTCTGTCTGGAAGAGCCGTGCTCTGGGAAGCAGAGGGAGCGGACGCCCTGGGCAAAGCTACACTGCGCACGCGCGACCCGAGGGGCGAACCTTAAGCATCTCGAAGCCCGACTGCAAGCACTTGCCCTCCACCTCGGCGGCCAGGTGGGCCAGGTCCCGGCGCTTGTCCCCGAGGAGGGCGGCGTTTTCTCGGAGCCGCTGGAGGATGTCCTGTTCCTCCTCCTCCAGTCGCGAAAGCAAGATCTGCTGCTCTTCGTCCAGCCGTCTGTGAAGCTCTTCAAACTCCTTCAAGATCTGCTGCCGGCGACTCTCCACGAGCCTCTGGGGAGAGGAGGCTGGGGTGAGGCAGCGCGGGGGCTCGGTGGCCCCTGAGAGAGCGCGACCACCCCACCACCCAGGGACGGCCTGGGAGAAGGGACAGTGAAAAGTCAGTCTTTTAAGAAACGTATTTTCTTCAGTAAATTCTCAAAACGTCCTTTTATGCTTTACTACAATGTGTTGAAGATCCCAGAACGCATTAACATGACAGCTACTATTACAGAGCTATTTCTGCTATTCTGTTAAGAAACGTACAAATACTAGAAAGTTAAAGATAAGATTGTCATTATTTGTGTAAGACCAGAAACGTAAAAACCAGAGAGCTGGAGGAGTATCAGAATCAATAAGCTCGGTAATGGGTTGTTACAAAGTATGTATGTTGATTTCGGGGCTGAATCTGTTAAATAGTTTCAAGTCACTTCAAAGAACTGGCAGTTCCCATTTCAGGAACAGACTCTGAAAGTTTGGTAACGAATTCGTCCTTTGAAATTTGCTTTGTCTATGCCACCGCATACACTTCACCCTCGAGCGCTTCTGTTTCCGGTGGACTGGACATTGAACCCAGGGCTTTTGCCATGAGCTGCAGCCACAGCCCTTAGCATTTTAAAATTGAGACAGGGTCTAAGGTGCTCAGGCTGGGCTCGAATTCGCTAACCTCCTGCCTCAGCCTCCCGAGTCTGGGATTAAAGGCGTGCACCACTATGCCTGGCTAAGATGGTATTTTCTTTTTTTTTTTTTTTTTTGTGTGTGTGTGTGTGTGGGTACCAGGGGTCGACCTCAGGATCTCGCATGCCAGCAGGCGTCCATGCCGCTGAGCGATATCACCGGCGCATTTTTCGTATGTGGGTACCGGGAGTTGAACTCAGGACCTCACGCTTGCCAGGCAGGTGCTTATGCCGCTGAGCTATCTCACCAGCCCTGTATTTTCTTAAAACACTACCAGACCTCACTATTTTGAAAAATCATGTCAAGAGGTAAGCTGCTTTTGCTGTTCAAGTCACATGAACCTTAGTCTGAATGCAATGCACTGTTGACTACCTCACATTTAGGTAGCTATAACCCTGTAAGTACATTGTAGTCTTTCAGGGTAGTCACGGCCCAATACTTACACATCAGATTTAGTATAAATTACTTCTATGGTAATATGTGGTGGTCATGCTAGTCTTTTTAAAATTATGTAGGTTATTTTACCTACAATTTTCACTTTGGCATAGTCAATCACAATTTTTATATTTTTCTGTGCTGGGGCTGAAACGCTGGACTAGGGAAGTGCTCTACTACTGAGCAGCACCTTCAGCCCCTACATGCTGTTTTTTTTTCGGGGGTGGGAATCAGAAATCGAACTCTGGACCTTGTGGTTGCCAGGCAGGTGCCATACCGCTGAGCTATATCCCCGGCCCCTACATGCTGATTTTAAAGGGGGCACTCAATCTGATTCTGGAGGCAGGGATGAGAGGGAGGGAGGAAGAATTCAAATGGTTACAAAAAGAATGCTTTGTGTCACAGTTTCTGAGACCACTGAAATAATTTACAATAAAAAAAGATAGCTCTGTTAAGCTTTGTTAAGTTTTTAGAAGATTTTATCTCCCTTTCCATCCTTTGTTTGTTTGTTTGTTTGTTTTGAGACAGGGTCTCGCTATGTATTTCAGGCTGGCCTTGAACTCACTTTGTAGCCCAGGCTGGACTCAAACTTGCAGTGCTCCTCCTGCCTCAGCCTTCTGAGTGCTGGTATTACAGTCGTGTGCCACCATGCCCAGCTATTTTTGTGTTTTTTTTGTTTTTTCTTTTTTTTTTGTGGGTACCGGGGGGTCGACCTCAGGACCTCGTGCGCCAACAGGCACCCATGCCGCTGAGCGATATCACCGGCCCCTTTTTCGTATGTGGGATCCGGGAGTCAAACTTGGGCCCTCGCGCTTGCCAGGCAGGCGCTGATGCCGCTGAGCCATCTCACCGGCCCTATTTTTGTGTTTTGAGATAGGGTCTCGCTGTGTAGTTCACGCTGGCCTCAAACTCATAATGATCCTCCTGCCTCAGCCTCCTGAATGCTGGGATTACAGGTGTGTGCCACCACACCCAGCTTCTCTTTCTATATTTCACCTTCAAGGTGATCAATAGAAAAAGGAAAATCAGTGACTGAGAATAAGGTCCATTTGTACATATTTTAAATTTCTCAGGTGCCCTCCAAAAGGACAAAGAACTTTTGTTTTAAAAAGTTTATCTTTGTGCTGAAAGTTCACATTTAAAAAAATTCAAACATTTGCTTTGGTAAAATAGATAAAGCACTAAAATGATAGTATTGTACTTGTTTTCTGTTGAAATACTGCCATTTGTTTTTTAAAATATTAGTATTTCTACTTTAAAACCCATATTTAATTTCTTGAATCTTAACTCCCAACACTCATTACTTCTGGGGGCCTTTAACATGGTCAGATTTCTGTGTTGTCTTTGAACTTGGAGATGTGTTTTTGTGCCACATCCTATTTTCTCTACGTTAAGCTCAAGGAGGACAGGGATGTGTTCTTGCTCATCATGGTTCTCTAGTGTCAAATGCAGGGTTGGCTTATTCCTGGAGCTGGACTAAATATTTGCTGATTCATGAGGAATGGGTGTCCCTGGTTTTGACACTTACTGGCTGTAAGGATCTTTGGACAGACACTTAGCCAAGGCCTGTTTCTTTGTGTGTAGCGGCAATGATACCGACCTCACAGAGTATCTAAGTCTACCCGCATCAGAGGTGGCCATGGGGTCTTCTCCTTGTCTTGTAGCTTCTCTATGCCCCTCTTGTCCCAAGTCCAGCCTGAACTCTTAGACCTCCAACCTGGGCAAAACCCTAAGACTTACTTAACCTTGTCAATTTAGAATGTCATGAACACCCCATAAATTAATACCCAGAACTCAATACTAGTTATTATTTTTGCTACTACTACTGATTTTCACTGTCCAATAGAAGAAATAATTTAGACACCCAAATACCATGCTACAAATAAGGTAATGCTATGAAAAGATGTAAAATTATATGAAATTTAAGAAAGTTAATTTCTAAAGAGACAGGAAAGGTTGCATAAGAAGGAACTTTTATCCCAGGATGGATCCCAGGTGAAAGATAGATCTATAGGTAGAAGACTGGGATGGGAAGGACATTCTAGGAATGAACCAGCATAATCTAACTTACTTGAGAGATGAGAATGTGGCCCTAACATTACTGGGTAGTTCTTGAAGCTCTTGGTGAGTCCCCAACCTTGTTCTTTCCTGTGAACTTTCTAGATAATTCTCCTCTCCTTAATTCCCTCTAAGAAACTCCTATCCCTGTGTTTTTTGTTTTTGTGACACAGAGTCTTGCTATGTAGCCCAGGCTGGCCTTGAACTTGCGGCAATCCTCCTGCCTCTGCCTCCAGGGTACCAGGATTACCGGTGTGTACCATCCCTGGCCTATTTTTGCATTCTAGCAGAGACCAAGGGGCAAGCTCTCCCTCAACTTACCAGAAGTAAAATATTTTATCTGTCCTTCAGCTCTTACATCCTTATCCTTAATACTTAATTCATGACAAGCAATTTGAGTACAGTATTTACTGACAACCAGGCCTAATAAAATGTCATCACTTTTGAAAGAACGCTATTTTTCTAAAAACGAGAACAGGATTCATTAAATTGGTGGATACAACAAAGTGTGGCTAATTCCCTCACAGGCAAACACCCTGCAGAGCAGTTGGAATGGGACCCCCCGGCTTTACCTTGAGCTCTGCGGGCTTCTTCTCCTCGGAGGACTTGCAGCGGGTGACTTCCTGCAGCTTCTGCTCCAGTGGCTCCAGGCACTTCTGCAGTTTCTCCTGCGGTGACGGGGGAGTGGGAGAGGTGATGCGTGGGCTGGCCGTAAGTCCGCTGCTCAGAGGTCACTGTTATCATTTTGTGGTGCTGGGGATCGGAGCCAGGCACACTAGGCAGGTGCTCTGCCATTAACTCACCTCCACTTCAATTCATTGTCTTGAACCATTTGTTTCCATGCTACCCAGTTCACTACCTTGTGATCCAACCCCTTCCTCGCCTCTCTAGGTAATCTGAGGTGTCGGCCTCCTGCTCTCCACATCAGCTCCCCTGCTCACCGACTTCCTCCCTTTGAACCTGACAGCTGTCAAGCTGCTGCCAACCTGTGTCCTCAACTTTACGCATTTCTTACGAAGCGTCAAAGCTCCCCGCAACATCAAACACAGTGTGCGATAAACGGAAATCTCCAGTTTCTCTTACTGGGACGTTACGGTGTGCCCCAGCAGAAAGTTAGGCCAAATGCCACGGCACCCACTGTCTGAGGAGGTGCAAGCAACAAACTGGCCCCGCTCAGGCCAGTGGGAGCAGTCTGAAGTGACGTCACCTATCCCAGTGCAGTACCGGTGGGAGAGCAAGGAGCATCTCTAGCAGGGAGACGCATGAGCAACCCTAACGCTTCTCAGTCTTCCTAAGTTTCATCTCTACATGGACTCATTCATTTATGAAACATATGATATAGTCCAAGACCACACATACCAATATTCACCCATAAGATTCAAATGTGTTGCAAAAATGCTGGTGCACCCCACTTCCTCTCCATGTAGAGGACCACTGACCAGCAGTACTGAGTACTGAGTACTGAGTATCCCTGTACACTGCTCTGGCACTACAGAGTGAGGACCAGATGGCCTGGCCCTCAGGAACTTAAACTCCTCAGCCCAGGAAGTGTGCCAAACTGCTGCTCTTCCCTCTTTCCCCACTTCGGCATCACGTGCCTGGTTGCCCACCTTGTATTCCTGTGTCGCATCGTCCAGTGGCACAACGGTGTGGGCCCGGTGGGTGTGGGAAATGGCACATATCAAACACACAGCTTCCTGGTCCTCATAGCAGAAGAGGCTGAGTGCCTCGTGGTGCTGGGGGCAGAGGCTCTCGTCCCTCATCTTCCTCTTAACAGCCTGGAGCTGCTTGGCAATTTCCACCATGCTGCCCAGTTGCCGGTTGGGCCGGAGGCTGCGGTAGCGGGATGTTTTCCGACAGACGGGACAAGGGAAATCCCTCTCCAGGTCCTCCCACCAGCGCGTGATGCAAGCTTTGCAGAAGTTGTGTCCACACTCAATGATGACAGGCTCCTTCAGATACTCCAGGCACACAGAGCAGCTCGCCTCCACTTGTAAGTTCTCCAGAGCCGCAGCCGTGGAGGCTGCAGAGGCCCCAGCCTCTAACAGACTTGTCTCTTCCATTGTTTAACTTGAGGGTGGGGAAGGAGACAGAGAAAGGAGAAATGTTAGTTGAAGGCTGAGTTTTTTTTTTTTTTTTTTATCATCTCTGGCCTGACATTTGCCCCCATGTTAAAGATTAACTCCAGATCTAGCCCAACTTCCTATTTTCCATCTTTTCTTCCCTTTTCTTCCACTAAATTCATATCTTTGTTTCTCCATTTTCAAACTTGTGACTTCCCACATCAACTCTTTTTTTTTCTCTTCAGCAAACTCACACAGCCCTCAATGTCTTCTCTTACTCCTGCTTGCCCTTATTAGAAACAGGTTTCCTTTAGCTCTAGCCTCACATACTTCTGGCCCAGGCTCATTCAACTTCTTAGACCCAATGGTTCTAGACCACTGTATCCTAGTTTGACATATTTTTAAAAATAATAAAAAAGGAGTGTGGGAAGTGAGAAGTGCCATATAAAGCAAATATGGATTCCTTAAAGTCTGTCACAGAAGAGATTAAAGCCCATTGGAAACTAAGCTTGATTCTCTGCTACTCTTCTCTTTCAAAGGGTAATAAATTCACTGAGTCAGGCAAAGGTAACAATCTCTTTTCTGGAAAATCTGATACGTTTCACACATCTCATTTGTACTTGTGTGCATCCGGACATTTGCAATTGCTGAACACTGGTAAATACACAGCAATTCTGCTAAAGAGCACACTACTGAGCCTAATTTAGGGACAAAGACTTTGAAGAGAGCGCAGACAAGTCTGTTTATTCTAAATATTCAGCAGTGACTGGAGTCTTTCAAAATAGCTACTCAAAACTAATTCCTTTGGACATACTGTGTCTCCGAAGAACAGGTTCAGGAGTGATTGGGAATTAAAAGAAAACAGGCAATCAAATCTCCCTCAGGTGAAGCCTCAGACTTTGACATGCATCAGACTGACTTATAAAAGGGAAGGCTGCTCTACCCACTGCATCCTGAAAACATCAATACTTTAATCCATGAGTAAGTCGATTTCTCTATGCCCATATTCCCTTCTGCTCCCCCTGGCAAAGGGACCCGACCAAAGGGAGGCTGCTAGGTCCATGCATTGACAGAGAACTGGCCCCGCGATGAGTCGGGTTAACGATGATCATTGCTGTATATTGGTGGTACACCTAAAAGCGTTTAATCTGGAGTAGGAGGTGGTAAATTATTTTGGACCGAGCTTCCTCTCTCACTATGAGGACAGAAGTGCAGTTGAATGATTTGCCTCTCCCCATCTGAACCCAGCTTTGACTGGTGACTCTGCCCTTCCCAGTCTTGCAGGCTTTGGTGGCCTCCTCGCCTGGGATGCTCTGAATGTGTGCACACGTAGGGACCAGGATGGATCTAGACTGGCAAAAAGGTGGCGTGAGCGAGAGGGGGGAGGGGTCAGTGAAGAATGGCGCGGACTAGGAGGTTGCGGAGTGCGTAGGACAGTCAAGTCGAGGCCTGGGGGGCCTCGGGGTCGGTCCTTCCTCTCCCTCGGTTCCTGTCTCAGAAGGGCGAACTTCGGGACGTCCTCGTTTTGCTTCTACCACTGTTCAGGTTCCGCCTTGCGACCCTCTCCCGAGCGCGGTCCGCCACGTCCCCGCCCGTGTCCGTCTCGTCCCGCCGTGGCTGGGCAGAGGATGCGAGGGGACGCGGCCGAGCCCGCGGCACAGGCGGCCGTCTCCCCCGGCGACGCGCGGCCGGGCCGGCGGGGTAGCCAAGCAACGCCGGACGCGCTGACGTCGCCGGGGCGGCAAACGTCCGCCCGGGCCTGCGGGCAGAGGCGCCGGGTTACGTGCGGGCCGCTGACGCAGGCGCGGGCGGGGCGCGGCGTGAGAGCCGGCCGAGGGGCAGGCGGCGGCCCGGGCGGCGGCGGGGAACACCTACCTTCCCGGCCGCGGGTCCGGGAGCGCGGGCGCCGGGCCGCCGGGCCGCCGGGCGCTGCCCGCTCCTCCTTCCTCCGCCCGCGCCCCCGCCCCCGGCGCGACACACAATGCTCGCCGGAAGCGGAAGCCGCGCCGCGCCGCGCCGCGCCGCGCGAGTCCGAGCGACCGGGCGCCGGCGGGGGCCTGGCGGGGGCCGCGGAGGAGGAGGCTGAGGCGGCGGAGGCGGGGCGCAGCCCGAGTCGAGCGCGGGGAAGGGCACGCCGTGGCAGGTGGCCGGGGCGCCGGCGTCCAGGTGACTCGAGGACTCCTCGGGGACCGCGAGCCGCGCATGCGCGCAGGCAGCGCCGAAGCCCACGGCTCGCGGGGCGCCGGGCCGCGGGGCTGAGGGTCGCGGTGAGGGCCCGCCCCGGGGGCCGGGCGGCGCCGGGGCCGGGCGGCGGCGGGCTGTGGGCTTCCAGCCACTTTCCCTGCCTCCGTCGGTCCGGGCGAGGGTGGCTGTTAGAGGCGGCGGCGGCCAATTACGTGGCGGGCCCGGGGCATCAGCTGGCACGTCACTTCCGACTCGCCGAGGTCGGCCTTTCGTTTCCAAGGCTGGGCAGGCTCTCCCCGCGGCTGGCTTCCAGCGCTGGCGTCCGGAGCCGGCAGGGCCGGCCGTGTCGACCTCCCTCGCGCCCCGCCGTCCCGGAGTCTCCAGAGCTGGTGCGCGGCTCCGCTGCCACCTGGGGTCGCGCGTCCGGCGGCCCGGGCGAGCTGGGAACGCTGTCACCCGGGTGAGAGCCGGGGCCCGCGCCGTGCTCGCCGGGGGCTGCGACTTAAGCTTCTCCGCGAGAGCAGGAGCACTTGCGGTGCATGGGGTGGGGCACCCCACGCTTTTGTATTCTTGCGACCCCTTCCCCGCTCTGCTGTCCTGCTGCCGGAAGGTTCGCGGTTCTGAGCTTTTGGAGGAAGGCCGTGAGGCGTGCTGGTGTGGCTCAGGAGGAGTTGGTGCTAGTGGGCAGTAACATTGCCGGTGGCGAAAGAAGCTTGCCTCACCCTACCCGCCTCGGTACTTGCCGTGCAGCAGCGTTGAACGAAGTGAGCAAATTTTAGTGTGTTGTCCTTTTAGAGGAAGTGATTGGACTTGTGTACGTTTTGTGATTCTATTTACGGATTGTGCAGTGTTTAACCTTTCGTCCTGGGAGCCAGAAACTGTTTGCTTGCATAAAACACGATTAGATGACCGAGATATAAAGATTTAGGATCAGACTTGCTAATTATTATAGACCTGTTTATTTACTGTTTTTAGTGTTCCCTTGCTTTTTGTTGGCTTTTTCTTGGTAGCCAACAACTGGAAGGTTAAACTTGAGAAAACTACACTTACAGTGTTAACTTCGATCCCACTCACTGCTATTTGGCCAGTAGAAATTTTGGCAGCAGCATTTGTGACGTAGTTCAAAAACACCTCGATTCTAAGGTAAGGTAGTTTGAAAGCCACTAACGTCCTGTTTAGGCTGTGGAAGCAGAATAATGCTGGTGAGATTTGCTTCTGCTTTTAATTTGTTAGTTTTGTAGAATTTAAGATGTCTTAAATGCTCCTTTCTGGCTTTCTGTTTATAGATGATCAGGAAGGCAATGAAAGAAATTACTAGGAGGAAATGCATTTTTAATGAACATTAAGAATGTGCTAGCCTGGAGATTAATAGATTATTAAGGGGAGTTTGTACATACTGTGGAAGGAAAAGAGGGAGAATGTTTAGGTAAAACTACAAAATTATGAAGAGCATACAGTAATATTGCCAGGAGTACCGAGCTGGTGGTCTTACAGCATTGTGGAATGAAGTCGTGAACCAGAAGGAGGAAATAAGAACAGCTCCTGGCCTTCCTGGAGGGGTCCAGAGGCCTCATAGCCCCCTCTATCCAAAGCTGTTTAGATATGCAGGGCACAGGAATTGTTCAGTTTAGTGGCCTTCTACCACAGGTGGCTCTGTAGATTTAAAATGCCCAGTAGGGACTTAGGCTGTCTAGCCTGGTTATTTGTATTTTAATTTCCTCAGAACTTGGGACCTTAGTGGGCAATGGCGGCACTGGCTGCACCTCCATTCAGTAGGGGCTGGGTTGCCGTCCTGATTGTCTGAGGAAGTTCCACCTCCGTTTTAAGTCCTAGTTCAGTCTCTTCTATTGTTAATTATCGATATAGTTGGTCTCTAACTCTATCTGAGGCCCTTCCCCTAGCTAGGAGCTAGATAGCTGCTTCACTCGTAAGCTAACTAAATAAGCTGTTTTCTACAGTAAGAAATAGAACAGGGAGCGGAAATTTTTTCCTATGAAGAGCTAGAGAGGATGTCTTTTTCGCTTTGCAACCCATTTTCAACCCAGTCTTTAGAGTGTGAAAACATCATTGAATAATAGAAATGCATGAGTATGGTTGTGTTTCAGTAAAACTTTATTTATGGTGCTGAAACTTAATTTCATATAATTTTTGTTTGTCATGAAATATTGTCCTTTGAGTCCTCCCCAGTCATTTAAAAAAGTGAAAACCATGCTTAGTTTTCAGGCCATACAAATGAAGAGAGTGGACCAGTTTGCTGACCTCTGAATGATAGTGAAGTACCCAGTATGTTTCAAGGAAAAATAATGGGGAAAGAGAGAAATCCTAGCCCTAGGGGAGGCTGAGGCAGGAGTATCACAAGTTCAGCCCAGCCTTCCTGTCTTAGCAAGACCCTGTCTCAAAATTTAAACTATGGTGGTGTGGGTGGCTGGAGATGTGGCTCAGTGTGAAGGCCCTGGACTCAACCCCCAGTACCACTAAAAGCAAAACAGTGCCCCTCCCCAAGGTAAACACAGTGCTATGATCTATTATTTTTGTGTCTGTTTAATACAGAAGATAATAAAGGTGATGTAAGGGAAATGCTAGATGTCAGATATGCCAAGTTCGTGTTCCCTGAAGTCGAAGAATGAATTCTAAGGAACAAGAATATGAGAATCTACTGGAGAATAGGAATGGGGAATAGGAATAGCCCCTGAGAGACAGGAGGGGTCCTGAATGGGTTGTGAATGAGTCCACTTCTTAAAGGAAATTTTACAGAGCAAAATCTCGAGGCGGGTACATGTGTGAAAATTAAGAACAACCAATTAGATTACAAGTATAGTCCCTTAGGTAATATTGATCCAGCGGTAGCAAGGGCATATGGATGATCATTAACCTTAGTTGATAATCTGTAGTTTCTTAGTCTTAGTCTTAATGATCTTTGTCTCAGTCCTAGTGGGTGGGAGAGGATGGCCCACCCCTAGGGAGATAATGGGAAATCTCAAAGGGATGATACCGATGATCTCAAGCTTCCCTTTATCCCTTAGGGAAGTATGTAAATCTGGCCACTGGGACTCTAATCTTCAGATGCCTCCAGCCGCAGTCTCCATGGGGCTTCCTCTGTCTTCCTCAAGAGCCCAGCCCTGTCTACAATATTTCCTCCTAATTTAGCTGTCTGTAATAAAGAGATTTTGAGATCCTACCACAAATTTGTTTTTTTGTTCTTTGAAACTTATGTGCTGGATTTATGAATGTACTAGGATATAACTGTAGAAAATAGTTTATTCAGTTAGTTTGTGAATAAGGCAGCTAGCTAGGAAAGGGCCTGAGTTAGAGTTGGGTGCTCCACCATATGATAAGAATCAAAATAAGAATAGACTTTGGAGGGGCCGGTGAGATGGCTCAGTGGCTTAAGCGCCTGCCAGGCAAGCGTGAGGGCCCGAGTTCGACTCCCGGAACCCACATACGAAAAAGGGGCCGGTGATATCGCTCAGTGGCACGGGCGCCTCCTGGCGCGTGAGGTCCTGAGGTCGACCCCCCGGCACCCACAAAAAAAAAAAAAAAAAAAAAAGAATAGACTTTGGACCAAGAAGGAATTTGCTCAGGCAACATGGGGTGCAGCCCCTCCATACTAAGCTATTTTGAGGAATTTAAATGCAGTGAACTTCCTCAGGCCACGAGGAAGGCAGCCCACTCCTTACTAAGCTCCTGAGTTCTGAGGAAATTTTTTTCTTTTTGGTACCGGGAATTGAACTCAGGACCTTGTGCTTGCCAGGCAGGCACTGTGCCACTGAGCTATATCCCCGGCCCTGAGGGAATTATTAAAATCCAACTGACCAGCTTTTTTTCCCCTCTAAAATCCCAGTTTCTTTAAAACTCTACATATTGAAGAAATGAGTTAGAAGCCTGAGTCCTGGTTGCTCATTTTAAATCCACAGAGCCACCTGTGGTGGGAGCCTGCTGAACAAGCGAGCAGTTCCTGTGCTCTGCTCATCTCATTAGCTCTGGGTCCAGGGGCTGTGTGGCCACCACTCCACTCGGGACGCCTCCTAGAAACCCAGGAGCTATCCTTTCTGCCAGTAAGACTCCCCATACCTTCTCTTTTGGTTCATGACTTCATTCTTCAACATTTGCAGAACCATGAGCTCGGTGCTTATGATGATAAAAGTATATTCTTTAAATAAAGAAGGATACTCCTTGTTTAAAAAGGGACTGTAGTTCAGGAAAGATGGAATAACACTGAGTCTTGATTTGTACCAAGAGATTTCCAATGTAAGAATGTGAAAAAATGAATTATGGTAATCTGATGAAAGGTAATTCTTAAAAAATTAAATACACATTTAAATACTGTTCTAGGGCCAGTGAGATAGCTCAGTGGCATAAGCGCCTGCCTCGCAAGCGCAAGGTCCTGAGTTGACTCCTGGTACCCATATACAAAAAAAGGGCTGGTGATATTGCTCAGTGGCATGGGCGCCTGTTGGCGCGCGAGGTCCTGAGTTCTACCCCCGGTACCCACACACACACACAAAAAATACTGTTCTAAAAAGTAAAATATTGTTCTTAGCAGGTTGTGGTGGTGCACACCTGTAATCCCAGCGCTTGGGAGCCTGAGGCAGGAGGATTGCCACGAGTTTGAGGTCAGCCTATGCTGCGTAGTGAGACCCTGTCTCCAAAAAAAAAAAAAAAAAAAAAAAAAAAAAAAAAAAAAAAATGGGGTGGGGGAATAGAAAGGAAAATGTGAAAAAAAAAATCCTGCTGGGATCTAAAGGTATCTAGAGAACATTCTGCTAAGAACCTGT
Organism: Erethizon dorsatum; assembly: GCA_028451465.1. Classification (NCBI taxonomy): domain Eukaryota; kingdom Metazoa; phylum Chordata; class Mammalia; order Rodentia; family Erethizontidae; genus Erethizon; species Erethizon dorsatum. Next base: position 167,966,292 of record CM051822.1, read on the forward strand.
AAGTCAGTTTGGAGAGATTTGTCAGCTAAGCAAAATTGCGCCTTCTAATGTATGACTGTCATATACCTCACTGTTTATTTGGCTTTCCTTAATTTTTTTTTTCCTGTCTCTTTTTTAACAGTTTCAGTCTACAGATCCTGCACATATTTTATTTAATCATAAATAATTTGTGAAAAACTGATGTGCTTATTGTGTTATTGTAAATGGTTCTTTAAAATTTTTTTTCTGATTGCTCATTGTCAGGATACAGAAATGCAGTTGAATTTTACTCATTGGCCTTCATTTTGTAATTTGATAGACTCACATATTCCAATAACTTTTTTAGTAGGTTCTTTGAGATTTTCTCTGAAGGGAATTATATTTTCTCTTTTCCAGTCTGGATGGCTGGTATTTCTTTCTCCTTGGCTGTTTGAGCTGTACCCCAGTACCGTGTTGAACCGGAGGGGTAAGAGGAGACACCCTTACCCTGTTCTTGGCCTTGGGAGGAAGCTTTAGACTTTCAATGTTAAGGGTAATAGAAGCTGTACATTTTTTTTTTTTTTGTGGGTACCGGGGGTCAACCTCAGGACCTTGCGTGCCAGCAGGTGCCTGTGCCGCTGAGCGATATCACCGGCCCTTCTTTTGTATGTGGGTACCGGGAGTTGAACTCAGGACCTTGCGCTTGCCAGGCAGGCACTTATGCTGCTGAGCCGTCTCACCGGCCCCATTTTTTTTTTTTTTTTTTTTTGTGGGTACCGGGGGACGACCTCAGGACCTCACGCGCCAACAGGCACCCGTGCCGCTGAGCGATATCACCGGCCCCTTTTTCGTATGTGGGTTCCGGGAGTCGAACTCGGGCCTTCGCGCTTGCAAGGCAGGCGCTTAAGCCGCTGAGCCGTCTCACCGGCCCTTTTTTTTTTTTTTTTTTTTTTTTTTTTTTTAATTTATCCAATTTAGAAATTTCCTTTCTGTTTCTTGTTTGTTGACAATTTTTAGCATGAATAAATATTTTGTCAAATGCTCTTTATACATATCAGTTGATCATGGATTTTTCTTTATGAGTGATATTGATTGGTTTTCAAGGGTTGAATTGCTTTGATTTTGGAAGATAAGCCCTGCTTAGTCATGAGTATCCCTTTCATAACTTGCTATGTGTTATATTCACACCTTCACCTTCCCCATACTGGGGATTGAATCCAAGGCCTTTGCCTTGAGCTACATCCCCAGCCCTTTTTATTTTTTATTTTGAGACAGGGTCTTGCTGAGTTGCTACATTGCCTAGGGTGGGCTCCAACTTGCCGTCCTCCTGCCTAAGCCTCCCAGAGTACTGGGATTACAGGCATGTGCCACCTTGCCCTGCATCTTGCAAGGTTTTTGCTGAGAACTTTTGCATCTATGTTCATTGAGGGGTATTGGTCTGTAAGGTTTTCTTGTAATGTCTAGCTTTGCATCAGGGTAATGCTGGTCTCAAAATTAGTTGGGAAATATTTCTCCGTTCTGTTTTCTGGAAGAGCTTGTGTAGAATTGGTATTATTTTTTCCTTAAATTTTAGAATTCATAGAAAAACCTGTGTTGCTTAGATGATTAATGTGGAGGTGATACTTTCTGCTGTGACGGCACTGTCCCCTTCTCCGATCCTAATCCTGTGGAAGGACAGGGAACCTTCTCGGTTCGCCTGCTCTGTCCCCATCTGTTTCCCGAGTGCGCTGTTGAGGTATGTGGAGAAAGCCTCAGGTGGGAATGAAGTAGTGTCACATCTGGGTTCCAGGAGCACTACACTTCCATGCAGTCCTTTAGCAGTTCATTATTTTAGCTTCCGTGTATTCGTATCCACTTGTTTTTTGGCCCCATTTTTCATTGCACTCCACCTCTGGTGAGTAGATGCGTACATCCCATCTCTGGGATCTCGTCTGTTTTTAATTTTTTTTTCCAGGCTACTCAGGTAGCTTCCTGTGAGATTGAAGGAAAGTTAGGGTTTTCTCAATTATTCATCTTTTTCTCCTTTTCAGGACAATAGCAGTGCTCCTACAGCTTTCTGTATCCTCAGTGGAAGCTGAAAGTCAAAACCAGTATGTTTTGGTGTTCAACCATAGAGAGTTGTGAGGTTTCTCAGTAAAGGTCTTCATTTTATGGAAATGGATATTTCCAGAGTTTGAAATGATGAGTGTCTTCACATTCTAAGACATAGTGACAGTGTGGAGTTCTTTGTTTTGAGACGGGGTCTTGCTCTGTAGCCCAGGCTGGCCTCAAACTCCTGGCGATCCTCCTGCCTCAGTCTCCTGAGTGCTAGAATTACAGGCTTGTGCCACCATGCCCAGCAGTGTAGAATTCTTTAGCATTGTGACTTTTATTATTTATGTGGCCTGAAGCTTCACTGTCATGAGTTAGACATTGCTTGGGTCAAGTCAGCCAATTCTTTCAAGATTCTTGCAAGGACTGTAGTGTTTTTTTTTCTTTTTTCTTTTTTATGTGGGTACTGGGGGTCGAACTCAGGACCTCGCACTTGCCAGGCAGGTGCTTATACTGCTGAGCTATCACCGGCCCCTCTTTTTTCCTTTTTATGTGGGTACCGGGAGTCGAACTCAGGACCTTGTGCTTGCCAGGCAGGCGCTTATGCTGCTGAGCCATCTCATCGGTCCTGTAATATATATATATATATATATATATTTTTTTTTTGGTGGGTACCGGGGGTCAAACTCAGGACCTCGTGCGCCAGGAGGCGCCCGTGCTGCTGAGCGATATCACCGGCCCTTTTTCCTTTATGTGGGTTCTGGGAGTCGAACTCAGGACCTCGCACTTGCCAGGCAGGCGCTTATGCCACTGAGCCATCTCACTGGCCCGTCTTCTCACTTCTGAATTACTCATGTCGCTGAATTTGAACTAGACAGTCTCTAAATGAAGATGTTTTCAGATGTGGTTTGCTGACTTTCCTGAACCTGGGGTTGGGGTGTGCCTGTTAGTAATCTACCCCATTGTAATGATGCCCTCTCCTCTAATTGGTTTTCTAGTCCCAAGGGAGTCAGCCAGGACACAGTTCCAGGGCAGTCTTTGCCCACTATGGGACTGTCTTATGGTGTATCTCTGTACTGCTGAGAACTTGTAAGGTTTAGTTTCCAGTGGCCCTGGGATTATGATATCATGTTTGGGACACAGGGTCTTATTTTGATTTTAGTAAACGTTTGGTGAAAAATCAGTGGTGGGATGGGGCAGCACTATCAGGGCTTTGAACTGTTCTAGGGAAAAGAGGAAAGGAATGGGAGATCTGTGATAGGAGGTAGTGAAGTGGTATAGGGGAAAAAGAGCCATGAGTTCTCAAAATTGATCCCTCGATCTTCATTTCCACCTCCTTGCTCACTGAATTGGGGGCTTGATGGTTAGCTGCTCCCATATTTATGGTCCTTTGTGCAACAGAGATTAAGTTACCCCTGACAGCTTAGTTTGGTTTTTCCTGGTTTTGGTTAATGAACTGCAGATTGTGGTACGAAGTCATCTGGGGAGATAGCCTGTCCTATTTATAAACTGCCAGCTTCTCCTGTCCTAAATGATCTTCATACCTGCAGCGCTGGCAGTCTTCAATCCATTTTCTACGTTACAGAAAGAAAGACATCTAAAAACAGAAATACGTCCCTGTAACTGCTGGTAAATGGCCTTTAATAACTGCTTTTTGTCTACTCAAATCTATCCAAATACAAGGTCTTTCATCATCTAGATTTAAGTGCCACTACTTCCTGTGCCATGGTGATGACCACATTACCCGTGTATTTCCTTATGCCTGTTGGATCCAGCTGCAGCTTCAGATTTTCTCATTATACTGGGTTCCAAGCAGCCCCCGTTAATTTGAATTGGCTTATAAAGTGAAACCTGTCTTGGTTTGTGTTTCTGAGGGGGAAAACACGTTTAAATGTGGATTTCAGACCTTCCTACCCTTGGCACACTCTGATCACTGACTCAGTGGTTCCCATCTGGCTGAGCATCGCAGTTGCTGGCGGGCTTGTTACAAAACACCCAGGCCTCTCCACAGACCTCAGCCTCAAGGATTAGGCACAAGAGTTCAATAGTGGCTTATCGAATGGGTCTTACAGCAGGCACTGATGCCAGCCCGGGAATCCTGTCCTCGTTTTTAATCCTGGAAAGGTGAGCTGTAGACCAGCAGCACAGCACCACCTTGTGACAAACACAGACCTTCCTGCCTGGCTCCATGCTGTCTGTGTGGCAGCGACATCCAGGGATCCCCGTGCACGGGAAGCCCCGGGACGCCCTGGTCCTCAGACCGTCTGGTTGCATCGAGAACTCTGCTGGCTGTGGTCCTTGCTCCCTTTGTCTTCTGTAGCCGTCACCACCTTGGTGCCCTCATCAGTGCTCAGGACTTAAATAGCATTTGTGTGATGTCACCTCTCAAATCTCCAGCATAGATATTTCTCCTAAATGTCTGGACACTCACTGGCCTCCCTGCCACCCTGGCCAGCTCACCTGCATTTCTGGTGGATGTCACGGTTCAGCAGCTCCTACCCTCAGCTGCTGTGTCCCCTCCTCACATGGTCCCTGCCAGAGTCTTCCATCTCCACCAACGTCAGCTCCATCTTCCTGTTCCTGCAGTCTGAATTGTGCGTGTTTTCTGGCTCCTGTTTCTCACACTCCACACTTAGTTCATCTCCAGAATGGACCCAGAATCCAGCCACTTTCGCTGTTTCCACTGCACACACCCCATGTGAGGGGCCTGGAGGACACACTCTGCTCTCCAGCCTTCTTCCCTACTCACTTGCTTGCCCTTCATCCCAGTTCTGTCTCCGCCCGCAGCAGCCAGAGTGAGCCTTTGAAGAGAGAAGTTACACCATGTTTGCTTTTGCTCAAAACTGCTGTCAAAGAATTCCATCTCATAGTGTATTTTACATCATAGACACTTTCTTTCCGAAAATTTGATTTTGATCTTCTTTTTTTTTTTTTTTTTTTTTTTTTGTGGGTACCGGGGCGTCGACCTCAGGACCTCGCGCGCCAACAGGCACCCGTGCCGCTGAGCGATATCACCGGCCCCTTTTTCGTATGTGGGTTCCGGGAGTCGAACTCGGGCCCTCGCACTTGCAAGGCAGGCGCTTATGCCGCTGAGCCATCTCACCGGCCCTGATTTTGATCTTCTGTGTATCTTTCATACCTCTTATGTGGTTTATTGAACAGTACATTTACAGTATGTTTTAAAATCACTGTGTGCTGACTTTAATCCTTTTGTTAGTTCTAGGTTAGTTCAGATCGATGAACTTAAGAGCTTCTCTTTGCTATCTGTTGTTTGTGCTGGTTGTCAATCCTGTTGATGTTTTCCCGCTTATATTTAATTTACACATTTTTTCCCTCTGAGCTGCTCTTTTTTCCTTTCATAATGAACTATGTAAATTCTTTGGAAATTCTATGTAAATTCTGTGTAAATACAGATTCCTCTAGAAATTTTTATTTCCTTCAAATTTTGAGTCAATTCCAATCTAGGACAATTATAAAATAAAATAGTTGTTCAATGTTATTTGGCTCAAAATGGTAGAGACAATCTGGGCAAGAAATATATAGGAGTGCCAGCTAGTGATTATAAGTTCTCAAACTCATTTGTTCCATTTTTTTTGCTGGCTCAAAGCAAGTTTCCTAAGTACACTCTTGTGTCATGGGGTGCAACAAATACTGTCATTACTCTGGTGTAATAAATCTTCTCTTTCCCAAGCTTATGGAGTATCAGAGTGTCTCCTGTTGTACTCATCTGACCAATCTCTCAGGATCCTCTCCTGTGTGTTTGCTGCTGTTTGGAAACTAAGGGTTCCCCCAGAGACAGTGTTGCGTGGCAGGTGGTGACCCCTTTGAGAGGTGGGAGGTCCTTAGGGTATTGTGCATGTGAACTTGAAGGGTGTGGGGCCCTGGACTACTCCTTGCTCTCTTGCTTCCTGGCAGTGAGGCATGTGATTTTGCTCTGCCACGTGTTCAAGCCATGGTGATGTGCTGCTTGCTGTTGGTGCCGAGCAATGGGGCCAGTCAGCCATGGACTGCACCCTGTGAGACTGTGAGCCAGAACGAAGCTGGGTAGGAGACAGAGACCGCTTCCTTCCATAAAAGATGAAATTTACTTGCTCCAACATTATTACAGTTGGATACTGCACAAGGCTTGGGTTCTGTGAATCAGATGACCATGTCAGCCTTTGGCCACGAGACAGTGACAGAGGCTGGGGCTACACAGACACATTGGGCAAGGGTGCAACAAGTGCCAGTAATGACGCCCAGTATCCAGGAGCAGCAGTGACAGCCGTCCCTGCTGCAGGGTTCCATCTCCAGCATCTGGGGATTGGTGGCACCTGTGCCCAGCAGCAGGGTCAGTGGATCTTATTTGGGACCTGACCTGGAGTGAGGTTTTGGGTTCTGTTCCTGGCTATGTAGCCAGGCTCAAGCTTTGTTCTGTGCCTTTCTCCAAAATAAAATGAGTCCCAATACCGTGTGTGTGTGTGTGTGTGTGTGTGTGTGTGTATGTGTGTGTATATTTCTTTATGTTTAAATTAGACTTGCATTCCATTGGTTTTTCGGATTTCTTTTTTTAAATGAAAAAATTTCCTAACAAAATAGAGAATAACATTGGTTAATATACTGTCTATCTGGGCCGGTGAGATGGCTCAGCGGCATAAGCGCCTGCCTGGCAAGCGCGAGGGCCCGAGTTTGACTCCCGGAACCCACATACGAAAAAGGGCCGGTGATATCGCTCAGCGGCAAGGGCGCCTGCTGGCGTGCGAGGTCCCGAGGTCGACCCCCGGTACCCACAAAAAAATAAATATACTGTCTATCATAATCTTTAAAAGAATGGCCAAAATCCAAAATGTTACTGAAAGTATAAGTAATAGACTAAAATGATACTGTATTACAAAGAACCAAAAGGACAAAACATTCTTTCCAATGAGAAAAAGAAACTAGTAGTGTAAGTGAAACAAATCAGCATTTATCTTAAATAGTTCTGAAACAACATTACTTGGGGAGTTATTTGAACTTCTCCCCACTTCTATTTAAAACTCTCTTCTGTTTTGCTTTCTATATGTGTGTGTAGATATTGAATTTCTCGTATACGGTATTTCATCTTGTGTGTCTGACTTATTTCACTTAACATTATATTCTCAAGTTGCATCCACTTGCCCTTGAAGTCCTCAAGTTTTTATTTATGGCAGAATAGTCCTCCATTGTGTATAAATACCACATTTTCTAAAGAATTGAAGTCATCATATTGCATTCCACTGTTAATGGCAAGACATGGGTAAAAAATCAGCCTGTGCGGTGGTTTCAGAGTGCAGCATTTGAGGTTTACATTATCCTGAGCTAAGAGCCACTTCCTGAATCTTCCATATGGTTGTTTCCCCACAAGAGAAAGTGACATTTATCTCCCAACATTTGTCTCGTGATTGACTCTGCCCTCCTCTCCCAAGGAGAGGGCACCTTTAACGGTAGCTTCAGGCACTTCTGCTCTGGGCACTCTGACCACTGACATCAGCGGCTCCTGTCTGAGCACCAGGATTGCTGGCAGGCTGCTCACAAAACACTCAGACCTCTTCCAGACCCCCTCTGCCAAAATTTTGTGCAGAGTCCAGGAATCTTAGGAAATACACCATACAGGAGACACTGAGACACGGCTTGGAAATCCTGGGCTGTGACTTGCAGACCAGCAGCATTAGCAGCACCTGTCGTACACGGAGAGCCTCACACTTGACTCCACACACCTGCACGTTAAGGTGACATCCAGGCAATTCCCGAGCACAGGAAAGCCTGGGACACTGTGGTGTCTGTACCTTCTGGACATGCTCGGACCTTGCAGTCTACTGTGGTGTGTAGACTTCTCAGACTTCTTAAACTGAAGGGTCCTGGGCACAGGCCTTGTTTGCTTTCTCTCCTGCAGCTGTCACTCCCTTGCTCCCTCAGTTCTCAAGGCATATATATCATTTATATGGTGTCACCTCCCAAACTGTTTCTCCTCAATGTGTCCAAACTTGTCTGTCCCACTGCCAACCTGGCTGCCTCATCTGCATTTCTAGTGCACACCACAGTGCAATATCTCCTACTCCAAGCTTCCATAACTCCTGCTCACATGCACCCCTGCCAGAGTCTTCCCCTTCTCTAGTGATGGCATCTCCATCTAATTGCAGTGCTGCAAATTTTGGTGTCCCTTTTTTCTTTCTCCTACCCCAGATTTCTTCCAGTTGGAACTGCTCTAAAATTTCTTCGCAGTGTGCATAGAACCCAGTCACCTTGGCTGTGTCCGTGGACATGCCCAGGTGAGGGGACTGGCCTCTGCAGCCCAGAGGACGGACTAGTCTTCCCTACCATCCAGTCCTTCCATCTGAATTCCTCCCATTTCAGTTCCGTTGTCAGCTGCCAGAGCCGATCCTTTCAAAAGAGAAGTTGAACCATGTCTGCTCAAAACTGCCTAACTCCCAAGTATGAGTGCAGCATCCTCATGACCTCCAAGATCGGGCTGTTCTTCCTCTCAGTGACAGCCCAGGACATCCCAGATTCCTCGCTGTCCCCAGAATACACAGATGGGATCCTGAACTAGTGCACTTACATTGAAGATCAATCTCCCTGCTTGGAAAAAGCCTTCTCCAGACATCCTCATGACAAATTCCTTCATATCCCTTACAGCCTCCTCATTGAGGTCCACACTCACTGCCACAGTGAAACAGCCTTCTCTTCTGCCCTCAGATGCCCACCTCTGGATTCACCTTCTCCAGAGCACTAACCGCCTTCTACCTGGATGTCGACTGCATAGACTATATCATCTGTCTTTTCCTATGCAGCATTCCCCAAGGTTGGAATTTTATCTGTGATTCACTTACCAATGTATCCTAGATGCAAACGTCTGTCATAAAGTAAGTGCTCAAATGTAGGCATATCTAGGAGATGATATGGGTTCAGTTAAAGATCACCGCCATAAAGAGAATATTGCAATAAACCAAGTCACACTTTTTTTAGTTTATTACTATATTTCAAAATTGCATTTACACTATTACTGTAGTCTGTGAAGTGTGCAATAGCTTTATGTCTAAAAAAATACACTTTTAATAAACACAGTACTTCATTGCTAACAATCACCAGAGCCTGTAGTGAGCTGTAATATTACTGCTTTGGTGGAGGGCTTGCCTTGATGTCTCCAACCTATCAGTGGGGCAGGTGCTGAAGGTGGGGTGGTGGGACCATTTTACAAAAGAAGATGACGAAGTTTGCTGCACCAATCAATTCCACCTTTCACAAAACATTTCCCTGTAGCATGTGATGGTCTCTGATCACGTTTTGTCCACAGGAGAACTCAAAATTGGAGTAAGACCTCTCAAACTCCAATGCTGTTTTCTTAACTAAGTTTATGTAATATTCTAAGTACTTTTTTTTTCTTTAAATAATACAGCGTCTTTATTAGAAGGAAATTCCATCTCAAGAAACCACTTTCTTATCCATTAGGAGCAATTCCTCATGTGCGCAGGTTCTGTCATGACACGGAGCAGTTCATGCGTGTCTTCAGGCCCTGTGTATACTTCCAGTCCTCTCGCTGTTCTACTGCTTAGGCAGGTGCTTCCTCCACCAGTGTCTCAAGTACCTCAGTCATCCAGCCAGGTTATAGCAACTTCTAAAGTCCTACTGATCATCGCCCTCCTCCCACACAGTGTTCTAAATGACATCTGAAGTAGTGAGCTCTCCAGAAGGCTTTCAGTGTACTTTCTCCAGAGAAATCAGAGGAATCAGCTGTGGCAGCTGTAGCCTGTGACATACATTTCTTAAATGACAAGACCGAGAGCCACTGTGACTCCTTGACCGCAGAATGTGGAGGGAGCAGGCGTGAAAGTAGGTCTCCCGAACATCTCCACCAGGCCTCTTGTGTGGCCGGGAGCACTGCACTGGGCAGTAGCATTGGAAAGAGAATCTTCCCCGAGCAGCAGGTCTCAACGGTGGCCTTCAAGTATTCAGTGACTCGCGAGCTGAGGTTTTGTCCTATTTATCAAGCACAGGAGAGCAGCTTCAGTGCAATCCTTAAGGGCCCAGGGCTTGATCATGGTGAAGGAGCCCTGGCTTCAAGTTACAGTCACCAGCGACATCACCCTAACAAGTCAGCCTGCCCCTCTCTGAAGCTGCATGGGGACTGACCCAGGGCCTCACACGCTGGGCAAACCCCGCACCACTGAGCTACACCCACAGCCCCTGGCCTGTTCTTTGAAACTGAAGTGAGACATCGCCTTCTCCCTTTTTGGGAAGCACTGGGAGGCATCTTCTTTCAGCACGAGGAGTTTCGTCTGTGCCGTTGAGTGTGGCGCCTTCGGTCTCTTAACCAGCTCCGCCTCTCCCCCGGCTCTTTGCTGGCTCACCTTCCAGTTTCACGCCCTGAGCTGGCTTCTTTCCTTCACCCACAAACCAGCCCTGCTAGCTCCAAACTTCGCAGATTCCCGACCTCTCCCAGCCTTGAACACTGGAGTCGTTCTGCGTTGCGCTTTGGTTTAGGGGAACGTGGTGGCTGCTTTGTCCTTCTATCCAGACCATAAACACTTGCTCCCTCAGCAGTGGGGCTGTCTCCTTTCCGACCCTGTGTGTGTTCCCTGGAGTAGCAGTTTTAATCTCCTTGGAGGACTTTTCCTGTACATTTAGAATTTGGCTAATTGGTGAAAGTCTCAGCTTTTGACACGTTTTCCTCACTGAGCTTAATAATTTCTAGCTTGGATGTAAACTGAGAGGTGTGCAACTCTTCCATTCACTTGAACATTTAGAGGCCACTGTAGGGTTATTTTTTTTTTTTTTTTTGTGGGTACCGGGGGGACGACCTCAGGACCTCGCGTGCCAACAGGCACCCGTGCCGCTGAGTGATATCACCGGCCCCTTTTTCGTATGTGGGATCCGGGAGTCGAACTCGGGCCTTCGCGCTTGCAAGGCAGGCGCTTAAGCCGCTGAGCCGTCTCACCGGCTGTAGGGTTATTAATTGGCCTAATTTCAGGCTTTTTTTTCCTTGCCGTAGTAAGACCTGAGGACAGGGAGAGATGGGGAAAGGCCGGTCAGTGGAGCAGTCAGAATGCACACGTAAGTTTTCTAATACGGACGCAGCCTGTGATCCCCCCATAACAATTACAATACTGATAGCAAGGATCACTGCTTACAGGTCAGGTACCAGATAAAACAGTGATGAAAAGCTTGGAATAGTTCCAGAATTACCACAGTGTGAGACAGAGACAGAAGTGTGCCCGTGATATTGGAAAAATGGCCCTGATAAACTTATTCAATGGAAAGATGTCACAAATTTTCTGTCTATAAAACAATGCAATCTGCAGAGGGCAGCGAGCAAGACGCCCGTGCCGGTGCGGCGCGAGGTCAGCGGGCCGCAGCTCCCACGCTGTCTTCACGACCGGAGCCGGACGCAGTGCGGCTCTGCGGCAGCTGTAGCTGTAGCTGGGCTCCGCTCACCTGTGCGCCCCCCCCACCCCCCCCTCCCTCCACAACACCCGAGTACGTTTCTGTCGGAAAAGGGGATCCCGGATGTCATGGCTGTGTCCAGGTGTCCCCCAAAGCCTCATGTGGTCCTAGGTGGGGCTTCTTCAGAGGGGGCAGGATCTAGAGTGTGTGACTGGGATTGATTTATGGTGCAGTGCTAGGCTCAAGGGCAGTAGGGTGTGAGTGCTGCCCGCTCTAAGGAGCCTGGATGGGATGTAAGGGACAGAAAGGGCTGTGGTGTCGCTTCTTGCTTTGCTACATTTTGCCCTCCATGAACTCTTTCTCCTCTGCAATTCCTGTCCACCCTGCAACCCTGCCTTAGAGCAAGCCAATTATGGACTGAAACCGCTTCAAATCTGAGCTAAACTTTCCTTCTTTAGGTGTCAGATATTTTATCTCAGTGATGAGAAAACTGAGAATTTGGTACCAGAGAGGTGGGATCATTGCTGGGACTGTACCTGACCCCGTGGTTCAGGAGCCTTTGGGACTGGTTTGTGGGAAGAGTTAGGAAAGGTTCGGAGATGCCCGCTGTTATGGTTTGTGTCTAGGTGTCCCCCCAAAGCCTCATGCAGTCATGGAGCCGGCTTCTGGGGTTTATGACTGATTCATGGTCTAATGCTGGGATTATGGGCGTGAGTGCTACACCCACCCTGGGGCGGGTAGCCTGCATGTAATATAAGGGAGGGAAAGAGGTTGCTCTCTCTCTTGCTTGCGCACACTCCTCCCTTTTGCTCTTGCTGTTTTTGCTGCCTTCCGCCACCATGAGCTGTTGCCCTCTGCCATGTGCCACTCTGCCTTGGTTGGAGCCAGCTGATTATGGACTGAAACCTCCACAAACTGTGAGCTAAATAAACCTTTCCTTCCTTAACTTTGGGTGTCGGGTATTTTGTCCCAGCAACGAGAGAAAAGTAACCAAGACAGAATTTGGTACCAGTGAAGTGGGGTCGTTGCTGTGACTATACCCGGCCATGTGGTTCAAGAGCCTTTGGGAATGGCTTGTGGGAAGAGTTTGGAAAGGTTCAGAGATGTCGCCTGAAGGAGTAGCACTGGAACGCCTTAGGTTGTTCTGTATGGGAGATCCTGGTCAGAGCTTGGGACACCAGAAGGCTGATAGAAATCCTGCTGGTAAAGATCAGGCTTGGGAGGTTTCTGCTGGGAAGAAAGATTGCATTGGCTGCTGGACTCCAGAACATGTGTGTTATGGCTTGGCAAAAAGTTTTTCTGCATTTTGCTCATGTCCAGAGACTTTGCCTGAGACTAAGATTAATGGCAGCGGACTAAGTAAACTGGCAGAAAAAATTTCAAGGCAGTCTAATGTTGAGGCAGTGGCATGGCTATTGTTGGGGGCCTTTAGCCAGATTTATGTTGAGAATCAAGAGCAAGGAGCCCAGAAGAATGATTTAAAATGTTGTGAGTTTGGCCAGAAAGGAAGCTCCAGTAAAGCTGTGGACTGCAAAGATACAGCTGAGAAGATCTCAACTGTTGAGAAGGAACAGGAGAATATAAAACATGGCCTGAGGACATCACAAGAAGCAGCAAGTCTCCACACTTTGCAGCCTCGAAACTGCAAAAGTGAAAGACCCTGCTTTGAGGAGAAAGCTTCAGAGCACCATGTTCCAGAATGGCGGCAGCCACACTATGTCCCAGAATGGCAGTGGCCACACCAGGTTCCAAAATGGCGGCAGCATAGAGAATTTGTTCCTCAGATCAGGTTCAGCGTGCTCAGCGATCCAGGCACTCGACCCCTACAGCCAAGAGAGAAAGCCTGGCTACTGTTCCAGCTGGCAGCAGACCTTGGTATCATCCCCGTGGCACTAGTTTTAGGCCCATGCAGAGTGCAAGAGTTCTGAGGTTAAGAAGGCTTCCACCCAGATTTCAGAGGAAGGCCTGGGAGGCCAGGCAGGGTGCCCCTGAGAGGGCAGTGTGTGAAGCTGGGAGTGTGAAGCCAAAGATGCAGTGGAGACCCCGGAAGTTTGGAGAAGCCAGGAATGTGGATCACCTGAGGAAACCTGCAAGGAGGGAGCAGAGCAGGCCTAAGAGAGAAGCCATGGGTGCTACAACCACCGGAAGTGCCATAGGGGTGGAGCCACGCAAGCCCTTTGGAGCTCACAACTTACCACAGATTGCTTCGGATGTTCCACATGGAACCACAGGACTTAATATTTGCCCTGCTGGATTTTGGACTTGCTTTGGTCCCATTCCTTTGTATCCCCCTGTTTGTAACTTTTGGAATGGTAATGTCTATCTTGTGCCATTGAATGTTGGAAGTGTTTAAGTTTCTTTTCATTAGCAGAGTGGCTCACAGCTGAGTTTGCCTTAGATCTTGGAGGAGACTTGGGACTTAGACTTTTGAGGAATGCTTAAACTGTTGGGACTTTGGCAACTCTTAGAGATGGACCAAAATGCCTTTTGCATAAAGGGATGTGCATGAGTCTTTGGGGGTCCAGGGGCGGAATGTTATGGTTTGTGTCTAGGTGTCCCCCCAAAGCCTCATGCAGTCATGGAGGCGGGCTTCTGGGGTTTATGACTGATTCATGGTCTAATGCTGGGATTATGGGTGTGAGTGCTACACCCACCCTGGGGCGGGTAGCCTGCATGTAATATAAGGGAGGGAAAGAGGTTGCTCTCTCTCTTGCTTGCGCACACTCCTCCCTTTTGCTCTTGCTGTTTTTGCTGCCTTCCGCCACCACGAACTGTTGCCCTCTGCCATGTGCCACTCTGCCGTGGAGCCAGCCGAGTATGGACTGAAACCTCCACAAACTGTGAGCTAAATAAACCTTTCCTTCCTTAACTTTGGGTGTCGGGTATTTTGTCCCAGCAACGAGAGAAAAGTAACCAAGACACCCGCTGAGTAGAGCTGGAACAATTTAGGCTGTACTTGAAGGGAGATTCTAGTCAGAGCTCAGAAGACCAGAAGGCTGATAGAAATCCTGCCGGTAAACACCTGGCCTGGGAGGTTTCTGCTGGGAAGGACTGCATTGCTGTTGGACTCCAGATGATCTGTGTTATACCTTGGCAGAAAGTTTGTGTGCATTTTGCTCGTGTCTGGAGACTTTGCCTAAGACTGAGATTAATGGTGGCAGACTAATTAATCTGGCAGAAGAAATTTCAAGGCAGTCTACTATTGAGGTGGTGGCATGCCTACTGTTGTGGGCTTTTAACCAGATTTTTGTTGAGAATCAAGAGCAGAGAGCCCAGCAGAATGATTTAAAACCGGGTGAGTTTGGCCAGAAAGGAAGCTCCAGTAAAGTTGTGGACTGCAAATGCAACAGATGAGAAATTGGTCACTGAAAAGAGTAGCGAGAAAAAGCCAAGTATCTCAGGAGAGGGCAACAGAAAAGACTACCTGAGCACATCACAAGAACCACGGAACTGCAGCCTGTGCAGCCTCCAAGTTGCAAAGGTGAAAGACTTTGAGAAGAGAGCCCCAGAGCACCACGTTCCAGAGTGGTGGCCTAGAGAATTTGTTCCTCAGGATTGGATTGAGTGCTCAGCGACCCCTGTATCCAAAAGAAAGGGAAGCCTGGCTACTGCTGCAGCTGGTGGCCAACAGGGAAGAAGCCGCAGCTGTGTGCAACGCTAAGTTCAGACGGGGATGGAGGCGTCCCGGTCCTGCCGCTGTGCGACGGAAAAGCTGTTTGGGAAAAGAACACAGGTCCGAGTGCGGCTCGGGTCTCCGGTTCCTCACTTGTGCTGACGGCTCACACACACAGACCTCCTCAGAAGCCGCTGCAGGAAGAGAAGCCGGGGGCTGCGGGTCACAGCGGGGAGAAGGGAGCGACCTGAGCACGTGGTGTGGCCCACACCCCGCACCGCCAGCTGCCTCACACTGCGAAGGAAAAGAATAGATGGAGATCGTCACCGTGAGCGCTGACGCTCCGAAGGCCGAATGCACACTCACGACACCCAAACTCACAGAAGCCCAGCGCTGTCCTCCCCGCAGGCCCTGGGTCTCACCACCAGGCGCCTCGGAGCCCGTCCTGTCCCTCTCTGGGGAAGAGCAAAACGGTCTGGCCAGAGCCCTGAGCTCGGCTCCTGCTCCTCCCACCTGTGAGAAGAAATGGTCCTGGGAGAGGCCAGGGAGGAGGCAGGGCCGTGAGTGCTTAAAAGAACCACAGGTCCTGGGCCCCAGGGAAGCTTCCTGAACGAGGCCTCAGACTGGGCAGGATCAGAGGGGTGGGCAGCGGCCCGGTGCCCTCCTGGAGCTCTGTCCTGTACCCGACCTTCTCCTCTCTGCCCTTCTGGGGTCTGGCTGTCATGGCCCAGGGCGTCCACGGAGTCTGTGCAAACGTCTTTGCAATCAAAGGGGACTATGGAGCAGACTGGACACAAGCAACACGCTTGGGTGTCACTGTCTCCTGTCACTCCTAGATGGGACCCCCTAACTGGGGGAGATCAAGCTCAGTGTGCTCACTGATTCTGCGCTGTGGTGAGTTGTATAATTATTTCATTATATATGACACAGTAATAATACGAGAAATAAAGTGCACAATAAATGCAATTCACTTGAGTCATCTAGAAAATCCCCCACCTGTGGAAAAATTGTCTTTCAGAAAACCAGTCCCCGGCAGCAGAATGGTTGGTGAGCCCAGGAATGCAGGGTCATGCTCCACATGATGTTTCAGTCCGTGAGGGGCCGCAGAGAGAGTGATTATAATTACCTGGAAAATGCAGAGCCTGCCATGTGTTTCAAGCTGAGTGTCATTGCAAAAGTGTCATGGAGTTTAAAAGTTAAAGTTTATGAATTTAAAGTTACAGTGAGCTGTTACAATTCATTGCAAACAGGAAGTTGTTTTATAAACTCAGGGCAGCCTGAGTGGATGGCGTTTATGAAGTCTACACCGAGGCACAGCACTGCTGTGGACCTGGACGTGCACCGACCGCTCACTCCTGATGACCCAGCAACTTCCAGACCTGTGGACCTGGACGTGCACCGACCGCTCACTCCTGATGACCCAGCAACTTCCAGACCTGCAGGCTCCACCCACGGTGAGGCCTACGCAGGGCACCGCTGTGAATCTTGTGCCGTATTCCACTGTACATTTTCTATGTCTAGATGTGTTTACATGTGGAAATCCCATGGCGTTTCAGTTGACACCATTTGAATCCTGTATTTTCCGTGAGTTACAGAAGCAGTCAAACATGAAACGGTTCTCCTGGGACTCTCAGCCTTCATTTATCCTTGTGGCATAGTGGATGAGAGGTAAGAGCCCTAAGGGTGCATCCACATTCAGCCACTTACTCACCTTAAATGATGCTCAGAGAAGAGAACAGGAAGGAAGCAAGCCATCCATGTACCTTGCACCCACAGTGGGGCAGTGAGCAAGTTGGTAGCAGAACCACAGACCGCAGTGTGCCCCAGAGCGTAGGGTGTGGCCAGGCCACTCTGTGGCAACAGTCATTCTGAGGCCACAGCTTCAAGGGAGGTGTCGCTGTGACTATTACCCTGAATTTCTTCCTAAGCCTCCTTGTCTTACAGATGTCCTTCTATAACCCTCCCGGTCTCTCATTCAGCTTTTCACTGATGCTGCGTTCTGTCCATTCTCTTCCATCTGCCCTGAGACAGAATTGAGGCTCCTTGCTTGGTCTGGAATGTAGGTCAGGCTCTGACCTGGCTCCCCATCATCAGTCATGTGGAGATGGTTCCCATCCCTGTCCTTTCCCTCATCTCTGTAACTTCTATCGTCCAGGAGTGCCCTTAACCACAAGTGTCTTTATTGTTGGAGAGAAGTGTGTTGCACACAATGGGGCCACCCCTTTTCTGGACTTCCCATCTGCCCAGGCCTGTTGGGCTAGTGTGGCTCTGACCCTGGGCTGCAGGGCTGGAGAGGTGGCATCATGGAGTGAATGGATGCACAGAGTCCAAAACCCAAAGAAAGCCAGGCCTGGATGACTGTACAGAGTCCCACATCGGGTTGTTTAGCCTTCCAGAGAAAATGTACTACCAGATGCACTGCCCAACGTCTTGCCCACTGGGAAGATTTCCCTTCACCAGTCTCCTTCAGGGATGTCCTGGGAAGGAGTAGGGTCCTGGATGACTGCTCTGGCCAGATGGTCAGGTCCTTGGAAGGAACATAACTGAAATATTGGTGACAAGGATATTTGGGGAAGAGGTAGTGGATAGACCTGTCCGTATGGACAATGGATGTAATGATATCTCTATTCTATGTAAACACTCACCAAGAAGTGACTCAACTGGCTAGGACAACCTGATCTGTAGATGACAGGCAACCTTTTCCTTAGTCACCTGTCATTGCCCAATGGACTCATGAACAAAATGCCCATGATGGCAGTGACGAAGATTATGCATGGGCTGAGCAACAGGGACTCCCACTCAGCAAGCTGATGTGGCTACAGCCACTGCTGAATGCCCAGCATACCAGCAGCAGAGACCAACTCTGAGTTCTGACATGGCACCTTTCCCTGAAGTGATCAGCCTGTGACCTGGTGGCAGGTTGATTAGATTGGACCACTGCCATCATGGAAAGTGCAGCACTTTTCCTCACTGGCATAGACACTTATTCTGGCTTTGGATTTGCCTTCCCTGCATGTAATGCTTCTGCCAAACCTCCCATCTGTGGACTTACACAATGCCTTTCCACCCTCGTGGTATTCCAAACAAAATTGCCTGTGACCAAGGAATGTATTTTACGACCAAAGAAATGAGCCAGTTGGCTTATGCTCATGGAATTCACTGGTCTTACCAAGTTCCCAAAATCCAGAAGCAGCTGAATTGGTAGAAATGTCAAATAGCCTTTTGATGACAGAGTTACAACTCCAGGTAAGTGGTAGTAGATTGCAGGGCTAGGGCAGCCCTCTTCAAAAGGCTTTGTATGCTTTGAATCATCATCCACTACATAGCACTGTGTCTCCCATCACCAGGATGCATGGGTCCAGAAATTGGGGTGGCAATGGGAATGATGCCATTCCCATTTCCCTACTGATCCACTAGCATTATTTTTCCTTCCTAATCCCACAACCTTATGTTCTGCTGGCCTAGAAGTCTTAGTTCCCAGGGGTGGGGGGAGGAAGCACAACGACACCACTGAACTTGAAGCAAACACATCCCACTGGTCGTTTTGGGTGTCTCATGCCCAACCAAGCTAAAAAGGGAGGTACAGTGTTGGCAGGAGTGATTGATCGGGACTATAAAGGGGAAATTGGACTCTTACTCTGTAATGGAGGGAAGGAAGAAAATACTTGGAATGCGGGACATACCTTAGGGCATCTGCTAGTATTACTATGCCGTTATTAAGGTCAGTGGAAAAGTACAACTCAGTCCACGCAGGGGAAGAAATGGTCCAGAACCTCCAGGAATGAAGGTGTGGGTCACTCCACCAGGAAAAGAACCAAGACTTGCTGAGGTGCTTGAACACCAAGGGAATACAGAATGGGTAGTGGAAGAAGGTAGTTATAAACACCAGCTATGACCTCGCGATCAGTTACAGAAATGAGGATTTTAATTTTAATAGTGCCCACCTAACATGCTTCCTATGTAACACAATGCTGATGGACTTAATGTTGGTTGTTTAGAATTGTGAAACCTCTGGTACAATGTTAAGTTATAAAATGTTAGGAGTAAACATCGCTCAAAGAAAACCTGCCTTGTCTTCTGGGGAGGGAATGAGTATGTCTGTCTGTCCACAGGACAGTTGTAACATGTGAGGCGTGACTGTGAACTCCTCTCTGTATCTGGAAACCAGGTGTGGTTCAGGAAATGTGTCTGCTCGTCCAGTTACCAAGGGGTGGACTGTGATAGCTCACTGATTGTGTCCACTTGAGTAAGAAATGCCCAGCTACATTGGATCAGCATAGTTCTGGGTATGGCTGAAGGGATTTACCTAAGACAGAAGACCCACCCTGGCTGCTCACATCCTTCTCCTGTCCCCACCTGCACGAGACTCAAAACACAGCAAAAACAGACGGGGGGTGCCAGTGAGATGGCTCAGCAGTGTAAGCACCTGCCTGTCAAGCGCAAGGGCCCGAGTTCGACTCCCAGAACCCACATACGAAAAAAGGGCCGGTGATATTGCTCAGCGGCACGGGCGCCTGCTGGCACGCGAGGTCGTGAGGTTGACCCCCCTGGTACCAAAAAAAAAAAAAAAAAAACAGCCGGGGGAAGGTTCTCAGTGCTCCCATTTATTGCCACCCTCAAACATTAGAAGTCTTCTTTAATGAACTGGTCAACCACTCATGTCATGAATTTGAAAAAGAACAAATGTAGTGGCCAGAGATATAGCTCAGTGGCAGAAGCAACTGCCTGGCAAGCGCAAGGTCCTGAGTTCAATTCCCGCTACCAAAAAAAGAAAAAAACCAAATGTATATTCTGAGTCTTACATTCAGTATGTGTTGTGTGAATTTCCTGGAAAGATGTAAAGAAACGTCTGCCTCTGAAAAGGGCCAGCCGTCCAAGGCACGACTCGGACACCCCCGCTCGTTACTAACACAGCACAGATGCCCTGCAGGCTGCAGCACCACCACGCACACAGCCCCGCTGTGCTAAGCTGCTGGGTTTATTGTGGGGCTGTTACTCAAACGAAAGCAGGATCAAAAGCAGGAAGGATCCTGGGGAAGTGTGCGCACCCCGCTCCATGTCGTCCTCGTGAGAAACCCGCTGGCTGCAGCAAGCACTGTCTCCCTGCCCAGGTGCGTGACCTTGCTGCAGTCCACACACAGCTTCGGTCCGGGTGGGGCCCCCTGGAGAGCTGACCAGCAGCCCACTACAAGACGGAGCTACACGGCAGGGCGTGGGGACAGTCCTCATGACAGCACGGAAGGGGCTGCACTTCAGGGCAGCGTGACACTGCGGGAGCCACCCAGCCCCGTGACTGCTGGAACAGGAGAGTTGATCCGGAAGGGGCAGGGGTCAGCTTGGGGACAGGAGTCCTGCTGGCCAGGGCCGTGCTGCTCTCTACACATCCCTGCATGGTGCCGACAGGAACCTGGACAGATTCTGAAGCCGTTTGCAGAGAGATGACTCGGGTGTTCTCGAGGTCACAGAGCGGGGCTGGAGAAGTGTGGAGTCGCTCAGTCTCCCGCGAGGCAGCTGTCTCACGCTACAGGACAAGAGACTGATAAATTCAGGGCCGTGGCTCTACGCGGCAGCGTTCTGAAGAACCCACTGGAAGAGAGGTTCTCTGCACACAGGAGGGAACCAGAGATGGAGGAGGGGATGGAGCGGTGGGCGAGGAGAAGCAAAAAGCAGAGACGTGTTACATATGCGCACCCACTCCCCAGGATGAACACAAACATTGTGTACAGCAAACGTGTACCAATGAACACTAAAAAACAGCCCGCTGCTCTCACACAAGGTTCAAATGCAGACAGTGACCTTGCTGTGTCCCCCCTGCCTCACCCCCCTCCCCAACTTCAGGTCCTCCGGGATCTCACCTTTACAAGCCATGAGAGGTGAATCAGAGCCCTGGGCAGAAAAAATAATATGATACTGTCAGAGGCCACAGCAGACATGGTGAAGGAGGGATCATCGGGTGGGGTTCCCCATGGCTCTTGACCATGTGACCCCAAGGCTCTCAGGAACCAGCCCCCCATACTTACTTGCAGCCTGAGCGTAGCTCCCTCCTTTTACACCTGTGGGAAGCAAACGCCCTGTGAGAAGCCAGGGAGGAGTCCGGGCCCTCACAGCCTTGAAGAACTGCCCAGGCCTGGACCCCAGGGAAGTTTCCAGAACTGGGATACAGACCCAGGGAAGGATCAAGAGGCACGAGAAAATGACATGTTCAGGATCTCTGCCCACTGCCCTCCTGGAGCTCTGTCCTAAGCAGGGACCTTTCCACCTTCCCCTCTGAACTCTGACTGCTGGGAATCAGGTCCCCATCACTACAACCCTCTGGGTGACAAATCTGTCCTTCATTGTCCCTGTGTTTCACAACAGGCTCAGTGTCCAGGGCTCCAGGCTGGCCAAGGAACTAGGTGTGGATGGGGCATCCCACCATGTGGCAGGGCGCACTTCTACCTAGGGCTGAAACAGGAAGATGCTGACCCCACCCCTACCTGCTCTTTTTTTCCTCCACATCACAAAAGCAACCCCGGTTCCAGTGAGCACAGCTGCAAGGAGAATCTCAGCAGCAACAAACCCCAGGATGGGGATGGGCGGCTGAGGAGGCGACTCTGGGAAAGGAAGGGAAAGGTAGGAACACAAGGGAAGAGAAAGGAAGGGAAGGTGAGGGGAAGTTATTTTTACATCTAAATGGACCTCAAGGCCTCATGCAAATGTTGGGCATCTTGAAGCTGACTGCATTATGGGGCTCAGTGCTGATCTGCTGTTAGGAGCTGGGGTCTGGGGGAAGAGGAGGGTCACTGCAGGTGTGGCTCGGTAGGGTTTCTCTCCTTCCTCAGCTCCCCCCAGTACTCTCTCTGCTTCCTGTCTGCCCTGCCCTGAGCAGCTCTCCAGTGCCAGGCCCCTCTGCCCTGCAGTGCTGCCTGGAACGAGCTGACTTTTGACTGAAAGGTCTACAAACTTCAGAGCCAAAATAAACCTTTTCTTCTTTAATTTGCAGGCATCAGGTGTTGTGTCCCAGCGATGACACAGTGACTAAGACAGGGGCCCTGACCCCAGCTCTCAAGCCTGGCCCACTGAGGGCCTCCAGATAGACTCCTGCCATCCAAGACAAGAGTTCCTGTGTCCTAAACCCCTCTGTCTTAGTTACTTTCTTGTTGCTGAGACAAAATACCCCACATCTACAGGTTAAAGGGGGAAAGGTTCATTTCAGCTCACAGGTGTAGAGGTTCAGTCCACAGTCAGGTGGCTTTAAGGCAGGGAGGCCTGGCAGGGGCATCACAGAGGAGAAACAGTCCTCGGCAAGGCACGCAGGAAGCAGCGAACCGCAGCAGCAAGCCTCCCGTTCTTTACTGCATTCAGGCTGCGAGCCTGTGGGTGGATCCCACTCACACCCAGGCTGGGTCTTCTGACTTCCTTAATCCACTCAGCCACACCCAGGATGGTGCTGATCCCATCAGCAGCGTGATCCAGGTATCACAGCCTCCATCCAGTGTCACACCCCCATATCTGGCCACCAAGACAAACCACACCCATGAGCACATTAGGCTTCCGGGATCATGCAGGTACAAACCATAAATAACACCCTCCTTACCCCATCTCAGGGTGCGGGGCTCAGGCAGCCCCTCATGCTGCACACGGCATGTGAAATTCTGCTCCTCTCCAGAAGGCACCACCACAGCCGCCCACTTCTGGAAATTTCCATTCCCATCAGGCCTGGTCTCCACCAGCTCCATGTCCTGGGTCAGGTCCTGCCCATCCCGCTGCCAGGTCAGGGTGATCTCCTCAGGGTAGAAGCCCAGGGCCCAGCACCTCAGGGTGACCTCTTCCTTGGAGAAGGGGTGGCGGGTCACGTGTGTCTCTGGGGGCTCTGAGGGAAAGAGAGGGAAAATTCAGGCACTTTGCATTCTTCCTGGGCCACTCCAGCAGCGCTCCTGTGACCTTCCTGAGAACGGACAGGACCAGAAGAGTTGGGGAGACTGCAAACCCCAGAGACCCGGCTAGACGCAGGCATCTGGGGTCATCTATTCCTCAGACAGTTCTAGACTCGGGGTGAGTCGGCCCAGGGGAGGAGGCTCCGGGTCTCTGAGGGGAGGGAAAGGGACCTCTGTCCTGAGTGGGTGGAGACTGAGAGACCGGAGTAAGTGGAGTCGGACCTCCAAAGACACTAGGGGTGGGGCAGAGAAGAGAGGTCAAGTTCACAGCCTCCTGAGGGGCGGGGTGAGCGCGCATCTCAGGGATCCTCCCCCCCACGCTGGGACAGACTCTTCCCCTCCTGAGAGAATTGCGGGCTCAGGACAGCGATCTATTACTGTGAAATCCCGGAGCGCTCTTCCCTCTGATGGGAGAGGGCCGCGGTGTTGTGGGAAGGGTCCCATTTTCCTCCCCGGGGGACACTTGCCCCAGCATGGGGCAGAAATAGGAGGTTCCTTGAGGCCCCCGTACCTGCGCGCAGCAGCGTCTCCTTCCCGTTCTCCAGGTATCTGAGGAGCCACTCCACGCAGGTGCCCTCCAGGTAGGCCCTGATTCGCTCTGCCGCACGCGCCTCCACCCACTTGCGCTGCGTGATCTGAGCCGCGGTGTCCGCCGCGACCCAGGAGCTCAGGTCCTCGGCAAGGGCGATGTAATCCGCGCCGTCGTAGGCGTCCTGCGAGTACCCGCTGAGGAAGCGCCCGTCGGACCCCACTTCGCAGCCATACATGGTCTGGACGGTGTGAGAACCTGGCCCCGCCCCCGCCGTCAGCCCCGCCCCCGCAGTCAGCCCCGCCCCCGCCGCCAGCCCCGCCCCCACCCCGGGGTTTTTTCTCCCGAACTGAAAATGAAACCGGGTCGAGGTCCCCGCGCACTTCTCGAACCCGGGTCTCCGCGGGTCCCGCAGCCTCCGCGTGAACCTCGGACCTGGGCACCAGGTCCATTCGGGCCGTCCGTGGGGGCGGGCAGGGGTCGTGACCTCTGACCCGGCGGGGTCACTCACCGTCCTCGCTCTGGTTGTAGTAGCCGCGCAGGGTCCGCAGGTCCACTCGGTAAACCTGTGCGGCGTCCTTGGCTGTCTGTGTCTCTCCGTCCCAATACGCCTGATCCTCCCGCTCCATCCACCGCGCCCGCGGCTCCACCCTGGGACTCCCGGCGTCGCTGTCGAAGCGCACGAACTCCGTGCCGTCCACGACGATGAAGCGCGAGTCCCCGCGGCCGGGCCGGGACACCCCGATCTCGAAGTAACGCATGGAGTGGGAGCCTGCGGGGCGGGCGGTGAGACCGCGCCCTCCTCCCTCCTCCCGCGCCGCCCCCGCCCCCTCCGCCCCGCACTCACCCGCCCAGGTCTCGGTCAGGACCAGGGCCCCCGCCAGCAGCAGGAGGAGGGTTCGGGGCGCCATCACCACCATCTTGGGGAGCTGCGAACTCCGAAGTCCCGACCCTGGGTGAGGACTTTATAAACGGAACCGCGGCGACGCTGATTGGCTGCTCTGGGAGCCCGCGACCAATGGGCGTGAGAAGCGGGGCCGCGTCACGAGTGCCCAGGCAGAAGGGCCGCACACGGGTTGGCAGAGGGAGAAGCGAAAGCGCAGGGGACAGGAGGTGCCGGGCGGTTTTCCCTCCCTGGGCGCAACCTTGGGCCTCAGACCCGCGTGCCCGCACCGGGACTTGGAGTTTGCCCACCGTTCTTTGCGCAGGTGGCAAGTGCCCTAGGAGTAGAAGACTTATGCGATCAACTTAAGTGTTAATACTGAATTGTAACTAATAATTATCATTTTTGAGAGCCCGTATTTAGTGTGTGCTTAGTTTTTATTACATTGTGCAAAAAAGCTACATTGAGGTCATAGATTTCAGTATATCAACATGATCTTCACATGGAAACTGTGGATTTTCTATGTGGTGATGAGACGTACCTAAAACATGCCAAGCCTAAGAAAGGCAAATGTATATCTTAGTAGTTAGCGTGTACAGATGAACCAAAACATGCTTCGTCACCAAATGGACATAAAATATTCAAAATGCCGATCACCTGAGCTAATTACTGTCTGTATTTCTGCCTAACTCTTGGCATTTTAGGTTTCTTAACCCGGTGAATATGAGGAGGCCCATAACTCTACATGTAACTGCAGAGCAAATATTTACTGAAGAAGACACATATAGAACATCATGTAAGTCCTGTAGACATTTTTCTAAAATCATCAGCCAAGGTTTTAAGCCTTAGAACTCCACCTTAGAACGTGCTGTGGCCTGGCCATGGGATTTAAGTGTGTTCTCTAAGGGTCCAGGGGTTAAAATTCCATCCCTGTGGGGTGGTACTGAGAGGGTGGAAACCCAGGCTGATTATGGAGGTTAGAGGTGAGACTTCCGGAGGCTCGAGGGGTTAGATGAGGTCACCAGGATGGAGCCACCATGACTGGAAACTGGTGGCTCCCTAAGGACAGAGACAGGCAGACGCCAGAACACGCAGACCTGAGTGTGGAGCCTGTCTCCCACCAAGCGATGCTGTGCACCACTCAGGACTCCCAGCAGGAATGACATCTCCAGACGTGACCCTCTGGCACTGACCTGCAGAACTGTAGAGAAAAGAAACCTGTCTCCTTTACTAAGTGACCTCGCCTCACATATTTTGGTAGAGTAACAGAAATCAGTAACAGACCCATACAGAACTCTTCTCCACCTCCCATTTTGATCTCTAATTTCCCCACAATTCAGAGATACCTTTCTGTTCCTCTTCATTTGCACTCTTCTCATTATCTCATCGTAGATTAGGATATCTGCTCAGTTTTTTTTTTTTTTTTTTTGTGGGTACTGGGGGTCGACCTCAGGACCTCGCGTGCCAGCAGGCGCCCATGCTGCTGAGCGATATCACCAGCCCTTTTTTTGTGCGCTTGCCAGGCAGGCACTTATGCTGCTGAGCCATCTCACCGGCCCTCTGTTCAGTTTTATAAGTGTGGGTTAAAGAATGGTTCTCTCAGCATGGCCAGAAGTGAAAAACCATATAGAAAAGTAAAGTTCACCCAGGTCAAAAACAGTATACAAATGCACGAGTGTGATCAAACTCAAAATCATATTGAACATACCAAAGACAAAGTGGTAGTGTGTATCATTGTTCAGCTGAAGCCAGGAGGGACACAGGACAACTGAACAACTTGGGTTCATCACTCATTTCAGCAGCAGGGAGCGCACACCATGGAGACTCTTGGGCCATCTTGGTTCAGAGGGATTGGAAAAAAACAGTTCAGGATCAGAGCTTTAATTTGATGATATTGGGGAGAACTAGGGGAGTAGGTGCTCGCTGTAGATCGGAGGGTGTTGTGAAGGCACAGATGCGGCGCTGTGACGGAGTCTCAATACCTTGTACCCTTAGTGAGTGCAGGTCAGACCGTGGGTACAGCTATAATTGAAGAGGAACAACCATCCCTCGTGTCAGCCAGTGTGGCTAGATGTTTGGTATTTTTTCAGTACAAAGGCCTCAGTTGGAAAATAATGAATATTAGAACCTGGAAAAGAAGAAATGCAAGTGTCAAATGTATTAGTAAGAAAAGTGAACACAAATTAGAATATGAAATTGGAAATGGGAACAAAAATTGAAGTGTATCGATTTGGCAAAGATGAAAGTAAAGGATGCGTGTATGGGGCTGAGAGTAAGAAAATAAACTGCCACAAATGTCAATGGAATCAAAAACTAAAGGAACTTTTGCCACACATCGTAACAATTTAAATGTGTTTACATTTCAAGGACAAATTTCGACTGGAGGAACTTATCCTAAAAAGACTATTACACGTGATCTCACAAGCACATGTTCGAGCATGTTCCTTGAATTGTGGTTTCCAAAACCGAGGCATGGAAGCCGTCTCAATGTTCTGATCTCTGGCCAGTGTGCCGAGTGCTGTGCTGAGGGTGGGTACGAGCCCGGGAGCAGCGCTGCGAAGACCCAGTGCGTGCTGCGTTGCGCAGACCCGGAAAGGGAGAATCAGGTGAAAGGGGCAGGACTGCAGGGGACCGGGGGTTTGCTGTCCCAGGCGTGTTGACTCGCCTTGCGCTGAGGTTTGGGCAGTCGCACCCCATGCACGTGGCCTGTTTCCACGTCCCAGGACACTCGGTGCGAGGAGGCAGCCAGAGTTGGGGCTGACGAGGTCCCCGGGGGCAGGGTGAGTTCCATGTGCACATCACACTGAAGGCCAGCATCCGCCACACCCCAAGGCCTCTGCTGTCCAGAGATTATCTAGACGCTGAGGATAAAATAAAGAGCAAAGCAGGATCCTCGCGAGGCGACACTTGCACTGTCTTTTTTTTTCACGTGTAAAAATGTTTAGTTTCATAAATTCTCCTAAGACAAGCATCTGCATAACCCCCATCCTGATCGACAGGACTTTTCTAGACACCCTCAGAGCCCCTGTGTGCCCTGTCCTAATTATAGCTCTCTTTCTACGTGATTTTATAATTATTACTTGTATGCATTTCTTGATGGTTTTATTACCCAAATGTATGCCCCTAAACACTCTAATCTGGTCTCGCCCATTTTAAATTGTATATGTTCTCAGCATTGGACAGAAAGATGTAAGAAAATGAGTTACATTACAGCGACAGGTGAAATTAAAACATATATATAATGTAGAGTGCACCATTGGGTGCTTCCCTGGGACTTTGTACCCTGGGACTATGAGAGGGGCTGGAGACCTGGCTCGTTGCAGTGCTTGGAGCTTGCTCTGCCCTACCCCCTAACTTCCTTTCATGGTCACCAGAGTAGAGCCCCCCACTCCTCTCACTATAGCTATTGCTGGGGTCCTGGGCCATCCCCCCAGTTTCCTCACTCTTACCCCTGTCTCTGTCATCCTCTCCTGAATCCCAGCACTTCTAATGCAGCACGGCAGGGCCAGTTGCATCCCAAGGATATGCATGAGTCCAACTCAGGGCCAGTCTTTCCTGTCCTCACCCCAACCTGCAGATTGCAGCACCCCACGCATCGTAGCAACGCCAGCCCCTCAGCAGCACGTTCTTGAAGGCTTTGGGGGTGAGGCTCCCTCTGGGCCTCGAGTGCTGCGTAGCCCTCTGGGGGTCTTGGGACAACACAGGGTCAGCCCAGTCCGCAGGCCCACGTCCCTGGCCTCTTAGTCCATGTTCTGCCATCCTCCGGGCAGCTGAATCTTGTCTCCTGCTGAGAGATGGACATCAGTTCTTCCGGGCTTCACAGAGCTGGTAGAGCCATGCCGATGACCACACCCACCGGGCATAGACAGCGCCCCTCACCACCTCCCGGTCATGTAGGTCCGAGTCTCGCACGGTCTCCTGGGCAGAGGTGAAGGCGTCGCACGTCTGTTCTCACTGGAGGTTCTGGTGAAGAATTTCCTTCCAAGCTCATGCAGGTAGCTGTCAGAATTCAGTCCTTGGCAGATATGGGGCCCAGGTCCCTAGTTCTTTGCTGGTGGTTCATCCGGCAGGCGCTTTCAGCTCCTATGCTGCTCAGATGCGACCTCACAGCACATCCCTGCGTTTCCCAGGTGGGTCCTCTCACCTCCCCTCTGCCACCTTTCTTCTGTAGGCCTCTTCTGCGACCTCTGCCTGACTCAGGTCAGAGAAGGGCTCTCTCCGGAAGATGTGTGTGGTGTGACTGGGCTCTGCAGCCCAAGGCCGTGCACAACCGTCTCCCCATTCTCCGGCCCCTAACCTTCACTCCATCAGTAATGTCCCTCTTGCCGTGGGACACCACCTACTCACTGTTGCAAGGACGAGGACATGGGCATCTTTGAAGATGATTCTTCATCCACCATATCGGCTCCTGTTCAAATCATCATGCATCAAGGAAACTGGATTCAGGAGAGGGTGACAGGGACAGGGGTAAGAGTGAAGAAACTGGGGGGGCAATAGCTATAGTGAGAG
Organism: Erethizon dorsatum; assembly: GCA_028451465.1. Lineage (NCBI taxonomy): Eukaryota > Metazoa > Chordata > Mammalia > Rodentia > Erethizontidae > Erethizon > Erethizon dorsatum. Next base: position 167,995,109 of record CM051822.1, read on the forward strand.
GAGTGGGGGGCTCTACTCTGGTGACCCTCAGAGGAAGTTAGGGAATGGGGCAGAGCAAGCTCCAAGCACTGAAATGAGCCAGGTCTCCAGCCCATCTCATGGTCCCAGGGTACAAGGTCCAGGGGAAGCACCCAGTGGGAGAGGGCTGTGCAGGTGACGTGTCCTCAGGAAGTTCTGAGAGAGGACTTTGGGGTGAAGTTGGTTATGCAGGGGTGCAGTGGGAAGATTCCAGCAGCTGGGGAGAGGTTGTGAGGGAGACAGAGCGGGACTGGGCACAGCCTGTGAGGATGGGCATGCAGGACCCTGGGGACCCAGGGGGACAGAGCCAGGAGGGAAGGGACACAGGAGATTGGTCCAATTGCGGCAGACAGTGGGCGGGGCTGGGAGAGGCGCAGGAATGAGCAGCAGGAGCGGCTGCGTTCAGCTCTGTGGGTGGACATGATGGGGGTTGGTGTAGATGGGACTTGGTGCTGATGTGGACCCTCCCTGTGGGGCCAGCACAGGGCCAGAGCCCTCTCCTGGGGCTTCAGGCCCGGGCATGCTGTCCACACCACAGCTACGAGCAGAATCTAAACCCAAGTCCAAGTCAGAGCTGGAGGAGGCCCAGGACCCATGGTGGGGCCGCTGCAGGAAAGCAGCAGGGAGCAGATCCTGCCCCAGTGACGGAGCGGTGACTCTGGGCTGCAGATAGACTGGCTTCTGGCAACAGCACGGCCATGTGGAGAGACTCCAGCCGGAGACCGGGACCCCTCAGCTGCGGCATGATGACGCAAGGAGGCCCTCGCTAGACGCTCAGCAGACGCTGGACTTTCAAGGCTCCAGAGACACAAGCCCAGTGAACTTCCAATCTCTATAACTCACCCAGCCTCAGGCACTGTGTTACACCAACAGGAAGAGACAAGACACCCCAAACTCAGGAACCCTAGCTTCTACTCGTGTGAGACACGCTGTCTGGACACTGACGATCCCAACCCGTTCAGGGGCTGCCGACTCGTCCACCTCCTCCCTCTCCTGCAGAGCACAGCAGCAACACAGAGCGCACAGCAGGGGACGCGGGGTCCCTCCCTCTTTCACTCTGCTTCTCTGCTTTCCCCAATCCTGTGTCCTAGATTTCTCTTCTGTCAACATTAGCCAAGTTTGTCTTCTGTTTATGGCTAAGACCACAGTAAGTCCTCCACTTAGGAACGTTCAAGTTGGAACTTTCACAGATATGAACGGACCTCGCGTTATGAACATTCGTAGATGGGAGCAAATCGCGGAGGGAGCTCGGGTGTCAGCCGGACACTGTCACAGCTGTGCTTCTCTGAGCTCGCTGAATGGTGCCGAGTGTGCAGGGCACAGAGCTGCATGAGAGCCAGGATGTCCGGGAGCCAGAGGAAAGGCAGGGGTGCTGTGGAGGGACGGCTAGGAGCGCAAAGCCAGACACGCTGCGTGTTTGTGTCAAAGGTGTATGAGACTCACTTTGTCAGGCTTACAAACAAGTCTGACTTACAAATGTGCCCCAGGACAGAACTCATTTGTAAGTCGGGGACTTGTTGTACTAAGTTAACCACAAGGTAAACATCAGTTTCTACATCTCAAAACCTGGGGGCAGAAGAATTTCACCAGGACCAAGCGACTTCCCAAAAAGCAGGTGCACCGAGCCTCACAGGGCTGTCTTTGTCCCTTGGTGTAGAAGTTGTGGGAAGAAAGATGAAATAAATAAACCAATTCCCATCGATATATATATACTCTCAGACTGTACAAGGATGAAAAGCTTGATCAGGTGTGATTTGCATCAAAATGTTGACTGATTCCCCTGCTGCTTAGAGGGATGGCAGAAGCAATTCTGAGACAGGAAAGTCCGCATGGACGCTGTCATCCCTCACCATAGTGGCAGTGGCTGCAATCCCACAACACGGTGCTCTCTATCATGCATTTGTCTCAAAGCATCAAGGACCAAATCACAGACATTAGAAGAAAATAATGGATACTCACATTTATTTTAATAAATACTTTAAAGAGAGCAGAAACTTTGCACTGTAGATAAAGACCATCAAGTAGTACGGTGTCATTTTCTTTTTAGAGACAAAGCAGAAAGACAAAAAGACTCCTGACTCTACCGCATGGTGACAGTCAGCTAAGGCAGCCCAGCCAAGGTAGGAAGTTGGGAGTGAGGTGGAGGAGTAAGAGACAAATGAGAACGCCGAGTACTGTGCCCACCAGTTGTCCTCTCCAGGTCTCAGTGTAGGTCTGGATCTCACGCAATTAAGGCACAGGAAGGGGAAATTCTCCCAGTGAAGGAGGCGGAGAATTCATAGATGAACTCTTTTTTTTTTTTTTTTTTTTTTTTTTTGTGGGTACCGGGGGGTCGACCTCAGGACCTCGCGTGCCAACAGGCGCCCGTGCCGCTGAGTGATATCACCGGCCCCTTTTTCGTATGTGGGCTCCGGGAGTCGAACTCGGGCCCTCGTGCTTGCAAGGCAGGCGCTTACGCCACTGAGCCATCTCACCGGCCCCCATAGATGAACTCTTGCATTCTGGCCGTGGTGAGGTTTCCTTCCCTCCATCATCATCCACGGCAATGCAATCCGCGTGGACAGCAGGACGGGATCTGGAAAGCCTCGGACACAGACACTCGCTGATGACAGCGCAGAAGCCAGAAGCCTCCTCCGGCGTGAACACGAGAAGCCCTCTTCTCACCACTGACCCTCCTGCTGCTGCTAAGAAGCATTTGGACCGAATTTCACCTTCCGGAGACGACTCTCCCTCCAGCTCTTCGCCCTCATTTCTGTGTGCAGGAACACGGTAGCATTCATCGTTACCCACACTTCTGGCGTCACCTCTGTATCCCATGGCTTCTTCCTCCTCCTCGGTTCCCCACCGTATTCCATGCACTGTCACCTCCCAGGACACTGCGCCCAGGGGAAGCCCGTACTGCCAAGCACACCAGGCTCAGGGTCAAATTGCTGTCCATGTTGGGATTTGCTCATCCACAAGCCCACGAATATCCTACTCTTCCCGTTTGGAGACCCTGAGAGGGGCCGTTCGCTGTCTGAGGCTTCAGGATGATCGTCACTGTGAGAACGTGGGGATGAGATGTGACCTCATGAAATACACCACAGGAGACTCGCCCACACGCTGGGCGCCTTCGGACAGTGGCTGCCTTTGGGGACCAGGATAGAGGATGCCTCGACTTGGACTCCCGCATGTGGAAAGTGGGGAGGACGTGGAGAGACGTTCAAGGGCACAGGCAGTGTGGAAAGACCTGTGGGGGAGAAAGAGAGGAGCTGTGATCTTTACAGCTGGGGAAATCTTTGCCCAAAGGTCCATGGTTTTGAGATTTGAGGAGACAGGAGGAAGAGTTTAGGGAGATGAGCCGTGGCAAACACCGTCCTATATAAAGAGAGGACCCACGATGAAGGGGCTGTGTGGGAAACTGCGGTTCTGGGTAGCAGAGTTTACTCTGAGCACAAACCCGTGTGCCGTCCTCTCCAGATGCTCACCAGTGTGACATTCCGGATCCCTCATCAATTTCCTGAAAAAAATGAGGAAAAGGATGGAAAGTAACCCTGACACCACATCTTTCTAGGACAAACTCTCCTAATGCTGGTCTGCACAGTTTTTTTTTTTTTTTTGTGGGTACCGGGGGGTCGACCTCAGGACCTCGCGCGCCAGCAGGCGCCCGTGCCGCTGAGCGATATCACCGGCCCCTTTTTCGTATGTGGGTTCCGGGAGTCGAACTCGGGCCCTCGTGCTTGCCAGGCAGGCACTTAAGCCGCTGAGCCATCTCACCGGCCCTGCACAGTTTTAAAAGGTGATAGGGAACCATGAAAATGCAAGTGAAACAGAGAAATCTGTGCAGAAAATGCTCATGCATGTGTGGTCTAAAGCAATTTGCTGAAGCAGCGTCTGCCCCTCATAACTGGGGCTTCCTTAAAGAGGGCATTGGCCATGCTTTCTATTCTTTAATGAAGCCCTAAACTCCTGGGCTGTCTGAGTTACTTTTCTGGTTGCTGAGACAAAATTCCCGACACCCAAAGATAAGGAGGAAGGGTTTACTTGGCTCACAGTTTGTAGAGGTTTCAGTCCATAATCAGTGGCTCCCAGGCAGTGTGGCTTGGCAGCGGGGCATCGCAGAGGAGAACAGTTCATGGCGTCCACAAGGTAGAAAGCAACCAGGGACCTTAATGGCATCTTTCTGCCCCTTTTATCTTCTCCAGAATACTCAGGGCGGGTAGCACTGACACCCTTAGTGGTAGTTCCTCTGAGCCTAGCATTGCTCCACAAACCACTCCCAGCATCACACACTCTCCATCCAGTCACTCTAAAAAAGCCCCACCTATGACCGCATGAGGCTTTTGGGGACATCTAGACACAGCCATGAAATGGACCTAAATCACGTGATTTTTGTCCTCTCTGAAATTTAATTCTGACATTCATGGTCTCAATATAATTAAAATTTTAAAAATTCTGGTAAGGGACACATGACATAAAATTTGCCATCTTTACCACTTTCAAATACATTTACATTGTTGTGTAAGCAACTTCTAGAACTTTCCCATCTTGAAAAACCAATACCCTATGCACATTAGATAGCAACGTCTCATCTTCCTTTCTCCCCGACCCGTTCTACTTCCTGTGAATGTGCTATTTGAGAAACCTCATCTGAGTGGAATTACACAGGATTTGTGTTTTCTGTGACTGAATTCTTCCTCTTAACAAAATGCCCTCAAGGTTCATCCTTGTTGTAGCATGTTTCTGTGTTTCCTCCCTGTTTTAGGTTAATAATTCCCACTGCATGCAGATGCACATATTCTTCATCTGCCCCTGCATGGATGGACTCTTGGGTCATTCCCCGCCTTGACTATTGTGAATAATGCTCATGAATATGAATCATGATTATCGACTTGAGATCCCGTTTTTAATTCTTTTGGCCATACACTGAATATCATGTGGAGAATTTTTTAATGCCCGTATCTTGTACTCTGAGTAACTACTTTGAAGATAACAATATGCAATGTATTAACTATTGTTATTCTCCTATCGTTTTGTTATGAAATTTTGTTTTTATTCCATAAAATAAAAAAATGTGAAGAAACATACACAGGAACAAAGGAAACATTAGTGGTTCTTAAACACCTGAAAAGATGCTCAATGTCTCTAACAAGAGATACCCAAATTAGAACCACACTGTAACTGCCGATTTGCTAAGTGAATGATGAACAGACAAGGTGTAAATTGCTGCAGCTCTGTGGAGAGCTCCCATCTGGAATGTACACAGTCCTTCATAGCAGAGCTATAGCAGCTTCTCTGCTGGTTTTCCCACTGTGATGGTCCTATTAATATTATTATTTTTTTATCTTAGTAATGTAGGTTATGTCCTTTTGTAAACAAAATGGAGTTATGAGGGGGAGGGAAACAGGGAAGAAGGGAGAGAGAGAGATGGAGGGAAGGGAAGAGGGTGAGAAGGTGGACTGGAGATAGGAATGGAGGGAGGGAGAGAGGAAGGACATAGACCGAGCAGAGAAAGAGAGAGGTGGGGTGTGAGATACTACCGATAGCAAAAAGACAGACGGCTTCATAAAGTTCAAATGGTGGAAAGACAGAGAAAGGATGATAAAATGAGTAAAATTAAGTCTAGATGTGAAATACATCTTTCTTTTTTTTCCAGTTTTTTTTTATTTTTTAAAGACAACAAGTGAACATTCTTATATATTAACAAACTCAAGCATTAGAGAATGTACAAATATCTTTTGGAGAAAAATATTACTCAGTATAAGATTAAGCCATGTAAAAGCTAGGTAAAAATAGAAGACTAAGGAATGGAATAGTCACAGTGAAATTGCATTTTCATACTAGGGAGACAATATGATGTTTACAAATGTGCATCTGTTTTATTTCGCTTGTGAGTATTTTCTCGAGTTGCATCCATTTACCTATAAAAGTTTCCACTTTCTCTTTCTTTATGGTTGAGTAGTACTTCATTGTATAAAAATACCACATCTTTTTTATCCATTCCTCGGTTAATGGGCATTTGGGTTGTTTCCACGATCTAGCTATTACAAATTGTGTTGCTATAAACATGGGTGCACATATATCGCTGTGGTACGATGTTTTTGATTCTTCTGGGAAGATACCCAGAAGGGGAATAGCTGGGTCAAATGGGACCTCCAATCCTAGTTTTTTGAGGAGTCTCCACACTGATTTCCACAGTGGCTGTACCAGTCGACACTCCCACCAACAGTGGAGAAGGGTTCCTTTTTCCCCACAGCCCCTCCAGCATTTGTTATTAGTTGAGTTCTTTTTTTTTTTTTTTTTTTTTGTGGGTACCGGGGGTCGACCTCAGGACCTCGCGCACCAGCAGGCGCCCGTGCTGCTGAGCGATATCACCGGCCCCTTTTTCGTATGTGGGTTCCGGGAGTCGAACTCGGGCCCTTGCGCTTGCCAGGCAGGCGCGTATGCCGCTGAGCCATCTCACCGGCCCATTACTTGAATTCTTGATAATAGCCATTCTTTCTGGGGTGAGATGGAATCTCAGTGATGTCTTAATTTGCATCTCTCGAATGACTAGTGATGTTGAACATTTTTTCATATATTTATTTGTCATTTGTATTTCTTTATCTGAGAAGTGTTTATTCATCTCAGATGCCCATTTTTGGATTGGGTCTTTAAATTTGGGAGGTCTGATTTTTTTGAGTTCTTTGTATGTTCTCGATAGTAATCCTTTGTCTGAGGAACAGCTGGCAAACATTTTTTCCCACGTTGTGGGTTGTCTCTTCACTCTGTTGGTGGTTTCTCTTGCTGTGCAAAAGCTTTTTAATAAGATGAGATCCCAGTTGTTGATTCTTTGTGATACTTCCTGTGCGATGGGGGTTTTATACATAAAGTCTTTGCCTACACCAATGTCTTCAAGAGTTTTACCTATTCTATTTTCCAGGAGATTTAATGTTTCTGTTTTAATATTTAGATCTTAGATCCATTTTGAGTTTAGTTTAGTGCACGGTGAAAGATATGGGTCTAATTTTAATCTTCGGCATGTGTAGAGCCAATTTTTCCAGCACCATTTATTGAAGAGTCTATATTTCTTCCAGTGCATGTTTTTGACACCTTTGTCAAAGATAAGGTGGCTTAGTATGTCTGGAGTTGTTTCTGCATCTTCTATTCTATTCCATTGATCTTCAGGTTTTTTTTTTTTGCCAATACCATGCTGTTTTTATCACAGTAGCTTTATAGTATAATTTCAAATCAGGGATTGTGATGCCCTCTGCCTTGCTTTTGTTTCCCAGAATTGCCTTTGCTATTCTAGGTCTCTTCTGGTTCCAGATGAATTTTAGGATTGTTTTCTCTAATTCTGTGAGATATGTTGTTGGAATTTTGATCGGAATGGCATTAAATCTGTATAACAGTATTGGAAGTATGGCCATTTTCACTATATTGGTTCTTCCGACCCAAGAGCAAGGGATATCTTTCCATTTTCTGATATCCTCTTCAATCTCCTTTTTCAGAGTACTGTAGTTTTCAGTGTAGAGGTCTTTTACTTCCTTTGTGAGATTGATTCCTAGGTATTTCATTTTTTTAGATGTGATTGTGAAAGGTGTTGTTTCCCTAATTTCTCTCTCAGTGAGTTTGTTATTGGTGTACGGGAAGGCTATTGATTTTTGAGTGTTGACTTTGTATCCAGCTACACTACTAAATTTGGTTATTAAATATAGCAATTTTTTAGTGGAGTTTTTGGGGTCTTCTACGTAGAGTATCATGTCATCTGCAAATAATGATAAATTAACTTCTTCCTTTCCAATCATAATTCCTTTTATTTCTTTCTCTTGTCTAATTGCTCTGGCTAAAGTTTCCAGGACTATGTTGAATAAGAGTGGGGACAGTGGACATCCTTGTCTTGTTCCTGATTTTAGAGGGAAGGCTTTCAGTTTTTGTCCATTTAGTATGATATTGGCTGTTGGTTTGTCATAGATAGCTTTTATCAGATTGAGATAAAGACCATCTATTCCCATTTTCTGTAGGGTTTTTATCATGAATGGGTGCTGGACTTTGTCAAAAGCTTTTTCTGCATCTATTGAGATGATCATATGATTTTTGTCCTTGGTTCTGTTAATATGGTGTATTACATTTATTGATTTATGTATGTTGAACCACCCCTGCATCCCTGGGATGAATCCAAATTGGTCATGGTGTATAATCTTCTTGATGATTTGCTGCATTCTGTTTGCCAGTATCTTATTGAGGATTTTTGCATCTATGTTCATTAGGGAGATTGGTCTGTAGTTCTCTTTCTTAGTTGGGTCCTTCTCTGGTTCTGGTATCAGGGTAATGCTTGCTTCCAGGAATGAATTTGGGAGTATTGCTTCCCTTTCAATTTCATTAAAGAGTTTGAGAAGTAGTGGTGTTAGGTCTTCTCTAAATTTCTAGTAGAATTCGGCAGTGAATCCATTAGGGCCTGGGCTTTTCCTTGTTGGGAAGTTTTTAATTACATCTTCGATTTCATTGATTGTTATTGGTTTATTTAGGGTTTTTATATTTCTTGGTTGAGCTTTGGTAATCATATGTATCTAGGAATCTGTCCATTTCTTCTGCATTTTCCATCTTATTGGAATACAGGTTTTCAAAGTAGGTATAGATGATCTTCTGGATTTCTGCAGGGTCCGTTGTGATATCACCCTTTTCATTCTTAATTGCGTGGATTTGAGTACTTTCTTTCCTTTTTTTAATAAGGTTGGATAAGGGTTTGTCAATTTTATTTAATCTTTCAAAGAACCAACTCTTCGATTCGTTGATTCTTTGTATTGTTTAGTCTCCAATACATTAATTTCTGCTCTGATCTTTATAATTTCCTCTCTTGTATGAGCTTTTGGCTTAGCCTACTCTTCTTTTTCTAGAAGTTTGAGGTTCACCATTAGGTTGTTTATTTGTGCTTGCTCTGTTTTCCTGATATAGGAATTTAATGCTATAAATTTCCCTCTTAGGACAGCTTTCATTGTATCCCATAAGTTCCGGTATGTTGTACTGTCGTTATCATTCAGTTGCAGAAACTGTCTAATTGCTTCTTTAATTTCATCTGTGACCCATTGGTTGTTCAGTAGGGTGCTATTTAATTTCCATGTGTTTAGCGAATTCTTGTGGTTTCTTTTGCCATTGATTTCCAATTTCATTGCACTATGGTCTGATAATATACATGGGATAATTTCAATTCCTTTGCATTTACTTAAGCAGGTTCTATGAGCTAGTATGTGGTCTATTTTGGAGAATGTCCCATGTGCAGCTGAGAAGTATGTGTATTCTGATGTTGTGGGGTGGAACACTCTGTAGACATCTATTAAGTCCATTTGTTCCAAAGTTTGGTTCAGTTCTAACATTTCATTGTTGATTTTTTGTCTAGTTGATTTGTCTTTTTGTGCAGTGGAGTATTGAGATCCCCCTATACAATTGTATTAGTGGTTATTTGATTTTTCATGTCCATTAATATTTGTTTTATATAGTTGGGTGCACTGGTATTTGTTGCATATATATTTATGATTGTTATCGCTTCCTCTTGGATTGTTCCCCTTACAAGGATGTAGTGACCTTCTTTATCTCTCTGAATCATTCTTGGTTTGAAATTCACTTTGTCTGCGAAAAGAATAGCTACCCCTGCTTTTTTCTGGGTTCCTGTCGCATGGAGTATTGTTTTCCATCCTTTGACTTTCAGTCTATGAATTTCTTTTTGAATTAAATGTGTTTCTTGTATACAGCATATTGTTGGATCTTGCTTCTTGATCCAATTCGCCAGTCTGTGCCTTTTGATTGGTGAATTGAGACCATTAACATTGATGGTTAAAACTGATATATATTGACTTATCCTTGTCATGTTATTTTCTTGTTGTTGGCTCCCCCTCTTTTAATTTTTGTTTTCCCTCCCTCTCTTTAATCATTTGCTCTGCCCGGTGGATTCCTTCTGTTGGGGTTTCTGGAGTTGCAGTCTTTTTAATCCCTTTCTAGAATGTCCTTCAAAACATTTTGGAGTGCTGGTTTGGTGGTTATAAATTTTCTCAGATGTTCTTTGCCATGGAAGTATTTTACTTCTCCATCAGTTTTGAAAGATAGTTTTGCGGGGTACATCAATCTAGGTTGAAGATTATTTTCCTTTAGAACTTGAAATACATCATTCCAAGCTCTTCTTGACTTGAGGGTTTGTGCTGAAAAGTCTGCTGTGATTCTGATGGGCTTTCCTTTATAGGTGATTTGTTTCTTTTCTCTAACAGCTTTTAAGATTCTACTCTTATGTTGAATTTCTGGAATCTTGACTATGATATGCTTGGCTGAAGATTTTTTTGATTGTGGTTAATTGGAGTTCTATAAGCCTCACTTATCTGAACATCAAAATCTTTTTCTCTACCAGGGAAATTTTCTGTGATAATGTCTGTGAATAGTGTTCTGATGTCATTTATGCTATCTCCTGCTTTTTCATTGACTCCAATCAATCTTAAGTTATTGTTCTTTGCATCATCTAGCAACTGCTGGATTGATTTTTCATTGTCCCTTGCTATTTTTAAGAATTCTTTCTTTTCATGATCACTAATTGCAAGCCTGTCTTCTATATCTGAGATCCTGTCCTCACATTGGCTTAATCTGCTACAAATACTTTCAATGGAATTTTTGTTCTCTTGGATATCTGCTTGAATCTGCTTTATGGAGTCCATTTCTTTCCTATGCTGATCATTCATGGCTTCCATCATTTTCTTAAGCTCATCTATTTTTTTGTCTGTGTCTGCTCTAGCGTCCTTAAGCATGGTCTTCATTGTGGACATTATCTCTGCAGTTATCTGAGAAATTATTTCTGATTTAATTTTTTCCAGAGCCTCATTCAACTGCTTTGTTGTTACCACTTCAGAGATGTCAGGTGGGTGGCTTTCGGATTGTCCCACCTCACTGCCCCCTGGGTTTGCCTTTGGTGAACTGGATGTGTGGAGTTGCATCTTGTTTAAGTGTCATCTCATTTTCTTGTCTTTCTTTAGTTTAATTCCTGGGTTGCTGTTTGTAAATTGCCTATGGTAGGTTGCTTTATTGCTAGTATTTCAAACTCTTAGGAGATTCTTGGAATACCAGGAAGAAAAGTGCCAGTCAGTGCGTCCCTCTCGGCTGGTGCTTCTCTGTACTGCGGCGTCTCGCGTTCCTCTGCGGAGGTCCCCACGGGAGCCGTGGATGGAGTGGCGGCTGCCCTGAGTTCTCAGCTCAGCTGCTGCCCCCCCCACAATGGTGCCCAGCTAGTGGCTCTCTTGCATGCCTGACGGCTGGGTGTCAGCACTCACCGCCAGTCATTGTGTCCTTCACAGCCGCCACTTCTCTGTACTGCGGCGTCTCACGTTCCTCCGCAGAGGTCCCCGCTGGAGCCGTGGATGGAGTGGCGGCCGCCCTGAGTTCCTAGTTCAGCTGCTGCTCCCCCCACAATGGCGCCCGGCTTGTCGCTCTCGCTCACGGGATGGCCGGTCGTCAGCACTCACCGCCAGTCAGTGTGTCCTTCATGGCCGCTGCTTCTCTGCACCGCCGCTTCTCGCGTTCCTCCACGGAGGCCCCCAGGGGCGCCGGCAGTCACCGCGTGTCTGCAGATTTGAACCGCTTCGGTCACGTCAGGATTCCCGACACAGGGAAATGGCGCCAGAGGCCACCTCCTTCTTCTTTGTTGGAGTTTCTCTCTTCACTTTCTCCGTGGGCCCCAAACTGCGCTTCAGATCTTTCCTGGGTCCCTGGGAGCCACTTCCCTCTTTCTTGTCCTCCTCCAGTCACTATATTTCAGTGTCCGGATGGCAACTTTTGGAGAGGTTCACTGCCTGCTTCTTACAGATCCGCCATCTTTTTTCTCCTCCTGAAATACATCTTTCTACATCAAAGGCTACAGTACTTCCTGATTTGTCTCACCCTACATGCTCTTGGCAGGGTGGGTGCTGGGGACCGAATGCAGGGCCTTGTGCATGGTGGGCACACACGCTCTGCCCCACTGCGCTACACCTTCAGCCCTGCACGCCCTCTTTACATGACACCGACACGCGTCTTACAGGGCAGTGGGCCTGCGTTCCGTCATCTTGAAGTCAGGCAGACCTCTGTAAATGCTTCAATGAATAGAGTACTCCAGGGATTCCACCATGTGGCTCCACAGGGCAGGTCAGCTTTCCAGTTGTTCCTTTGAGATGCTTGCTCTTGCAGTAGAGTCGCGATGCTGTGAGGAAGCCCTGCCCGCACGGATGGCCAGGACCGCTGGTAAGCTGGCCAACAGCCAGCCTCGGCCTTCAAGATGACTGCGGCGCCAGGCTAAATGCACGAGAGAGGTGAGCAGGAACCGTGAGGTGAGCCCAGCCAACCTCGCCACCGTGACAGAGGATGCTACAAGGACCATTATTTTCAACCTTCAGTTTTGGGATGATTTGTTGTGCAAGCAATGGAAAACTGAACAAATTTTCTGACTGTAACAGTTTTTAGGCTGGAAACAGAGCTCAGCGGTAAAGTATGTGCTTAGGGTCGATGACGCCCTTCGTTCCATCCGCAGCACCACACACACAGCAGCTGGGTTGTTTCCATGCATCAGTAGATTAATAATTTTTAAAAGCTAAGATCATACTGTCGTAGCTTTAGAAACTGTGCGAATGGGTACTGTTAGAGGGGCTGGTGGGGTATTCGAATGTACTATTTCTTTTTTCTTTCTTTTGTTTTTCTTTGGTATGGGGAATTGAATTCATGACCTTGTGCTTGCCAGGCAGGCACTATGCCTCTGAGCTAGATCCCCAGCCCCAAATGTACTATTTCTTGATTTGAGTCCTGACTGCCAGATGCTTGCACTATTCTGATGTACTTTAATAAAAATTTAATTTGGAAGAAAAGTTTACTAAAATAATACGTGTATGTATATATACATATTATGCCAAAATATTAATGATTACCTCTGAGTAGTGGGCTATCAGTAATTTTAATTTATTTCTTTAGGTTTTCCCAAGTTTCTGCAATGAACATCTCTATTGCCAAATTTTGAAAGTTGCAAATGGAAAATAATTGTTAACTCCTTTTACGTGGTCATAAAAAGTCTAAGCTAGGATGTTAAATAGGAGCTATGCTGAACAAACTGAACTGAACACATCAAAATGAATGAATCCTGATCAAATCGCAACCTAAAAATGTTAGCCACCACTTACATAAAAGAGCCATGTGGCAATTCTATTTCCTGTCCCCAGTTCTTTGGAAGCATGTAGCTCATCTTTCTGTGAAAAATGAAAAAAAAAAAAAAAAAAAACCCCAGCAAATTCAATGGTATAAAATTCAGTAATGTAAATACTCCAGTAACAACTAAACATCAGTAGCAAAAAGTTAAAGAATATGCTGAAAATAATCCCAGTAGGTTCCCGTGTAATTTATAGAGCACCATAAACACTGCCCTCTCAAGTACTTGCTGATTGTTGATTCGGCATGTATTCTGGATATTTTTTTTTTTTATTTTGTATTCTGGATATTTTTGACACAATTATTGGGTGGGAAAATTACCAGATTCTTAGCCTAAACGATGAGTACCAATACCAGCTAACCACAGACTATTTTAAAAATTAATGCCTGTAATTTTAACTTCCAAAAAAAGACACAAGAGCCACCTCTTAGCTATATTCATGAAACTTGTCCATGTGTAAAAAATTTACAGTGAGATTTGCTTCAACTCACAACCCACTCAAATATTTCGTGTTACTGTGATTGTCTTTCTTCTGGATAGTCAACACTTTAATCAGGCTGAAGACTTCATATCCAGCTATTTAAATCTATATTAAAATAAAATATCTCTTGGCATTAGCCAGAAAAATGAAAATGTATTTACTCATACAGAAATTTACACACATTATTATTTGTAATAACAACTGAACACTATCCAGAGGTCCCTGAACTGCGCTAATCCACACCGTGGGATTCTACTCACTCACTCCCGACACGGAGAAGAACCTGGTGAGCCTCAAGGAAACAATGGATGAAGAAAGACAGTCTCAGAAGGGTACATGCCATATGGCTGCATTCCTGTAGCACTCATGAACTGACATTATTAAAAACAGGTCAGATGGTTGTGACCACCAGCAGGGAGGGAGGGGAGAGGCAGGAGGAGTTCGCAAGGGCACCTCGTGACCCAGTGACAGAGCTCCACCGCGCAGTAACTACACAAAGCTGCACACGTGAAAACACTGCACAGAGCCACACATGGAACCAAGTGAAATATGAATGAACTCTGCGGCCAGTGCCATGTTCCTGGTTTTGGTAATGTACTGCAGTTATAGAAGGTTTGGACCTGGGGCAGCTGTGGGGAGGGTGCGTGGGACCTCCCTGCGTGTTCATTTTGTCACTTCCTACGAATCGATATTTATTTCAAAACAAAAAGCTAAAACAACACAACTTAGTTTTGTAACATCGGGGTTGTCACTGTAGTCTTTCATGTCATCAAGTCTCCTCTCACATATTTAATAGTAAAATCTACTCTTCGCAGGTCTTCATAGAGAAGGAGCCCAGGATTCTGGGACTGAGCCACCAAAGGGCTGTTCCACAATGCAGGCTGTTTTCTTTCCAATGAATCTGTCCTTTTTTTAATAATGGCAATACATCAAGTCCTTTATTAAAATACTTGGCATATTGGTTAGAATGTTCAGTAATTATGATAAACCTTAAGTTAGTTAAGATTTAGTAATACGGTCATCTATAGCTGAATATATTAAGTAAAATGAGACCAGTGTTTATTAGTCTTACACCGAGTCCCTGTCTAACAGCGCGAACTTTTAAAGGGCTGTTTTAATGTCACCCACCCTGCTCTCCATGACAGTGTCTTTACATCGTTTGTGTCTTGTCTTTGGAGATGGGGTCTCACCGTGCTGTCCAGGCTGCTCTGGGTCTCCTGGGCTGAGAGGTCCTCCGGCCACAGCCTCCCGAGTCGCTGAATGACTAGGTGTGCCCCGCTGCACCCAGAGTCTTCTGTTTTTATTTTCCTGTCTCCCAGCGCAGTCTGGTAATTGCTGCACTAATTCGCTTCATCTGTTTCTGTTTTAAACTTACTCATTATATTGTAAATGTCATCAATTCTTTTTTCTTTTAGAATTTCCTTTGGCTCTCTTTTCAAATATGCCAAATCATTTTGATAGTTTGTTATTTTTGTCCCATCCTTTTCCCCCTACATATCATGCACTTACTTTCTGCATTCTGTGTCCGGTTATGGCAGCATCTAAAGTCCTGGAGATGTCTAAATACACCGGTTGCTCCAGTCTTACCACAGTGCCTTATTACCGGTTAATGATTTTTTAAAAAATGAGTCATGTTTAGCAGAGAATGAGCTCAGTATCTTAGAGTGGGGAGCTTCTCTCCAGGGAGGACATGAGTTTGTTTCTGCAAGATTAAGAACGCTGTCAAACTGAACAACTTTAATTTGTTCTCTTCCAGAGTAGTAGAAATTCCAGTGCCAGGTCCCATGAGGGCAGCCTATGCTTTAAGCCCCCAAAAGCAGCTGCCGTGCACACCCAGCCGTGAGGGAGATAGACCGCGCTCCTTCCGGCTCCCGCCTCGACGCGGGCCATCTTCACACTCGTCCTTTACCCTCGAAGACGGCGCCCTTCTGGAGACCGAGGTGTGATACGCGTGAGTCTCAGGGTCAGCGGCCCACGCCGCGGCGGCTCCTCTCTCAGAGCCGGTGATCCGCGAAGGCCCGGGTTCCTCGAGGAGCGTGCCCCACTCAGCTTTAGTTTTGCCCCCTTTAACTGTCCAATTTCAGGCTCTAGGTCTCTCTCTTTGTTCGGTTTTCCTCTAGGTACATCCTTTACTTGCTTCCAGGCTCACAAGCGCTTACCTAAGCACCTTTACTGTTGGGGACCGAGGTGTTTTCTGCTGAAAGCCTTTCGGAGTATCCACTTCCACAGATTTCCAGTGGGCAGTGAACTTTTAATTCCAAAAGAGCAGAGTCGGCATGGTGACAGTTCTTTTCTTCAGCAAACTCTACTAAGCTCCTCTGAGTTCTCTTCGCAACTTGGCCCTGATTTGGGTGCTCATCTCTACATTGTCCAGTTCAGCAAGACGCTTGCGAATCCCCTATCCTCGCTATCTGATCATCTTTGGCACCTAATCAGGTTCCTCATCTTCCGCTGTCCCCAGGGGACATGTGATCTCCCTGCCCTGACCGCAACAAGAACCCTATTAGGTCCGGGCAGGCGGCTTCCTCCCTTACCTTTCTGGGTAATGTTTCATTTACTGATCGCCTCCCTGCTCTGTGGCTCTAAATTCCTACCTTTCCTTATCGTATGTGATGTGAAGCTTAATAAAGTGTTAGGAAAATTTTTCTTTAACAGTGTAATGCTAAGTTTCAGTGATCGGTTGTGGTCTCCATTTCTTTTACTTACTGTGCAAAGTCAAAATGAGGTCCATATCGTCCTCCAACTCCATGATTTGCTACCGGAGGGGAAGAAACAAAGCATGAATGAAAGAATTGCCAAGATTATTATTCAAAGAAATCTGAGTCCCATTTTGGTCTCTTCTATAGTTAGATACTGCAAGAGAAATGAAAAAATACTTAAAATCCATGAGAATTTCGAAGAAATGGGGTGGAAGATTAAGGATAGCTACCATGTGCTTTTTCTTTAGCAAATATTTGGAGGATATGTATTTCCCTAATATATAGCTGGAAATGAAATCCTGAGATTTCTATGCATTTTTGCAATTCCTTCCTTTGGAATTTAAATAAAATAGAAATATTTTGGGGGACACTGGAGACTGAACTCAGGGTCCTGTGCCCACCAACCTAGCATTTTCCACAAAGCTACATCACCAACCCTTTGTGAGACAGGGTCTTGCTTAGTTGCCCAGGCTGGCCTCAAACTTGTAATCCTTCTGCCTCTGCCTCCTGAGGACAAATTATTCTTGATATCTTTTTAAAAAGAAATAAAACACTTTATTTCTCAATATTTTTAATGTTTTAAAGTGCAACTGACAAGTATCACTGCCAAGACAATGATGGTAGTCACATAAAAATAATGAAGTTGGACTCCCCAACCTCACAAAGCCACATGCAGAAATTAACTCGAAATGCATCAAAGCTGTGGATAGAAGCATAAGCTATAAAGTGTTTAGGGCCCAGAGGCATAGCTCAGCAGTGCAGTGTGTGTTTAGCATGCTTAAGGCTGCAGGTTCAAGCCCTAGCACCAAAATAAAAACTGTAAAACTCTCAGATGGAAATGTAAGTGTAAACCTTAGTGACATTGGATTAGGCAGTGGTTTCATAGACACCTAATCTTCATCAAAATTAACACGTTTTAACTCCAGACACACTCTGCCACCTTATCTTTGACAAAGGTGCCAAACACATTCACTGGAAGAAAGATAGCCTCTTTAATAAATGGTGCTTGAAAAACTGGCTTTCCACATGCTGAAGATTAACATCAGACCCATATCTTTCACCATGCACTAAACTAAAATCAAAATGGATCAAAGTTCTAAAGATTTAAAGAGAAACACTAAATCTGCTAGAAGATAAAATAATCAGAACTCTTGAAGACACAGGGGTAGGCAAAGACTCCATGAACAAAACCCTGATCGCACAGGAACTATCGCAAAAAATCAACGAGTGGGATCTAATCTTATTAAAAAGCTTTTGCACAGCAAGAGAAACCATCAACAGAGTGAAGCAACAACCCACAACGTGGGAAAAATATTTGCCATCTGTTCCTCAGACAAAGGATTACTATGGAGAACATATAAAGAACTCAAAAAAAAAAAAAAAAACAGCCCTCCCAAATTTATTTATTTATTTATTTATTTTTTTGTGGGTACCGGGGGTTGACCTCAGGACCTTGCGCACCAGCAGGCGCCCATGCCGCTGAGCAATATCACTGGCCCTTTTTTCGTATGTGGCTTCTGGAAGTCGAACTGAGGACCTCGTGCTTGCCAGGCAGGTGCTTATGCTGCTGAGCTATCTCAGCGGCCCAGCCTTCCCAAATTTAAAGACCCAATCCAAAAATGGGCATCTGAGATGAATACACACTTCTGAGATGAAGAAATACAAACAGCAATTAAATATATGAAAAAACATTCAACATCACTGGTCATTTGAGAGATGCAAATTAAAACAATGCTGAGATTCCATCTCACTCCAGAAAGAATGGCTATTATCAAGAAATCAACCAATAACAAATGCTGGCAGGGCTGTGGGGGAAAAGGAACCATTTTCCACTGTTGGTGGCAGTGTAGACTGGTGCCACCACTGTGGAAATCAGTGTGGAGATTCCTCAAGAAACTAGGACTAGAGGTTCCATTTGACCCAGCTATTCCCCTGCTTGGTAGCTTCCCGAAAGAATTAAAAGCATCATACCACAGAAATATATGCACTCCCATGTTTACAATGGCACAGTTTGTAATAGCCAAATTTTGGAAACAGCTCAAATGCCCATCAACTGGTGAATGGATAAAGAAGATGTGGGATTTTTTTTTAAAATACAATGGAGTACTACTCTGCCATAAAGAAGGATAAGCTTGAGACATATCTAGGTAAATGGTTGCACCCTGGGACCATACTCTTAAGTGAAATAAATTGGACACATATGTGTAAATACCACATTGTTTCTCTGGTGTTAGAAACTAAAAGTATAAATAAGAACCGAAGTGTATAATAGATATTTTGGAAAAGGAAGAAAATGTTCAAGTGGGGAAGGGGGAAAAAAGAGGAGGGAGAGGGAGAGGAAAGAAGGGAAAAGTAAAAAAGTGAGCTAACAAGGAAAACATGAAAATAAAGCTTTTGTAGGAGGGGAGGGAGGAGGGATTGAAGGGAGGGTAGAGGAATGGGAAATAAAAACAAGTTATATCATGTGCAGGTACAAATTCTCTATGATGAATGTAATCACCATGTATACCTAAATTGTACCAATAAAATCTGATTGGAAAAAAAACTAACAAGTTTTTTGCCAGTGGATACCATCAAGAGAGTGAAAAGACAATTCCCATGATGGGAGCATGAATTTGCAAATCATTTATCCAACAAGGGTCTAGCATCAAGAATATATAAAGAACACTTACAACTTAACAGAAAGATATGAATTCAAATGACTTATTTTTGAATATTTCTTTTTTAAATAAGGTACAGAAATGACCAATATGCACATTAGTCAATCTCACTCAATAGCCATACTAAAAAACAAAACCTGGACAGTTTTGTTTTCACAGTGAGGTTGCAGTGAAACTGGAGACTTCTGTGTTGCTGGCGGGATATAAAATGGCACAGCCGCCTCGGCAGCTCCTCAGGTGTTAAACACAGAGTTACCACATAGGCCAGCGAATCCACTCGGGAGTGTACACCTAAAGAAACTTAAAAGTTTTTCCAAAAAAACTTGTATGTGAATGTTCACAATAGAATTAAAACAACTTAATTATTTTTAAAAGACCACTAATCATCTTGGCCACCTGACAGGTAGACCACCTGGGGAATGAAAAACAAAATGAGTGTGCTTAATCAGTAGTGATGTTACATATTTTTCATTTGCTTGTACATCTATACTCGACAGGGGTTTGTTTCCTTTGTCTATCTGGGACAGGCTCTCACGGTGTAGCCCAGGCTGGCCTCAAACTCAATCCTCCTGCCTCAGCTTCCCGAGTGCTGGGATTATAGGTGTTCACCACCATGCCTGGCTCGACAGTTCTTCATGTTTTGAAAAAAACGTGTGAAAGGTCACAGAGCAATCACAATTTCTTCCATTGATTATTAAAATAGCTTTGCGTGGTTTCAGCTTACGGATCACTTTTTACAGTCCCAAACTACAGTGCAAGCCAGGGACTGCCTCTTCAGTGTGAGGAAATCTCAGCGGAAGCACCTCTTGAAGTGTAAAAATAACTGGAGGCCTCCCTGTGCTCCTTGCCATGGACACGTCTCATCCTGCTAGGTCTCGCTTCCTCACATGAACTTGAGACGCCACAGGGTTTTCATAGCCAGAGAGCCAGGCACTAGGGACACGACAAACAATAGTTTTACTGATGATTATTTCAAGAGGTCAAGGGCCGGTGAGATGGCTCAGCAGCGTAAGCGCCTGCCTGGCAAGTGCAGGGGCCCGAGTTCGACTCCCGGAACCCACATACGAAAAAGGGGCCGGTGATATCGCTCAGCGGCACCGGCGCCTGCTGGCGTGCGAGGTCCTGAGGTCGACCCCCGGTACCCACAAAAAAAAAAAAGTGACAACAACCTAAATGTCCCTCAACTGATAGAGACCATAAAACATGCTAAAACCATAAATGGAATATTATTACACCATAAAAAAGCAATGAAGTACAGAAATATGCTACAACATGGATAGAACCTTAAGAACATTACGTCAAGTGAAAGAAGCTGGACAGCAAAGGCCACATGAGTCCACTTATGTGAAGTACGCAGAGCAGGTCCGTCAGTAGACACGAAAAGCAGATTAGTGGTTGCCAAGGGTGGCGTCAAGGGTGGGTGGGGAGAGACTCCCAATGGGTACAGGATTTTTTTTGCGGGGTGACAAAACTCTCCTGGAATTGACTATGTGATGGTTGTACAACTATAGATTTAAATGACTGAAACATACATTTTATTTTATTTTTTTATTTTAAACAGAAAAAGTAGGACAAAATTTCAAAATATAATAGGAGGGTAACAGTGGTTAATACATTGAGTATTGTTATCTCTAAATTAGTTACTCAGAGTACAAGATATAGGCATTCAATTGTCCAAACAATATTAGCACAAACTTTTCTTTTCAATAAACTAAGAAAAATTAGTAGTATATCTATCTTAACTATCTTTTATATACATAATATATGTATATATATTTTTTGCTTTTCCCTTCCTTCTTTTCTCCATTCCCCCATCCCAGTTTGTCTTTCCTTTTGAACAGTTTCTTCCTGTTTTATAATATCTATTGTACATTTTGGATCTTACCTACTCTGTCAGCCTCTCACACTAGGGAGATAATACAATGTTTATACACGTGTGCCTGGTTTATTTCACTTATGAGTATGGTCTCGAGTTGCTATAAAAGTCTCCATCTTATCCTTCTTTGCGGCTGAGTAGTATTCCATTATATAAAATACCACATCTTTTTTTATCCATTCCTCTGTTAATGGGCATTTGGGTTGTGAAACATACATTTTAAAAGAGTGAAATTTACACTATGGAACTATATCTTGATTTTTAAAAAGGCACCCCCTGTGTGAGGGCCTCGGTTCAAGCCCTTGATCCTTAAATAATAAAATAGGACCCCAAATTCAACTGTGTCTCCTTTACATATGCTTTTGTCCAATCTTAGCAGCTCTATTTTTATTTCTTCTTCTCTTCAATCTTAGCAACTCTTTTCTTTTTTTTTTTTTTTGTGGGTTCCGGGGGTCGACCTCAGGACCTCACGCACCAGCAGGCGCCTGTGGCACTGAGCAATATCACCGGCCCTTTTTTCGTATGTGGGTTCTGGGAGTCCAACTAGGGCCCTTGTGCTTGCCAGGCAGGCGCTTACGCCACTGAGCCATCTCACTGGCCCTTCTTTTTTTATTTCCTCTTCCCTTAAGCTTTCATTCTATGGTTCATCACTTCATCAATATTCTTGCGAAAAGCCTAAATATAAACATGATCCTGAATAAATGTTTGTCTCCGAGCTCATACCCACGTCACTAAACGGGACAGATGCGCTCCACTAAAAATTCTGAACACCACCTTCAAACGGGTCCTCACGCTTCTTTCTTTCTCTACTCTGAACCCGGTCCCCTCAGATGATAACACATCTCGTCCTTCACAGAGAAACCATGCAACTCTGACATCTAAAGCCACCCGCTGCTTCCGTTCACTCCAGGTCCATTATCTGGCATGATGGTGGTTTCTCTTGGCTCTTGACGGCTGCTCCTCCAAGACTCCATCCCCCACCTCAGGGACCATGGTCCTTGATTAGCCCTTCTCTCTCTTATATGATCAGCTTCCTCCTCTTCATAGTTCTTCCTACAGCTTTTAACTAGGCTTACTCTTCCCCTCAATAAAAAAAAATAGAAAATAAATCTTGTCCCACAATTCTCCATCTCCTGCCAGTTACCAAACTTTCCTCCTGCGTCGAGCCAACTTTCTGAGACTCCTCATCTCTGAACCCATTCTAATCCAGCCTTAGACCCTGATCACACCGACAAAGTTGCTCTTGCTCATGTTCCCAGTGACCCTACCATGCCACCGAAGTGAACGGCATTCTCCAGTTTTCACTGTAGTTTTCTTTAGTGATGTCTGACACTGTTCATTCATTCCGGAAGCTGTCCTCCTCAGACCCTCACCCTCCAGGTGCCCTCATTGTCCACTCAGCGCTACGGCCACAGTGCCTACAAAGCCTGGCACACAGGAGATGCTTAAATATTTGCTGAGTGAACAAACCCTGCAACTTCTCAAAACGAATCCATGATTTATCCTATGTTGCCAAAATTGTCTCTTTGCAGTCCCTTGTAAATTTATGCAGACTGGCTGAGCACAATCTTCGGGGTGACAGAAATGAGAATCAAAGAATTTTACTCTTGTAAAGAATACAGCTGACACATATACTAAGAATTCACTTTTTCCAGTTCTGACCAAGCTCCTCACGCAACCAACCTGCTATGTTACGTGAACGTACAGTACTATCTGTCCTGTCTGGCAATGGTTTGGTGGGTTTTTGAACTTTATAAGCAAATAACTGCTGATGTGGTTTTTACAGGTAGCTGCAATGCGTGATTGATAAGTGTTCTAATTAGGCTTCAAATTAAATACGTCCTGGTAAAATAACTACACCTGGAACCCACCACCCAAAGAGAACCTGACTTCTACTCCTGTCATCTTCAACTACTCTTGCTACTCCTGATATGGCTAAAGTGACTCTATTCGCTTTTTAGATGCCAGTTTGTCTTTGCTCAACCCCTAGATGCACTCACTCCTCAGACCCCTTCCCAGTTAACCAGAAAACCGTAAAAGGAGAAACAAACGGTTTTAGCACAGTCCTGTAGTCACAAAACCATAAAGGAGAAACAAATGGTTTAGCACAGGATGGCACCCGTTACCCCCATTCCGTGTGTTAATTAACCTGAGGTTTGAGAGGGACCTTGTGAAATTCCAAAGAAATGATGTAGTAAAGAATGCGGTCTCTATGACAACTGAGGAATTTTGTAAAACCCCCAAATGTGTATTTAAGGAGCTGTGAAACAAAGGCTCAGGTCAGCAGACTCAACTTCTGCTGGCTGCCAGCTTCTCCAATAAAAGAACTCACTTGTCTCTAGATTCTCATTTTTCTGTGAGTCTTGTGATTTTGCCGTAACATTTTTGGAGGCCCCAGCGAGATCCTCACAGGAAGAGCCTCATTTGCGGGGGCCTCAGCGCCTCCTTGTCTGGCGCCGACCCCTGGGCGGCAAGGCGCCACTACCTGACCTTCAGCTGGCCTCCCCACGGCTGCGGGGCAGGACGGAAGGCTACGGGCAGAGCCCACTGAGTTCCCGCCTCCCGACGAGGTGAGCGCGTAATTCCGTATCAGTTTTGGCATTTTCCCAATCTCGTCCAGGGCTCTGTTCTTCTGCGCTAGCGTCTGTTTAAGCCCGTGAGAGCTGGGCCACCGGACGCGGTGTTTTGCCAGTCGTCAGAGAAGGTTTCCTCTGAGTCTCTTCTGAAGTTGAGGTCTGGTGCGGTGCGGTTATTATTCCCGGGATCGTCTGTGCTTTGTGCTCCTCCCCGTGCTGTGTCCCTGTCATCGTCCCCGCGCCTGCGCTTCCGGGTCCCTGTTGAATCTGTTCTCCTGCCGTCTCTGCTGCTTTTACCCTGTGCGGCCCTGCGGTTAGCAGAGCAGAGGAATTCAACCCGCCGGCAGGAGACCATTTGCTGGTCTCGGATTTTTGTTTGCTTTTCTGATTGAGTGGAGGGGACAAAACTTGTTTAAGTAAATTGTGACTGTGGGTTACTGTATTGTCCAAACCACTGACATAATGGGTTCTGCTGGTAGTAAACCAACTGCTTTGAAATGCATGATTAAGAATTCTGATGAGTTTAAGGGAGACTATATGGTAAAGATAAAGCCAGAGAGGCTCCACACTCTGTAAATTAAAATGGTCTTCTTTTAGTGTTGGCTGGCCAACAGGTGAGGTGCTTGGTCCCCAGGCAACCAGTAGAATATAAAATATTGTCACCAGAAAGCCTGAGCACCCAGTTTCCATATATAAACTCCTGGTTGTATGCAGTGAAAGTGCTGCCCCAGTGGCCAGCCTGGCGCTGCCTGCAAGCATCTAGGAAAGTTTTACAGGAAAAATCAAATTACAAATTTTAACTAATTGGCACTTATACTTTTGGTTTTCAGTTTAAATGGATGTACATAAAACATTTCTTGTGCACTACAAACTCTTGAGTGACAATTAGTGAAAATTACTATCTGAAAGAAAAAAAGGGGATACTTTAAAATTCAAACAGCTGTAGTCAAGTTTGTTGTAAAAGGTTATAATAAGTTAAAAAATATTAAGAAGGCTATAAATGTAGGAGATATACTTTTGATATGAGAGGATCCCGTATGATAAAAGTCTTGTCCTGCTAAAGAGCGCACAGCCCAGGTGTCTGCCCCCAAAGCAGAGTCCTTAAAGGGACCGCCTCAGCAGGAGCCAGAGCCTTTACAAAGAACATCCCATATGGCTCCATCCAGAAACCTACAGGTTTTAAGGGGACAAGCAGCCACAAAAAGGAAAATCATTGGCACCCCTACTTGCTTCCCAACTGAAATTCAAGGAGATGCAAAAGATGAGGAGGCTCCGTGGGAAGAGCTAGCTTCTCAGACACAAGAGTCTTTAAAAGGCAGTCAGTCACCAGTGCCTGGGGTGTTTGAAGATAAAGCAATTAAATCTGCAAGGCTGGAAAAAAAAACAAAAAACAAACCAGCACAAACCTATCTAGACCTCTACAGGCTTTTAAAGGGATAAAGCCAAAATTGTGAAAAACGGGAGAAACCACTGTTTTGCACTCCTCTCACCACTTCTCATAGACCCCCGGGCAAGGGAGGACATCGAGTAAGCTGCAGCGGAAAACACAAGCTGCACCCCTGGCTCAAAGCACCTGGGACAACAACTTTGTCCTGAAGCACACTTTTCTCTTTCTCTGCACACACAGAGGGTCTCTGCTCTTAAATCACAAATGGCTGCAGCATTTACAGCTGGCAGCAAAGTGTTTGGGCGTAATCGTAACAACCCAGGAGCAAAAGGTCAAAATAAGCTTTGACGAAGATATATCAAAAGAAATTTATTATTAACCTAAATTATATTAAGTCTTACAGAAAAAAATCCTGGTAAAATAAAAAGAAGGTTTGAGTATGTGACAGAGGGTGTAAAGATGACTGAGCTGAAAGCTACATAAAAGAAAAACATAAAAGTTGTCAGTATTTTTTTTTTTTTTTTTTTTTTTGTGGGTACCGGGGGGACGACCTCAGGACCTCGCGGACCAACAGGCACCCGTGCCGCTGAGCGATATCACCGGCCCCTTTTTCGTATGTGGGTTCCGGGAGTCGAACTCGGGCCTTCGCGCTTGCAAGGCAGGCGCTTAAGCCGCTGAGCCGTCTCACCGGCCCAGTTGTCAGTATTTTTGTGAGGAAATTTATTTTTTGTTTCTTCCAAACTCTTATAAGAGATCTCTGCTCTTGACCTACAAATAATTCTGACTAGTCTATTTGTAACTACAAACTTCTAGAATTGTAAAAGAGTTACTATAATTTAAGTTGGCCAATATATATGAGTGCACTCTGATATTATAGGTTTGTCTGTGTATTTTGTTTTTTTATGTGTGCCCAACCTGTAAATAGCTGTTTTATTTGAGCTCAACAAATTTTCTTTTTTCTTTGCATTTTTGGATTTTTAAAACATTTGTCTGATATGCTTCCACCAAAAGTTGCCAGCTGGCCAAAATGATGTTAAAATTCATTTTATAAATGTAGTACATGTTTTTGTTTATTGTTTATTATTGTATTATGATTTGAGAGTTTCTTATTGTTCAAAATAATGTGTTAAGTGATATAATCTGGTTTTCATAAGTCATCAAAAATTGTTAAGCAAAATATATTATTGTGATATGTTTACATTGCTCATCATCAACAGGTTGAATTTTCTAAAATAAGACAATGAGGTTTTCTGATGTAAAGATGCTCTGGTACAAAACTAAATTAAGAAACAAAAGTGTCCATATGGCTATGACAATTCAGTGTTGCTAATCTCACAATGTTTTAAATGTATTCATATCTTCCAGATGTACAGGTCTTCTAAAATATAAAACTGGAATTGTTTATGGAGATAAACATTTTCTTTCAGATTCAGACATCTGCCTTTTGCTTGTGCTCCAGGTATTTATGATAAGAGGCTCATGCCAATATGAGGTCACCAGTCAAATGATAATTTTTAATAAAACCCTATGTGATGTATATGCTATATATGTGCCACAGTACTTAGAGATGCCTAGATATTAAACTGTCCAGATAATGTCATAAATTTCTTCAGTGATGTCCTTTTAAAAGACAACAAGTTAGATAAAAGCTTCTTATATACTAGATAGAGACAATTAACTAAAAGGCTAAATAGTATGAATCCTTATTCAATTGGGAATCCTTGGCTGACTTCCCTTATGACTGGACTTGCAGGGCCAATAATAATTCTTATTCTAGTCTTTGCCTTTGGGCCCTGCCTGATTAGTTGGATAAGAGGTAAAATTCAAAGTACTGTGAGCCACGTACAGACGGTGTTAACTAAAACAACTAAATATGAGCCACTACCATATAAAGGACTATATATGTCCTAGAAGGAAAACATGTCCCTGAGGGGGGACTGATATGGCTAAAGTGACAATATTTTCTTTTTAGATGTCAGTTTGTCTTTGCTTAACCCCTAGATGCACTCACTCCTCAGACCCCTTCCCAGTTAACCACAAAACCATAAAAGGAGAAACAAACGGTTTTAGCACAGTCCTGTAGTCACAAAACCATAAAGGAGAAACAAATGGTTTAGCACAGGATGGCACCCGTTACCCCCATTCCGTGTGTTAATTAACCTGAGGTTTGAGAAGGACCTTATGAAATTCCAAAGAAATGATGTAGTAAAGAATGCGGTCTCTATGACAACTGAGGAATTTTGTAAAACCCCCAAATGTGTATTTAAGGAGCTGCAAAACAAAGGCTCAGGTCAGCAGACTCAACTTCTGCTGGCTGCCAGCTTTTCCAATAAAAGAACTCACTTGTCTCTAGATTCTCATCTTCCTGTGAGTGAATCTTGTGATTTTGCCGTAACACTTCCACCAACAATTCACTATCTATTCCTTCCTTTTTGCTTGCACTTTAGTGGAATCTTCGTCCTGCAGGCTCACAGAGGCAGGATTTTCTGCCTGTGCATTTCAATGTCCCATTTCTAACGCCACGTGCCACACTCCAGCAGTTACTACCTCCCTTTATCTTTAATCTAGTCCTGTCGATGCCTGATTTTTACTCTTCTGCCCAAAGTCTCCTGCTACCAAGAAAAACTTTCACTTTTGCTATTTTAGCAAATTATCACTCAAATCTTTCACTTCACTCCTTTAAAGTTAAAAAAGCAATAAATGTTTCTTACATTCAACAAATGGTCATGGACACTGGATAGCTACATGCAAAGAAAAAAGCTGGACCTCTACCTCATACTGTATTTTTTAAAATTTATTCAGGATGGATCAAACATCTAAATATCAGCACTAAAATAATAAAAATTCTTAGAAAAAACAAAATAAAATAATTTTGTGACCTTAGATCAAGAAATGGCTCGGCTATGACATCTAATCTATACAGCTGAGCGTGGTGGCCCCACCTGTAATCCCAGCTACTCAGGAGGCTTGGAAGCAGGATCACAAGTTCAGCACCAACCTGGGCAACTTAGAACCTGTCTCAAAAAAATAAAAAGGCCTGAGGGTGGATGTAGCCCAGTGTAAGAGTACTTGCTCAGCATGGGCGAGGCCCTGGGTTTGGTTAAAAAAAAATACATATGTGTGTATAGGAGCAGGGACCTGTAGTCCCAGCTACTTGGGAAGCTGAGAAGGATCACTTGAGCCTGGGAATTCAAGGCTAGCCTGGGTGACATAGATTTTGTCTTGAGAAGAAAAAAATATGTAATGCACAGGCACCCAAAGGAAAAAATAAACTGAGTAAAATAAAAATCTTAGTGCTTTTTGTAAATCAAAAGTCTGATAAAAGACTTATTCCTAAAATAAGTTTTATTGAATCATTACATTCAATAAAAGACAGCACAATTTAAAAACTGGCAAAGGATCTAAGTAGACATTTCTCCAAAAAAATACACAAATGGCCAATAAGCACATGAAAAGATGCTCGGCATCATTAACCATCACGGAAGTACAAATCAAAACCACTGTGAGGCCAGGCACAGTGGTGCCTGCCTATTAGTCCCAGCTGGCTGGGAGGCTGAGGCAGGAGAAACACTTGACCCCAAGAGTTCAATGCCAGTCTGGGCAATACGATGAAATCCTATTTCAAACAAACAAAACAAAACAAAAGAAGACAAACTCCCCCCCCAAAAGAAGAACCCACCATGAGATGTTACTTAACCCCTCCCAGGATGACTATGTTCAAAAAGACACACTAAGTTGTGCGCAGTGGCGCCACCTGCAGTTCGAGCAGCCTGGACTACAGAGCGAGACCCCGACTGGGGAGAGAGACAGTGACACTCAGCAAGGATCCACGGAAATCAGAACCCTGAACGGCACGTAGCTGGTGGCAGTGTAAAACGGTACAGCCACGTTGGAAAACAGCCCGGCAGTTTCTCAGGTGGTTACACGCGGTTACGACTCGGGCCAGCGATTCCACTTCTAGGTGTACACGTTTGAGAAATGTAAATGTCTGTTCCTACAAAAGCTGGTACGTGAGTGCTCACTGCAGCGGTACAGTAAAGAAAATTCATGTATATCTTTGCGTATTTGTGAGGTTCTCTCTGCAGGATAAATTCCTCGATGTGGAATTGCTTGATGATCTTTATGCTTTTTATAAATTAAGTCAAATTACCCTCTTAAAGTGCCGCAGTGATTTATACCTGCCCATTTCATAAAATCCTCGCCAGTATCGACCTTTTTATTCTTTGTCCATCTTGAGACAAAAGCGGTTTGAATTTCTTAAGTTTTCATTTGTACTGTTTATCATAAAAGAACTCAGTGGAAGGCTTGGGGTGGAGCAGCGCAAGCCAGTGATAGCTGCGGGTGTAAAAGACCGTCATCTTATGCGGTGCTGCTGCGGTCGCTGCAGAAGGAAATGATTCTGCTGGTGCACGGGGGTCATTTCGCTTACTCTGACTTTCACGTGAAAATCTAGTAAGATTCTTCTTAACTACAGGACCATACTCATTTAGAGCATTTTATCAATCTGGGTCCCACTCTTAAACCATTACTGCTAAGCTGTCTTCAGTGACCTTACCGTAAACCGACCAGGTATCCTGTGAATTTAGTTCTGGATGTACACTGCTGGAACAGTGCTAAAAATTCAGCAGTGACAGTTACACTGTAATTTACGTAAACTGTCCTTCTTCCGCTCCTGGATGTGGTATTCCTGCATTCTATCAAGCCATCAGAACTCCAGGTTTCTCCCTTCCAGCACCCACTGCTTTAATTAAGTTAGAATCTAACTTACAGCATTTACTTTAATAGGAGAAACCATCTGAAGATCATTTCTTTGTTTTGTGCAACTATAATAGAAAATTTCAACCAAGTTATTTAGTGTTCTTCCCATAAAACATATAGAGTATTTAATACCAGGAGAAAGAAAAAAACAAAACAAACAAACAAAAAAACCTCTTCCTTCCAATAACTATACATATCCCTAATTTTCAATGAAAGCTATTGGAAAATGGGAAGAAAATGTTCACATGAGGAGGGGAACAAGAGAGAGGGAGAGGTAAAGGAAAGAAGGAACAAGAAAAAAAAAAGAAGGAAAAAATGTAAACAAAGCTTTTGTAGGGCCAGTGATATAGCTCAGTGGCATAAGTGCCTGCCTGGCAAGCGTGAGGTCCTGAGTTCAGTTCCTAGTACCCACATAAAGAAAAAACAAAAGCTTTTGTAAATAAGGAGAGGAAGGCCGGGCATGGTGGCACACACCTGTAATCCCAGCACTCGGGAGGCTGAGGCAGGGGGATCACTTCAAGTTCGAGGCCAGCCTGGGCTACAAAGTGAGTTCAAGGCCAGCCTGAACTGCTTAGCAAAACCTTGTCACAAAAAGACAAAAAATAAATAAATAAAAAGGGAGGAGAATGGGAAAAAAAAAGAAGACGCAAGATGCATCATGTACAGGTACAAATTCCCTATGAAAAAAGTCATTATATATTTCTAAAATGTACCCATTAAAATTTTTTTAAATTAAAAAATAACAAATAAATATCCCCAAATAGCTATCTTCCTTTTGGCCTTAATGACAGGACTTGAGAACAAATATGTACATTCAGTTATTTAGTGATAGCATTTTCACATTTTTTTCCTTTTGAATGAGATTTTGATGTTTTAAAAAATCTTTATTATTCTTTTAGCACATGATTTTGAAATCTCCTGGAAATGCTGTGCTGAGGAAGAAGCAGTCCTGCAACAGGCCGTGTTCTAACGCATGAGGAGATTTGGGAATTGTTACTGTTACAGCAAAATCACAAGATTCACTCACAGGGAGATAAGAATCTAGAGATAAGTGAGTTCTTTTACTGAAAGAAGCCGGCGGACAGCAAGTCACTCATAGGAGTTGAATCTGCTGACCCCGAGTCTTTGTTTTACAACTCCTTAAATACACATTTGGGGGGGTTTTACAAAATTTCTTGGCTGCCATAGAGACAGCATTCTTTACTACATCATTTCTTTGGAGTTTCACAAGGTCCCTCTCAAATATCAGGTTAATTAACACACAGAATGGGGGTAACGGGTACCATCGTGGGCTAAAACCATTTGTCTCTCCTTTTATGGTTTTATGGCTAACTGGGAAGGAGTCTGAGGAGTGAGTTTATCTATGGGTTAAGCGGAGACAAACTGGTGCCTGAAAAGAAATAGAGTCACTTAAGCCATATCAGTCCCCCCTCAAGGACATACTTTCCTTTAAGTATTAGGGCAAGAGTATTTTCATTTTGTTCCTTAAACCTCTGAATTTAACTAATAGGTAGAAATCTTTAGTTGAACTTTAGTCCCACTGCCCTTTCTGTAGCAATAAACTTCAAAGAGGAGAAATGGATGGTACTATCACAAACAAATGGGTTTTCCTTATCACTATCTTAAGGTCATATAACCACAAAAAGGGAGACAAATGGTTTTAGCACAGGTGGTACCTGCTACCCCATCCCCAGTGTTAATTGGCCAGATGTTTGAAGAACCTTGAAAACTTTCCCGAGAGGTGATATAGTAAAAAATACAGTTTCCATGGCAACCAAGGACTTTGTAAGGCCTCCAAAAGTGTATTTAAGGAGGAAGACACAAAAGCTTGGTGTCAGCTTCTGCTGTCCCCGGCCGGCATCAATTAAAGAATTCATTTGTTTCTCGAATCTCGTCTTCCTGTGAGTGAATCTATCTTGTGATTTTGCCGTAACATTTTGGAGGCCCCAGTGAGATCCTCACAGGGAGATCCTCATTTGAGGGGGCCTCGGTGCCTCCTTGCCTGGCAGCTGACCCTTGGGGGGCCAAGGCGCCAAAAAGCTGATCTTCAGCTGGCCCCCCCCAGATCAGCTGCAAGGCAGGACGCAAGGCTACGAGACAGAGACAACTGAATTCCCGCCTCCCGACCAAGGTAAGCGCGCTTGTAATTCGGTTTCTGGTTTGGCAATTTGCCCAAGGCTCGTCCAGGTATCTGGTCTGTGCTAGCGTTTGTTCTGTTTAAACCTGTGAGAGCTGGGCCACCGGACACGGTGTTTTGCCATCTGTCAGAGGTCGTCCTCTGAATCTGTTCTAAATTTGAGGTCGGGAGCGGTGTGGCTATTATTCCCGGGATTGTCTGTTTTTGTCTGTGTGTGCGTGTTCCTCCCCTGTGTTGCATCTATGTTATCCCCCCTGCGCCTGCGCTTCCAAGTCACTGTTACCAGAGGAATTCAACCTGCCAGCAGGAGACCATTTGCTAGTTTTGGATTTTGTTTGCATTTCAGATTGAGTGGAGGGGATAAGACTTGCTTAGATAAATTGTAACTGTGGGTTACTGTATTGTCCAAGTCATTGACATAATGGGTTCTGCTGGTAGTAAGTCAACTGTTTTGAAATGTATGCTTAACAATTTTGATAAGTTCAAAGGGGATTATGGAGTTAAGATAAAAAGTGAAGCTCCAAAACTTCTGTGAGCTTGAGTGGCCCACATTCAATGTGGGATGATTAGCTAAAGGGTCGCTCGGTCCCCAGGTAATCAATGAAGTATAAAATATTGTCACTGGAAAGCCTGAGCACCCAGATTAGTTTCCATATATAAACTCCTGGTTGTATGCGGTGCCAGTGCTGCCCCAATGGCCAGCCTGGACGTCACTAGCCTGGCGCTGCCTGCAAGCATCTAGGAAAGTTTTACAGGAGAAATCTAATTGCAAATTTTGACTAATTGGCACTTATACTTTTGGTTTTCAGTTTAAACTGATGTGCATAAAACTTTTCTTGTGCACTACAAACTCCTGAGTGATGATTAATCAAAATTACTATCTAAAAGGAAAAATGTAAATGCCTGCTTTGTCAAAATATTGAGTAAGCTGAGTAAGCCACAGTGGAAAGCACAAGCTGGGTGCCCTGGCTCAAAACACCTGGGACAAAAAAACCTTATCCTGAAGCACACTTTTCTCTTTCTCCGCACACAAAGGTCTCTGCTCTGAAATCACAAATGGCTGCAGCATTTGCAGCTAGCAGGAAACTGGGCGTAATTGTAACAACCCAGGAACAAGGGGTCAAAATAAGTT
Organism: Erethizon dorsatum; assembly: GCA_028451465.1. Taxonomy (NCBI): domain Eukaryota; kingdom Metazoa; phylum Chordata; class Mammalia; order Rodentia; family Erethizontidae; genus Erethizon; species Erethizon dorsatum. Next base: position 168,027,995 of record CM051822.1, read on the forward strand.
TTGACAAAGATATATCAAAGGAAATTTATATAAATGATATTCTTACAGAGAGAATGCTAAGAGAGTAAAAGAAAGGTTTGAGTATGTGACAGAGGGTTTGGAGATGACTGAGCTGGAAGCTACATGAAAGGAAAACATGAAAGTTGTCAGTATCTTTATGAAGGAATTTATTTTTTGTTTCTTCCAAATTCTTATAAGAGATCTCTACTACTGACCTACAAATAATTCTGACTAGTCTATTTGTAATTACAAACTTCTAAAATTATAAGAGTTACTATAATTTAATTTGGCTAATATATGTGAGTGCACTCTGATTTTTTAAATTTGTCTGTATGTTTTGTTTTTCTGTGTGCCCAACCTGTAAACAGCTGTTTTATTTGAGCTCAACGAATTTTCTTTTTGCATTTTTGGATTTTTAAAACGTTTGTCTGGTGTGCTTCCACCAAAAGTTGCCAGCTGGCCAAAATGATGTTAAAATTGGTTTTATAAATGTAATGCATGTTTTGTTTATTGTTTATTGTTATATTATGATTTGAGAGTTTCTTATTTGTTCAAAATAATGTGTTGAGTGATCTGGTTTTCATAAGTCATCAAAAATTGTTAAGACAAAATATATTATTGTGATATGTTTACATTGGTCATCATCAACAGTTTAAATCTTCTAAAACAAGACAATGAGGTTTTCTGATTTAAAGATGCTCTGGTACAAAACTAAATTAAGAAACAAAAGTTGTCATATGGCTATGACAATTTAGTGTTGCTAATCTCATAGCATACTAAGCGTATTCATACCTTCCAATGTACAGATCTTCTAAAATATAAAACTGGGATTATTTATACAGATAAACATTTTCTTTCTTTCAGATTCAGACACCTGCCTTTGCTTGTGCTCCAGATATTTATGGAGAGGAGTGTTGCTTCTATGCAAATAATTCAGGGGTCATCATAGAAACCTTAGACAAGTTAGAATGGGAGGCCAAAGAATGAAAAAAAAAATATTACCACAATCAGGGGTGGTATGAGACACTGCTTAATTAAAACCCTGGACTGGCCTCCATTTTGTCGGGATCACAGGGCCAATAGTTATTTTAATACTGATCCTGATTTTTGGACTGTGTTTGATTAACTGGGTAAAAGAAAAATTCAAAACAACATAAATCAGGTTCAGATGATGGTATTGGCCGATATCTCTACAAATCAGCCTGGTTATGAACCGCCGCCACATGAAGGACTATATATGTCCTAAAGAGGAAAATATGTCCTCGAGGGGGGAATATTAGGGCAAGAGTATTTTCATTTTGTTCCTTAAACCTCTGAATTTAACTAATAGGTAGAAATCTTTAGTTGAACTTTAGTCCCACTGCCCTTTCTGTAGCAATAAACTTCAAAGAGGAGAAACGGATGGTACTATCACAAACAAATGGGTTTTCCTTATCACTATCTTAAGGTCATATAACCACAAAAAGGGAGACAAATGGTTTTAGCACAGGTGGTACCTGCTACCCCATCCCCAGTCTTAATTGGCCAGATGTTTGAAGAACCTTGAAAACTTTCCCGAGAGGTGATATAGTAAAAAATACAGTTTCCATGGCAACCAAGGACTTTGTAAGGCCTCCAAAAGTGTATTTAAGGAGGAGGACACAAAAGCTTGGTGTCAGCTTCTGCTGTCCCCGGCGGGCATCAATTAAAGAATTCATTTGTTTCTCGAATCTCGTCTTCCTGTGAGTGAATCTATCTTGTGATTTTGCCGTAACATAAGGACATATATAGTCCTTCATATGTTGATGGCTCATATTTAGTTGTTTTAGTTAACACCATTATCTGTATCTGACTCACGGTACTTTGAATTTTATCTCTTATCCAACTGATCAGGCAGGGCCCAAAGGCAAAGACTAGAATAAGAATTATTATTGGCTCTGTGAGTCCAGTGATAAAGGGAGTCAGCCAAGAATTCCCAATTGAATAACCGTTTATACCATTTTGATTATTTTGACAAACTTTAGCTCACTCATCTAATCTCTGTTTTATCTTGTCTAGAGTAGCTATTATAATCCCAGAGTTGTTTGCATAAAAACAGCATTTTTTCCAAGGCTGTGCATAACTTTCCTCCTCCTGGGAGGAGGCTTCACAGGGTGAGGGCCATGACCGGAATCATGTTGGTGTTTAGCTGCAGCAGCTTTTGCTAAAGTCTCTTGGTGCATCGAGGTCTGAAGGTCTCTGGGGCAGACGGTCGCACTTCTGTGAGCTCAGGTGTCCACTTCTTGACTCGGGAGCGATGGATCCACAGAGCACAACCCGTAACTTTAAGAACAGTGGGCGTGGTTAGGGTTAACTCATGGGGCCCCTCCCACTTTGGTTGGAGAGGCTCCTCTTCTAGGCTTTAATCAGGACTTGGTCTCCCGGTTGAAGGTGTGGACTGGCGTTAGCATGGGGCTCGGATGCCTCTGTAACAGTCTGCTAAAATTTCTGAAGCGTTTGGTGCAGCACCTTTATCTGTCAGTGCAAGTCCAAAGTTCCCATCTCCTGTAATCTATTTAAAACAGGTATCAGTGGGGGAGGCTCCCAAACATCATCTCAAATGGAGTGAGTCCATCTCAGTACGGAGTGCACTGGGAACACAGTAACCCAGTTAGCCCCAGTCTCTTGGCATAACTTTGCCAGGGTGGTTTTTAAAGTATGGTTTTGTCTTTTTGTTTGACTTGAGCTTTGTGGCTGATAGTATGGAGTTTCCATTTTAGCCCCAGCACTGTTGTAAGGCTTTTGACCATTTTACCCACAAAAGTGGGTCCATTATCTGAACCTACCGTTATGGGGAGCCCATACCATAGAAGGATCAGCTCCACCAAAGCTTTTATCATCTCTCTTGAGTTTTAGTCTTAGTGGGGAAGCCTCCACCCATCCTGAATAGGTGCAAAATCAAAACTAATAAGTATCTTTTATTTCTGTTGGTGGGTTTAATTTCAGTAAAGTCCACTTTAACATCTTCAAATGGCAGAGTTCCTTGTCCCTGGACACCCAGTTGTTGTCATGGCTGGGACACAGGGTTGTTGTGGGCGCAGGCAGTGCACCTCTCAGTCACTGAAGCACATAAAGCCCATAGTCTGGAAATAAAGAAATAACAGGCAAGTAACGTTGCCATAGCAGCCTTTCCCAAGCGGGTGTGTCTATGTGAGTCTTGTATTACAAATGTCCCAGGGCCTCAGGGAGGAATATCTTCCCTTCTGGCAACACCTGTCAGCTGTCTTTCTTGGTGGCTCCTTTTACTTTTGCCCATTTTAATTTCATTTCTGAATATTTGGTTTAAGAAGCAGGGGCCACTAGGACATGGGCTGCAGGATGCAGAGTAGAAAAAGCATAACGGGAATCAGTGTAAATGTTCACCTGTTTGTCTTTCCCTGCCTCCAAGGCCCGAAGGAGGGCTATCAACTCAGCTCTCTGAGCGGATGTCCCAGGAGGCAGAGCCTCTGACTGGACAGTTTGCTCCAAGGTGACAACTGCTGTTTCCGCCCTCTGAACCCCATCGATTACCATGTTGTTGCCATCCGAAAACAGGGTTAGGTCGGGGTTCTGGAGGGGGCGTCCTGTAAATCCAGTCAGGCTAAGAAGACCGTCTCAATTGCCTCTGCACAGTCATGTTTAGGTGGCTCCAAGGACGTGGGCAAAAGAGAGGCTGGGTTGAGAGCCAGAATGGTTTTAATAGTTAGTCTGAGATCTTTATTTTTTTTTATTTTTATTTTTTTGTGGGTACCGGGGGGTCGACCTCAGGACCTCGCGCGCCAACAGGCGCCCGTGCCGCTGAGCGATATCACCGGCCCCTTTTTCGTATGTGGGATCCGGGAGTCGAACTCGGGCCCTCGCGCTTGCCGGGCAGGCGCTTAAGCCGCTGAGCCATCTCACCGGCCCTGAGATCTTTAAAAGAACACCTTGACATTGAGTCAGTCTAGTTCTCGGCAGTCATTTATCATCAGGTCCTCTCAGCAAGGTCTCTGTAGCATGAGGAATAAACACATTTAATGATCGTCCCAGACTCAATTTATCAATGTTTTTATCAGAATGGCGGTGGCTGCAGTAGCCGCAGGCAGGGAGGCCACCCAGTGACCACAGGGGCTGACCTCTTTGACAGATGTGTCAGGGTCCCAAAGTCTGAGTCAGGACACCCCGAGTTACTCCCTCTTATTTATGAACAAACAGCTGGAAGGACTTAGTAACATCAGGCAGTCCAGGGCAGGTGCCCTCACCAATCTTTTTTAGGACTCTGAAGGCCGTTTGGTGCTCAGGACTCCATTCGAGTGAAGGGGTTGTTTCCTCCCTTTAAGGCCTCATATAGAGGTTTTGTGATGGCTGCAAAACTTGGAACCCAGAGAGGGTCGTTGTCGCGCGCTTCTGCTCGTCCAGCGAGAAGAATCACACAACACGAGTCGGTGAAAGCTTGCTTTAATCGTTCACAGCTCCAGAGCCTTTACACACGTCCGCCCTGTGGCGGCTTTGTCCGTGCTCTGCCGAGATCTCTCTCGAAAAGGCGGAGTAACATGTATTTATAAGGAGAGGGGCGCCAATAGCAATACAGCAGGAAATGAAAGCTCATAGGCTAAACTCATCAGTCTCTAGGCAGACTCACACATTTACAGGGCGCGGACAGCACTGACCGCAACCAGGAAGCAGGAAATAGGCGCCATCTTGCCCAGGTCGATGGGAGGGGTAATTTAGCACAGGCCTTGAGTCAGGCACAAGGCCGCACCGGAGGCCTGATTGTGATGTTGGCCTCCAACATTTCCCCCTTATAAATCACATAAAAAGGCAGACGTAGCCAGTCTCGAGTGAATGTATTGGCCTGCACCCCACTATTAGCCCGGTGGTCGTTTGTGCCAGCGGCCATCTAGCACCGACCATCCTGGGCCTCATCCTTTTTTGTGGGGCTAGGAAATAACTGGATGGAACCTAGATGCATGCAGGCATGCATTAGGTGTTCCGCCATGAACCCCCCTGCGGAGCACCTCGTGACTTTCCTAGTCACACACTCGACGGCGGTCGCCACTCAATGGGATGGGGCCTGTCTTAGGTTGAGTCAAGGCTGGGGATCCTTGCTCTTACCCGTCTTTGGCTCACCCACCCAGCTAAAAGCGATGTTCTGCGACCCTGAGCAGGTAGGCAGCCGCTGGCCTGGCTGTAGGGCCTCCATCCGCCAACTGCATGGCAGCCATTGCTGTCAAGCGCACCTGTTGTTGAGTCTGCATTAATCTATCCAGCAGGCACTTGATAACAACCAAGACAACAAGAATACCGACTCCGATTGCAACCCAAGTTGCCAGACTGGGCCAGCTAAACCAGGAGGTGACCTTTTCCCACAATTTTGTGATGACAGTTCCCAAACTGGACAGGTCAAAAGTAACAGGCTGTAAATTTATCTTTTTCATATCTTCTAAGCCAATGAAAACCTGCTCTGAGAGGTTTTTGAATGAGGGCAAGTATGTATTTTTGAGCCAGTCAGACATCTTGGACAAGGTCCGTGACCTATTAGTCTTAAAGGGTCGGAGGTCTACACATCCTCCTAGGGGGTTGCAAGCTTGATATTGGCTGAAAACCTGGACCCCCCAATTAAGGTAATGGAGCTGGATCTCTCTACATACCATAAAATGCCCCCATACGTCCCCTGATGAACTGCAGTTTTTTATCTTGGTGACATTGGGTGGCCTTACGGGCCCGGTTGTCCATACCCCCCACCCCGAAGGAGAGTTTATCCTAGCAGTGCCATAGCACGAGTGTCAGGTTTGATTAACAAATTCTAAGAAAGGCAGAGAAGAGTTGTTAGGCTGACACTGTGCAGTAACGTTAGCATAAGAAAACACTAAGGTATCTGGAGTAACTGGGAAGCTGGTATTAAAGGCAATGGAAAGGGGCTAAACTGGGTGGATGGTGCCACAAAGCCCACAGGTACTCATCTGTGCCCTCACTCCGACTCTGGAGGGTCAGAGATGACGAGGTGCCGAGCAGGAGCCAGACAATCACCATCGGCGGCAGTGGAATACCCATCTTCCTTGGTGGTCTGGTCTTGGTGGGTTTTTGGTATATTTGCGGTCCTCGTCAGTCTTTCGGGGACCCACACCGGCTCCCGTCCAGGATCCTGTGGGAAGACACAAACCGCACCTCGGACCCAGCTGACTACCGGGTCCGGGCCCATCCACTGTCCCGTGATGACATCCTTCCAAGTGACCATCCCCTTATTTTTGGGGGAAGGATTGCAATGTTCCATCGCAGGGGAGCAGTTGTCCGAATTTAAGCTCAAAAAATTGATGGTAAATAGAGCAAGGGAGAGCTTCCTTTTTGATGAGAGGCCACGGCCTATCCCCTCCTTTTGTTTATTTAGAGTATCTTTAAGCGTTCGGTGTGTTCTTTCAATAATAGCCTGGCCCATTGGGTTGTATGGAATGCCATGTTTAAGGACTATTTCCATGGTTGCACAGAAGCTTTTGAAGGCCACACCTGTATACGCGGGCCCATTATCTGTTTTTAGTATTTTAGGCTTTCCCCATGCAGCCCAAGCCGCAAGGCAGTGATTGACTGTAATTGGTTTTGTGCATAAGGGCCTTTGCCAAGCAACATGTCTGCATTCCACCGCCTATTACCTTCCCTGTTGTTGCGATCAGCTCGGTCCATGCAAAGGTCGGTATTCCATGCTTTCCAATCAATAAACTGCCCAGGGGAAAGACATGCCCTTGCAAGTTGCGTCCAGTCTCCAGGGGTCATAGGAGCAGTCGCTATAGTCTCCAATACAGCGAGTGTGAAAGGAGCATTGGGGCCATAGGAAGAGACTGCTTCTTTTAGTTGCTTTATAAGCTTAAGGTCAAGGGGTTGATGGTATGGTTGCCCTCCCTGGCCGGCGAGGACCGGATAGATCCCGTACGGGCCCCAGTCAATGCCGGGGACATCTCTGGTCCCTGTTTTCTTTATGACCTCCCATGTGGGGCCGTGGAAGGTACGGCAAGCAGAGGGCAAAGGGCCATCTTGGAACAGGGGAGATGGCTCCCAGGGTGGGGCACTGGGCATAGGTCCGCCCTCCCCGTTGCCCTCCCCTAGCGGAGGCCGGCCTAGGCTTAACTCTTTGAAGTCATCATACAATTTCCGGAAAGGATTAGAAGTCTGCCACGTAGCAGCCGTAGTGCCACGTCTCGGGGAGGGGAGGCCCTCTGTTGGCGCTAACCCTTTATTGACAGCAGCCTGAGGCCCCCGCTCTAACCCCTCTGTCTCTTCCGCCTCTGAGTCTGAAGAGGAAGAATCCGACCCCGCCCTAGAATTAGCCCTCGAGCTCTCTGAGCGAGCCTTCTCAAGCGCCTTTTCAAGAGCCTCAGGGGCCTCCGAAAGCGGAAGAGATCCGCTCGGGCCCTCCTCCACTTTGAGGCAATATCTAACCATCTCCCAGAGGGGGCGTACGGAGGGGTCAATTACTCCCTCTTCCTCAGCAAAACTGATATCATATCCTAACTTTTCCCAGCAGGGTAGAGTAAGGTGCCCAGTGGGCCAAAACCACGGGGCGATCTCATGTATATTTTTAAAAAAATTTTGAACAGTTTTAGAACTCACCTTAATGCCTCGCGCTTTCAATAAGTCTCGCATCGGCTTGTGCATCGGGGCACTGTCGGAGTTCCCCATTGTGAAATGAAACTGCTCCAGCGACACCGTCCCCGCTGTGAGCCCGCCCGATATATGGGCAACCCCCGCCTCAGCAATTGAGAGCGGAATTTCCCTGAAAGTGCATCCACCAAGGGCCAGGTTAAGCCTCCCGCTTACCTGAAGGTAGGTACCGTCCTGTGACTCGATGCAGCTCCACCAGACCCCGCACGAAGGGTGATCAGTTCCCCGTACAGGCCACCAAATGTCGCGCGCTTCTGCTCGTCCAGTGAGAAGAATCACACAACACGAGTCGGTGAAAGCTTGCTTTAATCGTTCACAGCTCCAGAGCCTTTACACACGTCCGCCCTGTGGCGGCTTCGTCCGTGCTCTGCCGAGATCTCTCTCGAAAAGGCGGAGTAACATGTATTTATAAGGAGAGGGGCGCCAATAGCAATACAGCAGGAAATGAAAGCTCATAGGCTAAACTCATCAGTCTCTAGGCAGACTCACACATTTACAGGGCGCGGACAGCACTGACCGCAACCAGGAAGCAGGAAATAGGCGCCATCTTGCCCAGGTCGATGGGAGGGGTAATTTAGCACAGGCCTTGAGTCAGGCACAAGGCCGCGCCGGAGGCCTGATTGTGATGTTGGCCTCCAACAGGTCGTATCCAACCATTTCCCAGGAATTCCCTTAAGTCCTTTTTAATTGCAGGCTTCTTTAGGCCCCAAATGGCCTGGATACAAGAGGCTGACAGCACGTGTGTCCCATATTCTAACACAAACCCTAAAAACTTTACAGTCGGCGTACAGATTTGAGCCTTTTAGTTAATATCTCTGTCTAGTGCATAAGAAGCTTTTATCTAACTTGTTGTCTTTTAAAAGGACATCACTGAAGAAATTTATGACATTATCTGGACTGTTTAATATCTAGGCATCTCTAAGTACTGTGGCACATATATAGCATATACATCACATAGGTTTTTGTAAAAAATTATCATTTGACCTCATATTGGCATGAACCTCTTAGCATAAATACCTGGAGCACAAGCAAAAGGCAGATGTCTGAATCTGAAAGAAAATGTTTATCTCCATAAACAATTCCAGTTTTATATTTTAGAAGACCTGTACATCTGGAAGATATGAATACACTTAATACATTATGAGATTAGCAGCACTGAATTGTCATAGCCATATGGACACTTTTGTTTCTTAATTTAGTTTTGTACCAGAGCATCTTTAAATCAGAAAACCTCATTGTCTTATTTTAGAAAATTTAACCTGTTGATGATGACCAATGTAAACATATCACAATAATATATTTTGCTTAACAATTTTTGATGACTTATGAAAACCAGATTACATCACTTAACACATTATTTTGAATAAGAAACTCTCAAATCATAATATAATAAACAATAAACAAAAACATGCACTACATTTATTAAATCAATTTTAACATCATTTTGGCTAGCTGGCAACTTTTAGTGGAAGCATATCAGACAAAAGTTTTAAAAATTCAAAAATGCAAAGAAAAAAGAAAATTTGTTGAGCTCAAATAAAACAGCTATTTACAGGTTGGGCACACATAAAAAAGCAAAATACATGGACAAACCTATAATATCAGAGTGCACTCATATATACTGGCCAACTTAAATTATAGTAACTCTTTTACAATTCTAGAAGTTTGTAATTACAAATAGACTATTCAGAATTATTTGTAGGTCAATAGCAGAGATCTCTTATAAGAGTTTGGAAGAAACAAAAAATAGATTCCCTCACAAAAATACTGACAACTTTTATGTTTTTCTTTTATGTAGCTTTCAGCTCAGTCATCTTTACACCCTCTGTCACATAGTCAAACCTTCCTTTTATTTTGCTAGCATTTTTTTCTGTAAGACTTAATATAATTTAGGTTAATAATAAATTTCTTTTGATACTTCTTCGTCAAAGTTTATTTTGACCTTTTGCTCCTGGGTTGTTACGATTACGCCCAAACACTTTGCTGCCAGCTGTAAATGCTGCAGCCATTTGTGATTTAAGAGCAGAGACCCTCTGTGTGTGCAGAGAAAGAGAAAAGTGTGCTTCAGGACAAAGTTGTTTTCCCAGGTGCTTTGAGCCAGGGGTGCAGCTTGTGTTTTCCGCTGCGGCTTACTCGATGTCCTCCCTTGCCCGGGGGTCTATGAGAAGTGGTGAGAGGAGTGCAAAACAGTGGTTTCTCCCGCTTTTCACAATTTTGGCTTTGAGTTATCCCTTTAAAAGCCTGTAGAGGTCTAGATAGGTTTGTGCTGGTTTGGTTTTTTCTTTTTTTCAGCCTTGCAGATTAAATTGGTTTATCTTTAAACACCTCTGGCAGTGGTGACTGACTGCCTTTTAAAGACTCTTGTGTCTGGGAAGTTAGCTCTTCCCATGGAGCCTCCACATCTTGAATTCCAATTGGGAAGCAAGCAGGGGTGCCAATGATTTTCCTTTTTGTGGCTGCTTGTCCCCTTAAAACCTGTAGGTTTCTGGATGGAGCCATATGGGATGTTCTTTCTAAAGGCTCTGGCTCCTGCTGAGGCGGTCCCTTTAAGGACTCTGCTTTGGGGGCAGACACCTGGGCTGTGCACTCTTTAGCAGGACAAGACTTTTATCATACGGGATCCTCTCATATCAAAAGTATATCTCTTACATTTATAGCCTTCTTAATATTTTTTAAACTTATTATAACCTTTTACAACAAACTTGACTATAGCTGTTAGGATTTTAAAGTATCCCCCGCCCCGTTTTTCTTTTTCAACAGTGACTTGGAATCGCAGGCGTGGGGGGTAATGACAGAGATGCAACACAGGGGAGGAACACAAAGCACAGACGATCCCGGGAATAATAATCACACCGCGCCAGACCTCAACTTTAGAAGAGACTCAGAGGAAACCCCTGACAGACTGGCAAAACACCGCGTCCGGTGGCCCAGCTCTCACAGGTTTAAACAGACGCTAGCACAGAAGAACAGACCCCTGGACGAGCCTTGGGAAAATGCCAAAACAGATACCAAATTACAAGCGCGCTCACCTTGGTCGGGAGGCGGGAACTCAGTGGGCTCTGCCCGTAGCCTTCCATCCTGCCCCGCAGCCATCTTGGAGGCCAGCTGAAGATCAAGTAGTGGCGCCTTGCCGCCCAGGGGTCGGCTGCCAGACAAGGAGGCGCTGAGGCCCCCGCAAATGAGGCTCTTCCTGTGAGGATCTCGCTGGGGCCTCCAAAAATGTTATGGCAAACTCACAAGATTCACTCACAAGGGGCTAGTGAGATGGCTCAGCGGCGTAAGCACCTGCCTGGCAAGCGCGAGGTCCTGAGTTCCACTCCTGGAACCCACATATGAGAAAAGGGCCGGTGATATCGCTCAGCAGCATGGGTGCCTGCTGGCGCGCGAGGTCCTGAGGTCAACCCCCGGTACCCACAAAAAAAAAAAAAAAGATTCACTCACAGGAAGACGAGAATCTGGAGATAAGTGAGTTCTTTTACTAAAAGAAGCCAACGGACAGTGAGTCACTCACAGGAGTTGAATCTGCAGGCCCTGAGTCTTTGTTTCACAGCTCCTTAAATACACATTTGGGGGATTTACAAAATTTCTTGGTTGCCATAGAGACTGCATTCTTTTCCACATCATTTCTTTGGAATTTCACAGGTCCCTCTCAAATATCATGTTAATTAACACACAGAATGGGGGTAACGGGTACCATCGTGTGCTAAAAGCATTTGTTTCTCTTTTTATGGTTTTATGGCTAACTGGGAAGGAGTCTGAGGAGTGAGTTTATCTATGGGTTAAGTGGAGACAAACTGGAGACCAACTGGTGTCTGAAAAGAAATAGAGTCACTTTAGCCATGTCATTACAACACCTCCAAAGAAAATGTCAGTAATGTGACCTGCACATCATCGCTGTCTTTTATACTTAGTTAAGAGAAAATAACTATGTTGTTTCTTTGCAAAGTCAGAAGATGGTTCAGGGCTGAAAATGCCAGTTACCAAGGGCAAAGTCTCCAATAATTCCTCCAGTGCTCAGTCTTTTCTTTTACACAGAAAACCAGATCAATCCGTTTCATTTGTTTCAGTCTGAGAACCACGTTCAATCCAGGGAAGGGCAGTGTTGTCAAAAGCTATGCCTATTTTTAAAAATCTGAAATCACTCAAAGCTATTTGTATTTGCTTATATATTATATAAACACATTTATATTTGTTTCTTATTAACATGGTGTTGTAGTCAGGGTTTGCAAGGGAAACAATACAATACAGGACACATAATTTATAGAGTTATTTTGTAATAGTCACCCAAAGAGTCATATACAAAAAGAGTGCAGGAAATCTGTCCACACACTAAAGACCCAAAGAATCCAGCTGAGGGCCTGGATCCTACAGCAGTGTCCTGCATGAGTCCAGCTGAAGACCTAGAGCCCATGGCAATGCCTCCACGAGTCCACTAGAGGCCCAGAGCCCACAACAATGTCTCATGCAAGGATATTTCACGGATCTGCACCGGGAAGGCCCAAAGGTCAGTGGTGGAAGCTAGAAAGTCTGCACCAGCGGGATGAAGGATCTGTGCCAGCAGGCTGAGGGATCTATCCCGGAGCCAGGAAGCGACGCTCAGAGTAAGGACCAGAGCTCCCCCGAAAGTCACCACAGCCATCCTCAGCGACAACGAGGTCGCGAGCTCCTCCGACGATGAGAACAGCCAAGTTCCTATCAGGAAAGCCAGCGTGACAAGCTCCTCAAAGAGAACCGACAGCAGCAACTCTTCCTCACCAGTTCTCCTTTTTATGTTGTTGGCAACAGTCCTCAGGTGGGCCCTCCATACCAGGCACCATGCTGATTCAGTTCAGCTGGGTGTGACAAGTTGACCACCAGTTGTCGATCCACCACACATGGGGAAACAAAATCTGTTTTCTTTTTTTTAGCCAATGCTCACTATGTAGTTCAGACTGGCCTTGAACTATGTAGCCCAGGTTGGCCTCAAACTTGGGGGCATCCTTCTGCCTCAGCCTCCTGAGTACTGGGATTACAGGTGTGCATCATCATGCCCAGCAGGTGAATGAAATCTTATGCATAAATATCATATGATTTAGGAAGTCATTACTTCAGAATAAAAAAATGAAAACCATTTCCAAGAATTCAGCAGAATCAAAGAAGCTTTTTCTCCTACTTTAAACAGATTATTGTTTATTTGTATCATTATTTATATGACTTTACCTGGACCTTGTGAGCTCACCTGATGAGCTGTCTTTCCAGAGCATGTAACGGAATGTTTATCTTTTGAAAACTAAAAATCCATTGGTTTATTTGAGCCAAAATTGCTAGCTTTTCCATTAATAAGCTGTAATTAATTTTTAGGGTTTTTGTTTTTAGTATTGGAAAAGACAGAGATGATTTCCTGAAAGTTAACAAGATGGTCAGGAATGTAAACAAAGACCTAGGCTGGCCTCCTCGGGTTCCCAGGCTCAGGACGTCCTCCTGCCTTCCCCTCCCAGGCAGCTGGGGTACAGGTAGGCACCACCACGCCCGCTTTTAACGGCTTTTGTTTCACGCTTTTTAAAAAAGTAAGGAATTTCCACATGTAGTTTGCCAAAGAAAATTCCATTTGCTGGAGTCAATTTTTACTGAAGCTTATTAATTATTCAGAAATTTCTCTAAACAGAGATACTTTAAATTCTGTAATGGAACTTTGGTTCAAAATACAGATGCTCCCAAAGCAAAAGGGATTAAATTAACCGATGTCAGAAGACATAAACTTTCTTCCATTTTGCATCTGGGATGGCTTTTTATTACAATTTATAAGAGGAATAAATATTTATAGTGGTGGATACCAAATGTCAACATGGCTATTAAATTCTCAAAATAGTAAAAACTTTTTATTTGTTAAAATATACTCAATGTTTTGAGGTTAAAATTCCTTCTTAAACAGGGCATGGTAGCCCCTGCCTGAAATCCCAGCTACTCAGGAGAATCTCGAGTTCAAGGCCAGCCTGGGAAACATAGCAAGACCCTGTCCCAAAATACAAACAAAAGAAAAAAGGGCTGATGTAGCTTGTGCTAGAACACTTTGCCTAGCACAATCCCCATTACTACAAAAAAGGGGGGATTCGTTTTTGTAGACAGTACAGAATAACACCCTAGAATAGGCTGGAAAATGAGCTTAAGCTTACCTTAGAATCCGAATTAATTACAGTGCTCAAAAGCATTGCACATCATGTCCCAAAACAAGTCTATCCAAACTGGTTTCTAGAAAACCTTACCATCTATTAGTGTCCCTTAAGGATAATTGTTCCTGTGATTAAATCAAAATCATACTATGGCACATTTAAGTTTTCTTTATGTCTTCTGATGGGTTCAGGACTCTACTCCAAAATATAGCACCTTGGGATTTGGGCAAATAGCAGCAGGAGGACGGTCTCTCAGATCGCCTTTCCTCCAGCCGGCCACAAAGGAATTCTGCGACTCCTCTGAGACAGAAAATAAGACTTTCGTTCCCGAGGGGCCCTTCTTACTCCCAGAGGACAGGGGCAGCCTCGTCCTCAGACACAGCGTTGAGAAGCATCTGCAGAACGGGCCTCGCGGAATTCACTCAGTTATTCCCATTCCATCGCACCCTCTGGCTAACACACTGTTGAGTGACAGCGTCAAAATACACAGGTTTCCTCGTTCTTTCTCACTCTTCATTTCTAAAAGTTCTCTGTCGGGTAAAACTTTGAATCCGTAGACTTTTCTCGTTACCTTTTTTTTTTTCTTTTCTTTTGATGGGGTCTCAGCCAGTGAACCTGGTGAAGGGTGAGAAAAAACTTTTCTTAACATGGCAAGAGGGCAAGGGGTGCATAGAGCACAGCCGGGAAATTAGAATATGTATATGGCGGTGTTTAAGGTTAATATATCAAGGACGTGTATGACTGTGCCCCTAAAAGGGTACGGGAATGCTGAATCAACGCAGTACTCTGTAAACTTCGTAGTACTTTTCCTATGGCTTCCAGCAGTAATCATCAAATTTTTGAGAGCTGGGTAGAGTGGCACATGCCTGTAATCTGTCTCAGCACCATGGAGGCTGAAGCAGGAAGATATCAAGTTCCAGGCCAGCCTGAGCTATACAGTGAGGTCAAGGCTGGCCTGAACTTCATAGAGAGACCAGGTCTCCAAAAAAAAAAAAAATTTTTTTTTCTTTGAGTAACTCCTAAAGTACTTGTTAAAATCTATGTACTCTTTCCATAATTTTCTAGTTAACTAAAGTTTTTATAACCTAATTGGAAAAGATTTTACAGTGTCACACTGAAAATGTTGGTAATTTATGGAAAATGATTATTTTTTAATGTATCCAGTGTAATCTAAATACCGTAACAACTTGGCATCCATCATTATCTGCTTTTAAAATACAAGAAATAAAATTTAACACTTGACAATTGTACATCATTCTCTTTTGTTCCCTTGCACTTGAATTTGCTTTCCGTTCTTACCCTGGGACAGCGGTTCTCAACAGAAGTGGAGGGCGGGGCGCTGCAGGGAGCGCACGTGGTTTGCGCACCGGTCGCAGGTGGAGAAGGGCGCTGGGCGGCTAAAGGGCGCGGAGGCGCCGCTGGACCCTGCGTAGTCAAACGCCCCAGAACGACGCAGAGCGACCTGATGCAAAATGTCAGCGTTCCCAGACCTTAAAGGGACACTTTGTTCTGTAAATAAGGAGGGAAGAGGGGTGGAGGAGAGGGGAGGGGGACGGGGAGAAAAGGAGGAGTTGAGATGTGTCATGCACGGTACCAGTTCCCTTCGATGAAAGTGACCATCGTGTATATCTAAATTGCACCATGAACTTAATAAAAAATATTATACAAGGGGAAAAGTGATATTTCTATGCCTGAGAGTCTTCTAGTCATCACCTTATACTTCTCTAAAACAAAAATATTCACATGCTTGACTAAAATATAGATATTTCTATAACATAAAGGCCTGTTAATAATGTTATTACAGTTATTAGTGCACATTAATCTAAAAATTGATTCAACAATCACTATCACATGTAAAAAGAAAAAATACATTTGCATGCTCCTACGGAGATGGACGGGGCTTACACTCGCTTTTCGCCGGTCGTTGCGTCGGTGGGTGCACAGCAGGCTTAAATGAAGCGGGGCCCGCAGCCTCCTGTCCTCGCGTGAGCAGAGGCGAGCGCTCCTGCGAGTCAGCGCGGGCTTCTCCGCAGCGCCGCCGCTCGGTGCCGCGCTCTTCCCGCGCTGCGCGCCTGCTGACGCCGCGACCCGTTTAAAACCGACTTCGTCGCCGTCGGCCACACCTGGCTGAGGGTCGCTCCACGCGTGGCTGCACGAGAAGCCGCCGGCCGCCGTGCAGCGCCTCCTGCAGGTTTTTCTGTCTTCCCGGCGGCGGCTCCCGGAGACCCGGGCTCGCACCCCGGCCGGCGCGGCTCTGCGGGGCTCGGCTCCGCCTCGGCCGAGGGCGCCACCGCCCGGCGGCGTGGGGCGCGCTGTGCGACCCCGCGAGTCCTCGCCCCGTGCCCGCGCGTGTCCGCGTCCCGCGGGGAAGCCGCCGGCGTCTGCGGCGCCCGGGCCTCGCGGGAGGCGGACGCGCGGAGGAGAAGGGCGAGGGCCCGCCCGCCGCGCGCGGTGCGGCGTGGGTTTTGCGTTGTTTTGTTCGCCGGCCGCGGGCGGCGGGGGCGCCGGGCTGCTCCGGACGCGCGATGGTTTCGAACCCGCGGAAGCGCGCGGGGAGGTGGCGGTCGGCGCAGCCGCCTCGAGGTCAGGAGGGAAAGGGCGGCGGGTCTTCGCCGTGGATTCGCTGTCCTCTCACTTTTCAAAGAAAATCATTTGGAGCTTTATGTAAACGATCTATAGCACGGGTTGCACGGGAGCTTTCCCAGATCTAGGAGTTAAATGTCCTTTACAATTTGGGGGAAAAGTTAGTCTGAAATTCATTTTTTAAACACTCACCAGATAAAACTGTTTTCCAGTATGCAAAATAAAAGACAACTATGTGGAACAAGTAATTTTTGGAAGACTGAATTCAGAAGCACAATTCTTTCCATTGCCAACTTTTGAGTCAGCAAGCTTTCAAAAATAAAACTCCAGCAGGAGGAATACAGATTGCTCCAGAACGACAATGATATTTTATGACACACAAACAAATGCCAGAAACACCTCAGCCCTTACAAACGTGAGCACTGCAGAAGCGTGGGCTATTCTCAGGTTAGCCAGGCTGCTGCTTTTTATTTCCCACTTTGTCAACAAAGGGGAAAAAGAAACCAAACATCAGGCTCTTTCCTGGATATTTGATACCTGATCTTAAAAAAAATAAAGCATATTAATTTGCTAAACATAACCGACCAGTTAAAGTTTAAAAACAGAACTTCCAGTTCAAAGAAAAAGCTGTGAAACACAAAGCAGTTTATCCATGCCTTACCCTGTTCATGGGTAAGGTGCCGACTTCAGCGGGAGCCTGAAAGTGACCTATTTCCCCTGAATGAAAAAAAATTCCTGTAGGACGTACAAAACACTCATCAGAGGGCAAAATATGCAGCATACACGTCTCTTACCTTGTGCAAATTCTGTAAGGTACGGTCTCCAAGCCTCCTGTTACTGGGTTTGAGATGGCGGCTCGCCTCAGCTGTGAAGCCAGCCGTGAGAATAGCTGCATTACAACACAGAACCTGAGTCACAGTTACCCAGCCAGTCAGAATTCTGGTGTTTTGGTGTAACAAAGGAAGGTGAATGGAGGAAATAACCCTGTACTTTATCACCTTGGGTTGAGTCATGAAAGCCAGTTGGTTTTTAGGTACTGTGTTTGTTTTGCACTGGAGACTGAACTCGGGGCCTTTGCACTGAGCTACATTCCCAAGCCCTTTTAAAACTTTTATTATTTTGAGACAAGTTCTCACTAAATTGCTAAATTGTCCAGGCTGGGCTCAAAGTTGTGATCCTCCTGCCTCAGCTTCCCAGAGGGCTGGGATTACAGGCGTGTACCACCATGCCTGGCTAAGGTTTTTATGTTTTTTAAAAACGATATTTTTGGGCCAGTGAGATAGCTCAGCGGCATAAGCACCTGCCTGCCAAGCGCGAGGTCCTGAGTTTGACCCCTGGTACCCAGATTAAAAAAAAAAAAGATATTTTTGTGTGTTATGTGAATAGAGGGTACATAAATGAAAGAGATTGAAATTTTTAAATTTCTCTCAATAGTTAAGAGGATGTGATAATGAAAAAAAAGAAATTTCTAAAATTTGAAGTGTAAATGACAGCAACAGGAATGTAATATAATTAATGATCTATCCCCAAACCTCCAAGATTAAATTAATTAAAATTATTTTTAGTGATAGAACTGTGTACAAATGTTAATACTATTGAGAATTATTTTGAGGTCAATCTTTTCTCCCTTTAAGATATCCACTCAACGTCATATATGCTAAAATGATCTTGGATTGAGCAGAAAGGCAAATAAAAAGAATTTATCAGTGTTAAAATGACAGGAAAGATGTGACAGCCAAGATAATAATTTCAAACATTTTTTAAACTTCTGAAGTGAACAAAAGAGTATGAAACTTCGAGGCCACTTAATTTGCTGGTCAGAAAATCATCTGAACTGAGGAATCTCCTCTGAAAACTGACGTCTGCAGACCCGGAGACTAATTCTGAGTGAAAACACTAAGTTCTGGCCCACGAACACGCGCGGTGCAAACTCTCACAGGTGCACTGTGCGAGACTCACTTCGTCCGACTTTGGAAAAAAATTCAACTTAGGAACTTGTCCGTCAGCGGGGGACTTCCTGTATTCTACCAAGACATTTTGGTAAACTAGGTGTAGTAACCACAAATAAAGACAGAAATTCAAACAAGAGTGACAGAATGTGACACGAGGAGCGTTCCGCTCCGTGGTCGGGTTACTCGAGCTCCCTGGAGCAGCGCCGACAGGTGTTAGACCAGTCTTTAGCATTTGTGATCTTTCTTTAATAAACAAGAGTATCGATAGGGAAAAGCAGCAAAATTTACTTTGCAGTACAAATATCTGGATAATTAAAATATTTATATTACAACACGGGTTGGCAAACCCAAATTCAGCCACCTCTTGCTTTTAGAAATAAAGTCGTACTGGAACGCAGCCACCCTCGTCCACGCTCCTATTTTCTGTGGCTGCTCTTACATTACGACGACAGAGCTCAGTCGCTGTGACAGAGACCACAGGGTCCGCAAAGCCCGAGAAATAGTTCCTCTCTTGACCTCTCCAGAAAATAAATGACCAATTCCTGTGTAATGAGAGCAAAACTGAGCTTAGCGTTGCTTTAACAATCTCTTTATGAGAGTGACGGTGGTTTGTATTTTACTACCAATAAGATGAACTATTAAGAGCAAGATGTTGGGGAAAAGGCAGGATCAGAAAGGGTTCTCGTTCCCACATTCTCACAAAGAGGAGAACGTCCGTGCTGAGCCCCGAGTTTACAGGATTGGGCTTAATCCACATTGGGCTATTTTCCTTAGTAAGAGAGATGACATAGCTTGACGTCAGAAAACTATGATGTCACCATTTAAAGATCAGCATGATGCTTGCGCCCTATTATATTTTTCTACTACAGTATTAATGTGCCTAAGAAGGAATAAAAATACTTCAAATATTCTTTCAGATAAAAATACAGAAGATACAAAAAGGTTGAGCTAGGGATGTAGCTCAAGGATTGTGCTTGCCTAGCATGTCTGAGGCCCTGAATTCTATCTCCAGCACTGCAAAAAAAAAAAAAAAAAAAAAAAAAAAGAAGGGAACAAAAAGAAAAGGAAAAAGTTCAGCTTAGGGTGGCCTCTGAGATTAAGGTGACAAAATATATAGAAAAGTTATTCAGTAAGACAATGAAACAAAAATTTTTATTAAGTGGAAACAAAAATCTCATCTATGATTTTCATAGTTCAGTGTTTAATGCCCAATGTTTGTGACAACAACAAACTAAGAAAAACTGGCATCCTAAAACAATTAACAAGTCCACCGCGTTGCAGCAACAGCATCTAAAGCTGTCCGTAGAGGTCCCGGCGTATCAGCTGCCCTCTCTGTTGTCTTACACACAAAAAACTGGTACAAAGGGACAGGAAGTTGAGGAAAAAAAATAACCCATCCTTGGTTTTGCTAGGTCTTTGACAATTTCAGTATCTGCATCAGAAATGATATCATGAATGTGAGTAACACGAGGCTTGTGCCACTCATCCTCCCGTTTGGCCTGAGCCAGAATAATTTTAGGATTCCGATTTCTATTGTGGTAGCGGCAAAACAGTTTTTTTTGTCTTCGATAAGTCTAAACATAAAGAAAATGATAAATATATTAATTTTTAATAATATTTTTAATACCTATTCCCATGCAGACACAAAACAGTAATCATGTTAGCATATCCACAGAGTATCTCTGGAAGAATAACAAGAAGCAGTACTCTGCAAATATTTTGTATCAGGGCCAGTGAGATGGCTCAGCGGCGTAAGCGCCTGCCTGGCAAGCGTGAGGTCCTGAGTTCGACTCCTGCAACCCACATATGAGAAAAGGGCCAGTGATATCGCTCAGCGGCACGGGCGCCTGCTGGCGCACGAGGTCCTGAGGTTATTCCACAGTACCCACACAAAAAAAATTATGAATGATTATTTTCTGGGGGAGAGACAGAAGAAAGGAGAAAAAGATCAGGTTTCTCTTTTAAGTCTTCACTCGTCAGGAAACGGGAAGGAAACAAGGAGGTGTTTGTGGAAATAAGAAATGAATGCCCAGCATTGTTCCAAACTTCAAAGAGTAACTGGGAAGCACCTAGAAATGCAGAAGCTTCTAGAAGGGAAAAATGAAACAGCAAAGCCAGGTTTCCCTAATACATCTTACAGTGAAATGCTCACGGGAAAAAGGAAAGATTAATAGCAAAGGTGAAAGCGAAAAGTTATTGAAGAAGCCAAGTGGTATTAATAGGGGTATAAAACAGTGCTGTAGAGAGTCAACACAGCCCATAAACGGTGCTTCAGTCTGTTATGTACACACGTTCATCCACAGCTCGTCCTTCTGTTTTTTTTTTTTTTTTCTTGTGGGTACCGGGGGTCGAACTCAGGACCTCACGTGGCAGCAGGCGCCCGTAAGCGATATCACCCACCCTTTTTTTATATGTGGGTACCGGGAGTCAAACTCAGGACCTCGTGCTTGCCAGGCAGGCGCTTATGCCGCTGAGCTATGTCACCGGCCCTCAACCTTCTCTTTGCCGTGGCCCCCTTCACGGCGCTGGGAACAGACCCAGAGCCTGGCGCACGCTGGGGCAGATCTCTACCACTGAGCTCCGTCACCAGCCCTGGTGTCTTCCCTTGATTCAATACGCGTGTCACATGCAAAGCAGGAATATAACTCGTGTAGTCATTAAGTGATACAATGAAACAAGTAGATTCATTCACGTCTGTTCTCCGTGCACTTTACCTGGAGCCAAACCCAAGGCTCTGTATCGAATAAGCCCGTTACACAGTGATGAAACGGATCAGGCGTGTGAACAGGAGGACGCTCTCTGATTGCGGGCAGAGCTGACAGTGTCACCGGATCCTGTTTTGTTCTTTTAGTTCTACTTTGCTTTCTTCTTTAAGAGTTATTAAAGGCAGGGTGCCAGTGAGATGGCTCAGCGGCGTACGTGCCTGCCTGGCAAGCGCGAGGACCCGAGTTCGACTCCCGGTACCCACATACAAAAAAAGCGCCGGTGATATCGCTCAGTGGCACAGGCGCCTGCTGGCGTGCGAGGTCCTGAGATCGACCCCCGGTACCCACAAAAAAAAAAAGGAGTTATTAAAGGCAACTTTTAAAAATCTATTTACTGCTGGAAATTTGAACAGTAACTAGTATTTAATATCACGGACTACTGTGTATTATTTTAGGTGTGATAATGGCCTTGTAGTTACTTTGACTCCTTTATTTATTTATTTATTTACTTGGTTTTTGAGACAAGGTCTTGCTCTGTAGCCCAGGTTGGCCTCAAACTCAAGGTAATCCTCCTGCCTCAGCCTCCCAAGTGCTGGGACTATTGGCGTGTGCCACCATGCCCAGCTTGAGTCCTTGTCTGTAAAACATACCCATCTGGTTTAGCTTTGCAACGTCCCCCATTCCCACAAAGGCCGTGTGTTACGGGCTTGGTCGCCAGCCCGCGGTGCACTGCAGAGGCGTGTGGAGCCTTCGGGGAGCCTCGTTCATGACCACGGGGCTGCCCTTGAGGGCATCCTGGGGTCTCTGCGCTGCGCTTCTCACAGGTGCACAGTCTGCTCCCCACCCCTGCCGTGATGCTCTGCCTCCCCACAGACCCGGGGCGATGGAGGGGAAACCACCACGCACTGCGACCTCGCGGAGAGACTGTGCGTCAAAATCCGTCCTTCCTCCTTTTAAGTCGTTTACGTCAGGTATTTTGTCACAGTGACGCGAAGCGACGGGCACACGCTAAAGTGTTTAGAAATGAAATGAAACAGAAAGTCAACGAGTCTAACAAAGTCTTATTGTCCTTATATTTACTCACAACTCTCAAGACAAACACAAGCACGTCCTGCTAAGAGTCCGTGAACCCGGCTACCGAAAGCGTCAGCGAAGACGTGTGTGCGTTTGCTGTCCGCGGTCAGGCTGTCCCGGTCATCGGGGTCAAACCGTAAAGCCCAGCTCGAGTTTGCTGTAGTGAAGGAAATTTTGTTTGGACGCTCGTACCCCATTACAGTCCTTAAAAAAGGGTTTCAGGGTCTGGAGATGCAGCTCAGCAGTTCATCATTTGCCCAGCGTGCAAAAGGCCTTGGATTTGATCCTCAGCGCCGCAAAAACACAGATAAAAGTGGTTTCATGGTCAATTTTGGTTACGTGTGTATCCCCAATAATGCGCATTATCATAAAGACTCTGAGACGTCTCAAAGCTAAACCAAAACCTGTGTTCGACTTTGTTTAACAAACGTTCCTTAGACTTGGGACATTTTGAATTTGGATTTAAGATCTACTGATATTCTAAAGTGGTGGCATTTTGAATTATAACTACACAAATATAAAATATGTAATAGACAAAGGGATATTTACAGATATATTCAGGTCTTTTAAAGAATCAATATTAGGCCGGTGAGATGGCTCAGTGGCGTAAGCGCCTACCAGGCAAGTGTGAGGTCCTGAGTTCGACTCCTGGAACCCACACACGAAAAAGGGAGCCGGTGATATCGCTCAGCGGCATGGGCACTTGCTGGTGTGTGAGGTCCTGAGGTCGATCCCCCAGTACCCAAAAAAAAGAAGAATCAATATTAAAGTTAAATCTGCTGAACATCTACAAAAAAAAAAAAAAAAAAAGAAATACTCAGAATGTAAACGCTCAGCAGATTTAATATTGATTCTTCTTTTTTTGTGTATGTAGGTACTGGGGGGTCGACCTCAGGACCCCGCCCCTGAGAGCAGGGGCTTGTGCCGCTGAGCAATATCACCGGTCCCTTTTTTCCTTTATATGGGTTCTGGGAGTCAAACTCAGGGCCTCGCGCTTGCCAGGCAGGCACTTATGCTGCTGAGCCATCTCACCGGCCCATCTGAGTATTTCTTAAAGAAACATTTCGCTAAGGAATCTTTTTCAGGCTGAACAGGAACAAGACCACAACAGAGGACCATGTAGAAGAGTCTTAAATCCCATGAAATCAATTACCAGTGGAATATTATTCCTACTTAGCACTACTAAATTCTCTTTTGCATTAAATATAAAAGGAATTATCACTTCTTAAACTTACTTGATCTTTCACCCTGGAAAATAACCCTCTTTTGATCTGGGAACAGGGTACTATCACCGCAAATGCGTAAAATGGCACACGATTCACAAACTTTATATTAAAACTAGTTTATTAACTGCAGCATACTGACTGCGACACTGACAGCAAGCTAATATGGCAAACTGTAACATTTAACGCAATCATGCTTTTCACCACATACGCTTAAGCACAAAAGAAACCTGATTCTCTCTACAACTATGTACGAAACACACGCGCACACGCACGCGCACACAATTGACTTTACCACTGATACCCTCCCCACGGCACAGCATTCCGCACTTCTGTCTCTCTGGCAGGTGATCCCCAGCAACCCCTTTCTCCTCCGTGTGCGTTTCTGATCAGACCGGTCATCTGAAGCAGACATCTTCGGATCTTTCTCTTTAGCCATCTTTTTCTTTAGCCATTATATACTCTAAATATTTTAAGTTACCATTAGCTCTCCGATGTTCTGGAACTTGAAGAGAAAGAAAGTATGTCCGTGGGTAAGTTTACAATTGTTCGAGCCTCTGAGTATAAATCTGGGGAACTGTATGGTTTGTCTTCCAAAGTAGGATGCCTTTTAAGAGTGAAAAGGGCACTGAGGCAAATTGTTATATCAAAAGTGGACGTAAACTAGTGCTATCCCAAGTTAGTCAGAACATATGGTCATCCTATGTAAAAACAGTTCTAGAGATGGAAACAGACCTTTATTTCAATGTTGAATTATTGCTTCTACTTTGAGAACTTACTAATCAGCCAAAGGAACTATGCTCAATTTGATGTAAAATGAGTCTTAAAATCTTACTTATCTGACTTACTTTAGGCAATGGGAAGTATTTTTCTAAGACTGAAAAATGATCGCTATTGTAAAAACAGAGCATATGTATTTCAAAGCAACCTCTAGCACAAATACATTATAAATGCAGAACACATTTGAATGGCTTTCAGCCCCAAATTTCTAAACAAGAAAGAAAGAAGAAACTAAAGGTATAATTTTCAAAAAAGCCAGAATCCACTGATTAACTCAGAATTACTGGTGATAATTTTTATTTATTTTTTTTGTGGGTACCGGGGGGGTCGACCTCAGGACCTCGCGCACCAGCAGGCGCCCATGCCACTGAGCGATATCACCGGCCCCTTTTTCGTATGTGGGTTCCGGGAGTCGAACTCGGGCCCTCGTGCTTGCCAGGCAGGCGCTTAAGCCGCTGAGCCATCTCACTGGCCCTACTGGTGATAATTTTTAGCTACACCACCCAGCTGAGAAAAAAAGAAAAATCGAAACACCCACACACAGAGAGAAAAATTTAAAAGGCAGAACAGTAGTGGAGACTTCCCTCGTGGCATAATTGAAGTGTTTGGGAAATGTAAGTCTAGATTACAGTATTTCTTGTCCTTCAGAGACTGTTCACAGTGTATATTGTGATACTCAATAAAGCTGAGCGGCTCGATAATCCATGTCTACTCTCCAAACTAGAAGAGACAGGAGGAAGGAATTAGGGAGATGAGCTGTGGCAAACACCGTCCTATATAAAGAGAGGACCCACGATGAAGGAGCTGCGTGGGAAACTGCGGTTCTGGGTAGCAGAGTTTACTCTGAGCACAAACCCGTGTGCCGTCCTCTCCAGATGCTCACCGGTGTGACATCCTGGATTCCTCATCAATTTCCTAAAACGAATGAGGAAATGGACGGAAAGCAACTCTGACACCACATCTTTCTAGGACAAACTCTCCTAATGCTGGTCAGCACAGTTTTAAAAGGTGATAGGGAACCATGAAAATGCGAGTGAAACAGTAATCCGTGCAGGAAATGCTCACACATGTGCGGTCCAAAGCGATTCGCTCAAGCAGCGTCTGCCACTTGTAACTGGGGCTGCCTTAAAGAGGGCATTGGCCGTATTTTCTATTCTTTAACGAAGTCCTAAACTCCTGGGCTGTCTGAGTTACTTTTCTGGTTGCCGAGAGAAAATACCTGACACCCAAAGTTAAAGGAGGAAAGGTTTACTTAGCTCACAGTTTGTAGAGGTTTCATTCCATAAACGGTGGCTCCCAGGCAAGGTGGCTTGGCAGCGGGGCATCGCAGAGGGGAACAGTTCACGGCGCCCATGCGGTAGCACAGCAAGAAGGGACCTTAATGGCATCTTTCTGTTCCTTTTATCTTCTCCAGACTACTTTGGGGGGCAGCACTCACACCCTTAACGCTAGTGCCCTGGAGCCTAGCATTGCACCACGAACCACTCCCAGCGTCACACACTCTCGACCCAGCCACTCTGAAAAAGCCCCATCTACGAACCTTTGAGGATTTGGGGGACATCTGGACACAGCCATAACACAGACTAAATCACATGATTTTTCTCCACTCTCAAATGTAATTCTGACATTCATGTTCTCAATATATTTAAATTTTTTAAAATTCTGGTAAGGGACACATAAAATTTGCCATCTTTACCACTTTCAAGTGCATTTAATTGTTGTACAAGCAATTTCTAGAACTTTCCCATCTTGGGAAACAGATATCCTATCCCCATTAAATAACAATGTCTCATCTTCCTTTCTCCTTGACCCGTTCTACTTCCTGTGAATGTGCTATTTGAGAAAACTCATCTAAGCGGAATTACACAGATTTGTGGTTTCTGTGACGAATTCTTCCTCCTAACAAAGTGCCCTCAAGGTTCATCCTTGTTGTAGCGTGTTTCTGAGTTTCCTTCCTGTTATAGGTTAATAATTCCCACTGCATGCATGTGCACATGTTCTTCATCTACCCCTGTGTGGATGGATGCTTGGGCCATTCCCCCTCTTGGTATTGTGAATAATGCTAATGAGTATGAATCATGATCATCTACTTGAGATCCTGCTTTTAATTATTTTGGCCATTTACCCAGGAGTGGGATTGGTGGACCATATGACAATTCTATTTTTAATTTTTTTGAGGAAACTACCCTCCTGTTTTCCTTAGCCTTCTAATACTTGTCACCAAAGTTTTGGATATGAACCAGCTTTTTTGTTTTTTGAACTAACATTGGTATCTATTAACTATGAGTCTATCTTAGTCTGGGTAACATTTTTAGACAGTCACATGGAAAGACTCTTAGCTTTGGACTTGGATTCCATGCTCTACAACCCTGCCTGGTACGAGTGACCTGCAAAAGGCAAGCAATTCTGAGAAGCCCAGACCAGAATCAAAATCCGAGGAAACACAAGAAAGGCGAGGTCTAAGCTCAGGTCCCCCACACTTCGCCCATTGCTTTGCCATGGAATCCTCAGTCCTTGCTCTAAAGAAAGGATTTTATTGGAAAATTCTTCTGCCCGCCTTTTGATCACAGGACTGATTGGCTTTTCAATCCAGCTCTTCTTCCGGGGAACCAGAGAGAGTAGAGTCATAGCGGGAACTCCTGAAAGACACCGACGTGCCCTGTCACCACACACTCGGGTACACAGACACCCACAAGGGTCCAAATGGTGACAGTGGCATTCCCAAGTGGTCAGCTCCAATATCCAAGTCACAGAGTAAAGTACCTAGAGTTCTGAGAAAAGGGCCATACTCCAAGTATTCTCCACCCACGAATACATCGTTCATGAGAGACATTTTTAAAAACTTCATCGTCTTCCTTGGCAGCTCCTCAGAACATGAACTAGCGTTACAACTTCTAACAGAATTACTTGAGGGTGCACATTAGGCAAATGAAGCTCAAGAAAACTCTAAATATAACTTTTGGAAAGCTTTTACATTAAAGTTCAGGTAAGCGATACATAAACTAATTGAATTCAAGGCAAAGATATTAAATAAGACAACAAAATGCATTTTATGTTACTTATGAGATTATAAGACACAACTCTTCTTAAAGGTAATACAAAAAAGCATCAAAATATAAGCGGAAACTATAAGACAAGAAGAAAAAATAGGCAAAATCCGATTCTTAGAAAGAGTCTTTAATTGGCCTCTCTTTAGTCTGTAACATAACAAAAAGTTAAAAGTATCAAATAAAACATCTAAATAACAAAATTAGTAAGGAAAACCTCTTGGAGATATATCAACTTCTATTCCAAGAAAACACAACATACTCGTTAGGGTAAACCGAGGCACAGTTGAGACCACTGAGACAGGCAGAATTTAAGCAACGTGTGAGGATTTATTGCAGACCAGGTGCGGCCGGGCCAAGGGCGAAAAGACTGCTGGCCCTGAGCAAGGGCCGAGAGCACGTTTATACGGGCGTTAGGTGGGGGAGGCAGCATTGCTGGGGGGGGTGCAGAATTCTGGTTCTCTGAGCAGGGGTCAGGGCTGGCCGGTAGACAGGGCGGTGTTGGGTGCGGGGTGCTGGCAGGCACAGCGCGTCTCCTGTGGCTTTTCGTGGAATCAGCTCTCTGCAGGCTGAGCTGCGTGGGGCAGCTGCTGGCTTCCTGCTGAACGCCGAGCTCCTGCAGGTGTGAATGACAGATCTGCTTGGGGAATTTTCCTCTCCTAGCTGAGTGGGGGTCTAGTTCGGAGACCTGATAATACTTTCTTTTCTTTTCTTTTTTTTAATCAGATTTTATTGGAACATTTTAGATATACATAAGATCACAGTCATCATAGAGAATTTGTACCTGTACGTGATATAACTTGATTCTTTTTTTCCCATTCCCCTACCCTCCCTTCAGCCCCTCCTTTCCTCCCCATTTACAAAAGATTTGTTTCATTTTTTTCTTTTCTCACTTTTTTTTACTTTTTTCTTCTTTCCTTTTCCCCTTCCCTCTCCCTTGTTCTCCCGATTTAAACATTTTCTTCCTATTTCACAATACCTATTATACATTTTCATCCTTATTTACATTTCTGGTTTCTCACAACAGAGAATTTTTACACATTTATGTCCTATTTATTTCACTTAAGAGTATGGTCTCAAGGTGCACCCATTTACCTAGGAATGTCTCAAGCTTATCCTTCTTTATGGCAGAGTAGTACTCCACTGTATTAAAAAACCACATCTTCTTTATCCATTCACCATCTGATGGGCATGTGTGCTGTTTGTAAGATTTGGCTATTACAAACCATGGTGCAATAAACATAGGTGCACATATATTGCTCAGGTATGATGCTTTTAATTCTTTCAGGAAGATACCCAGAAGGGGAATAGGTGGGTCAAAGGGGACTTGTAATCCTAGCTTTTTGAGGAATCTCCACACTGATTTCCACAGTGGTTGCACCAGTCTACACTCCCACCAACAGTGGAGAAGGGTTCCTTTTTCCCCACATCCCTACCGGCATTTGTTATTGGTTGATTTCTTGATAATAGCCATTCTTTCTGGGGTGAGATGGAATCTCAGCATTGTTTTAATTTGCATCTCTTGAATGACCAGGGATGTTGAACATTTTCTCATGTATTTGTTAGCCTCTTGTACTTCTTCAAGAGAGAATACTTTTTCATGTGTCTTTGTTACAGAGATACAGTGAGATCCACATTATGCATATTTAGGATAAAAGATGCAGTTTCCTGTTACTTTACACCAGGTTATAGCAGCCATGTTATCAGAAAATCTCTGTATCCGTCCTTTAAAAGTACGTACCCTAGATCTTCTAAACCTGTTGGTAAAACTGTTCTGTGCTATCAATTGAAGAGTTCAGAAAAAAAAAAAAATCCTAAACAGGGCATGGCATTGCCAGCCTGTGACCTCAGCACTCTGGGAGGCTGAGCCAGGAGGATCACGAGTTCAAGCCCAGCCTGGGCAACTTCGCGTCTCAGCCAGTCACTGTCTCTACAAATGTCTGAAAAGAGCTGGGGATGTAGCTCTGCGCAAAGGCCCTTGGCTCAATCCCCAGTATTGCCAGTAAAAAATAAATCCCAACTATATTTCCAAGAGAAGCATACAAAGTGGGAAGGTTCTTGGAGTGATTTCTGTTGTGGGCTTCTGTGCTATGCAAACTAATGGCTCCCTTGAGATTCCCATGTTGCTTAAGAGATTATAATACACAATTAAGACACAACTCTTCTTAAAGGTCACATGAAAACATCAAATAATAAGTGAGAAGTCCATGAAAACAAGAGAAAATAGGCAAAATTTGATTCCTAGAAACAATAATTGGCCGCTCTATAGTCTGTAATGTAAGAACAACAACAACAAAAAGTATCAAATAAAACATCTGATAACAAAATTAGTAAGGAAAACTCTTGGAGAGATATCAACTCCTAAGAAAACAGGACCTACTTTCTTTTCAAATGCTTGAAATTACCACAAAAACTTACATCACAGAAAGCCTCAGTTACATAAAACTCCAAGAGATAGAAATAACAATATTCTTTTCTAATTGCTAGATTAAAACATTGAGGTTAAAAAAAACAACCTGGTAGAAAAAAAGCATCGCTGTTAAATATCCTTTCTTAAACAAATCTTCTGTTAAATAGCAAATCCGATTCAAAATTTCAAAATATCTAGAATAATAAACAAAATACCACATGCTAGAATCATGGTATATGAAAAAAGCAGAGTTCATAGACAAAATCCACCAAAAATATAAAAAGGAAAAAGAGCTGACAAGTAGGAGAAATGAAAGTAGAAATACAGAAAAGAAGAAACAAAAACTATTCAGATATTTTTAGAAAGTTAGAGCCAGGTGTGGTGGTGAACACCTGTAAACCCAGCACTTGGGAGGCTGAGGCAGGAGGATCACTGCAAGTTCGAGGACAGCCTGGGCTACATAGTGAGATCAAGACCAGCCTGAACTACATAGTGAGAGTCCATCCCAAAAGAAAAAAAGAAAAGAAAAATTAATATGTTTAAGCATATTATTTTGACCAACTATGGGCACAATTTTGAAAATATGAACGAAATGGAGATTTTCTAGGAGATAGACATACTAAATATTCCAATTAAAATTTATCAAAATGAAGAAACAAAATTTTATGTTGCTCATAAAAATTACAGAAAACTTGAGTGAAAAGATAGAAAAAGAAATACATGGGACTACTAGTCCAGAGAGACGCGGACTAACTTCACAAACCCTGGATAAAATGCCGTAAGGCGGGAAGAGCGCCCGCCCGCACCGCCCGCCTCTCACACAATCCTTCCCCTCTCCTGCGCCGCGCTGCTCTCTCCAGCGTCTGGGCCGCAGTGCGCGCTCACCCCGCGCTCCGTCCAGGAAGAGCCTGGAGATGAGCTCCGCGTTCTCCACGCCGCACCGCGACTCTGCCCGGCTCCTGGGCGCCACGGGCTGTGACTGCAGGAACCGTCAGGGCGAGGATTCAGGACGCCCCGCCTCAGACCCACGCCAGAGCCGTCACCACCGCTGTGACCTCAGGCGGATCCTCTTCCGCGCGGTCAGAGCGCGGGGACCATCGTCACCACACGCCGAGCAGGAGCGGGATCAGATGCGCTCTCCAGGGCTGGGGGAAGCTGAGGCCGAGCAGCAGCTGGGAACCACGTGGGGAGGGGAGAACGAAAGGAAAAACAAGCGTGGAGGCTCCTGTTCTCTGCTGCTCTTCTACAACCTCCTTTCGTGTACTTTTCCTCTCCTGAACCATCCTCAGTTCTGCCACAGTGGTTTTTCTAGACCTGCCCCCCAGGGCTGCGGAATACCTTTCCACTTATGCTACTGGAAGAACTTCTCTTCTTCCTCAAAACTCTACTTCTAGCCCTTGTCAAATTTAAATAAGATCGGAGAAAGAGAAAACAGACATCAGTGGTTAAAAGAAAAGAGCGGAAGGCACTCACCTGCTTACCCTGTCACCCGGGTCCCGGAGGGAGAGAGCGGGACAGTCGTGGAAGGGAGGCTCCCGGAGCTGTCAGGGCCCGGTGGGTCCCGGGAGGGGATCGCAGCAGGGCCTTACAGAGCCACTCTCGGGCACGACCCGCCCTGTCCTCCTCCGCGGCGGCAGTTTACACAGACCCGGGCTTCTCCCCTCTGATGAGTTCCGGACCCTCCCCTCCAGGAAACCCTCCTTATCGCCCGGGTAAGACGGGAATCCCGCGCTGCCTTGGACCCTCTGCTCCCGTGGTTCCATCTAGCCGATCTCATATTCCCTTCAGCGTACACGGATTCCTCCAGAAAAGGGGCTCCCTTCCCCCCCCGTGTTCCGTTCCCACCCTCCCTTCTTCCGCATCTGCACCAACCTGCCTCCCGACACACCACGTTCACTCACGCACACGGGTGTCTGCGTCCAACCAAACACGCCCGTCCCTCACCGAGTGGACAATTCAGTTTCTCCTCTCCGATCATGCAAATCTTTACATTTCCCTCAAGGCAACACTGAGAGCCTCCTCGTCTCTGCGCACCTCCCTGACTAACCCGAGCTTTCCCGGAGCGGCTGCGGCCTTTAGTCCGCCGCGGGATCCACCCTCGGTGATCTGCGTGCGGTGAATGCGCAGACCTCGCTGCTGCCCCGCCAGCACGCACACTGCAGCCCCCACAGTGTGGAGCTTCAAATCTGTTGGACGATTAACGCATTAAACAACTTCGTAAGTGACAACAAAACCTGCTTCTCCTGACTCCTGCCAAACCTCTTGCTAATGGAGAGTCGCGGTACAGCTTGGAGCAGAAGACTTAGACGCAGTTTAGTTGGTTCCTCCCCTGCAAAAGGTCAAGCGCTGGCACCCAACCTTCTTCCCTAACTCCAATGAGGGTCCAAGCTGGACCCCCCTCCCGGCCTTGAGTGACACGGTGCCCCTCCCTTCCCTGAGCTCCAGCTCCCGCCCTCAGCCAGTCCCACTCCCCTCCCCTCGAGAACTGGTGGCTGTTAGGGGTTCAAAAATCCTAATAGGAAGCCAAGAAGCCAATCTGGAAATTTGAGTGATACCAGTACCAACAGATGAGTTGGCTCCTATTCCCACATAGTAAGGGGGTGAAGGCGCAAGGCATAGCCAGCAATCCCTCCTCATGTTGGGATTTGTTTTATTTAGATAACTGAACATAAAATCTAGTGGCTTTTTTCTGCAACCTGTACTGCAGTGGGAGTGCTCAGTGCCACTGTGAATGGTCCGCCCCAGCGGCCTCCCAGGGAGAAAGTCTTTCTTTTTTATCTACACTTGAGACCCTGGTGCAGCTGCAGGAGGATCGTCTAATTTCTCCGGAACTACCTGCTGTTGTCGGAGGAGAGGGCGGGTGGTCTGGAGGAGAGGCTGGAGTACCTGTGGAGACTTAATAAGGTCCCTATTTATCAGGGAGGCCAGTTGAGCATCATGTATTTTGGGAACCAGTGGAGGAGGTCGCCCATACATAGCTTTAAAGGGGGTGACACCCCACAAGTAAGGGGTACAACAGACACGGAGAAGGGCAAAAGGGAGGAGACTCACCCGATTTTCTCCAGTCTCAACAGCCATCTTGGATATTGTTTCTTTTAGGCACAGTGGAGTTTCCAATTAATCTCTAGAGCTTTGGCTAAAGTTTGAGTAACTTGGGCTATGAAATCTGGGGCATTGTCGGACCCCATGGATATGGGCAAACCGAATCGAGGCACTATTTTAGCAAGGAGTTTTTTTGTAACTATGTTTGCAGTTTCACCATGGGTAGCAAAGGCTTTAGTCCATCCAGTGAAGGTATCTATGAATACTAGAAGATATCTACATTGTTCTTTGGTTAGTCCCATGTCGGTAAAATCAATCTAATGATCTCCTGGGAATAACCCACTTTTTTGTATGTCAGTTCTTCTAGTAAAAGTCCTTTTGGATTAACCTTTATACATTGCGGAAAGTCTTTGCCAATTTTAAGTCTGAGTTCATGTATTTTGGTTGGGTCAGAATCGGAGGGGGAAGTATGGGGAGTATCTCAAAAGACCCCACTGGTTTTAGGGCAACTCGTCGTGTGGTCTCATCTGCCAAGGCATTTCCTCAGGACACAGGAGAGTCACCTTTTTTGGTGTCCCTTACAGTGAACGATTGCCACCTTTAAGGGTAGCCACATGGCAGCTAACTGATCCAGGATCTCAGACACATTTTTGATTTTATGTCCCCCTGTGGTAAGAAGCCCCTGTTCCTGGTAAATAGCCCCGTGGACATGTACCATAGCAAAAGCAGAGCGGCTGTCTGTATATATGTTTACCTTTTTGTCTTTTGCCCATCTGAGAGCTTGGGTGAGAGCTATTAGTTCTGCCCTCTGAGCTGAGGTTCTTTGTCCCAAAGCTTTGGCCTGTATTATCTCCATTTCCATGGTCACAGCTGCTCTAGCTACTCTGGTTTCCTCATGCCGATAGCTGCTTCTATCAACGAGAAAGGGTAGCCTCTGGGTCTGTGATTGGGACATCAGTCAAGTCCGGATGCAGACAGGAAATTGTTTCTAGGACACCTTGGCAGTCATGTAAAGGCTGTTTAGGGTCATCATCTGGTAACAGGGTGGCTGGATTTAATGCTGAAGTTGTGAGAAACTCAATATGGTCTGGGTCCACCAAAAGTGCTTAACACTGGACAATCCTGGCATTTGTCTCTACTGCATGTGGGGCTTGTTCTTCTAATTTAATCCAGTTAAGCCCCTCAGTCTGATCTCCTCCCGTGGAGGCATAGTTTGTCTCCCAGCCTCAATTATATAGCTGAGGTAGGTGACAACACCCGAGTACGTTTCTGTCGGAAAAGGGGATCCCGGATGTCATGGTTGTGTCCAGATGTCCCCCAAAGCCTCGTGTGGTCCTAGGTGGTGCTTCTTCAGAGAGGGCAGGATCTAGAGTATGTGACTGGCACTGATTCATGGTGCAATGCTAGGCTCAAGGGCACTAGGGTGTGAGTGCTGCCTGCCCTAAGGAGCCTGGATGGGATGTAAGGGACAGAAAGAGCTGATGGTCCCTTCTTGCTTTGCTACCTTTTGCCCTCCATGAACTCTTTCTCCTGTGCAATTCCTGTCCACCCTGCAACCCTGCCTTAGAGCAAGCCAATTATGGACTGAAACCGCTTCAAATCTGAGCTAAACTTTCCTTTTTTAACTTTGGGTGTCAGATATTTTATCTCAGCGATGAGAAAACTAACTGAGAATTTGGTACCAGAGAGGAGAGGTCGTTGCTGGGACTGTACCTGACCGTGCGGTTCAGGAGCCTTTGGGACTGGTTCGCGGGAAGAGTTAGGAAAGGTTCGGAGATGCCTGCTGAGTAGAGCTGGAACAACTTAGGCTGTACTTGAAGGGAGGTTCTGTTCAGAGCTCAGAAGACCAGAAAGCTGATAGAAATCCTGCTGGTAAACACCTGGCCCGGGAGGTTTCTGCTGGGAAGGACTGCATTGCTGTTGGACTCCAGATGATGTGTGTTATACCTTGGCAGAAAGTTTGTCTGCATTTTGTTCATGTCCAGACACTTTGCCTGAGACTGAGATTAAGGGTGGCAGACTAATTAATCTTGTAGAAGAAATTTCATGGCAGTCTAATGTTGAGGTGGTGGGACGGCTACTGTTGGGGGCTTTTAGCCAGATTTATGTTGACAATCAAGAGCAAAGAGCCCAGCAGAATGATTTAAAACCCTGTGAGTTTGGCCAGAAAGGAAGCACCTGTAAAATTGTGGCCTACAAATGCAACAGGTGAGAAAGTGGTCGCTGAAAAGACCAGCGAGAAAAAGCCAAGTATCTCAGAAGAGGACAACAGAAAAGATGAACTGAGGAAATCACAAGAACTGCAGGACTCCAGTTGTGCAGCCTCCGAGTTGCAAAGGTGAAAGACTTTGAGAAGGGAGCCCCAGAGCACCATGTTCCAGAGTGGTGGCGGCCTAGAGAATTTGATCCTCAGGATCGGGTGCAGAGTGCTCAGCAATCCAGGTGCTCGACCCCTACAGCCGAGAGAGAGGGAAGCCTGGCCACTGCTCCAGCTGGCGGGGGACACTGGAGTCATCCATGTGCTGCTGGTTTTAGGGTGAAGAAGGCTTTTGCCCAGATTTCAGAAGGCCTAGAAGGCCAGGCAGTGTGCTCCTCAGAGGGCAGTGTGTGAAGGTGTGCAAAGCCTAACGCGCATTGGAGACCCCAGAAGTTTGGAGAAGCCAGGAACGTGGATCGTCTGAGGAAACCTGCAAGGAAGGAGCAGAGCCAGCACCCGAGAGAAGCCAAGGCAGCTACAACCACAGGCAGTGCCGATGGGGCGGAGCCCCCCAACCCCTTTGGAGTTCACATCTTGCCACAGATTGCCGGGGATACTGAACGTGAAGTACAGGATTTCATGTTTGCCCTCTGGAGTTTGGACTTGCTGTGGTCTCATTCCTTTGTACTCCATTTGTACCTTTTAGATTGGTAATGTTCATCTTGTGCCATTGAATGTTAGAAGTGTTTAACTTTCTCTTGTGCGGGGGCTCACAGCTAAGAGCTAAGAGTTTGCCAGAGAAGAATTTGTACTTGAGCTTTTCAGCAATGTTAAAACTGTTAAGGGCCAGTGAGATGGCTCAGCGGCGTAAGCACCTACCTGGCAAGCGCGAGGGCCCAAGTTCGACTCCTGGAACCCACATACGAAAAAAGGGCCGGTGATATCGCTCAGCAGCATGGGCGCCTGCTGGCGCACGAGGTCCTGAGGTCGACTCCCAGTACCCACAAAAACAAACAAACAAAAACTGTTAGGACTTTGGCAACTCTTAGAGATGGACTAAATGCCTTTTGCATAAAAGGATGTACATTGGTCTTTGGAGGGCCAGGGGCAGAATGTTATGGCTTTTGTCTAGCTGTCCCCCCAAAACCTCTCACAGTCATAGGTGAACCTTTTTCAAAGGTGGCTGGATATAGAGTGTGACACTGGGATTGATTTATGGTGCAATGCTAGGCTCAAGTGAGAGTGCTGCCCACCAAATAATAGACAGAAGGATCTGTGGTCGTCCCTTCTTACTTTGCTACCTTCTGCCTGCCATGGACTGTTTCTCCTCTGTGATGCCCTCTGCCATGCCACCCTGCCTAGGAGCCAGCCGATTATGGACTGAAACTTCTACAAACTGTGAGCCAAATAAATCTTTCCTCCTTTAACTCTGGGTGTCGGGTGTTTTGTCTGAGCAATGAGAAAAATAACTAAGACACTGGACTTAACAGGTCCCATTTTCCAACTGAATAAAGATCTAAATTACACTCTGCTTTATAAACCCATCAATCTGTATTTGAAGACTAGAACTAAAAGCATGGAGAGGGGTAGGTGAGCAGAGTAGAAAAACTGCAACAAGAAGTTATCCCAAATAAGAATGTATGAGATCCTTTCTTGCAGCTAAAGAGTGCAGATCTTTAAAAAAAAAAAATTTGGTGAAAAAGACAGTTCAGGAAAACAGCTCTGGAAGGAGGGCAAGGGCTGCACAGGTCTGAAACGCTGTTTCTTGAGGCCGTAGTTTCCCACGTGCAGGGGCCCAGGCCTTGTGGGTCAGTGACAGACCGGACACCTCTGCTATGAGAGACAGGGACCCCGGGGGGAATCAGACCAGTATTTGCACCCAGGAGCAGGAGCAGGGAAGCTTTCTTCACAAACTGAGGCCCGCACACTAAAGGTGGGGGTGGGGGTTGGGCTCTGCTGGCCTGGCCAGACAACGTCCCCACTGCCTGTCACCTGGACACGGGGCAGCGACTGGGCTGTGTGATCAGAGGTCCAGTGGGAAAAGCTTCAGCTGAAGGGACGAGGACCAAGGAGCGGGAAGATGACCCCACCGAGAAGCCACCTCACCACCGCCACAGCTGAGCTCCAACTGGCCTCAGCCCTGCCCACTCCGTCCTGTCCTCCCTGCAATAGACTTGATAGTAAATGCGCGGATTCTGCAACGCTCTCAGGTTCGTTTCCTCTCTCAAGTTTTAAGAATCTTCCCGTCCTTTAATCAAATCCACCTCATGGCAAAAATTTTCAAGGCAAACTCACACCCAGGTTCTTATTTCCAAAGGGAAGAAAGAAGCCGCAGCTCTGTGCAACGCCAAGTTCAGACGGGGATGGAGGCGTCCCGGTCCTGCCGCTGTGCGACGGAAAAGCTGTTTGGGAAAAGAACACAGGTCCGAGTGCGGCTCGGGTCTCCGGTTCCTCACTTGTGCTGACGGCTCACACACACAGACCTCCTCAGAGCCGCTGCAGGAAGAGAAGCCGGGGGCTGCGGGTCACAGCGGGGAGAAGGGAGCGACCTGAGCACGTGGTGTGGCCCACACCCCGCACCGGCAGCGGCCTCACACTGCGAAGATAAGAATAGATGGAGATCGTCACCGTGAGCGCTGACGCTCCGGAGGCCGAATGCACACTCACGACACCCAAACTCACAGAAGCCCAGCGCTGTCCTCCCCGCAGCCCCTGGGTCTCGGCACCAGGCGCCTCGGAGCCCGTCCTGTCCCTCTCCGGGGAAGAACGAATCAGGGCCTGGCCGGAGCCAGGAGGCGCGGCTGCAGCAGGAATTCCGGCTGGGCGGGCACCTCCAGGCCCTCGGAGTCACCGTCCTCGCGCTCGCAGGCGGCCTGAGCGCGGCTCCCGCCGCTCCCGCCCGGGGGAAGAAAAGGTCCCGGGAGGCCGGGAGGAGGCGGGGCCGCGAGCGCCTGAAAGAACCGAGGCGCTGGGCCCGGGAAGCTTCCCGAACGCGGCCCCAGGGAGAGGGTCCGAGGGCGGCGGCGCCCGGCGCCCTCCCGCAGCCCCGGCCCGCCCGGCCTCCTCCTCTCCGCCCGCGGGGTCCGGCTGTCGCGGCCCAGGCCGGCCGCGGAGGCCCGGAAAGTCCTCGCGTGGCCGCGGCGATCCGCGCCCGCGGGCCGAGGCTGCGGCCCCTTCCGCTCCGTCCGCGGCGCCGCCGTCGAAGCCGGGACCGCGCGTCTCCCCGAGCCGAGGGCGAGGAGCGGGCGCCGGGTCGCGCGGGGCGGGGAGCCGCTTCCCGGTCCTGCGCCCGCCGGCGGCGTCCTCCCCGGGCCGTCCGCTCTCCCCCGCCCGGGTCGGCAGGGCCAGGCCCCGAGAGCAGCAGGAGGAGCGGGAGGCTCCGGGCGGCTCCGCGTCCTCCGGGCTCGGGAGAGCGCGCCGGGTCCTTCCGAGGGGACTTGAGCGCCGAATCCGCCGTGAATCTCATTGGCTCCTCAGGGAAGCCTCGCCCAATGGGATGCGGCGCTGGTGCCACGTCATCAGTATCCAGGCTGAAAGCGTCCACGCAGGTTGCCAGGGAGAAGTGAAACTCCGCGGAGGTGGGGACTGACCCACGCGAGGTTTCCCACCCCAGACACCGCTCTCGGGGAGACCAGGAGAGCCGAGCTCGGACCTGGAACTGTGCTCTGATCACTCACCTCCTGCCCCGCGCTCTCTGTCACCTCGTTCAGGGCCCTGATTCCTGTGCAGGCGCTGGCCGGCTGGGTCAGCTGCTGTGAGACGCTCTGGTTTCTCTCTTGTTTCTTTTTATTTTTTTGAGACAGAGTCTCGCTATGTGGTGCACGCTGGCCTGGAACTCATGACCCTCCTGCTTCAGCCTCCCGAGTGCTGGGATTGCAGGCGTGCACCACCACGCACGGTTTAGACTTTGGTTTCAAAATGTTCATCTGCTGTTAGGAATTACTGAGGATCTCAAAAGTAAACATGTTTCTATGAGTTACAGCTATAAATAGTAGAAGTGAAAGTGTTACTTTGGTTTCAAAATGTTCATCTGCTGTTAGGAATTACTGAGGATCTCAAAAGTAAACATGTTTCTATGAGTTACAGCTATAAATAGTAGAAGTGAAAGTGTTTTAAAATATTTAATTCATTTAAAATATTCATAATCCACTGTGTTAACAAAAATACAAGTTTATGAGAAACCTCTTCCAAAAATAAATAGTACAGTAAGAAAGGATCTTTGTTTTTTTTTGTTAATGTGGTTACCGGGAGTCAAACTCAGGACCTCGCACTTGCCAGGCGGGTGCTTGTGCCGCTGAGTCATATCACCAGCCCCAAGAATGGATCTTTTTTTTTTTTTTTTTTGTGGGTACCGGGGGGTCGACCTCAGAACCTCGCGCGCCAGGAGGCGCCTGTGCCGCTGAGCGATATCACCGGCCCCTTTTTCGTATGTGGGTTCCGGGAGTTGAACTTGGGCTCTCGCGCTTGCCGGGCAGGCGCTTAAGCCGCTGAGCCATCTCACCGGCCCAAGAATGGATCTTTTGACACTTTACATTTTTACAAATCCTTTTCTCTTCTGTCTCATTAGAAGACTATGTATAGGATTTTCATATCTACTTATGCATTTAACCTGTTCTTTTGATCCAAGTATATGAAAAAGCATCCAGCCTCACACATGTGTAGGAGGAATATGTTTAATCATGTTGTCGGGCAATTGTGAATATTCATCTTTGATATACACTAAAATGACACGAATGTTTGCTACTTAAAGTTTTCTTCCAGTGTAGCAACTGAAACAGCATCGTTCAAAAGTTCATATTTTGTTGCATTAGAACCCATAGGTCCGCCTTGCACATTAAGGATATTGCGCTAATGCCTGCCTTAGAAAAATGAGATCCTCCAAGTTACGTAGATCTTCCAGTGCCGACACATTTCACTACAGATTATCAAACCGTCGCATATCTTCATATTAGCATACATTTCATCAGAAAAGGTTGTACATATTTACACGCTGACAAAGTTTCAGTGTTAGGTACAAGTTCTTCAAAATTCTAATTTTCTTTTGAACTCTCACATTTGATCATTGGCAAAAATAGTCTGTGTATCTTATCTTGAAGGGACAGGGTCAGGCCATTTTTGAGGACATGTTGGTTAGATACCAAGTTTAAATCGTCATAGTTTCCTCATCATTTACATTTTCCACAGAAATAGTATCATATTCAAAAGGCCCAGTACAGCTGACAGAACACGTCTGACGGACACAAGTATCCGACTTCAGAAGGCAGCAGAAGTGCGTTCTGTGCATTTCCCTCTCAGTCATATGAGAGATGTGAAAAATGTGAACTCTGGATTGGAGATTTGATGAATAATTTTCCGTGCTTCAACCAGGGTCTGTGTAAGTGCAGCTGGCTTTTTGGTTTGTTTCCTTCTGCAATTATGAAGTAAAGAAGGCTGAAGTAACTATGGTAGCAGTGCGGTGTCCATGGTCCTACCCCCCCCAGGTACTTACTGGTTTGTTGAAGATGGAAGCAGCGGAATCTTCTGCTTCAGTTCAGCCACTCCTGAAATAGC
The DNA here is from genome assembly GCA_028451465.1 of Erethizon dorsatum. NCBI lineage: Eukaryota > Metazoa > Chordata > Mammalia > Rodentia > Erethizontidae > Erethizon > Erethizon dorsatum. The sequence continues at coordinate 168,068,336 of CM051822.1, forward strand.
ACCTATACCGCCGCAGCTCGACGAGTCACCAGCACAGTGACAGTGTCTCTTCTGTGTCCAGGTAGCTCTTTTGTCTTCGTCTTTGGGGGACAATGGACGCGGTATTCTGTGTTTGTCTGCACGATGGAAGACATTTTGGTCATTCAGGAAGTTCTCAGGGTGGTTTAGGGACCCCTGAGGTTTATCAAGATTGGTATGTGACATCAAATTTATTTTTATTTTATTTATTTTATTTATTTTGGCTCACATTTCAGTATGTGGACAGTGGCTCCAAAGAAACTGCATCATGTTTAGAAAGGATAACTGAGCCTCCATGCTACAAAATCCAGGTTGACAAGGGAACCAGAGCCGACAACAGCAATGCTTGGTGCTGTGGGATGCATTTGCGGGAGGATGTGCATGGGGGTGCGTCACGTACACCTTTGCTGCCAGCCAAAAGGTGACTACAGAAATCCGTTCAAGCCTTCGAATGATTACACATCAGGGACTGAATTGGTCAGCTGCGTCAGTATGTGCACACGTGGGCAGCTGCCCTTAGCGGATCGCTTTCTGCTTTCACTGCTCAGGTCGAAGAGGTGGCTTCAAATGTGTCTCTGCCCTGGGTCATCACATAGACATGCGGGTTAGCTGAAGAATGTCCACTTAAAAATGTTTTGCAAGATCTGATAACATTTATCAACCACAAAAGCCACGCCCTTTACTCACATCTGTTCACACCTCTGTGAGAGGTGGCTGCAGAGCGCACCTGTCCCCTCCTCTACACAGAGGGGAGATGGCTCTGTAAAGCTAGATTCTTGGTCAGAGTTTTTGAGTTATGAGAGCTGCTCCAGAGATTTCCTTTAGGAAAACAGTCACCCCTGGCAGCACATTGCAGCGACACAGAATGGGTCATACAGCTTGCTTAATCATGTGACGTAATCAACCTGCTCAATGAACTCAGGGGAGAATGACAGCTGTGTCCAGGTTGGCAGATAAAGTGGCTGCATTCCAAGCCACACTAGGATTGTGGGGGCAATGTGTGAACACTGGGAGTTCTCACGTGTCTCAAACATTAGCAGAGATTTTGAAAGAGACTGAACCAGGGCCTTCTTTCTGCAGTTGGTGCCTGATCACCTATCTCAGCTTTCAGAAGAGTATGAGGATTACTCCCCAACCTCAGAGACCCCCAACCTCAGAGGGAACGGATCCGCCAGCATTTGTGAATAAGCCAGGGGAATCGGCTTCGTCTGTGCTAGAAGAGGATCAACTGCTGAGATCGCAGATGATGATGGCCTTAAAAGCGTGTTAGAGACAATGTGAGATCTCCCTAGATTCTGGTTAAAAGTCAATGAGGAATTTCCTGAGATTGCCACAAAAGCTCTGAAGAGCCTGCTCCATTTCCATCGTCCTATCTCTGTTAAACAGAGTTTTCTGCAGTGACAGAAACCAAAATGAGACTGTGGAGCAGATTGGACGCAAGCAACACACTTGGGTGTCACTGTCTCCCGTCACTCCCAGATGGGACCCTCTCACTGGGGGAAACCAAGCTCAGGGCGCTCACTGATTCTGCACTGTGGTGAGTGGTATTATTGTTTCATTATATATGACACGGTACTAATACTAGAAATAAAGTGCACAGTTAATGCAGTGCACTTGAGTCACCTGGAAAATCCCCCCATCCGTGGAAAAATTGTCCTTCAGAAAACCAGTCCCCGGCAGCAGAACAGCTGGCGAGCCCAGGAATGTAGGGTTGCGCTCCACGTGATGTTTCAGTCCATGAGGGGCCCCAGAGAGTGTGATTATAATTACCTGAAAAATGCAGAGCCTGCCATGGGTTTCAAGCTGAGTGTCATTGCAAAAGTGTCGAGTTTAAAAATTAAAGTTTATGAATTTAAAAGTTACAGTGAGCTAAAGTTCATTGCAAACAGGAAGTTGTTTTATAAACTCAGGGCAGCCTGAGTGGGTGGCGTCTGTGAAGTCCGCACCGAGGCGCAGCAGTAACATGCACCTGGACGTGCACCGACCGCTCACTCCCGATGACCCAGCCACTTCAGTCCTGCAGGCTCCGCGCACGGTGAGGCCTACGCAGGGCGCCGCTGTGGATTTTACGCTGTGTTCCACCGTACATTTTCTATGTCTAGATGTGTTCACTCGCGGGAATCCCTGGCGTTGCGGTTGTCTACAGCACACAGTAGGCGGTGTACTTCAGTAGAAGTCACAGTGTGTCATTCCGAATGGGAGATTTAAGAACACTCCAGATATGCAGTATGGAAGAGAGTAACGGGGCGCTACACGTGGGCGTTCTTATTTAAATTAACTGAGTAAAATTTAAGCGTCCTTAGTGCCCAGCCACATTCCCATCGCCCGGCACCCACGTACAGTTGCTGCCTTACCGCAGGGCAGGTACACACGACTCAGTGCTGGCTCGTTTCTCCTGCCTGACACTTGTGCCTCCACGGCCTCTGCCAGTTCACCAGTTCTAGTCCCGGTGCCAGCTGAAAGAGGAGCACACGCCGCCCTGCGCACTGCAGCCTCTCCTGGGAGTTCCCGACAGACATCCTCAGCAGCAGGCAGGTCAGCTCCCCGTCAATCATGCGGGGCTTCGTTGCCATCATTAGGAACGATGTTCTCAGTGCAGACGCAGTTGATGAAGTGGTGACCTTCAGTAATTGCTTCTGTCCTTCGCGTTCACATTCTTCTTTTGTTTGTAACACAAAGGCTTGTCTTTCAATGCAGGGCGCTTGCTCTCTATTTGATGAAGCAGTTTTTAAGGTTTCCGGGCTTTCTTGGGTAGCTGCTAATCTCTTTATCAAATTGTTGCTCGGCCACACCCTTTGTGTTTTCTTCAGAATCAAATTTTCATTGTTTTGCAATATAGACAGACTGAGAATTTTCCAAATCTTTAAGTTCTTGTTCCTTCTGGCTTAAAAATTCTTTCCATTTCTCTCTCTTAGCTCACATTTTATTTATTTTTTTTTTTTTTAGTTTTTCGGCTTTTGAGACAGGGTCTTGCTTCGTAGTACAGCGTGGCCTTGAACTCACTGTGTAGCCCAGGCTGGCCTCAAACTTGTGGAGATCCTTCTGCCTCAGCCTCCCAAGTGCTGGGATTACAGTTGTGTGCCACCACACCCAGCTATCTTCCCTCATGTTTGCCATAAGCAATAAGAAGGACATGTTTGCTAAAGTTCACTAGTGAAGCTGTCTGGGCCTTGTCTTGATGTTTAAGATTATTAATTCAGTTTTTAAAAGTAAATTAAGAGTGTGTTTTCTTGGGAAGTTTTGGCAGATTGGATCTTTCAGGGAAGTGCTCCATTTCATCTAGGTCAGTGATGGCGAGCCTCATAGCGCTTTCAATGATAACAAACAGCCTGCTTTGGCATGTATTCCATGGGTTCGCCACCACTTGTCTAGGTTATCAAATTTGTGGGTACGGAATTGTTCCTAGTATTCCTTTATTATCTTTTAAATGTCCATGCATTCTATAGTGATGATTCTTCTTTCATTTTTCATAATAATACATCATGTCTTCTCGTTTTCATAATTTGCCTTCTAAAGCTGTACCAGTTTTGTCAGTCTTCTTAAAGAGCTAGTTATTGGTTGGGTTGATTTTCTCTGTTGAATTTCTGTTCTTACTTTCACTGACTGCTGCTCTTATTTTTAATTATTTTCTTTGGTTTACTTTGCATTTAACTTGTTCTTTTTCTAGTTTCCTGAAGTTGGATTTTTTTTTTTTTTTTTTTGCTTTCCAAAGTTTATTAAAAATGAAAGAATAGAGGCGAGGCATGGTGGTGCACTCCTGTAATCCCAGCACTTGGAAGGCTGAGGCAGGAGGATCCCCATGAGTTCGAGGCCAGCCTGGGCTACATAGTGAATTCAAGTCCAGCCTGAGCTGCATAGATAGACTTTGTCTCAAAAAAAAAAAAAAAAAAAAAAAAAAATCAAAGAATGGAAAAACTTTATGTAAAAATATGTCAGTTTTAGTTTCCACATCGTTGTCTGCATACCAAACCTAAAGTCAAATTTAAAAGGTAGATTTTAGATCTTTCTTTCTTTTATTTTTTTGTGGGTACCAGGGGGTTGACCTCAGGACCTCGCGCGCCAGCAGGCGCCCGTGCCGCTGAGCGATATCACCGGCCCCTTTTTCGTATGTGGGATCTGGGAGTCGAACTCGGGCCCTCGCGCTTGCCGGGCAGGCGCTTAAGCCGCTGAGCCGTCTCACCGGCCCTCTTTCTTTTTAATATATACATTCACTACTGTAAATTTCTCTCTAATCATGGTTTTTACAAGAATGCACACGTTTTGGAAAGTTGAATTTTCACTTTCATTTACCTCAAGTATTTTTAAATTTTCCTTGACATTTCTTTGATCCATGTGTTCTTTGGAACTTAAAAAAAAACTCCACATATTTTGAGATTTTATGATTATCTTTATGCTATTAATTTATAGTTTAATTTCATTTTGGTCTGCAAACATTGTATGATTTATATTCTTTTCAGTTTGTTAAAGTCTTTTTCTGACCTAGAATATGGTCTATCTTGGTGAAGGTTCCATGAGAATTTGAGGAGGGAGAAAGTATATTCCACAGTTGCATAAAATAGTCTATCCATGTCAGTTATATCAATTTGGTTAATTTGATTTCACCTATAACCTTAGTAATTTTCTGCCTGATGATTTTGTCCATTTCTGCAGAGGGACTTCAACTTAAGACTCCAACTTTAATGATAGAGTCATCTATTGCCCCTTGAAGTTTTATCCATTTTCGCCTCCTGTATTCTGATGCTTTGGTCTCATATGCATACACATTAGGGTTATTATATGTTCTTAGAGTTCATCAAATTGTCATCATGTATTCCTCTCCTCTTTATCTCTGCTCTTAAGTTTTTTCTATCTGAAATTAACACAGTTATAGTAGTTTTCTCTTTTATTAGTGTTTACATGAATATCTTTCTGTATCCACATGCATTTTCCCCCTTTCTTGGTGCTGGGGTTTGAGTCCCAGGCCTCACGCATGCTAGGGAACTGCTCTACCACTGAGATGCTCAGCCCCATCCACTCACTTTCAACTGACAGGTGTCTTCATATTTAAAGAGAATTTCTTGTAAATGAGATACAGATGGGAGGTGTGTTTAGATTTACGCTGACAATCTCTATCTTTTAATTAATAAATTTAGACCTTTGACATTAAAGGGATTATTGACACAGTGGGATTAATCTCTACCATGTGTTATTGTTTTCCATTTATTCCTATTCTATCTCCCTATTTTTGTCTTTCAGGTTCTATTTTTTATGTATTTAATGGAAATTGTTATATAATTATCTTTTCTTTCCTTTCTTAGCATATCAAGTATATTTCTTTTTATGATGTTTTGTGGCTGTCCTTGAATTTATAATATACATTCACAAGAAATCAAAGTCTATTTCCATATAACACTACTGTTAGTTATCTGAGTTAGTTACCTGATAACAAAATACTTCTAAATTCTCCTTGCTGTGTTGTATCATTTTGTTATCCATTTCACTTAAATATAAATTATACTAATAAAATGTATTGCTGCTATTGTTACTTTGAACAAACTGTTATCTTCTACTAAAGAATAACAAAATTCATTTTTACCTTGACTTAACCCATTGTGAATGTTCTTCCTTTCTCTAGATCTGAGTTTATGATCAATTAATTTTCCTATTCTCAGGCTGGTGATATAGCTCAGCGGCATAAGCACTTGCCTGACAAGCGCAAGGTCCTGAGTTCGATTCCCGGTACCCACACACACACAAATTTTTTTTTCTATTCTCTGAAGATTTTCTTTTATCATTGTTTTCAAGACAATCTACTGGCGACAAATTGCCTTGATTTTTCTTTATCTAAGATAAGTCCTTTTATCCTCTACTTTCGAAGGCTATTAGCAAGGGATACAGAAGGCTACTGTGTTGGGTTTTATTCTCTGAACACTTAGGCATTTCACTCTTGTGCTGGGGGTATAGCGTGGTGGTAGAGGACGTGCCTACCTATGCAAGGCTCCAGGTTTGACACTCAGAATCTGAGAAAAAGAAAAGCTCAACAACAAAAACAAACAACAAGAACAAAATCCACTCTACTCTCTTCACGGCTACACAGTCTCTGAAAGAAGGTCGGATGTAACCCTTGTCTTGCTCTTCCATAGATGCAAAGTGTTTTTACTGCTCCCTTCTTTCAAGCATCTTTCCTCGCCTGTGATTTTCGGTAGTGTTTTCTTTTTCACATACTGGAGATTGAACCCAGGGCCTTTGCACTGTGTACCTAGCAACCCCTCTCCCAACTTATATTTTTTATTTTGAGGCAGGCTTTTCCTAAGTTGCCAAATTTCTCATGCTGGGCTCAAACCTGAGATCCTCTTGCCTCAGCCTCACAGTGCTGTGATTACAGGTGTGGGCCACTGTGCCCAACTGATGTTCTGTAGTTTGAGTAGGAGATGCCTAGGTATAGGTTCAGGGCACCTTTATCCTGCTTGGTGTTCTGTGAGTTTCTTGCTTCAGTGCTTTGGTGTCTGATGTTAATTTAGCTCCATTCTTGGTCATCACTGGTCCAAACATTGCTTCTGTTTTATTCTTTTACTTCTCTTTCTAATATTGTCTTTCTTTTTTTTTTTTTTTTGTGGGTACCGGGGGGTCGACCTCAGGACCTCGCACTCCAGCAGGCGCCCGTGCCACTGAGCGATATCACCGGCCCTTTTTTCGTATGTGGGTTCCGGGAGTTGAACTCGGGCCCTTGCGCTTGCCAGGCAGGCGCTTACGCCGCTGAGCCATCTCACCAGCCCTCTAACATTGTCTTTCTGTGTTATGTCTTTTGTAGTTGTCCCATAATCCTTGGATATTTTGTTAGATTTTTTAAAATCATTTTGCTTTTTAGTTTTATAATTCTGACATGTCCAGAAGCTCTAAGATTCTTTTCTCAGCTGTGTTCTTTCTACTAAAGAGCCCACCAAAGGCATTTTTCTTGTTAATGTTACAGTGTATTTGAATCCTACATTTCTTTTTTGTTCTTTCCTAGGGTTTCCACCTCTGTGTTCACATTGTCTATCTGTTTTTGTATGCTCTGATTGTCTTCCATTAGCAGCCTTACTTACATACACATTAGCTTTCCATCGCTGGGACAGAATACCAGACATAAACAACGTAAAGGAGGAAAAGTTTATTCTGTTTCACAGTTTCAGAGGTCTCAGTCAATGGTCAGCTGGTTCAGTGCAGAAACATCGTGGTGAAGAAAGCTGCTGACCTCATGGCAGCCAGGAAACGGAGAGGAAGGGAAAGAGCCAGGGAAGAGGATGGAGCTGGATACCAGTCAAACCCTTCAAACTATATCAGTCCCCAGTGACCTGCTTCCTCCAACCTGGCCCTGCTTCCTCCCAGCCCATTCAGTTTTAAGCTCATCCATGGGTTAATCCACTGTGAGCACTGGTGCCCTGATGCTGCAGATTCCTCTCTAGGCCCCATCTCTGGACATTTCTGCCCTGGAGAACAAGCCCTCGATGCATGAACTCTGGGGGGACACTTCAGTTTTAAATCACAAGTGCATATTAATCATAGTTGTTTTTAATTCACAGTATGCTATGCCATATCTCAGTCTGGTTCTGATGCTCGTTCTGTCTGTTCAAACTGTTTTTTGCCTTTCAGTATGCCTTGTAACTTTCTGTTAGAAGGCAGACATCAAACATGATGTCCTCATTAGGTAAAATGAACTCTGATAAACAGGCTTTGGTGATGTAATTTTGAGATACAGTGAGGGGAAAGGGAGCCTTCTGCAGGCCTGTGACAAATTTTGAGAACTTTAAGTGAGCCTGTGCCCTTGGGCTTCGACATTCACCAGTGCTTCTGGTTTGCTTTTCTTAGGGGCCGCGGTTTCCCATGTGAGCCTTCTCTTTCTAGAGACTGCAAAAACCTTCTGATACTTGATAACCACCTTTTGAAATGTTACTGTTATCCATGAATTAACCCGTTTTGGTCAGTTACCATCACAGAGTCACAAGATAGGGCAGGCAGTAGAACCATCTGTGACAGCAGACCTGTGCCTCCTGTGACCTTGCTGTTTGGCCACATTTGAATTCTATATTTTCTATGAGGTGCGGAAGCAGTCAAAGATGAAACCCTTCTCCTGGGACTCTCTGCCTTTGTTTTTCCTTGTGGTGTAGTGGAACCCACACTGGATGAGAAGTAAGAGCCCTAATTCTGAATCCACGTTCAGGCACCTACTGACCTTTCTGGCCTTTAACATTTCATTTATCCTCATTGTAAATCTTAGAATGATTTTCACAATCATTGTCACCCAGAAGCTTTAACACATCCTGGCAGTCATGGCTTTCTGGAGCTTCACCTTTTAACTGTGATTTTCTCAAATGACACTCAGAGAAGAGAACAGCAGAGAAGGAAGCCGTCCATGTACCCTGCACCCACAGTGGGGCAGTGAGCAAGTTGGTAACAGGACCACAGACCCCAGTGTGCCCCAGAGTGTAGGGTGTGGCCAGGCCACTCTGTGGCAATGGTCACTCTGAGGCCACAGCTTCAAGGGAGGTGTCGCTGTGACTCATATTACCCTGAGTTTCTTGCTAAGCCCCCTGGTCTTACAAATGTCCTTCTATAACTCTCCCTCCCAGTTTCTCACTCAGCTTCTTTTCACTGATGCTGCGTTCTGTCCATTCTCTTCCATCTGTCCTGAGACAGAATTGAGGCTCCTTGCTTGGTCTGGAATGTAGGTCAGGCTCTGACCTGGCTCCCCATCATCACTCACGTGGAGATGGTTCCCATCCCTGTCCTTCCCCTCACCTCTGCAACTTCTATCATCCAGGAGTGCCCTTAACCACAAGTGTCTTTCTCGTTGGAGAGAAGTGTGTTGCACACGATGGGCCGCCCCTTCTCTGGACTTCCCATCTGCCCAGGCCTGTTGCGCTAGTGTGGCTCTGACCCTGGGCTGCAGGGCTGAGAGGCGGCATCATGGAGTGAATGATGCACGGAGTAGAAAACCGAAAGAAACCAGGCCTGGGTGGGTCCTGGGTGAACAGAGCACAGGCTGCGTGACCTGAACCTATTAATCTTCGTGACTTTCCATTTCCTTATCATAAATGATGTGTGATGAAATATATCTTGAATGCATTATTTTTAGGAAGGTAGGAAATTATGTGTGAAAGACTCTGGCCCACTAAGCTGCCCACTAAATTTCAGTTCACTTTCTCTTGTGCAGATGTAAGAATCATTAGTTCTATACAATATCATATCCCTAAAACTTCCAAATTTTCTTCCTTGAATTCTATTTCTCTGATTTCCTTCTAGTTTAAGCTTAGCCACATTTAATATATTTAGAAATGAGGAACCCAAAATACAAATAAACAGCCAAATACAAGAAATGGTATATAGATGCTTGGGCTAGAGCATGTCCAGAGGTCACAAGTAAATTAAATGAAGAAGATGCCCAGATGCCCATGGCTCCTCCTCTGGCCATATTGCTTTCTGTCTCCCAGCATGCACCTGTGGCCTCATGGGCTGGACCATATGATCAGCTGTCAGAGGAAGAGAAGTCTAGGGCCTGGTTCATGGATGGTTCTGTATGTTATGCAGCTGCCACCTGCCAGTGGAGAGTTGCAGCATTACAGCCCCCTTCCAAGACATCCCTGAAGGAGAGTGGTGAAGGGAAATCTTCCCAGTGGGCAAGACGTTGGGCAGTGCACCTGGTAGCACATTTTTTCTGGAAGGCAAAATAACCAGGTGTGGGACTCTATACTGATTCAAGGGCTGTAGCCGATGCTCTGATCAGATGGTCAAGACCTTGGCAGGATCATAACTGAAAATTGATGACAAAGATATTTGGGGAAGAAGTATGTGGACAGACCTGTCCATATGGACAATGGATGTAATGATATCTCTATTCTATGTAAACATTCACCAAAAAGTGACTCAACTGGATAGGATGACCCAACCTGTAGATGACAGGCAAACTTTTCCTTGGCTGCTGCCGTCACTGCCCAATGGGCTCATGAACAAAGTGGCCATGGTGGCAGTGACAGGTTATGCATGGGCCGAGCAACAGGACCTCCCACTCACCAAGGCTGATGTGGCTACAGCCACTGCTGAATGCTCAATATGCCAGCAGCAGAGTCCAACTCTGAGTTCTGACGTGGCACCTTTCCCTGAGGTGATCAGCTTGTGACCTGGTGGCAGGTTGATTAGATTGGACCACTGCCATCCTGGAAAGCACAGCACTTTTCCTCACTGGCATGGACACTTATTCTGGCTTTGGATTTGCCTTCCCTGCATGTAATGCTTCTGCCAAACCTCTCATCCATGGACTTACATGATGCCTTATCCACCCTCGTGGTATTCCAAACAAAACTGCCTCTGACCAAGGAATGTATTTTATAGCCGAAGACATGAGGCAGTGGGCCTATGCTCATGGAATTCACTGGTCTCATCATGTTCCTCACAATCCAGAAGCAGCTGGATTGATAGAAAGGTAGACTGGCATTTTGAGGACCCAATTACAACTCCAGCTAAGTGGTAGTAGATTGCAGGGCTAGGGCAGGACTCTTCAAAAGGCTTTGTATGCTTTGAATCATCATCCACTACATGGCACTGTGTCTCCCATCACCAGGATGCATGGGTCCAGAAATCAGGGTGGCAATGGGAATGATATCATTCCCATTTCTCTAGTGATCCACTAGCAGTATTTTTGCTTCCTAATCCCACAACCTTACATTCTGCTGTCCTAAAAATCTTAGTTCCCAGCAGTGGGGGGAGGCTCTACCCCAAAGCATAAGAGTGACACCACTGAACTTGAAGCTAACACATCCCACTGGTCATTTTGGGTGTCTCATGCCCAACCAAGCTAAAAAGGGAAGTACAGTGTTGGCAGGAGTGATTGATCCGGACTATCGAGGGGAAATTGGACTCTTACTCCGTAACGGAGGGAAGGAAGAAAATACTTGGAGGGCAGGACCTACCATAGCGCATCTTCTAGTATTACTGTGCCATTATTACGGTTAATGGAAAAGTACAACTCAATCCACACAGGGGAACAAATGGTCCAGAACCTCCAGGAATGAAGGTGTGGGTCACTCCACCAGGAAAAGAACCAAGACTTGCTGAGGTGCTTGATGAACGCCAAGGGAATACAGAATGGGTACTGGAAGAAGGTAGTTATAAACACCAGCTATGACCTCGCGACCAGTTACAGAAATGAGGATTTTAATTTCAATAGTGCTCACCTAACATGCTTCCTATGTAACACAATGCTGATGGACTTAATGTTGGTTGTTAAGTATCGTTAAACTCTGTTACAATATTAAGTCATAAAATGTTAGTAGTAAGCATCACCCAAAGAAAACCTGCCTTGTCTTCTGGGGAAGTAGTGAGTGTCTGTCCGTCCACAGGAGAGTTGTAACATGTTAGGCGTGACTGTGAACTCCTCTCTGTATGTGGAGACCAGGTATGGTTTAGGAAATGTGTCTGCTCGTCCAGTTGCCAAGGGGCGGACTGTGATAGTTCACTGACTGTGTCCACTTGAGTACGAAATGCCCAGCTACATTGGATCAGCATAGTTCTGGGTGTGGCTGAAGGGATTTACCTAAGACAGAAGACCCACCCTGGCTGCTCACGTCCTTCTCCCGTCCTCACCTGCAGGACACTCAAAGCACAGCAAAAACAGCCAGGGGAAGGTTCTCAGTGCTCCCATTTATTGCCCCCCTCAGACATTAGAAGTCTTCTTTAATGAACTGGTCAACCACTCATGTCATGAATTTGAAAAAAACCAAATGTAGTGGCTGGAGATATAGCTCAGTGGCACAAGTGCCTGCCTGGCAAGCACAAGGTCCTGAGTTCAATTCCCAGTACCAAAAATGAAAAAACAAAAAAAAACCAAATGTATATGCTTTTTATGTGGGTACCAGGAGTAAAACTCAGGACCTTGCGCTTGCCAGGCAGGCGCTTGTGCCACTGAGCTATATCTCCAGCTCCCAAATGTATATTCTGAGTCTTACATACAGTATGTGTTGTGTGAATTTCCTGGAAAGATGTAAAGAAACGTCTGCCTCTGAAAAGGGCCAGCTGTGCAAGGCACGACTCGGACACCCCCGCTCGTTACTAACACAGCACAGATGCCCTGCAGGCTGCAGCACCACCACGCACACAGCCCCGCTGTGCTAAGCTGCTGGGTTTATTGTGGGGCTGTTACTCAAAGGAAAGCAGGATCAAAAGCAGGAAGGATCCTGGGGAAGTGTGCGCACCCCGCTCCATGTCGTCCTCGTGAGAAACCCGCTGGCTGCAGCAAGCACTGTCTCCCTGCCCGGGTGCGTGACCTTGCTGCAGTCCACACACAGCTTCGGTCCGGGTGGGGCCCACTGGACAGCCGACCAGGAGCCCACTACAAGACGGAGCTACACGGCAGGGCGTGGGGACAGTCCTCACGACAGCACGGAAGGGGCTGCACCTCAGGGCAGCGTGACACTGCGGGAGCCACCCCAGCCCCGTGACTGCTGGAACAGGAGAGTTGATCCGGAAGGGGCAGGGGCCAGCGTGGGGACAGGAGTCCTGCTGGCCAGGGCCAGGCTGCTCTCTACACATCCCCGCACGGTGCCGACAGGAACGTGGACAGATTCTGAAGCCGTTTGCAGAGAGATGACTCGGGTGTTCTCGAGGTCACAGAGCGGGGCTGGGGAAGTGTGGAGTCGCTCAGTCTCCCGCGAGGCAGCTGTCTCACGCTACAGGACAAGAGACTGATAAATTCAGGGCCGTGGCTCTACGCGGCAGCGTTCTGAAGAACCCACTGGAAGAGAGGTTCTCTGCACACAGGAGGGAACCAGAGATGGAGGAGGGGATAGAGCGGTGGGCGAGGAGAAGCAAAAAGCAGAGACGTGTTACGGATGTGCACCAACTCCCCAGGATGAACACAAACATCGTGTACAGCAAACGTGTACTAATGAACACTAAAAAGCAGCCCACTGCTCTCACACAAGGTTCAAATGCAGACAGTGTCCCCTCTGAGTCCCCTTTGCCTCACCCCCTCCCCAACTTCAGGTCCTCCGGGGTCTCACCTTTACAAGCCATGAGAGATGAATCAGAGCCCTGGGCACTGTCGCTACCTGGGTGGAAAAAATAATATGATACCGTCAGAGGCCACGGCAGATGCGGGGAAGGAGGGATCATGGGGTGGGGATCCCCATGGCTCCTGACCACGTGACCCCAAGGCTCTCAGGAACCAGCCCCCCATACTTACTTGCAGCCTGAGCGTAGCTCCCTCCTTTTACACCTGTGGGAAGCAAATGCCCTGTGAGAAGCCAGGGAGGAGGCCGGGCCTTCACAGCCTGGAAGAACTGCCCAGGCCTGGACCTCAGGGAAGTTTCCAGAACTGGGATGCAGACCAGGGAAGGATCAGGAGGCACGAGGAAAGGACGTGTTCAGGACCTGTGCCAAATGCCCTCCTGGAGTTCTGTCCTCAGCAGGGACTTTCCCCTCTGAACCCTGACTGCTGGGAATTGGTCCCCATCAGAACCCTCCGGGTGACAAATCTGTCCTTCATTGTCCCTCTGTTTCACAACAGGCTCAGCGTCCAGGGCTCCAGGCTGGGCAAGCACCTAGGTGTGGATGGGGCGTCCCACCATGCAGCAGGGCGCACTTCTACCTGGGGCTGAAACAGGAAGATGCTGACCCCACCCCTACCTGCTCTCTTCTTCCTCCACATCACAAAAGCAACCCCAGTTCCAGTGAGCACAGCTGCAAGGAGAATTGCAGCAACGACCCACAGGATGGGGATGGGCGGCTGAGGAGGCGACTCTGGGAAAGGAAGGGAAAGGTAGGAACAGAAGGGAAGAGAAAGGAAGAGAAGGTGAGGGGAAGTTATTTTTACATCTAAATGGACCCCAACGCCTCATGCAAATTTGTGGCATCTTGAAGCTAACTGCATCATGGGGCTCAGTGCTTACTTGCTGTTAGGAGCTGGGATCTGGGGGAAGAGGAGGGTCACTGCAGGTGTGGCTCGGTAGGGTTTCTCTCCTACCTCAGCTCCCCCCAGTACTCTCTCTGCTTCCTCTCTGCCCTGCCCTGAGCAGCTCTCCAGTGCCAGGCCCCCCTGCACTGCAATGCTGCCTGGAATGAGCTGACTTTTGACTGAAAGGTCTACAAACTTCGGAGCCAAAATAAACCTTTTCTCCTTTAATTTGCAGGCATCAGGTGTTGTGTCCCAGCGATGACACAGTAACTAAGACGGGCCCTGACCCCAGCTCTGGAGCCTGGCCCACTGAGGGCCTCCAGATAGACTCCTGCCATCTAAGACAAGAGCTCTTGTGTCCTCAACTCCTCTGTCTTAGTTACTTCTTCAGTGCTGAGACAAAATACCCACACCTACGGGTTAGAGGAGGAAAGGTTCATTTCAGCTCAGTTTGTAGAGGTTCAGTCCACAGTCAGGTGGCTTTAAGGCAAGGAGGCCTGGCAGGGGATCACAGAGGAGAAACAGTCCACGGCAAGGCCGGCAGGAAGCAGCGAGCCGCAGCAACAAGCCTCCCTTTTTTTTTTTTTTTTTTTGTGGGTACCGGGGGTCCACCTCAGGACTTCGTGCGCCAGCTGGCGCCCGTGCTGCTGAGTTATATCACCAGCCCTTTTTTCGTATGTAGGTACCGGGAGTCGAACTCAGGACCTCATGCTTGCCAGACAGGCGCTTACGCCACTGAGCCATCTCACCGGCCCAAGCCTCCCATTCTTTACTGCATTCATGCTGCGAGCCTGTTGGTGGATCCCACTCACACCCAGGCTGGGTCTTCTGTCTTCCTTAATCCACTCAGCCACACCCAGAACAGTGCTGATCACATCAGCAGAGTGATCCAGGTATCACAGCCTCCATCCAGTGTCACACACCCATACCCAGCCACCATGACAAACCACACCCATGAGCACATGAGGCTTCCGGGATCAGGCAGGTACAAACCATAAATAACACCCTCCTTACCCCATCTCAGGGTGCGGGGCTCAGGCAGCCCCTCATGCTGCACACGGCATGTGAAATTCTGCTCCTCTCCAGAAGGCACCACCACAGCCGCCCACTTCTGGAAATTTCCATTCCCATCAGGCCTGGTCTCCACCAGCTCCATGTCCTGGGTCAGGTCCTGCCCATCCCGCTGCCAGGTCAGGGTGATGTCCTCAGGGTAGAAGCCCAGGGCCCAGCACCTCAGGGTGACCTCTTCCTTGGAGAAGGGGTGGCGGGTCACGTGTGTCTCTGGGGGCTCTGAGGGGAAGAGAGGGAAAATTCAGGCACTTTGCATTCTTCCTGGGCCACTCCAGCAGCGCTCCTGTGACCTTCCTGAGAACGGACAGGACCAGAAGAGTTGGGGAGACTGCAAACCCCAGAGACCCGGCTAGACACAGGCATCTGAGGTCATCTATTCCTCAGACAGTTCTAGACTTGGGGTGAGTCGGCCAGGGGAGGAGGCTCCGGGTCTCTGAGGGGAGGGAAAGGGACCTCTGTCCTGAGTGGGTGGAGACTGAGAGACCGGAGTAAGTGGAGTCGGACCTTCAAAGACACTGGGTGTGGGGCACAGAAGAGAGGTCAAGTTCACAGCCTCCTGAGGGGCGGGGTGAGCGCGCATCTCAGGGATCCTCCCCCCCACGCTGGGACAGACTCTTCCCCTCTTGAGAGAAGGGCAGAAGGGCGGGCTCAGGACAGCGATCTGCTCTTACTGTGAAATCCCGGAGCGCTCTTCCCTCTGATGGGGGAGGGCCGCGGTGTTGTGGGAAGGGTCCCATTTTCCTTCCCGGGGGACACTGCCCCAGCAGGGAGCAAAAATAGGAGGTTCCTTGAGGCCCCCGTACCTGCGCGCAGCAGCGTCTCCTTCCCGTTCTCCAGGTATCTGAGGAGCCACTCCACGCAGGTGCCCTCCAGGTAGGCTCTGTGCTGCTCTGCCGCACGCGCCTCCACCCACTTGCGCTGCGTGATCTGAGCCGCGGTGTCCGCCGCGACCCAGGAGCTCAGGTCCTCGGCAAGGGCGATGTAATCCGCGCCGTCGTAGGCGTCCTGCGAGTACCCGCTGAGGAAGCGCCCGTCGGACCCCACTTCGCAGCCATACATCCTCTGCACAGTGTGAGAACCTGGCCCCGCCCCCGCCGTCAGCCCCGCCCCCGCCGCCAGCCCCGCCCCCGCCGCCAGCCCCGCCCCGCCGCCAGCCCCGCCCCCACCCCCGGGGATTTTTCTCCCGAACTGAAAATGAAACCGGGTCGAGGTCCCCGCGCGCTTCCCGAACCCGGGTCTCCGCGGGTCCCGCAGCCTCCGCGTGAACCTCGGACCTGGGCACCGGGCCCATTCGGGCCGTCCGTGGGGGCGGGCAGGGGTCGTGACCTCTGACCCGGCGGGGTCACTCACCGTCCTCGCTCTGGTTGTAGTAGCCGCGCAGGGTCCGCAGGTCCACTCGGTAAACCTGTGCGTGGTCCTTGGCTTTCTGTGTCTCTCCGTCCCAATACGCCTGATCCTCCCGCTCCATCCACCGCGCCCGCGGCTCCATCCTGGGACTCCCGGCGTCGGTGTCGAAGCGCACGAACTCCGTGCCGTCCACGTAGCCGATCTCCATGTACCGGGGCTCCCCGCGGCCGGGCCGGGACACCCCGATCTCGAAGTAGTGCAGGGAGTGGGAGCCTGCGGGGCGGGCGGTGAGACCGCGCCCTCCTCCCTCCTCCCGCGCCGCCCCCGCCCCCTCCGCCCCGCACTCACCCGCCCAGGTCTCGGTCAGGACCAGGGCCCCCGCCAGCAGCAGGAGGAGGGTTCGGGGCGCCATCACCACCATCTTGGCGAGTTGCGAACCCGGCCCTGGGTGAGGACTTTATAAACGGAACCGCGGCGACGCTGATTGGCTGCTCTGGGAGCCCGCGACCAATGGCCATGAGAAGCGGGGCAGCGTCACGAGTACCCGGGCAGAAGGGCCGAACACGGGTTGGCAGAGGGAGAAGCGAAAGCGCAGGGGACAGGAGGTGCCGGGCTGTTTTCCCTCCCTGGGCGCAGGCTTGGGCCTCGGACCCGCGTGGCGGCGCCGCGACTTGGATTTTGCCCACCGTTCTTGTGCGCAGGTGGCAAGTGCCCTATGAGCTGAAGATTTATGCCATCGATGTAAGTGTAAATACTGAATTGTAGCTAATAATTACCATTTTTGAGAGCCCATATTTAGTGTGTGCTTAGTTTTTATTATGTTGTGCAAAAAGACTACACTGAGATCATAGACTTCCGTATATCGACATGATCTTCACTTGGAAACCGTGGATTTTCTATGTAGTGATGAGACGTATCTGAAACATGCCAAGCCTAAGAAAGGCGAATGTATATTTTAGTAGTTAGCGTGTACAGAGGAACCAAAACATGCTTTGTCGCCAAATGGTCGTAAAGTATCCAAAATGCCGATCACCTGAGCTAATTACTGTGTGTATTTCTGCGTCAGTCTTGGCATTTTAGGTTTCTTAACCCAGTAAATATGAGGAGGCCCATAACTGTACACTTAACTGCAGAGTAAATATTTACTGAAGACAACACATATAGAACATCATGTAAGTCCTGTAGACATTATTCTAAAATTATCAGCCAAGGTTTTTGTTAGGTGTGGTGTGAGTAAAGACAAAGAAAAGATGGAGAGAAGCCTTTAATGCTGGGGCGCGAGAGGGCTGCAGTAGGACGCAGAGGACCCGCAGAGGAGGAGGCTGCTGGACAAAGCATTTGTTGGGCTTAGCTAGGGGTGGAGTTTGGAGGGGCAGGCAAGGTGACATAAGGAAGGAGACTGGGAGATTTTTGGAGCGTGCGTGAAAGGGGGAGAAGTTTATTTTGGGCTGGGGAAGAAGGAGGAAGTGCGTGATATGCTCTTGTTTTGGGCTTGTCGCCACGTTGGAGTGCTGCCGTGATGGCCAAGAGCTTTCATATGGGCATGAACCCATCAGTTTTAAGCCTTAGAACTCCACCATAGAACGTGCTGTGGACTTGATGTGGCATTTGAGTTGTTCTCTAAAGGTCCAGGTGTTAGAATTCTGTCCCCACTGGGTGGTACTGAGAGGGTGGAAATCCAGGCTGATTATGGAGGTTAGAGGTGAGACTTCCAGAGGCTCGAGGGGTTAGATGAGGTCACCAGGATGGAGCCACCATGACCGGAAACGGGTGGCTCCCTAAGGACAGAGACAGGCAGACGCCAGAACACGCAGACCTGAGTGTGGAGCCTGTCTCCCACCAAGCAATAATGTGCACCACTCAGGACTCCCAGCAGGAATGACATCCAGACGTGGCCCTCTGGCACTGAACCTCCAGAACTGTAGAGAAAAGAAACCTGTCTTCTTTACTAAGTGACCTCGCCTCACATATTTTGGTAGAGTAACAGAAATCAGTAACAGACCCATACAGAACTCTTCTCCACCTCCCATTTGATCTCTAATTTCTCCACAATTCAGAGATACCTCGCTGTTGCTCTTCATTTGCACTCTTCTCTTCTCATCAACTCATTGTAGATTAGGATATCTGTTCAGTTTTATAAGTGTGGGTTAAAGAATTGTTCTCTCAGCATGGCCAGAAGTGAAAAACCATAGAGAAAAGTAAAGTTCACCCAGGTCAAAAACAGTATACAAATGCACGAGTGTGATCAAACTCAAAATCATATTGAACATACCAAAGACAAAGTGGTAGTGTGTATCATTGTTCAGCTGAAGCCAGGAGGGACACAGGACAACTGAACAACTTGGGTTCATCACTCATTTCAGCATCAGAGAGCGCACACCATGGAGAGTCTTGGGCCATCTTAGTTCAGAGGGATTGGAAAAAAAACAGTTCAGGATCGGAGCTTTAATTTGATGATATTGGGGAGAATTAGGGAAGTAGGTGCTTGCTCTAGATTGGAGGGTGCTGTCAAGACACCGATGCGGCGCTGTGACGGAGTCTCAATACCTTGTACCCATAGTGAGTGCAGGTCAGACCGCGGGTACAGCTATAATTGAAGAGGAACAACCATCCCTCATGTCAGCCAGCGTGGCTAGATGTTTGGTATTTTTTTCAGTACAAGTCCTCACTTGGAAAATAATGAATATTAGAGAGAACCTGGAAAAGAAGAAATACAAGTGTCAAGTGTATTAGTAAGAAAAGTGAACACAAATTAGAATATGAAATTGGAAATGGGAACAAAAATTGAAGTGCATGGATTTGGCAAAGTTGAAAGTAAAGGATGCGTGCATGGGCCTGAGATTAGGGCAATAAACTGCCAGAAATGTCAATGGAATCAAAAACTGAAGGAACTTTTGCCAAACGTAACAATTTAAATGTGTTTACATTGGGCCGGTGAGATAGCTCAGCAGCATAAGCGCTTGCCTGGCAAGCGTGAGGTCCTGAGTTCGACCCCTGGTACCCACAAAAAATAAATAAATAAAAATAAGTTTTAAAAAATGTGTTTACATTTCAAGGACAAATTTTGCCTGGAGGAACTTATCCTAAGAAGAGTATTACACGTGATCTCACAAGCACATGTTCGAGCATGTTCCTTGAATAGCGGTTTCCAAAACCGAGGCATGGAAGCCGTCTCAGTGTTCTGATCTCTGGCCAGTGTGCCGAGTGCTGTGCTGAGGGTGGGTACGAGCCCGGGAGCAGCGCTGCGAAGACCCAGTGCGTGCTGCGTTGCGCAGACCCGGAAAGGGAGAATCAGGTGAAAGGGGCAGGACTGCAGGGGACCGGGGGTTTGCTGTCCCAGGCGTGTTGACTCACCTTGCGCTGAGGTTTGGGCAGTCGCATCCCATGCGCGTGGCCTGTTTCCACATCCCAGGACACTCCGTGCAAGGAGGCGGCCAGAGTTGGGGCTGACGAGGTCCCCGGGGGCAGGGTGAGTTCCGTGTGCACATCACACTGAAGGCCAGCATCCGCCACACCCCAAGGCCTCTGCTGTCCAGAGATTATCTAGACGCTGTGGATAAAATAAAGAGCAAAGCAGGATCCTCGCGAGGCGACACTTGCACTGTCTTTTTTTTCACGTGTAAAAATGTTTAGTTTCATAAATGCTGCTAAGACAAGCATCTGCATAACCCCCAGCCTGATGAACAGAACTTTTCTAGACACCCTCAGAGCCCCTGTGTGCCCTGTCCTAATTATAGCTCTCTTTCTACGTGATTTTATAATTATTACTTGTATGCATTTCTTGATGGTTTTATTACCCAAATGTATGCCCCTAAACACTCTAATCTGGTCTCGCCCATTTTAAATTGTATATGTTCTCAGTATTGGACAGAAAGATGTAAGAAAATCGGTTACATTACAGTGACAGGTGAAATTAAAACATATATATAATGTAGAGTGCACCATTGGGTGCTTCCCTGGGACTTTGTACCCTGGGACTATGAGAGGGGCTGGAGACCTGGCTTGTTGCAGTGCTGGGAGCTTGCTCTGCCCTACCCCCTAACTTCCTTTCATGGTCACCAGAGTAGAGCCCCCACTCCTGTCATTATAGCTATTGCTGGGGTCCCGGCCCATCCCCCCAGTTTCCTCACTCTTACCCCTGTCTCTGTCATCCTCTCCTGAATCCCAGCACTTCTAATGCAGCACGGCAGGGCCAGTTGCGTCCCAAGGATATGCATGAGTCCAACTCAGGCCAGCCTTTCATGTCCTCACCCCAACCTGCAGATTGCAGCACCCCACGCATCGTAGCAATGCCAGCCCCTCAGCAACACATTCCTGAAGGCCTTGGGGGCGAGGCTCCCTCTGGGCCTCGAGTGCTGCGTGGCCCTCTGGGGATCTTGGGGCAACACAGGACCTGCCCAGTCCTCAGGCCCATGTCCCTGGCCTCTTAGTCCATCTTCTGCCATCTTCCGGGCAGCTGAATCTTGTCTCCTGCTGAGAGGTGGACATCAGTTCTTCCAGTCTTCACAGAGCTGATAGAGCCATGCAGATGACCACACCCATGGGGCATAGACAGCGCCCCTCGCCACCTCCCAGTCGTGTAGGTCCGAGTCTCGCACAGTCTCCTGGGCAGAGGTGAAGGCGTCGCACGTCTGTTCTCCTCACTGGAGGTTCTGGTGAAGAATTCCCTTCCAAGCTCATGCAGGCGGCTGTCAGAATTCAGTTCTTGGCAGATACGGGGCCCAAGTCCCTAGTTCTTTGCTGGTGGTTCATCCGGCAGGCACTTTCAGCTCCTATGCTGCTCAGATGCGACCTCACAGCACATCCCTGCGTTTCCCAGGCGGGTCCTCTCACCTCCCCTCTGCCACCTTTCTTCTGTTGGCCTCTTGTGCTACCTCTGCCTGACTCAGGTCAGAGAAGGGCTCTGTCCCGAAGATGTGTGTGGTGTGACTGGGCTCTGCAGCCCAAGGCCATGCACAACCGTCTCCTGATTCTCTGGGCCCTAACCTTCATTCCATCAGTAATGTCCCTCTTGCTGTGGGATGCCACCTACTCACTGTTGCAAGGACGAGGATATGGGCATCTTTGGGGACCATTCTTCATCCACCACATCTGCTTCTGTTGAAATCAGCACACATCAAGGAGACTGGATTCAGGAGAGGATGACAGAGATGGGGGTAAGAGTGAAGAAACTGGGGGAGGTGTGGCCCAGGACCCCAGGGATAGCTATAGTGAGAGGAATGGGGGACTCTATTCTTGTAACTATCAGAGGAAGTTAGGGAATGGGGCAGAGCAAGCTCCGAGCACTGCAACGAGCCAGGTCTCCAGCCCATTTCATGGTCCTAAGGAACAAGGTCCAGGGGAGGCACCCAATGGGAGAGGGCTGTGCAGGGGACGTGTCCTCAGGAAGTCCTGAGAGAGGACTTTAGGGTGAAGTTGGTTATGCAGGGGTGCAGTGGGAAGATTCCAGCAGCTGGGGAGAGGTTGTGAGGGAGATAGAGCAGGGCTGGGCAGAGCCTGTGGGGATGAGTGTTCATGACCCTGGGGACCCAGGGGGACAGAACCGAGCAGGGAAAGGACACAGGTCAGTACTGGTGGATGCAACAGACAGTGGGCGGGGCTGGGAGAGGCGCAGGAATGAGCAGCAGGAGCGGCTGCGTTCAGCTCTGTGGGTGGACATGATGGGGTTGGTGTAGATGGGACTTGGTGCTGATGTGGACCCTCCCTGTGGGGCCAGGACAGGGCCAGAGCCCTCTCCTGGGGCTTCAGTCCCAGGCATGGGGTCCACACCACAGCTACAAGCAGAATCTAAACCCAAGTCCAAGTCAGAGCTGGAGGAGGCCCAGGACCCACGCTGGGGCCGCTGCAGGAAAGCAGCAGGGAGCAGATCCTGCCCCAGTGACCGAGCGGTGACTCTGGGCTGCGGATAGACTGGCTTCTGGCAGCAGCACGGCCGTGTGGAGAGACTCCAGCCGGAGACCGTGACCCCTCAGCTGCGGCATGATGACGCAATGAAGCCCTCGCTAGACGCTCAGCAGACGCTGGACTTTCAAGGCTCCAGAGACACAAGCCCAATGAACTTCCAATCTCTATAACTCACCCAGCCTCAGGCACTGTGTTACACCAACAGGAAGAGACAAGACACCCCAAACTCAGGAACCCTAGCTTCTACTCGTGTGAGACACGCTCTGTCTGGACACTGAAGATCCAACCCGTTCAGGGGCTGCCGACTCCTCCACCTCCTCCCTCTCCTGCAGAGCACAGCAGCAACACAGAGCGCACAGCAGGGGACGCGGGGTCCCTCCCTCTTTCACTCTGCTTCTCTGCTTTCCCCAATCCTGTGTCCTAGATTTCTCTTCTGTCAACATTAGCCAGGTTTGTTTTCTATTTATAGCTAAGACCACAGTAAGTCCTCCACTTAGGAACGTTCAAGTTGGAACTTTCACAGATATGAACGGACCTCGCGTTATGAACATTTGTAGATGGGAGCAAATCGCGGAGGGAGCTCGGGTGTCAGCCGGACACTGTCACAGCTGTGCTTCTCTGAGCTCGCTGAACGGTGCCGAGTGTGCAGGGCACAGAGCTGCATGAGAGCCAGGATGTCCGGGAGCCAGAGGAAAGGCAGGGGTGCTGTGGAGGGACGGCTAGGAGCGCAAAGCCAGACACGCTGCGTGTTTGTGTCAAAGGTGTATGAGACTCACTTTGTCAGGCTTACAAACAAGTCTGACTTACAAATGTGCCCCAGGACAGAACTCATTTGTAAGTCGGGGACTTGTTGTACTAAGTTAACCACAAGGTAAACATCAGTTTCTACATCTCAAAACCTGGGGGCAGAAGAATTTCACCAGGACCAAGCGACTTCCCAAAACGCAGGTGCACTGAGCCTTACAGGGCTTTCTTGGGCCCTTGCTGTAAAAGTTGTAGTAACAAAGATGAAATAAATAAACCATTTCCCACCTATATATATATATATATATATATATATATATATATATATACTCTCAGACTGCACAAGGATGAAATGCTTGATCAGGTGTGATTTGCATCAAAATGTTTACTGATTCCCCTGCTGCTTAGAAGGATGGCAGAGGAAGGGGAAAAATAGATGGCGGATTTGTAAGAAGCAGGTAGTGAAACTCTGTAAAAGTTGCCGTTCGGCCACCGGAATATAGTGACTGGGAGAGCATAGGAGGGAGGGAGGTGGCTCCCCTGGTCCCAGGAAAGTTCTGAGGCACAGTTGGGGACTCACGGAGCGAGTGAAGAGTGGTTTCGAGGAAGAGGAAGGAGGAGACCGTGGGCGACTTCTCCCTGTGCCAAGAACCGCAGCGCAACACAAGTTCAAATCTGCGGATGCACGGTGACAGCCGGCGCCCCCGGGGGCCTCCGTGGAGCAACGCAAGACAGCGACCGTGCAAGGGAGCAGTGAAGGACTGCGCAGCCTGGCAGTGAGTGCCTCAGAGGCGCAGCCAGAGAGCAATTGACGGGGCGCCATTGTTGGGGGGGCAGCAAAACTCAGCGTGGCGCCAAAACACAGCGCATGGGATTCAGCGCGGCACCGCGGCACCGCGGCTCTTAGGCCCGTGGAAAGTGCGCTGACAGCGGCAGGCGGACGAGACTGGTCTCTGCCAGAGAGTGCAGGCTACTGCTCACCGCCCGCCAAAGGGCCGCTCCTGGCTTACTGGGACGGACCTGCATGGAACAGGACTCTGTCACCACACGGTGCCTGCCTACCACAGAGTCAAAACCTGGAACTGATTTTTCTTTTTTTTCCTCTTTTTCTCTCATTTGTTTTTTGTTCTGGTGAAGGTGTTGTTTTTTTGTGTGTGTGGGAGGGTTTTTGTTTGTTTGCTTGTTTTGCTATTTTTGTCTTTGTTTTTGTTTTTGTTTGTATGTTTGTTCTTTCCTTCATTTTTCTATCTGGTTTTTATATGGGCATAAACAGAGCCTCTAACCTCCTTGTGACTGTGGTTCTGATCTGTTCTTCCTTTTATCCCTTCCTTCTCTTTTTCCCACCAGTCCTCTACACCAGTTTCCCAATGTTAATGGGATCCCTCTTGGTCCTCCTGCCATATATCTAATTCCTTCCTCTTCTCCCAATTCTCTATTTCCTCCTTAACTCATTTTAAATTTAAACTCCTGAGGGCAAAATTGACATATTAAGGACTTACATACTACATGTAATTTCTCTGATGTGTTTTAGATTTTGTTATATAACCACAACTCTACTTTATATGGTTAAAAGTGGCAAATAACTGGTTAGCTCAGACTGTCATTTTCTAGGCTCTGTTTGATGCTTTAGGTACCATTATAGCCAAAAGTGACATAATTGTTCTAAACAGCTTTTCTTCCTGGTATTCCATGACTGAGATTAACTAAGGCTCACAGAAAATACAGTGGCACAGTACCAAAGAACCAAGGACTGGGCCAAACAGGCAGCAACTTCTCATACCCAACAAATTGAAGAGGTAGGATATTGCAGCAGGCTCAAAACCCAAAAATAAGCTACACCTGGAAGATACCACAGAGAAGTAGTCATCTCCTAAGGATTTTAAACACTAACAATAAAGCAACCTACCATAGGTAATTCACAAACATCACCCCAGGAATTAAACTAAAGAAAGAAAAGAAAATGAGACAACACTTAAACAAGATGCAACCCCACACATCCAGTTCACCAAAGGCAAACCCAGGGGGCAATGAGGTGGGACAATCTGAAAGCCACCCACCTGACATCTCTGAAGTGGTAACAACAAAGCAGTTGAATGAGGCTCTGGAAAAATTTAAATCAGAAATAATTTCTTAGGTAACTGCAGAGATAATGTCCACAATGAAGACCATGCTTAAGGATGCTAGAGCAGACACAGACAAAAAAGTAGACGAGCTTAAGAAAATGATGGAAACCATGAATGCTCAGCATAGGAAAGAAGTGGAATCCATAAGGCAGATTCAAGCAGATATCCAGGAGAACAAAAATTCCATTGAAAGTATTTGTAGCATATTGAGCCAATGTGAGGACAGGATCTCAGATATAGAAGACAGGCTTGTGATTAGTGATCATGAAAAGAAAGAATTCTTAAAAATAACAAGGGACAATGAAAAATCAATCCAGCAGCTGCTAGATGACACAAAGAGAAATAACTTAAGATTAATTGGAATCAATGAAAAAGCAGGAGATAGCATGATGACTTCAGGGCCCTGTGCATAGACATTATCACAGAGAATTTCCCTGGTAGAGAAAAAGAATTTGATCTTCATATAAATGAGGCTTATAGAACTCCAACTAGCCATGATCAAAAAAAATCTTCAGCCAGACATATCATAGTCAAGATCCCAGAAATTCAACAGAAGAGCAGAATCTTAAAAGCTATTAGGGGAAATAGACAAATCACCTATAAAGGAAAGCCCATCAGAATCACAGCGGACTTTTCAGCACAAACCCTCAAGTCAAGAAGAGCTTGGAATGATGTATTTCAAGCTCTAAAGGAAAATAAATTTCAACCCAGATTGATGTGCCCCACAAAACTGTCTTTCAAAATTGATGGAGAAATAAAATACTTCCAGGAAAAAGAACATCTGAGAAAATTTATGACCACCAAACCAGCACTCCAAAATGTTCTGAAGGACATTCTAGAAGGAGATACCAAGGACTACAACTCTAGGAACTGCAACAGAAGAAATCCACCAGGCAGGGCAGATAATTAAATAGAGCGAGAGGGGGAAAAAAAAAGAGTGGGAACCAACAACAGGAAAATAACATGACAAGTATAAGTCAATACATATCAGTTTTAACCATCAATGTTAATGGTCTCAATTCACCAATCAAAAGGCACAGACTGGCAAAATGGATCAAGAAGCAAGATCCAACAGTATATTGTATACAAGAAACACATTTAATTCAGAAAGAAATTCATAGACTGAAAGTCAAAGGATGGAAAACAATACTCCATGCAACAGGAACCCAGAAAAAGAAGGGGTCGCTATTCTTTTTGCGGACAAAGTGAATTTCAAGCCAAGAATGATTCAGAGAGATAAAGATGGTCATTACAGCCTTGTAAAGTGAACAATCCAAGAGGAAGAGATAACGATCATAAATATATATGCAACAAATACCAGTGCACCCAACTATATAAAACAAGTATTAAAGGACATGAAAAATCAAATAAGCACTAATACAATTACATTGGGGGATCTCAATACTCCACTGTCACAAAAAGACAGATCAACTAGACAAAAAATCAATAATGAAATATTAGAACTGAACCAAATTTTTTTTTTGTGTGTGGGTACCAGGGGACCTCGTGTGCCAGGAGGCGCCCATACCGCTAAGCGATATCACCAGCCCTTTTTTTTGTATGTGGGATCCGGGAGTTGAACTTGGGCCCTTGCGCTGGCCAGGCAGGCGCTTATGCCACTGAGCCATCTCACTGGCCCCATGAACCAAACTTTTGATCAAATGGACTTAGTAGATGTCTACAGAGTGTTCCACAACATCAGAATACACATTCTTCTCAGCTGCACATGAGATGTTCTCCAAAATAGACCATATACTAGCTCATAAAACCTGCTTAAGTAAATGCAAAGGAATTAAAATTATCCCATGCATATTATCAGACCATAGTGCAATGAAATTAGAAACCAATGGCAAAAGAAATCACAAAAAGTTCCTAAACACATGGAAATTAAACAGCACCCTCCTGAACAACCAATGGGTCACAGATGAAATTAAAGAAGAAATTAGACACTTTCTACAACTGAATGATAATGACAGTACAACATACCAGAACTTATGGGATACAATGAAAGCAGTCCTAAGAGGGAAATTTATAGCATTAAATTCTTATATCAGGAAAATAGAGCAAGCGCAAATAAACAACTTAAGGGTGAACCTCAAACTTCTAGAAAAAGAAGAGCAGGCTAAGCCAAAAGCTCATACAAGGGAGGAAATTATAAAGATCAGAGCAGAAATTAACATATTGGAGACTAAAAAAACAATACAAAGAATCGAATCAAAGAGTTGGTTCTTTGAAAGAATAAAAAAGATTGACAAACCCTTATCCAACCTTATTAAAAAAAGAAAAGAAAAAACTGAAATCCATGCAATTGAAAATGAAAAGGGCGATATCATGACAGACCCTGCAGAAATCCAGAAGATCATCCATACCTATTTTGAAAATTTATATTATAATAAGATGGAAAATGCAGAAGTGGACAGATTCCAAGATATGTATGAATTACCAAAACTGAATCAAGAAGATATAAAAATCCTAAATAAACCAATATCAACCAATGAAATCGAAGATGTAATTAAAAACCTCCCAACAAAGAAAAGCCCAGGCCCTGATGGATTCACTGCCAAATTCTACAAGAAATTTAGAGAAGACCTAACACCAATACTTCTCAAACTTTTTAATGGAATGAAAAGGGAAGCAATACTCCCAGACTGATTCCTGGAAGCAAGCATTACCCTGATACCAAAACCAGAGAAGGACCCAACTAAGAAAGAGAACTACAGGCCAATCTCCCTAATGAACATAGATACGAAAGTCCTCAATAAGGTACTGGCAAACAGAATGCAGCAAATCATCAAGAAGATTATACACCATGGCCAAGTTGGATTCATCCCAGGGATGCAGGGATGGTTCAATATACGTAAATCAATAAATGTAATACACCATATTAACAGAACCAAAGACAAAAACCATATGATCATCTCAATAGATGCAGAAAAAGCTTTTGACAAAGTCCAGCACCTATTCATGATAAAAACCCTACAGAAAATTGGAATAGATGGTCTTTATGTCAATCTGATAAAAGCTATCTATGACCAACAGCCAATATTATACTAAATGGACAAAAACTGAAAGCTCTCTCTCTAAAATCAGGAGCAAGACAAGGATGTTCACTGTCCCCAGTCTTATTCAACATAGTCTTGGAAACTTTAGCCAGAGCAATTAGACAAGAGCAAGAAATAAAAGGAATAATGATAGGAAAGGAAGAAGTTAAATTATCATTATTTGCAGGTGACATGATACTCTACGTAGAAGACCCCAAAAACTCCACTAAAAATTGCTCAATTTAATAAGCAAATTCAGTAGTGTAGCTGGATACAAAGTCAATTCTCAAAACTCAATAGCCTTTCTGTACACAAATAACAACTTACTGAAAGAGAAATTAGGGAAACAATACCTTTCACAATAACATCTGTTATGGTTTGTGTCTAGATGTCCCCCCAAAGCCTCATGCAGTCATGAAGGCGGGCTTCTGGAGTTTATGACTGATTCATGGTCTAATGCTGGGATTATGGGCGTGAGTGCTACACCCACCCTGGGGCGGGTAGCCTGCATGTAATATAAGGGAGGGAAAGAGGTTGCTCTCTCTCTTGCTTGTGCTTGCTCTCCTCCCTTTTGCTCTTGCTGTTTTTGCTGCCTTCTGCCGCCATGAACTGTTGCCCTCTGCCATGTGCCACTCTGCCTTGGAGCCAGCTGATTATGGATTGAAACCTCCACAAACTGTGAGCTAAATAAACCTTTCCTTCCTTAATTTTGGGTGTTGGGTATTTTGTCTCAGCAACGAGAGAAAAGTAACTGAGACAGAATTTGGTACCAGTGAAGTGGGGTCGTTGCTGTGACTATACCCGACCATGTGGTTCAAGAGCCTTTGGGAATGGCTTGTGGGAAGAGTTTGGAAAGGTTCAGAGATGTCGCCTGAAGGAGTAGCACTGGAACGCCTTAGGCTGTTCTGTATGGGAGATCCTGGTCAGAGCTTGGGACATCAGAAGGCTGATAGAAATCCTGCCGGTAAAGATCAGGCTTGGGAGGTTTCTGCTGGGAAGAAAGATTGCATTGGCTGCTGGACTCCAGAACATGTGTGTTATGGCTTGGCAAAAAGTTTGTCTGCATTTTGCTCATGTCCAGAAACTTTGCCTGAGACTAAGATTAATGGCAGCGGACTAAGTAAACTGGCAGAAAAAATTTCAAGGCAGTCTAATGTTGAGGCAGTGGCATGGCTATTGTTGGGGGCCTTTAGCCAGATTTATGTTGAGAATCAAGAGCAAGGAGCCCAGAAGAATGATTTAAAATGTTGTGAGTTTGGCCAGAAAGGAAGTTCCAGTAAAGCTGTGGACTGCAAAGATAGAGCTGAGAAGATCTCAATTGTTGAGAAGGAACAGGAGAATATAAAAGATGGCCTGAGGACATCACAAGAAGCAGCAAGTCTCCACACTTTGCAGCCTCAAAACTGCAAAAGTGAAAGACCCTGCTCTGAGGAGAAAGCTTCAGAGCACCATGTTCCAGAATGGCGGCAGCCACACTATGTCCCAGAATGGCGGTGGCCACACCAGGTTCCAAAATGGTGGCAGCCGCACCAGGCTCCAAAATGGCGGCAGCATAGAGAATTTGTTCCTCAGAAGCAGGTTCAGTGTGCTCAGCCATCCAAGCACTCGACCCCTACAGCCAAGAGAGAAAGCCTGGCTACTGTTCCAGCTGGCAGCAGACCTTGGCATCATCCACGTGGCACTAGTTTTAGGCCCATGCAGAATGCAAGAGTTCTGAGGTTAAGAAGGCTTCCACCTAGATTTCAGAAGAAGGCCTGGGAGGCCAGGCAGTGTGCCCCTGAGAGGGCACTGTGTGAAGCTGGGAGTGTGAAGCCAAAGACACAGTGGAGACCCCAGAAGTTTGCAGAAGCCAGGAATGTGGATTGTCTGAGGAAACCTGCGAAGAGGGAGCTGAGCAGGCCCAAGAGAGAAGCCCTGGGGGCTACAACAACCAGAAGTGCCATAGGGGCGGAGCCACACAAGCCCTTTGGAGCTCACAACTTACCACAGATTGCTTCGGATGTTCCACATGGAACCACAGGACTTAATATTTGCCCTGCTGGATTTTGGACTTGCTTTGGTCCCATTCCTTTGTATCCCCATTTGTAACTTTTGAAATGGTAACGTCTATTTTGTGCCACTGAATGTTGGAAGTGTTTAAGTTTCTTTTCATTAGCAGAGTGGCTCACAGCTAAGAGTTTGCCTTAGATCTCGGAGGAGACTTGGGACTTAGACTTTTGAGAAATGCTTAAACTGTTGGGACTTTGGCAACTCTTAGAGATGGACCAAAATGCCTTTTGCATAAAGGGATGTGCATGAGTCTTTGGGGGTCCAGGGGCGGAATGTTATGGTTTGTGTCTAGATGTCCCCCCAAAGCCTCATGCAGTCATGGAGGCGGCTTCTGGAGTTTATGACTGATTCATGGTCTAATGCTGGGATTATGGGCGTGAGTGCTACACCCACCCTGGGGCGGGTAGCCTGCATGTAATATAAGGGAGGGAAAGAGGTTGCTCTCTCTCTTGCTTGCGCACACTCCTCCCTTTTGCTCTTGCTGTTTTTGCTGCCTTCCGCCGCCATGAACTGTTGCCCTCTGCCATGTGCCACTCTGCCTTGGAGCCAGCTGATTATGGATTGAAACCTCCACAAACTGTGAGCTAAATAAACCTTTCCTTCCTTAATTTTGGGTGTTGGGTATTTTGTCTCAGCAATGAGAGAAAAGTAACTGAGACAACATCCAAAAAAATGACATACCTAGGAATCAACCTCATGAAGGATGTAAAAGACCTCTACACTGAAAACTACAATACTCTGAAAAAGGAGATTGAAGAGGATATCAGAAAATGGAAAGGTATCCCTTGCTCCTGGATGGGAAGAACCAATATAGTGAAAATGGCCATACTTCCAAAATTGTTATACAGATTTAATGCAATTCCGATCAAAATTCCAACAGCATATCTCACAGAATTAGAGAAAACAATCCTAAAATTCATTTGGAATCATAAGAGACCTAGACTAGCAAAGGCAATTCTGGGCAACAAAGGCAAGGCAGGGGGCATCACAATCCCTGACTTGAAATTATATGATAAAGCTACTGTGATAAAAACAGTGTGATATTGGTAAAAAAAATAGACCCGAAGATCAATGGAACAGATTAGAAGATGCTCAAACAACTGCAGACATACTAAGCCACCTTATCTTTGACAAAGGTGCCAAACACATTCACTGGAAGAAAGATAGCCTCTTTAATAAATGGTGCTGGAAAAACTGGCTCTGCACATGCTGAAGATTAAAACTAGACCCATATCTTTCACCATGCATTAAACTAAATTCAAAATGGATCAGAGATCTAAATATTAAAACAGAAACATTAAATCTGCTGGAAGGTAGGATAGGTAAAACCCTTGAAGACATTGGTGTAGGCAAAGACTTTATGAATAAAACCCCAATTGCACAGGAACTATCACAAAGAATCAACAACTTGTATCTCATCTTATTAAAAAGCTTTTGCACAGCAAGAGAAACCACCAACAGAGTGAAGAGACAACCCACAATGTGGGAAAAAATGTTTGCCAGTTGTTCCTCAGACAAAGGATTACTATCGAGAACATACAAAGAACTCAAAAAAATCAGACCTCCCAAATTTAAAGACCCAATCCAAAAATGGGCATCTGAGATGAATACACATTTCTCAGATGAAGAAATACAAATGGCAAATAAATATACAAAAAAATGTACAACATCACTAGTCATTTGAGAGATGCAAATTAAAACAACACTGAGATACCATCTCACCCCAGAAAGAATGGCTATTATCAAGAAATCAACTAATAACAAATGCTGGAGGGGCTGTGGGGAAAAAGGAACCCTTCTCCACTGTGGGTGGGAGTGTTGACTGGTGCAGCCACTGTGGAAGTCAGTGTGGAGATTCCTCAGAAAACTAGGGTTGGAGGTCCCATTTGACCCAGCTATTCCCCTTCTGGGCATCTTCCCAGAAGAATTAAAAACATCGTACCACAGCGATATATGTGCACCCATGTTTATAGCAGCACAATTTGTAATAGCCAGATCTTAGAAGCAACCCAAATGCCCATCAACCGAGGAATGGATAAAAAAGATGTGGTATTTTTATACAATGGAGTATTACTCAGCCACAAAGAAGGATAAACTGGAGACTTTTACAGGTAAATGGATGCAACTCAAGAAAATACTCATAACTGAAATTAACTAGCCACGCATGTGCAAACATTGTATTGTCTCCCTAGTGTGAGAAACTGAAAGAGTAAATAAGATCCAAAATGTACAATAGATATGATGAATCAGAAAGAAACTGGTCAAAAGGAAAGAGAGTCTGAGATGGGGGAATGGGGAAAAGAAAGAAGGGAAAAGAAAAAAATTGTATTTATATATAAGATGGCTAAGATAGATACACTACTAATTTTGCTTAGTTCATTGAAGAGAAAAGTTTATGCCAGTAATGTTTGGACAATTGAATCCTGATATCTTGTACCCTGAGTAACTAATTTAAAGATAACAATGCATAATGTATTAACCATTGTTGCCCTCCTGTTACGTTGTTTTGAAATTTTGTTCTTTTTTTTTCTTCTCTTTAAAATAAAAAATAATTTAAAAAAAGGATGGCAGAAGCAATTCTGAGACAGGAAAGGCACTGTACGAGTCCACGTGGATGCTGTCATCACTCACCATAGTGGCAGTGACTGCAATCCCATGACAGGGGTGCTCTCTATCATGCATTTGTCTCAATGCAGATCAAGAACCATATCACAGACATTAGAAGAAAATAATGGATACTCGCATTTATTTTAATAAATACTTTAAAGAGATTACAAACTTTGCACTGTAGATAAAGACCATCAAGTAGTACGGTGTCATTTTCTTTTTAGAGACAAAGCAGAAAGACAAAAGACTCCTGACTCTACCACATTGTGACAGTCAGCTAAGGCAGCCCAGCCAAGGTAGGAAGTTGGGAGTGAGGTGGAGGAGTAAGGGACAAATGAAAACACCGAGCACTGTGCCCACGAGGTGTCCTCTGCAGGTCTCAGTGTAAGTCTGGAGCTCATGCAATTAAGCCACAGGAAGGGGAAATTCTCCCAGTGAAGGAGGTGGAGAATTCATAGATAAACTCTCGTGTTCTGGCCGTGGTGAGGTTTCCTTCCCTCCATCATCACCCACAGCAATGCAATCCGCGTGGACAGCAGGACGGGATCTGGAAAACCTTGGACACAGACACTCGCTGACGACAGCGCAGAGGCCAGAAGCCTCCTCCAGCATGAATGCGAGAAGCCCTCTTCTCGCCACTGACCCTCCTGAGAAGGTCATTTGGACCAAATGTCACCTTCCTGAGACCACTCTCCCTCCAGCTCTTTGCCCTCATTTCCGTGTGCAGGAACACGGTACCACTCAGTGATGCGCACACTTTTGGCGCCACCTCTGTATCCCATGGCTTCTTCCTCCTCCTCGGTTCCTCACCATGTTCTGTCCACTGTTACCTCCCAGGACACTGTGCCCAGGGGAGGCCCATACTGCCCAGCATGCCAGGCTCAGGGTCAAATCGCTGTCCATGTTGAGATTTGCTCATCCACAAGCCCACGAATATCCTGCTCTTCCCGTTTGGAGACCCTGAGAGGGGCCGTTCGCTGTCTGAGGCTTCAGGACGATCGTCACTGTGGGAACACGGGGATGAGATGTGACCTCATGAAATACACCACAGGAGACTCGTCCACACGCTGGGCGCCTTTGGACAGTGGCTGCCTTTAGGGACCAGGATAGAGGATGCCTCGACTTGGGCTCCCGCATGTGGAAAGTGGGGAGGACGTGGAGAGACATTCGAGGGCACAGGCAGTGTGGAAAGACCTGTGGGGGAGAAAGAGAGGAGCTGTGATCTTTACAGCTGGGGAAATCTGTGCCCAAAGGTCCATAGTTTTGAGGTTTGAAGAGACAGGAGGAAGGAATTAGGGAGATGAGCCGTGGCAAACACCGTCCTATATAAAGAGAGGACCCACGATGAAGGGACTGTGTGGGAAACTGCGGTTCTGGGTAGCAGAGTTTACTCTGAGCACAAACCCGTGTGCCGTCCTCTCCAGATGCTCACCGGTGTGACATTCCGGATCCCTCATCAATTTCCTGAAAAAAATGAGGAAAAGGACGGAAAGCAACTCTGACACCACATCTTTCTAGGACAAACTCTCCTAACGCTGGTCAGTGCAGTTTTAAAAGGTGATAGGGAACCATGAAAATGCGAGTGAAACAGTAATCCGTGCAGGAAATGCTCACACATGTGCGGTCGAAAGCGATTCGCTCAAGCGGCATCTGCCGCTCGTAACTGGGGCTTCCTTAAAGAGGGCATTGGCGGTACTTTCTGTTCTTTAACGAAGTCCTAAACTCCTGGGCTGTCTGAGTTACTTTTCTGGTTGCTGAGACAAAATACTGAGCACCCAAAGTCAAGGAGGAAAGGTTTATTTAACTCACAGTTTGTAGAGATTTCAGTCCATAAACGGTGGCTCCAACGCAGAGTGGCTTGGCAGCGGGGCATCACAGAGAACAGTTCATGGTACCCACGAGGTAGCACAGCAAGAAGGGACCTTAACAGCGACTTTCTGCCCCTTTTATCTTCTCCAGACTACTTAGAGGGGCAGCACTCACACCCTTAACGCTAGTGCCCCGGAGCCTAGCATTGCACCACGAACTACTCCCAGCGTCACACACTCTCGACCCAGCCACTCTGAACAAGCCCCACCTACAACCCCTTGAGTCTTTGGAGGACATCTAGACACAGCCATGACATGGACTAAATCACATGATTTTTCTCCACTCTCAAATGTATTTCTGACATTCATGCTCTCAATATATTTAAATTTTTTAAAATTCTGGTAAGGGACACATGACATAAAATTTGCCATCTTTACCACTTTCGAGTGCATTTACATTGTTGTGCAAGCAATTTCTAAAACTTTCCCCTCTTGTGAAACAGATATCCTATCCCCATTAAATAACAATGTCTCATCTTCCTTTCTCCCCGACCCGTTCTACTTCCTGTGAATGTGCTATTTGAGAAAACTCATCTAAGCGGAATTACGCAGGATTTGTGTTTTCTGTGACTGAATTCTTCCTCCTAACAAAGTGCCCTCAAGGTTCATCCTTGTCGTAGCATGTTTCTGCGTTTCCTTCCTGTTTTAGGTTTAATAATTTTCCACTGCATGTAGATGCACATATTCTTCATCTACCCCTGCGTGGATGGACGCTTGAGTCGTTCCCCCCTTGGCTATTGTGAATAATGCTAATGAGTATGAATCATGACTACCTTCTTGAGATCCCGCTTTTAATTCTTTTGGCCATATATCCAGGAGTAAGATTGGTGGACCATATGACAATTCCTTTTTTATTTTTTATTTTTTTATTTTAAAGAGAAGAGGAAGAAAACTAGAAATAAAAGAAAACAAAGCTTCAAAGCAGGCTAACAGCAAAGTAACAATAATTAATACATTGCATATTGTTATCTGTAGAGAGCCATAAATGACCCAGCTTCGCGTCTGAGCATGCGCTCCCTCCGCCCATCCTGATCCTACGTCACCCATTAGACCCTCCCACTGCTTCCCTCAAAGAGATATAAGCCCTGGCACTTCCTCAATGAACTCTCTCTCTCTCGCCCTCGCCTTCAAACTGCGTATGTGTTTTTCTTCATCCCCATACTGTCTCTCGGGCTACGCGTTCCTGCCCCTGGGAGCTCTGCAGGTCGGAGCCTCCACGGGCCATGACATTTTGGTGCCCAACGTGGGGCCCGAGAACGACAGGTTCTATGAGGGGTCACCCTACAAAGGTTTAAAAGAGTGCCCGGCCGGCCTTTGACCCATCCATGAGGACTCCCCCTCAGTGATCCGCGCGAGGACTTCTCTCTCTCGTCTCTCGTCTGAATCACGGTAAGCATTTTCATACTGTAGGGTGTAACATGGGACAGAATCTCAGTGAACATGAGCTCTTTGTCTCAGGGCTCTCCCAGGCCCTCAAAGCCCGGGGAGTCAAAATCAAACAA
Organism: Erethizon dorsatum; assembly: GCA_028451465.1. Classification (NCBI taxonomy): domain Eukaryota; kingdom Metazoa; phylum Chordata; class Mammalia; order Rodentia; family Erethizontidae; genus Erethizon; species Erethizon dorsatum. Next base: position 168,104,516 of record CM051822.1, read on the forward strand.
TCCCACCTAACTGCCTACTTTGAGTTATAAATAAAATCTGCCCTTGGTTTCCACTGGAGGGTACTATCAATGTGAAGGTTTGGAGCCGTGTGGGTGATGCACTCCAAGATTACTACCGGGTCTTCGGACCTGAAAAAGTCCCCGTGACTGCCTTCACATATTGGACATTAATTTCTGAATTGTTACAGGCTCGCCCTTCCGATCCCCACATAGCACAAACTATAACTCAAGCTGAGGCTTCCCTTTGTTCTCATTCCCCCCATCATAGCCCCCCCCGCCTCCGTGATTCTTGACATACCTGAGGACCAACATGGCTGCCCGTCCCCTACCCCATCTCTTACTGCTTCCGCCCTTCTGCATGGAGATGATCCTCCATCTTGTAGGAGTGATCCCCAATCATGCGGACACCCTGAGCGACCGCCATCTTGTGGCACACCACCATTTTCCTACCCTAACCTCCCGCCACCGCCCACTTCCGCCCTCTACAACTCCCCTCCGCCATCTTGCACCAAACTGCCGCCGCCATTTTCTGCTCCCGATTCCACTCACTCCGGCCCTTTGCCCTCCGCCCCCCCTTTCACAGCCCCTACATTCCTTGTTAACTTCCCTCCCTTCTACCCCCCATCTCCTGCTTCCCCTGACTCTGATGCCTTCATGGCCCGACTTATGACTCGCATTGCTGACCTTGAACAAACTGCCGATAAGTTACATCAAACATTTAAACTTCAGCTATCCCAATCCCCTACTCTTCCTCCTAACAAACCTAACCCTCCTCCAACCTCCCCTCTTGACAAACCACACCTCGCTTTCCCCATCACGGAGGTACAACAACCCACTATTGAGGGACTACCACCCTCCCCCTCTTTACACGCCTCCAGACACTCATCCACGCTCGTACTCACCAATTTTACATCAGCCATATTTGAGCTCATTCAGGCCTTCCGGGTCCCTTGGCCCTTGGCAATGCACTTGCAGATCAGGCGTCACGTTCGACCTCTATTAACGTCACTCAATCTCTGCCTCCCAAATCTCCCGCCACTTCTCCATCGGTGACCAACATCTCTCAAGCACAACATGCACACAGCCTCCATCACCTCAATGCCCATACCCTCCGTACCCTCTTTCGCCTAACCAGAGAACAAGCCCGAGCCATCGTTAAACAATGCCCTACTTGCATTACCTCTCTTCCTTCTCCCCACTTGGGTGTTAACCCCAGGGGCCTCATCCCCAATGCCCTCTGGCAAATGGATGTCACTCACGTTCCTATGTTTGGAAAACTCAAATTCGTCCACGTGTCAGTGGACACCTTTAGTGGATACATTTTCACTTCCCTGCAGTCAGGAGAGGCCACCAAACATACCATTGCCCATATGCTCGCAGCAATAGCCCATCTGGGCTGCCCAACTCAGCTCAAAACTGATAATGGTCCCAATTATACCAGTAAGGCCTTTGCTCATTTCTGCCAACACCTTAACATCCATCACACTACGGGGATCCCCTGCAATCCCCAAGGCCAAGGCATAGTAGGAAGAGCCAATCAAACTCTCAAAACCACCCTCTCTAAGCTCACTGAGGTGACATGGTGCCCCTCTGCTGGGTCTCCACACAACCTCCTTCATCATGCTCTTCTCATTCTCAATTTCCTCTCTCTGGACCACAATAATCATTCTGCAGCTGACCGTTTTTGGCACCCCTCTACAGCGTCCTCCTTTGCTATGGCTATATGGAGAGACCCACTCACCAACCAAAAACATGGCCCTGACCCTGTCTTAATTTGGGGCCGAGGCTCTGTCTGTATCTACTCCCAAGCTGAAAATGGCCCTCGATGGCTACCTGAACGTCTTGTGAAGCAATTCAATAAATCTACCCAGGGAAATATCCCTGAGGTCACCTGTTCTTCTCCTACAGATGCATCCCCTCAACTCGATGTGTCTCCTCCTACTCCTCCCTCTGAGTGACACCAACCCTCACCACCAAGAACTCACGTGGACCTTGAGTTGATGGGGAGACACCAAATACTAAGTCAATGGACAGGCGCCAGAACACCTACACTGTCTTGCGCGGCTTGGATCTTCTTTTCCTCAAGGAAGGTGGCCTTTGTGCGGCCCTCAAAGAAGAATGCTGTTTCTATACTGACTCCTCCGGCGTGGTCTTACACGCTATGGATAAATTAAATGATGCCCTAAAAAAGAGAGAAATAGCCAGAACACAAGCCTTATTCCCCAACACTTGGTTCTCAACTGTTCTCCCCTACCTTGCCCCCTTCTTAGGCCCCCTTATAGTTTTGGTCCTCGTTTTGGCTCTTGGTCCTCTCCTATTTAGGAGACTTATCGCCTCCATCAAAACGGCCCTTGCTCCTGTGTGGGAAAGACCTCTCCAAGTTCATTATCAGCATCTAGCTATGGCAGACGCTGATAAATACAAACAAGCCGAACCCTATGATGATATTGAGGCCCCAGCATATAAGAATGTCGGCCAATGATGGGTAAGATGGAGTTACAAGTCACTAGCACTCTCAGGACCACCTAAGACAGAGCCCCACTCTTCGCCGGGACGCTGGCGATGCTAGTGGTCAGCTCGATGACAGGTAAGGCCTGAAAAATCAAATGCGTAAAAACTAAAAAAGACTTGCAGTAACCTCCACAACCTAAGACAGGCCACATTCAGGGTCATACAAACACTCATGGTCGGCAATATTTTCTTTTGGAGAAAAAGGAGCATATGTAGAGAGCCATAAATGACCCAGCTTCGCGTCTGAGCATGCGCTCCCTCCGCCCATCCTGATCCCACGTCACCCATTAGACCCTCCCACTGCTTCCCTCAAAGAGATATAAGCCCTGGCACTTCCTCAATGAACTCTCTCTCTCTCGCCCTCGCCTTCAAACTGCGTATGTGTTTTTCTTCATCCCCATACTGTCTCTCGGGCTACGCGTTCCTGCCCCTGGGAGCTCTGCTGGTCGGAGCCTCCGCGGGTCACGACAGTTATCTTTAGAGTAGTTACTCAGAGTACAAGATATAGGTATGAAATAATGTCCAAACAATACTAGCACAAATCTTTCTTTTCAGTGAACTAAGAGAAACTAGCTGTATAATTATCTTAACTATCTTGTGTGTATATATTATCCCTTTTCTCTTCCTTCCTTTCTCTTTCCCCCATCAGTTTCTCTTTTCTTTTGAATGGTTTCTTCCCAATTCACAATATCCGTTGTACATTTTGGATCTTATTTACTTATTCAGCTTCTCACACTAGTGAGACAATACGATGTTTACACAAATGGGCCTGAGTTATTTTACTTATGAGTATGGTCTCAATTTGCATCTGTTTACCTGTAAAGGTCTTTAGTCTATCCTTCTTTATGGCTGAGTACTACTCCATTAGATAAAAAAAAATCTGTTTTATTCATTCCTCGGTTGATGGGCATTTGGGTTGTTTCCAGGATTTAGCTGTTAAAAATTGTGCTGCTATAAGCATGGGTGCACATATATCACTGTGGTATGGTGTTTTTAATTCTTCTGGGAAGATACCCAGAAGGGGAATAGCTGTGTTGAAAGGGACTTCTAATCCTAGTTTTTTAAGGAATCTCCACACTGATTTCCACAGTCTTTGCACCAGTCTGCACTTCCACCAACAGTGGCTTCCTTTTTCCCCACATCCCCACCAGCATTTGTTATTGGTTGCTTTCTTGATGGTAGCCATTTTTTCTGGAGTGAGATGAAATCTCAGTGTTGTTTTAATTTGCATCATTTGAATGACCAGTGATGCTGAACATTTTTTCATATATTTATTAGCCTTTCATATTTCTTCATCTGAGAAGTGTGTATTCATCTTAGATGCCCATTTTTGGATTGGTTCTTTGAAATTGGGGGACCTGATATTTTTCAATTCTTTATACATTCTAGATACAAGTCCTTTGTCTTAGGGAGAACTGGCTATAATTTTTTCCCACTCTGTGGGTTGTCTTTTCACTCTGTTGCTGATTTCTTTTGTTGTGCAAAAGCTTTTTAATAAGGCAAGATCCCAGTTATTGATTCTTTGTATTATTTCCCATGCGGTCTGGGTTTTGTTCATGAAGTCTGCCTACACCTATGTCTTCAAGATTTCTACCTATTTTCTTTTCCAGGAGATTTAGTGTTTCTGTTTTAATATTTACAATTTTGATCCATTTTGACTTTAATTTAGTGCATGGTGATAGGCATGGGTCTAGTTTTAGTCTTCGGCATGTGGAAAGCCAGTTTTTCCCGCACCATTTATTAAAGAGGTTGTTTTTCTTCTGGTGAACATGCTTGGCTCCTTTGTCAAAGATAAGGTGGCTGAGTGTGTTTGTAGTTGCGTCTGCATCTTCCATTCTGTTCCACTGATCCTCAGGTCTGTTTTTTTGCCAATATCATGCTGATTTTATCACTGTAGCTTTGTAGTATAATTTCAGATCAGGGATTGTAATGCCCCCCAACTTGCCTTTGTTGCCCAGAATTGCTTTTGCTATTCTAGGTCTCTTCTGGTTCCAAATGAATTTTAGGATTGTTTTCTCTAGTTTTGTGAGTTATGCTGATGGCATTTTGATTGCGATTGCATTAAATCTGTATAACAGTTTTGGGAGTAGGGTCATTTTCACTGTGTTGGTAATACTAACTGGTCAAAAACTGAAAGCTTTCTCTCTAAAATCAGGAACAAGACAAACATGTCCACTATCACAACTCCTATTCAATATAGTTGTGGAAACATTAGCCAGAGCAATTAGACAAGAGCAAGAAGTAAAAGGAATAAGGATAGAAAGGAAGAAGTTAAATTATCATTATTTGCAGATGACATGGTACTCCACATAGAAGACTCCCAAAACTCCACCAAAAGACTTGTAGATTTAATAACCAAATTCAGTAGTGTATCTGGATGCAAGTCAACATTCAAAAATCAATAGCATTCCTGTACACAAAAAACAAACTCACTGAGAGAAATTAGGGAAACCACACCCTTTATGATAGCATCCAAAAGAAAGAAATACTTAGGAATCAATCCAACAAAGGAAATAAAATATCGATATATTGAAAATTACAGTACTCTGGAAAAAGAAATGGAAGAGGATATCAGAAAGATATCCGCTACTCATGGATAAGGAGGACCATATGGTATTTCTATTTTTAACTTTTTGAAGGACACTACCATACTGTTTTCCTTCACCTTCTAATATTTGTCACCAAAGTTTTGGATATGAACCAGCTTTTTTTTTTTTTTTTAACTAACACTGGTATCTATTAACTGTGAGTCTATCTTAGTCTGGGTAACATTTTTAGACTGTCACATGGAAAGACTCTTTGCTTTCGACTTGGATTTCCTGCTCCATGACCATACCTGGTACCAGTGACCTGCAAAAGGCAAGCAACTCTGAGAAGCCCAGACCAGAATCAAAATCTGAGGAAACACAAGAAAGGCGAGGTCTAAGCTCAGGTCCCCCACACTTCGCCCATTGCTTTACCATGGAATCCTCAGTCCTTGCTCTAAAGAAAGGATTTTATTGGAAAATTCTTCTGCCCGCCTTTTGATCACAGGACTGATTGGCTTTTCAATCCAGCTCTTCTTCCAGGGAACCAGAGAGAGTAGAGTCATAGTGGGAACTCCTGAAAGACGCGGATGCTCCCTGTCACCACACACTCGGGTACACAGACACCCACAAGGGTCCAAACGGTGACAGCGGAATTCCCAAGTGGTCAGCTCCAATATCCGAGTCACAGAGTAAAGAACCTAGAGTTCTGAGAAAAGGGCCATACTCCAAGTATTTTCAACCCACCAATATATCGTTCACGAATGACATTTTTTTTTTGTGGGTACCGGGGGGTCAACCTCAGGACCTTGCATGCCAGCAGGCGCCCGTGCCGCTGAGTGATATCACCGGCCCCCTTTTTTGTATGTGGGTTCCGGGAGTCAAACTTCGGCCCTCACGCTTGCCAGGCAGGCGCTTATGCCACTGAGCCATCTCACCGGCCCCCAAGAGTGACATTTTTTAAAAGTGCCATTTCCTTCCTTGGAAGCTCCTCAGAACATGCGCTAGCGTTACAACTTCTAACAGTTACTTGAGGGTGTACATCAAGAAAATGAAACACAAGTAAAGCTCTGAATATAACCTTTTCGGAAAGCTTTCAATTTAAAATTAAGATAATGCTGGAAGGAGATATATAAACTAATTGAATTCAAGACAAAAATAATAAACAACACAACAAAGGGTATTTTATGTTACTTAAGAGATTATAATACACAACTAAGATAAACTCTTCTTAAAGATCATACAAAAAAGCATCAAAATATAAGGACAACCATATAAAAACTAGAAAAAGTAGGCAAAATGTGATTCATAGAAACAATCTTTAACTGGCCTCTCTTTAGTCTGTAACACAACAAAAAGTAAAAAGTATTAAAATAAAACATCTATAGTACATACTGAGTAAGGAAAAATTCTTGGAGATATATGAATGCTTATTCCAAGAAAACAAAACATACTTTCTTTTCAAATGTTTGTAATTATCACAAAAATTTACGACACTGAAAGCCTCAATTATACAAATGTCCAAAATATAGAAATAATAATATTCTTTTCTAGTAGAAAAAAAGCATCGCAGTCGAATATCCTTTGTTAAACAAATCACATAATTTTCCGAAAACTTACAGAAAACTTGAAAGTTCAAAGGTAGAAAAAGAAATACATGGAACTATTAGCCCAGAGAGACGCGGACTAACTTTACAAACCCTGGATAAAATGCCGTAAGGCGGGAAGAGCGCCCGCCCGCACCGCCCGCCTCTCACACAATCCTTCCCCTCTCCTGCGCCGCGCTGCTCTCTCCAGCGTCTGGGCCGCAGTGCGCGCTCACCCCGCGCTCCGTCCAGGAAGAGCCTGGAGAGGAGCTCCGCGTTCTCCACGGCGCACCGCGACTCTGCCCGGCTCCTGGGCGCCACGGGCTGTGACTGCAGGAACCGTCAGGGCGAGGATTCAGGACGCCCCGCCTCAGACCCACGCCAGAGCCGTCACCACCGCTGTGACCTCAGGCGGATCCTCTTCCGCGCGGTCAGAGCGCAGGGACCATCGTCACCACCGGCGGAGCACAAGCGGGGTCAGATGCGCTCTGTGGGGCTCTGGAAGCTGAGGCCGGAGCAGCAGCTGGGAACCACGTGGGGAGGGGGAGAACGAAAGGAAAAACAAGCGTGGAGGCTGCTGTTCTCTGCTGCTCTTCTACAACCTCCTTTCGTGTACTTTTCCTCTCCTGAACCATCCTCAGTTCTGCCACAGTGGTTTTTCTAGCCCTGCCCCCCAGTGCTGCGGAATACCTTTCCACTTATGCTACTGGAAGAACTTCTCTTCTTCCTCAAAACTCTACTTCTAGCCCTTCTGAAATTTAAATAAGATCAGAGAAAGAGAAAACAGACATCAGTGGTTAAAAGAAAAGAGCGAGAAGCGCTCACCTGTTGGAGACCCGGCTGTACAGGGCTAAGCTGCTGAACACAGGGCCTCCGACTGCCTTGGAAAAGAGCCTAGCACGGTGCTCTGAAGTCAAGATAACCACAGCTGAGGACGCCTGGCCCCGACCACAATCAAGGACATAGAGACTGTAGCTGCAGGCCTCTCACTCCCGCAGGAAATGTCAACCTGGAGATAAGACAGTTCTCCTAAATTAACATAATTTACTACTTGGGAAAGTCTTTGAAGTCTTCACAAAGTTCCTGCTCAGGTCCCATTTTCCTCAGTATCCCCTCCCTTTGTTTGTAAACCAAATAAATACTGGCTGCCCAGAGAAGTTCTCTGTCTCAACCCGCAGAGAATCTCGAATTCTCTTAGAGGGTTTTGATCCTCCTGGAGCCCTAAAATCACACCACTTGTCTCACTTATTTAAGCCTCCCGTCCACTCATTTAGGAGATTAGGGCTAGGCCAAGACCCCGATACTCACCTGCTTACCCTGTCACCCGGGTCCCGGAGGGAGAGAGCCGGGACAGTCGTGGAAGGGAGGCTCCCGGCGCTGTCAGGGCCCGGTGGGTCCCGGGAGGGGATCGCAGCAGGGCCTTACAGAGCCACTCTCGGGCACGACCCCGCCCTGTCCTCCTCCGCGGCGGCAGTTTACACAGACCCGGGCTTCTCCCCTCTGATGAGTTCTGGACCCTCCCCTCCAGGAAACCTTCCTTATCGCCCGGGTAAGACGGGAATCCCGCGCTGCCTTGGAACCTCTGCTCCCGTGGGTCCATCTAGCCGATCTCATATTCCCTTCAGCGTACACGGATTCCTCCAGAAAAGGGGCTCCCTTCCCCCCCCCATGTTCTGTTCCCATCCTCCCTTCTTCCGCATCTGCACCAACCTGCCTCCGACACACCACGTTCACTCACGCACACGGGTGTCTGCGTCCAACCAAACACGCCCGTCCCTCACCGAGTGGAACATTCAGCTTCTCCTCTCCGATCATGCAAACCTTTACATTTCCCTCAAGGCAACACTGAGAGCCTCCTCGTCTCTGCGCACCTCCCTGACTAACCCGAGCTTTCCCAGAGCGGCTGCGGCCTTTAGTCCGCCGCGGGATCCACCCTCAGTGATCTGCTGCGGTGAATGCGCAGACCTCGCTGCTGCCCCGCCAGCACGCACACTGCAGCCCCCACAGTGTGGAGCTTTAAATCTGTTAGAGGATTAACTCATTAAACAACTCGGTCAGCGACAACAAAACCTGCTTCTCCTGACTCCTGCCAAACCTCTTGCTAATGGAGAGTCGCGGTACAGCTTGGAGCAGAAGACTTAGACGCAGTTTAGTTGGTTCCTCCCCTGCAAAAGGTCAAGCGCTGGCACCCAACCTTCTTCCCTAACTCCAATGAGGGTCCAAGCCGGACCCCCCCTCCCGGCCTTGAGTGACACGGTGCCCCTCCCTTCCCTGAGCTCCAGCTCCCGCCCTCAGCCAGTCCCACTCCCCTCCCCTCGAGAACTGGTGGCCCCGTTCAAACGCCCACAGACCGTCCTGCCTGTGGTTCTGGAATTTTGTCTAAAGTAAACCCACAAAGAGAAGAATGACTTCTTCTGAGAGGCCAGGAAATGCTGGAACATTCGTGAGATCTTCCAGGAATGAGTTCAGAACAGAAATCCCTTCAGTCACCGTCCCCTGAAGTTCCCCTGCCCCAAAACGCACTCCTCCCTCGCACACGCACACAAGACGTTCTGTAGAGATTTCCCTAACCAGCGCAGCCTGCTTCTCATCTTCTCCTGTGCACTGAACTCTCTGAGCTCTGTCCTTGTCTCCCTTCAGAATCTTCGGGTAATTTAGAATTTTACTCTGTGGAAATAAACATGAATAATCTTAAATTTACAATGAAAATGACCGGCACAGAAAGAGGATGATGCAGAGCGGGTCCGCAGAGAACACACAGCATCTGACCCCATGTGGTATGATAACAGGCACGTGGAGCAGTTTCTGCTCTCCTTAACGATGAGGAAACGCTGAACAGTACGCTGGCCGAGAGCACTTTCTGCCAAGTGAGATAAAATACCCTATCAACGCTACAACTACTAAGACTTATGGTGTGGTTTTGCTGATATTTATACTGGCTTTTTCCATCAAAGATACAATTTAAATTAAAATTAACAATATAAAAATAGAAAAAATATCACAGGAAGCGAAGAAATATGCATGTTGCTTCAGTTCATTTTCTATTAGTATAACAAAAACCTGAGGTTGGATAACTTCATAAAGAAAAGGTTTTTAATTCATAGCGCTGGAGCTTCAAGGGCATGGGCAGACACCAGTGTGGCTCTGGTGAGGACGTCAGGGCAGCAGCTTCACACGTGAGATGGAGCCATCACATGGCCAGACAGGAAGCCAGACAGCAGGATGAGACAGGAAAGACCGGCCTCCAGCTGCCCCTCTGAAAGGTCCACCACCCCAACATCATTACACTGAGGACCAGGCTCCCAACACGAAGCCTGGGGGGCACTTAAGCCACATTCAAACCATAGTATATGCCAGCTCCAAATTATTTAGACATGACTACATTGGTTTTAAGATTCCTGTCAGGCAAGGGAAACAGTGAATTACATAACTTTCTTTAGCAGACAAGAAGTAACATGCTAGTACCTCTGAGGAAATAATACTTTCCTTGAGATCAAATTCTGAATGAAAAGTGAATGCAGATTTTATACAGGATACAATAGCCTCAAAAGTATTTCAACAATGATTACCTGCTACAGAACACACAATTTGAAGCTCTATTCTAAGAGCTGTATTCTTCACTGATAACTGAGGCCTGATCCAAATGCCTCAAAAACCAAAATGTCAAGGCAATGGGGTGGGCTTACTATTTAAAAAGGTATAAAAACTACTGTGTTTGAATATGTCCCCTAAAGTTTATGTGTTGCAAACTTCATCCCCAAAGCAACAGTGTTGGAGTGTTGAGACTTCGAAGAGGCTCTGAGCTCATGAATGGATTAGTACCATTACCACGGGAGTGGGTTGTCCTCACTGGAGCGGCTTCCTTTGAAGCACTGATTTGGTCTCTTCTCCCCCCCGCCCCCCCCCGTGATGCCTTCCACCATGTTTGCACACGGCAAGAGGGCCTGCACCCGATGCGGCACTGTGATCTCGGGCTTCTCAGCCTCCAGAACCATGAGCCAATAAATTTCTGTTAATCAATGTTTTAATTTTTACCAGTACGTGTTTGCAGTATATAATGATTACATTCACTGTCGGGAGCTGGTACATGTCACAGCATATCTTAACTCTTTATTTCTCCTCCCACTCCCCTTTCTGTTCATTATAAATTATCTAGTGTGTGGTATTTCATTACAGCAACACGAAGCAGACTAAGAGAGAAATAAACCAGCTTTATTATGCAAATTCGAGGTGAAGTTACCAAGAACTTCCCATGCAAAAGCATTTAGAGTATCACCTCAAACCTGTTAGAATGACTTACTTAAAAAAAATTAAAAAGGACAAAAAGTGCTGGTGAGGATGTGGAGAAGAGGGAGCCCTTGTACGCTGTTGGTGAAAATATAAATCAGCACAGCCATTACTAAAAAGAAGAATGGAAGGTCCTCAAAACTTTGAAAATGGAACAGCTGCATCATCTGGCAATCTCACTTCTGGATATTTATCCAAGGAAATAAAATCAGGATCTCGAAGAGACATTTTCACTTCTATGTTCCTTGCAGCATTGCCAACAATAACCAAGCTATGGAATCAACTGACATGTCCACTGATGGATGAGTGGATGAGGAAAATGTGCTGTATATACACAGTGGAATATTATTCAGCCTTTAAAAGAACGCAACTCTGCCATTTGTGACAACATAGATGGACCTAGGGAATATATGCTCAGTGAAAGAAGCCAGATGCAGACATATAATATCACATGACAGCACTTGTATGTAGAATCTAAAATAGCCAAGCTCACATAAGCAGATAGAATGGTAACTGCCAGAGGATGGTTGGGGGTCTGGGATGGGGGAGGTGATGATCAAAGGGGACAAAATTTTAGTTACACAAGATAACTAACTTCTAGAGATCTATATAGCATAATGCCCAAGCTAGCAAAGTAGTAGTGTAAACTTAAAATTTGCAAAATGAAGAAATCTTACTAAACACACACACACACACACACACACACACACACACACACACACACAAATAATACTAATAAAGCAAAGGAGGGAGCCTTTCAGAAGCGATGGATATGTGTATTGTTTTGATGGTGGTGATAACTTCTCAGGTATATACTTATCCCAAACTTGACTTGTACACATTAAATAAACACAGCTTTTCATGTCAATCATATCTCAATAAGTGGTTTGAAAACTGAACCTTATTTTAAGGAATGGTAGAATATTTTTGGCTGTAAGAACAGAGTTGGTCCAACAAGATTCTTACTTGGTAAGGCTGGGCAGCCCTCTGCAGGAGAACAGCAGCACTATACCTGTGCCCCAGGACTCCTGACACATCACACGCAGGGTCTGCTGGTCATCCTTGCAGGAGTAATGCAGCTTCTCCAGGTGTCACCCACACAGCTTCTGTGCTCTTTGCTCAGGTGGCCTTTCCTCCCTGGGTTGTCTCTCCTCACCTACCTTCATCCTCCAGATGTTCTCCACCAAGCTGGCCATCTGCCATATGTGGCAGATATTCTCTTTCTTAAAAGCTGCCTTGCAGAGTGAACAATATAATGGCTGCCTGGACAATTCAATGACCTCAATGATGCAGGAATAGCAAAGGACATGGCCACGGTCAATGGGCACTGGCTCTTTCAGGTAGTCGAGGCAGGTGGAACACAGCATCTCACCCTCCAGATTTCTCAGAGGGGAGGTGGTGGCCATGACCTGCTGTGCCCAGCACAGCTCTTGAAATTTCCGGGGGAGGACAGTGGAGGATGAAGAAACGAAGACAAGAGTCAGAATGCAGAAAGCTGAGGTCAGGTAGAGCCCCCTCTCCTGGTAGGAGAAAAAGGAACTGCCCAAGGCTGCAGTGCATTTATACAATCAGCAAGAGGTCGATAACTGGTGAAACCTCTCTCCTAACGGGAGAAAGGACCTGCCTAACAACTTGTTTGTCTGGCTCACCTTGGGTGCTCTGTGTTCTCGGGGCTGGCCTTGCTTTAGCCCCACATGTGTGATCGATCTCCAGCTTAGCTGCTTCCCACAATGACCACTACGTCAACAGGCAGAGTCCCCTCCCAAAGTGAGGAATCACTGAGAAGACATTAAGATAAAAATAGAAACTGTGACCTTAAGAAACATCAACCTGGGCCGGTGAGGTGGCTCAGCAGTGTAAGCGCCTGCCCGGCAAGCGCGAGGGCCCGAGTTCGACTCCCAGAACCCACATACGAAAAAAGGGCCAGTGATATCGCTCAGCGGCACGGGCGCCTGTTGGCGCGCGAGGTCCTGAGGTCGACCCCCGGTACCCACACACACACACACAAAAAAAAAAAATAAATAAATAAATAAAAACAAAAACAAAAAAATCAAGCTGGGACTATCAGAACTATCTTTTTTTTTTTTTTTAATGTGGGTACGGGGAGTCGACCTCAGGACCTCGCACTTGCCGGACAGGCACTTGTACCATTGAGCTATCTCACTGGCCCCAGAACTATTTTTTTAAGTTCAGATTTTTCCCAACCATTTTTGTCAAAATCCAGATTTGATCTAGATTACGATTCAGCACAGGTCCAGTCTGTAGAATTCAGGGTGTTAGCATCAAGCGCTTGCTGTGGTGTAAGCACTTCAGAGGGTTCTCATAGACATGATCAAGTGCAGATATCCTGAAAGATTACAGGAAGATGAATTCCCAATAAAGTCCAAGGATTTATGTCCAGCTCTTAGATTAACTCAGTGAAAAATACTTGCTCTAAATAATTCAATGAGAATTACAAAATTTAGGGCTGTATCTTCAAATTCATCTGAGAGGGCCGGTGAGATAGCTCAGCGGCATAAGCGCCTGCCTGGCAAGTGCGAGGTCCTGATTTTGACTCCTGGAACCCACATAAAGGAAAAAAAGGGTTGGTGGTATCGCTCAGCAGCACAAGCGCTTGCTGGCAAGCGCGAGGTCCTGCAGTTGACTCCCGGTACCCACATTAAAAAAAAAAAAATTCATCTGAGAAAAATGAGTTAGATATTAGAAACCACTAGATTCAATTATGGGTCTGTAATTCACATTGGGCTTGGAAATATCATCATTATGGTTTGAATTAATTTTTCCAAACATTTTTTGAAACATTCACCAAAATATTTTGTTAAAAGCCATATTATTAATATTTTTATTATTTATAATACATTCTAGTTTTTTATTACAGCCCATTTGAAAATGTTACAACCTGTAAAATTAATGTCATGATACAAGATATTGCATCTATATTTTGAAAGACACTTATTTAAACCACCATAACTTTATTACTAACCTTACCTCTGCCTACAGATACAAACTAGGGAGCTACAAAGGCTAACTATGTCACCACTTGAACATACCACTGGCAGTTTAAAGCCACATATCCAAATCCATTCTCTCTCTCATTCTCCTCATTCTTCAGGAACAGGTACTAAAGCCCATCCCATTATGCAAGCCAGAAACCTAAAAATGATTTTACATACCTCATTCTCTTTTAGTAATATCACCTGCATCTGTTCATGAATTAAACAATACAGTTTCTGAAATAAAAATTCACTGCATAGTCTCAAAAGCAGAATAGAGATGAGAGAGAAAAGAGTAAGTGAACTTGAATACACTGCAATAAAAGTTATCCAATCTAAGTAATAGAAAAAATTAAAAATAAAATAGAAAGTCGACAAACTATAAAACAATATTAAAAAGTCTAAGATTCATGTCCTTTGAGTCCCGGGAGAGGAGAAAAATATTGGTAAAGAAAAAAATATTTAGAGAAAAAATAAACTGGATGTGGTGGCACACACCTGTAATCCCAGCACTCTGGAAAACTGAAGCAGGAGGAGCGAAAGTTCAAGTCGGGCCTGGGAAACTTAGCAACTTAGTGAGACACTGTCTCAAAATTAAAAATTAAAAAGGGCTGGAGATGTAGCTTGGGATGAAAGCCCTGGGTTCAAACTGCAGTACTATGGAGGAGGAGGAGGAGGAGGAAGAGGAGGAGGAGGAGGAGGAAGAGGAGGAGGAGGAGGAATGAATGAAAACTCCCCAAATATGGCAAAGGCACAGATTTGTGTCAAGAAGATTAGTAAATACCAAAGAGATGATAACCAAGGAAAATCACCACAGTTACATCAAAATCAAGCCATTATAAACCAAAGACAAGGAAAGAAAAACAATTCAGATGTTAGCAGATTTCTTATCAGAAATCACAGAATTCAGAAAACAGTGGGAAAATGTAAAATGCTGAGAGAAAAAAGGAACTATAAATTCAGAATTCTATATCAGCAAAAAAATTCTTCAGGAATAAAAACATTTTCAAGTAAAGGAAAACTAAGAAAACACGTCATCAACAAACCTGCTCTAAAAGGAACTGCCTATGGAAGTTCTTTAGGCTGCCAAGAAATGTTACCAAAGATGAAATTAGAACCGTATCTCTCACCCTGTACTAAAATCAAATCAAATCAAAATGGATCAAAGATCTACACATAAAAACAAAAACCCTGAAACTGCTGGAAGATAACATAGGGAAACACTTGAATCCATAAGAACAGGTAAAGACTTCCTGAACAGAGATCCAATAACACAAGAAATAATACCAAGAATCAACAGATGGGATTATATTAAGTTAAAAAGCTTTTGCACTGCAAAGGAAACAATCAAAGAGTGAAGAGATAACTTACAGAATGGGAAAAAAATTGCCAGCTACTCTTCTGATAGATGACAATAATTAGAATATGTAAAGAACTCCACCCCTCAAAAAACAAATGATCCAATCAAAAAATGGGCAAATGAACTGAATAGACATTTCACCAAAAAAAAAAAATAGTGTATGTGGCCATAAGTACATGGAAAATTATTCAGCATCATTAACTATTAAGGAAATGGAAATCAAAACAACTCTGAACTTCCATTTTACTCCAGAAAGAATGGTCATAATCAAGAACTCTAAAAACAACAAATTCTGGGGAGGATGTAGGGGAAAAGAAATGCTTCTGCATTGTTGGTGGGAATGTAAACTGGTACGACCACTATGGAAATCAGTATGGAGGTTCCTCAGAAAAGTAAAAATGGAAATTCCACTAGACCCAGCTATTCTCTCCTGGGCATATTCTTTTTTTTTTTTTTTTTCAAAAGAAGAACAAATTTTCAAACCAACATAATAGGAGGGTAACAATGGTTAATACATTACGTATTACTATCTTTAAGTTAGTTATTCAGGACACCAGACATTAGCATTCAATTGTCCAAACATTATTGGCACAAACCTTACTCTTCAATGAACTAAGTAAAAATGGTAGTGTATCTATCTTAACCATCTTATATATATATATATATATATATATATATATATATATATATATATACAATTTTTTTTCCCTTTCCCTTCTTTCTTTTCCCTATTCCAGTCTCCCTTTCCTTTTGACCAGTTTCTTTTTGATTCACCAGGTCTATTGTACATTTTGGATCTTATTTACTCTTTCAGTTTCTCATACTAGAGAGATAATACGATGCTTACACATGTGCTTCTGGTTTATTTCACTTATGAGTATTTTCTCGAGTTGCATCCATTTACCTATAAAAGTCTCCAGTTTATCCTTCTTTATGGCTGAATAGTACTCCATTGTATAAAAATACCACATCTTTCTTATCCATTCCTCAGTTGATGGGCATTTGGGTTGTTTCCAAGATCTGGCTATTACAAATTGTGCTGCTGTAAACATGGGTGCACATATATCGCTGTGGTACGATGTTTTTAATTCTTCTGGGAAGATGCCCAGAAGGGGAATAGCTGGGTCAAATGGGACCTCCAACCCTAGTTTTCTGAGGAATCTCCACACTGACTTCCACAGTGGCTGTACCAGTCGACACTCCCACCAACAGTGAAGAAGGGTTCCTTTTTCCCCACAGCCCCTCCAGCATTTGTTATTAGTTGATTTCTTAATAGTAGCCATTCTTTCTGGGGTGAGATGGTATCTCAGTGTTGTTTTAATTTGCATCTCTTGAATGACTAGTGATGTTGCACATTTTTTTGTATATTTATTTGCCATTAGTATTTCTTCATCTGAGAAATGTGTATTCATCTCAGATGCCCATTTTTGGAGTGGGTCTTTAAATTTGGGAGGTCTGATTTTTTTGAGTTCTTTATATGTTCTCGATAGTAATCCTTTGTCTGAGGAACAGCTGGCAAACATTTTTTCCCACATTGTGGGTTGTCTCTTCACTCTGTTGGTGGTTTCTCTTGCTGTGCAAAAGCTTTTTAATAAGATGAGATCCCAGTTATTGATTCTTTGGGATAGTTCCCGTGCGGTTAAGTTTTTATTCATGAAGTCTTTGCCTACACCAATGTCTCCAAGGGTTTTACCTATCCTACCTTCCAGCAGATTTAATGTTTCTGTTTTAATATTTAGATCTCTGATCCATTTTGAATTTAGTTTAGTGCATGGTGAAAGATATGGATCTAGTTTTAATCTTCGGCATGTGTAGAGCCAGTTTTTCCAGCACCATTTATTAAAGAGGCTATCTTTCTTCCAGCGAATGTGTTTGGCACCTTTGTCAAAGATAAGGTGGCTTAGTATGTCTGGGGTTGTTTCAGCATCTTCTAATCTGTTCCATTGATCTTCAGGTCTGTTTTTTTGCCAGTACCACACTGTTTTTATCACAGTAGCTTTAGAATATAATTTCAAGTCGGGGATTGTGATGCCCCCTGCCTTGCCTTTGTTGCCCAGAATTGCCTTTGCTATTCTAGGTCTCTTCTGATTCCAAATGAATTTTAGGATTGTTTTCTCTAATTCTGTGAGATATGCTGTTGGAATTTTGATTGGAATTGCATTAAATCTGTATAACAATTTTGGAAGTATGGCCATTTTCACTATATTGGTTCTTCCTATCCAGGAGCAAGGGATATCTTTCCATTTTCTGATATCCTCTTCAATCTCCTTTTTCAGAGTACTGTAGTTTTCAGTATGGAGGTCTTTTACATCCTTCGTGAGGTTGATTCCTAGGTATTTCATTTTTTTTGGATGTTATTGTGAAAGGTATTGTTTCCCTAATTTCTCTTTCAGTAAGTTTGTTATTTGTGTACAGGAAGGCTATTGACTTTTGAGTATTGACCTTGTATCCAGCTACACTACTGAATTTGGTTATTAAATCTAGCAGTTTTTTAGTGGAGTTTTTGGGGTCTTCTGTGTAGAGTATCATGTCATCTGCAAATAATGATAATTTAACTTCTTCCTTTCCAATCATTATTCCTTTTATTTCTTTCTCTTGTCTAATCGCTCTGGCTAAAGTTTCCAGAACTATGTTGAATAAGAGTGGGGACAGTGGACATCCTTGTCTTGTTCCTGATTTTAGAGGGAAGGCTTTCAGTTTTTGGCCATTTAGTATAATATTGGCTGTTGGTTTGTCATAGATAGCTTTTACCAGATTGAGATAAAGACCCTCTATTCCAATTTTCTGTAGGGTTTTTATCATGAAAAGGTGCTGGACTTTGTCAAAAGCTTTTTCTGCATCTATTGAGATGATCATGTGATTTTTGTCTTTGGTTCTGTTAATATGCTGTATTACATTTATTGATTTACGTATGTTGAACCATCCCTGCATCCCTGGGATGAATCCAACTTGGTCATGGTGTATAATCTTCTTGATGATTTGTTGGATTCTGTTTGCCAGTATCTTATTAAGGATTTTTGCATCTATGTTCATTAGGGAGATTGGCCTGTAGTTCTCTTTCTTAGTTGGGTCCTTCTCTGGTTTTGGTATCAGGGTAATGCTTGCTTCCAGGAATGAATTTGGGAGTATTGCTTCCCTTTCAATTTCATTGAAAAGTTTGAGAAGTAGGGGCATTAGGTCTTCTCTAAATTTCTTGTAGAATTCGGCAGTGAATCCATCAGGGCCTGGGCTTTTCTTTGTTGGGAGGTTTTTAATTACATCTTCAATTTCATTGGCTGATATTGGTTTATTTAGGATTTTTAAATCTTCTTGATTCAGCTTTGGTAATTCATACGAATCTAGGAATCTGTCCATTTCTTCTGCATTTTCCATCTTAGTGGAATATAAATTTTCAAAATAGGTATAGATGATCTTCTGGATTTCTGCAGGGTCCATCGTGATATCACCCTTTTCATTTTCAATTGCATGGATTTGAGTCTTTTCTTTTCTTTTTTTAATAAGGTTGGATAAGGGTTTGTCAATCTTATTTATTCTTTCAAAGAACCAACTTTTTGCTTCATTGATTCTTTGTATTGTTTTTTTATTCTCCAATACGTTAATTTCTGCTCTGATCTTTATAATTTCCTCCCTTGTACGGGCTTTTGGCTTAACCTGCTCTTCTTTTTCTAGAAGCTCGAGGTTCACCCTTAAGTTGTTTATTTGCGCTTGCTCTATTTTCCTGATATAAGTGTTTAATGCTATAAATTTCCCTCTTAGGACTGCTTTCATTGTATCCCATAAGTTCCGGTATGTTGTACTGTCATTATCATTCAGTTGTAGAAAGTGACTAATTTCTTCTTTAATTTCATCTGTGACCCATTGGTTGTTCAGGAGGATGCTGTTTAATTTCCATGTGTTTAGGGAGTTTTTGTGGGATCTTTTGCCATTGATTTCCAATTTCATTGCACTATGGTCTGATAATATGCATGGGATAATTTCAATTCCTTTGCATTTACTTAAGCAGGTTTTATGAGCTAGTATGTGGTCTATTTTGGAGAACGTCCCATGTGCAGCTGAGAAAAATGTGTATTCTGATGTTGTGGGATGGAACACTCTGTAGACATCTACTAAGTCTATTTGTTCAAAAGTTTGGTTCAGTTCTACTATTTCATTATTGATTTTCTGTCCAGTTGATCTATCTTTTTGTGACAGTGGAGTATTGAGATCTCCCAATATAATTGTATTAGTGCTTATTTGATTTTTCATGTCCTTTAGTACTTGTTTTATATAGCTGGGTGCATTGGTATTTGACACATATATATTTATGATCGTTATCTCTTCCTCTTGGATTGTTCCCTTTACAAGGATGTAATGACCGTCTTTATCTCTCTGAATCCTTCTTGGCTTGAAGTTCACTTTGTCTGCGAAAAGAATAGCTACCCCTGCTTTTTTCTGGGTTCCTGTGGCATGGAGTATTGTTTTCCATCCTTTGACTTTCAGTCTATGAATTTCTTTCTGAATTAAATGTGTTTCTTGTATACAGCATATTGTTGGATCTTGCTTCTTGATCCATTTCGCCAGTCTGTGCCTTTTGATTGGTGAATTGAGACCGTTAACATTGATGGTTAAAACTGATATGTATTGACTTGTCATGATATTTTCCTGTTGTTGGTTCCCACTCTTTGTTTTTCCGCTTTCTGGCTATTTAAGTATTTGCCCTGCCTGGTGGATTCCTTCTGTTGGGGTTCCTATCTCTTTCTAGAATGTCCTTCAGAACATTTTGGAGTGCTGGTTTGGTGGTCATAAATTTTCTCAGATGTTCTTTGTCATGAAAGTATTTTATTTCTCCATCAATTTTGAAAGATAGTTTTGCAGGGTACATCAATCTGGGCTGAAAATTATTTTCCTTTAGAGCTTGCAATACATCATTCCAAGCTCTTCTTGAATTGAGGGTTTGTGCTGAAAAGTCAGCTGTGATTCTGATGGGTTTTCCTTCATAGGTGATTTGTCTCTTCTCCCTAACAGCTTTTAAGATTCTGCCCTTCTGTTGAATTTCTGGGATCTTGACTATGATATGTCTGGCTGAAGTTTTTTTTTGATCATGTCTAGTTGGTGTTCTAAAAGCTTCACTTATAGGGGTGTCAAATTCCTTTTCTCTTCCAGGAAAGTTCTCCCTGATTATGTCTTTGAACAAGGTTTTAATGTCGTTGATGCTATCTCCTGCTTTTTCATTTATTCCAATTATTCTTAAGTTGTTTATCTTTGAGTCATCTAGCAGCTGCTGAATTGATTTTTCATGGTCCCTTGCTATTTTTAAGAATTTTTCCATTTCATGATCACTAATTGCAAGCCTGTCTTCTATATCTGAGATCCTGTCCTCGCATTGGCTTATTCTGCTACAAATACTTTCAATGGAATTTTTTATCTCTTGGATATCTGCTTGAATCTGCCTTATGGATTCCATTTCTTTCCTATGCTGAGCATTCATGGTTTCTATAGTTTTCTTAAGTTCATCTATTTTTTTGTCTGTATCAGCTATAGTGTCCTTAAGCATGGTCTTCATTGTAGACATTATCTCTGCAGTTATCTGTGAGATTATTTCTGTTTTAATTTTTTCCAGAACCTCATTCAGTTGCTTTGTTGTTACCACTTCAGATAGGCCAGGTGGGTGGCTTTCGGATTGTCCCACCTCGTTGCTCCCTAGGTTTGCCTTTGGTGAATTGGATGTGTGGGGTTGCATCTTGTTTAAGTGTCGTCTCATTTTTTCTTTCTTTAATTCCTGGGGTGATGTTTGCAAATTACCTATAGTAGGTTACTTTATTGCTAGTGTTTAAGATCTTTAGAAGATGACTACTTCTCTGCAGTATCTTCCAAGTGGAGCTTGCTTTTAGGTTTTGAGCTTTCTGCCAGATCCTACCTCTTCAATTCGTTGGATATGCGAAGTTGCTACCTGTTTGGCCCAGTCCTTGATTCTTTGGTACTGTGCCACTGTATTTTCTGTGTCCCTTAGTCAATCTCAATCATGAAATATCAGGAAGGAAAGATGTTTAGAACAATTATTTCACATTTGGCTATAATGTTAACTAAAGCATCAAACACAGCCTAAAAAATGACAGACTGAGCTAACCAGTTATTTACCACTTTTAGCTGTATAGAGTTGCGGTTATATAAAAAAATCTAAAACACACCAGAAAATTATATGCAGTATACAAGTCCTATGTATGTCAATTTTTCCTTGAGGAGTTTAAATTTAAAATGAGTTAAGGAGGAAATAGAGTATTGGGAGAAGAGGAAGGAATTAGATGTAAGGTTAGAGGACCAAGAGGGATCCCACTAAAATTGGGACACTAGTGCAGAGGACAGGTGGTAAAAAGAGAAGGAAGGGATAAAAGGAAGAACAGATCACAACCACAATCACAAAGAAGTTAGAGGTGCTGTTTACACTCATATAAAAAACCAGAGAGAATAATGAAGGAAAGAGCAAATACACATACAGAAACAAAAACAAAGATAAAAACAATAAAACAGACAGATCAAAAATAAAACCCCACCAAAAAACAAAACCAAACAAAACAAAAACAAAAAAACCCTTCGCCAGAACAAAAAACAAATCAGTGAGAAAAAAAATAAAAATAAAAATAAAAATAAAAATAAAAGAAATAAAAAGAATCAGTTCCAGGTGTTGACTCTGCTGTAGGCAGGTACCTTGTGACAAAGTCCTGTTCTGTGCAGGTCCGTCCCAGTAAGCCAGGAGCGCCCTCTGGCGGGTGGTGAGCAGAGGCGCGTACTTTCAGGCAGAGACCAGTCTAGCTCGCCTCCGCTCTCGGCGCCCTTTCACGATCCCTGGGCCTGAGAGGCTCAGCGTGCTGTCCGGAGCGCGGGTTCCCTGCACTGGTTCCCGCCGCTCTGGTTTTTCGCCACGCCCCCCACAATGGCGCCGGGCCAGTCGCTCTCTGGTGCGGGACAGGTGTGGCTGAGAGTCCAGTCTCGTTCGCCTGCTGACCTCAGCACACTTTCGTGGGCCTGAGAGGCCCCGTGCTGCCCTGTCCGGAGCACAAGTTCCCAGAGCAGTTTTCGAGCCGCTCTGAGTTTCGCCACACCCCCCACAATGGCGCCCGGCCGGTCGCTCTCTGGCGCAGGGCAGCTGTGGCTGAGAGACACTCACCGCCGGTCAGTGCCGTTCTCCGCCACTCCCCTGCCCCGCCGCTGTCTCAGGATCCTCCGTGGGGGCTCCCTGGGTGCCAGCTGCCACCGTGTGTCTGTAGAATTGAGCCTCCGCGGCGCTGCAACTCCCGGGATAGTAGAAGGTGCGCGCGTGCGGTCTGCTCCTTCTTTCCTTCTTCTTTGTTGGAAGTCACCCGTCACTGGTGCCGGGGGTCCCAGATTGCGCTTCAGAACTTTTCTGGGTTTCAGGGAGGCATCTCCCCCCCTCCTGCGCTTTCCGGGTCGCTATATTCCCGTGTTCCAATGGTAACTTTTAGAGAGAGTTTCGCTGCCTGCTTCTTACTCATCCGCCATCTTGAGGTGCCACTCCTTTCTTTTTCCTGGGCATATTCTTTTTACATTTTTTTTTTTTGTGGATACCGGGGGTCTACCTCAGGACCTTGCGTGCCAGCAGGCACCCGTGCCGCTGAGTGATATCACTGGCCTTTTTTTTGTATGTGGGTACCGGGAGTCGAACTCAGGACCTTGCGCTTGCCAGGCAGGCGCTTATGCCTCTGAGCTATCTCATCGGCCCCTGGGCATATTCTTGAAAGAGTTAAAGTCATTCTACTTAATGATCATGCACACCCATGTTTATAGTGGCACAGTTCTCAATAGCTAAGCTCTAAAAATATCCTAGGTGCTCTCTAACAGATGACTGGATAAAGAAAATGTGGTGTTTATACACAATGGAATGTCACTCAGCCATAAAGCAGAATGAATTAACATCATTTACTGGGAAAATGGACTGATCTTGACCCCATAATGTTCAATGAAATAAGTCAGGCATGAAAAGTTAAATATTGTGTGGACTGAATGTGGTGGCACACACCTGTAATCCCAGCACTCAGGAGGCTGAAGCAGGAGGATCTTTGCAAGTTTCAGGCCAGCCTGGACTACATAGTGAGTTCAAGGTCAGTCTGGACTACAAAGCAAGACTCTGTTTCACCCCTCTCCCAGCAGAAAGAGTAAAATAAAGGAGAGATAGTAGGAAACAGGGAGGTAGAATTTTTGGAGATGGAGAAGAGGATAAGGGAAGAATGGAGTGGGGAGGGGAGAAGGGGATAAAATAGATCAAGATATATGTACAAATCCCCCCAAATGAATGCAAATATTATGTGTTGCATAAACCAATAAAAAAAGAAATAATACCAAAGAGAAATCTGGAAACTCAAGAATAAAGGAAGAGGTGGGCATGGTGGTGGACACCTATAATCCCAGCACTCAGGGGGCTGAGGCAGGAGGATCGCTGTGAGTTTGAGGCCAGCCTACGCTACATTGGAAGACCTTGTCTCCAAAAAAAAAAAAAAAAAAAAAAAAAATAAAAAAAAGAAAAAAAGAAGAAAGGAAGAAATGATAGAAGTAGTAAACATTTGTGTAAATGTAATTCCTCTTTTACACCTCACAAATTTTTTGAAATATGTAGGAATGTTAGAAACAGAGATTATAACATTTTTGGGAAGGGGTTCATGTATATAGATATAATATAAACAACTATAGGGAATGGGACCTGTATGGTTGTAAGGCTTCTACATTTTATTTGAAGTCTCAGACTTTTAACTCTGAGTAGACTATTTATATATGTAGATACATATGTATGTAGGTATGTATGTTGTAAAACATAGGACATCTATTAAAAATAATAAAAGCAGGACAAAAGAGTAAAAAAATGCAGATAAAAAAGAATAAAACTGTAGGGCAAAGTTCGACAGTATTGGGCCGGTGAGATGGCTCAGCGGCGTAAGCGCCTACCTGGCAAGTGTGAGGGCCCGAGTTCGACTCCTGGTACCCACATACGAAAAAGGGGCCGGTGATATCGCTCAGCGGCACGGGTGCCTACTGGCACGCGAGGTCCTGAGGTTGACCCCCAGTACCCACAAAAAAAAGAAAAAAAGTTCGACGGTATCTTTAATTACATTTGGGCTGGGTGTTCAGTTCAGTGGTAGAGTGCATTCTTAGCATGTGCAAAATGCTGGGTTCAACCCCCAGTACCAAAAATAAGTAAATAAAATTACATTAATTGTGAATTATTACAACTCACCCATTAGAAGTCAGAGATTGTGAGACTGGATTTTTTTAAGGCAAAATTACATTCTACTTCTAAAGAACTCGTATTAAATATGGAGTTATCAATAAAATGAAAATAAAGGAATTGAAAGTGGATGTTAGGGGCCGGTGAGATAGCTCAGCAGCATAAGCGCCTGCCTGGGAAGCGTGAGGTCCTGAGTTTGACTCCCGGTACCCACATATGAGAAAAGGGCCAGTGATATCGCTCAGTGGCACAGGCGCCTGCTGGCGTGCAATGTCCTGAGTTCGACCCCTGGTACCCACACACACACACAAAAAAAAAAAAAACCAGAAAATGGATGTTAGAGTTTAGGTGTACCCTGCAAACTCTAATCAAACAAACAAATAAACAAGCAAACAAATGAAAAGCTGAAGTAACTACATTAATATTATTATAGACACCTAAAATAGGTAGAAATATAGTAGGCAGTCAGGGCTGGGCCCTCAAGGGAGTCAGTGCAGGAGATGAGAATCAGGACTGTGGCTGGAGGTGCATCTGAAGACAAAAGTCACAATGGCTAGTTTTACACGCTTCCCTAAGGGATGAATGGAGGCTTGGGATTATTGGCATCACCCTTTTAAGATTTCCCATTATCTCTTTACGGGTGGGTCATCCTCTCCACCCACTAAGACTAAGACCACCAAGACTTAAAACTAAGACTACTAAGACTAAAGGCAAGACTATAGATTATTGACCAAGGTTAATGATGTCACCCCATACCCTTGCTACCATTAGATCAACATTACCTAAGCGACTATACTTACAATCTTACTGGTTGATCATAATTTTGACTCATGTTGTACCTGCCTCATGATTTTGCTCTATAAAACTTCCTTTGAGAGGTGGGCTCATTGGCAACCATTCAGGACCCCTGCTGTCTCTCAGGAGCTATTCCTATTCCCCATTCCCCCATTCCCATTCCCCATTCCTTTTCTCCAATGAATTTTCCTACTTTTAACCTCTGTTGTTCCTTAAAATTCATTCTTTGACTTTGGGGGACATGAACTTGGTGGATTTGACATGTAGCATTTCCCCTATATCATCTTGGAGGTCCCACCAAGATTCTTGGAATGGGCTGAGAGTTTGCTTTTGTTTCATGACACCCCTAAACTATTTTGACTGGATTCTGGATTGTAACTTGCTTAGGTAATCGAAATTGTCATCCTTGAATTTTATGCCTTATCTTTGTCAAGTGCCTAGGCCTTGTCTCTTTTATGCACTGTCTTTGGTAAAATTACACTAAATTTAAATTGAGATTATGATGTTTCTTGGGTGGAGCATTTTATTCCTGTTTTGTGTATGCTGTATTTTGGACTTAGTTGCTGAACTTACAAGTGCTCTTTGTTTTACCTGTTTGACTTGTTTGACTGCTGTGGTTTGTGATCTTAGACAGCAGCGCTAGGGAAATGTAATATTAGAGCGTCCTCCAATGGGCTTTGATATGAAATACTATAAAATGGTCTTTTTATGAAATGTAGTTCATACTTAGAAACTACACATGCCTATTAATAAACCACAGGACTCCTCCCACCAGTTAAAAGGACAATAGGCAGGTGGCCATTCTTAAGACTCGAGGGGCAGGTTTCACTGGGACAGACTGGCCCTGATCCTCCTCTACACTCTAGAGGAAATGTCGAGCCTGTTCTCTTTCAGTTTCCTTTCTGGTTTTATCTTCCACTGGTGAGGAAGCAATCTTAGCTCTTGAGATTCCCCATTCTCACCTTTCCAGGCTAAGAGTGATGACTCATGGGCAGGTTGTTTCAATAACTCACCATGAGCATGAGAAGAAAAGACTTCCTTTCTCTGATCTTATTTCTTATCTTTTCCTGCCACTTTGTACTTTCCTTTTTTTGGAGACGTGCAAGGTTAAAGAGAGAGGAACTCTAAACTGCCCCATAGAAAATGAGTGTTCGCTAATGCTGAAGACAGGGAAG
This sequence comes from Erethizon dorsatum, assembly GCA_028451465.1. Classification (NCBI taxonomy): domain Eukaryota; kingdom Metazoa; phylum Chordata; class Mammalia; order Rodentia; family Erethizontidae; genus Erethizon; species Erethizon dorsatum. The sequence goes on from CM051822.1 coordinate 168,130,962, forward strand.
TCATTTTATTTTACTTATTTTTAATTTTATTCTATGGAAAAAAAGTAAAACAAAATTTCATAAAAATAATAGGAGAATAACAACAGTTAATATATTGAGTGTTATCTTTAAAGTAGTTAATCACAGTATAAGATATGGGCATAAAAAATTCTCCAAATGATGTTAGCACAAACCTTTCTTTTCAATGAACTTAGAGAAACTAGTAGTATAACTATTTTGTATTTTGTTTTTTCCTTCTCCCTTCTTTTCTTTCCCCTCTCCCCCATCCTAGTTCCTTTTTCCTTTTGAACAATTTATTCCCATTTCACAATATCTATTGTACAGTTTGGACCCTATTTACTCTTTTAGTTTCTCACACCAGAGAGACAATATGATGTTCACACATGTGAGTCTGATTTATTTCACTTATGGAGTATGGTCTCTAGTTGCATCCATTTACCTGTAAAAGTCTCAGATTTATCCTTCTTTATGGCTGAGTAGTATTCCATTATAAAAAAAAAACCACATCTTTTCTATCCATTCCTCTGTTGATGGGCATTTGGGCTGTAGGGAAGTCATTTGGATGAGGAACACATATCCCGTCTCTGGGTCAGATGAGACATTGGAATTTTGCCCATCCATGAGAACACACATAAAACCCATGTCCTGGCTTAGTGTTCTGGGCAGGTCTCCCTTGGGAGGTTGAACCTGAGGCACGGTGGAAAGAACCGACTTCTTGGTGAAACCAGGAGCTATTTCCAAAGCACCACACTTAAGGGACCAAAACATGTTTAGCCTAAGGGAGGATCTCCAACCTTTCCTCTTCCCTCCTAGGTTGAGTTATCATTTATGTGTACAGGAGAGGGAAATACTTTGATAATAAGTTGTGGACTTTGAAACCTGTACTATAAACTTATAAAATGCTATGTAGGGCCGGTGAGATGGCTCAGCGGCATAAGCACCTGCCTTGCAAGCGCGAGGGCCCGAGTTCGACTCCCGGATCCCACATACGAAAAAGGGGCCGGTGATATTGCTCAGCGGCACAGGCGCCTGCTGGCGCGCGAGGTCCTGAGGTCAACCCCCTGGTACCCACAAAAAAAAAATGCTATGTAATGATTTTTTGGGTTTTAGACAGCTAGGATTTTTATCTGTCCCTTATAGAACTTTAACAAACAGTGGTCACTCTGCAAGCTACTTAAATGCTCTTAGAGCAGCTGCTACTCTTAAAGCAGAGGACAGATTTCTCCAGCACCTTCTGGTGAATCCCCACTGAAGCCAATGGCCAATGGAATGTTGACCAGAAAGGCAGCTGGATTCCTTTCTGGAGACAGATTTCTGGTTGTGAACAGAACAACTGAGGAGTCATGGCCATGGCTATTCTCTAGTGGCTACCCAGAGGTTCCTCAGTGAAAACTGGCTCTTTTGTGTGTGTGTGTGTGTGTGTGTTCCAGGGGTCGACCTCAGGACCTCATGTGCCAGCAGGTGCCCGTCCCACTGAGCATTATCACCGGCCCTTTTCTTGTATGTGGGTACCGGGAGTTGAACTCAGGACCTCGCGTTTGCCAGGCAGGCACTTATGCTGCTGAGCTATCTCACCAGCCCAAAAACTGGCTCTTGATTGCCTGACTGGGTAACCAGCAGAAAAAATCCACATTTATCTATTGTACTTTTCTTTCTCTGCTAGTAAGTTAGAAACTCCCCCTAAGTTTTTCCCCAACTTGCTGGGAGTTAACTTTAGAACCACCTTGTCTTTAGATTGCCAGCTTGCAACAACTGTTTGCCCTTCATGGAGAAAAGCAGCTATCAAGGGGATGATTTACATTTGTGCCTTGCATATGCTAACTAAGAGTAAGAGATTTTAGTCAGCCTTTTTTCTTTCATGTGTGTGTAGAAGACTGAAATATGCCTTTACTAATATGTGAATTGTGATTGGTAGGTGATGGATATAAGTTTAACCTGTGAGCTTCAGCGATATAAAATTTAAAAAATATTTTTTTAAAGGTAGCCTGGCCTTGCTGCTAAAAAAATGTTGCCTAAGTGATTAGGTAGATAACAAGAATGTCTTGGAGACTTCTTTGCCCTAGGGCCCATGGTGGGATTTTGCTCCTAGCCGTTTTATTTTCCTGACTATCTCTAGAGGTGATCTTTGCAGGCTGAGAAGTGCTCCAACCACTTCCAGCTCATCTTTGGCATTAGCCATCTTTCACAGAACTAGAAAGCAGTGGTTTAGTGCTAAGCAATGCTTCCTTCTTTAAACATGACTGTTACAACTGAGATCAATTGTAACTTGTGCTTATAAAAAACACCTATGGGAGTAATTACAGGAGTTCCTTGGGAAGATGAAATTATGCACCAATGTGAGGGTGCATAGGCTGGTCAAATTTTGTCTTCTGGTCTCTCTCTGGAGGACCACCAGGATGGCTGTCCTTGAAAGAAGACCATTTGTCTCCATTTTGGCTAAACCTGGCCCTGATTCCCTGTACTGATATATACAGAGCTGGCCAGGATATTTCTTTACCACCTAAATTGGCTTTAAGCAATGCAGATGGGTCTAACCAAGGTGCTGATGTGTAGCCTTTAAAGCAATCCGACAGGTCAGTGATACCCCACCTATAGCTCCCAACTAGTATGCATGAGCTAGGCTGAGTGGTGCCATGCTGTTGGCTGAGAACCCATGACATCTCAGGGCATGAAAATTGAACATCAAAGCTGAAGCACCGACCCCAAAACACAAGACACTTCCTCAAACTGTGTTATGCAGCTTACTCTTCCTACATACCTCTCTGTATATTGCAGAGGTGCCATCAGGCCTCCTACCTAGCCCAGCTCACAGCACTCACGTACTCCCTGCCATTCTTACAGTCACTCATCCCTGAGCCACTCTCCTCTTCACAAATTAATAAAACTCAGTTTTGGCCCTGGGTCAAGGCCTTTCTTCCAGTTAGCCATTGTTCTGATAGGACTTAGGACCCCCTTGGCTCCACACCACTATAGATATGTGTTTCTCTGTATTTGTGCCATGGGTTGCACTGGAAGTAGTAGATTGGAATTACTTATTGGAATTCCAATAACTTTTCCCTGGGACTACAAATATAAACTCCTCTGGACTGCAACAAGGCTGGAGGAGCGGGATCTTTATATCTCTCCAGACAGCATCCACCTGCCCTGGAGTGGAATCTACTTGAGGGATGCCATGGGGGTACAGAAATCAAATAGAAATTAAAGGGGATGTCTGATTCTTTCTTTTTGCATTTCTTTTGTTAGGGAGCTTATTGCCAAAATCTCTTACTCCTTTGGAATATATTCTTAAGCACTGGGGTGTTTTGACCCTCACAAATTAAAAAAGAACAGTTTGTCCCCTAGCACCAACATGGAATGCAGAGGGAAGTATTGATTATGATGCCATTTCACAACTAGAATTGTACTGTAAGAAAGAGGAAAAACAGTCAAAATTGCCTTATTCTCAGACTTTCTTTTCACTAAAGAAATAATCCTTACTTGTGTTTAAATGTAAATGTGAGCCACAGGAAAACCAGACATCTCTGGCCCTTAAAGCATCCACTATCACTGAGCCTGAGGCTACTCTTCCTCAACATTTGTAACCTGAGGGTGAGGATTCCTAGACAACCTTAATCAAAGCCTCACCCGCTATTACTGAGTCTGAGGCTGCCCCTACTTGCCCTTCCGGTCCTGAGGGCAGAGCTTCTAGGCCAGCCGCAATCAAAGCCTCCATGAGGCTGTACCCATCCTTAGCTGATTTTGTTCAAACTCAAGGGCAATGTCCCTTACAGGAAGTAAATGGGGAATTTAGAACTATCCACATTCATGTGCCCCTTTTCTCTCAGTAACCTAAAACAGATCAGGCAAGATCCAGGAAAAATTTCAGATGATCCTGATAAGTACATTGAGGTCTTTAGAGGACTTACTCAAACCTATAAACTAGTTTAGAGAGATGTAATGTCATTCTTAAATCAAACATTCACTTCTAATGGGAGACAATGGATACAGACTTTAATCTGTGAGTTTCTTAAGTGTATTACAGATACCTGGGGATACATATTTTCAGAGTGGGTTTACATAGAGCCTAGCCAGTACTGCTATGGAGGGAAGTTACCTAGGGGACCAGATAGAGAATCCAAAATGTCTTGAAGACCTCTTTGTCCTAGGGCCAAGATTTCTTCTGGACCATTACCTGTCTCTGGAGGTGATAGACCTCTTATGCAGGCTGGGAGTTTAGAACTTTTGATTTTGAGTCATTTATTAGAAAGAAATCCCTAAACAATGTAATTGGAGCACTTTCATTTTCCCTCTTACTCTTTTTCAAAAGGTTAAAAAGCACCCATTCAGGTTCTTTTATTAGTTTAATTTTTTGTTTGGCAATGCAATTGGAGTCAGTCATGGCTTTTGTTTCTGAAGGCATTTTGTGTGTGGGGGGGTACCAGGGGCCGACCTCAGGACCTCGCACACCAGCAGGCACCCGTGCTGCTGAGCGATATCACTGGCCCTTTTTTTGTATGTGGGTTCCGGGAGTTGAACTCGGGCCCTCGTGCTTGCCAGGCAGGCGCTTACGCCACTGAGCCGTCTCACCGACCTGTGAAGGCATGTTTTGCTAAGGATTAGAGATCCACCTCAGGAAATCTCCTGATTTTAATTGTCTTTCTGCACCTGAGATGCTTAGGATTTATTTCTTGTGCCATAGTTGGAGTCACTCTTCCATCCCTTCTCCACTGCCCTGTCCCTGAGAAATAACACAGCTTACAACAGTATTTGGTCCAAGGCAATTCTCTCCTCTGTGGCTGCTGAATTTCAGGACCAAGCCTCCAGAATGGTGAATTTCCCCTCCCTGGAACCCTTCCAGAGTGCAACTGACCTCCACTTATCTCTGGGCCATACTCTAAAAAACTGGTCTAGATTTAATCCTGAAACTCTCAAAGAATAAATGTAAAAGTTTTAGTCCCAGTTTATCTGCCTTTCAGTTCTTAGGCAGAACTATAGATTAACTCCTCTTCTTTCCCCCCTCAAGAATGACGCTGACTGGTTTATATAGCACAGGGCAGACTCACTGATTTTTACAGCACAGATAAGTTCACTGATAGAACAAAACATTGCTAGGGAACCTTATGAGTCTAATAACAGTTTTAAATGTAAACAGGTATTAAAGGGTAGGCACAGCTCCAGGCCACAGAGGACTACCTCTCTTGTCATGATTTCTCTCCAGAACATCTTGCCAGGCTGGCCACTATTCTCAGAGATAATGCTAACTGAAGCTGTGGAAAGGAAGACCTATAGCTAAGTATGGCCCACGGGTCACAGGATCACAAGGAAGGGGGCCCAGGCATGAGAGGCCAACCCAGCTGTGGCCACTTCCTTGCACCTCCAGTCTGCCACCACTGGCGCTGGACTGAGTGAAGTATAAGGGACGCCTTAGATTGGGCACAGAGCAAGAGGAACAGACATGGATGCCTTCTTCCCCCTTGTTTCTTTTCAAAATGGGAAAAAATTGCATAGGTAGACATATGCAGGAGGGCAGGTTGGAGCCTGGGCAGGCATTCTTCCCCCACTGTCTGGAATTCATACTTAGCTCCAAAGAGGGCCACCTGCCCAGCACACCCCCCTGGAAATAAGTAAAATTACCTCTAACAGTCTGTCCCTTTAGAGAGAACAGTTACATGTGGCTATCAAAACAGTAGTTTGGGCTATCAGCTGTGACTATCCAACAAATATGGCTATTAAAACAGGAGAAGCTTATGTAACAGGATGTTCCAATCAGATAAACCATCAGCCTAGGGCCTGTCTTGAAAACTGTCTTTTCTTTCACAGGTGTAAAAAGCTTTTTATTCCTTCTGATTGTTTTTACAGGAGATCTCTGTTAATTGACCTACAAAAAGTTCTGACTAGTCTATAGTTACAAACTCAAAACTGTAAAAGAATTACTATAATTCAACTTGGCCAAATACATAGGAGTGCACTCTGGTCTATTAACAATTGTCTTATGTGTGTGTGTCTGTCTGTCTGTTCAGTTTGTGACTGGTTGTGCAACTGTTTTGTTTGAGCCAATATTTTTTTCTTCTTTTTTGCCTTTTTAGGTTTTTACAATATTTGTCTATAACAAATTGGCTTATAGATGTCATTAGAGTTAAGGACATGATTCCACCCAGGTTGCTAACTGATCAGAATGATGTCAAGACTGGTTTTACAAATGCAATACATATTGTTTGTGTACAATAACTCAGATCTTTCATAGGTCAAAATAATGTGTTAATTGTTATGATCTGGCTCTCATAGGTCATCAAAAATTTGTTAAGATAATTAAATGGGGACCCCTTAGGCTTAGGGAAACTGCTGGAAAGGACTCCTCTTGGTGAATAAAGAAGCAACTGCCTGGAAATATTTTCTTCCAGCCTTTTTTCACTAAAGGGACCCCAATAATTTCCCTAGTCTTATGGGAGACACACCCCAATAAATGTTGCTAAACACATTATTGTGATAGTTTACATAGGCCATTGTCAAAAGGTTAACATTTCTGTGGGTAAAACAATAAGGTTCATTAAAAGATGCGTTGGTACAAAACTAAATTAAGGGACAAAGGAGTTCACATAGCAATGACATTCATTATTGCTTATCTCATGATGTACTAAATGTATTCATGCCTTCTGTGTGTACACATCTTCTAAGAAGTAAAACCAAGATTGTTTATGGTGATAATTTTTTCTTTAGACTCAAATATCTGCCTCTCTCTTGTGCTCTAGCTACTTATGATAAGAGATCCAGCCAATATATTATATGTGTCACTACACTTAGGGATACTCAGGCACCAAACAGTCTGAACAATGTTACACACTAAAATTAGATGCTAGACATTATAAACCTCTAAGGTACATTTATAGACAGGTGCATTCTCCTTGGATGGCATCCTATTGAAGGATAATAAATTAGATGAGAGTTTCATTGTGTCTTTTAATGTCTTGTGATCCAATGGAGATGTTTGACTAAAAAGGCTATTCTATCCTGATGGACATTTAAATGTGTTTCAAAGATAATAGCATGATTGTCATGCTGAAATACTATGTGTGGCTTTTGATCTCAAGTTTTCTCTGTAAAACTATATAACTGTTGTCTGCTAACATTCTGCAGGGATTCACCTACTAAAGCAACCATAGTTGGTAAGAAATAATAGTCCTCTGGCTATACTTTATATTTCAAAATGCTTGCTATTCAGGTGAGATTATAGTAGTTAAGTTCACTGCTCTGTCTGCAATACTAATGTCACTGATCTTTTCTTCTGAGTGTTCAACAACTCAAGTTTAGAGACCAGAACTAGAAAGGTAACTGGGCTATGATGACAGCCGATATTTTGGCCCTAGCTCTCCAAGGTCAATGAAGATCCAGGATGTGAGGGAAACTTTTCTACAAGATCCCACAACTTTGGTGAGTCACCCAACCACCTGATCAGGGAGATTGCTGCACCCCAGAGGACAAGAATCAACAAGCATACAGTGTGCCCAAGTAGGGTCACCAAGAGGAAAAGTCTCCCATGCTTGCACAGAAAGCAACATGGTCAGACAAGGCCGTGACTGATCCTGATGGCTGACACTGACAGATGAGATGAGAGGCTCTGTACATGGTTCCAAAAGTAATGCCTGAGGAGACTTAACTGACCTTGATAGACAACAAGAGGTTAATTTTGATTAACACAGGTCTCAGCCAATCAAATCCAAAAGCATGTTAAAAGATTATGAGGGCTGGTGATATAGCTCAGCAGCATAAGCGCCTGCCTGGCAAGCGCGTGGTCCTGAGTTTGACTCCCAGTACCCGCATTAAAAAATAAAAATAAAAAGAGTATGAACCACTACCAAGTGAGATTTATACTAACAATGCAAAGGTGATTCAACATAAGAAATATAATAATTTATTCTCATGTAATAGCATGAGATAAAAAAGATAATTTCAGTTGACGCAGAAAAGGCATTTGACAAAATTTGACATACTTTCATAATGAAAACTCAGAAAACAGGCCGGTGAGATAGCTCAGTGGCATAAGTACCTGCCTGGCAAGCGTGAGGTCCTGAGTTCGACTCCCGGTACCCACATACGAAGAAAGGGCCGGTGATATTGCTCAGCGGCACAGGCGCCTGCTGGCACGTGAGGTCCTGAGTTCGACCCCCAGTACCCACAAAAAAAAAAAAAAAAACCTCAGAAAACTAGGAAGGAAGAGAAAATTCTTCAGTGTAGTAAAGAGAAAAACCCATGGCTAACATTTTTTGTGTGTGTGTGGGTACTAGGGGTCCAACTCAGGACCTCGCACGCCAGCAGGCACCCATGCTGCTGAGCGATATCACTGGCCCTTTCTTTGTATGTGGATACCGGGAGTTGAACTCAGGACCTCACGCTTGCCAGGCAGGCGTTTATGCCACTGAGCTATCTCACCAGCCCTAACATTTTATTCAATGATGAAAGACTGAAAGATTTTCCCCTAAGATCAAGAAAAAGATAGAGGTTCCTGCTTTCACTGCTGGCATTCAACATTGAATTGGAAATTCTACCCTGACCTATTAAACCTAAAATTAAAAATTAAAGTTGCCCAAATTGGAAAATAAAGCAAAACTATATTTGCAAATGACAGGATTCTGTATACAGGAAATCCCATAGACTCCACAAGAAAACTACTGGAAATAATAAATTCAGCAAAGTTGCAAAGTACAAGCTCAATACACAAAGAATTCGTTTTGTTCTACACAATGATCAACAATCCAAAAGGAAATTTTTTTAAGAGTAGTAAATTTTATTGGAGAAAAGGAATTAGGAATAGGAGTGGGGAATAGGATAGCTCCTGAGAGACAGGAGGGGTCTCAAATGGGTTGCCCCCAAAAAGGAAATTAAGAAAGCAATTCCATTTATTTATTTATTTTTTTTTTTTTTTGTGGGTACCGGGGGGTCGACCTCAGGACCTCGCACACCAGCAGGCGCCCGTGCCTCTGAGCGATATCACCGGCCCCTTTTTCGTATGTGGGATTCGGGAGTCGAACTCGGGCCCTCGCGCTTGCAAGGCAGGCGCTTATGCCGCTGAGCCATCTCACCGGCCCAAGCAATTCCATTTATAATAGCATCCAAAAAATTAAATACTTAAGAGTGAATCTAAGCAAGCAGATGAAAGATATTTATACTGAAAACCATGAAACATAGCTGAAATTAAGGAAGAACTAAATAAGTAAAAACATATATGTGTTCATGAAAAGGAAGGCTTAACACTGTTAAAATGTCACTAACACCCAAAGTGATCTACAGATTCAATGAAATCTCTGATAATTATCACAGCCTCTTTTCACAGAAATAGAAAAGCAGATCCTCAAATTCATTTGGAACTGTAAGGGACTCCAAACAACCAAAACAATCTTGAAGAACAAAGCCAGAAGTGCCATACTTCCAGGCTTCAAAACTTATTACAAAGCTACAATAACTAAAATAGTATGGTACTGGGATAAGAACAGATATATAGGCCAATGAAGTAGAAGAGAGAGCCCAGAAATAATTTGGCAACAATTTTTTGAATATGCCACAAAAATACAAGCAGCAAAAAAATAAATAAAGAACTTTTGTGCATCAAAGAACACTATTAAAAAAGTAAATAAGACAATGTTTAGGTTGGAGAAAATATTTGCAAATCATATAAGGGCTTCATATACAGAATATATAAAGAATACCCACAACTCAACAACAAAAAGACAATGCAGCCCAGAAATGGGCAAAAGATTTGCATAGACATTTCTCCAAAGACTTAAATGACCAATAATAACATGGAAATATTTCAACATCATTAGCCATTAAGGAAATGCAAATCAAAATCATAATGAGATACCACTTCACTCCTACTAAAATGGCTATATGTTTTTAAAATGAAAATAATAAATAATGACAAGTATTGGGAGAAATTGCAACCCTCATGCATTGCTGGTGGGGATATAAAATGGTGCAGCTACTGCAGAAAGCACTTTGGTAGTACCTCAAAAAATGAAATGGGGGCTGGTGTGATAGCTCAGCGGCATAAGCACCTGCCCAGCAAGCACGAGGTCCTGAGTTCGACTCCTGGTGCCCACATAAAGGAAAAAAAGGGTCGGTGATATTGCTCAGAGGCACAAGCACTTGCTGGCAAGCGTGAGGTCCTGAGGTCGACCCCTGGTACCCACTAAAAAAAAAAAAAGTGAAATGTACAACTATCATACAATTCATATCTTTTGAATATGGCCTAGGTTCATATCCAAAAGAAGCAAAAGCAGGCCTTGAAAAGATACCTGTATGTCAGTGTTCATAGGAGTCTTTCATGAAGAAACAACCCAAGTGTTCCTTAACAAATGAATAAACAAACCCATTCATACAAACCCATGCATACAAACAATGGAATGCTATTGAGACATAAAAAGAAATGAAATTTTGATATATGCTTCAAGATGATGAACCTCAAAGACATTATGCTTAGGGAGATAAGCCAGAAGTAAAAGGACAAATATTACATGATTCTGCCTATGTGCACTCCCTAAATACAGTCATAGAAACAGAAAGTAGCATGGAGATTACCAGGAGCTGGGAGCAGGAAAGGGTAAAGTTATCGTAAATAAGCAGGCTTGTTGGGAAAGACAAAAAGGTTTTGGGTTCATATAGTGGTGATGGTTACATAGCATTGGGAATATATTTAATGCCTCTGAATTGTACAGTTACCACATGGTCAAATGATATATTTTATCATTAAAAATGTAGAAAAAGTATATGTTCAGTCACTATGTCACAACTTATTCTAAATCAAGAATTAAACAAAATATTTTCTTACTAAAATAAAACATGCCTAATAATATTTTGGGCTCTTTTTAAGGTACAAACTCTGGAAGGCCCAAAGTACTCGATAGTAATGTTTAAGGAAACAAGATATTAGAATAAAGGCCAATAATTAGAATAGAGGTTAATGATGACTCTGGCAGTTCTTGTTCACAATGATTTCTAGCTCTCCACTATCCCTTTTGTATTTACCTGTGCCACATGAGTTACTTTGGCCAATGAAATGTGAGCAGATACCGTGTATATTACTTCTAGGCAGAAGCTTCAACAGCCATCTTCTCTCTCTCCCTCTGCCATGGCAACCAACGAGATGCCAGACTATCAGTTGCTCTGTCATCCTAGATGCTAGTGTACGCACGAAGTATAAATCTGCGCTAATCTTGAGTGAAAGATGAGTGAGAAATATACCTTTATTATCTTAGTAACTGGTGGGGGGTCCATACTGAGGCAGGAGACTAGGGCCTGGCAAACCAGCAGTGCAACTGGGCATGGCCTGTCAATCACAGAGAGCTGTCAAATCTCGGCCAATCATGGCTGGGCAACTAAAGATAACCTGTCAATCGTGGAGAGCTATCAAATCACAGCTAGCAGCTTCGGAGCCGGGGAGGGACAGCCCAGATGTGAGGTCACAAGATTTAAAGACGGCAGTCTGACTTCACTGCCACTGCCCCTTGCTCTTGCAGTGGCTTGTCCTGCATGCAGGAGATATCTTCTTCCCTGTTTCTTTTCTTTCTTCTTTTTCTCATTTTCCCCAATAAACGTTCCCCTTCCTTTTCTTTTTATTTATTTTTTTTTTGGTGGGTACCAGGGGGACGACCTCAGGACCTCGCGCGCCAACAGGCACCCGTGCCACTGAGCGATATCACCGGCCCCTTTTTCGTATGTGGGTTCCGGGAGTCGAACTCGGGCCCTCGCGCTTGTAAAGCAGGCGCTTACGCCGCTGAGCCGTCTCACCGGCCCCCCCTTCCTTTTCTTCTTCCTTTTTCTCTCATTTCCTCGATAAACGTTCATCTCTCCTTTTCTTTCTTCTTTTTCTCTCATTTTCCTCAATAAACGTTACACTGCTATGCTCACCAGCTGGCCCCGTCCGATTCTGTGGAGCCCACGCTGTTCTCAACAGTTCTCGGCGACGCCAGCCAGGAGCTGCCCGCAGAGCCAGGCCCGGAGGCGACAGCGGAGCCAGGGGGTCGGAGCCGACGGTAGCGCGGAGCCCGAGCCGCCCGAGGCCGGGCCCCGCCGCGGAACCGAGCCGAGCGACGCCTCCGCCCGGCCCGCGCTGGGCTGGGCACCGGGAGCCTCCGAGGGCGCCCTCAGCGCGCCTGCCGGGAAGAGGCGCCTGCAGCGAGGCGAGGCCTTGGAGCCGCCGCCGCCCCGCGAGGTCCGAGGCGGCAGCAGAGGTGGGGCCGCGCACGGCCGGCGGCGTCAGAGCCATCGCGGGCGGGCAGACTGGGACGGAGCGCGGACGACCCGCGCGGCTCAGGCCTCGGGGGCCGTCGGTGTGGGCCGGGAGTTCCTGTCTGAATTCCCGCGCTGAGGGAGCTGGACCCGCGGCACTTCCCTCAGAGGGTGGGCGGGGACAGGGGGGCGAGCGGTCAATTTCCGCCAATCATTACTCAGGAGTGGGAGGGGCAAGTGCCCAGGGTGTCAGTTCCCGCCAATCCAGGGCGAGTGCGGGGGCAGCGCGCGGGCAGTCGGTTCCAGCCAACCCGCCCTCCCGTAGGGGAGGCACGAGGGTGCGCCCAGCCGCAGGTAGCGCACGTCCCGCCTTCCTTCCCCTCACCCCGCGCGGCTCTCTCCACCCCCACTGCACCCGAGCCGGGCGCCTGCTGTCTGCCGTGGAGACGTCCCCTGGCGTCTCCTGGCGTCCCCTCGGCTTCGCCCTTCCCGCGCTTGGGTTTCCCACGGTTTGGAGCGGGACTGAAACCGGAGGACTGTGTAGCTTTCCGCCGCGCTTCCGCCCTTGTCCAGCAGAGGCCGCGACTGCGCTTCGAGTAGTTCACCTGTCCAAACACCTTTCTGTGAAAATGGTTTAACTGTTACTTTGCAGCAATTGGTGCAGTGTCTCCTCTTGAACGGATTTGTTTTGAGCATATTGGTGGCGGTGCCACAGCAGTGATGGTGTGTCCGGTGTAGTGCATAGTGTAAAAACACTCACATTGTCCTGAATTCGAGCAAGGGAGAACCTCAAGCTGGATCTTATTCTCATTCTCGTTCCCTCCCTTTCCTCCTCCCCCTCCCCCTCCTCCTCCTCCTCCTCTCTTTCTCTTCACCCCCCTCCTGTGTCCCTTGGTAGGAATGGAGAACACCGTGGTTGGGGACGTTACAGTGATTACACAGTTTGGTCAGTTCGCGGGCTTCGCCAGCAATGCCGCATGCCTGTTATGTGTTGCGGCTGACAGCATGGGTCAGTGTATCCTTCAGTGACTGCCTTCCTTTAGTTGAAACTACATACATGTAGGGTAGACTGTGATTTGTTTCTGAAAATTCTGTTACTCTTTCAGACATGTTTAAATTTGTTTTGGACATTCCTTTTGGTATACTTGTATTTGTAACAGAGACAGAAGTACAGCACATTCTTCACACAGAAGGACTGGCATCCCTGAGGAGTGATTGGAGGCTGCCAGAGAGCCCTTATATCATTAACAATCCTTGATCTAAAGGACTCTAGAAACTGGGCAAACTAGTGTTATGTGTAGAAACTGCCTCCCTACCTTATAGGCTAAGTCAGCTGTTCGCTGGAATACTTATCATTTAGTGGGACAAAGCAAGTTCATGAGGTCACTGCTCATATCCTGAGGAAAGGACACATTATGGAGGAATATATTAGTTTCCTGGTGCTACACTCTTTCCAGGGCCTCTAGGGGATATTGTATTTCTTGTCTATTCCAGCTCCCATTGGCTCTATAAATTCCTCATCTTGTAACTCTTGCCTCTGCCTTTGCTTTGCCTCCTTTTCTGTATATCTCATAAGGACACTTGTCATTGGGTTTAGGGTCCACCCTGATAATGAAGGATGATTCCAGCTCAAGGTCATTAATTACATCTTCAAAGATCTTTTTTCCAAATAAAGTAGCATTCACAGGTTCTGGATATTAGAACTTAGACTTATATTTTGGTGGGGATCATCATTCCACCTTGTACGGAGGAAGTTCTAGGCAGGGAGGCAGAGCTTCTGTAATAGAGAGGAGTAGGCCACATCTGTAGGCCTAGAGAGTTTAGAAGAATCTGGATAGTCAAGATTTTTGAGGGCATTGACCCACACATTTTCATCCCATGATTCAGAATTCCCTTCTTTTTAAAACAAGGCCATGGCCTTGGCAAAACAGGCTTGGTAATGCTGAAAATTCAACCTTCTCTAGAGCTCTGCTATTATTACAATTAAGTCCTGAGCTGGGTCCTCTCAGCTCTTTCTACCTTCCTGATGCAGGCCATAGAGATCTCTTTAAATGTTGCCAAGGAGGTTCTCTGGCTTTCATGCTTAGTCTTTAACCACTGATTTATTATCTCAGCCTATCATTATCTTTCCCTAATGGAATGAACGTTCCCACATACAGCCATACATATCCATTTAAAAAAATAATTTCTATTTTTCCTGGTATTTTCAAATGAATCATACATTGTAACCTCCAATGCACTTCCTCCCACTGTTACTTTATCTCAGTACCCAATGCTGGAAAATTTAACAATTACATTCCTACCTATGCAGGAGTTATCGATGTTCTTCCTATTACCAGGAATGAGGACAGTTGGCAGTTAGTTAATATAGCTCCCAAATTCCTTTTTAGGGGCACTTTCTGGTAGCCTCTGTCCCAGATGGGGTTTACTGAGTAGCAATCTCTGAGACAGATATTAATGTGAAGGAAGTTGTTTGGGAGTACTTTTCAGTATCTAAATCTGGAGAAGTGAACAAAAGATTGGGCAATGATACAGTCAAAATGAAAGCCTCAACTATCTTGAGGAGCTATGGAGCTGCGATGCTGCTGCGAGTCATCCCATACCAGAGCAAGAAAATGAGGTCTTTATAACCCCATACTATCTAGTCAGGCAGGCATGCTGCCCTTGGGAAGGGGGTACAACTGTGAACAGGAAAGGTGTCTTTAGCAGAGGGCAATCTTTGGAGGGAGAACATGAACTCTTTGTCACCAAGACTCAGCAATGGAAGGAAGAAGTGCTTAATTTTGATGGGAAAATTCTGGAAGAGCCTTTCAGCATGCATTCTGATGATCTTTCCTGACGATATTAACCCCCGTGAGGCTTGATCAGTGGCCTCATGTACAAAATGGCCATGGTGACAAAGATGGAGGTTATGCATAGCTCAAAAATGGACTTCTAGGCTCCTGAACTTCCAGCTGATGAGCTCCCAGTCTCTAAGTCAACTCTTAGCTCCTAATACAGAATCACTCCTGAGGGATTATCTAATTGCCAGATAAGGAGCTGCCTTTATGAGGCTCTTTCCTTCATGGAAGAATGTCACCTACACTTCACAGGGGTAGGTGCTATGATAGAAGGCCAGAAGACACTCTCAGACTTGGTGATTCACTAGAAAGACTCACAAAAAATAGAAGTTTTACACCCATAATAATGTTTTATTACATGATGTATGTTACATTAAAAATGAGCAAAATGATACAAGTAAAATCAGCAAAGGAAATAGGCATATTGGGTAAAGTCCAGAGGAAATTATGAGTTCAGGTTTTGAAAAGTCCAATTCCAGTAGAGTCACACAGAACTTATTTAACTCCTGCAGCAATGATGTGTGACAATATGTATGAATATTACAAATTAAGGAAACTCATCTGAGCCTAGGAGTCCAGTATTTTTATTGGAGGTCAGTCATATAGGCATACAGTGCACCTCCAGAGGGAAAGCAGGTGTTCACTGTAAAGTACATGCATTGTTAGTATAGACAAACTGGTACAGGTCAGCTCTAAACCCAGACGTGTTTTAATAACCTCCTAGTTCATCTGGTGATACGTGAGGGATTCTCTCCCTAGGGTTATAGGAGTGGCCAAATATGCAATGCTCAAAGCGGAAGACATGAATTCATGAGCAGTTTATTAGTCACATATACTCATATCCCAGAGGAAAGGGACACTGCATACCATTCAGGGATGTGTAGGGGTTGCTTAGGGGAACAGTAAACAACCACAGCTTCAGGTGGCAGCTTTTGCAATATCAAGATGATGAAGCCAGCCCCCACCCCCACCCCCCGTTCTGCAGAAGGATGTGATTTGCTTACTTAAATAAGTCTTCAGGCTGACAAGGAACTGAAACCCACCGACTCAGGGATAAAGAGGAGCTGCGTCAGCCCTTTTTTGATATGGAAGGTTATTTGGCTAGGGGATTTTATCTGCAGGAGCAGGGTAGGGAGAACTAGCAGTCAGGCCATATGAGGCCTTCCCAATCTGACAGATGTTAAATCAGCATACAATATTAAGGTTATAATAATTTTATAATATTATGCAGATAATTTTAGGCCTCATATCCCAACATACAAAAAATTCTTATCAGCTAAAACATCTCATGATCTCCTTTGCCAGGAGCAGGCCAAGGTGGTAAAGCACTGAGTCCGAGCCCCACAGGCCTGCCAAGTCAGCCTTCCCACCACAGACACCCACTCTGGGGTAGATTTGCCTTCTGTGACTCACTTCCACAAGTGGTAGCTTTGCACAATCACTGAATGCCTTGTATATCACTATGGTGTTCCTTACAGGATTACATTTTACAAAGAACATGGTTTACAGCAAAGGAAATGTGGCAGTGGGCTTCTATCCATGGAAGTCATTGATCTTAGAACATGTCCCATAGCCCAGAAGAGGCCAGCTGCATAAAATGGGTAGTGGCCTACTGAAGTCTCAGCACCAGCTGGAAGATAACCCCTGCTATGGGCAGAGTATGAGTAGTGTTTTCCCAAAAGCCTTGTGTTAATTCCAACCTTGGTCTCACTGAGATAAAATCAAGGTGTCAGGAGGGCTATGCTCTCCTTCTGGAGGTTCTTGGGGAGAAGCTGTTCCATTGCCTTTTCCAGCATCAACAGGCTACCTGCATTCCATGGTTCCTCCATCTTCAAGTCAGCAAAACCACATCTCTCTGGCCTTCTTCCCATTGTCACATTTATTTTTGACCAAAGTCAGGAAAGGTTCTCTGTTTTCAAGTACTCAAATGACCAAATTGGGCCCACTGGGGTAATCCAGGATGACCTTCCTCTTGCAAGGTTCTTAATCTTAGTCATATCTGCAAAGTCCTTTTTGGCATGGAAGATAACATGTCTTGGAAGTTCTTTTTGTCCCAGGCATCCTTAACCACTTATTTGTCACAAACTGTGACCAAAGGAATTGTGAATAATGATTTTACTGCAGATGTTGAAGGTTCTGTTTAAAGTAGTAGTATTGTATGCTATGAAAAGAAGGAATTTGTATTGGATATTTTACTGTCTAACAAAAAGACAAAAAAGGAAGGAAGGAAGGAAGAGAAAGAAAGAAAGAAAGAAAGAAAGAAAGAAAGAAAGAAAGAAAGAAAGAAAGAAAGAAAGACATTTGGAGACACTAGAGAGAAAAAGGAAGGTGTAAAAACAGTGTGTTTCAAACTTTGATGTGGGAAGTCCTGGACAGCACCCCAAGAGTGATCAGGAAGACTGGAGTGCTGCCTAGAAATAAGGTGAAAGAAAAGGGTAGCCATCAGGAGTAGCTAAAACTCATTGAGTGTCTACACCCCTGCTTCTGTGTCTAACAGACACCTCAAAATTATCACATCCAAAATAGACTCCGGCTCTTCTCTCCCGTTCTGGATCCCCCACCCCATTTTCCCCACCTCGGCATACCTTCCAGCTGATCATGCCAACATCTTGGCATTGTTCTTGTCTCCACTGTTTTTTTTTAATCATACCAAATCTAACAGTGTTGATTCTAGCATCAAATTTATTTTGAATGTGATCATTTCTCACAATCCCCATCATTGCTTGCCTAATTTGTTTCTCTAGCCCCCTGACAGGTGTCATTACTTCCATCATTGCTTCTCTGGTTCCACTTTCAATAGAACCGCTAGAGAAATTAAAACTTAAGGTTAAAGCCAATAGTCGGAGCCTTTGTTCAAAATCCTTTGTTCAGAATCTTCAATGGCCTTCATCTTATAGCAAAGCCGAAGTCCCCAGAATGGCCTACCCATTCCTACCCAGTCTGGATGCACTCACTTCTCTGACTTCATGACCTCACGTCCTACACTCCATGCCTTCTTCACACTGGCCCTGGCACATATGCTTCCCTACGGTTCCTTATAATGCCAGGCATGCACCTGCCTCAGGGCCTTTGCCTAAGCTTTCACCTCTCCCTGGAACACATTTCTCTCAGATATTCTCAAAGCTGGCTCACTTACATCTTTCAGGTCTTTGCTAAAGTGTCACCTTCTCTGTGAGGCCTTCCCTCACCTCCTATTTAAAGTTGTAACATTTCTCCTCGCTCTCTATTCCTTTCCCTCAGTTTGTTTTTATCCACAGTCCCCGTTGGTATCTAACATGACACATTTTTATTTTATTATTTTTTCTGTGACTTGCCTTCCCCCGGTAGAATGTAAGCTTTGTGGGGATTTTTGTCTGTTTCATTTGCTGCTCTGTTGCCAGCACCCAGAAGGGTGCTGAGCGTAAAGTAGATGCTCAGTGAGCACAGGTGCTGGTAGTGAGTGGATGGATGGTGATAAATCACGTAACGTGGAGCTTGCAGTGCAGCAGTGGAGAAATGTGAGGCTATGCAGTACCGTAGATGGTACTGAGATAATCAGTCAACCTCAGGAAGAAAATCGAAACATCCACATCTTACTCCACACACAAAAATTAATATGATATATTAAAGTTTAAAATGAGAAAGGCTAGTGTTTTAGTCTATTCAGGCTACTATAATAAAAATACCACAGACGGATGGCTTAGACAGCGGACATTTATTTCTCACAGTTCCGGAGGCTGGGAAGCCTGAAACAGGGTGCCAGTACAGTCTGGCTCCAATGAGGGTCTCTTCTGGTTTGCAGATGGCCACCTTTCACTGTGTCATCCCATGGCAGAAGGGACAAGGGAATTCTATTAGTTCTTCACCGTTATGACCTATCCAGCGATGGCGAACCTTTAAGAGACTGAGTACCCAAACTGCAACCCAAAACTCACCTATTTATCATGAAGTGCCAGCACTGCACTTAAACCTAAATATCCAATGCTCAGCTGTGGGGGCGACTTGGCTTGCATGCCCATGGCGGGGCTCTGTGTGCCCGCTGCAGCACGCGTGCCATAGCTTTATCACCACTGGCCTAATCGCCTCCCAAGAGCCTGACATTGGGCGTTAGGTTTCAGTGTATGAATATGAGGGGGGCATGTTGAGTCTATGGCAACAAAATTTTAAAATATTTATAAAATAATGTAAGAGATTATCTATGTGACCTCAGGACAGGAAAGGATTTATTAAACTAGCTAAAACATAAAGACTGATAAAGTAACTAAAATGCTACTTCAGAATGAAAAAATTCTCTTCTTCAAAAGATACTGGGCCAGTGAGATGGCTCAGCTGCATAAGCGCCTGCCTGGCAAGCACGAGGTCCTGAGTTCGACTCCCGGAACCCACATACAAAAAAAGGGCCGGTGATATCACTCAGCGGCACGGGTGCCTACTGGCGCGCGAGGTCCTCAGTTTGACCCCCAGTATCCACGAAAAAAAAAAAAAAGATACTATAGAGAGAGAAAAGACAAGCCAGAAATTCTAATGCAATATTTGTAACACAAACAGCCAACAAAAATTCAGTGTTCAGAATATGTGAAAAACATACCTTCCATACATCTGTAAAGAAAATAAAAACAGCCTAATAGGAAAAAGTATTAAAAAACAAAAAGACATTACATAGAAAGAAATATAAATGTCTAAAGAGAAAAAAAGAAAAGAAAAAGAAGAGGCAAATGCTTAATCTCACTAATAATCAGGAAAATGAAAAAAAATTTTTTTTCGGTGGGGGGAATGAAAATTGAAAACAAAGCCAGGTCATGGAGAATGCCTGTAATCCTGGCACTCTGGGAGGCTGGGCGGGAGGAGGCAAGCTGAAGCACAGCCTTGGCAATTTAGTGATACCCTGTTTCAAGAAAAAATGGCTTGATATAGCTCAGCGGCACAAGCGCCTGCCTGGCAAGTGCGAGATCCTGAGTTCGACTCCTGGTACCCACATAAAGGGCAAAAGGGCTGGTGATACCTCTCAGTGGCACAAGCACCTGCTGGCAGGCGCAAGGTCCTGAGTTCGACCCCTGGTACCCACGCTAAAAAAAAAAAATGGCTAGTGATGTAGTTCAGCGTGAAGACCTTGTTTCAATCCCAGCCCGGGGGATGGGGGTTGATTTCACACACACCAGAAAGGCAAAAGGCCCAAAGTCGGATAATGCCAAATAAAGTTGCTGCTGCGGTGTGGATGTGGTTTGTCCCCAGGGTTCGTGTGTTGACTTGATCTTGGTGTGGCAATGTGGAGGTGATGAGACCTTCAAGAAGCAGAGCCTTGTGGGAGGTCTTTGGAAGTGCTGTCCCTGCAAGGATGTAAGGAGTTAATCCTCCCTGGGACCCCAGTTAGTTCTCAGGAGAGCGAGTGTCCCTTCCTCTGGCCTTCTATCTTGCCATGTGATCTCTCCTTCTCGCACACACTCTCACCACTGTGGTGTCAGCTGCCATGAGGATTACCATGGGCTTTTTCCTACTGGAATTACAGGTGTGCACCACCACACCTGGCAGAATTGTTTTTTCTAGTTTTGTGAAGAATGCTGTTAGCATTTTGATTGGAATTGCATTTAATTGCCTTTTGCCTTTCTGGTGCGTGTGACATCAACCCCCACCCCCCTGGCTGGGATTGAACCAAGGTCTTCATGCTGAACTACATCACTAGCCATTTTTTTTAAACAGGGTCTCACTAAATTGCCAAGCCCGGGCTTCAGCTTGCCTCTTCCCGCCCAGCCTCCCAGAGTGCCAGGATTACAGGCATTCTCCATGACCTGGCTTTGTTTTCAATTTTCATTTCTCCCCAAAACAAACAAACAAACAAAAATAAATAAATAAAATTTTTTCATTTTCCTGATTATTAGTGAGATTAAGCATTTGCCTCATCTTTTTCTTTTCTTTTTTTTTTCTCTTTGACCATTTATATTTCTTTCTATGTAATGTCTTTTTGTTTTTTAATACTTTTTCCTATTAGGCTGTTTTTATTTTCTTTACAGATGTATGGAAGGTATTTGTTTTTCACATATTCTGGACACTAAATTTTTGTTGAACAGAAGCTAATGTCATGCCCTTGAGCTTCCAGAACTGTAACTCTTTTCTTTATAAACTACTCTACTTCAGTTATTTCATTATAGTTGCAGAAAACAAACTAATACAGTTGCAGACATTGCTTAATGGGAGCTTTGTCTGCTACTGGAGAGAGTACATTATACAACTTTTGAGAAATAGTCTCCTAGAAAGGTTTTGGGTGCTAAAACCACTATGACAAAAACTATAGTACTCTGAAAAATGAGACTGAAGAGACATCAAAAAATAAAAAGACATCCCTGTTCATAGATAGGGAGAGCCAGTATTGTCAAAATGACAGTATTACCAAAAATAATGTATAGATTAAATGCAATCCCAATCAAAATGCTAACAGCATTCTTCACAAAACTAGAAAAAAACAATTTTGCCAGGTGTGGTGGTGCACACCTGTAATCCCAGTGCTCAGGAGGCTGAGGCAGGAGGATTGCTGTGAGTTTGAAGCCAGTCTGGGCTACACAGTGAGTTCAAGGCCAACCTGAACCATGTAGTGAGACCTTGTCTCCAAAAAAAATTCCTAAAATTTATATGAAACCAGAAAAGACCCAGAATAGCAAAAGCAATGCTGAGCAACAAGAACAAAGCAGGGGGTATCGTAATTCCAGATTTCAAGTTATATTACAAAGCTATGGTGATACATACAGCATGGTATTGGCACCAAAAGAGACTGGTTGATCAATGGAACAGAACTGAGGATGCAGAAAGAACACAAGGCAACTTCAGCCATCTGATCTCCTGCAAAGGGGCCAAAAACATACAGGAGAAAAGATAGCTTTTTAAACAAATGATGCTAGAATAGCTGGTTATCCACATGCAGAGCAGTGAATTTAGATGCATAACTCTCATCCTGTACTAAAATAATTTCAAAATGGATCAAAGACCTAGGTATTCAAACAAACACTGAATCTGTTGGAAGATAACTTAGGTAAAACTGTTAAAAACACAGGCATAGGCAAAGACTTTCTGAAAAGAACCACACTTGCACAAGAAATAACACCAACAACCAGCAAATAATATTATATCAAATTTAAAAAGCCTTCTGCACAGCAAAAGAAATAACAGAGTGAAGAGACAACCTACCATACAAAATGGGGAAAAATTTGCCAGCTACTCCTCAGAGAACGAATATCTAGAATACAAAACAATTTAAAAAATTAGACCACCCCCAATATAAAAGACCCAATCAAAATGGGCAATGCAATGAATAGATACTTCTCAAAGGAAATATAAATGGCCAATGATACAATGGGGAGTAGTTTTTATTATTGGGATAAATGTAAAGAGCACTGTTTCTCAGAGGGCTAAGGAGCTCCCACGGGGCTCCACCCTGATCTCCAAGGAGTTTACTCTTTCAAGTGGCTAGTTGGAGACCCAAGGAGCTCCACCCTGCTCACCCTGCTCTCTAAGGAGTCATAGTGGGCCACAGGCTATGGAGATTCCTGAGAAAAACTAAACAAGAAGCACTGGTGCTGCTTTGGTCAGAGTCATCTGCCTAGTTGTACTTGAACCTCAAAAGGGCAGCCTTGAGGGTTCAGCGGGTCTGCATCCTTGTGCGTGAGATGACATCTGAAGGACCATAGACCAAGTCTTCTCTTTCTCTCCACAGGTCCCATGATGCACCATGGGAAACATGCTGAAGATCCTGGAGACCTCGTCATTAGGCTGCATCCTTAAAAATTGGGAATGTTTCACCCAGACAATCTGAAAAAACAACTTATCTTCTATTGCAATATTGGAGTCCAGTATGAACTAGGAAATGGTGCGAGATGGGTACAGAATGGCAGTCTAAATTATGATACTATTTTTCAGTTAGATTATTTCTGCAAAGAGCAAGAAAGGTGATATGAAATCACTTATGTTCTGCTTTTAGGGCTCTTTATCTCTGAAAAGGCCCCAAAACTGGTACTTAAAAAGGGCTCCAAGTAGGGGAAATTGATAGCGTTGATGATCCCATCCTCAGGCACCCACCTGTCTTGCAGGGTGATACAGGTCTCTCCCACCTATTAAATGAACACAGCCACACTGGGTGGTACCCTCAACTTCTGCCTTATAATTCTCGGGCCAGTAAACCAGTCCCCTTCTCTTCAAGTGGCTCAGAAACTTCACTGGAGCCTAGCACCCCAGAGGGACCTAGCACTCCCCAGGCCCCTCCTGCTGTCCCTCAGACAGCTTCGAGCACCACAGGACATACTTGGATTGGGGCTTCTTACTCCTCTAACTCAGAGCTCATCCTGCCCCTCTTTTTGCACTGGCAGATACCCAGCAATACAAAGAATGGCTAGGCCAACTTTCAGAAGACCCAAGTAGATTCGCAAATGGGTTTCGAACTTTGACTCTTGCTTTTGACTTATTGTGGTGAGGTGTCTAATTTATCTTGGCCACTTGCTGTACCCCAGTGCTTTGAGGGGAGCTCTAGCCAGAGCTTTTTTTTTTTTTTTTGACAGGGTCTTGATGTGTAGTTCAGGCTGCCCTTGAACTCACTATGTAGCCCAGGCTGGCCTCAAACTCACGGCAATCCTCCTGCCTCAGCCTCCCGAATGAGTACTGGGATTACAGGCGTGCACCACCACACTCAGCAAGAGCTTCTTTATTCCTGCTTTGACATGTCAATTTAGGGTCAAATGTTTTTTTTTTTTTTTTTTTTGTGGGTACCAGGGGGTCGACCTCAGGACCTCGCGCGCCAGCAGGCGCCCGTGCCGCTGAGCGATATCACCGGCCCCTTTTTCGTATGTGGGATCCGGGAGTCGAACTCGGGCCCTCGCGCTTGCAAGGCAGGCGCTTAAGCCGCTGAGCCATCTCACCGGCCCTAGGGTCAAATGTTTAATCATGAGTTTTTAATTGTTCTACAGAGTTCTACTTCCTCACTAGGAAGAGATTTACTGACAAAATTGGGGGCAACTCTCCAATTCTGGCAAACACCAAAGCAGATGTTACCTGTGGAAACTACGCAAGGCCATGCTTCAAGGTAACCACAAAGTCCTGCACTACTCTTAATCCTGCCTCACTGATGCCTGCAGGCTCAGAGGTCAGCCACTCTTGTGAACAGGTGGCTTCCCAGATCCATACAAGCAGGCAGGATCTCAGTGAC
Source organism: Erethizon dorsatum (assembly GCA_028451465.1). Lineage (NCBI taxonomy): Eukaryota > Metazoa > Chordata > Mammalia > Rodentia > Erethizontidae > Erethizon > Erethizon dorsatum. The sequence continues at coordinate 168,155,166 of CM051822.1, forward strand.
CAGCCCCTCCCAGACCCTGAGGAGATGCAACTCATGGTGGGAGCAGCTTTGTCCAGGAAGGACATCAAAGGCAGCTGTCAGCTCTCAACAGGCCACTGAGGCCACACCCCTCCCCCGGGGGCTCTGCTCAAAGGCAGAGCTCACAGCCCTGACTCAGGCATTGATGTTAAGAAAAGGCAAGACGCTAAAAATCTACACAGATGCCAAATATGCCTTTCTGGTGCTACACACCCATGCAGCAGTCTGGAAAGAAACAGGCTTCCTAACTAATAAGCAATCATCTGTAAAGCACAAATAGGAAACTCTAAAACTCCTAGAGGTGGTCTGTCTTCCCAAGCAGGTTCTCGACATTCATCGCAAGGGACACCAAGGAGATATGTCTAAAGTCTCATTAGGAAACCAAAAGGCTGATAGAGAGGCAAGAAAAGCAGCCTTACAGAGCCTCACAAGTCTAGACTTATTCCTAGCTCCCGAGGAACCATTAAAATCAGTCCATACCCCCCCCCCCCCCGAAAAGTGCTTTAGGACAAGGGGGAAGTAAAAGGGAATCCTGGTGGTATTTAGAAAACAAACTGAGTAGCTGTGCATGGTGGTACACGCCTATAATCCCAGCACTCAGAAGGCTGAGGCAGGAGGATTTCTGTGAGTTTGAGGCTGGCCTACACTACATAGTGAGTTCAAAGCCAACCTGAATTGCATAGCAAGACCCCATCTCAAAAAAACAACCAAAAACAAGGAAAGGAAGAAAGAAAATGAACCGGATCTTCCTCAAGGGACACATTGAAAGGCTATAAAAATGCTTCATAATTCTTTCCGTATGGGAAGAGAAGCTGCATACAAAATGGTCACTCAAATTTTCACAGGACCAGGACTAGCAGCAGCCACCTGACAGGTCTGCAAAGCTTGCCCACTCTGTGCCTGCAGTGACCCTGCCAAGCCCAAATCACACCCTTTGTTAGCATCTGTGCAGAGGAGAGGGACACACCCTGAGGAGGGGAGGGCTGGCAATTAGACTTTACCCACATGCCGGATCAATGTTGAAAATTGAGAGCAAAGAGCCAGCAGGGTGATTTGAAGCATGTGGCCAGAGGGGAGGCCCCAATGGAGCTGTGGATTGCAAGGATGCAACAGAGGACAACGTGGCTGTTGAGAAGGAACAGGACATGAAAAATGACCTAAGGCCTTTCACCAGAAGGGAGGAGTGTATTTGAAATGCAGGAGGTCCCTTGGAGCGTTTCTTAGTGTTGCAGTGTTGCCGTGCCCTATTGTTAAAAGTGAGTGAGAAGCAAGGATTGTGATTGTAATAGCTATTAATATGATTTTAATGTAGTTTTTAGATACCTGTTTGTAATCCGGTTATTTAGTCAAAGTATTGTGGTTTTAACCTTGAATTTTGAGCATGCTTTGAATATTTGCTTTTGGTGTGGGAATGAGTGCAATAAGAATTGTATATATGTAATTAATATGTTATATTAATCTGAATAGATCAAGACATGTTAGCTTTTCAAAAATCTGCCACTGGAGACTATGGTTTAAGGAAATGTGTCTGTTATCAAGTTGACTAGGGGTAGACTCTGGTGGATTAACTAATGGTCGACTTGTAACATTCAGCTGAACTGAATCAGCATGGTTCTAGGTGTGGAAGGCCCACCTGAGGATTGTTGCCAACAGCATAAAAGGAGAACTGGAGGGGAAGATGGTGCGCTGTTGATTCTCCTGGAGAAGCTTGTCACACTGGCTTTCCTGATATGAATTCAGCTATTCTCATTGTCAGAGAAGCTCGGGTCCTCACTGTCGCTGAGGATGGCTGTGGTTCTTTTATGGGGGAGCTCTGGTCCTTGAGTGTTGCTTCCTGGCTCCAGTGCAGATCCCTCAGCCTGCTGGCACAGATCCTTCATCCCGCTGGCACAGACTTTCTAGCTTCCACCACAGACCTTTGGGCCTTCCCAGTGCAGATCCTTGATATAGACTTGCATGAGATGTTGTCATGGGCCCTAGGCCTCCAGTTGGACCTGTGGAGGACAATGACATGGGATCCAGGCCCTCAGCTGGATTCTTTGGGTCTCTAGTGTGTAGACAGATCTCCTGCACTGTGGAGAACCACTCAGGCTGCTTCAAAGCTCAGGGGCGTCTAAGGACACCTGAGGACGTGACCCCACTTGCCTAGTGCAGGCACACAGTAGGATACAGTCATGTAGCATGACTTAGCACAGGTAAACACACATGTGCTGGTTACAGCACTCTGTAAGAATGTAGATATAAGATAACAACCTGTATAAGAATTATACAGTAAAGACACAGGTGGCTCTGGCTCATGTGCTCTTGCACTCTTGTGCTCTGTCTGCTCTGTGCTGCCTGCTGTTGTTGCTGATCTCTTGCACACATGTGTTCTTTAACCTTGGAACCCCACTCTTGAAAATCTCCTTTGGACCCCCTGAGCAGGATGACATGCACTCTTTTACATTTGACTCTTTGGGTATTATAAAATAATCCTATAAATTCTGTGTCCTGTATTAAATCTTTTCCCTTGTAAACCCTGACTACAACAGGGCCCTTTCTGTTTCAGTTTTAACTGGTCTGCAAGAGTCACTTCTTTCCAAGTCTGAATGAGCACTTGGTCTCTTGGGCATACACTAGGTAGTCTCCCTGGGTCAGGAGCTGGCAGGACTATTGTACTTGGTCTAGATTAATAAAATATTGTAGAAGTCTTGTGGTCTCTGGGCCCACTACCGTATCAGAAGATAGAAAAAGGTCTCCCATATAATATCTCAAATGGACTCATATTTTTCCCAGTTTTGGGGGTGTTTCAAATCCTCATGTGGGCTATTAGCAATAACCAGAGCCAAGACTCAGCAGTTCCTTGGCAAAGTTTTGCTAGTTTGCTTTAGGATCTGGTTGACTCTCTCAACCTTTCTGGGGGAATGAGATCTTCATGCAGGCCTCCTTTCAGTAATTTTTGCCACACTCACTGCAGTAAAGGTGGCAGAGATAGCTAAGATTCACCGTTCTAGGATAAAGGCAGCCCCACTTGAACTGTCTGATGAAGAAGAACACCCAAAAGAAGAAAACTGTTCCTGTGAGCCTTTGAAAAGACTTGATGTTTCTCTTGAAAAAGGAAGTCCAGTGTGGTTCCAGATGCAGATAAGTAGAGTCACTAATGACCTTAATTCACCCTAGTTTAAGCAGACACCTGTATTGAGATGCTTCAATTAGATCCGTAATGTAGGTAATCTTGCTAAGGCTACGGCTCTCACCCTCTTGATAATTTCTCTTTTTGCCATACTTTTTTCCTCCGCAGGAAGCATGGGAATCTGACCTGGTCCTTCTCACATTTGGGCTCTATACCCCCAACCTAATAGTTTAGTAACCTTCCTGATAAATTCATCAAGGTTTCTCCCATTGAGCAGGCAGCTCAACAGTTCTTCACACATACACATTAACTCTTTTCTTATTGTCTTCTGACAGGTTTTTTCCTACCCAGCCAGTGAGTCACAAACATCACAAGACAGCACATAATCCCCAGTAGGCAGGACCTGTAGCCCCTTCAGCAAGAAGTAGCTATATGAAGATGGAGACCTCCACACCCTCAGCACCCCATAAAGAGGTCTGTGGATTTATAGCTAGCAGGGGAAAATGAGGCAGGTGATCAGGGTGTTGCAAACTGGCTGGGGAAGTGGGTGTGACCTGTCAATCTCGCAGATCCAGGAGACATGCACCCAAACCCTGAACCTGGAACCAACCACAAAGTGCTATCTTCAATTCTTCTCAGGTTTTTGATAGGCCAACCTAGACTTGATGTCAGCCTGAGGAGCAGGAGATACAAAAACAACCCCCATTAAGCTGGTAGCCATTTATCTCTTTCAGTGGCCCACCTTGCACTTTGCAGGGTGTAATTGTTTTCTTAGTTTTAATTGGCCCACACTCACTGTGCAGAGTACATTTCTTTTCCTACCTTTAATACTTTTAATAAATGTCAGACCTCACTACGTTTTTTGCTTATCTTGACTGATTCTCTGTTCAGGACAGTGAGAACCTAGAAAACACCTTTAGAAGCAGACCCCAGAACCTGGTAACAATAATGGTATTTGTTATGTAAGCAAAACCCTTATAAGAAAAACATACAGAAGCATTCACATGAAAGTAAAATATGTCTAGGATTTGCTTTAAAATACTCGAGTTTTTTTAAAAGTAAGAGAAGGGAATAGCAACAGCAAAAGCAAGTATGAAAATGTTGATAATTGTTGAAGAGAAGTGGTGCATGATTTTCTTTTCTACTTTTGTATAGATTTGAAATTTTATAATTTAAAAAAACAAGTCATGATAGTATCCCATTTCACATTCAGAGGTAATTGTACCATCATGATATAAAACTTAAAACTTAGAATTTTTAAAGTTTGGGTTTGTCATTGTTTACTATACAATCTATTTTCACTAACTTTCTAACCAAAAAATAGTATCTATGAAAGCCACCAGATTTGAAAAAAAATATTTTAAAAGACAATTCAAGTCAAATGAGATTGGCTAAACCCACAATTTCTTTCTGCTCAACAACCCAACAGTTAATGCTATTAGCATTCAAAATACCTCTTTTCCTTTTAAAAGGGATATTTAAACCTGTTATATTTTAGCCTGAAGCCTGATCTTAGCACAAAAGCGGTCAGTTCCTATTAGCACAAAGGTTACTAGTTTTAGTCTCTGTCATAATACAGAAATATAGGTTAAAATTAAATTTTGTTTATGTAACTTTTAGCTTTTCCTTTAGAAATACTCATTTATTCATTCTGGCCCTAGCCCACGGTATCCTTCACATAAAAGATTTAAACAGGTTCTTTGCATCTTTCCCAATAGGAATGTCACAGTTTTAAGTATTTTTGATTGGTGGCTTCTTTCAAGCACTCCAGCTTTCTTAAAACCTTGAGCTTCTGAATATATTTTAACTCAATAAGTGCATACTACGTGTTAGGGAGAAAGATATCTTTTCTCACCTATTACAAGGTTCACGGCTGAGACTCCTTTAACAAAAGACATAGTAACATGAGAAAACCATAAAAATGTATTTAACCCAAGTTTTATATGACACAGAAGCCTTCAGAAACGAAGTCCTTAAGAAATAGGGAGGGCTGGCGAGATGGCTCAGCTGCGTAAGCTCCTGCCTGGTAAGCGCGAGGTCCTCAGTTTGACTCCCGGAACCCACATATGAAAAAAGGGCCAGTGATATCGCTCAGCGGCACGGGCACCTGCTGATGCCTGAGGTCCTGAGGTCAACCCCCAGTACCCGCAAAAAAAAAAAAAAGAAAAAAGAAATAGGGAGATCTGTGTTTTAATGGATGGTCATGCAAATACGATTGGAAGACAAAAAGTAATATAAAAGTGGTAACATTGGGGGAACTTAGCAAAGCCTATTGGTTTAATTTCTTCTTGGCACTCTTTTGTGACATTCTTTCCTTTTGGGTATAGCGAAGGACACTTGTCATGTAAGAGTCTTCAGAGTGACCTTCCTAGGTTTTATGGCCTGACCAGGGAAGAAGGGCGGTAGGGAGCCTGCTAGGACCTGCTTCAGGGGAGGAAGAACAAGAGCAGGACTTCCTGCTTCAGGTGATTCCCCAATGTCCAAGGTGCCCTATCTTGGAGTGGCTTCCTGCGCTGGTTTTGTGCAATCTCATTTCTGGAGGGCAATCTGTAGATCTTCCTCAGTTTAAACAGGGTCTGAGACAGAAGACACAGGAAGCGGTCAGGGAAATGAGAGGGGTGGCTCGCCAGGCCGCTGTAAGAGCGCAGGGAGGACAAGGACTCCCAAGAGTGGAGAAGGTGAGAGTGGAAGGGGCCGCTGGGGCAGGAAGAGCAGGGAATGGCCTGCAGGTGGGGCCAGGCCGTGCAGCCTCAAGCACGGTATTGACGAGCTAGTGAACACACTTTCTTCCCACTGCCCCAACTACAAAAGCAGGCTGCAGGTGGCTCACCCAGAGCATTGGCCCGCACACACGGAACTTGAGTATTCCGAATTCCCCACCCCCAGCAGGGTGGAGGAGGCTGGCTTTGAAGGTTGAGCACCCCGCCCCACCCCAGCGCCTCAACCCCTCCCAGCCTAGGGCCCCCGGGACCATGGCTTCTCCCCAGCCCGGCGCAGGGCTGAGCTCAGCGGCGGGGAAGGCGGGGCAGCGCGGCCGAGCCTCAGTTTCCTCTTCCGTCAAACAGGGACAAAATTTCACGCAAAGCCCCTCACGCGTTGAGGTCGCTTGGGCAACGGTAATCTTGTAAGCGGCCCCGAGGATATTGCTAAGATTCTCTCCTGTCCCGGAAGCGAATTTAGGCTACGCTGGGGGCGGTGGTCGAAGCCAACGCTGAGCGCCCGGCGAGCCTCCCCACCCCGTTCCGGGAAGCAGGAAGCTGGGGGGGTGTCTCGGAAGCCCAGGGCCCCGCACTCGAGTCCTGTGCCGGGGGCCTCGGCAGACCGCAGAAGTTTGCTCCTTTACAGCCCGCAACAGGGCGCCACACGTCCCAAACTCGGCCGGGCTCGGGTCAGCCTCGCCTCCCTCGGTTTCTCTCCTGCTGCCCTACCCCCCGCAGCTGCCCGGGGATTTGCCCAGAGATCAGTGACGTAGACGAAGCCTAAGTTCTCATTGGGCGGCGGAGTTCGGCAGGGGCCAATCCCGGCGCTGGTCCGGAGAAATCTCGTCAGAGGACACCGAGGAGCCCGGCGGTTGCGGGGCGGGGCCGCGCTGCGCGCAGGTTCCGGGGGAGGCGCGGGCCCGGTGAGACCGGCCCTGAGGGAGGCGGCCCGGCCCTTCCGCGGCCGGAGCTCGGACGGTGAGTGGGGGCGTCGGGAGAAGCGCGGGAAGCCGCGGACTCAGGCGCGCGCGGGGTTGGGGCGACCGAACGCGGCCCGGGGCAGAACCGGGCCAGGCCTCGCCGCCGCTCGGCCCCGCGTCCGCCCCTTTCCCGCGTGTCGCGCTCGCATTGCGTGTTCGGCCGCACCCCAGAGCCCGGGGCGCGGGCCCCGATGGCGCCGGGTGGCCTGGAGTGGTGGAGGGTGGCCCCGCCGCCGGGCGTCCTTTTCCCTGTTCCTTTTTTTTTTTTTTGGTCAGAGTAAACCGGTTTAGTCACCCATTTGGCCTTAGAAAAAGTGTGTGAATGTAACGTTGTGGAGTAAATGGGAGCAGAACGCCTCAGAATTCCCAGTAGAGTCCAGATTTTTGACACCACAGCTTCTGTGTGCTTCCAAAGAGGGGACTGACATTCGTTCACGCCTGCCTGAGCCTCCTTTTCGAACTGTGAGCTCAAGTCATAACCCTAGCATGTTTTCCCCCTACTTAAAAAAAAAAAATCACCGTTTCCAAAAATAGGGCTTTTTTAATGGTTCCAAAATTGCATTTATCTCTTAATAGATGCTGTATTTTATTTATTTTTAATTTTTTGTGGGTACCGGGGGGTCGACCTCAGGACCTCGCGCGCCCGCAGGCGTCCGTGCCGCTGAGCGATATCACCGGCCCCTTTTTCGTATGTGGGTTCCGGGAGTCGAACTCGGGCCCTCGCGCTTGCCGGGCAGGCGCTTAAGCCGCTGAGGCATCTCACCGGCCCGATGCTGTATTTTAGAAGTTTTAGATTTACAGAAAATCTGAGGAGATAGTCTAGAGTTCCCAAATACCTCAACCCTTTCCCCTCTAATGAACCAATATTATTACATCATTACTGCCCGGCATGGTGGTACACACCTGTAATCTCAGCACTGGAGAGGCTGAGGCAGGAGGATTGCCCTGAGTTCGAGGCCAGCCTGGACTACACAGTGAGACCCTGCCTCAAAAAAAGAAGAAAAAAAAAAATCACAAAGAACATTATTACTGGCCAAAGCCCATAGTGTATTCAGATTTTCTTTTCACTTGAGCATGTTTCTGTTCCATATTACTTTAGCTGTCTTGTTTCCTTATGTGTCTCTTGGCTGTGGCATTTTCTCAGACTTTGTTTTGATGACCTTGACAGTTTGGAGGAAGACTGGTGAGTTAACTTTCCTTTACTGTAACAAATACTTGAGATAATCAATTTATAAAGAGAAGTGGTTTATTTTGGCTGGTAGTTTGGGAGGTTAGGCTGTGGCAAGGCTGTATGTCATGGTAGATGTACGTGGCAAAACAAAATCTCTCACTTCACAGCCAGGGAGCAATAGAGGAGGAGAGTGGGTTCCCACGGTCCCCTCTGAGGGTGTGTCCCCGGTGACCTGAAGATCTACCTTGGGCCAGTAGTGGCGAACTCATGGCACGCATTTTGCAGCGGACACGCAGAGGCCTCTCTGTTGGCACATGAGACAAGTTGCCCCAGCAGCTGAGCATCAGATAACAGTGTGTTTTTTCCCTAAACTAAAATCTCAGTTTTCAGGTTTAATTGCAGTGTTGGACTTCACGATAAGTCGGTTTGGGTTGCAACCTGGGCACTTGGTCTCTGAAAGGTTCGCCATCCCTGCCCTAAGTCCTACATCTTAAAATTTCCACCACCTTCCAATAGCTCTGAGGTGGGGAGCAGGCTTTTAATGCATGGGCTTTTGGGGAACACTTAAGATCCAAATACAGCAACTGGAGATGTATGTAGATAGCTATGGTAGTAGGGTATCTCTTCACTGGGATTTGTTTTTTTCCTAAGACCAAGCGTACGTGTCACTGGGAAGAAAATCACAGGAGTGGGTTGCCATATTCATCACGTCGTAGCAAAGGTCTTACGCTGTCAACAGGATTCATTACTTGCTGTTGATCTTTTTTTTTTTTTTTTTTTTAATGCGGGTACTGGGAGTTGAACTCAGGACCTCGCACTTGCCAGGCAGGCGCTTATGCCGCTGAGCCGTCTCACCGGCCCTTGCTGTTGATCTTGATCACCTGGCTGAGAGTGTTCCACAGGTCCCTCTACTGTAAAATTATGTACTTTTTCCTGCATCGCATACTGTATTTTGGGGAAGAACACATTCTGTGTACACTGCATCTAAGGAGCAGGGAGTTATGCTCCCCTTCTTTAGGGGCAAGTAACTCTATCTCACTTGAAATTTTTCTGCATGGAATATTTGTCTTTTCTCACCCGTTTATTAACTTACTAATGATTTATATCAGTGTGGGTTTATAAAGGTGTTTTATACTTTGGGTTATAGTCCAGTGCTACTTTATTGTGTTGCTCAATTTGTAGCTTTGGCCAGTAGAAGCTTTTTCAGGTTAGCTTCTGTGCTTCTCCTATAATAGTGCTTTTTTGGCCGGTGAGACGGCTCAGCGGCTTAAGCGCCTGCCTTGCAAGCGCGAAGGCCCGAGTTCGACTCCCGGAACCCACATACGAAAAAGGGGCCGGTGATATCGCTCAGCGGCACGGGTGCCTGTTGGTGCGCGAGGTCCTGAGGTCGTCCCCCCGGTACCCACAAAAAAAAAAAAATAGTGCTTTTTGTTTGTTTGTTCTTTGAGATAGGTTTTCCGTTTAGAGACCAGGCTGCCCTCAGACTCACAGTGTACCCTGGCTAGCCTTGAACTCCCAGTCCTCCTGCCTCAGCCTTGCGAGTGTTGGGATTACAGATGTACACCACCACTCCTGGCTAAATAGTACTTTGCTGTTTTTTTTTTTTTTTTTTTTTTTTTTTTGTGGGTACTGGTGGTCGACCTCAGGACCTCGCGCGCCAGCAGGTGCCTGTGCTGCTGAGCGATATCACCGGCCCTTTTTTCGTATGGGGGTACCGGGAGTCGAACTCGGGCCCTCGCGCTTGCCAGGCAGGCGCTTACACCGCTGAGCTATCTCACCGGCCCAGTACTTTGCTGTTTTGGAAACACATTTGTGGCACACACCTGTAATCCCAGCACTGGGGAAGCTAAGGCAGGAGGATTGCCTTGAGTTCGAGTCCAGCCTGGGCTACATAGTGAGTTCAAGTCCAGCCTAAAGCATAACGAGACAGTGTTTTGCCCCCCCCATCTGGGCGAGAATCACAAGAAAACACTTTTGTGTGACCTCTCTTAAACTTCAAACAGCTTGGTGAACTGGACAAAACATTTCTCCGTATAATTAGTAAGAGGTAAGGAAACTGAGACTGTGGAGGACTTTTAGATGTTACTTCCCAAGAGATTAACAGGCTGAGCTCAGACTGTGTCTGCCCACCACAAAAGACTATAGACCTCAGATAGAGCCTCTGAATTGAGGCTTCTTGGGGTGACTTTAGTCTTAACCCCCCAGGATCAGAATAGAAAATACATGGAAAATGGGAAGATGTTGATTTTGTTAAATAAAGGCTTAATTTTGGCTGGCATCCAGGCTTAGAACTTGCCACCTTGGTAGAAATGAAATGTTGCCCTCCCCCGTGTGTTTGTGCATGCGTGCACATGAGTTCAGGGAGGCCAGGGGAGAGCTGGTTGATGTTTGTGACCAATAGTATCTAATCTAAGGATAACTCTCTGAGCCTGTTGCTGAAATGAATTTGTGAAGTGGGAAAGGGAAATATGGTGGGGGTGGTGACATTAATATCATAAACATTTACAGAGCCCCTACTTTGAGCCAGATACTGGAGATAAAAAGATAAGGAAGGCATGACCCGGGTTCACATTCTTGGGTGAAAAGATGGGTAAAAATATTAAGAGAGGTTAAAAAATACCAATTATAAGGTCTTATGTTGGTGCTGTCACAGAACTGCAGTGTATGCAGAGCTGCTGGCGCTAACGGGGGAGGCCCAGATGGGGCCTAAGGGGACCATCTTGTGCAAGCTTTCAGAGCTGAGCTGGGCCTGACAGGAGGGGCGGTAAAGAGGGGCTGTCTTCCTTGTAACATAGCTGCTGGAGCATTAGGCAAGATGTGGCAGGATTTGGGGCTTTGTGGGTAAGTTCCGGCCAGATTGTGGAGGGCCTTTCATGCCCCACTGTGCAGTTTTGGCACTCACCTAGGAGTTTAGATGCAGAAGAATAACGGGATGATAGCTCTGTGTTAGAAAGATGAAACCCCAGACATCATCAGTTATTTTATGTGCCCTTAACTGGAAGAAAATATTTTGCCAGTTAAATTATAATGTGTTGTTGACCACATTTCAGAGGTACAAAGATGTCACGGCATGGGTGTCTCAAATTTGATGAAAAATAATAACTCTAGATGCTGGCTTAGATGCCTTCTTCCCCAAGGGTGTGAATGGTTAGACCATCTCCATCTCATTAACCCATAGATGTTGAGTTTACCAGCTCCAGATGTGATCTAAAAGCACTAAATTTGTTAAACTGGTCTTTTCCTGTTGGCCAGTTTGCCAAAAATCAGCACGAAAATATCAGTGATTTCTGACCCAAAGATTTCAGCTATGTTTATTCTGCTTGGTTACTTTTAACAACAGAAGTGACTTTATGTTATGCATGAAATATGCTGGTGTACCTGCCAAACCTTTAAGATTATCCTGAGATGGCCTTTGTATTCTCCTCACCTCCATTTTTTCACCACAACCTGGAGACCCACAGAGTACAAGAATCTAGCTTTGGGGCTGGTGAGATGGCTCAGCGGCATAAGCGCCTGCCTGGCAAGCGCGAGGTCGTGAGTTCGACTTGCGGATCCCACATACGAAAAAAGGGCCGGTGATATTGCTCAGCAGCACGGGCACCTGCTGGCGCGCGAGGTCCTGAGGTCGACCCCCGGTACCCACCAAAAAAAAAAAAAAGAATCTAGCTTTGGGCTACAGAGCAGTTCGCTGAGGCTGGATGAAAATCCAGATGTTTTAGCCTTAACCTAGGACTCTTCACTGCGAGCTTTGGTTAGAAGGCAGGTGAGGGTGGGAGGAGGTTCTGCCTGTTTCCTCCTTCAGAATTCCTGGGAGCTGTGGGGAGGGGCCCCAGCAGCCCAGAGCAGGTTGGAGGTCTGTCCTGTCCCAGCAGACTGTGTTCAGCCTTGAAAACCAGAGAGAACTGCCCCTCAGTGTTTGCTTTTGTAGCAAGACCTCTGTCCAGATGAGCTGGCTGATGTTTCTGTACAAACTGTCTGTATACAGTATTGTAGCCCAGAAATCTGCTGTGTTAACCAGGATGCTTTCTTCACACATGATGGACAAGTCCAAGCTGGCTGGGCAGAAAGAACCTTTATTGGCTCACAGGACTGAAAAGTTTGAGGGTAGGGCTAGCTTCAAGCACAGACTGACACAGGGTTTGAAAAGACACCAGCAGGATCTGGTTGCTTTTTTTGAATCTCTCTGGGTTGTTCACTCTCAAAGAGACTAACCCTCTGGTTAGCAGGATTACGCTGTAGCTTCCTTACCTCTTACAAGTTCCTAGGGGACCATAAGGATTCCCCTCAGCCGGGTCTTCCTGTGACTGGCTGTAGTGGAGTCCTGTTCTCACCTGAAGCAGGATGGGGTGGGGTAGGAGTGTGTGTGTTAACAGGTTCTTGAGCTTCACCGTAGAGCTGAGGAAGAACTCTACCCTAAGCAATGATGTCCAGAAAGGAATTGGGGGGCTGGTGAGATGGCTCAGTGGCATAAGCGCCTGCCTGGCAAGCACGAGGTCCCAAGTTTGACTCCCGGAACCCACACACAAAAAAAGGGCCGGTGATATCACTTAGTGGCACGGGCGCCTGCTGGCGCGCGAGGTCCTGAAGTCGACCCTCGGTACCCACAAAAAAAAAAAAAAAAAAAAAAGGAATTGGGTGAAGTTACCCAAAGCAGGAAGAGTGGAATTGAGGGGCGCCTCCCCTCCCCCATAGTAAATATTTACAACACTTATAGTTGAGTGCAGTATCCTCTGCTGCTATAGGATTCTTTGGCTTGTTGCTGGACCTATCTCACACTGTTTCTTTTTCTTTTTTTGAAGTGTTTTATACACACACACACACACACACACACACACACACACATACACACAAGATTCTATTTCCCGTCCACCAGATCGGCAGAAATTTTAAAGCAGTAACAGGTGTTGGTGAGGCCGTGGGCAGCATGAGTGGTGTTGCCTTCTGGTGGGTGCCTCACCCTGGGCTGTTGTGGTGGTGCTGAGGATGTGTCCGTGTGCCCGTGTGCTAGGACATGTGTGCAGACACTTTCACAGGAGCAGACTTCATAATGGTCCCTTACTGGAAATAACCCAAATGTCCATTAGAAGTAGACAGCATTAAAGAATTGGTATAGTCACAGAGCACCAATGAAAATGAACAAAATGCTGTGCAAGATGGCCAATTTACAAATAGACAAGGAATGTAGAAAAGATGAGAGATTATTTAGATCAGGGTATGAGTGGCAAGGGCCATTGCCAAGAGACAAACTACGCACTCAGGTTGAGAGGTTTGAAGATATGGAGAAAGGGTCTCAGCCGTAGATGTCCAGATTATCTAAAGAGTGTCTTTTTCCTACATCATTTTGCACCTTGCAGATCTCCTGGGAAGCACCTCTGTGGAGTTTAAAATGGTGTTCATAGTTGCAGATCCTACAAAGCCACTCTGGTCCGCAGAAGGCCTTCAGCTTTAGATGGGAGCTGGTACGGAGGCTGTGGTATCTTTAGAGAACATGAGTCTGGACTCTGGGAGGAATGGATGGGTCTGACATCAAAGGTTTATTGCTGTTTTAAAACCACCTGCTGGGAAAAGATGTCTTTAATTGGAGTTCCTTTGTTGTTGGATGGTTTTAAGTAGGGCTGTTAAGGACTTCATTTTTTTTTATAACAATCTCATTAACCTCATTAACATAATGTTGATACCCCCCCTTATGTGTAATATGATTCCATTCACCTGGGGCTAAAAACTAGGAAAAGTAAACTAATAGATACATCCCTAGGCCTGAAACTAAAGAAAAGGGAAGGGAGTGGAGAATTTAGTTCAGTGGTAGAGTGCTTGCCTAAGAAGTGTGATGCCCTAGGTCAGTGATGGAGAACCTTTTAGAGCTTTCAATGATACAAACAGCCCACTGCAGCACTGTGCCACAGATTCGCCACCGCTGCCCTAGGTTCTGTCCTCAGCATAGATACAACAAAAACCAAACCAAAAAAATACCAAAAAAGAAAAAAAAAAGGGAAGGAGTGATTATCACCATCATAATTTATTCCATTACAGCCATTTCTTGATGAAGCAATTCAGTCCAGACACATAGGCCATGCAGAAGTCTAGGTAGAGTTTATTGTAAATTAGATAGAGAGAGAGGTATGCCTTCAAGTGAGAACGCAGCAGTGCCACAAAGGCATCTGCTCTGAGTGGGAGATTGAATACCTTTTTAGGCACACAAAAGTTACTCCTGGGGTTCAGGGAACTAAAGTAACTATGATGTTATCAGCATTTTACTTAGAAGTTACTCTGGAAGTGCAGAATGTCTTCCTGTCCTTTTAGACAGTTATGTAAAAAATTTACAAAAGGTAAGTTCTTCACAGCCCAAGGCAGGGTGTGTGTGTGTGTTTGTGTGTTTATAGACCATCTTCTCTCCTGATACCCTTGCTGTGCACCCTGTTTGGGAGTTTGATGGCCAAGTATCAGAAGAAATGTGCACAGTGTGTAACCTTGGAGTGTCTGTGCTCTGTGGGTCACTTTAGGTGTGAGACCAAACAAATCATTATTAATGTATTCTACATTGACGGCTTCCTTTCTTAACCAGCAGTGCATGCTATTTGGACCTTCGTCCCTCAGGCCCCAGAATGTCTAACTTTGCACCTTATATTGTGCAGCTCCCTGTTCCCGCTCTTACAGGCAGTGTGAAGAAATCACCTCTCTAGTAATTTACCATCCTGCTGGAGAGGGAGCACAGGCGCTGGAGACACTTGCACTCCTTCAGCGCCTAAGCTCCAGCCAGTGCTCTGGACTAATGCAGTTGGAGAGAAGTAGCAGTGGTGCAGGGCAGGGTGCGTTCAGGCTGTATGGACCTAGCGTGAAAAGGCCCTTGCTAAGTGGGAGGGTCGGTGTACTGCGGGAGGGGGTGGCATTGTCCAAGGACTTGGTCAGGAAGGGCGCAGCACCTCAAGGTGTGGAGAGGGATTAGTTTGGCTGTGGGTTGAGAGGAGCTGGGAGCCCTGGACTGGACCTAGATCATCTAGGGAAGGGATTTTGACTTTATCCTGGGGTGCCAAAAGGCCACTGAGAGGTTTGAGCCAGGCTGGGTAAAGGCACACACGGGCATTTTAACCATCATGGGGCATGTTTGAGAGATGAAAGGAAGGCCAGAGTAGCTGGAGCACTAAGAGCAAAGGAGAGGAGGGTTCAGTAAATGAAGAAACCCTGGAGGCTTGATGGTCCCCACTTGTGTTGGTAACTTTTGTGTTACTGCTGGGACAAAATACCTGATGCCCAAAATTAAAGAAGGAAACATTTGTTTAGCTCACAGTTTGTGGAGGTTTCAGTCCATAATCATCTGGCTCCAAGGCAGGTGGAGTAGCACAGGGGCAACCGTTCATGGTGGCAGAACACAGCAAAAGCAAGGAGAGCAAAAGGGGGGGGGGGAGAGAGCAAGCCTCTTCCCCTCCCTTATATTGTATGTAGACTACCTGCCCCAGGGTAGGTGTAGCTCACAACCATAATCGCAGTATTGGACCATGAATCAATCACAAACTCTAAAAGCCTGCCCCCATGACCTCATGAGGCTTTGGGGGGAAATCTAGACACAAACTGTAACATTCCGCCGCTGGCCCCCAAAGACTCATGTGTATCCCTTTATGCAAAAGGCATTTAGTTCATCTCTAAGAGTTGCCAAAGTCCTAACAGTTTCAGCATTGCTGAAAAGTCCAAGTCGCAAGTCTCCTCCAAGATCTAAGGCAAACTCTTAGCTGTGAGCCCCTGTACAGATAAAAAGAAAGTTAAACACTTCCAACATTCAATGGCACAAGATAGACATTTCCATTCCAAAAGTTACAAACGGAGATACAAAGGAGTGAGACCAAAGCAAGTCCAAAATCCAGTAGGGCAAACATTAAGTCCTGTAGTTCCATGGGGAACATCTGAAGCAATCTGTGGTAAGTTGTGAGCTCCAAAGGGCTCACATGACTCCGACCCTGCGGCACTTCTGGTGGTTGTAGCTCCCATGGCTTCTCTCTTGGGCCCACTCTGCTCCCTCCTTGCAGGTTTCCTCAGATGATCCACATTCCTGGCTTTTCCAGACTTCTGAGGTCTCCACTGCACCTTTGGCTTCACACTCACAGCTTCACACACTGCCCTCTCAGCGGCACACTGCCTGGCTTAACAGGCCTTCTTATATCTGGGTGGAAGCCTTTTTAACCTCGGAACTCTTGCATTCTGCATGCACCTAAAACCAGTGTCATGTGGATGATGCCAAGGTCTGCTGCCAGCTGGAGCAATAGCCAGGCTTTCTTCTGTCTTGGCTGTAGGGTCGAGTACCTGGACTGTTGGGCACTCTGAATCCAACTCTGAGGAACAAATTCTCTATGCTGCTGCCATTCTGGAATGTGGTGCGGCTGCCATCGTCATTCTGGAACATAGTGTGGCTGCCACTATTCTGGAACATGGTGCTCTGTGGCTTTCTCCTCAAAGCAAAGTCTTTCACTTTTGCAGTTTTGAGGCTGCAAAGGATGGAGACTTGCTGCTTCTTGTGATGCCCTCAGGCCGTCTTTTATATTCTCCTGTTCCTTCTTAGCAATTGAGATCTCAGCTCTATTTTTGCAGTCCACAGTTTTACTGGAGCTTTTTTTCTGGCCAAACTCACAACATTTTAAATCATCCTGCTGGGCCCTTTGCTCTTGATTCTCAACATAAATCTGGCTAAAGCCCCCAACAATAGCCATGCCACCGCCTCAGTATTAGACTGCCTTGAAATTGCTTCTGCCAGATTAGTCCACTGCCCTTAATCTCAGTCTCGGGCAAAGTCTCTGGACATGAGCAAAATGCAGACAAACTTTCTGCCAAGCCATAATACACATCATCTGGAGTCCAACAACCGGTGGAGTCCTTCATCCCAGCAGAAACCTCTCGAGCCTGATCCTTACTTGCCGGATTTCTATCAGCCTTCTGGTCTTCTGAGCTCTGACCAGAATCTCCTGTACAGAACAGCCTAAGGGGTTCCAGCTCTACTCTTTTAGGTAACATCTCCGAACCTTTCCAAACTCTTCCCACAAGCCATTCCCAAAGGCTCTTGAACCACGTGATCAGATACAGTCATAGTAATGACCTCACTTCTCTGGTACCAAATTCTGTGTTATTTACTTTTCTGTCACTGCTGGGACAAAATACCTGACACCCAAAGTTAAAGGAGGAAAGGTTTATTTAGATCACTGTTTGTGGAGGTTTCAGTCCATACTTGGCTGGCTCCAAAGCAGGGTGGCTCATGGCAGAGGGCAACAGTTCATGGCAGCGGAAAACAGCAAAAACAAGAGCAAAAGGGGAGGGGAGAGAGAGCAAGCCTCTTTCCCTCCCTTATATTGTATGTAGGCTACCTGCCCCAGGGTGGGTGTAGCACTCACAGTCATAAACCCAGCATCTGACCATGAATCAGTCACAGACTCTAGAAGCCTGCCCCCATGACCACATGAGGCTTTGGGGAGACATCTAGACACAAAACATAACACCACTGTTGGATCTGATTGCAGCTTCTAAAGAACTTTCCAAGTATGATGCTAGCTGTAAGCTTTGGGAGGGCAGGGGCTTTGCCATTTTTGTTCCCTGCTATAACCTCAGTGCCTGGCACAGGGTAGGCATCCAGTAAATACTGTACCTATTAACTATTGAATAAATTGTGGCTCCCTCTTGCTTAAATCCTCCTGTCTTCCTAGGACTGTTAGGATAAAGCAGAATTCTTCATATAGCCCACAGTCTTTTTTTTTTTTTTTGTGGGTACCGGGGGGTCGACCTCAGGACCTCGCATGCCAGCAGGCGCCTGTGCTGCTGAGCAATATCACCGGCCCCTTTTTCGTATGTGGGTTCCGGGAGTCGAACTCGGGCCCTCGCGCTTGCCGGGCAGGCGCTTATGCCACTGAGCCATCTCACCGGCCCCCACAGTCTTATATACAGTTTCTCCACTCCCTCTCTGCTTGAGCACAATAGTCTGCTCCATCCCACTAGCCTGCACACCCACCCTGTCTCCATCTGTCAGTTCCCAACTCATGGCCGCCCTGCTACTTGCTGGCAGCTGGATCCCTCTGCCTGTGAGCCTTTCCCTCCCATCTCACTCAGCAAGGATTCACTTTCCAGGCACTGAAGCACAGTGTGGAGCAGTGGAAGGAGCCCTGGGCCTAGGAGGGGCGCGCCTCCCCAGTTCTGCCCGGGCACCCTCCAAGGCCCCAACCCAGCACTTGCCACGTTGGCAGTAAGGGGGCTCAGGTAGGGATTCCCAGCCCTTCCTCAACATTGGAATCACTGGGGAGGCTTTGCGGTCTGTTAAATACCAAAGCCTGGGTCTCCTCTGAAGGTTCTGATGCAGTTGGTCTGGGTGATTCTTCCCTGTTGTTAGGGCCACAAACCATCTGCTAGATGTGGAAGGACTCTTCCCTGAGGTCTCAGGTGCAGAGCACCACGTGACTCTTGGGAATGTTTCAGGCAAGAGAACTTGGTTTGTGATTCAACGTTAGATATTGTTGAGGCAGAAACACAGAGAACTCCCACTTTTCTTCCAGGACAGGGTGGCTCGGTAGGTCAGCTGTAGGGGAGGGCACTTTATTTTTTTATTTATTTATTTATTTATTTATTTATTTTGTGGGTACCGGGGGGACGACCTCAGGACCTCGCGTGCCAACAGGCACCCGTGCCGCTGAGCGATATCACCGGCCCCTTTTTCGTATATGGGATCCGGGAGTCGAACTCGGGCCTTCGCGCTTGCAAGGCAGGCGCTTAAGCCGCTGAGCCGTCTCACCGGCCCTAGGGGAGGGCACTTTAAAACCTTGTCTTGGACCGGTGAGATGGCTCAGCGGCGTAAGCGCCTGCCCGGCAAGCGTGACGGCCTGAGTTCTACTCCCGGAACCCACATACGAAAAAGGGGCCGGTGATATCGCTCAGCGGCATGGGCGCCTGCTGGCACATGAGGTCCTGAGGTCGACCCCCGGTACCCACAAAAAAAAATTTTTTTAAATAAAAATAAAAATAAAACCTTGTCTCATCTGCCCCCCAACTGAGCCTGTGGGAATTCCCAGTGCTCAGAGCAAGTCCAGAGCCGTCTCTGGGGTGTGGATGGCCTGCCCTGCTGTCAGACCAGCATCATTGCTTGGTCCATGGGAGACAGGAAAGCCCCCGTGACCACAGAAAGGTACTGTCTGTCCAGTCCCTGGGATCTCCTCAGGCTGTGGCTGGTCGGCAGAGGGCAGCCATTTCTTTAACTTATACATCCAGGCACTTGCATTTTGCCTTGAGGTCTTTCCTCTCCAGGTTTGGGGTTAGAGGTGTCACTTGGACGTTTTGGTTCTAGGAGAATTTACTTCAGATTAGGAAATGGGCTTTACTAATTTGGGGCCCAAGAGCCCTTAAATAGGGTTGCAAAGGGCAAGAGCCCTCAGCTATGTGATCTGGGATTACAGGAAAAAGGGTCTCTTGTCTGGAGCCCAGGGCCATGCTTGAGAAGCAGCTCAGGGTAACCCTACGAGCCTTGAACTGTAAGCTGGGAAGCCTAAGTGCAAACCCAGGCCCTTCCACTCATTTCTCTCGGCCTCAGGGTCAACACCTGCGATTCGTCTCCTAGGGTACTTGTCATGGCATGTAGGAGCCTGAGGAGGAGGAGGCAGGAAACAAAGTGCTAGGCATGGGACAGAAAAAGCCACAGAACATGGAGGTGCACTCCTGTAATCCCACCTCTAAGGAGGCTGAGGCAGGAGGATTGGCACAACTTTTGAGGTCAGCCCAGGCTACATGGTGAGTTCAAGGCCAGCCTGAACTACATAGTGAGACTCTGTCTGAAAAAAAACAGACAGACAAAAGAACATGGAGGGAGAGTAGCCCCTTGGGGTCAGAAGTTGGCCACTGTTGAGAAGCGTAAGGCCAGAGCTCTGACCCTTTCCCACCGGAACTGGGCCAGGGCAGGTGGAGGTGAGGAGCACAGTGTCTTGCCCACAAGGCGTGGATGTTCACAGCAACTCCTTCCTCAGCTAGGCTTTTTGCAGCTCTGTGATTCTCACAGCCAAGAATTATGCCCTACATCCATATGCTGAATTGTACTGCTGGAAATTAGTGTGACCTCGTGCCAGTCTGCTGGCAGATGTAGATTAGGTCCTCGGGAGATCCCTTGACTTGAGGGGAGAGGTGATTGCAGGGAAAGTGGGACTCAGTGAAAGGTAGGGAGTGTCCCGGTTCTACCGGTGAGGACATGGCGGGCCTCATCCTCGGGGCATCTTCCTGCTTCTGCAGAGTCGCAGCTGGCTAGCTCCTGGCTTGCTGAAGAGGCAGAAGGATTGCACCCCCAGATTGCGGCCGCGTGACCTGAGGTACAGGGTAGTTCATGGTGCGCAGTGTCTCCTCGGGGCTCAGAACCCTCATTGGAGTAAAGGGAGTGTGGGGGGCCACCTCATCACTGGGGGGTTTTCTGGCACTGGTGCCATACCTGTGGCTTCTGTCTGCTCTAGAACCAGGAGTGAAGGGAGAGTAGTGGTTTTACCCCTTACTGTGGAGAAAATCAGAGAATATATTGAAGGCAGAAGTGATAAGAAAGGGCAAACTCATCAGGGAGTGTGGAGGTAGGGGAGGGCTTTTGGGGAGGGTGCATTTTGCATTGGATCTGACAGAAGTGGGTATGGGGAAAGCAAGCAGCTCTTCTGGTTTGCCCATGTTGTGCACTTGACCCTGCTTCTGCCATTTCCTTTCTAATAAGGAAAAGCTGCCGTCCCTCAGGAATGCTTCATGTGAGAGTGTGTGACCACCAAGGGTAGGGCATGTCCGGTCGGTGTCAGCAGAATGCACACCGCTTTGCTCTTGTCAGCACTGCTCAGCTCACAGAAACTTCTCTGTAGATGACCTCATCTGAGCGTCCTGACAAAGGCGCTGGTATTAGACCATTCTGCCTGTACTTGGGCCGGGAAGAGAGTGGTCCAAGGCTTTGGCACCGGCACTGTGTCCCAGCCATGTGCTGCTGGGCAAGTTGCTTAGCCCTGCTGAGCCTCCATGTTCTCCGAAGAGTATCGTAAGCACGAAATAGCGTAAGATGCATAGGTGGCCGATGCCATTGCTAGGTTGCTAGTCAGCTGGCCTTCGGGTTCCAGAGCCGGAGCTTGACCCAGGATTGTCCACACTGTGTGTCTGTATTGGGTCTTGTTCATGTGTGTTCAGCAGTGCCACGGTGTGCCATCTTCCAGGATACAGGCCATAACACAATCCAGGTGGAGTCTATCTAAGCAGACGATGGGCTTGAACATGGAAGTGTCAGCTGCAAAATGGTGATTTGTTTTTTCTTCTGTTTTTTATTTTGTTTTTGAGCCTGGGCCTAGGTTAAGGTTGGCTCAAAGGTGGCATATCTTGGGGCCGGTGAGATGGCTCAGCGGCTTAAGCGCCTGCCTGGCAAGCACAAGGGCCCGAGTTCAACTCCCGGATCCCACATACAAAAAAAAGGGGCCGGTGATATCGCTCAGCGGCACGGGCGCCTGCTGGCGCACGAGGTCCTGAGGTCGACCCCCCGGTACCCACAAAAAAAAAAAAAAAAGGTGGCATATCTTATGTGGACGGGAACTGTAGCTAAGCTCTTCATAGTCCTTTTATTCTTCCAGTGAATTGCAAAATAAATTCTCACCCACAAAGAAAACACTTTCTGTTCCCCAGCAGTAAAACAACTCAGCTTTAAAACTTTGAGGCCATTCAGCGAAGTAGTGTGAAAAGGGTCTCCAGAGCCCACAGCATTGCCCAGTACCACTTCCTTTTCTTCTTTCCAAACCCTCGGCATCACCCTTTGCAACTGAAGGGGTGCAGGGCAGGTGTGTTTCCTCAAAAGTGAAACCAGGGATATGGACCCGGCCACTTCTGTCATTTCTGCCAGCCTTACTAACACTCTAGGGATTTGATGTTAACTTCATCTGCACCCTTCATTTGAGCTTTGTAGGTACATGTTTTTCCATTCGTGTTGCATTTCTTGAAATCACACGTATGTATCTAAATCCATGTGTGCTGCTACTTGGAATTTATTACCAGTCCAGTGGTATAATAAACCCTTACGTATGTGTAGTACTTTCACTTGATAAAGCATTTTGTTTTGTTTTGCTTTGCTTTGTTTTGGTTTGAGACAGGGTATCAGTATGTGTTCCAAGCTGGGCTTGAACTCACTCTGTAGCCCAGGCTAGACTTGAATTCACGGTGATCCTCCTGCCTGAGCATCCCAAGTGCTGGGATTACAAGTGTGAGCCACCACACCCAGCTCCAATAAAACACTTTAATATCCTATCACATTTGGGTTGCGAGGAATAGACGTTCTGTTCCTTTTTAGGTCTTGTAGACTGGGAGTTTTATCTCTGTCCCGTTGGTGTCGCAGCTGACACAAGCCACTGCACTCGGGCGGGAGGGACTTTGGTTGTAGACACCAGTAGCGCCATCAATTTGCCTATGGTCAAATTTGCTTTCTCCCAGCCTTGCAGCTGCCTGTGTGCCCTGCTGGCTTTATTCCCAGTGACTGATCTTGCTACCTCTGTGGAGCCACAGCAGAGCCCGTCCCACCCAGGATTGCATTTCCTGTGACTCTGGCACACGCATGGCACTGTGATTGGCTCTGCTCACTTACTCTCTGCCACTTTCAACTTCACCTTTTTTTGTGATTTGAACACTCCTCACTGGATTTAGGAACAAAGGATCTGGGTTTTTTCTTAGATTTCCTTCTGTGTAGCAGGCTTATACTTAGTTTTCAACATAATTGCTTCGTATAACCCATCTAGAAACCCTCACGTTAAGTATCATTCTCCCCATTTTATGCATGGATAAACTGAGGCTCAGAGTACTGAGTTGACTTTGCTGTTGTCACAGCTTTTGGGTCAGATGTGCTGACCCTTGTAACCTCAGACAGGAAGTGGCCCAGGCTGCAAAAATTAACAGGAGCAGAGTCCTTTCTGGGATTGATCCTCTGTGCTCCCCGGAAGGGCTGTCCTTCTGCAGCACAGCATCCACAGGCGCCTGGGGGTTTACCTCGAGAGCTCAGCAGTCACAGTCTTCCCTTAGTAGCAGCAGAACAGCCAGGCCAGCACAACAGAGGAGTCCCAAGCTGAGAATGAATCCAGCGTGGCCAGGCTGTGACCTGCTGAGGGCTGCGGGTAGGTATGAGTCCAGCTTCCTGGGGAAGTAAACTGAGCCCAAACCACAGGGCAGCCCAGGGAGCCACTCCCCGGGGAGATAGCACTCAGACTCCTGGTGCCTCCTGGTGCTTTCTGAGCTGTGGTAGAGAGCCTCAGTGCTCTTAGTCCAGTGCTGGGGAACCTTTTAGAGCTTTTGATGATAACAAACAACCAGCTACGGCAGGCATACCGTAGGTTCACCACCACTGTCCTAGTCCTTCACAGCTGAAACCTAGAGGAGCAAACCAAAGGGGGCTCTTGACCATCAGGACGCTGGGGCTGGGTTTGCAGCTTATGTGCTGCAGAACTGAGAGCGAGCTCTGTGCACATAGTGGGCATTGTGGATTTATGCATTTGTTATGCTTGTCCTGCAGCAGGTAGCGAGTGACCCTTATGTCACAGTGGTGCATCAGAGCAGCTTGAGGCAGGTGGGAGGGGAGTCTTGAGGCAGGACTGCTTTCGTAGCAGCGGGGTATGGGCCAGAGGCAGCAGCCCTCCTCTTCCCAGCTGGGCCTCAGGTTTTGTCCACAGCACAAGGGTGCTGGACCAGGTTGGGAGGGTGCCCTCTGCCTGCTGCTGCATGGCTCTCGAGCTGGTGGTGTCAGCTGGTTGAGTGTTGGAGCAGCTCCGTGTGGCTGCCCCCGCACCTTTACCTGGCCTGCCTTTGACTCCATGTCTGGTCTCCAAGGAGGAGAAGCCCCGCTGGTGAATGGAGGTTCCACTGACCCAGGGCGCGATGGCCACGTCAGTCCCACTGCGGAGTCTGGAGGAGGAGGTGACCTGCTCCATTTGCCTCGACTACTTGCGAGACCCCGTGACCATTGACTGCGGCCACGTATTCTGCCGCAGCTGCACCACTGACGTGCGCCCTGTTTCGGGGGGCCGCCCCATCTGCCCGCTCTGCAAAAAGCCTTTCAAGAAGGAGAACATCCGGCCTGTGTGGCAGCTGGCCAGCCTGGTGGAGAACATCGAGAGGCTAAAGGTGGACAAGGCCAGGCAGCCGGGAGACATGGCTCGGGAGCAGCAGGACACCAAGCTGTGCGAGCGGCACCAGGAGAAGCTGCACTACTACTGCAAGGACGACGGGAAGCTGCTGTGTGTGATGTGCCGGGAGTCACGGGAGCACCGGCTGCACACGGCTGTCCTGGTGGAGAAGGCCGCCCAGCCCCACAGGGTAAGCCTAGGCTGAGGCTGTTGCGCCTGCCTCACGCCTGCCTCAGGATGCCCTGTCCTGTGACCTCCCAGTGGGTGAGGCCTGGCTAAGCCCCTGAAGGGTTCTTCCTGGCTGAGGACCTGGCCTTGGTCCTCCCCACCACCCTAGTCCAGAGCATGTATCTGACCACTGCTTGTCTTTCCCCAGGAAAAAATCCTGAACCACCTGAGTGTCCTAAGGAGAGACAGAGACAAAATTCAGGGCTTTCAGGCAAAGGGAGAAGCTGACATCCTGGCTGCGCTGGTAAGTGCCCCTGGGGAAGTGTGAGTGGTCCACCTGTGCAGGCAGGGGCGCTGGGGGGTTTGTGGCCACTGGTGGTGTTTATTCCCCGAGTAGCTCGAGAAGGTGTTGGCCTGGCAACCGGCACCCTGGGCTTTAGTCCAAGCTGTGCCTGTGTGCGCCAGCTGCGTGCTTCAGGCTTTGGGCCTGTTTCCCAGCTGGCCGGGGCATGGGTCTCGCTGTCAGCAGCGTCCCTTCCTTCCTCTGTGACTCACTTCAGATACAGGACCTGCATCTGGCCACTGTGGCTTCCCTGCCTGGGAACTGAGGAAGGCCCTGCTCCATGCTCCCTTTCAGAGTGTGAAAGACGTTTCCTGAGAATGGAGGGCAGCCAGAGGATTTGATAGGAGAGAGCCAGCTGCAGGGAGACAGTAATGCCAGGAATCTGAGTTCCAGGAGCAGTATGGGCCCATGGCATGGCTGCTTGGACTTGGAGTAGATGGAGGCAGGAAAGGCCATGTCCCTGTGCACACACGTTCCAGGTTCACTGAGAAGACGGGCTGCAGTCCCGAGTGGCAGAAACAAACAGAGTGCAAATAGATATTTTAAACGTAATCCTAAGGTCCTGAAGGCAGGCTTAGTTAGTGTTCCTGACAGGAACAAACACCACTCTTGATCTTAGCCAAAAGGCCGAGAAGTAATAGGCAGAGCTTCCTGAAAGAGGCAGCACCCAGAGATTTTATCCAGGAGGGAAAAGTGTGTTGGCTCATGAGAGGCACAGGGCTCCTCCCAGGGGCTGCTCTCTGGTGTACTGAGAGCAGACAGTGGCTGAGCAGTCAGGCATTTGGTTCTGGTCTCAGGAGGGAGTGAACTGGGCTGCCTCACTGGTTGGGGCCTCTTTGAGAAGAAGAGGGTGGACCTGGACCATCTGATGGCGTCTCTCACGAGCTGTAGAACTCCTGAAAAAGGGCCAGGCTGTGTATCCCTAACTCTGAGTCCAGAAAGTGCTACCCTGTCCCCTCCTGGCCCTTGCAGACAAAGCTGCAGGAGCAGAGGCAGTACATCATGGCAGAATTCAAGCAGGGCCACCAGTTCCTGAAGAAGCGGGAGCAGCATCTGCTAGACCAGCTGGCCACCCTGGAGCAGCTGCTCACAGAAGGCAGGGAGAAGTTCAAGACCCGGGGTATCAGGGAGCTGGCCTGGCTGGCTTTGGTCATCTCCGAGCTGGAGGGCAAGGCCCAGCAGCCAGCTGCAGAGCTCATGCAGGTGAGAGGCCTTGCTCAGGGGATGAGGGTGGGCCAGCCTGCTAGGCTGTCCTGGGACCTGTGAGCTGCTTCCTCTTGGGCCTCAGCTTTGCCATCTGAAGCATGTGCCGATACTCTTACCCTCACCGAGGGTTACACGAACATGAGGGGAGATAACTGACCCGTCATTTGAAAAATTAAATTGTCTATATGAAGTGTTTAGAAATTGAAAAGTGCTGTGAAGATGGGAGAGAATCACCGTCCTCCGTCCTCATCGCAGCCCCAAGGGCCCTCCTGCAAATAGCTCACTGGCAGAGACTTGCTTGGTGGAAGTGCAGTGCAGTTCTGGAGTGAAGAAAGGTGTCATGGCTGGGGTGAGGGAGGCCTGAACTGTCCAAGACCCAGAGTTGTCTGGAGGTGAAGGAAGACAGAAATGGTGGGGTTTTCTGTGGGACCATGGAATTAATCCCCATAGAACTGGGTAGAGGTGAGGCGCCTAGAGTGCTCCCTGGAGGAGGTGGCTGTGATACTGAGAGCAGGTTGTCAGGTGTGAACTCCTCCTGTCACCACTGAAACCAGCTCAGCAGCCTTTGGAGGGCTGTGGGCTCTAACTCCATCCCGATGATCCAGGAGAGGGGCAGTCTCGCCCACATACCCATTTGTGGGTAGTTAGGCCTGTCTGTCAGCAGTGAAGCCACCAGCCTCTCTAGGAAAATCAGGTCCCCGGCTGGTGGCCAGGCACAGTGAGGGCCAGGAGAGCAGAGGTGGTCGGTGAGTTCCCTGGCCTGGGGTGTGTGCAGGCTGTGTGAAGAGGGCCTCTGCCTGCTGCTCCACTGTGGACGCACGCAACGTGGCAGAGGTCCAGAGAGCGGGAGGGATCTGTCCCAGGGCATGGGGCAGACTGGGAGTAGGGTGAACTCGAGCCCAGGTGTCCCGACTCCCGGACTCTGCTCTTGTTCTTTCCTATCATTTTGTCTAAAATATCTCGGGCCCCCTCCTTTTCTCCAGCTGTCATTCTCTTCCCTCAGATTCCTCCTGTCAGGGCCGGTGAGATGGCTCAGCGGCTTAAGCGCCTGCCCGGCAAGCGCGAGGGCCCGAGTTCGACTCCTGGAACCCACATATGAAAAAGGGGCCGGTGATATCGCTCAGCGGCACGGGCGCCTGCTGGCGCGCGAGGTCCTGAGGTCGACCCCCTGGTACCCACAAAAAAAAAAAAAAAGAAGAAGAAAAAAAAAAAAAAAAGATTCCTCCTGTCAGACTCTGCCTGGGTCCCTGCTGCCTCTCCTCACCCTGCTCTTCTCCCCTCAGGGAGATGCAGTCTTCGATGCCATTGGGGTGCACAGTTGCACATCTCTGAGCCAAGAGAGGCACCTGGCTGGGCACGGTGGGGCTGAGACGGATGTCTGTCTGGGGGAGGCTTGGAGGAGGTGGGAGAGAAGGCAGTATCTGCTCAGATAAAACCAGTATGGGAAACATAGGTGCTGCTGGGCTTTGTGTGATTGTTTGGGTTTGATTTAGCTACAAGGAAATTGGACAGCTAACTCCATAGTTATTGTTAATATTTGGCTCTCAAGGAACAGCAAGAGGAGACCCAAAATAGAGTCCAGAAATCTGAGATAAGCAGAGGAGAGAGGGAGAAGCAAAAGGCAATGTGAGAAAAACAAAGACCTTTGATACAGGGCCTGGACAGGGAGGGGATCCTTCTGGGCTGGGGTGATAGTTGGGGTGATAGGGTGATGGCCCACGACCCGCAGGGCTGTGCAGAGGCAGGTGTGTGCCTCCCTTCCCCATTGGCCCTGTCTGCCTGGGGTGCCTTCCTAAGCATTCTCGGTTCGTAACCAGAGATTGCCAGGCTCCCACAGACAGGAGCATCGGGTGAGGAAGGTCTTCCAGAGCGGTGGTCAGCTGCTTCTCTCTGGAGCCTGGGTTGGACTCCTGGCCCCCCTGCCCCTTCCCTTGGCAGGGCCCGTTCTCTGCCCTGCTCACACCTTTAACCCTAGGTGATGCTTCTCTCCCCGGCTCTGTTCTCTTTTTTTTTTCTTTTTTTTTTTTTGTGGGTCCCGGGGGTCGACCTCAGGACCTTGCGTGCCAGCAGGCGCCCGTGCTGCTGAGCGATATCACCGGCCCTTTTTTCATATGTGGGTTCCAGGAGTCGAACTCGGGCCCTCGCGTTTGCCAGGCAGGCGCTTATGCCACTGAGCCATCTCACTGGCCCTCTGTTCTCTTTTCTAGCAACTCCTGTATCGCAGTGTATGTGTGCTTTGCCCCACCCCAGCTGGCTGCTCGGAGACAACTTAGAAAGATTTGCCATAACTCCACAGCCAGTCTTTGGGCAGGTGCTTTGTCATGGGGGCAGGACATAGCTGAAGCTCTGACTTTGTCTTGCTTTCCCTGGAGAAAGCCCTGTAGTCAGGCCTTCCAGAGCCTTCTGGAACATTCCTTGCATATGCAACTTGGTGATTCCTTTAGTTTCCTAAATCTCACCCTCACCAGGAAGCCAGCCCACCGCCCCCCAGCCCCTTCACTCTTCTGTCTTCTCCACCGTGCTTATCCTTATTGCTGACATGGTTTGGTATTTGTTACAGTGATTGTCCGATGTCTGCTTCCCCTGCTGGGATGTCTGCTCTACCTGAGTAGGGGTTTGTGTCTCTTTCTCATTTATTGCTCTCTTCCAAGCTTCCATTAGTGCCTGATACAGAGGAAAAGATTTGTAGAATGAGTAAAAGGAAGGTAAAACCCAAAACAGTACCATGAAGGCTTTAGACTCGCAGAGAGAGGGAGGATCTAAGTGCCTCACAAGAACCCTTTTCCCACCCGTCCTGTCCCCCCACTTGCGTTGCCCTCACATGGCCAGCACACTGTCCTTCCTGGTCAAGCCGTGGACTGTCCTTGATTGTCCTCGACCAGTATGGCTGTTCAAGTCTGTCTCTAGAACATTCCTGGGATGTGCAGCTTCCCTCCTCCCTCCACTGCCACCGCCCTGGCTCAGGCCATCTTCATCTCCCTGGTCCACGGCAGCAGCCTCCTCCCTGTTCTCAAGGCACCAGGTCACGTAGGGTTGAGGTTAGCTGCTGACTGGTGGCTCAAATAAAACAGAAGTCTGTTTCTGTCTCGGTAGCATTTTGGGGGCAGAGGGTCTAGAGAGGTCTGTGAGGTCTTCCATGGAGCTGGGTTGCTTCCATCTGGTTGTTCCACCAGCTTCTGGGGATGTGGTCCTCAGCTGTGTGCTCAAAGTTGGGTTCATCACCCCCATGTCCAAAATTCAGCTGGCAAGAAAAAAGAACTAGAAAGCAATTCTTCCCCCTTTCTTCCTTCCTTCCTTCCTCCTTCTTCCTTCCCTCCCTTCCTTTTTTTTCTTTTTCCTTCTCTTTCCTTTCCTTTTCTTTCCTGTCCAATAAGACCCAGAAATCATAGTCATTGCTTTCTTTCATACTCCGTTTGCTGGACCTGAGTTGTGTGACCAGTCCAGGCAGTGTAGTTCCAGGGTGGCCAAGTGCCCGGCTCTAACTCCAGGGTTCTGTCCTTGAAAGTAAGAGTATGGGTCCTGGAGGGCACTTGACTGTCTCAGCCTCGTGTAAAGCTGATCGTGGTGTCTGTTCCCTGCTTGAAACCTTTTGGTGGTTTTTCCTTGCATATGGACAAAATTCAGAGTCTTGGCCCATACCCAGCCTTGCGTGATCTGGCCCTGCCTTCTTCTCCACGCCCTTTCCCAGCCAGCGGCTGCTGTCATTGTAATGAATTTGCTTGTTTTCTAGTTGTTTTGTCCAGTGCCCCAGTAGAAGGTCAGCTCCTTAAGGCAGGGGCCCATGTGCTCTGCTGACTGCTGTCCCTGCCTCTAGACCATGTCAGGTGTGTTAGTGCAGCCTTGCTCAGTTCATGTTGATGCTGTGTTCTCTTCCTTCCAGGACACAAGAGACTTCGTGAACAGGTAAGAGTTTCCTCTCCACAGTGTACACATCCTTGACCTCTCCCTCTTCCTGGACCACAATCACGTGCATGAATGAACTGTGTGGTGCCGGAGGTCCCTGTGCCCCTGGGAAGCAGGAGCATGGCCTTGCGTACTTTAGGCTGCTCACTTTCTCTGTGTGATCCCAGGACCTGGGCCACTGTTATGTCCAAGGCGGGGATGTAGGGGGTAGAAATGCGCTGGGCAGACAAAGGCACTCCCAGGAGGAATCTGGGTGGTCTTTAGTCCTGGCTCAGCCAGTGTCTTTGGACCCATTTTTCTGCCCCTTGATAGGAGGTGATCAAGCCTTTCCTGCCTCCTTCATCATAGTCACAAAGATTGAGAGAGAAACGAGAAGAGCCGTGTAACAGGCTTCTATCTCCATTGTCTTCTCAGGTATCCACGGAAGAAGTTCTGGCTTGGAAAACCCATCCCTCACATGGTTAAAAGAAAGACCGGAGAATTCTCAGATAAAGTCCTTTCTCTGCAGCGAGGCCTGAGGGAATTCCAGGGTAAGGGCCAGCGCGTAGAGAGAGGGCACCTAGCTCCTCCCACCGTGTGCTCTGACCTCCCCTTCCCAGGGCTCCTGATTGCGGTCACTTTCCTTCTTGGGGTCTCGGCGTGAAGCCCTGTCGAGATGATGTCATCAGTAAAGAACAGGCTTGAAGTTCATCACTACTCTCGTTTCTCCCCAGGAAAGCTGCTGAGAGACTTGGAGTATAAGACAGGTGAGTGTGCCGGGAAAAGACCTCGGAGAGCTCCAACTGTGCCCATCTCCCAGGACCCCTTCTGTTCTTCAGCAGGGAGAATTTCCCAGCTGCAGACCAAAAGCTGCCATCTGCAGTCTCTGCTCCGTAGTCTTCGGCTGGCCTCTGCGGAGGGTCAGACTCCTTCCTGCCCCATGTATGGTTGTTCTGTCCGTAGCTGAGTTTCTTGTCCTCCTGACTTGTCTGACTCCAGAGGCTGCCCCTGCCCAGGCAGTGCTCTGCTGCCACGTTGTGCGCTGTCTCTCCCCAGGAGATGCTGCTCTGTAGACCAGGACGTGAACAGCACCCCCTTGGACTGTGCAGTGTGCCAGCCCTGCTGAGCGACTGATGGCCGCTTTCTGGCCTACCCGTGACACTAGCTTCTTCCCTTGTCCCTGCAGTAAGTGTCACCCTGGACCCGCAGTCAGCCAGTGGGTACCTGCAGCTGTCAGAGGACTGGACGAGCGTGACCTACAGCAGC
This sequence comes from Erethizon dorsatum, assembly GCA_028451465.1. NCBI lineage: Eukaryota > Metazoa > Chordata > Mammalia > Rodentia > Erethizontidae > Erethizon > Erethizon dorsatum. Next base: position 168,186,126 of record CM051822.1, read on the forward strand.
CTGTACCAGAGCGCCTACCTGCACCCCCAGCAGTTTGACTGTGAGCCAGCTGTGCTGGGCAGCAAGGGCTTCACCTGGGGCAAGGTGTACTGGGAAGTGGAGGTGGAGAGGGAAGGCTGGTCTGAGGAGGAGGAGGATGGGGACGAGGAGGAAGAGGAGGAGGAGGAGGAGGAGGAGGAGGGGGAGGCCGGCTATGGGGACGGCTGTGATGATTGGGGAACGGATGAGGATGAGGAATCACTGGGGGAGGAAGAAGGGGAGGAGGAGGAGGAGGAGGTGCTGGAAAGTTGCATGGTGGGGGTGGCCAGAGACTCCATGAAGAGGAAGGGAGACCTCTCCCTGCAGCCAGAGGATGGGGTATGGGCGCTGCGCCTCTCCTCTGCCAGCATCTGGGCCAACACCAGCCCCGAGACCGAGCTCTTCCCCGTTCTGCGGCCCCGGAGAGTGGGCATCGCCCTGGATTACGAGGAGGGCACCGTGACTTTCACCAACGCAGAGTCACAGGAACTCATCCACACCTTCACTGCCACCTTCACGGGGCGCCTGGTCCCCTTCCTGTGGCTCAGGTGGCCAGGAACACGTCTCCTGCTGAGAACCTGAGCCCCAGCCACAGATGCTTCATTGCTTTGGGGATCCAGGACTCTTGACGGGGAAGGTGCCTGGCTGAACAGGGGAGCAGGAGAAGACAGACCCCTCGTCCACTGCCACCTGCTTCGCACCATGGTGGCCCCAGACCTCACTCAGCACTCTCATCCATCTGCACTGCTCTAGTCAGTTCCTCTCCCCTTGCTGGTTTCCTGTGGGATCTTCTGACCCAGAAGTCCTTGAGGACCCTTTCTTCCTTTTTGGTCACTCTGTGCCCCTATTCCGTGCTCTGTTGGATGAGGGGCTGAGGCAGCGTTGTCTGGCTCAGTGTGGTACCCTGTGCTGGCTGGTCTTGGGACAGACATCGATTACACCTGAGGCCATTTTGATGTCATCAAACCTTGTGGGTTTCCCATTTCCAAATTCTCTGCTGCCCACCTTCCCTGGCATTTTGAGCAGACCTGCCCCTGCCCCAGTTCGGAGTTAAAAGCCCGTAAGATGTGGAAATAACACTGAATCAAAATCCACTCAGGCAGAGGAGGTGTTCCAGGACATGGGGCCCAGCTGCCGGGAGTGCTAGTGGGAGTCACTTCCTTGGGGGGCTGGGCTCAGCAGTTTGGTTTCTGTAGCTGGTGACTCCCTGGAGCCATCTCTGTTCTTGTGGGAGGATCTGGGCCCATGTGACAAGATAACAGCTGTGATCAGTGATGGATAAGTTACCCCTGTGGCTGGGTCCTTGTGAGGGGAATTTTTAAAAGGATCCAGAACATTTGGCTCTTTATCCACCATCTGAAAACCGAGGTAGATGCCAGGAGAGCAGAACCTCCCCCCTACAGGGACTGTCCAGGTTTCTTCAGAGGTGCGAAGCTTATGTCGCTGGCCCTGCTCGGGGTTCAGGCTCACTTCCTAGGAGAGGCGCAGAGAGAAGACAGGGCTGGGCAGGGAGAGGGAAGGCAGGCGGTGGAGTCTACCCCCACCCAGATTTTCCTTCCAGAGAGGAATTGAAGGCTCAGTACCTGCGGACCCAACCCAAGCCCCTGTCCTTTTTTTTTTTTTTTTTTTTCCTAATGTGGGTACCGGGAGTTGAACTCAGGACCTTGCACTTGCCAGGCAGGCACTTATGCCGCTGAGCTATCTCACCGGCCTACCCCTGTCCTTTTTAAGGGACCCCCTAGCGCCCCTAGTTTAACACAAGCTCCACAGTTCAGCCAAAGTGATCCCGAGTCTTCATCCCAACCCATTCCTCCACCAGTCCCCTGCTTCTCTGAGTTTGAATCTTTTCCTGTGCTCTGAGACTGCACCCAAGCACTGTGAGTCTTGGTGGCCTCTCAGCCACCATGTCATCCCTGATTCCCGTATCACATGCTGCCTCAGTCACACCTACATCTTATTTCTGCCTCTAGTTTGGTAAGCTCCTGGAAGGCTGACACCACCTCTTAAAACTTGTATTCTCCATGGCACCTAGCATAGTGCTGGGCACAAAGTAGGTGCTCAATAAAGACGTTGAATGATCTGGAAATATGTATTTTTTATTACAATTCAGACATCACCCAAGTTCAGTGTGGCTTCAAAGAGTTCCTTTGGTACTGAGAGCCCAGGGTTTTGTGTCCAGGACTCTGAGACCGCTTTCTGTTCTTTGTGCATGTTCTGTCCTTTCTGGAAGTTCCAGAGAAGATGCACCTGTGGACACAGCAGCCACCAGTGTGGCTCCACTTGGTTCTTCCTGCCTGGCAGTGGCGCCCTGAGCTGGCTCCAGCACCGTGGAGCAGGGGTGACTTCCCTGAGAAGGATGGCAGCAGCCAGAATACCATGCTCCTCCCTTGGGAGATAGCAGTGCCCCACAGGGAGTGCCATCCACAGGGATTTTTTTGCCTCCTGTTGTAGTCAGGGTTTGCAAGGGAAATAATACAATACAGGACACATAATTTATAGGATTGTTTTATAGGAGTCACCCAAAGAGTCATACAAAAGAGTGCAGGACACCTGTTCACACACTAAAGACCCAAAGAATCCATCTGAGGGCCTGGATTTCACAGCAGTGTCCTGCGTGAGTCCCCTGAAGACCTAGAGCCCATGGCAGTGTCCCCCACAATTCCAACTGGAGGCTCAGAGTCCACAACAATGTCTCATGCAAGTCTGTTTCACAGATCTGAGGTGGGAAGGCCCAATGGTTAGTAGTGGAAGCCAGAAAGTCTGTGCCAGCGGGATGAATGTCCTGTGCCATCAGGCTAGGGATCTGCACCGGAGCAGGAAGTGACACTCAGAGTAAGAACCAGAGCTCCCCCGAAAAGTAGCACAGCCATCCTCAGCGACAGCAAGGTCCCAAGCTCGTCTGACGATGAGAATAGCCAAGTTCATTTCAGGAAAGCCAGCATGATGAGCTCCTCCAGGAGAACCAACATCACCACCTCTTCCTCGCCAGTTCTCCTTTTTATGTTGCTGGCAACAATCTTCAGGTGGGCCCTCCACGCCCAGCACCACGCTGATTCAGTTCAGCTGGGTGTTATAACTTGACCACCAGTCGTCAATCCACCACACCTCCTAACATCCAACCATTTAACTATTTCTTGTGTGTTCTGATTTTTTAAAATTTTTCATCCTTTTGGGCCGGTGAGATAGCTCAGCGGCATAAGTGCCTGCCTGGCAAGCGTGAGGTCCTGAGTTCAACTCCTGGTACCCACATATGAAAAAATGGCCGGTGATATCGCTCAGCGGCACGGGCGCCTGCTGGCGCGCGAGGTCCTGAGTTTGACCCCTGGTACCCACAAAAAAAAAAAAAAAAAAAAAATTTTTTTCATCCTCTTGACAGAAAAGAGGATTATACAAAACTACCTCCAAGACTATACTAGTAGCAAAGATATATGCCCTCCCTGTACCGCCATCGGGGGAATCAAAAATTTTCCCTTTTTTATTTTTTAATGATTATAGTTACTGCTGCATGTATGGTCAACTAGTTCTATGGTGTTTATTACAAAAAAGCAGTTGTGTTTCTTTCCTTAAACCCAGTCCATCCTTTTTAAACAGACTACTGCTGTTTACCTTCGTTTTCCCAATAACTAGTGTGCGGGACGCTGTGCTCTGATTTCCCATTGCGAGGAAGGTAGATTGAATGCTCTGCTGTCCTGTCCCTCACCACACATGCTCAGCCCTTCACTGCGCTGCCAGCATTGGACGGGTGTGCACCACGTGTGTGACTTTGTGTAAAGGCTGTTTACAGCAGGGTCCCTGCAGAGCTTTCTCTCTACCCTCATATTAATAATGGCCCTTTCCTCCCTCCGCCTTTGCTTCATTTCCTATGACAGTACTAAATGAATGCTAAACTCTGCCCTAGTTGCTAGAAATCCCAAGCTGCTTGGTTGTCAGGTGGCGAATTTTGTCTCGATGCATTTTTTTGAAGTCTCCTGAATGCCTGGAGTCCCTCACCTGTGGACAGGCCTGGGTCTCCCAGGACATCAGACTAGAGGTCCAGGGTGGGCTCTATCCATTGCTTTGTCTTACGTTTCCTTTAATCTACTTCATTTGGGTGAGACACCATCCAGGGCCTTCCTAAGAAATGGTGCGTGGGAGTTGAATTTTTAAATCCTTGGATATATGGAGATTTCCCACTTAAGAGGTCCACTCAAGTACAGGATTTCTGATTGGAAATAGCTCTCCTTTAGGATATCAAAGGCTTTATTACTGCCTTCTAGCTGCCCTGGTGATTATTGAGATCTTGTGGAGCACCTGCTTCCTGATGCTTTGTATTCGGCATGTTCTTGTTTCACTAGGTTTGGGGGTCGTGTCTTTGTCTTCCTTTGCCATCTTAATGTGCCTTGGTGGGAATGCTCCCCTCCGTCTTCGTGTGCCTTTCATTGTAGAATTTATAAGCTTTAATCCTGGGAAATTTTACTGAATTATTTCTTGATGATTTGCCCCTCCTTCATTTTCTCTGTTCTCTCAAATCTGTTATCTCCAGCCTTCACACATCTCTTGAATTCATGAGGTACCCGTGATGTGCCGTGTCCCTGGGCATAGCAGTGAGGAGCTTAACAAAGAGGCTGCACGCTAAAGAGTGGATTTTTTTCCTCAGCGCAGTGCAAAGCTACTGAAGCTAAGCAGAGAAATAGTGATTCAATTCACCGAGAAAATGCTGAGCAGTGTCCCTTTCCTCAGGGAGCTTACATCGTGGAAAGGAGTGGTGGACAATAAAAATAAGCATAGCAAATACAAAATATGGAAAATAAGTGCAACGGCAAAGGAAAAACATAATTACTTCTAAATGTTTTAGTTGGAGGCTGGACCTGATGGCACACGCCTGAAATCCTAGCACTCAGGAGGCTGAGGCAGGAGGATTGCCATGAGTTGAAGGCCAGCCTGGGCTACTTAGTGAGTTTAAGGGCAACCTGACCTACATAGTGAGACCCTGTCTCAAAAACAAAAACAAAAATACTATTTAGAGAAATGATTTCAGAGGAACAGAGGAGTCAAGGGATTTAGAGATGAGGCTTTTTGAAATGGTGGTTCTGACTCGCGTGATAGGAGAGATAGGAATAAATTTGGGATAGATTTAAAGGGTAGAGTCAACAGAGGTTGCTGATTAAAAGGATTGCAGGTGGTCAGAAGAAGAGAAATGGGATTTGACCAAGGAGACTAAAAGATGACATTTAAGGGTGACAGGGGTAGGTTTGGAAGTAGAGGTGGTAAAAATGAGTTCAGTTATGCTCATGTTACATTTGAAATATCTACTGGGCATCTAAGTGGAAAACTCAAGCAGATAATTGGCTGTAAGAGATCAGCGCTCTCTGAAGCACAGATTTGGGAGTAAAAACACGCATGCTATTTAAAGCCATGGGACAGGGTCCATACTGGTCTCAGCTCCAGCAGGTGAGGCAGGGCCTACAGCAGGAGCAGAACAGGCAGCCGGCTAGGGAGGAGGAGACCTGCTAAGCTGGCGACACGGGGCTGCGAGTAGTCGTGGCCGGCTGGTGGATGAGGTAAGAAGTGGAGGACAGGGAGGTGGCCGGTGCATTTAGCAGTGTGGAGGGGCTGGAGATGAAGTGAAAAGAGCAACTATACCCAGTCGGAGTTCATTGGGAAGGGTGCCAGCAGCCGCGCCAGGCCTGCACTGGATGTGCCATGCACCTCACCAGCTGCCCTCTCGCCCAGCTGTCCCCAGCAAGGTGACCTCTGAGGACTGTGACCCCAGGCTCTCTTGCCCTCTGCCTCCCGCGTTTAGCTGGTGGGTGCCACCCCAGGGGAGGCAGAGAGAGGCCGTGTTTACCTCCCCATCCTGGGCCAGGGCTTGGCTGCTGCTGCTCCCTCCCACCTGTGGCTCTGCTCTTGGTGAGGCCACAGCTCTTGGGGCTCAGAGCCGCTCCCCAGCCTTGCCTTTTCGGGGTTGGGCTCTAGTGCTCCCCAGCATGGGTTTCCTCACATCCGTTTGTATAAATAGTCCCTCCACTAAACCCTTGTGACTTATTCCCTGTGGGTAGTAGCCGGGAACACAGACTTGTGGCAGTGGGCGATGGGAAAGGAGCAGGAAGGGGATGGGCTCCCTGAGGTGAGGCTGCGGGTGGAGCTGGAGACACACGCCTTCACAGGGGAGTGGGCAGAGAAGGGCCTCCACCTGGCTTCTGGCGTTGGCACTTACTGTAAAGCTGGTGATGGTGGCTATGAAGAGATACGATGGCGTTTATTTAGGTAGGTGACATCTCAGGAGCAGACAGCTCGCGAGTGTGATTGTCCAGTGGACAAGGGCCTGGGCCCTGCCCAGCACCTGGGCTCTGCCCAGCACCTGGGCTCAGAGAGGTGGCAGAGGTTCCTAGAATCTTCCTGGAGGGTCAGGGGCGAACCGATGAGAGATTGTGATAGGTTTGTTTTGTGTTCATACTTACACTTCTTATTTCTTTCTTTGGTTTAATTACTTAGGGCCATCAGGGTTAAACTGGTGGCTTTCTTATCTTGTATTTGTTTTTTGTTTTTTTGTCTTTTTGAGACAGGGTCTCGCTATGTAATTCAGGCTGATCTTGAACTCACTTTGTAGCGCAGTCTGGCCTCAAACTTGCAGTGATCCTCCTGCCTCAGCCTCCCCAGTGCTGGGACTACAGATGTGCGCCACCATGCCTGGCCTTGTACTTGACTTTCAAGGGGATGCTTCTATTCTTTAGTAGGAATTATTATGTTCAATTTGATGTTTGATGTATGATTTGGTAATATATTGTTATTTTTAGGTACCTCAAACGCACCTAGATTAAGCATTTTCACTTGGAAATGCTTTTCTATTTCTGTTGAAGTCACCATGTTTTCCCCTTCTTTACCAATGAATGGCATTAATGAATTATATTTATTCAATTTTGTATTCCTGGAAAAAGTAATTATTTTCTATTTGATTCTGTTTATTTTATTTAGGATTTTATGTCTATGTTGATAAGTAAAATTGGCCTAAAGATTTCCTTTCTGTACATAAAATTTATTGTCAGGTTTATATTAAGCTCATAAAATGATTTGGGAAGCATTCCTTCTGCTTTCTGTAGTCCTCATTTGTAGTGGGAATTATCTTTTCTTTCTTTTTTTGTGTAAAAGTTTTGGTAAAACTTACCTATAAAACCTAGTGGCCCTGGTATTTATTTTCGTTGGAGGGGTATTGGTGCAGGGAAGAAACACTTAAAATTTTAATTTCTAATTTGATTTCATAAGTGGCTAGAGTCCTATTCATGTTTTCTATGTCATCATGAGTCAGCTTTTTGGTAGGTTATATTTTATATGAAATTATCCATTGCGTGTCTTCAGTCATTAATATTAAGCTCATGGTATAGTTTTGTCCTATTTTTCATTTCTAATACTGTCCATTTGTAATTTTTACTTTTCATTGATTAATCTTGCTTAATATTTGCTGTTAGTAATCTGTTCAAAGAAAAAGCTTTCAGTGTTGAATGTTTTGTTTCATTTCTTTTTCATTTATTTTTGCTCTTCTTTTAAAAAGCATATTCTATTCTTTTTAGCTTACTATATTAGCTACTTACTTTAATTTCACTATTTCTTTTATCTCTAATATATGCTTCTAAGACCATAAATTTCTATTTAAGTAATATTGTTGTGGATTTAAGGCTATGTCCACAAAACTTTTTTGATACTCTTCTTTTCAAGAAGTAGAGGGCGTGGTGGTATATTCAGGAGACTGAGGCAGGAGGATTGCTGGGGGTTCAAGGCCAGCCTGGTCTACATAGTGAGTTCAAGGCCAGCCTGAACGGCATAGCAAGACCCTGTCTCAAAAGAAAAAAAAAAAAAAAGATAAAATAAGAGGTAGCAGGGTTGGTTATGGCTCAGTGGTAAGGGAGTGTGCTTAGCATGTGCAAGGCCCTAGGTTTGATCCCAGCACCAAAACAAACAAGAAAGAGGTAGAGCTCAATTCCTCCTTCCAGTTTAATTCCTTTTTCTTTCAGTACGCCTGGATTTAGTGACTCACTCCTCTCCAAACACATAGAATACTGTGGTAGCAATTGTGTGAACTTGGAGTCCTGGTCCAGCTTCAGGCATTTCCAGCTGATCTCGGCTGCAGCCTCAGGAGAGACCCTGAGGCAGAACCACCAACCAGATTGCTCCCAGATTCCTGCCCCATAGAAACCGAGATAATCCTTAAATGTTTATTGACATAAGATGCTAAATTTGATTCTTTGGGGCCGGTGAGATAGCTCAGCAGCACGGGCGCCTGCTGGCGCACGAGGTCCTGAGGTCGACCCCTGGTACCCACAAAAAAAAAAAATAAATAAATAAAAATAAATAAATAAATAAATTTGATTCTTTGGTCCATGAATAATTTAGGAGTGTTTGATAAATAATAGGCTTCTATATTATCTTTGGTTTTTAATTTTGTCTGTGGTCAGAGATCATTGTCTACACAGTTGACAAGACAAAAATCACTCAGACATCTTGTTTTGCTTCACAAAAGAGCTCTCAAGCTGAGGGTGTAACTCGGTGGAAAAGTGCTTGCCTAGCATATGGGAGCCCTGGGTTCCATCCTCAGTGTCACAAAACGAGCACAGCTGTTCGTTACGACGTTATTATGCCATTGTGCTCGGAGAGAGAGAGGCATTTTTCAAAGCTCTGAGCAAGAAACTTCACAAGCACTTATACCATTAGAAAACATGTTTATCTAAATATAATACAAGAGCAGTTATCAAGAGAAAGAAAATTGTTTAATGAAGCAGATACTTTAGATTAAAAAAAAAATTTTTTTTTTCTTTATGTGGGTACCGGGAACCGAACTGAGGACCTCGCGCTTGCCAAGCAGGCCCTTGTGCCGCTGAGCTATATCACCGGCCCTAGATTAAAAATTTTACCAGATTTTGCCAAACATTGTCAATATCTGGAGTTGAAGAATTGTGAAAGAATCTTTCGTTACGGAGAGGTTTATAGTTCCAAGCCACTGCACACCTCTCCAGGCAGTGCCGTGAGATCTTGATAATGCTCTCGGCCGGACTCTACCAGAATGGGGAGAACATCGCTCCTGCTTTTTCCTCGTGCCCCTTCCCTCGCAGCTGCTGTTTGGGGAGCAACATTCCTGGCACTGAGCACAGGAATTCTACTCGGTAATGGCAGGAGAAAACCACAGGCTAGAAGCCGAAAAACTTAACACGTGGTAGAAGGAAATGGAAGAAAATTTTAAACAGAATAGGAGGCACGGAAAACTTTACTTTGCCAGCTTTTATGTTTAAGTCTTGGTCATTTTTTCCTAAATGTTCCATGAGGGCTCAAATAGACTATTTCCACTGTTAAGTTCATGGTTCTGTATGACTTTAAGTGAATCTTATTTTATTATGCAAATACGCACTATCATTATTAGAATAATTTTATTCCATGGTTTAAATACTTTATATCCTTAATAACTTGTTGTCTTATATATCAATTACTGAGAGTGAGGTTAAAAAAATATGGTACCATGGTTGTTGATTTATCTAGTTCTTTTCGTAACTGTCAATGAATTATTGCCTTCATTAGAGCTTAGAATTTTACAATTCCCAAATAAGTTGTTCTTTTACCAGAATGTTGTGCTGCTTTTTCTCTAAGCTAATAATACTTCTTTCATTAAAGCAGTATATTTTCTCTGCTGTTGATATAATTATATCAACTTTCCTTTGGTTATCATTGCCAGGAGTATCATGTTTAATCTTTCATCATCATTGTTTTATTAGTTATTTTGTGAAAAGCAGAGCTGGGTCTTTGTTTTTTTGTTTTGCCCCCAAACTAGGAGCCTACCTTATGGCAAATCTAAGTTTACTCTGTTTACATTTACTGTGATTATTGATAAATCACGTATTTTTTGTGACATTTTGTGATTTCTGTCATTCTTTTTCTGTTCTCTCTGTTGGATTGACTTGACTTTGAGCTTGCTTTATTCCATGTTTCTTCTCTCTGATTTGGAACTTATATATCCTTTTCTTACCCATAAAATTTTATACTTGAGTTTGAAAAACATGGTTTATCAGGATCCTTTCTTTCTCCCAGACAGTACAAGACTGTGGGCTGCTATAACTTGGAACAACTCCATCGGATGTGGTGTCATTATTTACAGCTTTGTGCCACATCTAAGTTGTTTCCGTTTTGTTACTGCAGTGCTGCTAGGACTAGTTCTTCATTCCTTGCAGTATTCATATGCCAGTTTCTCTAGGATACAAACAGAAATGTGGAATTGTGCCTCATAGGTGTGTTTTCAGCTTTACTGGATAATGTCAACTAATTTTGGAAGGTGGCTGTGCCAGCTCACACGCCTCCATGGAGTGTGGCCTTCTTATTGCTCTTCATTTTTAATAATGTCTGTCCTGTAAACATCTCTCCCTCTAGTTGATGGGCAATACAATCTCACTGTGGTTGTAATTTGCATTTCCCTGGTTGCTAAGGAGAGTTTGCTGTCTTAAGGTTACTTTTTGGTTGTCCTCTCCTGGTAGAGTCTTTCATTTGTTTTTCTCTCAGATTACCTCTTACATATTATCTGCAGTACTTCACATACTCTGGATTCGAGTCTTTTGTCAGTTATATATATTATGAGTATCTTTCGCCAGTCTGTGACTTGTCTTTTCACTCTCTTTGGTGTCTTGGTTATCAGACATTGTTAACTTTAATGCTGGAGACTTTATCAATGTATACCTTTGTGGAGTGCTTTTTTATCTTAAGAGATCCTTACTCCAAGGAGGTCATGAGGATATTCTTATTATCTGTTAGAAGATAATATTTTATAGTTAATTTTATAGTATGAAGTTTAAACAACTTAAAGTTACAGTTTTAGAGGTAAAGTTTTATCATTTTTCCTTGAAGTTTGGAGATTTAACTTTTCTTGAGGTGATCCTAGGCACATCCTATTTTCATGTATTACTTTCAGGTAGTCACCACGCTGTTGTTCTGTAGTTACTGCGGCTTCGTATTTACTCACATGTTTAGTTTCTCTGTTCTTTGTTGGATACCTGAGGTTCTTGGGGTTATTATACTTTTCCGTTTGTGTCTTGTGGTAGGGAAGGGGGTTATTTTATCGTGCATGGGGGGAGGGGTTGTTTGTTTGTTTTGGTGCTGAGTGTGTGCTGTAGCACTGAGCTACAGCCCCAGCCCCTCTCTGTGTTTTTTTTTTTTTTTTTTTGTGGGTACCAGGAGTCGATCTCAGGACCTCGCGCGCCAACAGGCACCCGTGCCGCTGAGCGATGTCACCGGCCCCTTTTCCGTATGTGGGTTCCGGGAGTCGAACTCGGGCCCTCGAGCTTGCAAGGCAGGCGCTTAAGCCGCTGAGCCATCTCACCCGCCCTCTCTGTGTGTTTTTAAGAATTTCTTGTGAGCTAATCCTCAGTGGGGCATTCTGAGGGCCTTCACGCAGTGCTTCTGCCAACCACCCAGGCGCGGTACCAGTTCACACCAAGTTTTTATTTTTTGGTCTAGAGGGCTTTGGTCCCCAAACTTAAACACTATGTACCAGGCCAGGGTTTCTGTTTCTCACAAGTCCTGGAAAGCTCCCCTCTTGTCTCCTCTGCCTCTGGGACGTCTTCCTCCAACGTTTGTGCGAATGTGCAGTCCCCACAGGGTCCTGGCCTTATGCCAGCCGCAGTTGTGACTCCCTGCCCGTGACTTGTCTGAGGCCTCATTTGCTGAGCTCTCTGGCTGGAAAACTTAATCCCTGAGGCATGGAGTGTGGCCAAAGGGACGCATCACACTCTGGCCACTCATGCAGTTTTGGTTCTCACAGCCATTCAAGACTTTGTGGTGGGGCTGGTGAGATGGCTCAGCGGCGTAAGCGCCTGCCTTGCAAGCGCAAGGGCCCGAGTTCGACTCCCGGATCCCACATACGAAAAAGGGGCCGGTGATATCGCTCAGTGGCACGGGTGCCTGCTGGCACGCGAGGTCCTGAGGTCGACCCCCCGGTACCCACAAAAAAAAAAAGAAAAAAAAAAGACTATGTGGTGTTCTGTAGCTGTGACAGAGTACCCAAGGGCATCATCTTAAAAGAAGGAAACGTTTATTTTGACTCATGCAACCCGTTGTCTTTGAGCCTGTGGCAGGGCAGTACATCACAGTGGAAGCACATAGCTGCCCGTGTCATGGTGGCTGGGAAATGAAATGGAAGGGCCAAGGTCCCCATGTCCCCTTCAGGGGCACAGCCCCACTGATCTCATTTCCTCCCACTGCCTAACAGTTCTACCACCTTCGAATGACATGAATGACATAACTACCTCAAAATATCAAGGGATTTGATAAAGTCTAAAACCTAGATACTATTTGGAAAACTTGAAAAGTAGGAATACAAAACACTGCTGTGGGCCGGGTGTTGGGAGTCCTCCCAACACTCACATTTTGAAACCTAATCCCCAGGGTGATGGAATTGCAGGTGGGGCTTTAAGGAGGGGATTAGGTCAGGAGGCTAGAGCCTTGATGAGCAAGATCAGTGCCCTTATGAGAAGAGAAATCCCCGGCCCCTACAAGGTTACAGTGAAAAGACAAATATGAGCCAGAAAGTGGGCCTGCACCAGGCATGGAGTTTGCCTACACCTGATCTTGGACTCCCTGTCTCTAGAACTATGAGAAATACATTTCTATTCTGTGGCCTCCCAGATCGCGGCATCTTATTATAGCAGCCTGCGTTAGCCTCCCAGAGTATTGGGATTATAGGCATGCACCACCATACCTGGCTAGAACAAACTCTTTAGATGAATAAAGACTAACAAATCCCCACAATGTCATTATACTTAACCAAGAAGTTCTAGTGAGCTTATTTTCATGTTAGTAACAGACTAAGAGTGCTCTCTATCACTGCTACTGCCCACACAAAAGGATGACAAAGTAGTAAGAACTCTAGAAGAAACAATTAAAAATCTGTTTTCAGTCTGTTATTTTCAGATAAATTTTCTACACAAGTAATCTACAGAATCAACAAATGATTAGAATTAATAAGAATGTGGCACAATTGTTGAAATAAGACTAACAAAAAAATCAAAACAGTTTTTCTATACCAGCAATAATGAACTACAGATGATAATTTTAAAAATAATTTTAATAATAGCAATGTAAACTGTATAGTGGTACCTCAGTTCACAAACTTAATTCTTTTCATGATTCTGGTCAAACTGAACTGGATGAGAACTGAATCAAATTTCCCCCTACAGTCAACATTGAACCTAACCATTGAATTTGATTCAGTTCTCATCTGATTTGGTTTGCAACGAGAATTGTGGAAATAATTAAGTTCGTGAACTGAGGTACCATTGTGTCATAGACTCCCTACAACACAGAAACCTTATGAAGAACTAGTTTTCTTTTTTTCTTATAAAATATTCCAGATCCACAGCCAACTGCTTTATGTAACTTAACGAATAATTACATGCCCACAACTCAACCCCATCAAACCTTACCTCTGAATACAAATATGATTTAATATCAGTAAAACCCAATCCAAAAAAGGACATCTGAAATGAATAGACACCTCTCGGATGAAGAAGTACAAACAGCAATTTAATATATGAAAAAATGTTCAATATCACTGGTGATTCAAGAGACGCAAATTGAAACAACACTGAGATTCCATCTTACTCCAAAAAGAATGGCTATTGTGAATAAATCGACCGATAACAAATGCTGGCAGAGTTGTGGGAAAAAGGACTCCCCTTCTCCACTGTTGGTGGGAGTGTAGACTGGTGCAACCACTGTGGAAATCGGTGGAGATTCCTTAAAAAGCTAGGACTAGAGGTTTCATTTGAACCAGCTGCTCCCCTTTTAGGCATCTTCCCAAAAGTGTTAAAAGCATCATATCACAGTGGTATATGTACACCTATGTTTATAGCAGCATAATTTGTAACAGCTGTATTTTGGAGACAAACCAAATGCCCATCAACTGATGAATGGATAAAGAAAATCTGGTTTTTATATACAGTGGAGTACTACTCTGCCATAAAGAAGGATAAACGAGATATTTTTAGGTAACCGGATGCACTTTGAGACCATACTTTGAAGTGAAAGAAATAAGGTGCACATGTGTAAATGATGCATTGTTTCTCTTGTGTGAGAAACTGAAAGGGTAAATAAGAACCAAAATGGAGGCTAGATACTGTGAAATAGGAAGAAAATGTTCAAATGGGAAGGGGAACAAGAGAGGGAGAAGAGGAAAAGGAAGGGAAGGAAAGAAAAGGAAAAAACAGAAGGGAAAAAATAGAAACAAAGCTTTTGCAAATAAGGAAGGGAAGAAGTGTTCAAGGGAGAGGAGGGAATGGTAGAAAAAGAAGAATCAGGATATATCATGTATAGCCACAGATTCTCTCTGATGAGTGTGATTGATCATTATGTATACCTAAAATGTACCAATAAAGTTAATTTTTAAAAAGGGAAAAAATATCAGTATTAAGCCCTCCATGTACCTCCTTTCTAATCACATTTCCCTTCTACATTCTCTAACCATAACCATAACCTCTAAGCATTGTAGCTGAATTTGGTGTTTAACATTCCTTTGCTTGTTTTTATGATATTATTATATATATGTTTCCATAAATAATATGGAAGTTTGCTTTGCATGTTTTCAAACTTTTAAAAATAGAACTATATGTATTTAAAATTTTTATCATTACAGTTTGCAGTACATAGTATTTACATTCCTTGAGTGGAGTTGAACATGCACATAATGCATTTTTATTACTTTTTTCTCCCCCCCATCTCTTGGTCCCCTTTCCATTTGAGGAAAATCTATCTACCTACTCCCTATTATCTATCTTTCATTTTGCTCTTTATCCATTTTCTTTACCCATTCATCTGTTGATGGACACGTAGGCTGCTTCCAAGTTTCAGGTATTGGGAACTAGGCTGCTATGATAAACATGGCTACAGTCTTTCACTGTAATATGTCTTTAACTCTTTTGGAAAGATAGCTAGAAGGGGACTACCTGGGTCAACTTGCTTTTTTGGTTGTGCTTTTGAAATTTATGTATGCAAATACATGTAGCTGTGATTCATTCAAGTGTTGCATAGTGATATAGTTTATAAATATACTACTACTGATTATCTATTCTGTAACTGAAGCTATGGTGTATCAAACTATTTACAATGTGTTTCACTATACATGTGTGTGAACATTTCTTTAAAAGGAGAAGTACTGGGCCAAATACTTACTAGATGTTGCCAGATTTTTCTATGAAGAAAATTTCAAATTTCCATATTCAAATTCCAAAATCAAAAGGCATAAAGCTAAATCTAAGTGGCCAAAGAGGGACATTTTTATGGAAAGGACGACAATGTTAAAATTCTTCACTTTCCCCCAGTCCTCCCTAAATTCAATAAAATTTGCATCAATATCAATGTAATTTAAGTTGAAAGAGCACCAGGGTTGTTTTAAAAAGAAACTGACAAATTGATTCTAAATTTATATGGAAACATGAAGATCTACAAATAGCTAAGATAAATTTGACAAAGAAGCAAAGAAGGTAGGCCCCTTCAACATTAAGGTGGATTACAAAGTTGCAACAGTAGAAAAACAGGACATCTTAGTTCAGGAAAGACAGACTAACAGAAAGCTCAGAAACAACCCCTGTGTTCATGGAAATTGGTGTGTTGGAAGTGGAACCATCCATCAGTGAGGGTAGGATGGATTGTTAGGGAGATGGAGGTGGAAAAGCTGGTTTAATACGTGGGAAAAGTAACATAGATTTTCCACACCAGATAAAGACATTAATCTGGGCAATTATAAAACTAGTGGGAATACAAACATACAGATGAACATATTTATATCTTGTAATGGTGAAAAAGACCTTAAAAGCACAAACTACAAAGTGAAAAATTTATGAAATCCAAATTAAAAATTTCTATCTAATGAGTAGCATCATAGTCAATGTTAATAAATGGATATTTTTTAAATCTAAAATGATCAAGAGATTGTGGAGGACCACCTGGATGACTCTCCTTGAAAGAAGAGCAATTATCTCCATTTTAGCTAAACCTGGTCCTATTTCCATGTATTGATATGTACAGAGCTGGCTAGGATTTTTCCTTATCCCCCCCCCCCAATTGGCTTTAAGCAGTGCAAATGGGCATAGCTGAGCGGTTGATGTGTAATCTTTAAAGCAAGGCGACAGGTCAGTGTCACCCCAGCCCATAGCTGCCAGAAGACATGCGTGAGCGGGCGGGAAGGAGAGCCAAGCTCCATGTTGTCGGTTGGAATTGAGCCTCAAGAAGGAGGCTGTCACATCTCAGGGCATAAAAGATTACACATCAGAGCTGAAGCACTGACCCCAAAACCTTAGATACTGCCTCAAATTGTGTAATGCCGATTACTCTTTCTGCATCTCTCTTCTTGCATATTGAAGAGGTGACTTCAGGCCTCCTACCTAACCCAGCTCACAGCACTCATGTACTTCGCACCACAACTACAGTCACTCATCCCCGAGCCACTCCCCTCGACGTATTAATAAAACCTGGGTTTGGCCCTGGGTTGTGGTCTTTGTTGCAGTTAGCCCTTACCCCAGCTGGACTTAGGACCCCCTTGGATCCCCACAACTACAAATGTGCCTTAGTGTCTTTATTCTCGTCATGTGCCGCACTGGGTAGTGGTAGATTAAAGTTAACTCACTAGGATTCCAATAACTTTTCCATGGGATTACAAATACAAACTTCCTGGACTGTGATGAGGAATGTAGATATTAATCTCTATGAATATAGATACTAATCTCTATATTATTCAAGAAATTCCTGAAAGTCAATGAAAGGCAGAATACTGAAAAATGGGTAAAAAATATACAGAGAGAAAATCTTTTTTTTTTCTTTTTTCGTTTTCCTTTTTTTTTTTTTTTTTTGAGACAGGGCCTCACTATGTAGCCCCAACTGCCTTCCAACTTATGGTGATCTTCCTGCCTCTGCCTCCCAAGTGCTGCCCAGTAGAGAGAAAATTCTGAAGACATGCTCAACCTCACAGGTAATGAGAAAAAGGCAAAAATAATAGGATGATATCACTTTATGGTCATCAGGCTTCCAGTTTTGTTTTGCATGATTTTCCAACTTTAAAAAATAGAGCTATACATATTTTAACTTGGATGTTGGTACAGTGCCAGTTTTTATGGTAGGGGGGACCAGGGACCTCCATGACCCTCTGGTAGAAGTGTAAATGGAGACAACCATTCTGGGGAGTAACGTGGTGGTATCTTAGGAAATTATTTGTGCAAATACAGCCACCTGTTCTTGGGATTTATCTTAGGCCCTTTCACGGGTTCATAAGAGAATACTGTAGTTATGAGGGTGTTCGTCAGTGTGGCTGGTGGAGGTAACCTAGATGTTTGTACCATAGACCATATGATATATGTGGTGGAAGTGTACTACAGAACGCTATTCAGCAGTGAGAAACCATACACTAAATGTATACGCAGCAATACGACTAGATCTTAAAGCCATGTACAGGGGTTTTTAAAAAACATAAGAAACAGAACTAGTACTATTATGTACTCGAGGACCCCTGTGTGTCCAACACATGAAAAGCTGTCCAAGGGACGAGAAGAGTGGAATTGAGAACTAGAGATAAAGGAGAAAATGCAAATAAAATGAGACTGGCACGGATGGATGTTGGCTGAGTACCAAGTACTGAGTATAACAGTCCGTTCCATTTACTGGAAGCCAAGAAAAGAACTTAGTGAGAGGGAAAATAAAAGACTTGAGTGAAGCCAGCAAGCCTGCTGCTAGGCAGGTGTGTTCCGCAGGCAGAGCAAAGCAAGTGGGGCAGAGAGACAGCACCTCCCCCACGGCGCTAGTGCTCATTACATCCATCTTCCAATATGGCCTTCGTTTCCATTTAAGACCTCGCCAGCCTGGCCTTTACTATCTGCATTCCTATCAGCTGTCTGGTCTTTTGAGCTCCAATTTTCCAGGGCTTCTCTATCCTGCATCTACAACCTGTTCAAACTCCTCCCACGAACCACAGCTTTAGGTTCAGTCCTAAAGACTTCTGAACCACATGCTTAGGTACAATCACAGCTAAGCCCCACCGCTGGTACCGATATTTTGTATTAGTCACGTTCACCTTGCTGGGACAAAATACCCAACACCCACAGCTTGACAGAGAAGAGGTTTATCTGACTAATGGTTTTAGAGGGTCTGATGCATGCATAGAGGACTAACTCCAAGACAAAAACATGGCAAGCGGCATGGTGGAAAAAAGCAGCTCAGCCCAGAACGACCAAACACACAGAGGAAAGGGAGGAGCCCCACAAAAACTGCCCTTCTGGCCAGGCCTGACGACACCTTGAGCTACTAACCCACCCATAGGTTAATCCACTGAGGATCAACGCACTCCCGGGACGCCCCACCCATAGCCACAGAAGTGACCTAAGGCCCTCCCCGAGCCCTCTTCCTCCTCCAGGTTTCCCCTCCTCCAGTGGCCACCCTGGGGACGCAGCCCAGGGTCATTCCCCGAGGGCCTCTGGGGACGTTGCACAGCCACACCATGGTAACCCGGCCCCTCCCAGGCCCGCTGTCCCCGCGGAAGGATGAGGCGGGTGGGTTGCAGGGCTCTGTGGGTCAGTTTATTAGGGCTTTCTCTACGCGTCCGGGAGAGGACGCGGAAGGGGTCGGGAGGGGGGAAGGTGAAAAGGCCCTGCGTCCTGCACAGGCGGGCGCATCTCCGGCTCCGTGTCAAGGTTAAAAGTCAGCTGCGGGGGCCGGTGAGATGGCTCAGCAGCGTAAGCGCCTGCCTTGCAAGCGCGAGGGCCTGAGTTCGACTCCTGGATGCCACATACGTGATATCGCTCAGCGGCAGGGGCGCCTGCTGGCGCGCGAGGTCCTGAGGTCGACACCCGGTACCCACAGAAAAAAAAAAAAAAAAGTCAGCTGTGTACATGAGTGCGAGCCCGGCAAGGTCCCGGTTTCCCCCAGGACGATGACGCTGAAGTTTTGGAAACTCTCGGGTTGTTTTCTCCTCCGGACCCGTGGCGCGTAGCTGGGTGGTGTCCGGGGGCTCGGCCTCGCTGCGTCCTCCAGGGGTCGCTGGGCCCCGGTGGGGGGAAAAACGGGGAGCGGGCGGGGAGCAGCGAGGGGGCGCGGCCCTCGAGGCGAGCCCGGCGCCTGCTCCCCGGACCGCAGCGCCCGCCCCGCCGACGCCGGCCCTGGAGGGCGGAGGGCGCCGGGCAGCAGAGTCCGAGCGGCCGGGCAGCCCGCCCCCCAGCCTCAGTGCCCCCCGCCCCGCTCCTGTCCGACCGCCAGGGGAGCCGAAGGGTTCGGCCCTCAAGGTCCGAGCGAGGCTGGGTCAGAAACGGAGACCGGCGCTCCCGACCCACCGGACCCGCACTGCACCGAGCCGCCGCGGCGACTGCTCGGTGCCTCTGATCCAGGAGCTGGTGCTTGTGGAAATGGGAGTTAAATTAAGCACCAACTTAAAAGTAAATGCTGTTTTTTTGAAACAGCATTCGTTCAAACTTTTAGAGAATCCAGTGTAGCGCTGGGTGAAACAAGGGCTTAATAAACATTTTGAATGAAAAATAACCATGTTAATAACTGACATTAATTGAACATTGACTATGTGCCAGGTAGAAACTAAGCTCTTTGTATGCATTGATTTATTTAATCCTCACAGCTATTACTGTTTTTTCCACTTTTTAGATGAAGAAAATGGGATGAAAAGGCTTCCTAACTTGCCCAGTGTCTCATAGGTAGCATGAGCTAGAAGACAGACCGAATTATCGGGCTTCAGAATGCACGCCTTTAATTCCCCTTCCCCGAAAATGAGACCTGGCTGGAAAATACTCAGCCTTGGAAACCAGAGATCAACCGTGCCCGCCCGTCAGTGTCCAAGGCTGTTTCCAGCTAGGTCTTATTTTCAGGGAAACGCGGTTGCTCTGTTTGCCGCCAGGGGCCGAATGGATGAATAAAAGCATGCTCCCAAGTCCTAAGCGGTTTACCTGAAGCTGTTTCCAGATGCCCTCCAAGTGCTCTGCGGGAAGCAGAAAGAGGAGGACCCGCGAGTGATGACTTCCTGCAGGCGCCAGGGGCAGAGCCCGACTGCTCGTGAGGATGGGAGGAGACCGCGCCGGCTGTGACCTCCGAACACAGGCGCGTCTGACCGCAGGCCGGGGCCTGGGGAGGCCTCCCCCGGGGGCTGGGGTCCCACAGAGGGAGGGAGGAAGGGCCGCCCTCTCCCCTGCCTGAGAATGCCCTCCTCACCTCCGGGAGGCCGGGTGTTTTCCTGTGGAGATCACGGCTCTTCGCGACAAGGTCTGAAGAAACGGCCCCTGGACTCCGGACCGTCCCCGCGTCACACCTGCAGGCAAGTGGGGAGCCGGCCAGGCTCGAGTCCGAAGGTGACACTCGGTTGGTGGAAACCGCGTGGGGCTACAGTCAGACTGTCTGCGGTGAGTCCCGAAGTTTGAGGACCATTTCTTTACCTCCGCCGGAAACGTGCGTTTACCACGGCAACAGGCATTGCCTCGGATCCAAGCGGAGCAGGTGACCATTCCTCAAGAACTGGAGGGAGGCCCCGCTGAACGAGGAGAAAGCGTCACCGCTGTGGGCCTCTAGGGAGTAGTACATGGCACTCGAAAAACAGCCTTGATCCATTTCTAATTTGTGAGCTTTTTAAAGGGAAAGGGAAGACAGGAGATGAAAGAAAACATGTATTGTAGCAAAAATCTCCCGATTCTGGTCCTAGCTCAGTCCTCTTAGTCACTTGCACAAGCACTGCAGCCCCTCCCCAGCTTCCTCAGACTCCCTCTGAGCCCCCTGGATCTCCGACTCTAACACCCCTCGAAAAGCATGTTTGGGGGCACTTTCTGGCTCAGGGATGTGGGTTATACCTGCTCCCCGTGGATGGGCACAAAGTGTATAATGGGGATTCCCTGTCGTGTGTCTTCTCATCTCAGCGCAGATTGCTCCCGTGTGCAGCAGAGAAGAGAGGAAAGCAGCTCGCACTTACAAAGCCTCCCACCTGGGGCTGTCGCATCCTGGCAGCACTGGAAGACTGAAGGAAACAGGAGAAAGGGGGTGGGGGGAGGGAGGGAGACAGGAACTGGGTGGTCTTCCCAGGCTCCGTGCTTAGTGTAAGCTATTGAAAATATTTCCTCAAGTTCCATTTCAAATGGTGTTAGGTACTGACTCAAATAGTAATAATTTCGTGGATTAAAGGTGTCCTTGGATCTGCTTATAACCATGATTACTAATTATAACTTCACTTCTAGGAAGTAAAACGTGTCCACAATACCAACCTATCAGTTTAAGCGCAAGCCTTTAGAACACAAGACTTCAGCGTTAGCGTGTGGGTCTGTCAGAGGGCTTTTGCTCTCCCGGGCGGCCGCCCACCGCGGGGAGGCGGATACCGGAGGCACGAGGGCAAGTGGCCCTACCTGCTCTGGTTGACTCTGGCGTCCTACAAAGGAAAGAGAAGAGCACATGTCCTTCCTATCAGGGATTCTGTACATCTTCTCTTCCTTTAAAACATCAGCTCGAAACTCTCCTCCCCCCTGGAAGTTATCTACTCGATTATCTACTCATCAAAACTGTCCCTTCCCACCATGTTTCCTTGCTCTGATGGACTCTGAAGCCAGTTCCTAGTGCTGGTTTCTCTGTCTCTGCCTTTTCCTGGGGACGGTGGAGAGCAGGGACCAGCCTTGAGCTCTCAGCCAGGCCTGACGTGACCCTGGCTCGTGATGACCACAGCAGGCTCTAAGTATGGAGTGCTCCTGTGTGTTGGGACCCACACTGCACATCTTAGATGTGTTGCTTCTTATACTGTTTGCAACAGCCCTATGGAAGCAGCTATTATTATCCCTGTTGCTTAGAGAGGGTGAGAGACTCGCCCAAGTGACAGATTGGAAAAGCCGACACCAGACCCAAGACTGCGTGACTCCAAAGCTCTTCCTTCACATGCCCGCAGTGTGTGTCCGCCTCTCTGGGCCAGACAACCACCCAGCCCTCGGATTAGAGAGATCTGCGCCTCCCTCTCCTGCCTCCCACCAGCATTTTCCAGCCAGAGCATGGCCCTTCCTGTGGCACTCTTCCGCTCTCCTACGGGTGACAGGTGTCTCACTTGCAGAAGCACACTTGCTGGCTGCTGACACTTCTCCAGCTCCTCCACCTGGGCTCCAAGCCAGGCGACTTCAGGGGAGACCTCGCTGATGTCTCCTCCCTCTCCTTCCAGACCTGCTGCTCCAGCTGCCTCAGCCTGGCCAGCAGGAGGCGTCACTGGTCCCCCAGCTCCTGCTGGAGCCTCTCAAAAGCTGCTTCTACCTCTTGTTTCTTGCTTTCAATCTGAGCCTGCCAGGGATGGAAGATGGTGGCGTTAGGGAGGGGCTCCCACGGCTGGCTTCCAGGGGGCCCTCTGTATACTAATTAAGTGGAACACGGAGTCAGTAGTTCCAAGACTCATTTCTCCGAATAATCCTATGGAAGTAGATAGCTGTCATAATAAGAGCTACCAGTGATGAGAGTGCTCTATTTTCTATTATCTTAGCTAAAGATTCTAGAACTTTACCACATTGTGCTCTCAGAGCCATGCAGAAGTCTTCAAAACTCCTTTCACACTGCTGATGCCATACCACACTTTCTTGAGAGCTAGGTGGAGATGATTATGGTAATTTCATAGAGAACAATGAAGGCCCAAGGAATTCATGATTAGCTCTTCCAGGCTGGTGGAAGAGTGTGTGGCATTGGTTTTAGCCTTCGAGGGCAGGCTTTGATGGGGACAGAGGGTCACTGAAGAGTCTTTCTGTCCTGGTGCCTCATCTCCTTGGCCACACTACCCTAAATTCCCACAGTGTGGACTTCCTCCTCGACAACTTGGTAGCATGGAAGGAGACAAGGGAAGGAGCCAGACACAGCCACACCGTAGCCTGTGGTCCTCAGGATGAGCCTTGAGGTCAAGCGTGGAATCCAGACACTCTCTGCCCGCCCCCGGCTTTCCATCGAAGTAACGTTTTCAGGCCACTGGGCTGGGGCCAGAAGAGCCATGGACGAAGGCTCAGGAGACCTGGGTTCTGGCAGTCTCAGCATGAATGCGGGCTTTGTCTTGAGACCCAGTGATGCTCCTGATCACTTTGCTGGACCTCACTTTTTTGCTCCATAAACTATGGACTAAAAAGAATCTTGGATTAGAAGATGTCAGAACCACTTCTTACTCCAACATTCTGAGATCAAATGCCTTCGTGTGGTGGCAGGAGAGAGAGTGAGAGGGTTGCCTTTCCATGCAGATGCCAGGCTTCCCCAGCCTGTTAGAAAGTGCCCAGAGGACAGGGGAGCCAGTGGCTTGGCTTTACCAGCAGCACTTGGCGCTTCTGGTCTTCTTGACACTTTATGTATTCGATCTTGTCCCTCCCCACTCTCAGAGGCTCCAGTCGACTCCTGAGGTGATCCTGTGAGGGAGAAGAGGCAGAGACGGGGGCTCAGGTAATAATTCAACTCTAATATCAATCGTGTACCATGTCCTGGGCATACCACTGAGTGCTGAGTGGTTTTCAAAGGTGACAAACACCCATTCTGTGTCCCTGTAGAGAGCACCATCTAGGGCAGGAGTTGGACACCCATGGTAACCATGTAACAAAAAAAATGAAGTGCTGGGCATGGTGGCGCACGCCCGTAACACTCAGGAGGTTGAGGCAGGAGGATCGCTGCGAGTTCAAGGCCAGCCTGGGCTACAAAGTGAGTTCAAGTCCAGTCTGAACTGCATAGCAAAACCCTGTCTCAAAAGACAATAAATAAATAAATAGTTAAAAATAAATGGAGTGGCTGAGGTGTTCACAGGGAGCCGGAACAAGGAGGACGCTCTGCCCCAGGGCGAAGTGAAGGGGTTAGGAAGCAGTCCTGCCTCCGCTCACCGTGGGACATCTGCTGCCCTTACCTGGTAGGGCTGGATGGCCTCATCCAGGAAGCCCGTGCTGTGGGCCTGGTGGGCAGGGACCTCCCCGCACCGCACGCAGAGGAACTCGGTGTCCTTCTCGCAGAAGTAGATCTCACCGTGCTCCTCTCAGTAGGTCACCACCAGGGGGCCCAGGGCACCAGGACCACAGGGGCTTCTGTCTGCTCCTCCTGGCAGGGTGGGCAGAGCAGCACCCTGCCCGAGGGCTGGGTCCTCATCTGGGCAGGGGGTGGGAGGCAGAGCCGGCAGAAGCTGCGTCCACAGGTGGCGGTCACCGTGTCCTTCGGGGGCCCTGTGCAGGCCAGACAGGTGGCCCCATCATGGGCCCCCTGAAGGGACAGGGCTATGGGCATCACAGTGCCTTTCCCAGCCCATCCACAAATGTCTCTGTCTCAGTCCACACAAATTTCCTTTCCCTGAAATTGAGTCACTTTTAAATGCGCCACAGAGAGAAAGGAAGAGAAGGCTGAGCAGGGCAGCAGGGAGCACAGGACTCCCTGGCTCCGCCTCTTGCACCCGCCAGCCTAGTGGGTCCAAACTCCAGGGCACCTGACACACCCAGCACTCCCCAGGGGTGGCCGGGTGCTCGGCTCTGCGCTTCTGTCACTTTCTGGTCCTTGGGGTGGGCAGCAGAGCACACCATGAGGTCACAGGGAGATGGGACTCCCGACCACAGAGGGGTGGGAAGGTTGAGGAGGAGCCACTTCCTGTCAGGCTGAGCAGGAGGAAGCTATAAACTCCCAGCCCTGAGGCATCCAAGCATCGAAGTCCAGGCTGGAGTGGGAGGTGGCCACTTCCGGAGCTGGGGACTCTTTGGAAGCTGCAGGTTCCTTTCCAGCGCCCTTCTTTCCCTGCCTCACCTCTCTGCCCCTGCCAGTGGATGCTGTGCTCCTAAATCCCCACCGCCCTGTACCGCCAGCCCCTTGGGGCTTCAGTAACACTGGATTTCAACTTTTTTTTTTTTTTTGTGGGTACCGGGGGGTCGACCTCAGGACCTCGCGCGCCAGCAGGCGCCCGTGCCTCTGAGCGATATCACCGGTCCCTTTTTCGTATGTGGGATCCGGGTGTCGAACTCGGGCCCTCGCGCTTGCCAGGCAGGCGCTTAAGCCGCTGAGCCATCTCACCGGCCCTCAACTTTATTTTTTAACTTGAGAGAGCAGAAGGCAAGAAATCATGATGCAAACGATGTGTTGATAAACTTTAGAAAATTCAGTTGGCAAAGATACAAACAGATTCAAACACATTTACCACTTTTCGTGTTACTATATCCCATTCTCATGACAATCCTTCGGGGCAGGTACCACTGCCTTCATTTCACAGAGAAGGAGATGTGAACGGAAAGGCCAAATGACTTTCTTAAGATCACAGAGCTTTACAGCCATCAGGCTGCGAACAACCCAAGTTGTCCAGCTTCAAATCCTGCACTCTGCTCCACACCCCATTCCACCACGAAGCCTCAGCAGTCACTGGTTCAAGCGGACAGAGCCAGGCTCCCTTCCATTCTCCACTCTCCACTGATGATCATCCCGGCACCCTGGTGTGGCTCCTAAGCCTGTGTGACTCGTCCCCTTCCCACTCCTTCTCCCCCCAGCCCCTCGCCTGGAGAGCAGCCCTGGGGCTACACGGCGATCCATGGGCTCCCAGCGCAGATGGAGATGTGCCAGTGTGCAAAATACACACTGGATTTAAAGGATTTGTCATGAAAAAGGTAATATAAGATATCTCATTAATAACCTCTCATGGGGCCGGTGAGATGGCTCAGCGCGTAAGCGCCTGCCTGACAAGCGCGAGGGCCCAAGTTCGACTCCCGGAACCTACAAAAAGGAAAAAAAGGGCCGGTGATATCGCTCAGCGGCAGGGGCGCCTACTGGCGCGCGCAAGGTCCTGAGGTCGACCCCTGGTACCCACAAAAAATAAATAAATAAATAACCTCTCATGATTACATGTTGAAATAACTTTGGAAATGTTGGGCTAAATATAAAAATTAATTTCATGTTTCTGTATTTCATATCGCTACTAGAACATCTTAAATTGCACATGTGGTTGGAATTATATTTCAGAGCTCTGTGTCTCCCAAGATCTGACTGCGAATTAGGGTCACGCAGCTTCCTACTCCGGTACCTCGGGCAGGCGGGCAGGCGGGCGGGCGGGGGCAGCCTGGCTGAGGGCCGGCTCCCGGACTCACCGGGAGATCCGACGGCTCAAGGAAGGCTAAGAGCCGGCGGTGGGGTAAGTGAGCGCACACGCGCGAAGTCTCGTATCAGCATACGGTGCAGTCACCGCCCAGAAGTCCTGGCCCTGACCGTTTGTCTTTCCCTTCCCCGGCAGGGCACAGTTTGGGGCGGGCCAGCTGCGGCATCGCCGGCGAAGGTGCCCGTGCTGCGTCCCCCCAGCACAGGCCCTTATCTGAGTCCCCACGCGCCCCTGCCCAGGGACTAGCAAGCTCTGGGCTTGCCGATAGGGCCGATCGCCCTGGAGAGGGCGGCTGCGTGACGGAGACTGGGGTGGCATCGCCTCGCTGGGCCCAGCCTCCCTCCTCCCCCGGAGGACGATCTCTTTCAACAGCTGCGGCTGAGATACCAGCCCCGCCTTCTGCGGTGGGCTCGAGGGGCGAGAGCAGCGGAGAGCCCGGCCAGGCGGGCGCCCCTCGCTCCTCGGCCGTTGGTCCGGCTCTGCTGCTGGCAGGGGTCTGCTCCTGAGCGGGCAGGACGCGGAACCCTGTCCGTGTCTAGCCGCGGGCACGCGTGGCAGCGGGCGCGGGAGCCTTGCGTCCACGCTGCTCCTCCAGCGTTTCTCCCCCGCCCGCCGAGAGGCGACCCCGGGAGGGCGGCATGGCCTCGGCCGCCTCCGTGACTAGCCTGGCCGACGAGGTCAGCTGCCCCATCTGCCAGGCCACCCTGCGGGAGCCGGTCACCATCGACTGCGGACACAACTTCTGCCGCGGTTGCCTCGCGCGCTACTGCGAAGGCCCGGGCGCGGGGCCCGCCGAGCCCCTCGGCTGCCCGCTCTGCAAGGAGCCCTTCCGCGCCGGCGGGCTGCGGCCCAACTGGCAGCTGGCCAGCGTGGTGGAGCGCATCGAGCGCCTGCGGCCGGGCGCCTCCCCGGGCCCCGCGGAGGAGGCCTGCCCCGAGCACGGCGAGAAGCTCTACTTCTTCTGCGAGGACGACGAGGCGCAGCTGTGCGTGGTGTGCCGCGAGGCCGGGCTGCACGGCGCGCACACCGTGCGCTTCCTGGAGGCGGCGGCGGGGCCCTACCGGGTAGGGGGCGTGGGGGCGGGGACCGGACGGGGGACGGGGACGGGGGACGGGCACGGGGACGGGGTCGGGGGACGGGGACGGGGGACGGGGGACGGGGACGGGGAACGGGCACGGGGGACGGGGCACGGGGGACGGGGACGGGGGACGGGGCAAGGGGACGGGGGACGGGCACGGGGACGGGGGACGGGCACGGGGACGGGGGACGGGGCAAGGGGACGGGGGACGGGGCAAGGGGACGGGGGACGGGCACGGGGGACGGGCACGGGGACGGGGCACGGGGGACGGGCACGGGGGACGGGGACGGGGGACGGGGACGGGGGACGGGGCAAGGGGACGGGGGACGGGAACGGGGGACGGGCACGGGGGACGGGCACGGGGGACGGGGAGACGGGGGACGGGCACGGGGGATGGGGCACGGGGCGCGGGGGACGGGCACGGGGCACGGGGGACGGGCACGGGGACGGGAGACGGGCACGGGGACGGGGGACGGGCACGGGGACGGGGGACGGGGGACGGGAATGGGGCACGGGAGACGGGGGGACGGGGCACGGGGACGGGGGAGGGACCGGGCACGGGCACGGGGAGACGGGGGACGGGCACGGGGGATGGGGGATGGGGCACGGGGCGCGGGGCGGGGGACGGGTCGGGGCACGGGCACCGGGCAGGGCTGCGGATGAGGGGCGGCAAGCCGGCCCTCGGGTCCTCGGCGCCACCCGTAGCCAAATTATTTCTCCCTGCTCATATGATCCCCCAGGCCATAGGCGCAGGCCCGGGAAATCCGGGATCTGTGATTTTCAGGAATTCCGTGTTGTTTACCCCTGGCCCAGCAGCACTTAGTAAATACTCCTTGAGTGACCGGGCGTGTATGTCTGGCCCACTAGCAGTGAGGTTTGTGTCTGAGGGAAGGATCCGAGAGCAGTGTGCGTGAGCGCTCACATTTGCAGTTACAGGCCAGTGGTGTGTTGGAGGGGTCTGAATATTTATGTACTGGAGTGTGCAGTGTAACTGAGTGTGTTTGTGAGTAAATAAGTTTACATATATACGAGTTGGGTAAATACATGTGCTATGTAATTTTATCTGTCAGTGAATGAGTGTGGGCTGGGTTGGGCTGGGTTTGGTTGTTTATATATTATGTTTTAGTACCAGTGGGTAGCTGTATATATGGATATCTGAATTAGTTAGCATCTGATGGTTAGTATTCTGTGTGTATATCTGAATATACACATGTGGGCATTTATGTGTCTGTACCTCTTCCCGACTCCACTCTAGAGCCAACAATCTCTAAAACAAGTTATCAATTATTTTAGCATTATCCAAATTTCTTTTTCCCTCCAGAATCCTACCTACATAATTGATTTTTGTTTTGTTTTGTTTTGTTTTGTTTTTTGAGATAGGGTCTCGCTATGAGATAGGGCAATGAACTCACTGTGTAGTCCAGGCTGGCCTCCAACTCTCAGTGATCCTCCTGCCTCAGCCTCCCGAATGCTGGGCTTATAGGTATGTGCCACCACGCCCAGCTAGGTAATTGATTCTAGAAACAAGGGAAGGTTGCTATTTGCATGTGTTCCCTTTAGGACAAGTCAAAAAGTCGGAATAATTTCAGCAAAGGGGACATCCAGCTCAGGAAATATCATAAATGCCATTTACCAGATGCAAACAAAAGTAGCATGTTTAACCTGAAGGGGGAAACCAAGTCACAGCCTTTGCTGAGCAAAGGGGAAAGCCTCGAGCAGAATTCGTGGAGCACAAAGAAACAGAAACAAGAGCCAGGGAAGTAAGCTATCAAAGCAAGGCCAAGCGTTGTCAGCTAAGGGACGAACTCCTTTCCTGGGGGCATCTCATTCTCAGAGGCAGAAGGTGGGATATGACAGCCCCCCTGCCCCCCACAATGAATCGTGTTCTTTTTCCCCAGGAGCAAATACAGAAGTGTCTTGTGGGTCTAAGGAAAGAGAAAGAGGAGATTCAGGAAATCCAATCAAGAGAAAATAAAAGGATACAGGTCCTGCAGGTAGGTCCTCACGCCCTCCCCAGCCCTGCCCTTCCTCAGGGCCCAGTGTCCTGGAAACTGAGGCAGCGCAGCATAGAGGGCTTTGAAGTCACACTGAGTTTGAATCCTGGCTCTGGCGCTAAGTGTGTGAGCTCAGGCAACTCTTGAACTTCAGTTTGCTTATTTGTGAAGTAGAGATTGAAAATCATCACTACCGTATTGGATTGCTGCAAAAAGCAAGTGAGGTTGTGCCTGGAATGTGGCTTAGTGCTTCACTAGTGCGCGCTTCCTGCCAGGCGGGAGCTCGGGTGTCCCCACCGCCTCCTCTAGCCTGAGCCTTCTAGAAACCCCAGCTGATGCTGCTGAGGCAGTGCTGGCCTGTCCAGCCCCCAGGAGGGGATGGTAGCTGGGACGGTAGAACTTGCTTATGCTACACCTCCAAATCTGTCTGGGGACAGGGCGGTGGGCGTAGTGGTGATGATTTTACCACCAAACCTTGGAGGATGTGGATCTGGGCCAATAGGGAGAGGAGAGTGAAGGAAGGAAAGAGAAGAAAAAGGAGGCGAAAGAGGACGCAGAGGGGGAGGAGGAGGAGAGGGAGGAGGGTGGAGGTTAGGGAAGAGAGTTGGGGAGGGGCGGGGGAGGGGAGGAGAGCTGGGGGGAGGGGGAGGAGAACATCCTCTGGGCTCTCCTGCCTCCTCAGACTCAGGTGGCCACCAAGAGACAACAGGTGATTTCTGAGTTTGCACATCTGAGCCAGTTTCTGGAAGAACAGCAGAGCATCCTTTTAGCGCAACTGGAAAAGCTGGATGGGGACATCCTGAAGCAACAGGAGGAGTTTGATCACGTGGTCGCTGGGGAGATCTGCCGGTTTAGCACCCTGATTGAAGAGCTGGAGGAGAAGAATGAGAGGCCAGCGAGGGAGCTCCTGACGGTGAGCTCTTATCTAAGCCATGCCTCCTTCACTCACACGTTCTGCATCCCAGATGGGAGACAGGTCGCCGGCCAGAGGTCCGAATTCTAGTCTGTTCTTCCCCAGGAGTTCCTGGGTCACTGCGTTTTCTGCTCTTGGTTTCTCCATTCCACCACCCACTGAATAACAAGATCTCACAGGGCTGTGAGGACCGACAGTAAAACAGAAGTGGAATTAACGCTTTAAAAAATACTATGTGAGCAAAGATCAAGCGCTGTTTCCAGTGCAAACCATTCCTTATAAGCCGAATGTCCCTGTCCACCAGTCAGGAAGTTCTTCCTGGCCTATCTCACTCCTCAAACTGGAGGAGAGAGATTGGGGTCCCAGCAAGTCATCAGAAAGGCAGCATGATTTAGGGCCGTGTGGCGAACCTCTCAGAGCTTTCAGTGATAACAGACGGCTGTCTGTGGCACGCATGCCGTCCGTTCAGCACCACTGATTTAGGGGGTGAGCCCTACGGAGAAAAGGTACCGTGGTGTAGGATTTACTTGCATTGGTGCCAGACCAGTAGGGACAGGCCCGGGTCACTCTACATTTGGGTCCATACTCTTAAGAATTTGCCTCTGATCCTCCAAGGCTAGTAAACCCTAACACTCTGTGGTCTGCTGTCCTTTTTCTGTCCAGGCCTAGGAATGTGGTGTTTTAAATTTGTTGTTGTTGTTGTTCTGTATTTTGGTGTACTGGAGACTGAACCCAGGGCCTTCACAGTGAGCTACATCTTCAGACTTTTTTTTTTATATGTGGGTACCGGGAGTCGACCTCAGGACCTCGCACTTGCCAGCAAGCACTTGTGCCGCTGAGCGATATCACCGGCCCTTTTTTTCCTTTTTGTGGGTTCCGGGAGTCGAACTCAGGACCTTGCGCTTGCTGGGCAGGCGCTTATGCTGCTGAGCTATCTCACTGGCCCCATCTTCAGACTTTTAAAAAAGTTTTTATTTTGAGACAGGATCTCACTAAGTTGCCCAGTCTAGGCTCGAACTTTCAATCCTGCCTCAGCCTCCCAGAGTGCTGTGATTACAGGCATGTGCCACCACACCTACCTGGTATTTTGTATTTTGCAGTCATAAGAAAAGTAGAAGAGAAAAGCTGGGCACTGAATCCCTACTCTTTCTCTCCCTTAGGATATCAGAAGCACTCTAATAAGGTAAGCAATGCAGTTTCTTCTTCCACATAAATACGCATCCATGCACCACATGGCTAGCTTGTGCCATACAAATATACAACATTCTCACAGTAAGAGCATATGTTCACATGTAAACTTCCATCTACCCGAGTGCATTCTCACATACAGCTGCAGACACACCCCGCGGTGGTCGTGGGGTCCGTTCCAGAGAAGGACAGACACACTTCCCGGGTGAGCTGGCGCCTCCAGGCCTCGTTAGCAGAAGACTGGCTGGGTCTGGGGGGTCATCTAGTAGGTCATCCCACCCCACCATTCCTGTGCCACCAGGTGCGAAACCAGAAAGTGCCGGAAACCAGAGGCCGTGTCCCCGGAGCTGGGCCAGCAGATCCGGGACTTCCCCCGGCAGGCCCTGCCGCTTCAGAGAGAGGTGAAGACCTTCCTGGGTAAGGGGCCCTGGCTCCACCGAGCATGGCGCAGAGGCCGCTTAGAACTGGCTTCCGCGTGCCACTGCCCAACAGTCGGTTATGGGTTCTGGTGTGACTTGTCCCCTCTCGGTCGCTTGATTTTCTTATTTGCAGATTTTTATAACATCCTCCTCTCAGGATAATGTGACAATAGAAATGATAAAGGTGAAGATTTCTGGGGAAAATTCAGTATTTGAAGAATAATTAAACAAATCTGATCAGTTTGCATTAAGCAGTGTACAAGATAATGATTAACAGCATTTATCATTCTGAATAATTTAAAATTTTACAGCAGCATCCATAATACGTAAAAAGTTTTGATGATGAACACTGCAATTAGTAGCCAATGACAGTGTTTGGGCCCTGTAGCCGTTGAGTCATCCCTGCTTTACTTTTGCTTTCCTTCTGTTAGCTGCTCTGGGCGCCGGCTGCCCCTGTAGACTGCGCCCCACCTGTTTCCTGGAACTGGGAGCAGCGATGAGAAAGGGGAGTTTGAGATGAGAATCAGGAAGCTTGCATGGTTGTCTGCCCCCTGCACCGTGACATTGTTACAGCAAAATCACAAGATTCACTCATGGGAAAACGAGAATCTAGAGATAAGTGAGTTTATTGGAGAAGCCAGCTAGCGGCCAGCAGGAGTCCAATCTTTGTTTCACAGCTCCTTCTGGGGGTTTTACAAAATTCCTTGGTTGCCATAGAGACCACATTTTTTACTACATAATTTCTTTGGAATTTCACAAGGTCCCTCTCAAACATCAGGTTAATTAACACACAGAATGGGGGTAACGGGTACCTGTGCTAAAGCCATTTATTTCTCCTTAATGACTGCAGGACTGTGATAAAACCATTTGTTTCTCCTTTTATGGGTTTTTATGGTTAACTGGGAAGGGGTCTGAGGAGTGAGTTTATCTATGGGTTAGAGCCTTAATATCTAATAGGGTTGGGGAGTGAGTGCATCTACAGGTTAAGTGAAGACAAACTGGCATCTAAAAAGAAAATAGAGTCACGTTAGCCATATCAACATCATGAACGACGTCACTTACTTCTAAATGACCACCCGCAAGAATGTTACCGTAGAGTAATTTCCCCTGTATTCCCATGGCACGACGGTGAAGGACATTTTACTCTAATCAAAGACGGACCTTCGACTATCCTGAACTTATTTCCAGGAAGAGCAGTAAACAAGTGCATGCACTTATCTATCCACCGAGCAGATGTTTGGTGAGCACTTACTATGTGCTGGGCTCCATGGGCAGGCAGGATCCCTGCCCGCGTGCAGTGGGGTGGTGGGGCTCCAGGCAGGGCTCCCTCCCAGAGCACCACTGTCCCTGGGAACTTTCGGCAGGTGCAGACTTGCGCCCCAGCTAGAGCGTCAGGATCTGAAGGAGGTGTGTGTTAGCACAGTACAGGAGGTCCCCGTGCAGGCTTGGGTTTAAATGACAAAGCCTGGCTGGGCACGGTGCACACGCCTGTAATCCCAGCTCCCGGGAGGCAGAGGCAGGAGGATCACTGTGAGTTCAAGGCCAGCCTGAACTACATAGTGCTCTGGGCTTTTTGTCTCCAAAAAAAAAACCAGTCACAAAGCCTGAAATTCCAGCTTCCTTTCTTCTCCGTGTCCCTCCCCTCTTCTGAGCCTCACTCCTCATCATTGGGTGCTCTCTGGTTTTGGGACTAATGAACTCATCTTGTTTCATTTTCTTTTTTGCAGAAAAACTCTGCTTTGAATTGGACTATGAGCCAGGTAAACAGCTCACATTGGGATGGCAGAGAGCTAGGAGTCCCCAAAAATGAGACAATATTGCAGGGGTCAGCACCGAGCATTAAATAATCGTATCTGTGTCCACACACACACACAAGTTCAGCCCTCTGTATCCATGGGTCCCATGGATTTAACCTCAGATAGAAAATACTCAGAAGAGAAAATGTGTGTCTGTACTCAGTACGGCAGACTTTTTCTTGTCATTCACTGAAATCCAGTATAACAACTACTTATGTGGCATCTACATTGTATGAGGTATAGTAATTAATCTAGAGATAATTTAAAGTCTACAGGAGAACGTGTCTATTTACAGACTACGGCATTCCATGTGAGGCACTTAATTCTAGCCCCACAATTCCTGAGGGATGATGTGTGTGTGTGTGTGTGTGTGTATGTGTGTGTGTGAGTTCGAGTTCCTCTGCAAGGCCGGGAAGGGAACCCTGAGGAAGGGACCAGGCGTTCAGCCATCATTCCTGAAGAAGCTCACGTCTGTCACGTGCATGTTGAGCCCGTAGAAAGATTAATTAGTGTGGCTAAGGTTAGTGGAAAGCTTTGTTTTGGCAGACTTTCTAGACAAGGGAGACTTTGGTCTCAACTGTCAGGAACCCCTGGCCCTCTCAGATGTCATTCACAGGTGACATTAGAAAGAGGGCCGCCTGCGGGTGGGGCAGGAATGCACAGGACAAACCCTTCAAGGCTGTCCAATCCCGCATCAGCCCAAGGCCCTTGGAGTCAAGGAGTTGCTAGAAGGGGCCCTTTAACCCGTGGACATGTCTCAATTAGCGAGTGTCCTGAGTTTATAGATGCTGAAGCGACCACCTGTAGGGTTCCGCAGGTTTAAAGGTGTTAAAGATGGTTCTTACAGTCTGAAGGGTTAGAATTACTGAGGCCGCAGAGCCCCGGGGAGCAGGGCCGTGGAGGGATGGGTGCTGGTGCCCTGGGGCAGCGGGGGAACCCTGGAAAAGGTGGGACCAGGGGAGGAAGGCTGGGCTCCAGATGGGGATGAGAGGGGCGGGAGGCTGTGTCCCAGCAGGGGGAGGCCGTGCACCACTTGTGAGCAGAACAGCTTTGCAGAGGACCACAGGCTTTAGTGGTGCACAAGAGCCCTGGGCGCCTGTTCAGGGGCAGATGCTGAGGATCTCTTTCTAACAAATTCCCAGGGGAGCCCTGTGCTGCGGTCCGGCTGTGCTCTAGCACTAGCTGTGGGTGGAGGGAAGCGGGCCTAGGCCATCCTTGAAGGTCATGGCACCTCTGCTGACAGCTCTCTCTCGGCTTTTCCACAGCTCACATCTCTCTGGACCCCCAGACTTCCCACCCCAAGCTCCTCCTGTCGGAGGACCACCAGCGGGTTCGGTTCTCCTACAAATGGCAAAATTCGCCAGACAACCCCCAGCGTTTTGACCGGGCCACCTGTGTGCTGGCCCTGCGTGGCTTCACAGGAGGCAGACATACATGGGTGGTGAGCCTGGACTTGGCCCACGGGGGCAGCTGCACCGTGGGTGTGGCGAACGGGGATGTGCGGCGGAAGGGGGAGCTGCGACTGCGGCCGGAGGAGGGGGTGTGGGCCGTGCGGCTGGCCTGGGGCTTCGTGTCTGCTCTGGGCTCCTTCCCCACCCGGCTGGCCTTGGAGGAGCAGCCCTGGCAATTGCGGGTGTCCCTGGACTACGAGGTGGGCTGGGTGACCTTCTGCAATGCCGTCACCCAGGAGCACATCTACACCTTCTCGGCCTCCTTCACTCAGGAGGTCTTTCCCTTCTTTGGGGTCTGGGGCCGCGGGTCCGGCTTCTCCCTGAGCTACTGAGAGGGCGCAGCTACAAGACTCAGATTGGGTGCTGTGTGCACTTGACCGCTCGCCCCTCACTCGGGAGACTTGGAATAGAAGTGGCTGCTTTGGACAGTGTGGTGGCCTTGGTCGGTAAGGACAAGGTGGTGGAACCCTCAGTCTGCTGATCAGATGCCCAGTGGATGCCGAGGATCTGAGGGATGAATCAGCTGTTGCCGGCTCTCCTCGACACCAGCCCCACCAGGGGAGCACTGGGCTCTGGGTGAAGGCTCGTTACCAGCCAGCTGTGTGCTTTGTAAGCAAGAAACCTCACCTGTCTCCATCTTTCTTCGAAGAATATTAGAGTTCACTTATTTATATCCTCCAGAATAATTTATTGTGTGCTAACAATGAACCAAGCTGTGGTAGCCACTGGTGATTTGAAATAATAAAAAGAAAAAAGCTTGTGCCGTATCTAAATACGCTCTGGGAAGACACAGATGAGGACATTTGGGCTCAGCGTGGTGGCTGCAGGGTCAGGTGTCCCCCGGGCGTTGCGGGAGCTCAGAGGACCTGCGTGGCCCTGCCAGAGGGTGAGGGTCAGTCCAGAGGAAGAGTGTGGTGAGTGAGGAAAGGAGGAGAAGCGCCTCAGGAAGTGGGGATGACAGAGAACAGGGCAGATGCCCTGTGACCCACGAAACGCTGGGTCGTCTCCGTGTCCTCGTGAGGAGACGTTCGCCACACCTACCCAACGCCATGCACTGCCCGTTCCTCCTCTTGATAGTGTCACTTCCAGCTGAGACAGGATGCAGGGTCTTAGGGAGGGAGCGAGAACGAGTCACAGAGCCACGTGGGAGTAGAACAGCACCAGCTCCATGCACTAGGTGAAAGCAGATGGAGG
The DNA here is from genome assembly GCA_028451465.1 of Erethizon dorsatum. Lineage (NCBI taxonomy): Eukaryota > Metazoa > Chordata > Mammalia > Rodentia > Erethizontidae > Erethizon > Erethizon dorsatum. The sequence goes on from CM051822.1 coordinate 168,222,251, forward strand.
CAGGGGAGGAACAGGCGACCTGCGCTGTTCAGTCCAGAGTCGGGACTGCTCTAGGACTGGACAAAAAGTGACATGTGGCAGGACAGAAAAGGAAAAGACTAGGGACGGGAGATGAGCAGATTGGATTGGAGAGCTCTGGGGAAGACAGGAACCGGGCAGTGCCGGGGGCCATGGTCCCGCGGGTCTGGGTAACTGGTCCTGGGGCACGCATAAGCTGCCTAGAATTTGGAAAATGATATCTGTTATTGGCGAGTGGAATTTTCAATCCTATGCACAATAAAAGCATTTTTAACTACATCGAGTGATTTATTTTCTACTTCTTTTTTTTTTTTTTTTTTTTGGTGGGTACCGGGGGGTCGACCTCAGGACCTCGCACGCCAGCAGGCACCCGTGCCGCTGAGCAATATCACCGGCCCCTTTTTTGTATATGGGTTACCGGAGTCGAACTCGGGCCCTTGCACTTGCCTGGCAGGCGCTTACGCTGCTGAGCCATCTCACCGGCCCTATTTTCTACTTCTTGTGTTATTTTTTATTCTGCTTGAATATGCCCTTCACTGACTTTCTTTAAAATTATCTGTTTTCACTGCTCAGACATAAACCACACTGCTCTCCTCACCCGACTGGGTCCACAGGAGGAGGCGAAAACCCAGAGACATCGCCAAGGGAGAGGGCTCCAGGTGCTTGGGCTTAGCTCAGAATTCCCCCAGAAGTCCTGTTAGTCATGCTCAGCTCCACAGCTGGAAAAGACCTGGAGATCTGGAGCCAGGGGCTGGAGGGAGAACAAATGGCTTTCCCTGGGAGTTTTCAGTGTTGCATATACGATTTGACTATTCCAAAAATAATGACACCACGAGTGCCTGAGGAATATAGAAACATCTCCCCAGCTCACAGACCTGGGATGCCAGTACAGACTGAATTGTAACTCCCTGATTATTTTTATGGGTTTGAGCTGTGTCTTTTAATCAAAGAATGTAACACGGGGTCCAGCAGACCCACCCCTTACTTTTCCACTTTAAATTTAGACTTTAGTGTAGTAGTAACTGGCTGTGCGTCTCAGCACCTTTCCCTGAGGGATGCAGGAAGCACTCTATGTGTTCATCCACTTGGTATGATGAACAGCAAGGCCTGTGCCTATGTGCAAAAGCGGCAAAATGGGACTTGTAACCACTTATGCTCCATCTAACTGGTTTTGCGTATGTGTACCCGAGCATCACAGAGGGTGCGCTCCACTCCAGGATTTTTTTTTTTAATGTGGGTACCAGGAGTCGACCTCAGGACTTCACGCTTGCCAGCAAGCACTTGTGCCGCTGAGTGATATCACCGGCCCTTTTTTTCCTTTTTGTGGGTACCGGGAGTCGAACTCAGGACCTCGGACATGCCAGGCAGGTGCTTGTGCCGCTGAGCCATCTCACCGGCCCGAGGATTTGTTTTTAAAAAGTTTTTTTTTTAATTTTTTTATTTTTTCTGGTAGAAGTAGTCCAATTCAGTACAATGGCACATGAAAAACCAGATTTGCAAGTTTTGGAGGAGGTCAAAAGCAAATCATCAGGGGCTGGGGGTATAGCTCAGTGGCATGGTGCCTACCTGGCAAGCGTGAGGTTCTGAGTTTGATTCCTGGTTCCAAAAAAAAAAAAAAAATCATCAGATTACTCATGCGTGGATGATGAAGATGGTCCATTATGTTAAAATACATGGTTTCATGACAGAAGGGTGGGTGTGGGTGATGATGATGATCTTGATGATCATGATGTTTTGACATTGGCCATGTGAGCCAAAGTTTCTGTGACAGTGAAATGGAACAAGAATCGACTGATACAGACACAGGGAATGCAGACCTCCTTGACTCAGATGACGAAGAAAACAGCAGTGTGAGTACATACTTGACTAGTTGAAATGTTGCAAAATGCCAAGCAACCAAATGGAACAATCCAATGTTAGAACTAGGTCCAAAAATATAGTGAGGGACTTGGTAGGGGTGAAAGGTATTGGACAGAATGCCAGCACTGCCATTTAGTGTTGGAAATTGTAACAGAAGAATGCTACATGATGCTGTGAAATACACAAAGGCTGAAATGCAAGTAAAACGTTCTGTGTGTACCAATAGCCATATTCAAAAATGAATTTATTATGATGCCTCACTAGCTGAACTGAAAGCATTCATAGGTCTGCTGTTTTGCAGGGATTTCTCATGGAACTCAGCCATCAGGCTCTTATTCACAGTAATAAGCCAAATGATGTTGTGAACAGACTTGTTGCTCCCATCTCCCAAACTAATGAGAATGTGACATTCGACAATTGGTTTACCGGATTCCAATTGATGTTACATTTGCTAACAGAGCACAAGTTGACCAGCGCAGGAACTGTACACAGGAACAAAGCAGAAATTCCAAATAAAATGTTGCAATTTCAAAATAAAGAATTGTATAGTACAATCTTTGGATTTCAGAAAGATAAAACGTTGGCCTCGTATATGCCAAAGAAAAACAAACTGGTACTGCTGGTGTCAACATTTCACCATTATGGAACCATCAGTAGGGAAACCTTGACAAATGGAAACCAGAGACGGAAACTCTACAACAAAACCAAAGGTAGAGTAGATGTTGTTGATGAGTTATGTGGCAACTATGATGTCACTTGAAACACAAAGCATTGCCCAATGGTTTTACTTGATTCTAAACATGTGTTATGGTTTGTGTCTCAATGTTCCCCCAAAGCCTCATGCAGTCAAGGGGGCGGGCTTCTAGAGTTTGTGGTTGATTCGTTGTCTAGTGCTGGGATTATGGGCATGAGTGCTACACCCACCCTGAGGCGGGTAGCCTGCATACAATATAAGGGAGGGAAAAGAGGCTTGCTCTCATGTGCTCTCCCTTTTTGCTCTTGCTGTTTTCGCTGTCTTCCGCCACCATAAACAGTTGCCCCTGTGCCATGCCACCCTGCCTTGGAGCTGATTATGTACTGAAACCTCCACAAACTGTGAGCTAAATAAACCTTTCCTTCCTTAATTTTGGGTGTCAGGTATTTTGTCTCAGCAATGAGAGAAAGTAACTAACACAGAATTTGGTACCAGGAGTGGGGTCATTGCTGTGAGTATACCTGACCATGTGGTTCAAGAGCCACAACTCTTGGAAAGAGTTTAGAAAGTTTCAGAGATGTTGCCTGAAAGAGTAGAGCTGGAACACCTTAGGCTGTTCTGTGTGGGAGATTCTGGTCAGAGCTCAGAAGACCAGAAAGCTGATAGAAATCCTGCTGGTAAAGACCAGGCTTGGGAACCTTCTACTGGGAAGGACTGCATTGGTTGTTGGACTCCAGACTATGTGTGTTATGGTTTGGCAAAAATTTTGTCTTCATTTTGTTTGTGTCCAGAGACTTTGCCTGAGACTAAGATTAAGGGCAGCGTACTAAATCTGGCAGAAGAAATTTCAAGACAGTCTAATGTTGAGGCGGTGGCATGGCTATCGTTGGGGGCTTTTAGCCAGATTTATGTTGCAAACCAAGAGCAAAGAGCCCAGCAGGATAATTTTAAATGTTGTGAGTTTGGCCAGAAAGGAAGCTCCAGTAAAACTGTGGACTGTAAAGATAGAGCTGAGAAGATCTCAATTGCTGAGAAGGAACAGGAGAATATAAAAGACGGCCTGAGGGCATCACAAGAAGCAGCAAGTCTCCACCCTTTGCAGCTTCAAAACTGCAAAAGTGAAAGACTTTGCTTTGAGGAGAAAGCCACAGAGCACCATGTTCCATAATGGTGGCAGCAGCCACACCAGGTTTCAGAAGGGCAGGAGCATAGAGAATTTGTTCCTCAGAATCAGGTTCAGAGTGCTCAGCGGTCCAGGCACTCAACCCCTACAGCCAAGACAGAAGAAAGCCTGGCTACTGCTCCAGCTGGCAGCAGACCTTGGCATCATCCACATGACACTGGTTTTAGGTGCATGTAGAATGCAAGAGTTCCGAGGTTAAAAAGGCTTCCCCCCAGATATAAGAAGGCCTGTTAAGCCAGGCAGTGTGCCGCTGAGAGGGCAGTGTGTGAAGCTGTGAGTGTGAAGCCAAAGGTGCAGTGGAGACCCCAGAAGTTTGGAGAACTCAGGAATGTGGATCATCTGAGGAAACCTGCAAGGAGGGAGCAGAGTGGGCCCAAGAGAGAAGCCATGGGAGCTACAACCACCGGAAGTGGCATAGGGGCGGAGTCATGTGAGCCCTTTGGAGCTCACAACTTACCACAGATTGCTTCAGATGTTCCCCATGGAACTACAGGACTTAATGTTTGCCCTACTGGATTTTGGACTTGCTTTGGTCCCACTCCTTTGTATCTCCGTTTGTAACTTTTGGAATGGAAATGTCTATCTTGTGCCATTGAATGTTGGAAGTGTTTAACTTTCTTTTCATCTGTGCAGGGGCTCACAGCTAAGAGTTTGCCTTAGATCTTGGAGGAGACTTGGGAGTTGGACTTTTCAGCAATGCTGAAACTGTTAGGACTTTGGCAACTCTTAGAGATGAACTAAATGCCTTTTGCATAAAGGGATACACATGAGTCTTTGGGGGCCAGCGGCGGAATGTTACAGTTTGTGTCTAGATTTCCCCCCAAAGCCTCATGAGGTCATGGGGGCAGGCTTTTAGAGTTTGTGATTGATTCATGGTCCAATGCTGCGATTATGGTTGTGAGCTACACCTACCCTGGGGCAGGTAGTCTACATACAATATAAGGGAGGGGAAGAGGCTTGCTCTCTCCCCCCCCTTTTTGCTCTTGTTGCTTTTGCTGTGTTCTGCCACCATGAATGGTTGCCCCTGTGCCATGCCACCCTGCCTTGGAGCCAGCTGATTATGGACTGAAACCTCCACAAACTGTGAGCTAAATAAACCTTTCCTTCCTTAATTTTGGGTGTCAGGTATTTTGTCTCAGCAACGACAGAAAAGTCATTAACACAACATGTATGGCATAGATAGTTTGATAGTTTTCTTTTCTTTTCTTTTATGTGGGTACTGGGAGTCGAACTCAGGACCTCGCGCTTGCCAGCAGGCGGTTGTACCGCTGAGCGATATCACCGGCCCTTTTTTTCCCTTTATGTCAGTACTGGGAGTCGAACTCAGGACCTCGCGCTTGCCAGGCAGGCGCTTATGCCGCTGAGCTATCTCACCGGCCCAATAGTTTTCAAAGAAAATTATAAGTGCAAAATATCACAGAGAAATTTTCTTAGAGGATCGGGACTGGGGCTCAGAAGAGATAATTTACAGCAGAGGAAACACAAAATGTTTCTTCCATGCAAAAAAATTGTAGAGCACACTGGTGAGCTGACAGGTGAACAGGCAGGCGCAGCATCACAAAGACCTACTACGACAACAGGAAAACAGAAAAGGTGTCAAATGTGCCCTACAAGAAAGTGCAAGAAAACAAAACCTATGCGCTATCAGTGTAAGTGATACTTGTGTATGAAACATACAGTTCTCAGGTGTGAAGACTGCCTTGGGTGTGACAGTTGAAGCAAAGATTATTTTTGTGGTAGAGTTCTATTGGTATTTCATTATAGTTTATATAGGAATTTATTTCTGATGTTATCTTTTACTTTTGTAAGCAAGTACACAGCTGATGTGAGAATGTTGATGTCTATTCTAAGTGCACAATACATATTAAGAATTTAATAATGTATTTTATTGACGTTTTGTGTTCCTGTTAACTACACACTGTATAATATAATAAGAACCTCAGGACAAAACAGCAAGCCAGCAGGATGTCAGGTATGTCCCACAAAAAGGCCAGGAAAGCAAAACACATGTGCTGTTAGTGTGATACTATATGTGGAATGTGCTGCTGTCACGTGTGCACACTGCCTTAGGTGTGATTATTGAAGTAAAGGTTTTTTTGTAGAGTGCTATTGGTATTTTCATTGTAGTCCATATAAGAATTTATTTGGGGCCGGTGAGATGGCTCAGTGGCTTAAGCGCCTGCCCAGCAAGCGCGAGGGCCCAAGTTCGACTCCCGGAACCCACATACGAAAAAGGGGCCGGTGATATCGCTCAGTGGCACGGGTGCCTGCTGGCGCGTGAGGTCCTGAGGTTGACCCCCCGGTACCCACAAAAAAAAAAAAAAAGAATTTATTTGTGTTGTTTTTAGATTTTGTACACCAAAAAACAGTCAATGTTGAAAATTTTGATGCTTTTTTTATAAACAATAAATATTAAAAATTCAAAAATTGGGGGGCCGGTGAGATGGCTCAGCGGCTTAAGCGCCTGCCCTGCAAGCGCGAGGGCCCGAGTTCGACTCCCAGAACCCACATACGAAAAAGGGGCCGGTGATATCGCTCAGCGGCACGGGCGCCTGCTGGCGCGTGAGGTCCTGAGGTCGACCCCCCGGTACCCACAAAAAAAAAAAAAAAAAAAAAAAAAATTCAAAAATTTATTTTTGTGATTTTTTTCCTGTTAAGTACTCATTGTTTAATATAATAAACTCATAACATTAAAGTTAATAATTCATCGATAGAAATATTCTGAAGAATAAACGTGGCTCTGGCAGGCCCATGTTTCTGCCGCTTTATGACAGAACTATTGTTGTGCTCCTAGTTCAGGACTGAGGCTCTGGAGTACATGTGTGAAGGTCCTGGGCTGCAGGAGGGCGTCACGCAGCTCAGGCCACTTCTCGGTAACTGTGAGGCGGATCCCATCATCACCCTCTGGTGTGAAGACCGCCAGGCCTGGAGGGTTTGGGTCATTTGCTAAGCGCCGCGTGCGGCTGGATTTCACCGAGGGCTCTTGGCTGCTGCAGTGCATGGCCGGGGTCAGGAACAGCCTGGGTGACTGCAGTGGGTGCTTTAATACTGGCTGTGCTGCCCAAATGACTTGGGTCAGAAAAACAGTCTGTATTTCTTATCTGAGAAGTAAAAGGAAGGGGTGTTTGGGAAATGTGTTCCCTGTCCAGACCCAGAAAACCGAACTCCAGGGGCAGTGAGAGCCAGGCTTTAATCCGCGCTCTTGCAGGGCGCCCGGAGTCGAGCAGCTGTACGCTCTCATTCCTCACTCACAGGAGCCCCCCTTTTTGCCCTTCCCCCTCTGTTTTTTGTTTTGGGGTTTTCTGGTAGTTATTTACAGCCCTTTGGCCCAGGGACCATAATTGAGGGAAACTTGTTTAGCAATTATCTCTTACCCCAGAGCCTTATCTCCGGCACGAGTCTTCTTCAGCTGCTACTCACTCGGCTAATTCCGAGAATAAGGGCTTATTAGAGTGGTTAATGAAATATGGACCAATTAAAAATATTTGCACCTCTTACAGGATGGGGTAAAAAAAGGAATTGGGATGTGTTATGCATCTGTACCAACTCCACACAAGGAATGTAAACATTTCGTGCTACAAATGTGGACTAATACACTAGAATAAAAAGTAGAATTGCTACTGAGTGGAAATGCTTGTGTTGGCCTCTCAGTACCTGGAGGAAGTGTGTGGGTCCTACCTCACCATGACTCCCAGATGAGGAGCCCCGTGATGGCAGGAAGTGTATCTAAGTGTATGCAAGGCCCAGTGCCTCTGGTGGGCTGTCCCCGACTCCGCAGCAGCGCCACACGCTTCTGTGACATCCACACGTGCACACCTGAGTTTTCACAACTTCCATTACAGCAGCTGTTCTACAAGAAGGGAGCCCCACTCCAGCTGGTTCAATAGGAAAGTTTATTGTAAGCACGGACATGGGAACATGGAAGCGCAATTCTTCTGGCCTCACAGCAAGGTGGCATAGACAGCGTGGGACAACACCAGTTCCCACAGAAGAACTAGGGACCTAAAAATGCTGATAGCAAACACACATAAAACTCATTTTGTTCAAACACTGTGAGTTTTTTTATTATTTTCTCCTGCACTAGGGATTGAAGTCAGGCCCTCTGAGCTACCTCCCCAGCCCTTTTTACTTATTTACTGTTATTCTGAAACAGCATCTTGATAAATCACTAAATTGCCCGGGCTGGACTTACACTTGCGATCCTTCTGCCTCAGCCTCTCTGAGTGTTGGGATTGCAGGCGTGTGTCACCATGCCTGCTGCCATAAGTATTTTACATTTTGACTCCTTACAGCAGCCCCATGAGGTAAGCACAGCCGAGGCGTGGTGGTCAAGCATGGTTCCCAATCAGCGGCAGAGAACAGCAGCCCAAGCACTGGAATTCAACGGTTTGGTACCAAGCCCATGCTCCTGGCCACCAAGCCACCGTGTGATACACACCAAGCACTGGCGGAAGAGTAGACAGGGGTCACCCTGTAGCCACTCAGCAGCACAGGCCACGGACTGCTGCTCTGCGCCCGCCGTGCGTGCAGCTGGGCCGCTCTCTCCCTGCCAGTGACTGCACCTGTCACCACTGAGCCCGATGATTCCGGTTACTCGTCCTTGCCTCTCTTTGACAAATTCTTTCCCAACGGGCTGCCTCATAGACCCAGTCGGCCACCGTCTGTGGCCAGTTGCCCTCCCCTGGCCCAGGCATAAGTGGCCATGTCAGAAGGCATGAAGGGCCCAGACCAGTTTTCCTTGGATGTCGCTTTTTCTCTTCACCTCTGACAGCTCCCTGGCCTTGGTGCCATCATTGCACCTGTTTGCCTCCTCCCTGTGCCTGGACATCACAGGTTAACATTGCTGTCTCCTCACGGTTGTGCTGCGGCTTTTTCCCACCTCCATGCTTTCTTTCAAGTAGCTATTCTTTTTTTTTTTTTTTTTTTAATGTAGGTACCAGGAACCGAACTCAGGCCCTCGCAGTTGCCAGGCAGGCGCTTGTGCCGCTGAGCTATATCACCGGCCCTCAAGTAGCTATTCTGACCTAGAATGGTCTCACCTTTCTCTCCTGCCTCTCCAATCCCCATGTCCCCCACAAAACCTACTCTGACTTTTCCAGTGTTGCCTGGATCTGCCCTCAAATTCCTGAAACACTTAGCATTTGACAACTTAATTTAGTCAACACACTCTCTTGTAGCTTCAGGTCTGGAAGTGGAACGTTTAAAAAGAGGTAAAATTAATATATTTGAATATTTACAATGTGTTAGGCACTGCGGCAGGCACTGCACATGTATAATTCTTTTTATTTTTCCGCATGTGTGATTCTTACATTTCATTCTTACAACAATCCAAAGCCACAGGTACCATTATCCTCTTTTAAAAGGGAGTAGAACTGATGTTCAGAGAGGCGAAGGAACTTGTCCACTGTTACAAAGGTTATTGGGAGTCAGGACTGAGGCTTAAACTCAAGTCTGACACTGAATTTCCATTTTGCAGCACAGCACAACATGGCAACTCCTTGTGGTTACGTTATTTTCTTTATTTCCTCAGTGCCTAGTGCAGAATTGACTATCTCAGCAAGAGCTCAATAAATCCTGGCTGAAAGACAGTTAATGACTCCTGTTAAGCATGGAGGATCAAGTAGGGCCCTCATGTTTTTATTAATTCTTTCCTGCATCTGTTTAAAGTTTTAATGAACGCTAACTAGGAGCCAGGCACTGTCTTACACAACGGGAACACAGAGCGCTGTCCTTGCCCACCCAAAGAAGCGAGATATGCACAAATAACGGGTACACAACTGCATTAGTTACCAATTTTTCCACAAAAACTACAAGTTCGTAGCCTTCAAACAACCCACAGGCATTGTCTCACAATTCAAAAAACTAGGCACGGTTTACTTTGCTCTTCCTCTTTCACAAGGCTGTAGTCAGTGGCCGGCCAGGCCAGGTTCCCATCCAGGGCCTCAGCTGCTCGGGTTGTCGGCAGATCAGTTTCCTTACAGCTGTGACATGAGGACCCCTGACTGCTGTGGCTGGAGGGTGGAGGCAGCTCTGGCTCCTACGGGCTGCCTGGAGACCCCCCTGTGGGGTGCTGTCCAGCAAGCCCGCAAGGAGAGGCTCCAGAGCGAGTCTGTGCGCAAGAAGGAACCCCATGCAAGTGATGGAAGCGAGTCCGACCCCACCTGCTGAAGGGCAGGAGCAGCACGCAGGGCAGGAACACTGCGAGGTGAAGATCTGGAGGCCACCCTGGAGTCTGCCGCAGCAATAATGAATAAGTGCGAGTTGGGTGGCACAGACAACAAATGCTACTAGAGCTCGGAAGGAATACTCCCCAACACACCCACGGGGCTCCATGTGCTGAGGCAGCCTTACCATCCGCACGCCTGCGTGCTTCTATTTTAGTATGAGGATGCAAGCGATGGGTGCTACCATCAGTCCACAGGCCAGATGGAGATCATGCAAATGGCCCCGGAGAGCGTGGATCCGGCCTCCTCAATGGGAGCCTGGCTCAGGACGGAGGACGCGTGCCAGTGTCGGGGGTAAGGTGCCAGGACACCTCTGTTGGGCCAAGCCAATAAGGATGCATTTGGGAGATGGCAAATCTCCCCCTAGTGGGGGGTGGACCAGTTGGAGGAAGGAGCGAGAGGAGGCCATCTGTGGAGTGCTCCTAGAAACAAAGAACTCCTTCATAAATTCACACATACTCATATATTCTGTGGGATTTCCACAGGCCATGTGGCATGAAGGAACGACAGTGAATGGAGCAGGAGGTTTCCTTGACTCTCACAAAGCCCACCTGCAGGCCTATATTGTGTGGGTTGTACGTGTGTGTGGCATCGCATGTGTCTGCACGTATGGGAAGGGAGAAGGGATGACGCACACCTGCTCGATACGTCCCTGGAATTCTAGGAGACAGAAAGAGTAGAATCATAATCAGTCCTCAGGCTCCTGCCACATCTAAATCTCCTTCCCAACTCACTTGTGAGGCCACTCTGAGGAGCCACCCTGCGAGCTGGGGAACATGACCCTTCTGCACCTCCCTCTGCCGCAGCAGCACTGTGTGGCGGTAGGCAAGCCACCACCATGTCACCATGTGTCACAGGAGTGACACATTCCCTATACAGTTTCCAGAGGGATGCTGCAAATGGGGTGCCTACGAGTCAGCGAGAGCCTCAGGGTGTGGGTGCTGCCTCGGATATGCACCTCCAGGGTGTTGGTATCCAGCTCCTCGGCCATCCTCTCCAGATCAGCCACCAGGCTGCTGAGCTGTGTTATTGCCTCAGAAAGGCTGAGGGATGCAGTGCCCTCTGTGGACGCATCCTCCAGCTGATCTAGCCCCCGCCGAGAGAGGGCATCTACCTGTCCCTTGGTTTGGTGCTGGCTCTCTTGCTCGGCGTCCAGCCTGTGGTTCCCACAGTCTACCTGAAACCACACAAAAGAGGCTCCCTGAGACTCCTTCCAGGCCCTCCACTGCCTCTGAAAACCTGGGTGGGAATGCTGATTCCTCAGTCCCCCTCCCCTCATGGCGTCGCCTCCCCATGTCACAGGTATGGCCGCTGTGGTCCTCAGAGAGGCAGGGCCATCTCCCTCCCCTTCCCACCTGTGCATGTCTACAGATGTCAAGTAGGCCACGGAGGGAAGACACACACGCTCACACTGACACACACCCCACCACCACTCAGCCATGTTCTCTCACTGCTTGCTTTTAACCACCTTTAGCCACAGGTGAGGAGAGAGTGCACCCAAGTGAGCAAGAGGAATGAAAAGGTGGACTGTCAGGGACAGAAATGGAGCCCCGTGGTTCACATCACGGTTTCAATTGATGAGACACTTGTTGCCTTTGACTCTCACTGTGCTCCAGGGAGAGCAGCATTGGTTCTCAGTGAATGTTTAAGTCACATGAGGGTCAGAGGGCTTAACACGCTCCAGGTCACTCTGCCAGCCAAGCGAAGCCAGCCTAACACCCAGGCTTCAGCCTGCACAACTGTCCTTCCGCATCCGGCTGCTCCAGGGACAGAGCAGGCAGCGAGCCCCTGAGGACGTCCACGCCCTCCCTCCCAGGGTCTGAGACACGCACCTGCAGGGCCTGCAGCTTCCCCTCCTCCTAAGCCTTGAGACGCTGCACCTCTGCAATGTCCTCCCTGAGCTTCCTGCCCTGGCACTGAGTCGTTCCTAAAGGGAGATGCACTTGCTTGTCAGGCTGGGGTGAGGACGCCGCCTCCTGGGGGACACAGGAACATGGCAGGTCCTGGTCCCTGAATGAGGCAGATGGAAAATTCTGCCTAAAAAACAGTCACCTTTGAAGCCTTGTGGTTGAGGTGAGGAACTTGAGAGTATATTTAATGGGTAATGATGAGGAAAAGTAATGAGTAATGTTTTAAAAGTCTGAGCTATACAGAAATAAGAGATGTGACAGAACTATTTCTGCTTGACTTCTGGGTGCTCTTCTCCTCACATGTATATATGTCAATCTTCTCTACATATATGTGTGTAGGTAGCTGATGCATAAAATAGTACATGTTTGGGGTACCACGTAATGTCTGAATACACATACATGTAGTGTAATGTTCAAATCAGGGTAAGCATTCCTATCTCCTCAAAAATGTATCATTTCTTTTTTTTTTTTTTTTTTTTTTTTTTGTGGGTACCGGGGGGACGACCTCAGGACCTCGCGCGCCAACAGGCACCCGTGCCGCTGAGCGATATCACCGGCCCCTTTTTCGTATGTGGGTTCCGGGAGTCGAACTCGGGCCTTCGCGCTTGCAAGGCAGGCGCTTACGCCGCTGAGCCATCTCACCGGCCCAATGTATCATTTCTTTGTGGTGAAAACATTCAAAATCTTTTCTTCTAGCTTTTTCAAAACCTACAGTGCATTACTCTTACCTGTAGTCATCCCACTGTGAAAGCATGCCAGAACTTCTTAGGCTTATTTACCTGTAACTTAGCACCATTGACCAATCTTCCCCCAGTGCCAGTCTCTGGCATTTCCTGTTATTCCGCAGGACAGATGAAGCCAGCCTGCAGGGAACTGTCTTAGATTTGGTACTTCATCTTATCCCGGATGAAGAGCAAGAAGCCCTTACTTAACTGCAAACCCATAGCTCCCAGTCTCAATCCTAAATCATAACCTGGGTGGATCACTGTGAATATTAAGCTACGAATATAATGAACAATTTGAATTTCCTTTAGAAAAGTGTTTCCAAGTTTTTGATAACCTATGAGAGAAGCAAAAATAAACGAGGTTGATATAGATATTAATAGAGGCCTGTGGTATACCAAAGTTAAGACAGGTAAGATTGTCAACCAAAGACTCTGGAAACATCTCTTCTTGTACCTCCTTGTTAGATTAGCCCTGAATGTACTCGCTCTACCAGACAAAAAGCATTCAAATTCATAGTAATAGAAAATAGTCCTGGTACAAGAAGAAAAATAAAGTGAAAGAGAAAGAGAGCTGAGGGATGGTCCATATTCATAAAGGAATTTTTAAAAGAAAACATAGTATATAAATCAGTAGGAAAAGGAACCAAATCTCTTGGTGGTCTTGGGAAAACTGGCTTACAACAAGGGAGAAATAAACGAGGTCCCTATCTAGAACCATATGTGAGGCTGCACTCCAGATGGATTAAAGAGCTCAGCGTGAAAGGTGAAATTAAATTATAAAGTTATTCGAAGATAATGTTTGAAATAAACTTACAACTTGAGGGTAGGGAGATGTCTTAAGCAAACTTCCCAAAGCACAAACCGTGAGGGAAGTATTTAATTTGATTACATCAAAATTAATAGCACTGAAATTAATAGAGAAACAGGAGATCAGGAGGTGTTATCTGCAATGCTTGAAACCAAGAAAAGACTTGTGTACAGAATGGAGAAAGGAAAGCCTACAAATCAAAAAGAAGACAAGAACCCAAAGAAAAAAATGTCCAAAGAATAGGAACAATTAATTCACAGAAGAGGAAGCACAAAAGGCTATCACTGCACATGTGAATAAATGCCCCAACTCATCAGTGGCCAGAGAAAGGGAAATTAACACAACAATGGGATGTTGTTTGACACCCATCAGATTAGTGAAACCTACATGCCTCTATGACGCCTGGCAAGGGTGTACAAGGACCTAAAGCCCGAGGGCCCTATGCTGGCCCAGCCTCCGACGAAGGCCCCGGCCTGGGGGAGCGGCTGGGATGCTTCCTTCTGACCCACAAGTTTCTGGGTAAATATTCCAGAGAATCCCTCACATAGGTCCAAAGAGGACGTGCAGGCTACAGTGTTGTTCAAGGCAGTGAGGCAGGAGATTACTGTGGACTACACAGTGAGTTCAAGGCCAGACTGGCTGGAGAAGTGGGCTTGACCTGTTCATTGCAAAATCCCAGGATACGGCCAGATTAGTTCCCGAAGCCCTGCACTCAACTTCTGGTGGGAACTTGAGCAGTTTTTGTAGGGCGCCCTGCCGTGATGCCAGCCTGGGGAGTGGGAGGAGCACAGTCTCCGTTCAGCCCCTGCCACCCTGTTCTTTCACCGTGATCCACTGTCACCCTGCAGAGTGCACTTTTCCCTTCCTTTACTTGGCCCAAACTCACTCTGTGAAACCTGTTTCTTTTCCCACCTTTAATAAATGTAAAACCCCGCTACCTTTTGTGCTTGTCTTAACCAATTAAAGAACCTGGAAACCACCTCTAGAAGGAGTCCTCGGCACCTGGTAACAGTAACGGAGAGTTGGAGCTGTGTAAAGCCCGCTGCTGAGGAAACAGAGAAGTGAACAAATGTGGCACAGCCCATGGTGGGGCAGAACTGACAGAAACAGCAAGCTGCGTGACACAAAACGTGGACTGATCTGAAAAACACGGTGCATGGTTAAAAGCAAGAAATACCATGAGGTCTACAACGCAACAACGCTTTGTAAATTAAATGCACAAACACAATATAGCAATGTGTTCTGCTAAATCATTCACAAATAAAAAGAAAATGTTAAATAGCTGCCCATTGGGAGAAGTGGTGAGGAGTGGTAAAAAAATGTAAAACAAAACAAGAAGGAGATTTGAGAACTAAAGATAAAGATATGGAGGCCAGGTGTGGTGATGCATGCCTGTAATCCCAGCACATGGGAGGCTGAGGCAGGAGGATTGCCACAAGTTTGAGGCCAGTGTGGACTACACAGTGAGTTCAAGGCCAGCCTGAGCTACATAGTGAGACCCTGTCTCAAAAAACAAACAAGTAAACAAACAAACAAAAAAGATAAATATATGCTATTAACTGAAGAGTGTGTGCTTCATTGACTAAATCCTTCCCAAATTAGGTAAAAAAATTTTTTTGACAATTTGATATTAGTTGGTTGTTTATAGATAGTGCTTTTTACTGTTGTGGTTTTGCCCTGTTTCCTCTTATAAATTCTCAAACTGCACTGCTTTGAGAAAAGAAGAGACCTGAGGGAAGATGCTGAGAGTTTTGAGATCCAGTTATGAAATCAAGGTCTGAGCTGGGGGCTGTTGAGAGGAGTCAGCGAGGGCACTCAGGGGCAAAGGGATGTCACCAGGGAGTCAGTAAAAATCTGTCCTAGCTGGGTGTTCCCTGCAGGCACTTCTGGCAGGGAAGGAATTTAAAGACTCAAAGGCGGAGAGGAAAGCAGTTAATGGGCAAGTGAGTGTCAGCCCCATTTACATTTCCAGTGCTCTTTCTTCCACTCTTTCCGGACGTAGCCACACCTCCTCAGGGCTTATGGGTAGCTTCCCCCTGCCGGGAATGCCATCAAAATTAATCAGCTGCCCCCTCTTCCCCCCTTCCTCCCTCTTCACCTCCTCCTCCTCCTCCTTTTTTCTTCCAGTACTCGGATTGAACCTGGGAAGCACCCCAGCCATTTTAATGTTTCATCTTGAAACAGGGTCTCACTAAATTGCTCAGGCTGGCCTTGACTTGTGCTCCTCCTGCCCCAGCCTCCCAATTAGCTGGAACTGTAGACATGCACCACCACACCAGGCAAAATAAGACTACTCTTAATGTCCAATTCAAAAAGCCAGAGTCTTACCTTCTGGCAGTTTAAAATTTAATAAAGTGTTTACAGTCAGCTACAAACACTGTATAAATGAAAAAAAAGAGCAAAGATAACACCAATAGAGATAAATGCATGGAACAATCAAAGACTGAAAACAAGACAGACGTGTCACTTACAATATTCAGAATGAGCAAAGTATTCTTTTTTTACAAAAAACACTTATTTGCTGGGCGTGGTGGTGCAAGCCTGTAATCCCAGCACTTGGGAGGCTGAGGCAGGAGGATCGCTGCAAGTTTGAGGCCAGCCTGGGTTACAAAGTGAGTTCAAGGCCAGTCTAAACTGCATAGTGAGACCCTGTCTCCAAAAACAAAAACAAAAAACACCAAAAACTTATTCATCATTTTTTCTTAAGGATATTTAGTAGGGGCATGGCAGGTGAATAAAACACTCACTTAAACTAAAAGGTAAAATTGTAAAAACTCTTATCAACCAAAACTACACCTCATGGGGTGGGAAGACAAACTGAAATATAGGGACGAGTCCAAGACCAGTCTTGTCTTTAATGAACATTTTTTTTTTTATTTTGAACATTTTTTAAAGTTTGTCACCATAGGGGATACCAGATAAACTTACTTCACATACACACACACACACACACACACACACACACAAGAAAAAGTTGACAAAAAAGGCCACTAAGTAGTGATGGTGCATGAGACTCCAGCAACTTTGCAATTTGTTCTCAAACAAGTTACCAACAAAATGTATAAAAGAAAAAATGGTCAACAGATAAAAAGTGCCTATCTCTGATACAGTTTTTAAAAATTTACGAACTTTCAAAATGCAAGTTTCTCAGAAAAAAGAATATCCTAAAATATGCATAAGAATGACTTTACTTACATGACCACAATCTAGAAAATGCCAGGAAATTAAAGGGTTTATGAATAAATATATGAGCTCAGCTAAGACTCTCATTTGAATCTACAATTACCATTGCCAAAAAAAAAACCAAAACCCAACATTATGAAATACAGAGCTACCTTCAATAGGGTGAGCATGTCTGAAGTCTAAATAAAGACAACTTAGCTTCTGACTCAGAAGCAAAGGGAAGCTCTTAGCGACACCCTGCTCCTTACTGAGAAGACCACATAAACCCCAAAATCACGATTCTTAAAGAAATCTACCAACTTAATGCCCCACCCATTACAATCTCGAGGAAAGAATTTTTACAGAATTTAGGGACGTTGATTAAGTGCATCCCTTTGGCAGGAAAGTCTACAAGAATATCAGCTTACAAAAAAATTTTTAATGGAAAAGATGCTTCTAGATTTAAAAGTAACCCATAAAGCTAAAAGTATCAAAACTGTACAATAAGTAGTCTAGAACAAAAATAATCAAGGGATTGGAGTGAAAAAGCATTCCAACCCCACTGTTACAAGAA
Source organism: Erethizon dorsatum (assembly GCA_028451465.1). Taxonomy (NCBI): domain Eukaryota; kingdom Metazoa; phylum Chordata; class Mammalia; order Rodentia; family Erethizontidae; genus Erethizon; species Erethizon dorsatum. The sequence goes on from CM051822.1 coordinate 168,239,409, forward strand.
CTTAATTTATATCGAACCACAGACAACACATGAACATGGAACAGACTCACTATTACAGAAACGCTCTGCAGACAACCGGATGCCGGAATAAAGAGGAATTCACATGGGCTCATCCTTCACAGCAGGAGTTTCAGAATCTTTGAAGATAGAACAACAGTCACGCTAGATAAATTTCTGAGCATTTAAGACAGGAGAGGGGTTGTGCACCTGTGATGTCAGCACTGGGCAGGCTCAGGAGGAGGATTGCGAGTCTGAGGCCAGCCTGGGTTAAACAGCGAGGGCAAAGCCATGATGAGAACTTGTCTGAGAAAAACAGAGAAAAAGTAATAGAACTGGTGGAAACTAAAATTCCTAAATTCTTTTGTACAGAAAATGCAATTTAAAAAGAAACGATAAAAAATGTAGGTTACATAACTAATATGGTTGTTTTGTTGTTTTGTTTTTAGAGACTGGGTCTCGCTAATATCTCCATTCTGGTGGATCTCTGTCCCAGGTTCTAGGAATACTACCCAGACTCTCTCAGGAGAGAGCTCGCTTTGGAAATCAAAGTTGATATACAAGATCCTGCTTTGATGTGCCTCAACCTGTCACAAGTGAAACTTACTCTGCTTGGTCCTTAACTTTATTTTATTTTATTTTATTTATTTTTTTGTGGGTACCGGGGGTTGAACTCAGGACCTCGCATGCCAGCAGGCGCCCGTGCCACTGAGCGATATCACCGGTCCTTTTTTCGTATGTGGGTACTGGGAGTCGAACTCAGGACCTCGCGCTTGCCAGGCAGGCGCTTATGCCACTGAGCCGTCTCACCAGCCCACGGTCCTTAACTTTAACGTCATCTCTTCAGCGTCCCTCCTCCCTCCCCTCGCTCCCCTCCTCTCCCTTCCCTCCCCGTCTCTCCCTCTCTTCTTTGTGTTGGGGATGGACCCAGTGCCTGGAGCATGCTAGTCTACCCCAGGTCCCCTTCAGTTCCTCAAACCAACACTCCTGAGGTTATCTTTAATTCTCCTCATTCCCTCAGCCCACTTCCAGTTTATCAGTAAATCCTATCAATCAAACCTGATTATAAATTCCTCACATATAACACAGCCATTACACACACACACACACACCTGTGTCAGCTCCCCTCCCCGGACTTTGTGTGGGTTCACTTCCCTCCCTCTGGGTCTTGACTTTGATGCTACCCCCCACACTGGGCCCGAACAAGGGTCACGCCTCGCTCTCCATCTCAGGCTCTGTGTGTGCTCTTCCTAGCTCGCAGAAACTTGTGGATGACTTCATGTCTCTTCTCCCTTACTCCACAGTGAATTCAGAGACCGTTCATCGTTTCCTACCACACACCCAAGCTGCTGACATCCCTCAGCAGGAGCTCATTACGTTTTCCTTAAATGAGCAAATATTGTTGTCATTTATTTGTTGTACATATCCTGTCATTGTTTACATATGGATTTGAAAACAATGACCACAAATCATCTTCGTACTTCCTGCAAGGCCTAGATGACGTTCTACACAAAACGCAGACCTGAGTAAATCATTTAATGACTAGATTTCTCCTTCTCATGCCTGGCTCATAGTGGGCGGGGGGCTCCTCCTCGCTCCCCTACCGGGACTGCACCTTTCCAACTTTCTGAAGTCACCCCTGTCTGGACTCGCTGCTTCCTCGTCCTGTTTTATAACAATGTTCTTTAAGAGCCGAGGGTCAAGAGTTTGGAAGCACAGCTTTCTTGCTGGAGGGGACACCGTGTGGTACATACTGCCATTCTTCCACCCAAGTGGTGCCTGGATTGGGGTGGGGGAAACATTGGTGAAAATAATTCTAAAGCTAATTGGCAAAGTGAACACATACAAATACCCACAAAAATTCTGAAAATATCGCCAGGGTTCTAAGACCAACCTGACATTAAAATAGTACAGGGTGTGAGGAAAGGGGGGAAGACTGTGTCCCCACCATGACCGGCACACAGTTTTGGTCACTCAGAATACGCGCCTGCCTAGGCACAGCAGACTCGTTCTTAAAGAGATTAATGCGCAGATGTGGCCGAGGACAGAACTAAGTGCAGACCAAGTAACGCTGTCATCTACAGACAATTACTCAGCAGTTCCTAAGCAGAGAGGAGGTGCAGCGTGGAGATGCAGCCACAGCGTAAAGATCAGAAGGGAGGAGGAGAACGCGGCGACATGGCAGGATGCTTTGGGCAACCGGAACCCGGTTAAGGATGTGACATAGAGAAAACTAGAAAAGCTATAGAGAAAACTCAGAAAAGCTTAAGAAGAGAAAATTGTTCAGTTTTGGCTTCCCGGTGGTAGCTGATTTCTCTAGTGGATTACAAGCCACACGAGATAGGCCTTCTATTCATCAGCCCTCTGAATTAGGACACTCAGATACCTGACAAGAAAATACCAAAGCAGGGTGCGGGATGTAACTCAGGGACGGGGCGCTGCCTGGTGTGTCCAAGGCCTTGAGTTGTTCCATCCTCGGCCCAGCAAGAAACAAATAAATTAATTTAATTTTTAAAAATACCAGTACATGGGAAGAAGACGCAACCTAGCAAGAGAAAATTCTGAGACAGCAGGAACAGTAGCGGGAAGAGAGCAGCAGGACATCAAAGGAAGAGACCGGAGAAGCAGGCACGGGGCTGAGCGGGAAGGAGGGAGATCCAGCAGGCGGTCAGTGCTCTTCAAATGCCCCGGCCGCAGGCCAAGGCGGGCTCCGAAGCCAGCAGCGCTCCAGCAGGAGCAGCGCTTTCCCACCGAACCCACTGCTTGGCTGGGATGCGTTCATCAGACGGGCCGGGACCCAGGCAGTTTCTCCGAGTCCCTTGGCCTCTTAGTGACAGAGTCAAAAGAACAAAAACAGATTTAAGAGGCAATGTTTTCCTTAAACAGTCACTTGTTACAGAGAAATTATTACAAACGGAATATACTAATACCCCTCGAGCTGGTCTTCTAGCTAAATGAACAGGTATTTATGGTGGAAATGAACTCTGATGTGCAGGAACTAAGCACTGACCCACAGAACCGAGGTTCCAAACCCCAGCAGTGGATCTTCAGGCCCAGCTGTGACACATGCTGGGTGATGCGGGAACGTGGGCCACCCGCCCCACTGTCCTTCAGTCCCCCATCGGGCTGGTCTCAGCACTGACACTGGGGGAGTTCCCGGGGGGCCACCACTAACGAGCGCTGCCGATTACAGCTTTTAGGAACTGAAGTCCTTGGAAACCTCACTTCATAGCCTTCCCCTCAATCCCGCTTTGCCACTGCTGTGGGGTCCTGGGGTATCGCGATGTTATGTACAGTCCTCAGTCACAGGCCCAGAGCTCCTGAAATCTTTGGAGTTTCTGGGTGCTAGGTGTATTTTTCCATATTCAGATAAGCTGGCTTCAGGTGCACTTCAGTTTATCCTACCTAGGTGACTCCTAGAGGGTGGGGCTGGCTGACAGAAGAACTGGCCGTGCAACAGGGTTGGGACTTACAGTGCCCCGGACCCCACGGAGGAGAAGAGCCAGGACCGGGCTATCTCCTGCGGCTGATGATTTAATCAGTCAACCCTGGATACTGGAATCTCTATAAAAACCCTAAACCAAAGGTTTCGAAGGATATTCTGTTATAAATGTGCCCACAAGCTTGCAGGGTGTCACATCCCAAACTCCATGGGACAGAAGCCCTGGTGTCGGGACCCCGCCAGGTCCTGCCTGTGTACCTCTTCACGGGCTGTGCATTTGTGTGCCCTTTACACGAAACCAGCGGCAGCAACAAGTGTGCTGCTGAACCCTGCTCGATAGCAAATCATTAACCCTCAGGAGCGGAACTTCAGTTTGTAGCCAAGTCAGCCCGAAGTGCAGGAACCCAGCTGCTTGGGATTGGCACCTCTGTGGTAACTGTGTCAGAGCTGAGCAAAATTATAGGACACTTAATTATGTCCGAGAGTTGGAAAATTAGTTGGTGTGAGGAGAAAAACAAAACACTACGTATTTAGTGTTCGGTTGTTGAAATAGTTTTTCTTTTTTCTTTTCTTTTCTTTTCTTTTTTCTTTCTTTCTTTCTTTCTTTTTTTTTTTTTTTTTTGTCATTTTGAGACAGGGATTCACTATGCAGTTCAGGTTGGCCTTGAACTCACTTTGTAGCCCAGGCTGACTTCGAACTTGCATCAATCCTCCTGCCTCAGCCTCCCGAGCGCTGGGATTATAGGCATGCGCCATCATGCCTGACAACAAAGTACTTTTATAAGGACATTAACCCTATTATCTGTCCAAACTTGGATGGATATCACTTTTGTTATTAACCATTGTGGGCAAGAATTATTATTTCTAATATCTGGTGTAATCTTTTTTTTTTTAGTTTTATCAGTGTTGGATTTATTGGTCCATGTTAGTGGAGAAGAGAAAGTAAATAAGTGGTTTCTATTGCTGAAATGGCCAAGACAGGTACCCATGAGTTAGAAACCCAGTTTCAGGCCTTAGGCAAGGCCCGCAGTCCCTCACACTGGCTCCAAAGGAAGTGACTGGACAGCAAGCTGAGACCTCTGCTGCATCGATGCGTAAGCCTCACAGAGAAATGGCCAAGGAAGGCTGGCCCAGTGCTTCTGATAGGCTAAGACGTCCCAGCCCTTGTCATGAATCTTGCCCCCCACCTTGAGACAGGGTCTTCCTAGGGTTGAGGCTGACCTTGAACTCATTATGTAGCCCAGGGTGGGCTCGGACTCCTCTCTGTCTCTCTGTCTCTCTCTCTGTCTCTTGTCTGTCTGTCTCTCTGTCTCTGTCTCTCTTTCTCTGTCTGTCTCTGTCTGTCTCTGTCTCTCTCTTGTCTCTCTGTCTCTGTCTCTCTCTGTCTCTTGTCTCTCCATCTCTCCGTCTCTCCGTCTTTCTGTCTCTGTCTCTGTCTCTGTCTCTGTCTGTCTCTCTCTCTCTGTCTCTCTGTGTCTCTCTCTCTCTCTGCCTGTCCTGAAAACACAGGACTCACAGCTGTAATGTGGACACGTAACAGAGGACAGATGTACCAAACAGACCTCAGCTTTCCTGGTGCAGTCCTCGACCGGGCTCACTTTCTCAGCAGCCACCCTCCCTGCCTCAGAAGGATTTCAGCCCGACCAGGTAAAGATCCCTGGGGACTCCATCTCAGCACAATCCGGGGAGGGGACAGAGAAACACATGGACCACAGTGACCGCCATGCAGGCAAAGTGCAGCTGTTTAAAAACAAAACAGGAAGACAAGGCTGTGGCCTCCATGGGGCAGTGCCGCAGGCGCAAGCCTGGGGAAGACGCCCGGGCTCTGACAGGCCGGGGCAGCAGGCAGGGACTGGGTCTCGAATGCAGGCTCTCACGGCAGAGGGTGGACGTCAGGTGGGACGGATGGAGGCTGGAGGGAGCCCGCTTGAGACAGGGCTGTGGCCTCAGCTCCCTCCTCTGTGTCCCACACCTCAGACTGCAGGGAATCAGCCAGGAGAGCCTAGGCTGGCAGGACCCGCCCCACGGGACGTTCTTGCAAGAGGCGGTCGAAGTGCGTGGCCAGTGTTATAATCCAGGGCGCTGTGCATGATGTGGTCACGGTGCTCCAAACGGTGGCCAACCCGGGCCCACAGGGTGGGGGTGCAGGGGCCTCCCAGGCCTCATGGGGAGCCTACCTCTCACGTGAGGAGGCCCTACAGCCGGTCACTGGTGGGAGAGGCCCCGGCCAATGGTGGTGTCAGCACAGGAAGAGGAGAGCAGCAGGGGTGGGGAGCCAGCAAGGGCTCAGAGAGGGACTTGGAGCTGGTGAAGGCAGCTGGGCAGGGGCGGCTGGATCCGAGGGGCCCTCCATGTCACCCGAGGTGCTGGAGGCTGTCCAGGCTAGCTTGTCTCAGGAGGTGTCCCACCCACCACCAGGCCCCTGGCTGGACCTGGCCCAGTGGTCTACCACCTCTTCGAAGGTACTGTCTCCTGTGCTGCCAGCAGGCCTCTGTGTGTGCCTCTGTCACACGGCCGCACCCTGTGGCCACTGAAGCCAGTGTCAGCCACTCGGCTGGGGTCCGACTAGCTCCGCTTCATGCTCAGGAGGATGGGGGCAGTGAACGCCAGGTGGCCTCAAGCATGGGAAGGGCATTGCCAAAGGCAAACTCCCACTTGAGCTCCAGCAGCAGCCAACTGGTGACAGAAAGGTCGCTGGCTCCGCTTCTTGCAGGCACTGGTAGAAGTTGGGTCAGCGTGTTGCAGTTGCAGTTTGAGGTGGGCAAATTTGGGCCGTGGTACAGCCATATGATGGACGTTGGCAGCCAGGTGCTTCACGATGCCATAAAAGCAGATGGAGGCATGGCCCTCGTGGTCTATAACGGCAAGAATGGGCCAGGCAGCGTTCAAAGGTGTGGGCCGTCCCTGCCCGAGAGAGGAGGGACAGGGCAGCTGTCGGCAGCAGTGACCATCTCTCAGCCAGCAGCACTCGGGAGCCGGGGACAGGCTGGGGCTGATTACGTCCCCATCTTCCAGCAGTGGCCGTGAGGACGCACACGTTTCCTGGGGAAGCCTCCAAGCGTCTCATGATGGGCTGCAGCCCGGACCTGCTTGCGTATTATAATACAGGTGAATGCCCTGCTTTCTTACCATAAAGTCTTTAAACTTGCCAAACCTGAATCCAGCACTGTGCCAACCAGAAATCCGTTTTTTTAAACTGGCACTAGATAAAATTAGGTTCATATGGAAGAATTCATGTTTAACAATAGCTAAGAGAAACAAGGGGAGGAGGAAAAGGTTTTGCCTTTTAAAATCTGACCACAATAACCACTGCAGTAAACATGGGGTGGAACAGCAGCGGACAAATAGTCTTTTAGTGACTGCAATCGAAACTGGTGCTGAACCCGAGTACGCATGGGAACCCACTGTGTGACAAAAGTGGAATTAAAATCAGTGCAGAAAGGTGGTTATTTAGTAAATGACATTGGCATAATTGATCTGATTTTTTTGAAGAATTTTTAGAAGCCAGATCTACTTACTTATCACAATGTTGATGAAGATTTATATGTAAAAAAGGAAACAATAAGATATTAGAATAAAATGTATGAGAATATTTATGTAAGTTTGTGACTAGGGAAGATACTCCAAAGTAAGAGGAGAAATTCAGAAATCATAAAGAAAAAGATAAACCAGGTGTGGTGGTACAAGCCTATAATCCCAGCACTCTGGGAGGCTGAGGCGGGAGGATTGAAAGTTTAAACCCAGCCAGGGCAATTTAGCAAGACCCTTTCTAAAAAAAATGAGAGAAGGGGACCAAGAGATGGAGTGAGGGAGGAGGAAGAGGAGGGGAAGGGGATGTAAGAAGAATTAGGATGTGTTATGTACACGTACCAACTCCCTATGAGGAATGTAATCACTATGTAGTGCAAACATACTAACAGAAATAAAAAAGGGCTGGGGATGTAGCTCAGTGCAAAGGCCCTGGGTTAAATCCCCAAAAAAAAGGAGAAGGAAGAAAGGAAAAACTAGAAAGACAGAAAGTCACACAGACAGACCCATGGACAGACAGGCATACGGAAAGACAGGAAAGCGCAATCCTCATTTTTGTCTTTAAAAACGTCCCGACCTGAAGCCTCTTCGGCTGCACCCCAGTCTGCCGCTGTGCTTCGACTGTGCTGTTCTGCTTTCCCATCCAGTGCTCCTCCCAAATAAACGTCAGTATTCTTCGGAGAGTCCCTCTGAGTTCCTAAATCTAGACTGACAAACCTAAACTTAAATCCCAGGGATCTTTGCTCGGTTCACATCCAAACCGGAACTTGACCCTTCGGCCACGGTCGCCCCTCGAGAGCCCCTCTGTGCGGGCGGTGTCATCTCTCTGACACCAGAGCTGACGCTGCTCCTCCTGGAGTGGTGAGACTGAGCCACTCCGCTCCGGGCGGGATTCAGGATTCGGGCTCAGACCACGGCTCCTCCCTTTGCTGCGGTTGACCCTAAACAGGCCTGGACGCTCCCTTAGCCCCCGCCATCCCGCTGCTTTTTCCTGGTCTTGACCTCCACGGTGAGTTTAGAGTCCTGTGCATCCTTAGCTCCTGTCACCGCCTCCAGTTCAACGTCCCTTGTAAATTATTCCTACCTGGATCATCCGCCATTCTGCCCACCAAAGACGAGGGAAAATACTTCAGCTGAGTGTTTTTGGCGGCGATTTCAGCGTGGACAATACGTGGTGCTGTCCCTCAAAGTGATACAGGCTTCTTCTCTTCATTCTGGAAGATGGACTCCTGCTGCCATGGCCTGAGAGCGGTTTTGTAAATGGTGGTTTAAAAACTGGCAATGTGGCTAAGTGTGGTGGCGCACACCTGTAATCCCAGCACTCCGAAGGCTCAGGCAGGAGGATCACAAATTTGAGTCCCTCCTGGGGAATTTTGTGAGATGCTATCTCAAAATAAATAATTTTTAAAAGGGCTGGGAATACAGCTCAGTTCAAGGTCGGGGGTTCAATCCCCAGTACTGACTACAACAACAACAAGGAAGTGGAACTGATAGAAGCAGAATGTAGGGGCCGGTGAGATGGCTCAGCGGTGTAAGCGCCTGCCTGGCAAGTGCGTGGACCTGAGTTCGACTCCCGGAACCCACATACGAAAAAAGGGGCCGGTGATCTCGCTCAGCGGCACGGGTGCCTGCTGGTGCGCAAGGTCCTGAGGTCGACCCCCAGTACCCACAAAAAAAAAAAAAAAAGAAGCAGAATGTAGCATGATGGTAAATGGTGACTACCAGCACCTGTGTGGAGAAGCATGTGGGGGGATTGATCAAAAGACACAAAATTCCAGTTAGACAGGAGTAGGTTCCAGGGGTCAATCCTACTTGAGCCAGTAACAATTTCAAATGTTCTCATCACAAAACAAAGACAAAGGAAAACCAAAGTAGACTGAAATATACCGAGGCACTCAGTCCCTCACCAGTTTGGTACGGAACCCTAGTTTACAGTCCAACAGAACTCCTGTTCCTGGGCCGGGGTGCAGCTCAGCGCCATGGTACCTGCCTGGCAAGCGCAAGGTCCTGAGTTTGATTTCCAGTTCCAAAAAAAAAAAAAAAAAACTGCTCCTGGAAACTGCTGGACAGCCTTGTGGTCCTCTCAGCTGTGGAGGGCGCAGACAAGGCTGAATCGACCCCAGTGGACCAACTGAGAGTGGCTGACGTGCTCTAAGTGCTAAGCCAGACACACCTGTGTCCACGAAAGGCTGGAGCAACACAATGACACTTCCTTGTAACGGGAATGTGAGCACTTCCAAACCCAACTCGCCAGGCACAGAGAAGAACCAAGAGGAGGAAGCAAAGGCCGCCGTTATGTTGGGTGAGGCAGGGAGTGGGAGTCAGCCGCAGGGGGACCCCAGCAGAGAAGGCTCTGGGCTGCCCCACAGCAGTAGCTAGGCAGAGGGGCACCTGCTGGAAGCTCCTGTGGCCTGGAATGGCCCAGCAGGGTGTCCACCAACACATCAGCCCCAGGGTGAGGAGTTCTGTCTTTCTCCACTCACACCTCCCTGAGTCAGCTGGTGCTTGGGACGTCGGGCCAAGGGGAAAGTGAGTTGGGCTCCCACAGTTTGGGTTTACTGAGAGGTGTTTGGAAACACTTCCACGTGCAACTAGGTCTAGGTGTGCAAATGGCTTCCAGGAACAACCTGCCACCTGCTGAGATAAGTCACCTGAGACCAGGGACCAAAGTACAGAGATGGCAGGGCAAGAGCAGACAGCGCCAGGCCTCTGTGGGTGGCTGGTGGGCCCGAGTCCTCCCAGGCCCTGGCGTGGAAGTTACAGGGCTCAGTGTCATCGAGGTGCAGTCAGAACGGAAGCTCTCTCCTTCAGGAGTATACTTGGTAATGGAACGTTTCTGATTACACCTCCATCATGACATACAGCTGTTTTTACGTATTTCTACATAAATTCAGCAGAAGTTATTCTGACATCAAAGAGTCAACTTTGGGGACTGAACCGGGGCCTTCAAACTGGGCTACATCCCCAGACCCCTCCTTTTTCTTTCTTTTTTTTCTTTTTCTTTTTCTTCTTTTTTTTCAGTTTTTATTTTTGAAGCAGAGTTTTGCTAAATCACTACATTGCCCAGGCTGGGCTCAAACTGACAATCCTCCTGCCTCAGACTCTCAGAGTGCTGAGATTACAGGCGTGTGCCACCGTGTCTAGCAATTAATGAAGAATGAACAGTATGAACACATTAAAGCTTTTAAATATTTTTGTTGACTTGGCATAAAATATTGGCATCGGCAAAGAAAGCCTTGTAATCCATCTTTGTAACAAGAGCAGAGTCACTGCCCACAAAGGCTTGAAAAGCCCTGAAATCTTAGGCTGTCAATACCAAAGTCTTAGTAGCGGCTGCCCCCAAAATTAACAAAAATTGATATGTTATTACCAATAACGATTTTAAAATGCAAAACAACTTTTCTAAACTTTCAAAAATAAGTTGGGCCGGTGAGATGGCTCAGCGGCATAAGCGCCTGCCTTGCAAGCGCGAGGGCCTGAGTTCGACTCCCGGATCCCACATATGAAAAAGGGGCCGGTGATATCGCTCAGCAGCACGGGTGCCTGTTGGCGCGTGAGGCCTTGAGGTCGACCCCCCGGTACCCACCAAAAAAAAAAAAAAAAAAAAAAAAAAGTTAAACATTTTTCATTAACCATTACTGGAAGAAACACCATATTGTTTATTCTCAACCAACAAAATGGATTATAAAATTGTTATCAAATGAGGAGTGAATCAAAAAGCATAAAATCAGAAACAGAGGGAAAATTCAGCAGTAGTTCATGCAGCTCTGAGAAATATTTTTTTCTATATTTTAATGTCTGTGGTTATCTGCATGCTTTTTTTTGTCTTTTTTTTAAGCTTTTTAATTTTTTGGTTCTGAGGACCGAACCCAGGGCTTCCAGCTTGCTAGACAAGTGTTCTACCACTGAGCTAAATCCCCAGCCATCTGCATGCTTTTTAAGTTTTATAATTTATCGCCACTGCCTTTCTCATTCTAAGCCAGCAGGTGCTTCAGTTCCTGGTCGGTCTGCAGGCCTGTCCTTTTCTGGCAAGCCCAGCTGGCTGCGCAAGGGCTGCACAGGCAAGCCCTGGCCGGAGCCGGCTGTGTGGATGCACGCAGAGCTGTGTTCGAGTTCGGACCTGGCAGGGGCTGCTCGCCCTGCTCCCGCTGAGCTCCTTCTACCCGCGCGGTCCAGACTCCCCGAGGCTCGGTGTGCAGAAAGCTTCACCTACACGCGCCTGGCAAGGGTTTGTAACTTTCTAGATCCAATAGGTGCCTTAGAATTAAACAACTAAAATAGGGCCGGTGAGATGGCTCAGCGGCATAAGCGCCTGCCTTGCAAGCGCGAGGGCCCGAGTTCGACTCCCGGATCCCACATACGAAAAAGGGGCCGGTGATATCGCTCAGCGGCACGGGCGCCTGTTGGCGCGTGAGGTCCTGAGGTCGACCCCCCGGTACCCACAAAAAAAAAAAAAAAAAAAACAACTAAAATAGTAAGATTACTCTCTGATCAGTTACTTTTCAAATGTGTTTTTTTTTTTTTTTTTTTTTTGTGGGTACCGGGGGGTCGACCTCAGGACCTCACGCGCCAACAGGCGCCCGTGCCGCTGAGCGATATCACCGGCCCCTTTTTCGTATGTGGGATCCGGGAGTCGAACTCGGGCCCTCGTGCTTGCCGGGCAGGCGCTTAAGCCGCTGAACCATCTCACCGGCCCTCAAACGTGGCTTTTTGTTTTGGTTTGGTTTTTGGATTTTTTGTAACAGGATTTTGCTATTGTAGCTCAGCCTGGCTGTGAACTCACTAGGTGGCCCAGGCTGGTCTTGAGCTCACAGCGATCCTCCTGCCTCAGCCTCCCTAGTGCTGGGATTACAAGCATGCACCCTCACGCCCGGCTTCAAAGGCGGCTTTTTTTTTTTTTTTGTGGGTACCGGGGGGTCGACCTCAGAACCTCACACGCCAGCGGGCGCCCGTGCCACTGAGCGATATCACCGGCCCCTTTTTCGTATGTGGGTTCCAGGAGTCGAACTCGGGCCCTTGCGCTTGCCGGGCAGGCACTTAAGCCGCTGAGCCATCTCACCGGCCCCCTAAAGGTGGCTTTTTAAAGCACTGTGCTCACCCCAGGCTCTGCCCTGACCCACCTGGCACCCGCCCACCCTCCTCCGGGCCACTCTATCACACACCTGTCTGTCGCTGCCCACCCTGTGAGGTCACCTTCTTCCGGGCCCAGCACATGCCTTGGCCCTGTGCATCTCAGATCTCTAACAAAGTAGCTGGTTCCTTTTCCACAGGTGGGGAAACCAAGGCCCAGAGCCCTGAAAGGCCACCGAGTGGTCACCAAAGGCAAGACTTATGAGTGACCCTGGAAGGATGTGCACTGGATTCCCCTAACAGAGGCAGAGTGGAAGCCCAGCCCCACCATCTCCTCAAGAACCCTAAGGGGGGTTTAATCCCCTGCAGCAGCTTTGCACACAGCACCCCAAACCAAAGGGTGAAAAGGCAAGCTAGAAGGCGAGGCCTGCCGCAGTCCAGCACTGGCAGGCTATTTATGCAGCGTTCTTAGCACCTCGGAGGGCTTTCTGTTTGATCCTCCTGCCTGTCACCCCTGCACAGAGGCCAGATTGCCAGCAGGGGCAGAGCCTAGAACCCTACAACCCTGCGAATTCCGTACCCAGCCCTGCGCAGACCTCTGGGCGGGTGAGAACGCCCTGACAGCTCTCCTGGAACACTCGTGTGCAGGATCCAGGTTTCTCTTCCAGCCCGAAATGGGCTCCCAGGGCAGTGCGTGTGTGTGTGTGTGTGCATGCACGCGCATGTGCTCACGTCCATTTCAATTCTACTACCAAAGAAAGAGAAGAGGTTTTCTTTAAAAACTGAGGTCCAGAGAATGTCAAACCACTCAAAATATGAGGCCTGGATCAGAGAGGTTTCCACTTACATTAAGGCCCAGACCAACTCTCCAGGCGAAAACGACTAAAAAAGCTGGAGAAAAATTACCTTTCTTAGAAGCTCAATGGGCTAGTGAGGACTTGCTGATCCAACATTGGGAAAAGGAAAGGAATCTGTGGAAATCTGAGGTGATTCTGTTCTGATGGCATTTGCTAATCCTGCAGAGGGTTTGAGAATCCAAGCTGCATTTCTGAGAGTTTTCAAAGACTTCAGCGAACTAGAAATGGTGCCCCAAGCCCCACAAAAATCTCGAGCATTGAACTTTTTAGAGGATGCTTCAATGGGTAATGTCAAAAGCTAAAATCCTGTCAAGAAGAAGAAAATGTTGGCCCAGGTCTTGATCTATTTCTACAAGTACTTTATCAAACACATCCAGCACACGAGCAAAGGGGACCAGAGAGGCAAAGACCTCCAGTAAGAGAAGCGGAAAGGAGACAGCAGAATCAGACCCACAAGAGCTCCAGACCCTGGGATAACTGGACACAGACCAGAAATGATGTGTATGCTATGTTCAAAGAGGTAAAAGCCAGGTTTGGAAAATTTGGCAGAGAAGTCAAATTATGACAAGTGGCACAGCAGACTTGGGGGGAAATTCTACACTGACAGTGGCAGCACCAGAATTATACCACCACAGACACTTGGGTTGGTGGCTTTGGTCCCCTCACGGGCCCAGGAAGAAGCAAAGATGAGCGACTGCACAGCCGCTGAGAGGCGAGGACCTGTTTTCCAGTTTAGCTTTCTGCCACCACAAAACGACATAACCAGAAATAAACCTATAATTTTAATTACATTACTTTTTAAAAGGTTATACATTCACTGTGCTCATACGAAGGTACTCATCAAGATGTGCAGCCATCCGCACTCGTTCCTGCTCCACGGATGCCTACTGCCGCAGTTTCCTGTGCACCCTTGCAGTGTTCCTTGACATAGGTAGAAGAAACGCAAGTCTATATTGTTATTTCTCCCCTTTCCTGAGCAAAATTTGCATGCTGGTACTGTTCTGGTTTTCACTTCACAATATAGCCTAAATTCTTTGCACGTTAGTACAAATAAAATGGCTCAGTTTTGTGTAACAATTGAAAAATTAGCCACTTTATGCCAAGTATTGCAGTGAGTGCTGAGGACACCAAGGAGGACCATCGTGGGTGGGAACCTTTATTTTCAGTCTTAAGTGGAAAGCGTTAAGGAAGATCATGCTGTGGCCTCGGGCCTCATCCCACCGCCTCCCCAGCCATCCTCGTGGACACAGCTTGTCCTCGTCAGGGGCTTTGGGTGCTGCAGGTGCTGCCGGTCAGCCCCGTTTCTGACAGTGTGGGCACGCAGCTCTCCTGTGCCAACCCTGGGCCGGGACGCGTGCATTTTACGGGAGTGGCGAGGGCTCAGACTTCCACCATGAAGAAGCAGCGGGAAGAGCTGATGGTGCAGCTTAACACAGGTCTTTTCCTAAGACCTTCAACTGGGAAGAGAAGGCCGAGCCACACGATGGAGGATCATCTGCTTTCCTCAAAGTTACTGCGTTAAATGTCGCTGTCGTCTGAAAACACCTTATAGAAACATCTAGACTGGTGTTGACCAAATATGTGGATGAACGACCTAGACGAGTCACCAGATGAAGTTAATCATCACGCAGCCAGTGCGATGAGCTGAACAGCCCCTGGCGACTGCGTCAGGCGAAGGCGGCGCGTCCCCGCCTTGCTCTGAGCCACAGTGGATGGAGCTGGGTGTGCTAAGCCTGCACTTTCTCCTGCAGCCTGAGAGGGTGAGACCACGGTGGGCTTTTCTGCTTGCAGTGGCTCGCCAGCCTTTGAAACAATCTCTGGATTTACGCCTCTGTCTTTGAGCCTCTAAGGAAGAGAGGGAACATATTTTGTTAGTTTTTTAAAAATCCCATGATGAATCCCTTGTTAAGCAATTCAACAAAATTGAAAAGTTGTATTTAATGCTATGTTCCTTACAAGCCAGCCTCTGTCGTCCCATACCTTTGTCTTTATGGTTGTCTTGCGCTGCGCTCTCTTTCCATGTGTGCGTATGATTTCTGTAGAGGACGCTGAACTCTGCTTTTTGCAGGTGGGGTCATGATAGCCTCATCGAATCTGCCTGCGCAGCAAACATTTTAATAAGGTATTTTAAACAGAACTGTTTTATTATTTTCAGTTTCTCATTTTAGCTTTTAATGAAATAAAATCTAGCTGTCTTCCGGGGAGACTGGTTACTGGGTATTTCTCCAGAAGATGTCCCTGTCTCATGTGTACCACACAGTCCTTGACTTATCCTGAGGTCAGAAGACTTTATTTAAATTCTGCTTACATTTTAGTTCTCTTGAAATGTGATTTCTCCTGATTCCATTTTATATAATTTGCTATGACACTTTTCAGGAAGATAGATGCCTATCAGCAACATATGACGAGTCCCATTTTTCCACATCCTTATCAACCTGGACATTTAAAAAAAGTTAATATGATGAGCACAAAAATTTATAGCATTATTATATTAGTATTTCAGCACTTGTATTTTCCTGAGTAGTAGAAAGGTTGAACTTTATTTTGCAACTTACAATTGCAACTTTGCAATTTCTTTGAATTTCTATTTATAGCCATTGTTCAATTTTTATACTTTTCCTATTTAAATTGTTTTATTTTAAAGATTGCTTTGGAAAAGAATAGAAAACAATATAACAAGCAGCCTAGTAACCATAACATAGAATTAACAAATGTAAACATTTTGCTATATTTGGCTTAGTTTTAAAAAAAAATTAAACGTTATAGATAAATTATAGGTTCTGTCCAGTGAGACCTCTTCTCAGTTCCAGTCTTCTCTTTTTTGTCCAGAAGCAAAAAGTATACATTTAGCAATTCTGGGCAACAAAGGCAAGGCAGGGGGCATCACAATCTTTGACTTGAAATTATACTACAAACTGGGCATCGTAGTGCATGCCTGTAATCCCAGCACTCAGGAGGCCGGAGGATCGCTGCAAGTCTGAGACCAGCCTGGGCTACATAGTGAGTTCAGGGGCAACCTGAACTATACAGTGAGACCCTGTCTCAAAGAACCAAAAAACAAACAAACAAACTACAAAGCTACTGTGATAAAAACAGTGTGGTACTTGCAAAAAAACAGACCTGAGGATCAACAGAACAGATTAGAAGATGCAGACACAACTCCAAGCACACTCAGCCTCTGTCAACTTGTACTCGTGGGAATAACTTCTTACAAATGAGCGACAGTGTGACATGCTTGGAATGGGCACATAATAGCACTCAGGAATGGTAGCATTTGTTAGAAGTAGCAGAATTTTCATTATCCTAATTACATAACCTTAAAACAGAAGTGTACGTTGTAATTCTACTAAATGTTAAAAATTGCTATAACTTATATTCTCACCAACAGAATATAAGAATTCCCATTTTCCCATGTCCCCGGCTACATTTGATATTCCTAGACTTATGTTTGAGATATAAAATCATATCTTTTTTAAACTTTAACTTGTATTTTAAGATTGCTGTTTTCATACGACAGTGTATTAGCCAACGATTTTTATTGCTCTATGAATTTCCAGTTCATTCTTTGTCTATTTTTTATTAATGTTGTGAAAATAACTAAAAATTCACAAAATGTAGGCATGCACAATGAAGTGTCTCTTTCACTTCTGTTCCTGGGCCAGCCAGTCCATCTCCTTAGATGCGACCAATGTCATTCAATTCTTTTCCTGCCAGAGAGCGTTTATATGCACATTCAAGAAAATAAGTGTGCTTTTTAACACGAATTCTCCAATACATACATCACTCTACCCCCCGGGGTTTTTTTCCACATAACATATTCTTGGTCATATTTTCTACCTGTGAATGCACAACTTTTTCATTCTTTATTATTTCTATTGAGTGACAGAGCTAGGATATAATTTATTTAAACATTTCCCCACCAATAGACATTTAGGTTGTTTCAAATCTTTCACCAATACAACGTTATCACAAAGCCCAAAGTAACTTATGTGTGTGCAAGTATATCTGTAGGGTAAATTTCTAGGTGGAATTTCTGGGATAAAGACAGTGAACATTTCTAACTTTGAAACACTGCAACATTAACCTCCATAGAAATTGTACCAACCCGGGTTGGTCCAGCAATGTGACTCCGATTCCCCTGCCTGCACATCACCGCTGGCAGTGGACTTGTGCCCACCACTAAAGGCAGAAAGAACATTCTTTGGTGCCATACTAACATGCGTTTCTCTCATTACAAGTAAGGCTGCTCATTTTTCCAAGTGTTCAGAAGTCGTGTGTATTTTTTCCTGTGAACTACTTATATCCTTTGCCCATTTTTAATGCAATTGTTGATCTCACTGATATGTGGCAGCCCTTTCAGATCTTGGTCGTTACTTGCTTAATCTGTGATATAAATTGCCAACATTTCCCCCATTTTGGCATGTTTTTTGAATTTGTTTTTGTGGATTTTTGTCACGCAGAAAGCTTTCTGTTTGGAAATTCATCAACGTTTTATGCTTTGGGTCAACTTTACAAAGACCTTCCCGCTGAGGGCATAAATCCATTCTCCGTGACTTCCGCTGGTGCTTCTGTATTTTCATGTTTTGCTTTTGGCCATGTGCTGTTTGGGATGTATCTTCGTTTACGGTATAGGGGACGGATTCAATTTCATTTTTTCTCCAGTGGCTACTCTGCTGTTCCAACATCACTTGTTCAACCATTGATTTGAGACGGCGCCTTTGTCGAATGCTGAATTCCCCTGCGTCCAGCATACCCGGCTGCATTCTAGACTCTCTGGTCTCCTCGGCGACTTGTCTACCTCGTACTCATGTCGCACAGTTGAGGCTTCATGAGTTAATAATGTAATGAGGTCATTTTCCTCAACACACGTAACGTTATCCTTCCTTCTCCTGCTCCTTGACCCCACGATTACTGAGGAGAACGTCAACCCGGGAAACGCCTTACAGAGCCCTCGGAGCCACAGGCGCCGCGGCCCTGGGCGCAGAACCGGGCCCTCGAACCTGTCCCTCGGGCGCCCTTGCTCTTGGGCGGACACTGACCTCGGCGGCCACGGGGCGGGCGCTGCTCGGCGGGGCTCAGCTCCGTGGCCGCGCACACCTCGGACGCGTGCTCGAGGGCGACACCCGCGCGGTTCCGTCCGGGACTGGACGCCCCTCGCCGAGAGCACCGTTCTCTCCCCGCCGGCGCTCGGCTTCGCGGCCGCAGCTGTGTGACTCGGCCGTGGCCTCGGCCTCTGTGTCCGGTTCCGCTCAGCCGCGCCGACGTGCCGGTCGCGCGAGGAACCGGGGTCGAGCCCAGGGGCAGCCTACCACTGAGCTTTTTATTTTGATATAGGGTCTTGCTTAACTGTAAGAAAAAGAAACAACGTGGCCCACTTTGCAAGATGAAGTAGTTCAACCCTGAGTAAAAAATTACTGGCAGCTTTCTAACCACCTCACAGAGCCCGTGCATTTGTAGTCTCTGGGCGAGAAGGACCTAGTGGGAAAGACAAAAATAAGGAGTTAGAGTGCTTGGGAGCAAGGTGGTGCCGCACGCCTGTGAGCCCAGCACTCGGGAGGCTGAGGCAGGAGAACTGCCAAGAGTTCGAGGCCAGCCTGGGCTACATAGTGAGTTCAAGTCCAGGATGAATTACATAGCAAGACCCTGTCTCAGAGGGAGGGAGGGAGAGAGAGAGAGAGAGAACCTCAGTAGAAGGTAGGCACGAGTAATCACAGGGCAGTCCAAGGTCACCTGAAACATCTGCTTCTCAGAAAGTCCCAAAATAAAACATGGACGATACTGTAAAAAAAAAAAAAAAAAAAAATCCAAACTCAAATCGGGAATGTATAGGTGTCGCTCGGGAGGATTGTATCTCCCATAGTTCTCAGCCAATGAAAAAAATGGACGGGCCTTGCCCATTAGGGTCACACCGTGTTTGCTGTGACTGCCCCTTGTGCCTGTCCCTCAGATGCCCAGGACTGCACAACTGACAGTAAAACCTTGCTCTCACTGTTCTTCCCGCCACTGGAGCCCATTTTTTGTGGGGTTTGCACAAGTGAACACAACCGGGGGCTCACATTTCTCACTGGCCTTAAACATGCAATCCTCCTGCCTCAGCCTCCCAAATAGCTGGGATTATAGACATGTTGTTATTGGTTAAATGTGGTCCCCACACTAACCTCAGGGGCATAGCTGGAGACCATCATACTCCTTTTTTTATCTTCTCCTTTCCTCCTCCTCCTCCTCTCTTCCCCCTATTCTCACCCCACCACCTGCTTCCCTTTTCCTCTGGAAAAAAAGCCCTTAATAAAAGCCCAGGCTAGGAACTTACTTCTGGCCTCTTGTTGATTTTTTTTTTTTTTTTATGGGTACCGGGGGGTCGACCTCAGGACCTCGTGCGCCAACAGGCACCCGTGCCGCTGAGCGATATCACCGGCCCCTTTTTCGTATGTGGGATCCGGGAGTCGAACTCGGGCCCTCGCGCTTGCAAGGCAGGCGCTTACGCCGCTGAGCCATCTCACCGGCCCCTCTTGTTGACTTCTGACTAAAGAGCCTGAGGCTTGCAACACGATGACCTTTAAAATCTCTCTTTCCAATTCTTAAAAACACCTTGTAGGTATTTTTATTGGGATCACATTAAACTTTTATGTTAATTTATAGGTTACTTGATTTTACTTATCAATTTTCAGGGATTCATTATAAATTCTGGGTTTTAATCCTAAACTAACCTAAACCAACTAACCAGGGTATGTGGTATATAGCACATACCAGTCTACATTTTAAAAACTCTTTGTTAAAATTAAGTCATTAGGCTGCCTGGAGTTACTTTTGTGTGTGGTATGAGGTACGGATCAGTACTGGCCTCTCCACAGCGGGAAAGCCCTGCCCCCCCCGGAAGTCTCCATTCACCCTTTCCCAATGGAGACCTCGTTACCGTGCAAGACTGATGGACTCCAGGCTCTGCGTTTAGTTCCACTGATTCGATCCACTTGTCTACTTTTATAGCAATACCCCACTGTTCTAATTATTTTTTTTTTTTTTTTTTTTTTTTGTGGGTACCGGGGGGTCGACCTCAGGACCTCGCGCGCCAACAGGCGCCCGTGCCGCTGAGCGATATCACCGGCCCCTTTTTCGTATGTGGGATCCGGGAGTCGAACTCGGGCCCTCGTGCTTGCCGGGCAGGCGCTTAAGCCGCTGAGCCATCTCACCGGCCCCTGTTCTAATTATTTTAAGTTTTTAGTAAGTCATGCTAGCTAGTAGGACGATACCCCCCCCATTTTGTTTTCTTTTTCACAGTTGCCTTGTGTCTTTTGGGACCTTGGCTCTTTTAGACTGTCAAGTTTTACATACATACCCAAAAATAATCACTACTGAGTAATAATTAGAATTATATGGTACATTATTATAATAATTCACAATTAATGGTGAATTATTGTAATTACAATTTAATTTTTAAAATTTATATCTTCTTTTATGTTCCATTTTCCACCATCTTTTGGCACATTTATTCTTAGGTTCCTTAGGATTTTGTGGGGGCTTTCGACACCTTAAAAGAACATGTTATTACTATTATATTTTCTAATTGGTTATCCTGCTCTCTAGGAGAGATTGACTTCTATTATAGATCTTCAGCCAGTGACTCTTTCATTAACTCTAATAATGTCCTTTGATATTACTGAGTTGTCTATGGAAAAATCTATGGTACTTTGACGTAGAAGCGAATTTATCTTTTACATTCCAATCCTTAAACTCTTACTTATTTTCTCATTGTATTACTTAGGGTGACAGTACAAAGTTAAACAATAGGATTAGTGTGGCCATTACTGTCTTGTTCCTGAATTTAATTTTAAATCTTTCACCATTAGATGTGATGTTTCAGTAGAAACCCCTTTGTGGATTGAGACGGCTTCCAGTTTAAGATTTTAAAATAGTTGGGCAGGCACTTTATGAGGCACCTGGAAACTCAGACACTTAGGAAGCTGAAGCAGGAGCACAAGTTTGAGACCACCTTGGACAATTGTAGTGAGACCCTGCGTCCAAAAAAAAGTAAAGTTTAAAACTCGACTGACTTTTTTTCTAATCTCTGTGAGTTGGTTTCCTGTAGCAGACCCTGGCAGCATCCCACTTCCAACTGCCAGCTCCTGTCACTGCTGGTGTGAGGGCTTCCCGAGACAGTGCCAGGATACTGACAGCAGTCCCGACCCGCGACTGGGACCTCAGTCTCACTGCCACCTCCCTCGGGTGGGGTAGCTGTGGTTCCCAGAGCTGCCCAGGGAGATCAAGTTCTAGTGGACCCCACAAAAACCTGTTTGACAACTTTTGTTGACTTCTTTCTTTTTCCTGTCTCACATTCTTTTTTTTTTTTTTTTTTCCCTCCAGGTATTTCCTAGAATCTCTTTCAAAATGAACTGCCTGCTCTCAAATCATTTCCTGTCTCTGTCTCTGGGGGAAGCCAGTTTTAAGAAGGCTCATCGACTGATTTTCCAGATTTTATCAATTTCTCTTGCATCGCACTTTTTCTTGGGTGTTTTGGCTGCAATATGTCTTATTCTTGCCCATGAACCTTCTAGGGTTGACTGATTCTGCTCCGCTATGTTTTGCTTATTTCTGTAGAAGGCTGATTTTTTTTTTTTTTTTTTTTTTTTTTGGGTACCGGGGGTCGACCTCAGGACCTCATGTGGCAGCAGGCACCCCTGCTGCTGAGTGATATCACCGGCTCTTTTTTCATATGTGGGTTACGGAAGTTGAACTCGGGCCCTTGTACTTGCCAGGCAGGTGCTTAAGCCGCTATCTCACTGGCCCAGAAGGCTGATATCTAAAATGTGAATAAATGGGACTGTTCCATTTTTCTAAAACTGACCTCAAGTCACATAAGAAATCCCATTTCTACTCTGTTTCAGAAAACATTTGATCATGAGTTCATCTGGGTAAAAGGCTTCTTTCTGGCCACTGTTTAGTTCCCAGCGTGAACTCCTATTTCAATGGTTCTCCAGGCTGGAGTCCTGAGAGAAGGGGAGCTGGTGTGACATTGAAGCCCAAGGGTTTGGGGTGTCCAGTCACTGCGCTGCCTCTGCCCCTCACTGGCCTCGGACAAAGCATCTTATGCCCTTGGTCTTGGCGAAGGCCCTCTGGTCCCGCGCACCCACTGCTGTGTGTTCTCCGTCTATTCTCTTGGGCATGGTACCTTTCTGGGAAGCAGCTCTGCATCACTTCCTCTTCTACAGTCAGTTTTTATGTTGTCCCTGCTGGTCTCAAACTGGGGGGCTCCAATGATCCTCCCACTTTAGCCTCCTGAGTAGCTGGGACTACAAGGTCCTGCCACCATGCTTGATAACAGTAATTTTTTTTATTTCATATGTTGAAATGACAGTATTTTTCAAAATACTGAGTGAAATAAAATACATAATACAAATTAAATGGTCCAGATTTGGGACTACCCTTGTGTTTCTACTGAGCAGTGCTGGGCTAGTGCCACTGTAGGGAGGTGAGAAGGACCCATCCGGGTGTTGTACCTTCTCGGCACAGTAAGAACACGAGGAACAAGTCCAGCTCCTTCTCCCAGGCATTTCAAATCAGTGCCGTGCTGTGTGGTCCTGGCCTCCTTGCTTAACCTCTCTGGACTCTATTTCTTTCCATTCTCTACCCCCGGACAACCTCCAGGCTGACAGGAAGAAAGACGGAAGCAGGCCTCAAAGGCATGAATGAAAAGGACATGAGAGCTGTAAGTGGGGACTGGTGGCTGCTTCCTGCCATTGGGGGAAAGTAACAAATGCAAAGGGGGAGAATTCTCTCTTTATAGGGACACACCCCCCCCCATATGGGTAAATGACAACTAAGCCACTTGAGAACAGGCTCATGTGGATATATTTTATTATGTGAAACTCAGGTAATTCACAACACAGTGACAATCCCGGAATTGAAAGGTACCCCAAAGTAACAGAAATGGATAAATTCACTTCTTCATTGCTCAGAGCTACAGGAAAATTGAGACAAGAAGATGGAGGCCACTCTCTCTTCCAGGTTAGGATTAGCTAACCTACCGGGTGCAGTTGGCTTTCTGGGCAAACTCCTCCCTGCGGGGGGTCCTGTGGAAGTCATCGAGCACGGTTCTGCCACCACGTGACTGGCTCACTATGCGGGGCACCCCACATCCAACACAGCGTTTCAAAACGCCAGAACCAGTTCCCAGGCAGGTGTTCCGTCAGCCACCTATGCTGAGGCCCCTGGAACTGCAGGAGGGAGAGGTACGTGTCCCAGGCCACGTGACTGGTCAGAACTTACCTCTCCGGAGCCACAGCGCAGGATTTAGGGTTCTGTTCCATCGGGGTTTCACCTCCAGCTCAACATGCCCCGCTGAGAGGTCGACAACAGTCCAGCCCCAGCATTCTGGGCTAGGAGGAGCCACCTCCCCTGGGGCTTCTGTCACCTTTCTGTTTCTCCCCACGGATAACCCAGAGCCGCCGGCTGTTAATACTGATTAACAATACTGAGGACAGGTGTTTGCTTTTAATGTGCAGCAAGTGGTTATGGAGACCAACGTTTGTTTTCTCTCCTCAGTCCCTAGGGTGCCGGTCAGAGAAGACATCCAGCCCGGCCCTCCCCAGGCAGGGCTCCCGCGGGGACACCGGCGCACTCCTCGGGGCGGGGGCCGTGCACAGCGAAGCCAGGCTGAAGGAAGCCCGGGGAAGGCCGGCCCGCCGGCTGCAGCAAGGACTCGGAGCTCGGCTCGCTTGGTGGAATGGGGCCGTTCGCGGCTCCCCCGGCGGCGGGAGTAGGGAGAGCGCAGGAAGAGCAGGAGGAGGAGGACGCTGGAAGCAGGCCGCGGTGGGGTGGGGTGCGCTCTAGTTCCTGGACACTTCCCACGCACGGGCAGACGTGGGGTGCCGGCGGCGTCTCGTCCACCGCCTCTACTTCCCAAACGGCGCCGTCCCCAGGGAACCGCGCCCGGAGGCGCTCGCCCAACCTCGTCGGGGCCTTCTGCAGCGCGTCTCCGCGCCGCGGCACCCACAGCTCGCGCGCCGTCTGGCGCGGGTCTCTTCTCTCCTCTCCTCTCCCTCGAAGGTGAGGGAGCAACCACGCCAGGGTCGCCAAGCCGCCACCCTCGGTCCGCCGCGCCGGGCGGGCGTCCTCTGCTGGGAAAGCGGTCGCTTGGCCACGGCTCCCGGCGCGGTGCGCGGCGGCGGCGTCGCGGCCCCCGCACAGCAGCTCGGGGAGCGGCCCGGCGCCCACGCGGGAGCTGCAGGGGTGAGGAGCGCGTGGCTGCGGGCGAGCGGGCCGCACGGCGGGATCGTGCGCTGGGGAGCAGCCGGGCCCCTGCAGTGGAGACGTAGTGAAAGGGTGATCGCGCTCCCGGGCCAAACGAGAGGAAGGAGAAGACCCCCGGGGCCCACGAGCCCCGCTCCTGCCGCGGGCTCCTCCCCGTCGCTGAGGCTGCCGCGCCCCCTCGTGGACGAAGCGGTCGCTACACCTGTCTCCCCGCGGTTCCGCGTCCCGGG
The DNA here is from genome assembly GCA_028451465.1 of Erethizon dorsatum. Taxonomy (NCBI): domain Eukaryota; kingdom Metazoa; phylum Chordata; class Mammalia; order Rodentia; family Erethizontidae; genus Erethizon; species Erethizon dorsatum. The sequence continues at coordinate 168,263,777 of CM051822.1, forward strand.
TCACGATCCTCACCCATCTCCACGAGCCTGACCACTCGACCTTCTCACATCCCCACATCCCCACTTCTCCCAAACCCCTATACCCAGCAAGGGAATATTAACATTGCAGCAAAAAGTGAAATTAGATAAAAATCAGGGAGAGAGTGAGGTCCCCACGCCTAAAGCTTTAGCAGAGACTAAAGCTTTAGCCAGCACTGCTCAAGCCTGTGCGGAAGGTGGATGGAGCCCCTTCCGGCCCTGACACTGACCCAGCGCCTGAACCCTAATCAACGTTTGGCGTGGGGCTGCAGGTTCTGCACATCCCTCCTGTATCCAACTCCCTCCCCACTCCTGATTTGAAACTTACCTGATTTAGAAACTTACCTGAGCGCAGGAAGTCTGAGCCTCGACCGAATCTCGTATTAGCCCCAACTCCTGCTTTATTTAGCTACAGGGGTCAGGGCCGCGGGAGACGGGGAAGAAGCGCTGACTACCTTTGGGCGCTGCAGCGACCGCCCCTCCAGCGGCGGGGATCCCCTCTGCACCCGAGAGCAGCACACAGCGACGCTGGAGCCTGCGGGGGGCCCAGGCCGCGGGAACGGGGCTTGGCTGAGCTTCGGCGGCAGCGGGGAGCTGGGCGGGGGTGGCGGACGACTCAGGCCGAGCCTTTCTCCTCTTCTCCACAGCCCGTGACCTGGACGCGGCCTCGGCTCACCCAAACTTCATCCTTCCCGAGGCTCTAAAGAGGGTGCCCCTGGCCCTCGACCCCCGGGCGTGTGCGGAGGGGCCCGCCGACGCCGAGCGCTCCCACGACTTCCGCGGTGCGTGGCTCGCCCGGCCGCTCCTCCGGCTGCCGCGCCCGGGAGGCGGAGCTCGAGGCGGGGCCGTGGTGCTCGCGCGCCGCGCGGCTCCGGGTTCGCGCGGAGACCGGGTCCTGGGCGCTGCGCGTCGCCGGCTCCGAGTGCCCCGCGCTCACCCGGGCCGATCGCGGAGGGCCTCCCGGTCCGGCCGAGCAGGGTGGGCGTCCGCGTGGACCACGACGGCGGGGAGGTGGTCTTCCGCGCCTGCTTCCCCGGCCGTGCCTTCCCTCCCTTCTTCGGCTCCTGTTTCCTGGCAGCGAGGTCACCACCCTGCGTCCCTGGAGCTGCTCTCTGGTGCGGGGTGCTGTGCCCAGTGTCCATCCTCCTCTCGGTCTCAACGTGCTGAGCCGGAAAGGAAGGCTCGGATTCGCGGGAGGCTGTGCCTAAGGCATCCAGACAGCGAGAGCAGAGGGACTCAGATGCCCAACAGCGGACGGGGCTGCGCTGCGAAAGCCTCCGCTGCCTACCGGCGGACACGGAGGCGGGGCCTGGACTGGACCCGGGCGGCCCCTGGCTGCTCCCTCGCCTCCCCGCCCCATCCCAGGATCTGAACCCGGCCTTGGCCCGCCGAAACCTCATCTCCCTTCCTGAAATCTGAAACCTGACGCTGGGCTTTGTCTCTCCTGGGACTCGGCCGGCCCATCCCAACACTGTTTTGCAAATGAGGACTACCTATGTCATTTTAGGATGACTTCCAAGAGATATGGCTAAGTGAAAAAGTAAATTTCACACCAGGAAATGAGGAAATAAATCTGTATATTCCCTTATTTTTATAAGTAGGGGAATAAACTAAAACCTAATAAAAAGTTATACAGGGAAGTAAAACTAGATGGAATGGGAATTATTTCCTGAATTTTCTCATATTTTGTACATTTGAGTTCGACACTATGTAAATATTTTACATCATTATAAAACAGTTAAACGAGACAAAACGAGCCCACTTATTGAATTGGCAGCTTATGCATCAGAGAGCAGTTATTTTAAAATGCAATAGTCTTACTGTTTATCTTTAGCAGGATATATGCCAAGGACAAAAATATTGCAAGTATATCTTAGCTTTTCATTTGTATTAGTAATAATACATTAATATTGTTATTCTGACAGGTTTGTATACACACATATGGTAGGACAAAGCAAGTAATTATGTTAGTGTTACTAGTGTTATCTTGATTGGAACCAAGATTTTCAACCTGAAAGATTAGATTTTCCTATGTGACATAAAAGAAGAGAAACATAGTAATTCTCAATTTGAGTTGGATAATCAATTATATTGATATATAATTGCTGTATTTCTATATTTTGCTATATTTTCTCTTAAAATAATCAAATTTATTTCTTAGCTTAGCCCACAGATAAGACCCAAGATGAGGAGCTCACCGGATCTAGATCTCCATCAGAATCACTTGAACACCGTGGAGACACAGTCTGGAAACCGTTGGTGAAAGCCACCCGACAAGAGCCAGCTTTTTCCATCAAATAAATCGCTGGGGGTGAGGGAGGAACATGCAGACTAAAGCAAACTACGGGACACATCAACCAAGGCAGTGGAAAACTTGTTCAGATCCTGGTTTGAGCAAATTAATTACAATTTATGGTTTTTAAAGTAGGAGAAGATACACAACTGTACATTTATACTAAAGAATCTTTCATCTTTAATGAGAGGAAGGGGAGGGGCGAGGGAGGGGCAGGAGGAGGGTCTTCCAGAGCAGAGCAGAGTTAATATTTGGGAGTGAATCTGACTAGAAGTCAGACATGCTTTCAAAGGTGCTGAAAAGATTTTGATTATCACCAAAGCCTGGTTTCAATATGGACCAGAAACGAATGCATTCAACCCTCTTCAAAGGGAAATCAGTCCTCAGTTTCTGGTTACTCATCCTCAAAACCCAGAGTTCATGCCAGAACCATAAGCATCCTCCCCAGATTCACCGCCGCAACAAAAAATCCCGATCGTTTTGTAGTGTTGCAAATTGAAGGTTCCAAGGTCAACTCAAAGAATGACCCCTGTTTCCTGGTGATCCTGAAAAACAAGGGGAGAAGGGCTTGGAAACAGCCCACGGGACACCCAAGTGACTTAAGGAGCCCATGGCCAGCGTTTGCGCAAAGTTTGAGGTTGCCCCGGTCCCTTGGGCCCTGTCCAGCTTGAGGGCCAAGCTGCCGGGCTGGGCGCGGCTGTTTCACCGTGAGTGCTGGGAGTCTGGATCAGCGCTGGCCCAGCTCCCCCTTCCCGTTCCCCCGTCCTCCAAGAGGCGCCGCCAATTACATAAGCAGCCCAGCCTTTCCCAGCAGAAGGGCTGACCGAGAGCTGCAAGACAGGGAATCCCGTTCCTGGCCTGGCCTGCATCAGAATCACCCTGCACAGCCCAGGTTCCCTGTGTCCCTCATCAGAACCCTCGCCACAGACCCCACATACTGCAGCTGTGTCCTTTAATGGTGTCCAGATTTCACTTCCTTGCTAGAGGTCGAGATTGTGTCTGCTGGGTCCGTCCTTCCTCCCTCTCCCAGCCCCAGACACTCAGCAGGTGCCCTAGAATGGGGTAGCTGATCAACATGTACTACACTGAAATCATCCCTCCATTCTTTCCATTGACGTCTTGAAAAGCTCACTCAGTTTTCGAGGACCAGCTCCACCTCACCTCCTCCAGGGAGCCTTCCCAGGCAGGAGGCCTGGCTCTTCCTTTAGGAAGTGGACGCAGACCAAAGCCATGACAGCACATGGCCTCGGCACAGAGCCAGGAGACTGCAAACTCCAGAGGGTGGAGCAGCCTTTTACTCTTCCTTTCACCCTACCTTCCTTGTAGAGTGCAGGGTTGAGTGAACGAAGGGACATTTTGTGGAGAGGTCTAAATTCTGGGAGGGCCCAGCCCAGACACTTCCCCTCAGAGCCTTTGGAAACAGATTTCCTGGAAGAGCGTCCCGGCCACTCCTCTGGTGGAAGTCCAGCAGGTACCGAGCCCTTGCCAAAGGCTTTGGGTCATGCTCCCAAGGTCACCATGCCTTCTGCTCCTCTTCGTGGCTATCAGTGCTAATCACAACTTGTTTGCAGAGCTTAGCTGTTTACTCAGTGGTTTCCAAAATGGTGCTCTGTCCACTCCTCATACCTCAGGAAGCATCGGGTGTCATCATATTCACATGTTCTGGATGTGGCACAAATGTTCAGGCTTGTCTTTTAACCCAAAGCACGTGCAAAAGCCATCTTGAAAAGGTAAAATCCCATAAAAATAAATGACAGGATGGTTGCAGCAAATACTAGCTTTGCCACGGCATTGCTCCCCTCCTTGGCACCCTAATCTCCTGTATGGGGTTCCTAGGAATGCCATAACACAATACAAACCGAGGGCCTTCAAACAACAGGAAGGTATTCTCTGAGTTCTGGAAGCTGGAAGTGTGAGCCCAGGATGTCAGCAGGGCCCTGCTCCCTGGGAGGGTCTAGGGATGGATCCTTCCCTCTGCCAGCCAGCGCCTGGTTTGCTGGCGACCCCTGGCATCTGGACATGTCACTCCGGTCTCTGCCCTCTCTCTTGTCTTTCTATTCAGATTTTCCTCTTCTCATAAAGACTCCAGTCATATTGGACTAGCGCCCACTCTAATCCACGTGACTTAGTGTGACTGCATCTATTATCAAAGTCGCACTCACGGTTACCTGGGGTGGGTCTCCTACACGCTGTATCTTCTGGGCAGACACAGTTCAGCTGACAATGGCTTCCCTCCCTGGGAAGTTGGGTATAAAAAGGAAAGAATGGCAGAAAAATGGTCCTTTAGGCCAGTGCAGTTTCTGAAAACCCTGAAAAAGGAGCCCTCTTTCCCCCCTGGGACTGAGAAGGGCGGTCATTGTTCTAGGTTAAGGAAGAGCCAACTTCAGGATCAGAGGGTTCTGGGATGAGGAGAATGGACGACTAGGAAGTGGGTAGAAGACGTATTCTCCAGAGGCACAGCGGAGGAAAAGCTGCTCACGTCATGGCGACCAGGAAGCAGAGAGACAAGGGGCAAGCCAGGAGAGGAACCCTTCCAGGTCACACCCCAGGGACCGCCTCTTCCCACCCGATTCCCTCCTAACACAAGTCAGCCGAGCCCTCATGGCCCAGGGACCTTCTGGGGCTCCAATGTGAGTGTACGAGGCCTGGGTGGACATTCATGGTCTAAACCAGCACATCTGTGTTCTTCCTCACCCTCACAGCCCCTCAGGGTCTCAGCTCCAACCTCAGGATACCACTCCACCCCCGCCACTGCCGCCCGTGGGGATGTGAGACGGGTGGACTACGTGGTAGCTGTCCCCTCATCTCCTCGCTCCAGACCTATTCCACACAATCCACCAGGACCAAAGCCAAAGAAACTTTTCCCAAAGCTTCATTGCAAACATTTTTCAACAGACAGAAGTCTGAGTTGGAAGGCTCTTGCAGTGACTGCCTAAATACCCACCACCTAGTGTTTATCATCAGCACTTTTTTTTTTTTTTTTTTTTTTGAGACAGGGTCTCGCTATGTAGTCCAGGCTGGTCTTGAACTTGAGGTGATCCTCCTGCCTCAGCCTCCTGAGTGCTGGTATTACAGATGTGCACCACCATACGCAGCATATTTATGCATTTTAAAGAAAGTTCCAGACATTCAAATGTTTTTTTTTTTAATCTAATCTGACCATATCAAGGTTTGCTGGACTTTCAATAATGCCCATTTCTCTAAAGGACTGAGCTCCATGCTATGATTTGTAAGTGCCTCTAGCCTGAACCCCACCCTCTGCCTGCCTCTTACAGTATCTTCTGCTCTTGTGAGACCAAACTGCAGACCCTCCCCTTTGTTCACCATCTCCCTGACCTGCTCTCCTTCCTTGTCCTGAGAATGTCCTCACCCTCCAGGGCCCCCCAGTGCACCTGTCCCCAGAAAGCCTTCAGGATCCCGCTCCTGCCCTGCACTGCTTTAACTGCACCTCCTCTGTGAGCCCACAGTAGCCCCCAGGGCAAACCGTGCTGTCAAACTTATCTCCACAAGTCACCCCAAGGAGAGCTTCTGGAAGACGCAGGAATCTTGCTCTAAACCCGTGGTCCTCCGCACCTAGTGCAATCTGTGGCACCCGTGGTGCTGCATAGATTCTTTCTGCTGGGCGTGGTGGTGGACATCCGTAATTCCAGCACTCAGGAGGCAGAGGCAGGAGGATTGCTGGGAGTTCAGGCCAGCCTGTACTACATAGTGAGACCCTGTCTCAGAAACATCTTTAAAAAAGAAAATCTACCATAAATACTCTCTGCGTGAATGCTGATTGGCTGCCCCTTCGCGTAGCACTCCCTGCTTTCTTTGTATCACCTTCTTCCTCAAAGCACAGGCCGGGTCTTCAGTGTGTGTCCCAGAGAGCAAGAGTGAACAAAAGAGCACTGTTCTTAATGTTCCCCAGCCCTAACCCCTAGGGACACACCTGTAATGCAACAGGTTGGATTTGCTGTGCTTTGCAGAGAGGGAGAACGCACCCCACCGGGAATTGAGGGGCCTCTCCATGAAGAAACCTACCGTAGCACTTAGACTTGGGCTGGGTGATTTGGGAAGGTTCTAAAGAAGTGAGGGGTTTACTCTAGATTAATACTGTAAGGTTTAAATCAGACCTGACTCTCCCAGCCCCCAATGTGCTGGCCAGCAGAAGTGCTACTGCATGCAGGGAACTCAGCTCAGCACCCCAGGCTGTCATCGACAAGCGCAGGAAAGGAGATAAGATAGGACAAGGAATGTTGTGGGTCCTGGTGACATCTGGAGACACCCGAACATTTACATCGGACACTTCAAAGGACTCTGCCCACTGAGATGCAAGACTGCCAGAGAACTTCGCCCACAGATGTTCATTGTGATCTGCCCGCCTAACGTCCCCGGCCTTCTCTCCATCCCTATAGAAAGGGACACACTTCTCTTTGTTCTAGGCAGACAGTCTTATCGGCTCTCTGCCTGAACCCAGGCACAATAAATGCCGTGCCTTTTTGCCTTTACACAAGCCTGGTGGTCTCTGCTGGTTTCCCCCTTCCCCCTATATATTACTGTTATGTTAGAAATACTGTCAGAAAGTAGGGCATATTTGACTGAATATCTTGACCAAGAGGGGAGACTAAGATGAGAATAAAACTGTGATTGGAAGATGGGGAGGGACCAGGGCATGGTGTCACACACCTGCAATCCCAGCACTCTGGGAGTCTGAGTCGGGAGGATCGCAAGTTCAAGCCCAGCCTGGGCGACTAAATGAAATCCTCTGAAAAGAAAAAAAAAATTTTTTTTATGTGGGTGCTGGGAGTCATCCTCACGACCTCCCACTTGCCAGGCAGGCGCTTGTGCCGCTGAGCTATCTCACCGGCCCCAAGAAAAAATTTTTTAAAAGGGCTGGGGATGTAGCTCTGTATGAAGGCCCTGGGTTCATTCAGCAAAAGAGGGAGGGGAGAGAGAGAGAGGAAGGACAGAAGAAAGGAGGGAAAGGAGGGAAGGAGGAGGAAGGGAGAGAGGGAGGGAGGAGAAAAAAGTAATGGTCACTCCTTTTGGTCAAAATAAGGGGTGCTCAGTATTTTGTGGGTGGCACAGTGACTATGTTTTTCTGTTTTATTTTATTTTGTTTCTGGTTTGTCTTCTGAAGAAATGACAGTGTGGCCTTGCTTTGTGTCGTCGGATCATGGTTTCAGAGTAAACTTGTCTGCGGCTGGCATTTTGTAGGATAGTTTGCACCTTGGAGGAGGACAGGGTTTGAAGTGGGTGTCATCGCTTCAGAACGGCGTGGCTGCTCTGTTCTCCTTCCTTGGGCCTTGGGCAGGGAGCTGTGGTGGGGCCAGGACTTGTGCGTCTGCATGTGCAGAATCTGGCTCACTGTAAGAACTCTTCAGACAACGCACATCTCGCGTTCCTCTCCAAGGCACAGAACCCCGGGCTGGGTGCAGAGTCCCGGCTCACAGAGCGGTGTTCCATCCCGACAGCCCTGCCGTGGCCGTGGACGGCGGCAGGCAGGCCTGGGCCCTGTGAGGCTGAGCCCTGATGGGGACAGCCGGGCCTTGGGTGCCGTGGCTGGGGCCTGGCTGCAGCTCCCCTCCCTGGGAAGCCGCGTTCTCTCCCGGGCAGAGGCTCCGTAGCTTGTTTTTGTGGATATGCTGTTTTGTTTGTCACCCTGTCTGGTGTCACAGCCTCCCAGTGACTCTCATACCTACTCATTTGGGCCCTGAGGAAACCTGTTAGATATTAATTCTTTGCTGGTTTTGTGACAATGACCTCTGACCAGACAGGTTCGGCTCCCCGGACCCCAAGGGCCTTCTTACTGCTCCCCGTGCCTTATGGGGTGGTGATCTCACCTGGCACCAGTTTCAGGGATCCAGTGACTCACCGTGGGATAAGTCCACAGCTGGGCACATGCCTGGCTCCTGAGCACTCTGGGAAGGCGTCCAAAGACGGGGCCGTGGCCTCTCACGCTTCCGTCGCTCTGGCCATTGCCGACTTCCTTCCACATCAGACGGCTCTGACGCTGTGGCCCGGCCTTCGTCCGCCTCTCTCTGACTCTCTCCTGAGCAGGCTCTTTACTTCCCGTCCCCAACACGGCACACAGCACACGGTCCCTGCTGTCCTCGCTGCTGTCTCGTGTCCGCTTGTCCCTTCTCTTCCTCTAGGTTCAAGTCTGCTTTCTACCGGGTATATTTGCCTGGTGCAAGACCTTGGACAAATTGTTCTCTGGGCTTTAGATTTTCACATCTGTAAACTGTGGTTAATGATCATCGTTACCCTTTGTATTGTTTTATGGGCTCTTCTTTTTCAAACTGTGTGAGTAATTAATGTACACATTTATTCATACAGAATTCAAACAAGACTGGTAGAATGAAAGTCTTCTTCAGCTACTGTCTCCCTGAATTCTGACTTGATGTGGTTGCCCAGGACAATTTACATATCTATTTATGTACACACAGAAATATATATGTATATGTATGTGTGTGCGTGTATGTACGGGTTTTTTAAATAGTTATAGTGTCAGGATAATGAGTTGGGAGGATATTTGTTTCTGAACCAACTGAGATTTTGGTTTTTTAAAATGTCTATATCTTTCATAAAAGTAAATCAATAGAGAATGTCGAAGAGCATGTAGTAATAATTTAATCCTGGTATTTACAGATATGGAAACAAACAGCAAAAAAAAAATCAGTTAAGACAATTGAAAGTAGTGGAGATACGGGTAAGGGCTTCTTTTTTTCATAATTATCTTATTATTTAACTTTTATTGCCATGTATATTATTTAAAATCCTGAAAATAATCTGTGTTCTGTGTCTCTCCTCTCCTTTTATATCAGCCTAAGGTCCGCCCCCACCAGTTTCACACCCGCCTCCTCCCTCTCCCTGCCCAGGGCCCCTCAGCTCCTGGTCTCTTGCTCCTCCTCCATGCTACCCTGCACCTGCAGCCAGCACGCTCTCCACACCCTGTCTAACGAGAGTGACTTCCCGTGTCTAACGTGAGGCATATGTGCCAGTTCCCCATAGTGAATGTGATTATTGTGTATCAGAAACATATACCAAAAAAGCTTTTTTAATAAAACTTTCTGAGACTTGCCTAGGATAAAGGACTGGTGTTAAACACCCAGCACAGCAAGTTTCACGCCCCTCTCAGCTCCGGTCCAGCACAGCGTGCTGCAGTCGCCGCACCGTGACCCTCAGCCAAGGCCTGGGCTGGCCCTGCTCTAGATGCACCCTGGCTCTCTCCCCGTGTCCCCTTCCTGGGATGAGTTTCTTTAGTATGGATCCTAACTCATGGTATGTCATATTCTGCACTTGTTTCCTTTAACCATGGGTCTTAAAGATAGATCTTCTCCTGTCAACCCAAACAGGTTTTCCTCATTCTTTTATTTGTTTGTTTGCTTTGTTTGGTGCAGGGATTGAACACACGCGAAGCGCTCACTACCACTGAGCGACACCCCGGCCCCTCCTCGTCCCTGCTACACAAGTTAAGTTACGTGATTATGTGAGAGCGCTTTGCATGTCCGCTGGCATACAGGGGTGGTGAGTGCATGTCCCTTCACCCGCTTAAATTCCTGTGGCCCCGACATAAGGGAAGAACACCTTGCAATCCCACAGCGCTGTGGCTGTGAAGCCCCTTCTAACCCTCCCCACGCCGTGCAGTGGTTTAAGTCTTCACATCACTGTTTAGCTCCTCTGTCCTTCCCTTCACAGCTCTCCTTTGTTCTCTTTTACCGCCCCACTCTCCCACGCACTGTTTCTGCTAACTTTGCCTGAGAGGCCCTCTCGCACTGCCTCCCACATACCCCGCTGGCCGAGGATCCCTTTCCTCACAAACACCCCTGTAAAATCTGCCCCAAGCTGGCCACGGGCCTGGGCAGCACCCCGTCTGGTTCTAGGCTCCTCGACTAGAAGCTCCGTCTTTCGAAAGCAGGCTGTCTTACAGTCTTCCGTGCTTAGTGAACCAGCTGGTGCACAAAAAGTGCCCCATAAACATCTGTGGGATGGAAACCCTTAACTTCCCGAAAGTCTAATAACTCCTTTCCACCTAACACGCAAAACTAGCTGTTGCTGTGGTGTAAGACAAAAAGCAGAGAATTTATGTTCTTACTGGCTGTGTGACTTGGGGCAGTTCACTGGTCTCTGAGCCTCAGTCTTTTGACCTGTGAAGTGGGAGTAAGGATACCAGGAAGAATTATGACATAATGTGTCATGATGAGGGTGTATGATGACGGCGTTCTAAAAACAGAAGTGTCACTGCCGATTCTCCAAGTTGATTTCCAGTTTCACGTTGTTCTGGTGAAACCGAGGCCCAGCCGCTCTCTCGGCCTCTCTCCCTTCCCCATGTCTGCTCATCACTCTCTTCTGGGGCTCTTGCTTCTCCCTCCCATGACTTCTGTCTCACTTGGGGGGGCCCTGTTCCCCCCTAATTCCTCCTCAGTGTCCACATCTGTGGCCTCTGACTTTCTCCTCCTAGGCACAGGTCCCAGCCCCTTCGAACAATCTCAAGAGCTTTTCGGGTCCCTTTTCTCCCATCTCAAGGCCTCTCCCTCCCTTCCCGCCCCCTAGGGGCACCCTAGGGGCAAGGGAGCCAGGCACAGGTGCGGATGCCTCCACCAAGCCCTGGTTTCAAGGACGCTCACAGAGGTGTTCAGAGGTGACAGATAAAAGGCTGCCACCAGATGCCACGCTCTGCTCAGGGAGGGGCCAACATGGGAGCTGCGGAGCCCAAGGCGGGTCCTGGGCTAATTTTCTTCCTGGAGATGCAGGGCTGGGCAGGACAGGGCTGCAGGGGTGAGCTGGGGGACTTCTGAGGCTCAGAGGGAGGGGCGGGGCACTAATTGGCAGGCTGGGTGCCAGGACATGCCTGGGATACTTTGGCGACAGGTCACAGGAGAGGAGGGAGGGAGGGACCCTGCCAGTGGGCAGGGCTGGCCCTCACCCATTAGGGCTTTCTAGGTCACTCTGAGTCCCCATGCTGTGCCGCAGGCTTCCTTTCATGTTTCTGGCTTGGTTTTTCTGACTCACAGTCTGTGTCTTCCCTGATATTCTTGATGTCGCTGTGACCCCAGAGCCAGGGTTCCAGCCTGCTTTGGGAGAAGCATCAGAGTCCCGACTGCTGCCGGCTGCCTGTTGCCCCAGGGTCCTCCCAGGAACCAGGTGCCACACTTGACTGATGCTTGACTGGTCAGCAAAGGAACATAAAAGCCTCAGCAACTGGAAGTTGCTGCCATTAATACGAGGCATTCTTGCTTTTTTGCTCCTGCCACTGCTCATGATGTCTTATCCTCACCTGGGGCTGCATGACTTCACACATGCACCAAACCCGAGCTCCCACCAGAGTAGCTACTCAGTCTTCCTGTCCTCAGCCATGGGCAGCCCCATCCTCCCAGCGCAGGGCCCAAGTCCCCTACAGTGTGCCCACTCGGTTCCTCTCACAGCCGCCTCAGCCCAGCAGCAAGCCCTTTCAGCACCCATCAGCCGGCCCAGCCTCGGCCCCTTCCCGTCTTTCAGTACTGAACAAAGTCCTCGCAGTAGCCGCACAGGCCGCTCAGTCTGTATCACCTGACTTCCTGCCCCTCCCCCCCTCTGGCTACCTGGCCCTCTGCTAATCTCACACCAGCGCTTCTGTGTCAGGGCCTTGGTGCCTGCTCCCCTCCTTCCAGACCAGCCTCCTCCACAGGAGCACTTGACTCAGTCCCTCGCTGCCCTGAAATATCTGTCCAGATATTACCTGGGAGAGTATGACCTGCCCCCATCCAGTCACCCCCATCTTCTTCCTTCTCAACTTAACTTCGCTTTATGGTACAGGCTGAGCATCCCTAATCCAAAACTCTGAAATCAAAAATAATCCCCAAATTCAAAACTTTTTGAGTACCAACATAAGTTCCAAATTCATGAGATGGGTCACAGTCAAAATGCAGACCCTTAAAAATATTGTAAAAATTATCTTCAGGCTATGTTTATAAGATACATGTAAGACATAAATGAGTTTCACGTTTTGACTTGTATTTTGTCCCTAAAATATCTTGTTATGTATATGCAAATATTCTAAAATCTGAAAAAATAATCCTAAATCTGAAACACATGTAGTCCCAAGCATTTTGAATGAAGAATACTAATCGGTACCCATGACACGTTTTATTTATCTGCTTGTTAGTGATCTGTTTTCCCCAGAATGTAATCCCCATGAGGGCAGGTTTCTGTCTGCTCTATTTTCTGCTGAATTCCCAGATCCCAACACTGTAGCATTGTATGTGTTTAATAAATATCTACTGAGTAAATTAATATTTCATGGATCCTTAAAATAATTCTTTGAGCTGGGCATGGTGGCACTGTGGGGCACTGAGGCAGGCGAATTGCAAGTTCAAGCCCAGCCTGGGCAATTTACTAACTTAGCAAGACCCTGTCTCAAAGAAAAAAAAAAAAAAAAAAAAAAAGGCTGGGATGTAGCCCAGTGGGAAGGCTCCGGGTTCAATTCCCAGTATCACACACACACACACACACACACACACACACACACACCCCTTGATATACAATTACTTTCACTCTATAGTCACAAAACTAACAAGAATTGAGTCAAATATTGCAATGCCTCTGCTTGCAAGAGGCGTGTATTTTTTTTCACGCTACACAAGGCTTCAGCTGTTTCAACTCTAAATGAAGGGGTTTGGCCTAGTGGGTTCCCTGGTGCTAGAAGATGGTGGGGCTCTTTCTCCAGTCCGAGTTCTTCTCCCTCATTCCCGCCCTCCCTCAGCTCTTCCCGGGGTCCAGGGAAGAGCTTACCAAGTCCACTAGGGAACTGAATCACAGACTCACAGGAGACCCTCCATTTCTGGCTTCCAATACTCTGTCCATCCCACTGGCTGAGCCTCTGATTCTGCCTGGGAAATAGGATGACAACACAGCAAAAAGAAAGGAAAAAGAATAAGGAGGAAATGGTGGAAAAGAGGGCAGGGAGAGAGAAGAGAGGAAGAAAACAGAGAGTGCGTGCATGTTAGGGAATATTCTGCAGAGTCAGAAGCAGTCATGCACTGTTGTCCCCTGGAAAAGAGGTCTCACCCCTTTGTCCTTACTCCTCACTTGTGATCCCTGATCAACACCCAAAGCTCATTCAGAGCTTTTCCCATCTCAGTCACAGCACTTGCACTGACCCAGTTATCCACACTGGGGTTTAGGAACTCATCTTTGATATTCCTCATCCTCATTCCCCAAACGCCACTTCAGCATATCTACAAAATTTTGTCAGCATATCTACAAAATATACTTCAAATGGGCTGGCTCATCTGGCTCCAATGCATCCCACTAACTGAAGCCAACATCGCTCACCTAAATTTCCAGCCTGGGTCTTCTCTCAGGATGACCACCTTGTGTACCTGTAGAGAAAGCCACTACTGTGGAGTGCCTCTGGGCCTCCCGCATCTAGTCTTGTTCTACTTCTTAAAACTTAACTGCTTGATCTAGTGCTTGCCTAGCTCTTCATTGTCTTCGCCATCTTTAGCTCCAGTTTACTGTGCAACAGCATTGCTTAAATTCGCCCAAATTATTCTTACCCAGGGGTCTTTGCAAGTGTGTCTGTCTCTCTTGAGAGCCCTTCCCACCTCCCTGTGCGTGATGAGCTCTGCATCTTTTGGGTGTCCTCTTAAACCTCACCTCCTCGGAGAGGGCTCCTTAAGCCCTGCTACATAAGGAAACCCTGCTGTTAGGCTCTGTGCTGGATATCTGTAGAGTTGTCAGATTTCGCAGATAAAAATATAGGACACTCATTTCCATTTGAATTTCAGATAAACCATCAATAATTATTTAGTATAAATATACCCCATACAATATTTGGGGACACTTACTCTAAAACATGCTTTGTTTATCTGAAATTCAGATTTAAGTGGGCATCCTGTATTTTATCTGGCAATCCCAAGTTCATGGCTTGGCTTCATCTCTCTTCTATTTGGAGAGATTGGAAAGTAAAAACTTCATTTCTCAGAATCCTTTGCCACTAGAATTATGGACACAAATTAAATTCTTCTGGCTCGATGTACTTGTTGAGATTTGAAAAACAGAAATGAGTGGAGGGCACTGTCGCACAGAGGAAAGCGGAGGAGCCCCACAGGGAGGAGTGGTCCGAGGGGCTGCTATGTACAGTAGCTGCAGCACTTCTAACCTGTGCTGATGGAACTCGAGGCCAAGAGTCCAGTGAGGACTTCCTGTCTTCTACTCCTCCAACCCTGTCAATGATTTGCTTGTATAGTTTCCTGGATTACGTCCCTTACTGCTTAAAACACTGACAGCGCTTTTCACTTCCTGCCAAGGCCTACGGATACAGCTCTCATTGCCACCCTTCGCTTCACAGGCCGGACTCTGTGCGTGTGTGCCGTGTCTCTCTTGTCTGCAGACCCCAAGCTGCCTGGTGTCCTGTGAGACCCAGGGCCGCGGTGCACAGACCTCTCATTTGCTCCTTCTAAGCCTCGTGAATCTGGGCAGAGACTCTAGACACAGCGAGAATGCTCAGTTAGTATCTTTAATCGTAATAGGCGCCTTAGAGACAGGGAGGAAGCTACTCCCTCATTCCGAGAGGTGAGGATTGGAACAGTACTTCCACTTGTACACAGTTATCCGGGACAAGCTAAGTCACCTGGGGCCTCAGTTTCTTATGTATGATGTAAGGATTAAACCACATTTGTTAATGTCCCTCTCAACTTTAAACTCTTTAATAAGGTGGAAGCCAGAATCAAATTAGCCACATTGAGTATGCTCAGAGGCCCCTGAAATGTTAACAAATCATTCGTTTGGGTGGTGCATTCTCCCTGATGATAAACAGAAATGAGATGCTCATCTTGAATGTAAATAAGGTGATGATAGGAGATGATAGGTAGGAGAAGAAATGGGGAGGAAAGTCTATTCAGACAAAATGAGCTTCTAAATACTCAAATTAGACCATGTAGTCTTCACTTAAAATGAACACAGCCCAACTCCTTATCCTGGTCCCTAAGGATTTGAAAGTTCTGTATTTCACTGAGGTTGTTCGCAGTTCAGGGCTTCGAGGGCTTTTCCCTGGCTCTCTCCTGGGTCCCTCAGACAAGGCAGGGCTCAGCTCCTGCGTCACCTGCTCAGAGGAGTTTTTACTGAGGCCTGTCAATAGCAGTGCACACCTCCATATGCCACTCACTTTATACTCCTGAAAGCACTTTATCGTAACCTGTAATTACCTTGTTAATTTATTTGTTTGCTTGCACATCGTTGGGCTCTCCCAGTAGACTAGAGGATGGGGGCTGAGTTGGGCTTGTTCTCCACCGTGTCCCTAACTCCCGGGACTGCGCGAGGCACACAGCACTGCTGAATGACTGTGGAATGGATGAACAGATGCACAGCTCTTAAAGGAATACTGCTGAAAGGGTGGGGACAAGAGGGTCTGGGCACACTGACAAGAGGGAAGTGAACTGCAAGTGACTAAGGGAGGGTTTAGAGGAAGGACGAAGACGTATCTGTGACATTGATGGGGAGGGGCTGTTAAACGGACAGAGGACAGATGCGCATTGGAGATGAACGTGAAGAAGGCACAGTGTCTCAGAGAGGGAGACAGGAGGGGCAGAAATGAGAAAGTAAAGGCTCAGAAGGAAGGGATTAATCTATAAGACAAAGAACACAGAATTTAGAGCCAGGAAATTTGGATTTCAGCCCTGGATCTCCCTTGAACCAGCTGTTTGGGCCGAGTCAAACCCTTCACCACGCCAGAATCCCAGCATGCTTGCTGCCAAGGCTGGATGTGGCCCTCAGCTGTTACAGGGTCAGACGAGCAGCACAGGGAGCTGTGGGGTGACATTCCTACACCATAGGTCTTTGCCTTGAGCCCCAGGGCTGATCGGGCTGATCTGGCTGAATCCTCCTCCTCTAACTCTTCCTCAGTTCCACCCATCCAAGCCACCTCCCCTGGGGGGGACAGTGGGAGGGTGGTTGTACTTAGAGTCCTTGGAGCAGTTGCTTAGGAAAGCTGCCCCCTTTTTTTTTTGTGGGTACTGGGGGGGTCAACCTCAGGACCTCGTGCGCCAGCAGGCGCCCGTGCCGCTGAGCTATATCACTGGCCCTTTTTTTCGTATGTGGGTTCCGGGAGTCGAACTCGGGCTGTCGCGCTTGCAAGGCAGGCGCTTATGCCGCTGAGCCATCTCACCGGCCCCGCTGCCCCCTTTTTGAGACAGAGTCAGGCTGGCCTTGAAATCACTATGTAGCCCAGGCTGGCCTCAAACTCAAGGTGATCCTCCTGCCTCAGCCTCCTGAGTGCTGGGATTATAAGCATATGCCTCCATGGCAAGTGTAAACTGGCTTTTCTAAGAGAACTTACAGTCATTTTAAAGCACAGAGCAAACTGCAGTCTTTCTTAAAAGACAAGTAATTAGAGAAGTAATTGAGATTGAAGAAAACCATGGGAAGGACATAGTGAATGGGAACTGAAAAAGAACTGTAATTTCTTAATTTGTCCTTCTGACCTCCAGGACACTTTCAGTTTTCTCCCCCAAGTATGCTTCATGTTTTTTGTTTGGGCTTTTCCACTTTTCGGTCACTTGACCTAACCTTCCCTTCATGTCAGGTTGCCTCCTCTCAGACACCTTTCTGAGATCATCCTTACTTCTCTGATCTGCCAGCAGAAGCCTTCATGCACTCGATCACGGCTACACCTCGTCCACCTTGTTCCACCCTCATTTAGTAATGACAGATTTCAGTTGATGAAGGATACACTTTACCCGCCTCACCACACGTCCTAAGGGCGGGGACCATGACTGATCCTGTCTTCATTCTCCTAAATACCTCTTCATACCTACCTCTCCCCTTGAAGGCTCAAGGACTTGTGGACTATTTAAGAGGATGGGGGGCCGGTGAGATGGCTCAGCGGGTTAAGAGCCTGCCCGGCAAGCGCAAGGGCCCGAGTTCGACTCCTGGAACCCACATATGAAAAAGGGGCCGGTGATATCGCTCAGCAGCACGGACGCCTGCTGGCGCACGAGGTCCTGAGATCGACTCCCCAGTACCCACAAAAAAAAAAAAAAGAGGATGGGCAATTACTAAAAGGAGGAGAGACAGAGAGAGAACAAACAAAAGGAGAGAAGAAGAAAAAGAAGAGAAGGAAAAGAACAGAAGGGTTAGCCTAAGGCCCGCCCTACCTCTAATTTTTCCCTGTGTCATGAATGGCTATTGTGCTATCTTATACCACAGGAGGAGGTGGAAGAGGGTGGGGACAGACATGTGGGAGGCACCTGCCTAAGGAAGATGTGGATGGTAACAGAGAGGTGGGATCCAGTTGTGGCCAAGTGAGGCAAGCAAAGGCAAACCAACACACTTACAAAACCACCTCCACCGGCTGGATCTCTAAAGAGAGAATGAACTTGAGAGGGACTCAGAAGGTCAAGTGCAGAGTTGTTAGGAAGTCGGAGAGGGAGGGAGAAGGTCTTGAGAAGTGAGCTGTTTCCTGGAAGAGTCCATTCCAAATGCCTTTTCCCTTACCTGTGTCCTAGAACCATTAGTGTGAGCTCTCGATCACAGCATGAAGGCTGCATGGAGCACTGTTCGAGGAACCCTCATCATCTGCTTAGAGAAGGGGATGGCAACCCCTCACGACCTCTTATCACATGAGCGTTTCCCAGCACAGAGCCCAGTACCTGCCAGGGAGGAGGGACTACTGATCGAAAAGGATGAGGGTGTCTTTGTCTGGCATTTCGAAGGCGTAAGCAGAGCCAGACAACTGCTCCTCTCGCTTTGCCCAATCAGTGATGAGTAACTCAGCACTGAACAGATGCTGCTTGAAACACTGCACCTGGCTTGCTACCTCACGCAGCCGAGCCTGTGAAGGTTGGGTCCCCGCTCCCGCAGTGCTTAGCATCTGTTGGGCAGAACCAATAAATAGATAAATAGGTGAGTGCAGACAGTGATAAAGATGGCGAAGACAACAAACACATCTGAGGAAAGAGCGAGAGCCTCTGAGGGAAACCACTTGAAGCCTAGGTGGTAAAGAGGGCCTGTCTGGGTTGGGGTGTAGCCCACTGGTACAGTGCTTGCTTAGCATCATGCACCTCACCTGGGTTCAATCGCAAACAAAACCAATGGCAACAATAACAAAAATCCTCTCTGAATATGTTGCCTTTGGACTGAAACCTAGTGAGAAGATGGTGAGAGCCATGTAAAACTTGGGCGGAAGAGGGGCCCAAACAGAAGGAACAGTGAGTGCAAAGGTGTACAGCGCCATCAGCCCTGGCATGCTCAAGGACAGACAATACAAGGTGCCACAGCTTGATCTGAAGGAACGAAATGCGAGGGGCAGGTCCACTGTCCACTGCTGTCATACATGACAGTGTGTGGCTAAGCACTGGGGCCCCTTGCAAGGCTTTTAAAACTGCCGATGCCTGGGACTGCCCCTGGAGGGTCAGTTTCATGGGTTTGAGGTGTCACCTAGGCATCAGGAGTTTAAAAGTTTTCCAGATGATTCCAATGTGCAGCCAAGGTTGTGACCCTCTAGGGCAGTGGCAGGGAGGAGCCAGGACTCTAGGCCCAGGTCCAGAAAGAATTCATTGTCTAAGAGGCTTTGAAGGTGGGGATAAGCTAAGGAAAAGAAGCAACCCAAAGGAAAAGAGACAAAAGAGAACCAGGAAGAAGGCAAAGAAAGGCAGTGAAATCCAGGAAACAGGACAAATAGGGAGTCATAAAAACAGACAAGCACAGACAGGCCCAGAGGGACAGAGACCAGGGAAAAGGGGCAAGCACATGTATTAGTTTCCTGCTGCTGCTGTAACAAATTGCCACAAACTCAGTGGCTTGGAACAACACACAGTTACCAACTGATGGACCTGTATTTCACACATCTAGAAAGGGCACTGCCAGGGTAAAATCACGGTGTCAGCAGGGCTTGCTCCTTCTGGATGCTCTGGTGGAAAAGCTGTTCCCTTGGCATTTGCACCTTCTAGAGGTCACCCACAGTTCAGCTCACGGCTCCCTCCCTCAGCCTTCAAAGCCAGCAGTGTCAGGCCAAGTCTTGTGCACACTGCTGTCTCTCTGGCTCTCCTCTTTGCACCTGCCTTCCACTTTTTTTTTTCTTTATGTGGGTACCAGGAACCAAACTCAGGACCTCGTCCTTGCCAGGCAGGCGCTTATGTCGCTGAGCTATCTCACCGGCCCCTGCCTTCCACTTTTAAGGACCCGTGTGTTTACAGTGGACCCATCTGGATCTCTGCAATAGTCTGATTATCAAACATAATTCCATGTGCAAATTAATTCCTCTTTGCCAAGTAAGGTAACATATCCGGTTTACAGGAATTAGACATAGCATTTTTGAGAGAGCTTGTTTGGAGGTCCTAGCAGGGGCACACAGCTGCTTGTATACCCTTGACTGAGGGACGCACATGGAGCGGTGAGGGAGGAGGGGACACCAGCCTAGCCAGCCAGGTCAGCCAAGCCTGGTGATCAGTGGGCTGACAGATGTTGCTGCCAGATCACCCTCACATCAAGGACTAGCATTTTTTTTTTTTTTGTGGGTACCGGGGTGTTGACCTCAGGACCTCGCGCGCCAGCGGGCGCCCGTGCCACTGAGCGATATCACCGGCCCCTTTTTTGTATGTGGGTTCCGGGAGTCGAACTCGGGCCCTCGCGCTTGCAAGGCAGGCGCTTATGCCGCTGAGCCATCTCACCGGCCCGGATCTTATTTACTCTTACAGCTTCTCACACCAGGGAGACAATACGATGTTTACACATGTGCTTCTGGTTTATTTCACTTATGAGTATGGTCTCGAGTTGCATCCATTTACCTATAAAAGTCTCCAGTTTATCCTTCTTTAAGGCTGAGTACTACTCCATTGCATAAAAATACCACATATTTTTTATCCATTACTTGGTTGATGGGCATTTGTGTTGTTTCCAAGAACTGGCTATTACAAATTGTGCTGCTATAAACATGGGTGCACATTTATCGCTGTGGTACGATGTTTTTAACTCCTCTGGGAAGATACCCAGAAGGGGAATAGCTGGGTCAAATGGGACCTCCAATCCTAGTTTTTTGAGGAGTCTCCACACTGATTTCCACAGTGGCTGCACCAGTCGACACTCCCACCAACAGTGGAGAAGGGTTCCTCTTTCCCCACAGCCCCTCCAGCACTTGTTATTGGTTGATTTCTTGATGATAGCCATTCTTTCTGGGGTGAGATGGAATCTGTGTTGTTTTAATTTGCATCTCTTGAATGACCAGTGATATAGAACATTTTTTCATATATTTATTTGCTGTTTGTGTTTCTTCACCTGAGAAGCGTGTATTCATCTCAGATGCCCATAGTACTAGCATTTTGGAAGGGACATTATTCTGCCTACCATAACACAGAAGTTCACCTTTTATAAAACCAGATGCTGATCATATCTGTAGTCTTCTGCTTGAGTTTTATCTGTGCCTTCTGTGAACAGTGAGCTGAAAGGTTTGTGTCAAAATGAATGTGTATGTGCCCGTGTGTGCAGGGTTATCACAGCGTCACACTTGAGTATCTCCCTGACAGGTATGGGAAGGAGGAAGAAGGGTGCCCAGAAGGGGTGCCTAATACAGCGCTGCTGCTCCATAAAGACTCGCTGCTGTTGTTTTCCTGTTATTAGTGACAATAAAACTAATGACAGTGTCTCTTTTGCGTGTCTCTATATACATATATATGTATATATATATATGTGTATATATATGTATATATATATGTGTATATATATGTATATATATATATTAAGATGTATATCCATCTTAATAACCCTGGGTATCCACTCTAGCAATACTCAGTGTCTGTGAGGCTATTCCAGTGTGTCTGGGGTGTTTGCATTCCATGAATGCATCTGTCTATGAGTCCGCATCCACTTGGATGTCAATGAACACATTGTACAATGGTGTGTATGATCACAATTGCATACACCTAGGTATTTACTACCATCCCCCAAGGAAGGATACCCAGACAGAAAAGCCTAGTATGTAAAAGGCAGAGGAGCCATGAAGAGAAAAGAGCATACAGCAAAACAAAAGAGGAGAGAAGGGGAGAGGGAGGAGGAAAAAGGACAGAAAGATGGAGGTCGGGGAGAGGGCACAAAGAAAGAGCAGAAAAAAAAATCAGGAAAGAGGAGGGTGTTCCAGAGATCTGCAATAAAATAAATACATTTTTAAAAAGGCAGGGTTGAAGCCCAGCATGGTGGTACACACCTGTAATCCCAGCACTCAGGAGGCTGAAGCAGGAGGATCACTTCGAGTTTGAAGCCAGCCTGGACTATGCAGTGAGTTCAAGGTTCAAGGCCAGCCTGAACTACATAGCAAGACCCTGTCTCAAACAACCAAAAGAAAAAAGGAAAAAAAAAAAAAAAAAAAAAAGAGGCAGGGTTGGGTCACAGCAAGGGCGCATTCTAGTCATTCTCTCGCTGTTTAACCTGGATAGTTCAGCTCTCCGGGTCTCAATGAATTAAGACTGCTCGAGTAGATAATCCTGGGGTACATTTCAAAGAAAGAGGAAAAGAGACAAATGGAAATAAAAACACACAGAGGGAAAACCAAGAGAAGGAACCAGAAAAAGAGGCATAGGAAGACGGGAAGGAGAGGCCCTGGGAGGTGAGGCGGAGCTGAGAGCCCTTCCTGACTCCTCCCGGCGGGAGTGTGGGCGCCCACTCCCACCCCTTCCGCAAGGGTTCAGCCCTTAATGGGTAAGACAGGAAGATGGGAAGGAGAGAGGCCACAGCGGCAGTGACAGCCACACACAAAGCAACACTCAGAGCAGCCAAAGCCACACACGCCGGGATCGGATGTTAGGTGCGCCAGGCACACGGGCTGACTCACACCTTGGCGATGCGGGCACACTTGCCAAGAGCAAGCCCGGCCGCCCTGCCCGCGCGCACCACGGGGTGGGGGTGGGGTGAGACGCGGGCCCTCGGCGGACTGGGGGCTCCCTCCGCACCCGGCCACCGGCGCCCGGAGCGCCCCCTGGCGACCCCCGTCGGCTCAGGACCCAGGTGCCTCGCGGGCCGCACCCTTCTCCCCAGTCTTTACCGGGGAAGCGGGAGAACCAGATGGGCGTTGCGTAAGGGCTGATGTTTACCGCCCGCCGGAGCCTCCTCCCCCTATAAAGCCTGCCGTGGTGGGCAGCCTGCCCGGGAGTGACTCGGGGCCAGGGGAGGCGACCGCAGGCGGAGGAGCGTGGGGCGTGCATGCGGGAGTCCGAGCGCGGGCCGCCGGGTCAGGCAGCAGCAGGGGCGCTGCGCGCTCGCAGGCGGCCGCGGGGGTCGCGCGGGGCCTGGCGCCTCGACCCCGGCTTCCCATGGAGGCGGCCGAGCTGGGCCCGGGGCTGGTGGAGCGTCTGGAGCAGCTGGCGACGTGTCCGCTGTGCGGGGGCCCCTTCGAGGACCCGGTGCTCCTGGCGTGCGAGCACAGCTTCTGCCGCGCGTGCCTGGCCCGCCGCTGGGGAGCCCCGCCGCGCCCCGGCGCCCCGGCGCCCCCCACCGCCTGCCCGCGCTGCGGCCTGCCGTGCCCCCGCCGCAGCCTGAGGTCCAACGTGCGGCTGGCCGTGGAGGTGCGGATCAGCCGCGGGCTGCGGGAGAAGCTGGCCGAGCCGGGGGTCCGCGCGGGGCGGCGCCGCGGGGGCCGCATCCCCACCATGGGCTGCCTGGACCCGCACGGAGAGGTGAGGGCGCGGGGGCGGGCGAGGAGGGCTGCGGCGGGTCCCGAGGAGGAGAGGCGAGGATGCGGGCGCGGGCGGGACGCGAGGCGGG
Organism: Erethizon dorsatum; assembly: GCA_028451465.1. Lineage (NCBI taxonomy): Eukaryota > Metazoa > Chordata > Mammalia > Rodentia > Erethizontidae > Erethizon > Erethizon dorsatum. The sequence continues at coordinate 168,286,803 of CM051822.1, forward strand.
ACTGGGGCGGGCAGGGGACCCTCACGCCCCGCGGCGTCAGGCGGCCCCGCCAGCTGCGCTGCTGGTGTCTTCTCAGCTTCGCCCCGGCCACCCGGCCCCGGGTAGGGGCGGCCACGCATGGCGCCGAGGCCCGGAAGCGCGGCGGGCCGTGGGACCTCCGGCTGCTCTCCCGTCCCCGGTCGCCCGCGCCCGCCTGGCCCCGGCTGCTGGGCCACCAAGCAGCTCCGTTTCCCTGCGCGACCCGCAGGCGTCGGACGCTGGCTTCTCCCTGGCAGCCCAGCCAGTGTTGGGTTTGCGTCCGCGCTTTGAAGTCTTCACAGACCTAATTAGTCGAGGTGTAATTGGCATAGTCAGGCGAACTGCGTTTCCTCTCCTTCTGGGCCTGGCCTGCGTCCCCCGACCTTGCTGGACAGCAGTGAGGGGACCCCAGGCTTCGGAGGGGACAGCGTCCAGCGCCCTCTTCTGGCTCCTACGCTCCTCGGCGCGATCTGTTGTGCCTCTTGGAGTCTGTCTCTGGCCCGGATAGACACGAAGCAAAGGGCCCAATAAACGTCACTGGGCTTTTATGGAGAGAGGGGAAACAACTTTATTGAAAGGCTCTGATATTCCAACTCTTAGCTCAAGGGCACTGGGCGTGCGTTTGGTCTGTGTGCTGAGGAGGGGCGTGGCGATGACATTTGTCTGGGATACACTCAGGAAGGTAGAGAAGGACGGGGCTACAGGGAGAGGTGAAGGTGGGGCCGGGAAGGCAGAAGAGGACAGTGAGTTCTCCGGGGTCAAGAAATAGGCGTGGACGAGGCTGGGGAAGGAACATTTGAGAATCCCTGGGGAATGGAGAGGGGAAGAGGTCCGTGGAGGTAGCATTACGGGGATTCGGGAAAAGTGGTGATGGGGTAAGAGGAAGGAAAGGTCAGGCTAGGGGAAGGGAGAGTGAGATGGGAAAAGACGCCGGGGGAAATGAAGTGAGATCTCAGAGAGTTGGTGCACTGAGGCGGGGAGGAGGGTGTGAAACCCAGGCTGACATCCTCCTTTTCTTCTGCCTGTCCTAGGATATGAGGAAGACATGGAGACGGTGAGTCCCACTTTTACTGTTTCTTCCTTCCTATCTTCCCAGCTGGGCCCACGTCTTTGTTCTCACTTACAGGCAAGTTCTGGGGGGTTGGCCTCACCTCTTCCTGCTCCAGAGAACCCAATGGGTGAGGAGTGGGGGACAGCGGAATCACTTCAGAAGGCAGAAGGCTGTCTAGTGACTTCCTGACCTTCCCCTCGTCTGTCCAGGTTTGATGTACCCACGCCCAAGCCATCCAACTCAGAGGAAGATCTCCCTGAAGATTACCCAGTGGTCAAAAACATGCTTCATAGACTGACAGGTATGAGGGAAGAGGAGCGGGAACTCCGTGAGCGTCTGTATTAGGTGTGCTCTCTTTTAGCTCCTGAAAATGTGCACCCTGGCCGGGTGTGGTGATGCACCCCTATAATCCCAGCACTCTGAGAGGCTGAGGCAGGAGGATTGCAAATTTGAGCCCAGCCTGGGCAACTTAGTGACTTAGACCCTGTCTCAAGATGAAAACTAATTTTAAAAAGGCCTACAATGTACCTCATTGCAAAGGCCCTGGGCTCAATCCGTAGTTTTGAATAAATAAATCAATCTAAAAATTTATAAATGTACATCCTTTTGAGTTGTTTCCTAGAACTGTTGTATCACAGTGCCATAATCTAGACAGTTTAGCAGACACTTATTGTCTCACATTTCTAGAGGTAAAACTCTGAAATCAAGGGATCAGTAGTGTTGGCTTCTAGGCAGCTGAGGGCTGCCTTTGTATGCCTCAGCGATTCCTTGGTTTAAACAAAACCCACTGTCTTCATTCTGTATGTTTGCCTCTGCGCTCAAATTTCCTCTTTTCATAGGGCAAGAGTCATACTGGATTAGAGCCCACCCTCGTTTAAAGTTTTCCTGTGTAGGCCGGGTGTGGTGGCACACACCTGTAATCCCAGCACTCAGAAGGCTGAGGCAGGAGTATCACCAAGAGTTTGAGGCCAGCCTGGGCTACATAGTGAGTTCAAGGCCAGCCTGAATTACATCACTGGAGACCCTGTCTCAAAAAACAAAACAAAATAAACAAACAAAGTTTACCTCTGTAAAGACCCTATTTCCAAATAAGATCCATTCTGAGATATTAAGGGACTTCCCCATACCCGTTGGGGGGCGCTATTCAACCTAGAACCATGTCTAGCCTCACCCAGTTCCTCATATTTCCCCTCTCCTTTTGTCACACACGCGGCACACCGCTGGCAGTCACCTACTTCTCTGGACCCTTTGCTTCCACCCCTACATCCCTCTCTCCAGGAGGCTGTCAGGACGCCCCGCCTTCCTCCCTTCCTCCCTCGCCCACTCCCAGGGCTGCTCTCTGCCATCCTTCCAAGTGCCCAGAGAAGACTCCCAGCCCCGAATCCGCACTGCTTCTAGAACTCGGGCTCAGAACACCCATACATCGAGGCCAGCGGCTCGCTCTTTCTGCTCGTTCCCTCTGGCTCCATCTCTCTGCCCTGCCTGCCACCCAGGCCTGCCAGCCTCCACTCGTGCTGTGGGAGGTGGGCTGGTTTTGCAGGATACTTTGGATTCCTCTCTTTGCTCCTCCCCGCTGTCGCTCGGGTACTGGTGTCAGATGTCAGTCTTTCTCTTTAGATCCACCTCCCCGTCCTGCTGACCCGGCTCCCGGGCCCCACCCCAGATGCTGCAGATTGAAGGATTAGTCCTGCTTCCTCCTGGAGCCGGCGGCTCAGCCTCTCTTCCTCCTCCTCTGATCTCGAGCTGTGCTCCTGCCCTGGGCCTGCACGGTCCTCCCCGGGTCCAGTGAGGCCCCTGTGCTTTCGGCCCCGGAGCTCCTGTGGTGTCCCCTCCTCCGACTCGGAAGCCTCCCTCACGGTCCTCTCCTGCTCCCCCAGCCGACCTGACGCTGGACCCAGGCACCGCGCACCGCCGCCTGCTCGTCTCCGCTGACCGCCGCGGCGTCCGCCTGGCCCCGCCCGGGACGCCCGCGCCCCCTGACGGCCCCGCGCGCTTCGATCAGCTCCAGGCGGTGCTGGGCGCGCAGGGCTTCGGCGCCGGGCGCCACTGCTGGGAGGTGGAGACGGCGGAGGTGGAGGCCGCCTCCTGCAGAGACCCCTCCGCGGAGGACGCCGACGGCGCGGAGAGCCGCTACGCCGTGGGCGCGGCCGGGGAGTCGGTGCCGCGCAAGGGCCGCGTCCCGCTGTGCCCCGCCGAGGCCGTCTGGGCGCTGGAGGGCCGCGGCGGCCGCCTCTGGGCACTCACGGCCCCGGAGCCCACTCTGCTGGACAGCGCCGGGCCCGCGCCGCGCCGCATCCGCGTGGACCTGGACTGCGAACGCGGCCGCGTGGCCTTCTACGACGGTCGCTCGCTGGACCTGCTGTTCGCCTTCCAGGCGCCCGGGCCCCTGGGGCAGCGCGTCTTCCCGCTGCTCTGCACCTGTGACCCCCGCGCCCCTCTGCGTCTCGTGCCCGGAGAGGGCTGAGAGCTCGACCGCGAGCCCCATCCCACTTGGGCCCAACCACGAGGCTGCTTCCTCGGGTGCGGAAACCCCGCTCACTCTGCGACCGCGTCCGTCTGTCCACGGCGGGGGTGTTAACAAGTACGTCCCTAACGCTGCACCACCATGAGACCTCAGGGGTCCCACCTCCAGGTCCAACGCCATCCCCAAACTTTCCTCTGGGACTCTTTCCTCCCCACACCTGCCACGACACTTCTGGGTTCTCCCCTTCCTAGGCTGCTAAAACCTGAATTAGGGCACTTGGTCCACCCCATGAGTGCTGGTAAAGGCCGGTGTAGGACTGAGGTCCCGCGCCCCAGCTCAAAGTCGTCCTAGTCTTGACCACTAGCTGCTGCTTCTCAGGAGAAACGAGAGCTCCGATTCTGGCCTGCACGTTGGAGACCTCTATGAAGCTTAGAACTTTTCTTCTGGGGGTGGGGAGAATGCAAGCCAGTTCTATTCCTCCTTCCTTTTGTGGCTGTTTACAGCCTCCCTCCATTAAAGATGCTCCTAAGACCCCCCTGGTTCCATACAGAAGGACCTCCGGTGCTGTTTCCCCTCAAGCTGGGGGTGACCCAGACAGCCCAAACGCACCCCTTGTACATAGTCTCCCATCTTTACCCGTATGTATAAATGGGCCTGTATTTAACACGTTTTGTGGTGTTGGGTTATTTATTTTGTGTATCTGTGGCAATAAATGAGATCTCAGTGGTGGTATGGATTCAACTGATCTCCGCAAGCAGCCTAGAAAATGACAACCAGATCCCAGTAAGGGGCGGGAGCCAGGATGGGCTGGTAGAGACACTGAAGCCCAGCGGGGCAGGCGTTCCACGAGGAGACACAGCCCCTCTTCTTGTTCACTCCCATGTGTTTACTCTTCCGCCCCTGCTGTGGACTTTATCATGTGTCTCTGAAGCTGAAAGGCCAAAGGCTGGAAAGATTCTTGGTTCTAAGTGACCAGTCTCAAGACAGCTTTGTCAGAAACACTATCAAATTAGAAGTGTGGGGAGAGAGGACATGACTATTTCCCGTTGCACTTTCTATTAGTGGTACAAATGACAAGGACCTCTCTCTCCTGGCTCGTTCTGAGCATAGGAGGGGAGAGGCGGGCGGGGAAGGGCGGCCCCGTGCTCTCCCTGAGGACCTCATATCCTACAGGCAAGGACTAAGAATCGGGATTATATAAACGCATGAGCTCCAAGCCAGGACTAACAAGCATAGCAGGGTAAGATTGCCTGGAATCTGGGCCGGTGAGACGGCTCAGCGGCTTAAGCGCCTGCCTTGCAAGCGCGAAGGCCCGAGTTCGACTCCCGGAACCCACATACGAAAAAGGGGCCGGTGATATCGCTCAGGGGCATGGGCGCCTGTTGGCGCGCGAGGTCCTGAGGTCGTCCCCCCGGTACCCACAAAAAAAAAAAAAAAAAAAAAAAAGATTGCCTGGAATCTGACTGGGACCCTGGCAGTGAAAGCTGGGACTGCTGAAAACCGAATTTATGTGTTTGGGACTCATGTTGAGCGTGCAGGGGGCCAAGATATGTAACTGGATCCCAGGACAGGCAGTTTGGCAGTGAGAACAAAGGGAAGAGACTGGGACCAAGATGCTTAGATCCCTGGCAGGGTGAAAACTGGGAGAAGTGGGGACTGGGGGAACCCAGAGTTTTGGGTTCTGGAATAGCAGCAAGTCAGAATTCCAGGCATGGATCTCTGTCCATCCTCCTCTTCCTCTTTCCTCTATCAGGCAGAGGAGAGGGAAAAAAGGGACTGGAAAATGGATCAAGCCACGGGTTTAGTCCCCAGGTAGCCATGTGGATACATTCAGGGCCAGACAGACACAGGAATGGTGGGGAAGAGAGGAATTTAGTGCTGCATTGGCCCCGGAGGGGGCTGGGAGGGGTCAGGAGGCTGGGGAGGCATGGTGGGGGTCGGTCCTGGGGTTGCCTGATGCCGTCCTTTACGGTGACCCCGTACACAGTGTGTGTGACCACAGCCTTCCTCCTCCTCCTCCTCACTCTCAGTGGAGCTCTCACCAAAGGCCCGAGGTTTCTCATAAATACAGCAACCTAGATTAGGACACAAGAGCCCAGTTAAAAAGATGAATAAGCTGTTCAGTCCATTCCATTCCTCTGGGATCTCTGAAAATTCCTATTTCCACTACTGTCTCGTACTTCACAGGACCCAGCTTCTACAGACCCACACCATGGGACTCAGGCACCCACCCCCTTGTCCCTTTAGGGAAACAAGAATCTGAGTCCCACTTCTTCCACCTTATACTTCTTGCCCTCAGGCCTTGGTATATTACAGTTCTAGAAGCTCTCTACCTCCTTCAACTTTAACCACTACTCCCTGAGAACCACCAAGAAAAGTGACAGAACTGTGAGCATCGAGTATCTGGGGGCTTCTGGGAGGCCAGGGGATGTGTGAAGGCTACTGTGGGTCCACAATTACATTTTGATGAGCGGCGGCCCATGTGCTCATTGTCCACAGTGTCACTCGTCCACTCCACCTTCTTCTCTGGCTTCCGTTTCCGAAGTTTGATGGTTAGGCTCCGGTTCTCCTAGAAGGTTAAGAGCTATGGGCATATCTACCCAGTTTCCTCCCACCAACATTTCCCATTTCTTCCCAGGGGACTTCCTCTCTTCTCTTCCTCAGCTCAACCAGTAGTACAAATAAAGTACCAGAGGAGCAGAGTACTGGAAAATAAAATAGCTCTGGTCTTTGATTTCAGGGAGTCCTAGAGAAGTACTTTTTCCTGTTCTTGGTAATCACCGGTATACAGAGTAGACACAATTCCTAACATAGGGAAGATCCCATCAAATCTTCAAAGGAAAATATAATCCTCCTCCCATCATCCTTGGTGGTATTAACACATGAAAAATATTTTCTCAGTTTCAGAGAATAATCACTGATCTCCCTTTGTTTTGCTGGGCTCCCTATTTTTTTCCCCACTAAAGAAAGACCTGCATTCTTACCTCTCTCATCCTCAAGCCCAGCCTTCCTTACCTCATCCACCTATTCCTAGCATCTCGGCATCCTGGCATCTCTGGTAGCAATTATTATTAATCTACTAAACTGTCTTTAGACCAAGACTATTAAACCCCACGCAACTGTCTCCCTTTGAAAAAGAATCTGTTTTTGCAAAAAAATAAAAATAAAAATAATATATATGCTCATTTACATAGCCCCTCCGTGATTTGTCTAAATACCATTGTCATGTTGTTTCCTTCATTCCTTCCACTTCCTGTTATAGCTGAATAATTGAATAATTGAATAACTGAATAATCCATTGCTAAGTATGCTTACGGTCAAATCCCCCTACAGCTGGCCGACAAGCACGCTTTCTTACACAGCCTTTCATTTCCTCTCAGCACCTCTCTTCCTCCTTATTCCCCAGTTTCCATTTGTTTCTTAGACCATCACCCTAAGCAGCAACAGCTACATCGTAACTAACTCCCTATCACATGGCCCTTTCCAGCCTCCCGCAACTCCAAATATTCCCAATCCCTTGCGATCCCCCCAGCCCCAGGTATTCAACGCCAAAGCTCCCGGATTCCCAAGGCCAGCCCCTCCAGCAACTTCCCAAAGCCCTGTCCCCTCCTCCCGGCATCTCTCAGACCCCTGGACAGCACCGCCCCCCCACGCCTTTCTCACGGGTTCGGTTGTCACGGTAACCGTTGTCTCAGTGACGGTCTCACTCAGCCCGGCCCCTGCTTCGGCCATGGCTGAGGCTGAGGAAAGGGAGGAGAGGAGGAAGGGGGTGAGACACTCTTCCCTTTTTCTGTCTCTGAGTTCTAAGAGAATCGGTATCCGATTCAGAGTAGTGGCCAGGATCCTCCGCCTTCTTTTCTCCCCCTCCTCCAGGGCCTCCGCTTCCCCACCCCTGGGGATAACCTGTGCAACCCCACTTCCGGCTCTCCACTTCCGGGTGTGACGCATTCTGCAGCGCCCATTTCCCTTCTCCAGCACCCAATGCGTCAGAGGGCAGGTGACGCAGGGTTACTTCCGCCGTAAGACGCCAGCGCGCAGGCGCCGCAAGGAGGACCTGAATTAACGGAAGGGGCGGCCCTGCGGGCGTGGAGGCGGGGGTGTCCGGTGCGGCAGAGTTAAGGCGCGAGCCCCGTAGGGTACGAGGCGTGCCGAGGGTGGGGCCGTGCGCCCATTAAGGTGCCAGAGGCTGAGCCCCTGCCGCTCGTCCTTAGCGCTGGTGGGGAGGCGGGTGGAACGGGCCGGTGACACTGGCTCGGCCAGTTCCCATTTCCTTATCGTGCCGTTGGGTCTCATTAATATGAAACGGGACCTGGGAGCAGCTGGAAACATACTTGATTAAGAATCGAGCAGGCTGGCGTCTGGTCCCTGCCTTGTGCCTTCAGTTTGGATTCTTCCAGTCACTGTGCTAGGCCTTGGAGATGAAGTACAGGCGTCTGAGACAGGAGAATCCCGAAGTTTGAGGCCGGTCTAGAAAAGTGATTGAGTCCTTGCCTCAAAATTTTAGAAATAAAAGTAAAGGCCAGGGGATGTAGCTCAGTGATAGAATGCTTGCCAACAGTGTGTTAGGCCCTAGGTTCAATCCCCCATTCCACAAAACAAACAGAAGTAAATCTGACTCATGAAACTGAATTTAGTTATATACTGCCAAGGTATTTTCTGGGATGGAGAAGAGTACATCAATTAAGCAGAGAAAGGGCCGGGGATATAGCTCAGCGGCACAAGCGCCTGCCTGGCAAGCGGAAGGTCCTGAGTTTGATTCCCAGTACAAAAAAAAAAAAAAAAAAAAAAGCAGAGAAAAAGTCGTAAGTTACAATATAGGCCATTTTATAAAAATAGGTCATGTTTCTCAGGGAGAAAATTTAAAGGAGCAAAACAACCAGGAACCTGGATTACTGGCAATGTCTGTAAGCCCAACACTGGGAGGCTGAGACAGGAGACACTCGGAGGCTTATAAATTCAAGCCTAGCCCAGGCAATTTAGTGAGACCCTGTCTCAAAAATTAAAAAGGGGAGAGGCTGGGAATGTAGCTTAGTGCAAAGACCCTGGGTTCAATCCCCAGTACCACAAAAAAAAAAAAAAAAAAAAACCAGGAGGTGTTCAGGTTTTTAGAGAGCTTCCAAAATTGTAGGTGCGTGGACTGATGGGAATGCAGTCTGTACTGTGGGGATCTTAAGGTGAGCCAGGTGGGGGTGAACAGTCGTTTTATGGAAGGCCATGAGTGCTTCACTAATAAAGTTGGGACTTTATCCAGTCAATGTTATAGGCAGAAAAAGGCTTAAGAAGTGGGGTAGAAACAGATTTGTTTGAGATTTGGAGTGGGTCAGAAAAATCAACTGCTAGAACAGCCAAATACATAATGAGGAACAGTGCTCTCCCCATCACTATGTGGTTTTGGGGGTCAAAGGAGACTGCGTTTGAACACTCTGAATGTGTAAAGTGCCACACAGCTACGAGATAATCACTGTTATTCTCATCTGTTCACCATTTAAACTAAGAATGCAGGAATACTGATTCCCAGAATCAAAATTTGAGTATCTTGTATTGTGCCTAGACTGTACATTTGTTCACCTTGAAAGGTTTTGGTTCAAACAAAAAAAATTCATCATGTATGGTATAGCCCACTTAATAGCACATTTAAAAATGCACGTATCTGCACAGATACCTACACAAGCAGAGATGAAATTTGGTTATCTCTGGGGAGCAGGATGCCTTGTGATTTTTCCTCTTTCTATAGAAGAATCTATTATAATGACTATATAGTTATCTCAGCAATAAAAAAATAATTTCCGAGATGTCCACTTGTAAGTACTGATCTTAGTTGTTCAAATTTATATACCAAATAGATCTGATTAAATTTTATGTTGAATCTCTCAGTAGCCAAACTTTCAGTCTTTGTTTCTCTACACTCAGGAACCAAGCAGATTGAGACAGCAAGGGAACGGTTAATTCTTTTTTATATTAGTCTCATTCTTGGTTCCATTATTGTCATTGTTGTTTTAAAACTTTTTTTTTTTTTTTTTTTTTGAGACAAGGTCTCACTGTATAATCCAGGCTGGCCTTGCACTCACAGCAATTCTCCTGCCTCAGCCTCCTGAGTGCTGGGATTACAGGCATGCGCTACCACGCCCAGCTTTAAAATTCTTTTTTTTTTTTTTTTTTTGGTGGGTACCAGGGGTCGACCTCAGGACCTTGCGCGCCAGCAGGCACCCGTGCCGCTGAGCGATATCACCGGCCCCTTTTTTTTTCTTCGTATGTGGGTTCCGGGAGTCGAACTCAGGCCCTCGCGCTTGCCAGGCAGGCGCTTACACCGCTGAGCCATCTCACCGGCCCTAAAATTCTTTTCTTACATAGCTCTGTAAACATGTTTACATTCTTCTTGGAATAAGACATTATAAATAACATATAGGTAGGATTTTATAGAAAAACATAACTTTAATAAACTTAATTGGGGTAGGAGGACCCTGGGACAAGGGTAGTTGCCACATGATGATCTGATTCTCCTCTGGCAGCAAAACCACTGCAACTAGACAGCATAGATGACAAGGCATCTAAGGTTTTGGTTCAAACAAACAAAAAAAAAATCATCATGTATGGTATAACCACTATCCTTCCCCCTCCAGGGAAGAGCAGCGAGATATTGAGTCATCCAGAAAAAAGATCAAGAGTCTTCCTTTTCCTGATACCTAGAGAGAAAGAAACGACTTGTTATACTCAACCACAGGGAGAGTTGCTAGCAGTGTAAGGTGGAAGAATCAAGTAAAGAAGAACTTATGACACTGTTGAGGACTAGCTCCTCTAAATCACCCTCCAACTCCAAAACAGCTAAAAATGCTGGGGTTAATAATATATCTAATTATCACCTTGAAGTATGCAAAGATTTCTTAGCACACAAAGAGCAATAGTTACTCTTTTCGTTTGTTTGCTTTGAGACAGGGTGTCGCTATCTAGTGCAGGATGGGCTCGAACTTGCAGTGATCTTCCTGCCTCAGTCTCCTGAGTGCTGGGATTATGAATGTGCAGCACCACACCTGGCTAGCCATGACATTTTTAAAAAAGTATAAGCTGGTACCAGGCATGGTGACACATGCCTGTAATCCTAGCACTCAGGAGGCTGAGGAAGGAGGATTGTGGCCAGCCTGCACTACATAGCAAGATCCTGTCTTAAAAAAACAAACAAAAAGTATAAACTACACCTTATAAAAATTAAAAACTTTGGGTTTGGGTGTAGCTCATGGTAGGCAGTATGTTTAGCATGCCCAGAGTCCTGGGCTCAATTCCCAGCACAATAACCTCCTCTAACCAAATAAAAACTTCTATTCACAAAAAATTTAAGAAAACAAACAGGCAAGCCTGGGGAAAATATTTATTCTGTGTTTATTTGTGTGTGCACATTTCTGGGGTTTTGGTTTTTTTTTTTTTTTTTTTTTTTTTTGAGACTGGGTCTCACTATGTATAGTTCAGGCTGGCCTTGAACACTATGCATCCCAGGCTGGCCACAAACTTTCAAGATCCTCCTGCCTCAGCCTCCCTAGTACTGGGATTATAGGCATGCGCCACCACACCCAGTGGAAAAATATTCTTGAAAAATACATCTCAGTATAAATATTTTTAATTTATTGATAGAATGGCAAGAAAGGAAAGGCAGTCTTCACACTGGTTAAAAATGATGTAAACCCAGATATCCTGACAGGTAAGTTAAAAATGAACCATCTACTTCCACAGTGCTCTATTTTGACAGCTACTGGCGACATGAAGCAGAGACAAAACCTGCAATGCTGATGGGAGACCTGCTGCATCAGTTTGGGACCCCTCACCCAAACGCTACCCTTCTGTGTAAAAGTGAACAAAAAATCCAACTCTGCAGCAGGGGAATTTGACTGTCCCAATAGGAAGAGGGAGACAAAAATGTTCTGAGAATTTCCTGTTTTTTGTCTTTTTGAGACAGGGTCTCGCTATGCAGTTCAGGCGGGCCTTGAACTATGTAGCCCAGGCTGGCCTGGAACTCTCAGCAATCCTCCTGCGATCCTCCCCCTCCTCAGTGCTGGGATTAAAGGCATGCACCACCACATCTGGCTTCCTGAAGATTTCTAACTATAAACTGGGGCTTGTCTGCTCAAAAAAGCCAAAAATTTTTAAAGTGATTCCAGCTTATTAGTGCCTCAAGCTTAAAAAAAATCAAAACACACAAAATCACAAAACAGAGAAAAGCACCATGAGAGTGTCAGCAGAAATGGCAGACAGAAACATTAAACCCACAAAAACTACAGATATCAAAATTACCAGACACAGAATATAAATATACATTAATGTATTTAATATACACTTAAAGAATAAGAGGAGGGGCCAGTGATATAGCTCAGCAGGGTAAGCGCCTGCCTGGCAAGCACGAGGTCCTGAGTTTGGTTCCTGTATGCACATAAAGAAAAAAAAAAAAGGGCTAGTGATATGGCTCAGCAGCATAAGCGCCTGCCTGGCAAGCGCGAGGTCCTGAGTTTGACTCCCGGTACCCGCACAATAAAATAAAATAAAATAAAAGAAGTAATTTAAAATTAAGGATTTGAGAACTATTTAAAATGAGATTTGAGGGCCGGTGAGATGGCTCAGCGGCGTAAGCGCCTGCCTGGCAAGCGCGAGGGCCTGAGTTTGACTTCCGGAACCCACATAGGAAAAAAGGGTCGGTGATATCGCTCAGTGCAACGGGTGCCTGCTCGCGCGCGAGGTCCTGAGGTCGACCCCCAGTACCCACACACACAAAAAAAAAAATAAAATGAGATTTGAAAAGATAAGTATAATTCTAATAATTAATAATAATAATTGACATAAGCTGCAACAATAAATGACCTACAGAAATCACCCAAAAGGCAGTAGAAAGAGAAATGAGACGGAAAATACGAAAAACAAGGTGAGAGAATAGGAGGATTAAGGAAAAGGTCTAATAATAGCTTCAGAAGGTGAGAATTGAGAACATGGGGGAAAGGCAATATTAAATGAGATAATTTTCCAAGGTTTATGCAAAATAAAGCAGTTCTCAGCTTCAGAAAGTCTAAAAATCCCAAACAGATTAAAAAAAGGAGAAGGGCAGGTGTGTGGGTTGGTGGTAGAGTGCGTGGAGCATGTATGAGGCCCTGGGCTCAATCTCCAGCACCAACACCAAAAAGAGAAAGTGGGCCAGGTGTGGTGGCGCACACCTGTAATCCCAGCACTCTGGAGGCTGAGGCCAGCCTGGCCTACACAGTGAATTCAAGGCCATAGCAAGACCCTGTCTCCAAAATAAATAAATAAATAAGTAAACCACAAATCTCCCTCTGAAGGTTGGTACAAAAAAACCACAATTGTTTCGTACAATACTTCTGTCACTGGATTTCAATTAGCAAACGGACCACGAAGGGGAGCAGGCGGGGAAGGTACCCACTTGCAGTTGGTGCAGGTGTAGAAGACAGTCTGCCCCTCATCGGCCGAGCGCATCTGTCTGGTGTGGTAGGCCATTCCCTCGTGGCCACATCGGGAGCAGCGCCTGTCAACCTAGGGAAAAATAGGTGGCCTATGGAGATGCAGTCATATCCCCTGCTTTTTACAGGAATCAGGCTATCACACCTGTCAGACATCCCTGACCTACAGATCTCCTCCTTCTAGGAATTGCTTACAAAACTCCAGATCTCTGCGATTGCCTCTCCATGTCTTCCCCGCCCTCCTTATAGAGCCGCATTTCACCAACTTACCACGGGTCCCTGGAACTCACGTCCTTCCTCCCCCCACGCAGGCACGGCTGTCCCCAGTTTGTGGAACACAACTGAGGTCTTCACAACCTTTCCTTCCAAGTCTGCACAGGCAGTAAAAACTGTCAGAGGTCGGCAGAGGGATCCGACGCCGCGCCGCTCCCCCGATCGGGCCAGGAGGCCCCTCATCCTTCCCTGGGGTTTCTTCCCTGAACCGGTGTACAATCGCCCGGTGCTGCTCCAGCCTCCTCCCCCATCCAGCCAGCTGGACGCCCCGAGCCTCCGACCTCCCGGGACCCCTCACCCCTCACGTTGACGGGGAAGCCGCAGCGACTGCAGGCGAGCGTGTCCTGAGCGCCGGGCAGAGGCAGGACGCAGCCGCACTCCGGACAAAAATCCAGGTCCGACTGAAAGCTGGAGCCGGTGCTGGCGAGCTCCATGGGTGACCTGCGGCGGAGGCGGGAAGGGACCCGGAAGGCTACAAACCAAAGACTGAGAGAAGCCTGCAGCTCCCACCCCGCGTCCCACGCACAGCGCCTCCTGCCTCCGACCCAGCAGCCGGGGATTCGCAGCCAGTGCGGAGCGCTGCGGAACGCCGGCCCCCCAGCGCCGGCCACAGACGCGACCCGACGCCGCCAGCTAGAGCGCCCATCGTGCGCCGACCACGGGGTAGCGAGCGCGCGGAGGGCTAGAGCGTCGACATCGCCTGGCCTCGGCTTGCTTGTGACGTCATAGTCCGTCGCGACCCTTTGTCGCAGAGGCCTGGGAAGAGCCGAGGGGTGGTTGTGATGCAGCTGCCGCCCTGGTCCTGTGCCCTCGGGTAAGAAAAACGAGTAACCAGTGCTGGGCGTCCCGCTAGGAAGCCAGTCCTGGGATATTATTTTTTTCTCGCATCCTGCAGAGATAGCTAAGGGGGTTGTCCTGAAAACCAGACTATTGAATACTGACTTTGACGGATTAGAGAACTACAAGTCGTCATTCCCGAGATAGTTTATCTCTTTTGCGGCTGCGCCGTCGTTAAAAACAAAACCAAGCGTTCTGGGACTGACAGTTTGGCTGTGCTTGGGTCCCTGGGTGCCGTGGGCTCGCCGCAGAGATGAGCGAGCTCCGCGTGCTTCTCGGGTCGGTTCAGGGCGCCTGGAAGGGGCGAGCCATCTTCTTAAGGGTTGGAAGTGGTGAAGGTGAAAGCAGAAGAGGAATCCTTAGTCCCTACGAGATGAAACAGGGATGAAGGGGGCCACTTCGCAAGAGAGATCAGGATCTAGGAGGTGGTGAAATAGAAGAGACTGGGGCGTCTCTCTCCTTAGGCTCTTGCCAGGTGAAGGACGCAAGCGTCAGTCAGAAATGCCCCTGAGGTAGAATTTCCTGACTTAAGGCGAGTTTGGCTCTCAGTTGAGGACCACCTTTCATCTTTCCTTGCCTCCCGTCCTCTAGCTCTAAATCGTTCATTTGGTGACAGTTGACCGCCCCCTCCCCCCTCCCCGTCTTTTATACAACGTGAGGAAAGATGAGTATCTTTAGAAATCGTGCTTTTATTCGTCTGTAGCCTATAATGTAAGCGGAAACCTGTCCTGTAAGAGGCAGCTTCTAGATGAGTTTCCTAGTCCCCTCCTGACCCTCCTACAATCATTGAACCTGATAGCTATACTAAACTCCTTTATATAAGAGTTCTGGAGTCATCACTGCTTTTCTCTTTGGAAGGCCACAAGCTGTGGTCTTTCCTTGGGAGAGACTGATGTGAGACCACCATAGTGAAGAGATTAAAACACTTGTGACAGGCCCCATAATTTGACTTAACTGTGAAACTTGGTGCCATTTTGTTTGTCTCACAAAGGGTGGTCTGTTGTTGAGTCCATGATGGTAGACAGTCTTTTATTTTCACTTGTTTTTTTCTCCTTTCAAAGTGCACATTGAAATTAGCATTCCTTCCTCCCCAGCTTTGCTTGCCAGCCATTCAGCCAACACCCATCGTGAATCAAATTCTAGAGGAGTAAAACCACAGGCATTATAAGGCATGACTCTTTTTCAACAAAAGCTCACAACCTGTTCAATAAATATTTATGCCAGCCTTTGAGCTGATGCTGGGACTAATAGTTGAAGTCTGTGTTTTCTGACTCATAGAACACAGAAGAATAATTTGAATACAATGAAGGTGCATTCATAGGTACAAAATGTGAGCATCTAGGTCAGGCATATAAAACAAATGCTGGTGAACTTCAAAGAAGAATGGTAAATGCTTTAGTAAAAGATACAATGTTATTGTAAATATAAGAGAAAAAGATGCTTAGATATTGTGATAAGGATAATCAACAAATTATTAATTTTGAGAATTTGGGATCAGACTCTAATGTTAAGTACTGTGCTAGATGCTATGTGCAAAGAAATGAAGATAGTCATTTTTAAAGTGTCAAAATAAGTACACATAGGCAAATAAAAATGTGCTTGTCAGTGAGACCAAATATTAGATATGAGATTGTCTCCAAAAATATAGATGTCATTATATGTGTAAATTTATAATTCCTACATTTTAAAAGCCTAAATTTCTTTTGTTTGTTTTGAGAGGCTGGCCTTTCTTTTTGAGACAGAAGTCTGGCCATTTTTTTCCCCAAAAAAGGTCTTAATGTGTAGTTCAGGCTGGCCTCTGACTTGTGACAATCCTCCTGCTTTAGCCCCCGAGTGCTAGGATTACAGGTGTACACCACTACACCCAGCTATAAGCCTAAATTTCTTTTTTTTTTTTTATGGTAAAAAAAATGGTTTTTTTTTTTTTTGTTTTTTTAAAGACAACAAGTAAACATTCTCATGTATTAACAAACTCAAGCATTAGAGAATGTACAAATACCTTTTGGAGAAAAATATTACTCAGTATAAGATTAAGCCATGTAAAAGCTAGGTAAAAATAGAAGACTAAGGAATGGAATAGTACAGTGAAATTGCATTTTCATACTAGGGAGACAATACAATGTTTACAAATGTGCATCCGGTTTATTTTGCTTGTATTTTCTCGAGTTGCATCCATTTACCTATAAAAGTTTCCAGTTTATCTTTCTTTATGGCTGAGTAGTACTCCATTGTATAGATATACCACATCTTTTTTATCCATTCCTCGGTTAATGGGCATTTGGGTTGTCTCCACGATCTAGCTATTACAAATTGTGTTGCTATAAACATGGGTGCACATATATCACTGTGGTACGATGTTTTTAATTCTTCTGGGAAGATACCCAGAAGGGGAATAGCTGGGTCAAATGGGACCTCCAATCCTAGTTTTTTGAGGAGTCTCCACACGGATTTCCACAGAGGCTGCACCAGTCAACACTCCCACCAACAGTGGAGAAGGGTTCCTTTTTCCCCACAGCCCCTCCAGCATTTGATATTAGTTGACTTCTTGATAATAGCCATTCTTTCTGGGGTGAGATGGAATCTCAGTGTTGTTTTCATTTGCATCTCTCGAATGACTAGTGATGTTGAACATTTTTTCATATATTTATTTGCCATTTGTATTTCATCTGAGAAGTGTTTATTCATCTCAGATGCCCATTTTTGGATTGGGTCTTTAAATTTGGGAGGTCTGATTTTTTTGAGTTCTTTGTATGTTCTCGATAGTAATCCTTTGTCTGAGGAACAACTGGCAAACATTTTTTCCCACGTTGTGGGTTGTCTCTTCACTCTGTTGGTGGTTTCTCTTGCTGTGCAAAAGCTTTTTAATAAGATGAGATCCCAGTTGTTGATTCTTTGTGATAGTTCCTGTGTGATTGGGGTTTTATTCATAAAGTCTTTGCCTACACCAATGTCTTCAAGAGTTTTACGTATTCTATTTTCCAGGAGATTTAATGTTTCTGTTTTAGTATTTAGTTCTTTGATCCATTTTGAATTTAGTTTAGTGGACAGTGAAAGATATGGGTCTAATTTTAATCTTCGGCATGTGTAGAGCCAGTTTTTCCAGCACCATTTATTAAAGAGGCTATCTTCCAGTGAATGTGTTTGGCACCTTTGTCAAAGATAAGGTGGCTTAGTATGTCTGGAGTTGTTTCTGCATCTTCTATTCTATTCCATTGATCTTCAGGTCTGTTTTTTTGCCAATACCACGCTGTTTTTATCACAGTAGCTTTATAGTATAATTTCAAATCAGGGATTGTGATGCCCCCTGCCTTGCTTTTGTTGCCCAGAATTGCCTTTGCTATTCTAGGTCTCTTCTGGTTCCAGATGAATTTTAGGATTTTTTTCTCTAATTCTGTGAGATATGTTGGAATTTTGATCAGAATTGCATTAAATCTGTATAACAGTTTTGGAAGTATGGCCATTTTCACTATATTGGTTCTTCCCACCCAAGAGCAAGGGATATCTTTCCATTTTCTGATATCCTCTTCAATCTCCTTTTTCAGAGTACTGTAGTTTTCAGTGTAGAGGTCTTTTACTTCCTTTGTGAGATTGATTCCTAGGTATTTCATTTTTTTAGATGTGATTGTGAAAGGTGTTGTTTCCCTAATTTCTCTCTCAGTGAGTTTGTTATTGGTGCACAGGAAGGCTATTGATTTTTGAGTTTTGACTTTGTATCCAGCTACACTACTGAATTTGTTTATTAAATCTAGCAATTTTTTAGTGGAGTTTTTGGGGTCTTCTACATAGAGTATCATGTCGTCTGCAAATAATGATAATTTCACTTCTTCCTTTCCAATCATAATTCCTTTTATTTCTTTCTCTTGTCTAATTGCTCTGGCTAAAGTTTCCAGGACTATGCTGAATAAGAGTGGGGACAGTGGACATCCTTGTCTTGTTCCTGATTTTAGAGAGATGGCTTTCAGTTTTTGTCCATTTAGAATGATATTGGCTGTTGGTTTGTCATAGATAGCTTTTATCAGATTGAGATAAAGACCATCTATTCCAATTTTCTGTAGGGTTTTTATCATGAATGGGTGCTGGACTTTGTCAAAAGCTTTTTCTGCATCTATTGAGATGATCATATGATTTTTGTCCTTGGTTCTGTTAATATGGTGTATTACATTTATTGATTTACGTATGTTGAACCATCCCTGCATCCCTGGGATGAATCCAACTTGGTCATGGTGTATAATCTTCTTGATGATTTGCTGCATTCTGTTTGCCAGTATCTTATTGAGGATTTTTGCATCTATGTTCATTAGGGAGATTGGTCTGTAGTTCTCTTTCTTAGTTGGGTCCTTCTCTGGTTTTGGTATCAGGGTAATGCTTGCTTCCAGGAATGAATTTGGGAGTATTGCTTCCCTTTCAATTTCATTAAAGAGTTTGAGAAGTAGTGGTGTTAGGTCTTCTCTAAATTTCTTGTAGAATTCAGCAGTGAATCCATCAGGGCCTGGGCTTTTCTTTGTTGGGAGGTTTTTAATTACATCTTCAATTTCATTGATTGTTATTGGTTTATTTAGGATTTTTATATCTTCTTGGTTGAGCTTTGATAATTCATATGTATCTCGGAATCTGTCCATTTCTTCTGCATTTTCCATCTTATTAGAATACAAGTTTTCAAAGTAGGTATAGATGATCTTCTGGATTTCTGCAGGGTCCGTTGTGATATCACCCTTTTCATTCTTAATTGCATGGATTTGAGTACTTTCTTTCCTTTTTTTAATAAGGTTGGATAAGGGTTTGTCAATTTTATTTAATCTTTCAAAGAAACAACTCTTTGATTGGTTGATTCTTTGTATTGTTTTTTTAGTCTCCAATACGTTAATTTCTGCTCTAATCTCTATAATTTCCTCCCTTGTACGAGCTTTTGGCTTAGCCTGCTCTTCTTTTTCTAGAAGTTTGAGGTTCACCATTAGGTTGTTTATTTGTGCTTGCTCTGTTTTCCTGATATAGGAATTTAATGCTATAAATTTCCCTCTTAGGACTGCTTTCATTGTATCCCATAAGTTCTGGTATGTTGTACTGTCGTTATCATTCAGTTGCAGAAACTCTCTAATTTCTTCTTTAATTTCATCTCTGACCCATTGGTTGTTCAGTAAGGTGCTATTTAATTTCCATGTGTTTAGCAAATTCTTGTGGTTTCTTTTGCCATTGATTTCCAATTTCATTGCACTATGGTCTGATAATATACATGGGATAATTTCAATTCCTTTGCATTTACTTAAGCAGGTTCTATGAGCTAGTATGTGGTCTATTTTGGAGAATGTCCCATGTGCAGCTGAGAAGTATGTGTATTCTGATGTTGTGGGGTGGAATACTCTGTAGACATGTACTAAGTCCATTTGTTCCAAAGTTTGGTTCAGTTCTAATATTTCATTGTTGATGTTTTGTCTAGTCGATCTGTCTTTTTGTGACAGTGGAGTATTGAGATCCCCCAATACAATTGTATTAGTGGTTATTTGATTTTTCATGTCCATTAATATCTGTTATATATGGTTGGGTGCACTGGTATTTGTTGCATATATATTTATGATTGTTATTGCTTCCTCTTGGATTGTTCCCCTTACAAGGATGTAGTGACCTTCTTTATCTCTCTGAATTATTCTTGGCTTGAAATTCACTTTGTCTGCGAAAAGAATAGCTACCCCTGCTTTTTTCTGGGTTCCTGTCGCATGGAGTATTGTTTTCCATCCTTTGACTTTCAGTCTATGAATTTCTTTTTGAATTAAATGTGTTTCTTGTATACAGCATATTGTTGGATCTTGCTTCTTGATCCAATTCGCCAGTCTGTGCCTTTTGATTGGTGAATTGAGACCACTAACATTGATGGTTAAAACTGATATGTATTGACTTATCCTTGTCATGTTATTTTCTTGTTGTTGGCTCCCCCTCTTTTAATTTTTGTTTTCCCTCCCTCTCTTTAATCATTTGCTCTGCCTGGTGGATTCCTTCTGTTGGGGTTTCTGGAGTTGTAGTCCTTGTTATCCCTTTCTAGAATGACCTTCAAAACATTTTGGAGTGCTGGTTTGGTGGTTATAAATTTTCTCAGATGTTCTTTGTCATGGAAGTATTTTATTTCTCCGTCGGTTTTGAAAGATAGTTTTGCGGGGTACATCAATCTAGGTTGAAGATTATTTTCCTTTAGAACTTGAAATACATCATTCGAAGCTCTTCTTGACTTGAGAGTTTGTGCTGAAAAGTCCGCTGTGATTCTGATGGGCTTTCCTTTATAGGTGATTTGTTTCTTTTCTCTAACAGCTTTTAAGATTCTACTCTTATGTTGAATTTCTGGAATCTTGACTATGATATGCCTGGCTGAAGATTTTTTTGGATCGTGGCTAATTGGAGTTCTATAAGCCTCACTTATCTGAACGTCAAATTCTTTTTCTCTACCAGGGAAATTTTCTGTGATAATGTCTGTGAACAGTGTTCTGATGTCATTTATGCTATCTCCTGCTTTTTCATTGACTCCAATCAATCTTAAGTTATTCTTCTTTGCATCATCTGGCAGCTGCTGGATTGATTTTTCATTGTCCCTTGCTATTTTTTTTTTTTTTTTTTTTTTTGGTGGGTACCGGGGGTTCGACCTCAGGACCTCGCGCGCCAGCAGGCGCCCGTGCCACTGAGCGATATCACCGGCCCCTTTTTCGTATGTGGGATCCGGGAGTCGAACTCGGGCCCTTGCGCTTGCAAGGCAGGCGCTTACGCCGCTGAGCCATCTCACCGGCCCGTCCCTTGCTATTTTTAAGAATTCTTTCTTTTCATGATCACTAATTGCAAGCCTGTCTTCTATATCTGAGATCCTGTCCTCACATTGGCTTAATCTGCTACAAATACTTTCAATGGAATTTTTGTTCTCCTGGATATCTGCTTGAATCTGCTTTATGGAGTCCATTTCTTTCCTATGCTGAGCATTCATGGCTTCCATCATTTTCTTAAGCTCGTCTATTTTTTTGTCTGTGTCTGCTCTAGCATCCTTAAGCATGGTCTTCATTGTGGACATTATCTCTGCAGTTATCTGAGAAATTATTTCTGATTTAAATTTTTCCAGAGCCTCATTCAACTGCTTTGTTGTTACCACTTCAGAGATGTCAGGTGGATGGCTTTTGGTTTGTCCCACCTCACTGTCCCCTGGGTTTGCCTTTGGTGAACTGGATGTGTGGGGTTGCATCTTGTTTAAGTGTCGTCTCATTTTCTTTTTTTTTTTTTCTTTAGTTTAATTCCTGGGTTGCTGTTTGTAAATTGCCTATGGTAGGTTGCTTTATTGCTAGTGTTTCAAACTCTTAGGAGATTCTTGGAATACCAGGAAGAAGAGTGCCAGTCAGTGTGTCCTTCTCGGCTGGTGCTTCTCTGTACCACGGCGTCTCGCGTTCCTCCGCAGAGGTCCCCACTGGAGCCATGGATGGAGTGGCGGCCGCCCTGAGTTCTGAGCTCAGCTGCTGCCCCCCCCACAATGGTGCCCGGCTAGTGGCTCTCTTGCGCGCCTGACGGCTGGGTGTCAGCACTCACCGCCAGTCAGTGTGTCCTTCATGGCCGCCGCTTCTCTGTACCGGGGTGTCTCGTGTTCCTCCACAGAGGTCCCCGCTCGAGCCGTGGGTGGAGTGGCCGCCGCCCTGAGTTCTGAGCTCAGCTGCTGCCCCCCACCCACAATGGCGCCCGGCTAGTTGCTCTCTCATGCGGGCCGGCCGGGCGTCAGCACTCACCGCCAGTCAGTGAGTCCTTCACCGCTGCTGCTTCTCTGCACTGCTGTATAAGCCTAAATTTCAACATCAAAAATTTTTTTTCTGGGGGAAGGTACTGGGAATCGAACTCAGGACTTCATGCTTGCAAGGCAGGCGCTGCGCCACTGAGCTAAATCTCTAGCCCTCAACATCAAAATGTTAAAAGTTATATATGAATGCAGCTATCACAATGTGAACCATGACTGATTTTCAAATGAATTGTAGAAATAAAAAAAAATGTTAAGTGTTTAGAGGAGAGCAAAATCACTGGCAGTGAAAACTGGGCAGACTGTAGAGAAACAGAGGCTTAACTTGTAAGAGCCTTAACAGCTGCCATTTACTGAGAACTTACCATATATCCAGCTTTGTGCTAATCTCTTTACATCTAATTCACTTTTGTTCTTTATGGCCCTGAGAGGCATATTTTTGTCTTATATCTCTACTTTTTTTTTGTGTGTGTGTGGGTACCGGGGGGTCGACCTCAGGACCTCGCGCGCCAGCAGGCGCCTGTGCCGCTGAGCGATATCACCGGCCCCTTTTTCGTATGTGGGATCCGGGAGTCGAACTCGGGCCCTTGCGCTTGCCGGGCAGGCGCTTAAGCCGCTGAGCCATCTCACCGGCCCTTATATCTCTACTTTATAGATGAAGAAACCGGCATAGAGAGAAGTTAAGTGATTCTCTTGAGTCATGTACTTAGGAGGTAGTGGAATTCAGATTTATTGCTGTCAGTCCCCAAAGCCCATGCTTTTAACCATGGATGGTATCAAAACCACAGAGATGTATACCACCCTCAGTGGCTTAAATATGACCTCACAGTAAGCTCAGGTTAGAGAACAGCACATAAAAAGATAATAGTCTTCGTTTGTGTTGCCATCAGCCTGCCCTATAAATAAACCTAGAGCAGTGATGGCGAACCTTTTAGAGCTTTCAGTGATAAAAACAGCCCGCTGTGGCACGTGTCCCATTAGGTTTTCCCTTACTGACCTAGAGCAACGACAAATTCCTATTCTGAGAGGTTCAACGAGGAATGGACTCATAAATTTAGGGTGAAGGATGATTGGCAGCATCAGGCAGCTAAGCAGAGGGGTGGGTGATTGAATAAGAATAGAATTTCAGAACAGGAAGCAGAGAGCTATGTGTGATGATGGAGTCACAGAGAGCCCGACTCAAGAAACTACTGCAGAAACACAATGAGATGATAAAATTGGAGTCTAGAATTACTGCAGAAGACAAAGGAGGCAGGGAGACTGAACAATTTGACATAGATGTAATTGGGCAACACTTCACCAAGGAGCCTGTGCCTTCCCTCTTGCAACCCCTGATACAAGATTCAGAATGGTTTCCACTGAATCCACAGGAAAAGTATGCTTTTCAGTTCATGAGAAATTGAAATGCTCTTATTAAGAGAGGATTCACTTTCTTCACCATAGGAAGGCAGTGGTCTCCCCTGGAAGAAGTGGCCTTGTAGCGCCCTGCCTAGAAGCAGGTTCTCACGTTCTGAGGGATACACTCTTGGTCTCCGCCAAAACACTTGGACCCTTTGACTTGGCAGTATACGAGCAGGGGTGTTGACATCCCCAACATTCTAATCTACCTTTACTTTTTATCTTTCAGATTGGCCTGGGCTAAAACGTCAAAAGACCCTAGGGTTGCTGCAGGTCAACAATCCCCACTGGAGAAAAAGATCTTGGTAAATAAGTTATCTCCACAGTTACTCAGAGAATGAACCTTAGGTTTAAGATCCTTCTGTCCAAGTGACATTATCATCTAGCATGTCTACACTAGCTAATATTTCCCAGCTGTTTCCACAGTTATAAAACAAAGTATCATTTTGAAATCTCCCAACAAGGGTATATTTTTTAAACTAGTTATTGATTCGTGGTGGGTTCTTCATACTTTTAAGCCCCCAGGCTTGCCTTGGGAATGCAGGGAGTCAAATTAAAATTATTACACTAAAGTAGGTAAAATGAAATTTATCTTCTTGTTGTTGGAAGGGGTAGGCTCCTGTTTAAATGTGTTCAAAGAAAAAAGATTATAAAATCCTAAACCTTATAAAAGATTTATATTATAAAATTATAAAATCCTAAACCTTCCACAGAATCTAGGTGGCATGCATACAACAGCGGCAAGACACTTGATAACTCAGAAACGTCAGGAGGAGTATGAAACACTCTGTAGGGAGCAGGCTCGTTCTCTTGACTACTGGCTTGCCAAAGCAGAGTCCTACTATAATAAAAGAATAATGGACATAATGAAAAAAGAGGCGATGGGCAATGAAATGAAGATGAAAATGGAGGAGGAAACCCAAAGCACAGAGGGACAAAAGCATTATTATGTAGTACCTGAGAGAGAGAGAAAACAGATAGAAAGACACATACATCGAACAGGTCAGGTTAGAGGATTTAAGAACAGAACATTTAGACAACCACAACCCCTCAGTGACACATTACCAAAAATTATGCCAGAAAAGCCTGGCACCCAGGAAGCACAAAGAAAGCAGGTAAATGAGAGAGAACAGATGCAAATTAAGGATCACCAGGAACGCATGATTCGAGGGAGAGAACTTACAGAGCAAAGACTCAAGGAAAGAATCCTGAGAAAAAGCCAGAGCCAGCCGCGTACACATGCAAAGTGTGAGAGAGCACAGGAGAGCAGGGAGCTGGAGAGAGTGACTGCATATCCACTTTTCCAGCCGTGCAGTAGAAGTCGGGCGCAAGTGACTGTTCTTATGGAAAAGCCTCAGGCTAGAGAGGAAGTGGATACAGCTCTGAAACCATGTGAAAGAAAATACTTGGCTCTACCCCCCTTTTTGGGACATCAAGTAGGAAAATAAAAGATTAGTAAATGTTAGTAAAGTTTCAACTCTTTTGTGATGAAACCGTATCTCTTAATTGAATCTTTTTTTGCTAGTTGCCTCTTCTAAGAGTTTAGTCATATGCCCATTTGTATCACATGTGGTATAAGATAGTTCTGAATTTGAAAACTTGCTTAGCTATTTCTGTGTGTTGTTTATTCAAGTCCCTTATCTTTTTTTGCTCAGTTTCCCTGTTTGTAAAGTGAGGATAATACTTCCTAGAACCAACGGGAGGATTATGATTTTTGTGAAGGATTAGTGGGTATTAGTTGTTTGATAAATGTTAAGTTTCCCCAGTTGGAAAGTCCTAAGTTGGGCAATGGTAAGGAATTTTTGTCATCTGCCTCTCCCATTATCCCTGCTCCTAACCTTCAAAGTCAGCCTGATGATACTACTATAGCTCAGTATACAGTTTTTTACCTAGTGGGTACTTTCATACCTTCACCAGAGAATTACTAACCAGGCCCTAAAATCTAACTTGCATCATATAATTTATTTGTATGAGAAACTTCATTTTGAGAGTTTTTATGTGCCAGGCATTAGATACTGTGTTACATACTGGGAATAAAGAGAAGCCCCTGCCATTGAGCTGTTTACAAGTAATGGCATAAATCACCTTGTAAGTAGATAATCTGGGGTCCGCGTTATGACAGAGGGATGTGCAGAGTGCTGTATAAAGGCAGGACCCTAACCCCCCCCAGGTGAGCAGGTGAGAAGGAGGACGGTGGTCAGAGAAGGGAGAGTAGTAGTCTCTCACGTTTCTCCCAGCTCTACATTTAGTAATTTTTTCTCACCCACTTAAGCAAGACCTTCCCTATGTGTGGATCCACTGAAGGTTAAGTACACTCAGCTTTCCAAACATATGCCTCCAGTACCCATTGAAACCAGAAAGCAAATTTATGAATTTAATGGTAATTTTAATCATGAAGCAGAATGTAATTTATTGTTTTCCAATCAGTGCATTTTCTTAATCCCAGAAAGTTGAGAAAATAGGGGTACATACTGGTTAGTAGAGAAGCAAAGAAGCAGAAATTGGATGAGCTAGGGACGTTGTACTTAAGCCGTGATATGTGTGTGCCCTGTGTGCATAAGATGTCCCCACATCTGTGTTCTTCAGTAGAACAGCCACTTACTACATGAGGCTGTTTGACATTTGAAATGTGGCTAGTGCAGCTGAGGAAAAGAATTTTTAATTTAATTTTAAGTAGTTTAAGTTGAAGTCGTCAGGGCCGGTGATAGCTCAGTGGCATAAGCACTTGCCTGGCAAGCGCAAGGTCCTGAGTTTGATTACCGGTACCCACACACACACACACAAAAAAAATTGAAGTTGCCACATGTGGCAAGTGCCTGCCATTGTGGCACTGAATAAGTACAATTATTATGTCCCAGGCTGCAGTCCCATGGTCAGATTTCTGTCTTTGACAGCATTTGCTGCTGTGAGGGGTCACTGCACATCTTATACTAGTGTCAGTCTAGCTTCCCGTGTGTTTCAGCATCTCCCCAGTCCCTTAAAGAGATTCAAAAATGGATACAGATGACTTCTGTGTGGAAATAGTCAAATTTGCTCCAGTTGCATTCAGAAACTGACTTGTTTTGTTTTTTGCTAGTTCTGGAATTTGTCCAGTGTACACACCAAAATCTCATTCCTACCCGCCTGATTTGCCTCGTACAAACTTTTTTTTTTTGTCTTCAAGCCACCATAAGGGTAATTTTATTTGTAAAAGAACCCAGTAAGTATGCATTAGAATGACCATTTTCCCTATTTGATAACTTGCCCATCATCACCCATTTACTATGAGAACAGGAAGTGTGGTGATGCCTACAGTCGATAGGTGACAACTTTAAATGAACATGTATGCTAACAAACCAGCTGTACCTTATATGATCCACCAGTCAAAGCAATGGTCATTTGCATTTCATTGTTCCATAAGTATTTTTTGTATGTGTGTGTGTGGTACTAGGGATGGAACAGGGCCTTCCCACCAAGCTATCCCCCCCCCCATTTTTTTGAGACAGAGTCTTGCTAAATTGCCCAGGCTGTGCTTGAATTTGAGATCTGTCCACATCAGCCTTCCAGAGTGCTGGGATTACAGGTATTCACTAGCATACCCAGCTCCTATAAGCATTTTAAACTCATTGTGTTCACATCTGAATTCATATACTATTTCATAACCCTGATTTTTCTACTGAATTCAGTCTGTACTGTATAGACATGGGGTCATAGCATCTATACCCATCAATACATCTAAACTAAAAACCTTAGAATCATCGTCAGCTGTCTACACTGCATTACCACCTCTCTTTCAACATCCAATAAAGCATTAGGGCTGGGCATGGTGGTGCACGCCTGTAATCCCAGCTCTCAGGAGGCTGAGCCAAAAGGATCACTGCAAGTTCAAGGCCAGCCTGGGCTACACAGCGAGACCCCGTCTCAAAAAACCACCACAGCCTCTCAGTTATAGCTAACAAATATATTTTGATAATCATTACTTCTCAGACATCACTGCTTTTTTCTTTGTCTCAGCCTTCAAAATCCAAGGACCATGCTTTGTCTTTCTTTTTTTCCCCCCACTTCATCACATTTTATTTCTTTTGGCCTCATGGGATTGTGAAGAGCTAAGAATTAATAAATAGTGGACTTAGAGTGAGTCCATAGTAAGCTTTTAAATTTTTACTGTAAATAACAAACTTTGCAGTAGTCATTTCCTGAAATAATTGAATGGGACAACTGCTTCTCCTCTAGGTGTGTCTTATAACCATCTCCAAGCCGAGGCTGCCCCACTTTACATGAAAGGGAAACGCCTCACAGAGTTCAGCAGCACGGCTCCCTTCCTTGCCCTCCAAAGCTCAGGGCACCCAGGCTGATGCACTCAAGGTCCCCTTTGTGGGACCCCTTTGTGGGCACCCAGCAGCAGTCACACTGGACCTGGGCTCGCTCACTCACTCAATGGCTGAGTTGGACAAGAACTAACTCTGAAGCTGTCACGATTATCCTTTACCAGCTGGGCCTCAGAATATGAGGACCCTGGCCCCCTGGGGCACAGGAGGAAGGGGCCAGAGGGAGGCCAAACTCTTCTAATAATTTTTTGTTGTTGTTTTTGTTTTTCTTGAGACAAGGTCTCGCTATGTAGTTCAGGCTGATCTTGAACTTACTATGTAGTCAGGCTGGCCTTGAACTCACAGCAATCCTCCTGCCTCAGCCTCCCGAATGCTGGGATTCCAGGCCTGTGCCACCGTGCCTGGCTCTTCTACAAAATTTTAAATGAGGGCCGGTGAGATGGCTCAGCGGCATAAGCGCCTGCCTTGCAAGCGCGAGGGCCCGAGTTCGACTCCCGGATCCCACATACGAAAAAGGGGCCGGTGATATCGCTCAGCGGCACGGGTGCCTGTTGGCGCGCGAGGTCCTGAGGTCGTCCCCCCGGTACCCACAAAAAAAAAAAAAAAAAATTTTAAATGATACATGGTAATGATACATTTTGTGGGGCAGAATGTGATATTTCAATACATGTATACTGTGTACAGTGATCCAGTCAGATCAGGGTAATTGGCACATCCACCACCTCAAATATTTATCATTTCTTTTTATTGGGAACATCCAAAATCCCTACTAGCTATTTTGAAACATGCAATTAATTGTCAACCATAGTTACCCACTGTGGTATTGCAGCCTAGAAGCTGCAGCCCTGTATCCATTGATCATCTCCTCTCCACCCCTTCCTGCTCTGGTTCCCACTGCTCCACTCTCAGCTTCAGTGACACCCACCTCTTCCACGTCACACACAAGTGAGAACACGTAGGGCCTGTGCGGCTCATTTGGCAATATGAGGTCTTCTAGAGCACAGGTGTCTCTGCGTGTCTACAGTGTCCACATATGGGGATCTCATTGTGATGTTGAGGGCCCCATGCTGTCTCCCGAGATGACTGTGCTAATCTCCCCCCCCCACCCACAGGAGCTCCCCTTTCTCCACATCCTCACCAGCACTTGGTGTTTTCTCTTTTTGACACCAGATTTTGGTTTGATGTCATTTCCCTGATGAAGTGATGTAAGCATGTTTATATGCTTGTGTATTTTCTTTTGAGAAATGTCTATTCAGAGCATTTGCCCGTTTTTGTTTTTAGTGTTTTTTGAGACAGGGTCTCACTGTGTAGCCCAGGCTGGCCTCAAACTCATGGCAGTACTCCTGCCTCAACCTCCCGAGTGCTGGGATTACATTTGCCTGTTTTTTAATTGGATTTTTTACTGTTGAATTCCCTCTATATCTGAATATTAATCCCTTGCAGATGAATAGTTTATAAATATTTTCTCCTGTTTTGTAGGTGGTACATTGTGTCTCAACTCTGTTTTCTTTGCTAGGCAGGTTACTTTCGGTTTGATGTAATCACAGTTGTTAACTTTTGCTTGTTTGAGACAGGGTTTCACTCTGTAGTCCAGGCTGGCCTTGAACTCACTATGTAGCCCAGGCTGGCCTCAAACTTGCAGCGGTCCTCCTGCCTCAGCCTCCCGGGTGCTGGGATTACAGGTGTACACCACCATCCCTGGCTGTCTTGGAGATGTCAGAGCCATAGAAGGCTTTTTTTTTGGTACCGGGAATCGAACTCATGACCTCTTGCTTGCCAGGCAGGCACTGTGCCGCTGAGCTACATCCCCAGCCCTGGCTGTCTTACATAACTTTTTGAACATATAGAATACAGTTTAAATAACTTATAATGTCATTACCTGCTAATTCTAATATCTGGTTCACTCTCAAGTTTGCTTGGTTGATTGCTTTTACCAGCCTATGAGTCATACTTTCATGTTTTCTTTGCCTGCCTATTTTTTATTTGATGCCAGACATGGTTTTTCCTTTTATTACCTTTACCTACATCTTTTTTGTATTCTGTATTAGTTTTCTGTTGCTGTAACAAAATACCTCAGGCTAGGTAATTTGTTATTTTTGCTTTTTGGGGCTGGGTAATTTGTAAAGAAAAAAGCTGTCTTTACCTAGGTGTGGTGGTACATGCTGTTATCTCAGTATTCACTATGTAGCCCAGGCTGGCCTTGAACTCATGGGGATCCTCCTGCCTCAGCCTCCCAAGTGCCGGGATTACAGGTGTTTGCCACCACACCTGGCTGACGATTTCTGTCAAAAACATTACATGACTTTCTCCTGGCTAGGACACAATACCTGGCACCCACAACTTAAAGGTGGAGAGGTTTATTTTGGCTCCCATTTTTAGTCCATAGTTGGTGGGCTCCAAGGCAGGGAGGTGTGGTAGGTCTGGCAGAAGAAAGCTGCTCAGGTCATGGCAGCTAGGAAGCACAGAGGGAAGGGGCAGCCATGGAGGGAGGCGCACCCAGGTCCGACGCCCAGTGACTGCCTCTTCCCACCAGGCCCCACCTCCTAACCTCACGTTCAGCTACAGCGCCCTCACAGTCCAATCCTCTACCAGAAGCCCTGCGTATGAGTGCAAGAGGCCCTTGGGGGACATCTAGATGCAAACTCTTAACAGTGTGTCCTCACCCACCTTATTCACCAGATCTGGCACTGCTCAAATTCTGGCTCTTTCCCAAAGCCAAAATGACCATGAAAGGTAAAAACATAAAAATGAATATGATACTCATACATAGATCCTCTGAAATCTTATAGGAGCTTTTATTCCTAGCAAGACAAAAGAAGTTTTGAGTAAATGGTATAGACAAAAGCGGTACCTCAGAACAGACTGTCAAGGGAAAGAGTGGAAAGATGTCATTTACAGTGGTATCTTGGTTCATGAACTTAATTCTTTCCATGATTCTGGTCGAAAACTGAATTGGATGAGAACCAAATCAAATTCAGTGGTTAGGTTCAATGTTGACCATATGGGGAAATTTGATTCTGTTCTTGTCCAATTCGGTTTGTGACCAGAATCATGGAGAGAGTCGAGTTCATGAATCGAGGTACCACTGTGTGAGTCTGTCATTCAACAAAGCAAACCTCATTTGTGAGAAAAGCCTAGCTGGCCCTGAGCTCAATATGAAAGAATGTTCTGCTCTCTTTGGTCTGAGGCTGCATAAATAAAAATAGTGTCTAGTATAGGCAGGTGCTCCACTGTGACCTTCTGTATGGCATACTGTATTTCCATCTTAGGAAGGTCAGTGAGCTTGGAACTGCAGGGTTTGTGGAGCACATGCTTGGTGAAAAGCAGCAGACCACCTCACATGAGAAGGTAGTACGTGCTTTGGGGTAAGCAGTCCCAAGTGTGGATTTGTGGGGACAGAGAAGATGGCTGTTTTAATGTGGGTGGTCAGCACAGGCCTTTGAGAAGGTGACTTGAGGAAGATTTGAAAGACATGAAGAATCCTCTCTGAAGCTGTCTGGGTAAGTTCTTTCTAGGTAGAGACCCTCGCATGTCTGTTTGTGAGGGTGAGGAGGCCCTCGGGGCTGGAGGGAGGAAAGCAGAGATAAGGTCAGAGGTGAGGCCAGACTGCAAGGCCTGGTGAGCACTGGGAGGGTTTCAGCAGCTCTGTGAGTGGGTGAGGAGTTATGGACCATAGGCAGAAGAGGGATGTGGCACAACTTCTGTTTGAAAAGAATCATCCTGGTTTATGTGCTAAGAAGTGAATGGAGTGGTGAGGAGCAACCAAGGGGGCAGGGAAGCACCCAGAAGTTGGTGCAGTATTTTAGGTTAGCTTTTTAGCTTTCAATGATAACAAACAGCTTGCTGCAGCACACCTGCCATAAGTTGCCCACCACTGCCCTAGGGGCTGAGCAGAAAAAGTAGTGAGAAGTGATTGGGCTTTGGATGTATCTAAATACAGACTTTACAACACTCCCTAATGGACTAAACCTGGAATATATGAAAGAGGGGCGTGGACACCAAAGATTTTGGATTGTGCAAGTAGAAAGATGGAGTTGCTGTTAGCAAAGGTGAGGAAGACGCGAGAAGGTGCTTTTTTAAGGAAGGGACTGCCACGCCCAGCACAGCTCTTGAAATTCCCGGGCGGAGGATGGTGGAGGATGAAGAAAGGAAGACAAGAGTCAGAATGCAGAAAGCTGAGGTCAGGTGGAGCCTCCCTCTCCTGGTGGGAGAAAAAACCACCCAAGGCCTGCAGCGTGTTTATTGATACCCTCGGGAGGTTGATGTCAGTCGAACACCACCCCCCTGCCTAACAACTTGTTTGTCTGGCTCGCCTCGGGCGCTCTGTGTTCGTAGCCTTGCTTTAGCCCCACACGTGTGATCGATCTCCGGCTTCAGCCGCTCCCCACAAGGGATGTAACAGGCCCTCGATGTAGATGTTAAATCCTAGGCATCTACTGGAAATGCAAAGGAAGTAGTCAGGTCAGTGATCTGGGCACGCTCGGAAATGTCTGGGCAGGAGAAATACATTTAGAAGGCGATACTGAATATGTGAGCCTTAAAACTTTGAGAATGAATAGAATCATCACAGGAGTGATTGAGTATGAAAGAAAAAGGGACAAGGACTGGACCCCGGGCCCCAGTGCTAATGACCTCAGACCACACTCCAAGAGCACAGTGCTGCGGGGAAGGTCAGCCTTACCAGAGTCATCAGCATTTTCAGTGTGCTTCGCTACTTCTTGGTATGCGAGCCAGATGTGTTGACGCACGCCTGGAATCCCAGCACTCTGGGAGGCTGAGCCCAGCCTGGGAAATGTAGTGACTTGGTGAGACTCTGGCTCATAATAAAATTTAAAAGAGGCTGGAGATGTAGTTCAGTGCAGAGGCCCTGGCTTCGATCCCCAGTATCACCCATCAGCAAAAAAATGTTAGTATACAGGGTAAGCATACATGTATGGATGGTGCCCACACGTGGGCGCCCGTGTCTCTGGGCAAGTGGGACCCTTGCCGGTCTGTGCAGCCCAGGGTGCAGCGTGGGGGTCCACGGGGAAGGCGGGGACTCCACCAGTCCAGCCAGGTCGCTCCCCAGCCTCGCTCTGCTGCTGTGGCCACGCAGGGTCTGCAGGCTCAGCGGAAAGTGTGCGCGTGGGTCTGGGGTCCCAATAATCCGGATCCCGCTCTGCCCTCAGGACCTTGTTGTCGCTGTGGAAGCGCACGAACTCCGCGCCGTCCACCGTCCACGTAGCCCACGAAGATGAAGCGCGAGTCCCTGCGGCCGGGCCGGACACGGCGGTGTATAAGTAGCGCAGGGAGTGGGAGCCTGCGGGGCGGGCGGTGAGACCGCGACCTCCTCCCGTGCCGCCCTCACCGCTCCCCGCCCACCTCCCTAACCCTAACCCCAACCCCAACCCCAACCCCGCACTCACCCACCCAGGTCTTGGTCAGGACCAGGGCCCCGACAGCAGCGGGAGGAGGGTCTGGGGCGCCATCACCCCTATCCTCGCGAGTTGGGGACTCTGAGCCTCCAGGCTCGGTGAGGACCTTATAACCGGAACCGCAGCGACGCTGGAATCCAGACCACTAGGGGGAGGACCTGGCACCCAGTGTTGCAGAAACCGATACCGAACCGAATGGAAGACTGCACCAAGGAGTTGGAAGGCAACTTTTATTAACGCCAGCGAGCTGGTAGGAACCAGTTCCGTTCCAAATCACCAGCCCGGCTCAGAGCAAAACAAAGGCTTACATACGTTTGTAAGCAGAAAGTACAAGAGCTGATAAGTTATTTTATAATTGGTTACACACATTTGGTCATTTGTTGTTTGGCAGTTTCATCCTGAGCAGGTTTTATTAGGGGGAGTTGTTTCTCATAAGGCGGGAAAGTCTAAGGAGAGAGCTGGGGCTGAGCAGTGAGTAAAATCAAGTGTGTCCTTGGCTGGGCCGGTCTGTCCCCAAAGTCCTGGAGACAACATACATTCACAGGCTGGGTAGTGCAGCTGGGCCGAATTATCTATGAGTTGCAGCTCGCTTGCCGGGTCAAGGCTAGCGGAGTCTAACGGTCTAACAATGAGACAGGCGAGGATAGCATGGCCCATCTTAGCATGGTGTCAGGCTGTTAGTTTTTCAAAATTTCTGTCACACAAGCAGGTCCACGAGAGGAAGCAAACAGCAGGTGACCGGGGTCCCTGACACCCACGACCTAGGTCTGCACCACCCGCCTTCGCAGACTGAGCACTCTCTTCACGCTCTCTCCCTGGCCAGGGCAAGTTAGCAATTAGAACCTCAAGATTTTGTCTATCATTATCATGTAAAAATTAAAGACTTTAGAAATACTTATTCATTTTAAATAAGATGTTTCATAACAGAATAAAATACTTTTATGGAAATAATTATTTTCCAAAATTAAAAAAATAGAGAATTATTTGACATTTCTAAAGTCTTTCTTGTCTGCCTCAATAGAAAACCACTTGATTTTCGTATCTGCTCTTGCATTCAGTCATGAAGAAATCATCAAAAAATGAGAAAAAAGTAAAATGAAATAAAAAACGAGGCTAGGCTTGGTGGCGCACACCTGTAATCCCAGCACTCTGGAGGCAGAGGCAGGAAGATCGCTGTGAGTTCCAGGCCAGCCTAGGCTACAAAGTGAGTTCAAGGCCAGCCTGGGCTACATAGCAAGACCTTGTTTCAAAAAACAAAACAAAAAAATTAAGCCAGGTGTAGTGATGCCTGCATTCCCAGCACTCTGGAAGGCTGAGGCAAGAGGATCACAAATTTGAGTCCAGGCTGGGCAATTTAGCAGCCAAAACCCTGTCTCAAACTAAAAAATAAAAAAGGAGTGGGGATGTAGTCCTATGCAAAGGCCCTTGGTTCAATCCCCACTCTTAAAAAATAATTACATTGTTACCTTGACATGGTAGTGCAGGTCTGTAAATCCCATCTACTCAGGAGGTGAAGGCAATGGAATTACAAGTGGCAGATTGGGAGATCAGCAAGCTGGACAATTTATCAGGATTTGTCTCTAAAATTTTTTTTGTTTTGCTTTGTTTTGTACTGGGTATTGAATGCAACCCAGGGCCTTTGCACTGAACTACATCCCTAGCCTTTTTTTTTTTTTTTTTTTTTTTTTTTTTTTTAACTTTGTATTTTGAGACAGTCTCACTAAGTCACCCAGTCTGGGTTGGAACTTGTGATTTTCCTGTCCTTGCCTCACCCTCTTACTGAGATCCCCATGGAGGGTTCAGTCTCCCTCTGGCATTGTGGCACATGGCTGAAGAAAGACGAGGAGAGACCTGCAGTTTCAAGGGGCTCTGGGATGACCAATTGCTCTCAGAGGAATGAGGGAGAGTCAGAGTGGTCCAGGCTTTTACTGATAACAACACTAACAGAATACAGGTAGAGGTCGTGGCAGAGTGCATGGGAAGAATAGCTTCTGCAGGCATGGCTTGTAAAGGAGGAACAAAGCACTCTTGTGCCAAGCACAGAGGCTCCTGAATTAAATAGTGGCTTAATGAATAACTTGATGTTTGGAAAGCTAGCATCTTTACTGCTGGGAAGGTACTTTTCAATTTGAGTCTCATAGCCTTAGCAGAGAGGTTATCTCATGTCTTAGCCCTGGGATTTCACAGGGTCTTGCTGGAGCCTCCATTCCAGCTGTCAGCTGGGGGAGGGGGAGATACTGGCCCATGTGCTGCTGCTTCGCTGTGATGAGGCACGTCGACACCTTGGCTGGACGAGGTCACATTCTTTTTAACCAATTAAGGGAGCATTTACCTGTGTGCAGCCAGCTTTGTACATACAGGTGGGCAGGGCAAAGATGAGGGCTAAACAGAAATGGGGGCAAGGGGCTTCATTTCTCAGGGGAATGTGGCTTGGTGGTCCCTGAAGCCCTTCTATCAAAATAAAAACTTTTCTTTGGTTTTTTAAGACAAGGTCTTGAACTCACTATGTAGCCCAGGTTGATCTCAAACTCACAGCTATCCTCCTGCCTCAGCCTCCCAAGTGCTGGGATTACAGGCATGCGCCACCACACCCAACTAAAATAAAGATTTTTTTAAAGGGCTGGGTTGTAACTCAGTGGCAAAGTGTTTGCCTGCCATGAGTGAGGCCTTGGATTCCATCCCTAGTACTGCAGGAAAAGAAAAGTAACATTTGTGGTTATTACCCTAGATCATCCCACTAGAAAAGTCTGGAGCCAGGTATGGTGGCGTGGCCCTATAATCCCAGCACTCTGGGAGGCTGAGGCAAGAGAATCCCAAGTTCAAGCCCAGCCTGGGCAATTTAGCAACTTGATGAGACTGTCTCAAAATAAAAAAAATAAAAAAAACAAAAAAGAAAAGGGCCGGGGATATAGCTCAATACAGAGGCCCTGAGTTCAGTCCCCCACACTGAGAAAAAAAGAAGTTTGGTAAATATGAGACAACAGTCAAACTCATGTGGTGGATACATGTTTTATTCCCCAAACAAGGCAGCTCAACATAGGTTCCCAAAGAAGGAACTCAAGAAGTTGGCTGAGGTATGGTGTGAAATCACATGAGGTGGTGAGGGTGATGCTTGAATGTCACCTGATTTCCATCAAAAAGAAGACATAGCTTTCCAATGGGCTAGTGAGAAAATTGTTCTACTGGGTCTGATGGATGACAGTGGGTGGGTTTGATTCTAACCACGTGGACCTGTGGGGAGAGGCCCTGAATCTTGACAGTCATAGGTGAAGGAAGAAGGACCTATGAGAAGCTGAATTCTCACTGGTAATTCTATTACACTATATTTAAATTGACAGAGCCAGGCATGATGGCTCACACCTGTTATGGCTTGTATCTAGATGTCCCCTCAAAGCCTCATAGGTGGGGCTTTTTGGAGCTGGCTGGATCTAGAGTGTGTGATACTGGTATTAAGGGTGTGTGGTACCCTTAATGTGTGGTACTAGATTAGTCCACTGATTGGTTTTTCATAGTTCTTGGTGTGGATAATGGGAAGGCCCACCCTTGATGTACATGGCACTGACCAATAGGCTTATAGTCCGGGTGGGATAGAAGGGAGAGAGAAGGCAGGCTTGCTGCTGCTGCTTGCTGCTTTGCTGCCTTCTGCCTGCCACACCTTGGACTGCTTCTCCTCTGTGATGCTCCTCTGCCATGCTGCCCTGCCTTGGAGCCATCCAATTACTGAGTGAAACCTCTACAAACTGTGAGATGAAATAAACCTTTCCTCCTTTAACTTGTGGGTGTTGGGTATTTTGTCTCTGTAGCCAGAAAAGTAACTAAGACACAGAGCCTGAGGCAGGAGGATCACTGCAAGTTCAAGGCCAGCCTGGGCTACATAATGAGTTCAAGACCGCCCACTACATAGTGAGACCTTGTCTCAAAAGACCAAAATAAATAAAAATTTCAGGAAAATGTTTCATAGTTTTTTGGTTTTGTTTTTATTTTTCTGAGACAGGGTCTCACTATGTAATCCAGACTGGCCTTGAACTTGTGGTAATCTTCCTGCTTCAGCCTCCCAAGTGGTGGGATTACAGCCATGTGCCACCACATCTGGCAATTTCTCAGAATTTACAGACAATTCGAATGGCCCCAACCATGTTCTTTTTACAGCAGATGAAAACAGAGACAACAGGCATGGTGGCACATGCCTATAATCCCAGCACTTGGGAGGCAGAGGCAGGGGGATCACTGTGAGTTTGAGGCCAGCCTGAACTGCATAGTGAGACCCTGTCTCAAAGAGGCAAAAAAAAAAAAAAAAAAAAAAAAAAAATCAGATGCAACAGCAAGACACATCACAGTGAAATTTCAGAGAAAGAGTGGAAAAGGAGAGACTGACAGGCTTAAGGGTTTGTCTCTGGAACCAACCAGCTCTGAAAGCCAGAAGACATTGAGGCAGTGCCTTCCAAATTCTAAGAAAAAATATTTTCACCGAATTCTACACCAAACCAAAAATTAAGTATTAAGGTCTTAAAGACACTTTTAGATGTCTAGGGTTTTAATCTTTGCGTGTGTGTGTGACACTAGGGATTGTACCCATGGCTTGTGAACAGAGCTACATCCCCAGCCCTTTTTTAATTTTGATTTTGATACAGGGTCCTTCTAAATCACTAAGTTACCCAGGCGGGACTCAATTTGTAACCCTCCCACTCAGCCTCCTGAGTGCTGGGATTGCAGGCCTGCCCCACCCCACCTGCCTCGTTTTAATGTGTTACTGTTCGTGTTCCCTGTTAGAGTTTGAGTGCCAGGTGTCCCATAAAGGCATCTGTGTGTAAGGAGGGATTCCAGGGGGTGCTGTGGGGAGTGGTGAGACTTTTGGTGGAACCTCTGGCTGGCGGAACCCTTGCTGGAACCTATGGCAGAGGTACCTAGGTGGTCGGTGGCATGCCCTGGAAGGGGCTATGAGACCCAGGGTCCTCTTCTTGTTCCTGGGCTTGTGATGTGAGGGTTTGTTCTGCCTATGCTTCTGCCACACGGGTCCAGGGCAACAGGCCGACTGATCCTGAGCTGGACTCTCTAAAACTGTGAGCCTTCTGAGTTGATTATATCCAGTTATGTCTTAGTGTCAGAAAGCTGACTAGTGTACCTGCTCATAATACTGCTGGACACAGCGGGAAACAAGTGAGAACGATGACCGAGAGGGAATCCATACGGTCCAGGCAATGGAGCCAGCATGAGAGAGAGGCAGAAGATGGAGCGAAGGAGATAAGGGGCAGCCCTGCCCGGGTGTGCAGCCATCCGGTCCAGCTAGGCCTGAGGGCTGGGGTCGGGTATCTGCAAGGGGATGCTGTTGATGGAACCCCAGATGTGTTTGAATATATTAAAGGTGATTTAGGCATGGTTTTGTAGTGAGGACTATAGAAACGAGTGCCTTTGGGCTGGTATGACAAAATACTGTGGATTAGGAGGCTTATAAACAATAGATGCTGACCTTGGCATGATAGCACAGGCTTGTAATCCCAGCACTCTGGTAGGCTGAGGCAGGAGGATTACAAATTCAAGCCCAATCTGGACAATAATGAAACCCTATCTCAAAATAAAAAAAAAGAGGTGGGAATGTAGCTCCTGGAAAAAGCCTTGGGATCAAGCACCAGTACTGAAAATATTTTGTTTCTCACAGTTCCAGAGACTGGGAAGTCCAAAATTAAAGTGCCAATAAATTCAGATTCTGGTGAGGGCCCACTTTCTGGTTGATAGACGGCTCTCTTGGCAGTCTTTTTGCTGAGTTCCCAACATGGCAAAAGGGATGAGGGATCTCTCTGGGTTGTCTTTTGTAAAACCATTGCTCATTCATAAGAGCTCCATCCTCATGGCCTCCTCACCCTGCAAGGTCCCCGCTTCAAATACCATTACACTGGGAGTCACGTTTCAAGGTGTGAGTGTTGGAGAAGGGGTGCCTGCATGCAGTCTGGAGTGTTCAGCAGAGGAAGGAAAGAGGCATTTATTAATCCAGGAAAAAGCTTTACACATTCAATAAGGGACTACGAGAGCACACTAAACACCCAGCAGTGGCAGCATTCGTATGAGCACAATATGTAAGCAACATTAGGCCAGTGAAAATTATAAAATGACTACACTGGGAAGATGGGAGTGTGAGAAAGAGAGCTAATTTACTAAAGATGATGAGAAAACCTGAAAAGGAAGAAGGAGCACTATATGCATGCTGTTCAGAAGGAAGGAAGTGAGAACAAGAGAATTAGATAAGGGCCAGTGCGATGGCTCAGCGGCATAAGCACCTGCCTGGCAAGCGCGAGGTCCTGAGTTCGACTCCCGGTACCCACATAAAGGAAAAAAAGGGCCGGTGATATCACTCAGCAGCACAAGTGCTTACTGGCAAGCATGAGGTCCTGAGGTCAACTCCCGGTACCCACATAAAAAAAAAAAAAAGAGAGAGAGAGAATCAGATAAAAGAGGAAGAGGAAAAAGGTTTATGGAATGCATGGAAGATGGTGGACATCTGCCTTTATAACAAGCCTGGTAGAAGTAGTTGACTTGTTTGTTTTTTGTTGTTTGTTTGTTTTTGAGGCAGGGTCTTGCTATGTAGTTCAGGCTGCCTTGAACTCACTTGTGTAGCCCATGCTGGCCTTGAACTCATGGCAATCCTCCTGCCTCAGCCTCCCAAGTGCTGGGATTATAGGCATGTGCCATCACACATGGCTAAAAGTAGTTGACTTTTAAAATTATGCACATATATCAATTTGATGTAAAGATGATAGGTGAGAGATTAAGAATGGCCCCTTAAGAGTGTTAGAGAAATGAGGGCATAGTTGGAGGGAGATGTGGCATCCATTAATAGACTTTCATGGAGGATTTTGTTTTGATTTAGTTTAGTTTGTTCTCATGGAAGCTATTTCAGTGGTTTGGAGCAGGAATGAACGAGCCAGTACAGCGTGGAAATGGATGATGCAGCAGAGGTGCTTTTGTGTCAAAGTGCTAGAGTGGGCTTAGACAGAATCAGGACCATCCATCCTCCCTGCGAAGGCTGAGGAGATGGTGCAAACGGGCAGAGGGGGCACAGGGGAATGGTGGTGCTATTCTCATCTGAATCTTTTTAATGAGTGAAAAAAGAAGTAAACGGATCATCTAAGAGTGGGAATGTCCTAGATGTGGTAGTGCACACCTGTCATCCCAGCACTGTGGGAGGCTGAAACAGGAGGATTGCAAACTTGAGGCCAGCCTAGGCAATTTAGCAAGAGCCTGTCTAAAGAAAAAGAAAATTAAGCCAGGCATGGTGGCAAACACTTGTAATCTCAGCATGCAGGAGGCTGAAGCAGGAGGATTGCTGTGATTTCAAGGCCAGCCTGGACTACATAGCAAGACCCCGTCTCTAAAAACCAAAATAGGGACTTCTGGGAAGATGGTAGAGTGGTGAGCAGCAGAGAAAGAACCTTTCCAGGATTTGGTGTCCAAACACTGGAAATAGCAACATGAAGAAAAGAAGGAGGGAAGTGATCTGAAGCAAGAATTGAAGCCCACAGGGAGAGTGGAAAGAGAAACTTCAATGAAGAAGGAGGTGGCAGGCAGCGCCCTCTTCCCTCACTGCATGGGAGGGGCAGCTGGAACCTGCG
This sequence comes from Erethizon dorsatum, assembly GCA_028451465.1. Classification (NCBI taxonomy): domain Eukaryota; kingdom Metazoa; phylum Chordata; class Mammalia; order Rodentia; family Erethizontidae; genus Erethizon; species Erethizon dorsatum. The sequence goes on from CM051822.1 coordinate 168,327,365, forward strand.
GTTGCCTAGTGACTACTGTTGACCTCAGAGGCCTCCGTGGAGAAACGCACCAGTGCAATGGAGCAGTGGACACAGTGGACTGCAGTGGCTGGTGAGTTATTCAGGTTCAGACATCCCTCAGGAGAGGGGGATTGGCCAGTAGCCATCTGGGAGAGGGGCCAACTGAGCTTGGAGCTCAGAGTAGCTGCTGGGTTCATCTGGTGCTCCCAATCTCAGGGTCAGGGAGCCGAGTTCAAGCTAGCAGGAGGTGCATAGCCTGCTGCAGACCGAATGGGTCAGGTCCCAGCCTCACGGCCAGAAACCAGCCTGAACTTCAGTGGAATTAAAGGTGCTGGCTCTTGGGGATTATCCATTACCCCACTGTAAAGCTACAGCTGGCTGCTGGGATTCATCAACTCGGATCAGGACTCTGCCTATATTGTCTACCAGTGACAGCAGAGACTCACCTTGAGATGGACTTTTTTTTCTTATTTTCTTTTTTATTTCTTTCTTTTCTTGTTTTGTGTTTTTGTTTTTCTATGAGTGTGAGCATGGTTTCTAGTTTTTTTTGTTGTTGTTTTTGTTGTGTTGTGTTCCTGTTTTTATTTCTTCCTTCTCTCCCTCCTGTCTTCACCAGTTTCCCAAAGTTTTCGTGATCTTCCTTTGTCCTCCAGCTTTGTTTCTAATCTCTTCTTCTTCTCCTTCTTCTTTTTCTGTTTTTTCCCCTAATCCCTTTAAATTTTCTCACTTGAGGGTGAAATTGCCATATTGAGGGTTTATTTACTGCATACAGTAAATAAACTGGTTCATTTTCTGATTCATTTTATATTTTGTTATATAACCACAAATCTAGTTCATATGGTTAAAGGTGCCAAATTATACTTTCCCCAGTTTGTCATTTTCTAGGCTGTGTTTGATGCTATTGTTATTGCTGATTGCACCACTTTAGCTCAAGTGACATAATTATTCTAACCTGAGATTACCTAAGGATCATAAACAATACTATAGGCCAGTGCCAAAGAACCACAGGCTGGACCAAGTAGACAGCAACTTGTCATCCCCACTAAATGGAAGTGGTAGGATCTTGCAACAGACTCAAAACCCAAAGGCCAGCTGCACCTGGAAGACACCTCTGAGAAGTAGTCATTTCCTAAGGGTTCTAAATACTAGCAATAAACCTACACACTATAAGCAATTCACAAGCATCAAACCAGGAATTAAAATAAAAAAAATAAAAAATGGGAAGACATTTATACAAGATGCAACCACAGACTTCCAGCTCACCAAAGGCAAACACAGGGGACAATGAGGTGGAACAATCCGAAAGCCACCCACCTGGACTCTCTGAAGTGGTGACAGCAGAGGTAACTAAGCAGCTGAATGAGGCTCTAGAAAAAAAATCATATCAGAAGTAATTTCTCAGATATCTACATGGTGACCATAGTGAAAGACATAGTGGTAACTGTACAACAGATACAGATTTAAAAATAGAGGAGTTTAGAAAAATGATGGAAACTATGAATGCCCAACATAGAAAAGAAAAGGAATTCATGAAACAGATTCAAACAGATATTCAGGAGACTAAAAATTCCATTGACAGTATATGAAGCAGAATGAGGCAATGTAAGGACAGAATCTCAGATATAGAAGACAGGATTGTGATTGGTGATCATGAAAAGAAAGATTACTTAAAAATAGAAAGGGACCATGACAAATCAATCCAGCAGCTGCTAGATGATGCAAAGAAGAATAACGTAAGATTGATTGGAGTCAATGAAAAAGCAGGAGATCGCACAGATGGCATAAAAAATAAAACCTGTTCACAGATGTCATGGCAGAAAACTTCACTGACAAGGAAAAAGAATTTGACATATAGATAAGTGAGGCATATAGAACTCCAATTAGCCATGATCAAAAAGTCTACAGCAAAGTATATAATAGTCAAGATTCCAGAAATTCAACACAAGAATAGAATATTAAAAGCTGGTAGAGAAAAGAAACAAATCACCTACAAAGGAAAGCCTATCAGAATCACGGCTGACATCTCAACACAAACTGTGAAGTCAGAGAGAGCTAGGAGTGAAGTATTTCAAGCCCTAAAAGAAAACAACCTCCAACCAAGATTGGTGTACCCTGCAAAACTATCTTACAGAATTGATGGAGATGTAAGATACTTCTGTGACAAAGAACACCTGAGGAAATTCATGAACACCAAACCTGCACTCCAAAATGTTCTGGGGTACATTGCAATTTTTTTTGAGACAGGGTCTTGCTAGGTAGTCAGGCTGGCCTTGTAGCCCAGGCTGGCCTTGAACTCACAGCGATCCTTCTGCTTCAGCCTCCTGAGTGCTGGGATTACAGGTGTGCACCACCACACGTTGCTTGGGAGGACATTCTAGAAAGAGACAACAAGGATTAAAACTCCATGAACCCCAACAGAATGAACCCATAGGCCAGGCAAGCAGTTAAACGGGGTGGGGGGGGAAAGAAAGGGGAGCCAATAATAGGAAAATAACATGACAAGAATAAGTCAATACATATCAGTTATAACCATCAATATTAGTGGTTTCAATTCACCAATCAAAAGAAACAGACTGGCAGAATGGACCAAGAAGTAAGATCCAACAACATTCTGCATACAAGAAACACATTTAATTAAAAAAGAAATTCATAGACTCAAAGTCAAAGGATGGAAAACAATACTCCAAGTGACAGTAGCCTGGGAAAAAGCAGGGGTAGCTATTCTGTTTGCAGATTAAGTGGATTTCAAGGCAAGACTGATTAAGAGAGACAAAGAAGGTCACTACATCCTTGTAAAGGGAACAATCTAAGAGGGAATGATAACAATCATAAATATATATGCACCAAATACCAGTGCACCCAACTATAGTAACAGACATGAAAAATCAAATAATCACTAATTGTATTGGGGGATCTCAATACCCCACTGTCACAAATAGACAGATCAACTACACAAAAAATCTACCAAGAAATATCAGAGGTGAACCAAACTTCTAAACAAATGGACTTAGTAGATGTCTACAGTGTTCTATCCCACATCAGAATGCACCTTCTTCTCAGTTGTACACAGGATATCCTCCAAAATAGAGCACATACCAGCTCATAGAACCTGCTTAAGTAAATGCAAAGGAATTGAAATTATCCTATGCATATTATCAAACCATAGTGCCATAAGTTGGAAATCAATGGCGAAAGAAAACACAAAAACTTCATAAACACATGGAAATTAAATAACACCCTCCTGAACAACAAAATGGGTCACAGATAAAATTAAAGAAGAAATTAGACAGTTTCTACAATTAACGCTCATGCCAATACAACATACTGGAACTCATGGGACACAAAGAAACAGTCCTACCAGGGAAATTTATAGTGCCAAATACCCACATCAAGAAAACAGAATGAGCTCAAATAAACAACTTAATGTTTGCAATGGTTGATACATTGTGTCAACTTGAGAAGTTTAGAAGTTTAACTCGGCAGGGGGCCAGGGTCCTCACTTTGTAAACATCTTCATCCTGTGGAAGAGGAGGCCACAGGGATGGTGTAAGTGCTACACCCACCCTGGGAGGGGGATAGCCTGCTTACAATATAAGGGAGGAAAAGAGGCTTGCTCTCCCCTCTTTTTGCTCTTATTGCTTTTGCTGTCTTCTGCCACCTTCAAGTGTTGTCCCTGTGCCACGCCACCCTGCCTTGGAGCCAGCTGATTATGGACTGAAACCTCTACAAACTATGAGTTAAATAAATCTTTCCGGGCCAGTGAGATAGCTCAGCAGCATAAGCGCCTGCCTGGCAAGCGTGAGGTCCTGAATTTGACTCCCGGAACCCTCATACGAAAAAAGGGCTGGTGATATTGCTCAGCAGCATGGGCGCCTGTTGGCGCGTAAGGTCCTGATGTTGACCCCCGGTACCCACACACACACAAAATAAAAATAAATAAATAAATAAATAAATAAATAAACCTTTCATTCCTTAATTTTGGGCATCAGGTATTTTGTCTCAGCAACTAGAGAAAAGTAACCAAGACAAAATTTGGTACCAGGAGGGGGGTCTTTGCTGTGATTATACCTGACCATGTGGTTCAACAGCCTTTGGGAATGGTGGGAAGAGTTTAGAAAGGTTCGCAGATGTTGCCTAGAAGAGTAGAGCTGGAACACATTAGGCTGTTCTGTATGGGAGATTCTGGTCAGAGCTCAGAAGACAGAAGGCTGATAGAAATCTAGCAGGTAAAGAGCAGACTTGGGAGGTTTCTGATGGGAAGGACTGCATTGGCTGTTGGACGCTAGACAATGTGTGTTATGGCTGGGCAGAAAGTTTGTGTGCATTTTGCTCATGTCGAGACTTTGCCTGAGACTAAGGGCGGTGGACTAATGAATATGGCAGAAGAAATTTCAGGGCAGTTGAATATTGATGCTGTGGCATGGCTACTGTTGGGGGCTTTTAGCCAGATTTTTGTTGTGAATCAAGAGCAAAGAGCCCAGCAGGATGATTTAAATGTTATGAGTGTAGCCAGAAAGGAAGCTCCAGTAAAGCTGTGGACTGCAAAGATAGAGCCGAGGAGATCTGGATTGCCGAGAAGGAACAGGAGAATATAAAACATGGCCTGTTTGCAGGCTCAAAACTGCAAAGGTGAAAGACTTTGCTTTGAGGAGAAAGCTGCAGAGCACCATGTTCCAGAATGGCAGCAGCATAGAAAATTTGTTCCTCAGAATTGGATTCAGAGTGCCCAGTGATCCAGGCATTCGAACCCTACAGCTAAGAGAGAGGAAAGCCTGGCTACTGCTCTAGCTAGCAGCAGACCTTGGCATCATCCATGTGGTGCTGGTTTTAGGTGCATGCAGAATGCAAGAGTTCATGAGATTAAAGAGGCTTCCACCCAGATTTCAGAAGAAGGCCTGGGAAGCCAGGCAGTGTGTCCCTGAGAGGGCAGTGTGTGAAGCTATGAGGGTGAAGCCAAAGGTGCAGTGGAGACCCCAGAAGTTTGGAAAAGCTGGGAAGGTGGATCATCTAAGGAAAGCTACAAGGATGGAGCAAAGCAGGCCCAAGAGAGAAGCCGTGGGAGCTACAACCACTGGAAGTGCTGTAGGGGTGGAGCCATCCAAGCCCTTTGGAGCTCGCAATGTGCTACAGACTGCCTTGGATGCTGCACATGGAACTACAGGACTTAATGTGAAATTAAAACTAATCCTGCAGAAATCCAGAAGATCATCAATACCTATCTTGAGAACTTGTTTTCTAATAAGATGGAAAATGCAAGGAAATGGACAGATTCCTAGATACATATGAATTACGAAAGCTGAATCAAGAAGATATAAAAATTCTAAATAAACCAATACCAGTTAATTAAATTGAAAATATAATTAAAAACCTAGCATCAAAGAAAAGCCCACCCTGACAGTTTCACTGCTGAATTCTATAAGAAATTTAGAGAAGACCTAATGCCACTAATGCTGAAATTCTTTAATGAAATTGAAAGGGAAGCAACACTCCTGAATTCATTCCTGGAAGCAAGCATTACCCTGATACCAAAACCAGAGAAGGATCCAATCAAAAAATAGAACTACAGGCCAATCTGCCTAATGTATATAGATGAAAAAATCCTCAATAAGATACTGGCAAACAGAATGCAGCAAATCATCAAGAAGATTATACACCATGACCAAGTGTGATTCATCTCAGGGATGCAGGGATATTTCAACATATGCAAATCAATACATGTAATAAAGCATATTTACAGAGCCAAGGACAAAAACGTGATTATCTCAATAGATGCAGAAAAAGCATTTGACAAAGTCCAACACCCATTCATGATAAAATCCTTACAGAAAATTGGAATACATGGTCTTTAAAAGCCTGATAAAAGCCATCAATGACAAACAAACAGCCACCATCATACTAAATGGACGAAAACTAAAATCTTTCACTCTAAAATCTGGAACAAGACAAGGATGTCCACTGTCACCACTCTTATTCAATATAGTTCTGGAAACATTAGCCAGAGCAGTTAGGCAAGAAAAAGAAATAAAAGGATAAGAATAGGAAAGGAAGAAGTTACATTATCATTATTTGCAGATGACATGATACTCTACGTAGAAGACCCCAAAAACTCCATCAAAATAATTCTAGATTTAGGGGCCGGTGAGATGGCTCAGCGGCTTAAGCGCCTGCCTGGCAAGCGCGAGGGCCCGAGTTCGACTCCCGGTACCCACATATGAAAAAGGGGCCGGTGATATCGCTCAGCGGCACGGGCGCCTGCTGGTGCGCGAGGTACTGAGGTCGACCCCCGGTACCCACAAAAAAAAAATTCTAGATTTAGTGAGCAAATTCAGTAGTGTAGCTGGATACAGAGTTAACACTCGAAAATCAATAGTCTTCCTGTACATGAATAACAAACTCACTGAGAGAAAAATTAGGGAATATCAGAAATTAGGGAACAGCATATCTCACAGAATTAGAGGAAACAATCCTAAAATTCATTTGGAACCGGGAGAGACCTAGCAAAGGCAATTCTGGGCAACAAAGGCTATGCAGGGCACATCACATTTCCTGACCTGAAATTATACTACATAGCTACTGTGATAAAAAAAAATGTTACTGGCAAAAAACAAAGCAAAACAAAACAAAACAAAACAGACCTGAGGATTAATGGAACAGATTAGAAGATACAAAAACAACTCCAGACATACTTAGCCACCTTACCTTTGACAAAGTTGCCAACACCTTCACTGGAAGAAATCCTCATTAATAAATGGTGCTGTAAATACTGGCTTTCCACGTGCCGAAGATTAAAACTAGACCCATATCTTTCACCATGCACTAAACTAAAATCAAAATGGATCAGAGATCTAAATATTAAAACAGAAACCCTGAATCTGCTGGAAGATAGCATAGGTAGAACTCTTGAAGACATTGGTGTGGGTGAAGACTTTATGAACAAAACACTAATCGCACAGGAACTATCACAAAGAATCAACAACTAGGATCTCATTTTATTAAAAAGCTTTTGCACACCAAGAGAAACCAACAACAGAGTGAAGATACAACCCATAGTGTAGCAAATAATTTTTGCCAGCTGCTCCTCAGACAAAGGACTACTAATCTAGAATATATAAAGAACTCAAAAAAAAAATCAGACCCCTTAAATTTAAAGACCCAATCCAAAACTGAGCATCTGAAATGAATGATACTTCTCAGATGAAGAAATACAAATGGCAAATAAATACATGAAAAAATATTCAACATTATTGGTCATTCGAGAGATGCAAATTAAAACAACACTGAGATTCCATCTCCAGAAAGAATGGCTATCATCAAGAAATCAACCAATAACAAATGGTGGTGGGTCTGTGGGGAAAAAGGAACCCTTCTCCACTGTTGGTGGGAGTGTAGACTGGTGCAACCACTGTGGAAATCAGTGTGGAGATTCCTTAAAACACTAGGACTAAAGGTTCTATTTGACCCAGCTATTCCTCTTCTTGGTATCTTCCCAAAAGAATTAAAAGCATCATAGCACAGCAATATATGTGCACCCATGTTTATAGTGGCACAGTTTGTAATAGCTAAATCTTGGAAACAGCCCAAATGCCCATCAGCTGGTGAATGGATAAAGAAAATGTGGTTTTTTAATACAATGGAATACTACTCTGCCATAAAGAAGGATAAACTTAAGACATTTCTAGCTAAATGGGTGCACCTTGAGACCATACTCTTAAGTGAAATAAGTCAGACACACATGTGTAAATACAGCATTGGTTCTCTGGTGTAAGAAGCCAAAAGTGTAAATAAGGACCAAAATGTATAATAGATATTGTGAAATGGGAAGAAAATATTCCAGTGGGAAGGGGAACTAGGGAGGGGTGAGAGGGAAAGGAAGGAAGGAAAAAGAAAAAAATGATGAGAAAAGAAGGTAAAGTGGAAACAAAGCTTTTGTAAACATGGAGGGGAAGGGGCTGAAGGGAGGGTAGGGGAATGGGAAAAAAATGAATTTATATCACGTACAGGTACAAATTCCCTGTGATGAATGTGATCATTATGTATACCTAAAATGTAGCAATAAACTTAATTAATAAAAAAAGCCATAATAAATAAAAATGGGGAAGGTGCTGGGGATGCAGCCCAGTGCAATAAGCCCTGGGTTGAGGCCCCAGTACCATGTACGCGCAGGCGCACGCGCACAATGGCGTGTGGGAAACAGGTGAAGGCAAGAGGAGGAGAGGGGAAAGCCGCTCTGCAGATGTGGGCTACAGTGACCCGAATGGAGCCTGGAGCGGCAGGGCTGGGCGCCCCTGGAGTCCGCGCTGCGGGCTGAGAGAGAGGGAGGGAGAGGCAGGGCTTGGGCAGCAGCCCCGCAGCAGGGTGTGTAGTAAAGTAGAAGGGAACGCACCGAGCGCTGTGGGGGATCATTACCGATTTTCTTTGTCATTTATTATTTTCAGCATGCTGTAATTTTCTACAAGGAATATACAATGTATCACACGTTACGCATTAGGTAAATACCTTGTAATCAGTAAAAAACTTTATTTGAAATTTTATAAAGTGTTTATCTGTGCACGTCTGCAGTCCCAATGATTGCACTCAGGGGGAGTGCGTAGCGCACGTCGCATCCGGACCCCTTTGCTCCCCTCGTCCCCTCGCGTCCTGGAGGTCCAGCTCGCTGTAGCAGTCGCTGTCGCCTGCGGCCTCGTCCGGTTCTGGCCGTCGCCGCTGCCGTGAGATGGCTGCGTGGGCGGGCGCGGTGGCACAAGCCTCTAACCCCAGCTACGTGGGCGGACGAGGCAGGAGGCTCACAGGTTGGAGGGCAGCTTCCCAAGACCCAGACTCAAAATCAAACAAAGGGCCGGTGAGATGGCTCAGCGGCTTAAGCGCCTGCCCAGCAAGCGCGAGGGCCCGAGTTCGACTCCCGGATCCCACATACGAAAAAGGGGCCGGTGATATCGCTCAGAGGCACGGGCGCCTGCTGGTGCGCGAGGTCCTGAGGTCGACCCCCGGTACCCACAAAAAAAAAAAAAAAAAAAAAAATCAAACAAAAAAAAATTTTTAGGTCGGGAGAAGTAGCTCAGAGGTGCAATGCTTGCCGAGCACACGCCAGGATGTGGGTTCAATCCCTAGTACAAGCAAGCAAGCAAACAAACAAAACTCCCAAGCCTGCCCCTCCCACCCCCGACGCCCGACCGCCTGGGTTCCGCCGGTCCGACCCAGCCCGGTCCCTCCCGGATCAGAACCCGACGGCGGGGCGGCGGCGGCCCCGTGTGGCTGCAGGGCTGAGGACAGAAACTGGAGCGCCAGCCGAGCAGAGGCTGGGGAGGAGGCTCTTTGTTTTGGTTTTGTTGTTGTTTCTTTCTTCTTGTTTAAAGCCTGGCAGTTTTAGCCGGGCGTGGTGGCTCACAGCTGTAATCTCAGTGTTCAGGAGGCTGAAGCAGGAGGATCACTATGAGTTCGAGGCCAGCCTGGACTACATAGTGAGACCCTGTCTCAAAACAAAACAAAGACCGAAAACAAACTTGGCATCTTTTAAAAAATGGTTTTTGTTTGTTTTTTGCGGGGCTGGGAATCACACCCAGTGCCCTCCCACACGCTGGGTGAACGCCCTACCCTGGGCTACATCCGTAGCCCCAGGGTGCTTTCTGAGAGGATGGTTTAATACTTGATCAATCAACTACACTTAGGTTTGGGGCTACTTTCTGTACTTACGAGGATGACATCATTTTAACACAGAGAAAAAGGGACAAAAAAGATGACAGAAGCGGTGATTTTCTTTTTCATAAATTTTAATTTTCTTAGTGCACGTTTGTGGTACATAATGATCTCATTCATCGTGGGAGGGGTACATGTATAATACATCCTATTTCTTTTTATCACCACCCCCCTTGCCATCTCTGGTGGAGAAGGGGTGATTTAGAAATGTTCCTCCCTCTTCCTGATTCTGGCCAACCCGAGGGCCCAGAGGGCTAGAGAGCCAGGCCTTGCCCTCCACAGGTGGCCACTTCGGGGCTCCAGGGCCGCACTCTGCAGTATGACAGCCGCGTCCAGTCCGACCTCGCACCTCCAGGGACATCAGCGCGGTGCCTCCAGCTGCACTGAGCTCAGAACTAGTGGGATGGGGCAGGCCCACAGGGAAGGGCGCAGCCCCACACGCCTGCCCTACTTCGTACCCGCCACAAGTTCCAGGTTGCCCATCCGTGCCTCTGACCCATCCGCTATGAATCCAAGTTGCCACAAGTCCTTTCATGGTTCAGCTGTTTGCTGGAACTATTCCCGGAGCCTTTACTTGCCTTTGCCCATTTCTTAGAAATGAAGAGCCGGGTGAAGAGTGATGCGGGCTGAGGTTCCAGTCTCAAGCACAGGCGCTTTGGTTCCTAAGGGGATGGGGCTTCCTTCTGCCAATGGATCTGTGCCTTCCTTTCTTTCTTTCTTTCTCTTTCTTTCTTTCTTTCTTTCTTTCTTTCTTTCTTTCTTTCTTTCTTTCTTTCTTTCTTTCTTTCTTTCTTTCTGTACTGGGGATTGAACCCAGGGCCTTCACACTGAATTACATCCTTAACTCTTTTTTAAAATTTTGAGGGGGCTGGTGAGATAGCTCAGTGGCGTAAGCGCCTGCCTGGCAAGCACGAGGGCCCGAGTTTGACTCCTGGAACCCACATACGAAAAAAGGGCCGGTGATATCGCTCAGCAGCATGGGTGCCTGCTGGTGCATGAGGTCTTGAGGTCGACCCCCGGTACCCACAAAAAAAAATTTTTTTTTTTTTGAGACAGGGTCTCCCTAAATCGCTAAGCTGCCAAGGCTGGGTTTGAACTTGCGATCCACCTGCCTCAGCCTCAGAGCGTGCTGGGATGGTGAACGTGTGCCACCAGGCTCAGCTCCATGGCTATGTTTTTGTTCACCACGCTGAAAGCTCTCCAAACTCCATAATTTAGTCTTTTATGGAGCTTCATCACACAGTCATGATCAGTATTCCATTTTCTAACCCCTTCCCCTTTTCAGAGGATGTGAGACAGGACTAAAAGTTTTTCGTTTTTGTTTTGTTTTGTTTTGTTTTGAGGCAGGGTCTCACTCAGACTGGCCTTGAACTCACTATGTAGTCCAGGCTGGCCTCAAACTTGTGGCAATCCTCCTGCCTCAGTCTCCTGAGTGCTGGGATTACAGGTGAGCATCACAACGCCTGGCTAGGACTAAAAGTTCTAAGCTGCTCATCATGGCTTGGTCATCCTGGTAACAATCCTCATCCAAGAGTCATCACATAAAAAAAGTATTCCTGTCACTCCAGGAATTCCACAGGATGTAAGAGATCCATGTCAGATGTTCCTGTCACTTAGGAAATTACAAAGATCTTAACTCTGCCAGAAATTGGGATCAAAGACCAATTATTCAGTCAAAAGATTCTTCTAGTACCCTTAGTACCCTTATTGCTCAGGAAATTACTAGGGTTTTAGGAGCCTAGTGGTGGCACTGGGAGCAGAGAGGAATATATACATATATATATATATACAAAATATATATACATATTATACATATGTATATACATATACATATTATACATATTATATATACATATATAATATTGCTAGTTTTTTAGAATCATGTTACTACCACCACAAGCAAGATAGAGAAATCAGTTCCCTTAGCATTTTTCGTAAAAACTTTCCTCATGAGGCCAGGTGTGGTGGTGCCTGCCTATAGTCCCAGCTATCTGGGGGACTGAGGCAGGAGGCTTGCAAGTTTGAGCCCAGCCTGGGGAATTTAGTAAATTAGAGATATCCTGGCTCAAAAATAAAGGTGAAAATAAAAAAGGGCGGTGATAGAGTTCAGTGCTAAGGCCCTGCGTTCAATTCCCCCATAAGAAAAATAAATAAATGCGTAAATAAAATAAAAATGGCTGAAGAATGTAGTTCAGTGCTACAGAGCTTGACCAGCATGCTTAAGGGCCTGAGTTCAATTTTTAGTACTGGAGAAAGAAAGAAAAAGAAATAAAGAAGGAAAGAAAGAAAGAAAGAAAGAAAGAAAGAAAGAAAGAAAGAAAGAAAGAAAGAAAGAAAGAAAGAAAAAGAAGGGAGGGAGGGAGGGAGGGAGGGAGGGGAGGAAGGAAGGAAGAAAGGAAAGAAAGAAAGGGCAGGAGGAGGTGGAAGAGGAAGAGGAGGGGAGGGAAGCAGTGAGGGAGGAAGGGAGAAGGAAGAAGGCAAGGTGACCCAGGCATGGTGGTGTATGCCTATAATCCCAGCACTTGAGAAGCTGAGGCAGGAGGATTGCAGAGTTTGAGGTCAGCTTGGGCTACATAGTGAGTTCAAGGCCACCTGGAACTACAGAGTGAGACTCTGTCTCAAAAAACCAAACCAAACCAAAACAAAACCAATAATAATAACAATAATAAACAAAAACAAAAGAAAAAAAAAAGGATTGATAGCATTCATAGCACTGAGCAACAGGAGATCCACTTGTATTTTAGTGCGGTGCCTGGAGCCCAGCCTTGCCCATGCTAGGCATGTGCTCTACCCCAGACCACACCCCCAGACCACAACGGGATGTTTAAAGGGCATTTGAAGATGAGAGAGACAGAAGGATAGAGATGTAAAACCTGAATATAAACTCTGTCCAATTCCCAACTTGACCGCTAAAGTATGCACAGGTGTGGACACCATATGGAACCTTTTGAAAAACAAAAAGGCCGCGCCAGTGATACCACTCAGTGGCACAAGTGCCTGCTGGCAAGAGTGAGGTTCTGAGTTCAACTCCCAGTACTCACATTAAAAAAAAAAAAAAAAAAAAAAAAGGGCCAGTGAGATGGCTCAGCAGCGTAAGCACCTGCCTGGCAAGTGCGAGGGCCCGAGTTTGACTCCCAGAACCCACATACGAAAAAAGGGCTTGTGATATCGCTCAGCGGCACGGGCGCCTGCTGGCGTGCGAAGTCCTGAGGTCGACCCCCCGGTACCCACAAAAAAAAAAAAAAAAAAGGCCTTAGAAGGAGCTCTACTCTTGAAAGACAGAACTGATCCAGGAGAAATCTGCATCCTTAATCGATCTACCCACTATATCAGCACACAGCTCAAGACCAAATATCAGTGTTGTCTGGGCTACATAGTAAGTTCACGTCAGCCAAGTGGTTTACCATTGTGCCACAGCCCTGGTCCAGAAATCAAAAGTTTTAATGGCCAGGTATAGTAATCCCAGCGCTTGGGAGGCTGAGGCAGGAGGATCACCACGAGTTTGAGACTAGTTCAAGTCCAGACTGAACTACATAGTGAGACCCTATCTCAAAAAAACAAAAAAGTATCCTTTTGGACTCTAAGAAAGCCCAAAAGTTTCTAGTGATTGTGTCTGTTTTCACCCATTTATGCCGAAGATTGCATTTTTTTCAGTTTTTGCATGAAATTTATATATGAGATTTATAAATATTTAATATTTAATAATATTTATAAATGTTTGCATGAAATTTACATAGAAAAATTCAAGGGACAAAAATCTGAAGAGAAAATATTAAGTTCTGTTGTTATGGGCTGTCCAACAATAGAACGCTAGGTACTGAGAGCCTAAGCGAAGGTAAATTACTCATTTTTTCCAAGAGAAAACTAAGACTGCGAATGAGTGGAAATCCGCGCGTGAGGTGGGGCCAGTGACCAGCAACGGGTGGAAGGGGCTAGCCGGCAGAGCCCAGCACCCGGTGCTTTAGGCGTTGGGTTTCTCGCGACGCGAACTCGACCTTGGCGGGACCACCGCCCAAGGGCGTCACCCGGCCGGGCCCTTGGTGACCCGCGGACCGGGGAGGAGCTGGCGGGGCGAGGGGCGTGGTCTGGCGGGACGCGCCTCGGGATGGGGCCGGGGCGGGGCGGAGTTTGGTCGTGTTGGGGCGGGGCCGAAGGGCGTGGTCGGAGCGGAGTTTTGTCGGGTGGGCGTGGCCGGCCGGGCGGGGGCGTGGTCGGCACGGCGCGCGGCCCGGGACCCCGCGCTGAGGCGGAGGCGCTCGCTGCGCGGTGGCCTGCGCGCCCGGGGTGAGTACGGCGCAGGCGGGAGAGGCCGTGGGCGGGCGTTTGCCCCTCAGCGCGGCGGGCGGCAGGATTGCGCGCCCGGCCTCGGGAGCCCCGCGCTCTGCATCCTCGAGAGCACGCAGCCGCGTCGTCCGGCGGGGCATTCACATGACTGCATGTCGGCCGCGGGCCGGGACCTCGGCCCTCGGAAGAGCTGGGGGGTGGTCTCTGCAGAGCCTGGGGCTGGACGGCCTGAGTGCGGGCGAGCGGAAGTGACGGCCCTCTCCCGGGAGGTGACCTTCTTCAAGGGTGGGACGGCCGGGAGGGGCCGCGTGCGACCTTGGCTCTACAGCTTCTCCCGCCCGCCGGCCCGGAGCCCTGGAGCCCAGGGGACAGAGCGCCGGGGGTGCTGGGGACGTAGCGCCTTGGGGGAGCCGGGGACAGAGCGCCGGGGGTGCTGGGAGGGTGCGGGGTGGGAGCGACCCGGGTCGGAGTTGGATCCCGACCCAGGGCCTCTTTCCGCCACCCTCAGCAAATGCCATCGTGAGGACTTGTGACGACAGGAGAGTCAGACTGCCAGGTCCACAGGAACACTGACTGAAGCTGTTTGGACTGTGGCTGACTGGGAAATGGGAGAATAATCCTGGATTCGCACACTTCAGAGAGCAGTCAGAAAGGGGAGCGGGGAAGGAAGGAGGAAAATCAACTTCATACCCTGTGAACGCAGCTCTCGTGACACTTTTGGGGATCCAGTTAACCATTTCTCAGATACCTTTTTCCTTGCTGGTGTTTTCAATTCTACCACCCTTCCAAAGTGAAAGGGAAGCCGGGCACGGTGGCACACGCCTGTAATCCCAGGGGGGGCTGAGGTAGGAGGATCTCTATGAGTTCGAGGCCAACCTGAACTACATAAATGAAACCCTGCTCAAAAAGACAAGAGAAGAAGAAATGAAAAGTTAAAAAGCCAACAGGTTCTTCTGCCCTTATTCTTTTCTTAGCATCTGGTGGAAGGGGAGACGTGGGTGAGTGGCTGGCAGCGGAAGGGGCAGGCTTCAGCCCTGCTGTATTAGCAGGGACTCCTCAAGGTGCAGAGGACTCGGCGCCCAGCTCACTGTGCGCCCTGAGGAAGTCCTGCTGGGTTGTTTTCAGTGTTAGTCTTTACAAGGATCCAGCTGGACAGACAATCCCTGGCTTTTGGTGGCATGACTATGATGGTTCAACTTACAGTTTTGTGTTTTGCTGAGACTGGGTCTCGCCACGTAGCTGGGGCTGACCTGAAGCTTGCGGGACTGGTGGCAGTCCTGCCTGGGCTGGGATTACAGGTCTGTGTCACCACGTGCGGCTTCAGCTTTGCAATGGTGGGAAGTCTTGCAAGCTCGGTTGAAATTGTACTTTGGATTTTGAGTTTGAATCTTGTCCCCAGGCCAGTAGTACGTGGTATGTAAGACACTAGTACTTGCTCTCTTTGAATGTATCTCATTTTTTAAATTTCTATTTTATTGGTATATATTTGCAGTACCTAATGATTCATCACGGGGAGTTGGTACAAGTACGTAGCACATCTTAATTCTCTTTATATGTCTCCTTCCTCCTCTCCCCTTCCGGTCTCCCTCCATCTCTTGGTCTCCCTCCCATTTGCAAAATATCTATTTCCCTATTTCCTATTTTGTGTTTTTTAAAAAATTTGGCTCTTTAATTATGGATTAGATTCCTTACATAAGAGAAACCATGTGATAGTTAAGCTTGTGAAGACACTGATACCCTCCCGATGCTGGGTAATGACAGCAGCCTGCAGCTCCTGGCCAACCATTCGGTCAGGTGGGGAACCAACTGGTGCGCTATGGTGTTTTGGGGGAGAGAAGGGCGAATTGAGACTAGGTCTCTCTATGTAGTTCAGGCTGGCCTTGAACTCATTATGTAGTCCAGGCTGGCCTTGAACTCGCAGTGATCCTCCTGCCTCAGCCTCCTGAGTGCTGGGATTACAGGCATATGCCACCACACCTGGCCTACCTATGGTGTTCTGTGGGTTAAATGAATTGAATGCACTTCTAACACAGCATTTTCATCAGGGAATCACCCCACTGTAAGTTGAAGAGCACCTGTATGTTCAAAATCCAGTTCATAGTGGTGGAATGCTTGTCTACCACGGCCCTGAGTTTGAGCCCCAAACTGGAAAAAAATCCAGGTCACGCAATTATATATTTTTGGTTCCGGTAGGGTGCTTAGTGAGCATCTTCATCCCCACATTTCCAATGAAACCAAGTCAGAATGAAGAGACTGCTTCAGTGGTTTGTGACTGATCCTGGCCTGAATGCCCCTAGCTTATGCATTTTAGTGGTACTGTGTTTAGTCTAAACACCAGCTCCAGCCTGCATGGTGGCGCATGGCTGCAGCGAGGCTGAGGCAGGAGGATCACTGCAAGTTTGAAGCCAGCCTGGGTTACAGAGTGAGTTCAAGGCCAGCCTGAACTACATAGAGACCCTGTCTCAAAAAACCAATAAACCAAACAAAAAAACTAGCTCCCCCGCATATCAAGAGTGTCCTTGGGTAAGATACTCAGCATCTCTATGCTATAGGTTCCTTACGATGGGGTCAGTCTCTGGGCATGATGGTGCATTCCTGTATTCCCAACTCTGGGAGGCTGAGGCAAGAGGATAGCATGTTCAAGGCCAGCCTAGAACATAGCAAGACCCTGTCTCAAAAAAGCGAAAACAAGCAGAAATGAAGGTGGTGTTCAGGAATTGTTACCTCCTGGGGTGTTGCTGAGAGGGTTCAGTGGTGCCCAGGAAAGCGCTGCTAATGCTTGGCCTTCCCTAACCAAATAGGAGGCCTGTTTCTTACTCTCACTTTTGCTGAGATGTTTTGTTTATCTCTGACCTCAGGTTCCAAGAGGTGGGCACCTCCTGTGGCTAGAAGCAGGCCAGAGCAGACGGCAGTACCCAGCCCCAGCCTGGCATTGCTGGACAATGGCAGCTGAGCACAGGGTGTCCAGGGCCCTGGACTCTGTGATCCAGGCTGTGACAGAATCGGAGGTGTTCTTCATTGCCAAAGAGGGGAACTTGGCCAGCGGAGCTGACAGGGAAGATGGCCCATTGGAGCGGACCGATTTCTCACAGGAGGCTGTATCAAGCCGGGTGGCCTTTGCTGGGCGTCTCTGTCTGCCCAGTTACAGGGATGCTGAGGGCCCTCAGGAGCCTAGTCAGCCCTGGAGGCCAGGCCAGGAGTGGATAAAGCTAAAAAGAGGCACTGTGGAAGACAAGGTACGGCTCCCTCGCATGAGTTGCGTAGTGGCAGCCCTTTCGGAAGCCAAGAGCAACCGCTGCTAGAAGATGGAGGGGTGTGGAGGGGACCGGCCCACGCCCCGGGAGCTTGTTGTCCATTCCCCCACCTAGTGGATCTCGGATTGTCCCGTGCTAAACAGGAAAAGGAGCTGCTATCTTCTCAGCACCCCATACCACCCTGCTGTCCTTCACGGGTACTTCCTGAAATTTGCTGGGGAGCAGCCCTTGTTCCTTAGGGTTGTTGTTTTGTTTTTTTTTTTTAATTTATTTTCAATGTATTTCCCTCCATTTCTCTTCTCTGCCGTTTTGAGAGGTCACAGCTGCTGGCTTTGTGCCTGTCTTTTCATATCCCTCTCCTTCCAGGGTTTTATTTTTCCTGTGGGTTTCATTCTCTGAACCCTGAGACTGGGTGTCAGTCTTGCTGTCACACACAGTCCCTGCGTCTGTCCTGCTTTTCCAGATGCCGGTCACCCTGGAGGATGTGGCAGTGAATTTCACCCCAGAAGAGTGGGAGTGTCTGGGTGCCGGTCAGAGGGCCCTTCACCATGATGTTATGTCTGAAACCATCAGGAACCTGGTGTCTGTGGGTGAGAGGCCGGGGGTCCCACCACCAAGCCCGTCCTGTGGGCCTAGAATATCAGGCTTCCTGGGCAGGTAGATAAGCTTGGGGGAAAGGACAGGAAATGGAAGCCTGTGAGACACTCACGTGTCAGGAATGCGGCTAGGAGCTGGGCTTTTGCATGTCTTCCTCGTGCATCTGAGCAACCCAGATTAAAGCTCTTGAACCAAGCATACTGGAGGTGGCCTGTCATCCCCATCAAAACTGAAAAGTGTGAGCCTAAGTCCAACTCAACTCTTTCTTATTCCCACTCACCAGCCAAAATATTTATGCTGAAACCAGGTTTGATCGCCAAGCCTGAGCAAGGAGAGAGACAGAGGAGAACAGATCTCCATTCCCCACACGGAGAAACCCTCCCTTCAGGTGAGAGTTGTAAAGGAGAGGAGAAGCTAAAAAGGGCCCAGGACAGTTGCTGGAAGGGCGGAGCGCTGACTGAAATGAGCAGAGATCTGTGTACCCTTCTCCTAATCTACACCTCTGCGGTCCGGTCAGACTCAGAGCCAGAAGAGACCTTGAGGTCAAGCTCAAGGCCCTTGACTTCATGGTGAATGTCTAAGCCTCTCAGGACAAGTGAGTGTCTTCAGTGTTTAGGCAGGGAGTGATTACATGCTAGTTGCTATTGATTAAAAAGTTCTTTCTAAGAGGAAAGAGAGGCAGGGAAGATAAACTCGATGGTGGGTTAGAGAAGAAGAGACTTGAACCTGGAAATAAAGGGTTGAGACATGCCAGGCACAGTGTGGCTCTCTATAATCCCAGCACTTTGAGAGGCTGAGGCAGAAGAATCCCAAGTTCAAGTCCTGGTTGGGATTAGAGAGATCCTGTCTTGAAATAAAAATTGTTAAAAAGGGCTGGGGATGTAGCTCCGTACAGAGGTCCTTGGTTCAATCCTAGTACTGAAAGAAAATGAGATGTCAGGTCAGGTTGATTACACTTTCCAGTTTGTCAGCACCGTCTCAGTTTATACTTCTTACCCCATCTTGATTATTAATAATTATTGTTAATTTTAATAACTTTACTCTCAAGTGTCCCTGTTTGCAGGATGTAATATATAATTAGTCCTTTCTTGGGCTGGGGTCATTCGTCAGTGGTAGAGCATTTGCTATGCATGCAAGAGGCCCTGGGTTCTGTCCCCAGCACTGGGGTCCGGTGGAGCCCTTCTCTATCCATAGGGAGGGGATTCAGTCCAAAACCCCAACCACAGACAGTATTGAACCTCATATATATGCTACATTTTATCCTGTGTGTACATACCTGTAATAAAGTTTAACATATAAGTTAGGCATGGAAAGAGGTTAAACAACAATAATAAAATAGAATGACTATCATAGTCTGTAATAAGTTTTGTGAATGTCATTTTTCTCAAAATATGTTTTCCATTCGATATTTTTGGGCTGTGGTTGACCCTGGGTAACTGAAACTGTGCAAAGCAAGGTCACAGGTAGTGACCTTATTACTATATATCATGGTCATCTGGGGGTGCTGGGGGTACCCGTGGGAGTAGAACAGTGAGGAGAGAGGATGGATTTCAAGAAATGGGGCTGTGGCCAGGTGTGGTGGCACATGGTTGTATTCCCAGCAATCGGGAGACAGGAGGATTGCTGCAAGGTGGTGCTGGCCTGGACCACATAGTGAGTTCAAGGTTCAAGGCCAGCCTGAACTACATAGCAAACCCTGTCTTAAAAAAATAAGAAGTAAAAAAAAAAAGGTGGCTAAAATTAAAATTTAGATTTCTGACATTGTTGGAAGATTCCAGTTAAATTTTTATTTGCTTGTAATTTAAAAAGGATAAAGCTTTTCTCACCTCCAGCTTATGAGATCCTTCTGGTGAATCTTGCATTATTCTTCCTCGCTCACTGCAGGAGGCGAGAAGAAGCAACATCGTCAGGATCCGAAAGATAACGGGGCTGGTGGTGGCAAGAAGGCCCGCTGCGCTCACAGAAGGCCAGGCCAGAGCCCGCCCTCCACGCCAGCCAGGTCTGAGAATGGGAGCCTAGTGTTCCGGGCAGCCCGGGCGGGGCCACCCTTTTCCTGCTACACCTGCGGCAAGGGTTTCAGCAGGAGCTCCTACCTCCACAGCCACCAGTTCGTCCACAGCCCCCGGAGGACCAACAGCTGCGGCCAGTGTGGGAAGCTGTTCCGGAACCCCAAGGCCCTGAGCTACCACCGGCGCATGCACCTCGGGGAGAGGCCCTTCTGCTGCTCGCTCTGTGACAAGACCTACTGCGATGCTTCTGGACTTAGCCGTCACCGCCGGGTCCATCTGGGCTATCGGCCCCATTCATGCCCCGTGTGTGGGAAGGGCTTTCGGGACCAGTCAGAACTCAAACGTCACCAGAAGATCCACCAGAATCAGGAGCCAGCGGCCGGAAACCCTGAGCGCACTGCCAGGGTTCTGGGCTCTGCAGTGGGGTTCCGCGCTCCCATTGTCAGGGGCCAGCGGTCCCGCCAGAGGCTTGTGGACGGGAACCACGCACCGGCAGCCAGGACCCAGCGCCCTGTGCTTAGCACTGAGGGTCCTGGGGCCCAAACCCAGGCACCTGAACTTAGGTATCAAGCACCTGTGACCAGGAGCCAGGCGCTCAGCATGAAGGTGAATTGCCTGGATAGCAGAGCCAGCTCTCCGCCAGCGAAGCCCACAAGACCGAGACGCAAGGTCTTCTCTTGCCCACACTGTCCTGTGACTTTCAGCAAGAGAGCCTATCTTTCCAGGCACCAGGAGGCGCACCTTGGGGAGCCGCTGGCTCACTGCTTCCTTTGTGGCCAGTCCTTCAGCTCTGCCTCCCGGCTGGCCCAGCACCAACAGACCCACTGGAGGCAGAAGGCCTACGGCTGCCCTGTGTGTGACCTCTGCTTCGGGGAGAAGGAGGGGCTGCTGGATCACTGGAAGGGTGCGAGGGGCAGGGAACGGTGCCGGCTGGTCCTGGGTCAGTGGCTTGGCTTCTTTCCTGATGCTACCTCTCCTGTGGCTGGGAGGGAGTGGAAACGTGAAGGAAATGGAGCTTTCAGGATCCATAGCCGTAGGAGAGGGGAGGTAAGGGAGAAAGCGTGTGAAGTAGACCAGCGAAGGGGGCAGTGACGTCCTGATGCATGAAGAGAGGCCCTGTGGCCGTGGTCTTCCCTTGTGCTGGTTTCCCTGAGGACTGACCTCGGGTATCAGGCGGCCTGGCTCGAGGGAGAAAGGTGAGCGGACAAAAAAGGGAGAAGCGTGCACACGGAAACTCGTGTTATTATTAATTAGCACCTAGCCGTTTCTTTGTATCTGATAGACCATCAAGTAGTAATAGTTGAATAAAACTGGATGCTCTGATAAGTATAAAGATGGGAGGAAAAGGTGAGGAGAGTGAGGGGTGCAGGCAGGGCAGGAGAGGGCATGTGCTTAGGCAGACGCTCAGCCAGCACTTGGCCTCACTCCCAGCGTGCTCCCTGGGCTGCTGGGATAAGACGGCGCGCGCTCTGGGGTCTCTCTTCCGCTCCAGGGGTAGGTTAGGGTTCGTTGGATCCATGCTCTGCAGTTCTCTCGGCATCCTCTGATATTTAGGTGTCCCTGTCCTTTGCCTCCTGCCCTCTGCCCTCGGCTCTGCCCAGTCAGGGCTGGAGTCTCTGAGAAACGAGCACCGTGTGCAGAGTCACTGCGCTCTGATGCGCGAGGAGGGTGCTGGTGATCTCCAGTTCATGGCCGAGACCCTGTGGTCGGTGTCCTCCTCCAGGACCGGTGTCCTCCGAGGGGAGAAGACCACCTGCCTGGCCTTGGGCAGAGGGAGATGGAGCGGGGTAGAATATGTGGGAGAGGGAGGAAGGAAAAAGTAGGACGTCAGTTCCGTTTGGAATTCCTGGTGTTTGTGCAAGTGCAGAGCCCTAAGTGTCTCCATTGCAGAGAGGCCGGAGCGCAGCTCGATGGACGAGGTACCCCAGGGGCCAGGCGCTCCAAGATGCAGCCTCCCTCAGAAGGGGTTCCCTGGAAGGAGAAAGTAACGTAAAAAGTTGTCAGTGGTCTCTATTATGAAACCGTGGAACTCGGGACCTGCAGAGCCCTCTGGGATCATCTTCTCTCTTTGCCTGCCTCGGTGGGTAGTCTTGGGGGTGGTGCATAGGCAGCTGCTGTGGAGAACGGGAAGGAGGCTGTGATGGAGTTCGGTCGGGCACAGGGGGTTCAGTCGGGCACAGGGGGTTTGGTCTGGCACTGGGTTCGGTCGAGCGCAGGGGATTCGGTCTGGCATGAGTTCGGTCAGGCGCAGGGGGTTCGGTCGGGTGCAGGGGGTTCAGTCTGGCACAGGGTGCCTGGCTCCCCTCGCTGCCTCCTCGCCTCCCTCCAGGAGGGTCCTTCCTCCTCCTGCACTTTCCAGTCCCTTCTGGGACTGTGAACCTTCAGGACCCTGCCCCCCCACATTGCTTCAATCTGCCTTTTCTGGCTTTTCCTTCTTAGCGTACAAGAGAGAACTTACTTAGCTCCTCAAGAAACTGCCCTGCAAACAAAGGAACACAGGTGATGAGTGGGCGATGCCGGCCTCCCTGCCTCCCTTGGATCCTCCCCATGGGCCCCCGAGGGACCCACCCGAGCAAGTGGTTCTCAGTGGCCCTGGGAGCCTGGGCAGGGCATGGGGCAGAAGGAAGGAAACGAGCCCTGGAGCATGAGGGCCCTGGCCATGTGCCTTCCTTCTTTCCCACTTGGCCCAGTCCCTGACCCCGACATTGTACCTGCTAATCTTCGGTGTAGCCAGTTGTAGCAGATGATCAAGGCGACCAGAGGCCCAAGAACTGGCACGATTGCAAACAGGCTTATCTTCCAGCAGGGCACCCTCAGAAAGTGGGGGTCTGAATGATTCCCCAGAACAAACAAGGTTAATATGTTTTGCTTCATGCCCCACCCAGCTTTCTCCTCCTTATTGGGTTTTTCCTTCCTTTTTTTTCCCCCCTGCTCCCAATGGATTGAACTTATGGGCTTCATACATCCTAGGCAAGCTCTCTACCACTGAGCTACATCCTTAGCCCTTAAAAAAATTATTTATTTACTTACTAAGTTCTCACTAAATTACTTACCTAGGCTAGACTTGTATTTGTGATCCTCCTACCTCAGCCTCCTGAGTAGCTGAGATTACAGGCACATGCCACCACACTTGGATTTTTATTGGATTTCTTATTTTTTTGTGTGTAGGGGGTTGAGACAGGGTTGCCTTATATTTTAGGCTGTCTTGAACTTACTGTGTAGCCCAGGCTAGCCTCGAACTCACAGTGATCCTCCTGCTCAGCCTCCTGAGTGCCGGGATTACAGTGTTTGCCACCGTTCCTGCCTAGATTTAGCATATTCTCCTTTTTGCTTTTGGAGACAGGGTCTCTATATAGTCCAGGCTAGCCTTGAACTCTGTAGCTCAGGCTGACTGAACTCACAGTCCTGTCTCAGCCTCTTAATTGCTGGAATTCCAGGGGTGCATCACCATGCTCAACAAGCATTTTCTTCCTTGAAAATATGAGCAACAAACTGGGGACACTGGGGCATGGCTGTAATTCCAGCTACTGTAGAGGCTTAGGCAAGAGGATCACAAATTTGAGGCCAGCCTGGGCCGCTTAATGAGATCTTGTCCCTTTAAAAAAAAGGCTGAGGGCGTGGAGCTCAGTGGTAGAGCACATCTGGGCTCAGTCCCCACTACCAGATGCACATGTGTGTGCAGGTGTGCACGCAGACACGGTGAGGAAGATGTAGTCGGTGGCAGAGCGCTTCGCCGTGGCACCTATGAGCCCTGGATTCCATCCCTAGACTGTAGACACCAAAACCAAGAAACTACAGTGTCAGTGGTACCTGTGACTTAATCAATCACCAGGAGAAATCACAGGTAGATGGATATAATCAGCTGTATTAAACAAAATACTGCACTTTGTGGCATTTTATACATGCATGTAACGTACTTTGATCACATCCATCCCCCATTACCCTCCCTCTTCCCATCCCCCTCTCTTGTCCAACTGTCTCTCTACCTTCATGTCCCTTTTTTTATTATTCCTGGATTCTACATTAGGGGAAACATGAGATACTTGTCTTTCTGAATCTGGGTTATTTTGTGGGTGTTTTTATTCCCATTAAAGTTGTCACAGACATCTCCGGAGACTTTATGTTTATCAGTATTTTGAAACTACATTATTAGAGTTGCTGCTTTATTATATAATGCATTACTTTTGTTATTTAAAGACATTTGTTAGATCAAATTTGTTCAGATGTCGATAACTATTTCAATACAATGATTTTCTTTGTAATCCTGTGTTATATTTTATGTGTACATTTAAAAATATTTTTCTGGGGGGTGGGGATGTGGCTCCCTGGGAGAGTGCTTGTCTCTGTTACAAGGCCCAGGTCTTGATCCCCTGCACTGAACAAGAAAAACATTCTAGAAGGGTCCACTCGTGATACAAAAGGTGTTAAGATCTCACACTCAGCCACAGGAAGCTGAGGCAGGAGGATCGCTGCAAGTTTGAGGTCTGGGCTACATAGTGAGTTCAAGTCCAGCCTGAACTACATAGCAAGACCCTGTCTCTAAAAACCAAAACCAAACCAAAAAAAAAACACTTGAGCGCTCTTCTGTTGGCCTGTCTGTTGACACTGGGTACTCTGGAGTAAGCAAAAAAAGGATCAAGTTTTTTTTTCTTTTTCCTTCCTTTTTTTTTTTTTGTCTTTTTCAGACAGTTTCGCCATGCAGTTCAGGCTGGACTTGAACTCACTTTGTAGCCCAGGCTGGACTTGAACTCACAGTGATCCTCCTGCCTCAGCCTCCCAAGTGCTGGGATTACAGGCGTGGCCCACCATGCCTGGCCAGGATCAAGTTTCTAGTGGGGTTTGGTGGCTTTTTCTTCCTCCAAGAAGCCCTCCCTGATGAGTCACGTGTGGAAGCTCATTCTTTCACGAAAGGAGGAGAGATGGTGTGTGCTTTGTTCTGTTCCAGGGTGTTTCTCCTCCTCATCTAGACAGCGTCTGGGTGTGTAAGTATTTGCTATTAACAATCCTAGGGCTGGGGATATAGCTCAGCGGCACAAGCACCTGCCTGGCATGTGTAAGGTCCTGAGTTTGATTCCCGGTACCAAAAAACAATCCTAGTGCACATGGCAGCTTCTTCAGAGACAGAAGAGAGAGGGGGTCTTTCCAGGAGGTCACTGAAACCTGAGCGAAATGTAGGTGCCGCCCGCCCCCGCGCTTACCGAAGGCCCGGTGCAGACTCTCTGAAAGAGAACACACGGAAATGGGTTTAGGGCAGCACTCAAGAGTGACCATTGCTCCTTTCTCTATTCCTTAATCACTTAAAATTGGTTCCAGCCTGGACACACTAGAGGAAGCAAAGCTGTGGGATTTTACTTCTACCCTGAGGGAAGGCAGGGGAGACCAAAGGTTTCCTCTTCATTCCTGCTGGTTATAGTTTTAAATGGTGCATTTCCACCGGAAGGGAGCACAAGTATTGGAAGGCAGGCAGGTGTTCTCATTTTAGTTATTCCAAAAGACCAAAAAGGGTAAGTGGGGGGAGAGCTTGGCACTCACCTATTTCTGCTCGAAGTTTCCCTGGAATAGAAAAAGGCAATTATTTTTAGTTCCTGCTCTGGCACTGGATGGAGACCCTTCCACACCAGCACCCTGGCTCTATGTCCGGTCTATCCTGGCAGCCTGGTGGCATCTGTAGGACTGTGGCACGAGCACTGGATTTGAGACAATGAGTTCAGGCTCTGTCCTGGCTACAGTTTAGATTAAACAGAAGTGAAGAATGCAAGTGGCCCAGTAAACAGCAATGCCCCAAACTAACAGGGTGTGACCATCTGCCCCCTGCTCTTTGCTCCTCATCTGGACTTCTTGGTCACACTGCCCCTCCACCCTGCTGGCCCCTCACGTCCCATCTGAAGGAAGGGAGAAACTAGACACCAGGTGAGCAGATGGTTTGTGAACTGGCTCTACACTAGACACTACATAACATGCCCTGTAGTCCTCCCTGCAATTTAGTCTCGCTATGTAGTTCAGACTGGCCTTGAACTTACTATGTAGCCCAGGCTGGCCTCAAACTCACAGTGATCCTCCTGCCTCAGCTTCCTGAGTGCTGAAATTACAAGTGTGAGCTACCATACCTGACCCTGCAATTTAGGGGGGAGAATGGTATCTCTACTTGACATGCAAGGCACCTGAGGCTTGGAGAAGCAAGAATTTTGCGCATAGTTCAGTGCCTAAAGTGGAATTTAATCCCAGGGTATGTAACTCCATCATTCTGGTTCTTCCTGCTCTGCCCTGATGGCTGACGATCCTTTTCATGGAGAACTAGGCATCTAGGATGAATTCAAGGCAAGAGAGCAGACCCACCCCACTGTTAATCCCATTAACACCTGTGCTGCCTCACACGCCCCAGCCCTCCTTGCTGCATTATCTTCTTGGTAGCAGTAGGGTGAGGGGTGACAGTCCTTGTGCTTTGGCCTTGGGAGAGAAGTGGGGGGCTCAGCAGGGATGCTCTGGGCACAAAAGAAAAGCTTTGCCCACAGGTGACCTGAGTGGTTGGCATCAGGAGGAGAAGGTGGAGGAAACAGTTTTGAGCACGTGCTGTGTTGGTTTCCCTTCAGAGCCCTCCTTAGACACTCCCAGCAGCTCAGACCTGCCTGGCTTCGGAGCCTGCAGGCAGCCAGGAGCAGGAGCTGCTCCGTTCAGTCCAGGGTCCTGAGCTCTGCACTTAAGAATCCTGTCCCCTTGGGTCAGCCACCTGCCTTCTCCGCAGAACGGGGCTGGAGTGAGTCAGATGGCGCACGGGGAGAGGCAAGTCCCTGTTACTATAAGCAGCTAAGTTAGATAGAAATTAATGTACTGTCAGAGAGGGTCTGAGCGCTCAAGGAAGTCAGCACAAAAATAAAGACATCAGAATTGTGGCTGGAGGTGCATCTGAGGAAGGCCAGGCCTCAAGATAAAGATGCAATGGCCGGGCCCGCATGCCTCTCTAAAGGGTAAGCAGTTACTTGGAATTATACTATAATTAGCACTAGCTGGTCCAGGAATCCAGCTAATCAGTCACCCAGGTGGGTGACCAGAGCATCCGGAGCTGTCCCTTCTCCAAAAATGCCTTTGTTCTTTCTGTGTAGCCTCACTACATGACCCACTTCCCTACTGGATTGATATCAGCTAAGCAGCAGTACTTGTAATCCTGAGGTTGATTGTAGTCTGACCCACATTGTACCGACACTATGACTTTGATGTATGAATTACCTCCGACAAAGGGCCTCGGTGGCCACCCACTTGGGACCCCTCCTGTCTCTCAGGAGTTCTCTCAATAAGCCTTTCCTTCACTTAACCTCCATTGTCCCTTGGAATTCGTTCTTCAGTTCCAGGGGACATGAACTGGGCACATCTGACATCAAACAGGTTGGGAGTTACATTTCTCCTATATCACTATCGTCCACAGGAAGGCTTTCAGTAAGTACCATGCTGCGAGGAGAGGCCAATGGGGTTGGCATTTTGATCTCTTTTCAAGACTGATGATTTTTCTGGATAGGTCTTATTTTCAGGGAAACGGGGTTGTACAATTTGTTGTCCTTTGGAGCTCTGAGCCAGAAGTGACCCTTACCTGACCTAACTGTAAGAGGCCAGTGCTCATCAGGGAAGGAGCCCCTGGCCAGCTCTGCCCCATACCTCTTAGTCTGTGCTGCAGGCAGAGGAAGACGAGGCCCATGGAGATCTGCAGGAGGAGCACGGGCAGCACGGCGATGAGGACCAGCACTCCAGGGCTGACCCAGTAGAAGGGGTCTGAAAGGCAGAAGCAGCCCAAATCCTCAGCTCCCAGGATGGTCGATGCCTGGGGCTCCAGAAGTTAGACTGAATAAAGCAGTGAGTATCACCAAGATTCACAGAAGGTGACCCAGCTAGTCCTGAGAAGTGGTTTGTTTCCAGAGAGGGCCAGTGGCTCACAAGGACAAGTGGTTTCAAGTCAAGACTGTGTATTATGTCGGACTTGGGGAAGTCCCGAGAGCTAGCCAAGGGACTTGGATCTGATCGTCAGGCCACAGGATCCCAAACTGAGGGATGACAATAGCAGAAGTGCTGACACAGGACTAAAGGAGGGAAAGTTAATTAAGAGGCCACGGTAACAGTTAAAGAAAAAACAATCTGAGCTGAGCACAGCAGCACACATGGGTAATCCCAACCCTGTGGAGGCCGAGGCAGGAGGTTCACTGTGAGCTCAAAGCCAGCCTGGACTACACCCTGTTTAAAAAAAAAAAAAAAAAAAAAAAAAGCCAGGCTTGCTAGTGCATGACTGTAATCCCAGCACTCAGGAGGCTGAGGCAGGAGGATCCCCATGAGTTTGAGGCCAGCCTGGGCTACATAGTGAGTTCAAACCCGGCCTGAACTACACAGTGAGAGCCTTTCTCAAAAAAAAAAAAAAAAAACAAAAACACAAAACGCTGTGGATGTGGCCCAGTGGGAGCGTATTTGTTGAGTGTGCTCGATATCCTGGGTTTAATCCCCAGTATGGGGGTAAAAGTTAAGAACTTCTCTTGTGAAACTTTTAAAAAGGTGGGACCCACCAGTTTTGGAAACCAGCCAGAAGTACAGCAGGGTGGGCAGTGAGGGATGGTGGATCTGTTTCTCACTCTGTCCTGGGCCTCAGAGTCTCCCAACTCCTGCTGTCTAAACTGGGCTTGGTGGGTAGAGGGCATGAACCTAAGAGATGGAGCCAGTGTAACCCTAAATGAATCTTTGAAAGTTAGTTTTTTTCCTCCACAGACAATGGCTTCTCCAAACTTCCTCAGGTGCAGGGCATAGACTGCCACCCCACCTTTCCTCACCCCAGATGAGTGGACAGCATCCTGTCCCCCGGATGCTGGTACCAGGAGGCCAAAGGTCAGTTTCATTTCCACAGGGAAGGGAAGGGCAGGCTGGGTCCAGGAAGAGCTGAACTGAGCCTGGACGTGTCCCACTGTCCCCTGCAATAACAGACCTACACGCCTGTATATGGTGAGACAAGGATTTGGGTAAGGAGGCCCCTCCCCCTTCTTGGAGCTAGTTACGAATAAACTGTTTTTATTGTTTACCAAAATAAATGGCCTTCTTTGATTTGGCCAGGGGCCAGCAAACAAACCAGAGGGTGTGGACTTAAGTGGCAGAGGCGGAAATACAAGCCCAGCCTGGGCAACTTAGTGATGTAGGAAGACCCTGTCTCAAATAAAAAAAGAAGCCAGGCTTGTTGGCACAGGCCTGTAATCTCTGCACCCTGGGAGGCTGAGGCAGGAGGACTGTAAATTCAAACCAGGCTGGGCAATTTAGTGATTAAAGGAGATCCTTTCTCAAAACTCAAAATAAAAAGTAAAAAAGTTCTGGGGATGTAGCTCAATGTAAAGGCCTTGGGTCCAATCCCCCAGCACCACAAACAAACAAACCCCTGCCCACCAACTAATTCTTAAAAGGTGACCATGCCTACTGGGGCATGGTGGCGCACACCTGTGATTCCACCATTTGGGAGGCTGAGACAGGAGGATCACTGTGATTTCAAGGCCAGCCTGGGCTTCATAGTGAATTCAAGGCCAACCTGCACTGCACAGCAAGACCCTGTCTCAATAAAAACCAACCAAATAACCAAACAAACAAAAAAACCCCACCCACCCCCCAAAACAAACAAAAATAAAAAAGGATTGGGGACTACTAATAAAATCACACAAAATGACAAGAAAAAAATAAAAAAAATAAAAAAGAACAGAAACCTCTTACAAAAATAGGGGAGGTTATATCTGAAACACAAAAGCACAGTTGCATTTCATTCCTAAACTCTTCTCCGGCCCGGCTCCCCAGGGTGCTCGGAGTTCTGGAAGGTTGTGAGAAGGTCTTTGTTTAGCCTTTTAGGCTGGCGGGCCAGGAGGTGGGAGGGGCTCAGAGGAAACTTTCTCCCCTGAGGCAGTTTTCAGGCTTCCTTCCTTTCTTTTTTGATGTTGGCCTCAGAGTGTGTGGAGGAGACAGCTACTGGAGCAGAAAGCTGTTGAGGCAGAAAGAGGGAAATCTGTACATGGAAGTCCTTCCTGCTGAATTCTTTGCAGGTAAAAATTACCCAGCAAAAACAGCTGCCTGAAGAACGTTCCTTGACACAGAGCCGTTTCCACGCCTCTGCCATCTATCTCTGGAAATAGCGCTTCGTTCTCGCCTCACAATGCCTCTCCTAATCGTCCCACACAGACACAGAGGCCAGGGGTTACATGATGTTTGCAGGGTGTGGGGAGTTGGCACAGGCTCTCAGAACAGTTCTGTTCTTCAGTGGAACAGCCATTAACTTTCCAAGCCCCTCCTGGGACCCTTCACCCTGGCCCACTTTAACCACCCTGAGACCCAGTAAATGTCAAGCTGCAGCTGGGTGTGGTGGCGCACACTCGTAATCCCAGCACTTGGGAGGTTGAGGCAGGAGGATAGCTGTGAGTTCGAGGACAGCCTGGGCTACGTAGTGAGATCCTGTCTCCAAAGAAAACCCCCACAGTAAATAAATAAATACTGATGGTGGGATTCATTGCAATAGGGCGTGACCACTTGTGACTCTTTAGAATATCGTTCTTCATAACTAATAAACAAAAAGACATCCCAAAGCGAAACTGAGAAGTCTACCTGGATCTCAAGTTAACTCTCTTGGGCATTTATAGTTCCCTGTAAAACCAGATTGTTTTGGATGCTTGGTGTCTGCATGTCCCATCTTCTCTATTTTGCGCTCTGTCTTTCTGAGAACTGTTCTTTCACTTCTCTGCTCTGTGCTCACAGATGTACGTTCCATGCGTGCATTTTCTGAGACAGGATCTCCCCACACAGCCTCACCGGCCTGCCACTTTCCCGAGGGCTGGGGTTGCTGGTGTGCACCACCTGTCCTGCTGTGGGTTACAGTTGCTGTTTGTTTGTTTCTTGGAACCCAGTCTCACTTTGTAGCTCACACTGACCTTGAACTCATCATCCTCCTGCCTCAGCCTCCTGAGTGCTGGGATTACAGGTGAGAGCCACCACCATGTGCCCCCCCCCGTCTCTCTCTCCTTTGTTTCAGTACCTGGAATCTTGTTCATGCTAGGCAAGGGCTCTACCACTGAAATATATATCCAGATCTTTTTTAAACATTTTATTTTGTGACAGTGTCTCACTAGATCTCATCCTTTTGACCCTTCTACCTCTACCTCCTGAGTAACTGGAATCACAGACCTATGCTGCCATGCCTGGCTTATATATACTTTTATATGAATGGAAAGTTATGGGCTCTTCTTTTTTATTCTTTGGTTGGATCACATTTCTATTCTCCCTTCTCTCCTCTCTTTCCCCAAAGTGATCCATGTTAACTTTCTCGTGGCTATCTTTTCATATTCTTCTCTGAATACGCATATACACAAATATACATACACATTCACAAACACAGTCATGTTCTCGTTCCCTGTATTCTGTAGTTTGCTTTTATCACTTGGCAATTCCTCAGGAATTGTTTCAAGCCACCTGGTGTAGCTCTAAAACAATCTTTTTTTTTTTTTTTTTTTTGTGGGTACCGGGGGTCGACCTCAGGACCTCGCGCGCCAGCAGGCACCCATGCCACTGAGCAATATCACCGGCCCCTTTTTTCGTATATGGGATCCGGGAGTCGAACTCGGGTCCTTGCACTTGCCAGGCAGGTGCGTAGGCCGCTGAGCCATCTCACCGGCCCTAAAACAATCTTTTTAATGGCTGCATAATATTCATGGTAAAGATACCATCATTTATTCAGCCAATTCTCTACTCAAGGGCATTGACTTTGACTTCTATCTCCTTCCCAGTGCCAACAGTGATGCAGCAGACATTCATGAGTTCAGGAGCTCCTGGGTCCTGGTTTACACATCTCTATGGGACTGATTCTCAGAAGTGTTTGGGTGAAAGGATATCATCTCAACTGAAAGACTGGTCTCAAAGGGACAACACCTTGTGCCACAGCACTCACCTTCCACTTTCAACTCCATCGCTGCCTCTTCTTGATAGGAATGATCTCGGAAGAAGCAGGTAAAGCCACCCTCATCTGAGAACCTGACGTTCCGGATCCGGAGGGTCACCCTCCCCTCTCCGATGGCCTCCTTCAGCAGCTCGGTCCGGCCCCGGTACTCTGGGGCCTGCTCCGTGTCCTGGTCCCTGCCATGGCGGTACAGGTGGACCACCCTGGAGAACGGGGGCCGGTACCACCCCACCTCCATGCCCGAGGCGTTTCTCCCTGGAGATATGCGACAGGGCAGCTCCACTGATTCCCCAACCAGGGCCCGGAGGGGCTGTCCTGGTCCCATCACTCTGAACTGCCCTGTGGGAGACACGAAGAGAGGGCTGAAGGTCAGCGGGAGCCTTGAGAGACAAGTGTGTCATGGGGAGGAACGAGGGTACTTGATTTTTAAATTTTCTTTCTTTCTTTCTTTCTTTCTTTTTTTTTTTTTCAGTACTGGGGATTGAACTCGGGCCCTTTCCACTCAGCTACATTTCCAGACCCTTTTTAAACTTTTTATTTTGAGGCAGGGTCTCACTAAGTCACTCAGCTCCCCCAGACAGGACTCAGATTGGCAATCTTCTTAACTCAGCCTCCCAAAGTGCTGAGATGACAGGCTTGCACCACCATGCCTGGTTGGATTTAGTGTCTTGAAGTGTAATTTTCCCAGGGGCCTCCCCGCATGGTGTTGGCTCGGTTGATTCCAATTTTCCCCTTAGAGGCCCTGCTTGTGTTACACTGTCCACTTTAACTGCCTCTCTACCTCTATCCTTGTTCCTGCCTGCTCCCTGGATTCTCCTCTGAGACCTGCTACTCCGAGTGACTCTATTTCAGACTTTTTACATTTTCCCTTCTTGTGCTACTGGGGCTTGAACTCAAGGCTTTCACACTGAGCTACATCCCCACTTTTTTTTTTTTTTTTTTAAACTGGGTCTCTCTAAATTGCCAAATTGCCCATGCTGGGCTTGAATTTGCCATTCTCCTGCCTCAGCTTCCCAGAGTGCTGGGATTACAGGTGTGCATCATGCCCAGCTGTTTCAGATGACTTTAGCCTCCTTGTCTTTGGCCTCACTGGAGCCCTGGAGCTGCTCTGAGCAACATCCTGGTCTTTTTTCGATGTGAGGCATGTTTCTCAAGTGACTCTGAGCTGCTGGGAGGCAAGGTGGTTTCTCCCTTGACCTGGGAAGGTTTCTCTGCAGAGCACATTGATGTGGCTTTCTGAGGTCAGGACTCTTGTCTTTTCTATTATTTCTCCTCTGTGTGGGAGAACAAAGCTCCCCTATAAAAACTTATGGGTGGGCCGGTGAAATGGCTCAGCAGCCTAAGTGCCTGCCTGGCAAGCATGAGGGCCTGAGTTCAACTCCCGGAACCCACATACGAAAAAAGGACTGGTGATATCGCTCAGCAGCACAGGCGCCTGCTGGCGCATGAGGTCCTGAGGTTGACCCCTGGTACCCACAAAAGAAAAAGAAAAAGAAAAAAAAAACAACTTATGGGTGCCTGATTCTGTGGAGCGAGCTCCCCAACATAACAAGATGTTATAACTCAGCAGACACTGGCATTTGCTACACACAGGCACTGCCAAGCACATTCTACAGCTCATTTGACCCTGACGGCAACTCAAAGAAGTCGTTACTGTTTTGTCCCCATTTGAGAGGTAAAAAGCCAAGGCTAAACCCAGTGCAGCCCACTTGCGTAGCATGTGCAAGACCTTGAGTTCAATCTCTAGCACTGCAAAAAAAAAAAAACCTAAAAGTTTTGTTTGCTTTTTACTCTGGAAGGAGCCACAGAGATTTCAGAAGAGGGGAACTGAGTCAGCAGCTCATGCTTGGAAAGCTGCATAGACATTTGAGGATGGCTGTAGGAAATGAGCCCCAGGAAACTGGCCTTTCTGCTCTCAGGTCTCCCCACGAAAGAAATAAACACATCTTACCCGCATAGCTGGATGACAGCTGGGCCAGGAGGAGGGCAAGGAGGCCCCCAGACAGCGAGGAGCTTGATAAACCAGGCATCTCTTTGTTACTGGGCTGGAGCCCCACGAGGGGTCAGGCCAAGCAGAGGCTCTCGGGCTGCATGGCCACTGCCCCCCGAGAGTGCTGAAGGGAGGATTTGGGAGGGCACTGCTGCTGGGCCCTGCCTCCACCCGGCCACTGTCGCAGCTGTGCCAGCTGGAACAGCACACGTCACCCTGCCGGGCATCTACACAAAAGGGCCACAGACCACGGGGATGACCAGGGCTTGCTGTCCCCACCTCTAGAGCAGCAGAGCGGTGGCCGCCTGGTACTGGGCCTTCCTCCTGTCCCCCTCCCAGTGACCCTGGTACCAGGCCTTCCTTCCGTCCCTCTCCTGGTGACCTCGCCTAGATGGGGCATCTAGGGCTGTTCAGTGGGGTGGAACCTGCCCCGGACTCCGGAGACCCTGGTTCACGAAGTCTTCGAGCTTCCCACAATCCCTCCAGCCCTCAGAACTAGCCATGGGAGAGTGATTATTGTTGACTCTTCCCCCGCAAAAAAATTTTTAAGTTAGCTTTGCTCCCCCAACCCCACCCCTTGACTTTCTATTTCTCTCGTCTCACAACTGTCAAACTCCTCTCCTGCAGCAGATCCAAGCTTCCTTCCTTATTCTTACACATGAGGTGGGCTCCTTGGGTTTCTTCACTTCTCACCCCCAGAGGGTCATTTGGGGAAGGCATAGGCAGACGCCAGGATTTTGGGTCGGCTGTGCCTAGAGAGATAAGTGTGGAGGAGAAGGATCTGCAGCTGTCTGTCAACAAAGGCATCTGGGGACAAGAGCCAGCCTGCAGAACACATCTCCAGCCTGGACATTGCTCTCTGATTTCCTCAGTGTTACTGGGGAGAGCAAGATCTGGATTGAAGATGAAGATTTTTTTTGGTGGTGGTGGTGTTGGGAATTGAACCCAGGACCTCATACATGCTGGGCAAGCACTGTATCACAGAGCCACACCCAGGCCTATTTCTCAATCATTTCCTCCCTTCCTCCTGTCTTCCCTTCCTACCTTATAGCGAACCCCTTCCCAGTCCTTATCGCAGTCCAGGAAGTTTATATTTGTAATCCCATGGAAAAGTTATTGGAATTCTAGTGAGTTAATTCCAATCTACCACTTCCAGTGCAACCCACGGTGAGAATAAAGACACAAAGGCATACTTATAGCTGTGGGGAGCCAAGGGGGTCCTAAGTCCAGCTAGAGTGTTGGTTACCAGAACAAAGGCCTCGACCCAGGGCCGAACCCATGTTTTATTAGTTCTCGAGGAGGGTAGTGGCTCGGGGATGAGTGACTGTGAGAATGGCAGGAAGTCCATGAGTACTGTGAGCTGGGTTAGGTAGGAGGCCTAAAATCGCCTTTGCAATATGCAGAGGAAAGGATATGCAGAAGGAGTAATCTGCATAACACAATTCAAGGTAGTATCTAAAGTTTTGGGGTCGGTGCTTCAGCTCTGATGGGTAATCTTCTGTGCTCTGGGAAGTCATAGCCTCTTTCTCAAGGCTTGATCCCAGCCGACAGCGTGGAGCATGACTCTCCATCCCACCAGGCTCACCCATGTGTTTTGGGAGCTACGGGGCGGGGAAATACATACCTGTCACCTTGCTTCAAAGACCACACATCAGCACCTGGGCTGGACCAATTTGCATTGCTTAAAGCCAATGGAAAGGATAAGGAAAAGTCCTAGCCAGCTCTGTACATATCAATACATGGA
Source organism: Erethizon dorsatum (assembly GCA_028451465.1). Lineage (NCBI taxonomy): Eukaryota > Metazoa > Chordata > Mammalia > Rodentia > Erethizontidae > Erethizon > Erethizon dorsatum. The sequence goes on from CM051822.1 coordinate 168,362,880, forward strand.
AACAGGGCCAGGTTTAGCCAAAATGGAGATAATTGCTCTTCTTTCAAGGAGAGCCATCCAGGTGTCCTCCACACTACCTCCCTCCCTTCCTTCCTTTATTCCTGCAATACTGGGGATCAAACCCAGGGATGTACTCTTCTACTGAGCTACACCGTCAGCACTTCTTGACCTTTATTTTGAGGCAAAGTCTAAATTGTCCAGGCAGAACTTAAATTTGCCATGCTCCTGCTTCTTTCTGCTTCAGTGCTAGGGTTACAGATATGTCCTATGGTGCCTGGCTTCATATTTCCCTTTTTTTTTTTGAGACAGGGTTTCCCTATGTAGCCCAGGCTGGCCTCAGACTCATAGTGATCCTCCAGCCCCAGCCTCCAGAATACTGAGATTACAGGCATGCACCACCATGCCTGGCTGAACGGCATTTCCAAAGTAAAAATCAAAACCAAAAATCCAGCCACCTTACTGGGTACTTCCATGTGCCACCGTTCTAACCAATTTACAGGCATTAACTCATGTAACCTTAACAACAGTAAGACAAATGTCAAACTACTATCATTCTTATTTATTTTTATTCTTATTTTTAAAATTTTCACCCCCTCCTTCTCCCTCAGTCACTCTTGTTTACAGATAAGAAGACCTAGGAACAAAAGAGGCAGAGCAATGTGATCTGGGTCAGTTGCCAGGGAGCGGCAACGTGAGGCTGAGCTGGGCTTTTTGGCACTTGTAGCCATTTCCCTCCTGGGGTCTCAGGGGCTTTTCCTCCTCTGCCTGGCCTCAAATGCCTTGCACCTCACAAAAGGGGTGATTCCAGAGCTGTGGCTAGACATCCCTTGCACACTATGGTCTTTGGGCAAAGGTGCCATGTGAAGAGAAGGGATGAGAAGCCATTAACAATGAAGCTAGCAGGGCTGGCATCATTGGAAATCTGGGGTGCAAACTGGGCATGGTGGCACACACCTGTAATCCCAGCACTCAGGAGCCTGAGGCGGGAGGATCATAAGTTCAAGCCCAGCCTGGGTAATTTAGTAATTTACCAAAATTCTGTTTTAAAATTTAAAAAGGCAGACATGGCGGCACATGTAATCCCAGAACTCAGGAGCCTGCAGCAGGGGGATTGCCATGAGCTTGAGGCCAGCCTGGGCTACATAGTGAGACCTTGTCTCAATAAGCAAACAAACAACAAACAACAAAAATGCTGTCCATATGTGAGATAGTAAGCACTCAGCAAATGGCAGCAATAGCTTTTCCAGATTTTGTATAAAAAACATAGATTTACAATATTTATCTATTATCACAGGTAACATGCTGTTCTGCTTCTTGTGTTACCCACTTAATACATAATTCCACATTGATACAGTGTATAGCTATCTGCAGTTTAAAAAATTCTTACAGACCATGGCTTAAAATCTCCCAGCCAGGGCCTGTGAGACAGCTCAGTGGCATAAGAGCCTGCCTGGCAAGCACGAGGTCCTGAGTTCAACTCCCGGTACCCACATAAAGGAAAAAAGGGCAGGTGATATTGCTCAGGGCACAAGCACTTGCTGGCAAGTGCGAGGTCTTGAGATCGACTCCTGGTACCCACAAAAAAAAAAAAAAAAAAAAAACCTCCCAGCCATCCAAGCCAATTACAACAGAGTGTCCCCTGAATCTTTCCCGCGCATGTATATACGTATATGCCACTAGAGGGAGCTCCAGGAGAAAGCGTTCCTTAAGCATCAGAGCACCCCCCCGGGGGGGGTTGAGCCCAGGGTCTTCTCACCGAATGCATCCCCTGCACCTTTTTGTTTTTGTTTTTGTTTTTTTTTTGAGACAGGGTCTGTTATGGTTGATTCATTGTGTCAACTTGAGAAGTTTAGAAGTTCAACTAAGTTAAACTCAGCGGGGCCCAGGGTCCTCACTTTGTAAACACCCTGCCCCTGTGCAACAGGAGGGCAGGGAGATGGTGTGAGTGCAGTGTACACCCACCCTGGGGGGGCGGCCTGCTTACAACATAAGGGAGGAGAAGAGGCTTGTTCCCCCTTTTGCTCTTGTTGCTTTTGCTGTCTCTTGCCTCCTTGAAGTGTTGCCCCTCTGACATGCCACCCTGCCTTGGAGCCAGCTGATTATGGACTGAAACCTCCACAAACTGTGAGCTAAATAAACCTTTCCTTCCTTAACTTTGGGCATTGGGTATCTTGTCTCAGCAACCAGAGAAAAGTAAATAAGATAGGGTCTCACTTAGTTGCTAAGTTGCCCAGGCTGGACTTGAACTTTTCATTCTTCTGCTTCAAGCTCCTAGAGTGCTGGGATTACAGGAATGGGCATTACCTGCTGTTTTGTTGTTGTTGTTTTAACATAAATGGCAACATTTATCTTGGAGATCTTTCCTTATCAGTACCTAAGGAGCATCCTTGTTGTTTTAACTAGTTAGTTATTTTTTGATTTTTTTGAGACGGGGTCTTTCTATGTAGCCCAGGCTGGCCTCAAACTCATCATCCTGCCTCAGCCTCCCAAGTAATGTGATGTGTGCCACCACATAGGCTCTCATCTTTGTTATTTTACACAGCTACACTGTATCTTGCTGTGCAAATATATCACACAGTACTTATTTAAGTAATTGCAATATACTTAGGTTGTTTCCTTATAAAAATATCTTTCAGTAGGCTGAAACAAAATGTGTTCATTTAAATTAATAAATATTTAACAGCAAATAACATGTACCCAGTTTCATTTTTGTTTATTTTGTTTTCTGTTGTGCTGAGGAATGAAGACAAGGCCTTGTGCATGCTAGGCAAGAATTGAAAAAAAATCAGACCCCCCAAATTCAAAGGCCCAATACAAAAATGGGCATCTGAGATGAATACGCACTTCTCAGATGAAGAAATACAAATGGCAAATATATACATGACAAAATATTCAACATTATTGGTCATTCGAGAGATGCAAATTAAAACAACACTGAGATTCCATCTCCAGAAAGAATGGCTATCATCAAGAAATCAACCAATAACAAATGGTGGTGGGTCTGTGGGGAAAAAGGAACCCTTCTCCACTGTAGGTGGGAGAGTAGACTGGTGCAACCACTGTGGAAATCAGTGTGGAGATTCCTTAAAACACTAGGACTAAAGGTTCTATTTGACCCAGCTATTCCTCTTCTTGGTATCTTCCCAAAAGAATTAAAAGCATCATAGCACAGCAATATATGTGCGCCCATGTTTATAGTGGCACAGTTTGTAATAGCTAAATCTTGGAAACAGCCCAAATGCCCATCAACTGATGAATGGATAAAGAAGATGTGTTTTTCTTATACAATGGAATACTACTCTGCCATAAAGAAGGATAAGCTTCAGATGTTTCTAGCTAAATGGATGCACCTCGAGACCATACTCTTTAGTGAAATAAGTCAGACACACATGTGTAAATGCCACATTGTTTCTCTGGTGTGATAAGCCAAAAGTGTAAGTAAAGACCAAAATGTATAGTAGAAATTGTGAAATAGGCACAAAATATTCAAGTGGGAAGGGGAACTAGGGAGGGGAAAGGGGGAAAGGAAGGAAGGGAAAAGAACAAAAAATGATGAGAAAAGAAGGAAAAAATGGAAACAGCTTTTGTAAGTAAGGACAGGAAGAGGGGTTGAAGCGAGGGTAGGGGAATGGGGAAAAAAAAGAATCAAATTATATCATGTACAGGTACAAATTCCCTGTGACAAATGTGTTCATTATATATGTTTTAAATGTACCAGTAAACTTAATTAAAAAAACGTTTTTGCAAGACAGGCAATGTTCTTGCCTTCATTAAAGTTGTGTTCCTAACTCTGCACTGTGGTGCACGTCTCTATTCCCACCTATTTAGGAGGCTGAGTCAAGAGGAGCCTTGGAGACTAGGAATTTGAGGCCAATTTGGGCAACACAGAGCGACCTCATCTGAAAAGAAAAAACAGTTCTATTCCAGTTACCCTGCAGCTATATTCTAGTCATCAGGCCATCATTTTCAACCTTTTTGTTCTTAAAAACCTGTGTATGACTATCACTTTACTATGGCCAGTTTACACCATTTGAGGGGCCCAGAGTGAAATTTAATGGTGGTATTCCTTGTTGAGAAAGCAGGAAAAATGTGTTGGGGATCATAGTGCCTGTAATACTGTAATACTAACACTCAGGAGGCTGCGGCAGGAGGAACTCCATAAGCTGGGAGGCCAGCCTGGGCTACCTAGTGAGTTCAACCCAACCTGAACTATAAAGTGAAACCATGTCTCAGAAAAGTGCCCCCGCACTATTAAGAGTTCCATGATGGTTATCGCAGAGCATTACAGCTCAAACACAGTTCCCCCGTAGAGGCAGGGGACCCTAGTGACTGCGCCGGTCACATGTCCATGACATCTATGCTACCTTTGTAATAGTTGTGTGCTTAAATCGGTCTGTTCAGCCCACTGAGACTCGATGCCAGGCAGACTGTGAAGTGTCTGATTTATCTCCATTTACCCGGAGGCCTCATAGGTCTACAGTAGAAACTGGAACACTGATCTGCATCTATCGGAGGCAGTGCATAGTGTGTGTGTGCACATTGTGACGAAGCTGGTGGGGTGGGGGGCAGCGCTTTTATGCTGTTTATTTATTTATTTGTTCTTTAAAATTAATAGCACAGTCTCATGATTCCTAATATCAAAGTCTTTCACGTGTACAAATCTGATTTCTCATCCCTCAGTTTTGTTTTGTTTTATTTGGTGCCAGGAATCAAACCCAGGGCCTCGCCCTTGCCAGGCAGGTGCTGTACCACTGAGCTACATCTCTGGCTATGCTGTTTATATAAATAACATATACAGTGCTGAAAATTAGAAAAAACAAAAAACAAAAAATCAGTGATGTCCCGACTTAAACATTTATTTATTTGTTTTTTTGTTTGTTTGTTTGAGGCGGGGTCTCGATATGTAGTGCAGGCTGGCTTTGAACTCACTATGTAGCCTCGGCTGGCCTCAAACTCGCAGTGATCCTTCCTGTCTCAGCCTCCCGAGTGCTGGGATTACAGGTGTGCGCCACCATGCCTGGCTACACATACATACCTTTATTTATTTATTTATTTATTATTTATTATTATTTTTTAGTTTTTTGAGACAGGGTCTCGCTATGTAGCCCAGGCTGGCCTCCAACTCTTGGCGATCCTCCTGCCTCAGCCTCCCGAGTTCTGGAATCACAGGCGGGAGGCTCCTTTCCTTTTCCCTGGCAGCTTCCCTTTTCGCCACCTTCGCCAGCAGATACTGCGGGTGAGGGCCCCGAGGCTCTCCCAGTTTGCCCAGCAACAGATGACGTCACGGCTTCACCACGGATAATTGGCTGCCAGGAGCCTGGGGGGTGATTAAGGCGGTGACCACGAACCAGCCGAGCGCCGCGCGTGGGCGCGGAGGCCCCTCGGGCCGAGCCTTGTTACTGTGGGCTCTGCCCTTCTTTTCCTGCTTGTCCTACGCCGCTGCTCAGCCTGGGCCCGGGAGCCCCGAGACGCGACGTGCTTGGCTGTGGTGGGCGCAGGAGGAGGAGGAGGACCCACCAGGCCAGGCCTCGGCCCCGCGCAGCCGTCCTGGCGACTGTCACTTCGAGGTCATCTGGAGCTGGCAATCGCAGTCCTTTCTTTCTTTCTTTCTTTCTTTTCTTTTCTTTTGTCCCTAGCAGAGAGAACGACGCGGAGGCATAATTATGCAGCCTTCACACGCAGTGGGTATTTCCTGGGAGCCCGCGCAGGTGCCAGGCCCGCCCCTCCGGCGACGGAGCGCAGCAGACCGAGCAGCTGCCCGGGTGAAGACTCGGACATGGGGCCCGACCAGCTGGTGCAGAGCAGCCTCGTTTCTTTATCCGCAAACGGAGATCAGACCACTCGCCTCCTGAGGCGACTGAGGAGTCCATGAACAAGGTGCATAAGGCTTGTGTCTGGCGCATAACGTTTGTGTCTGGTGCTCAGAAAAACAAAACGGCGACGATAAAAACCAAAACTAGACACACCTACTGTGCAGAACCTGTGCACAGAACGTTAGCTCAGAAGGACGGGACTGGGTCGTGATTTCTCTGCAGCCTCCTAGGGATAGGAACTTGAGGGGTGCAGAGTACAGCTTGTTGAAAGGATGAATAACAACAGATGACACCCCCACCTTTAATCCCCTGCCTCCGCCTTCTACTCCCTTTCAAACCCTGGCCTTCCCCTCAGGCGCCTTCTTGCTTTCTAACCCTGCAGGTAAACATTTACATAAAGTTACTTGACTTAGATTATAGTGGTTTGTTAACTAGCAGGTTAGTATTTTTCACTTTTTTTTGAGACAGCTGCTCACCGTCTAGTCCGGCCGGCCTAGAATTTTTTACATAGCTGAGTCTCGCCTAGAACTTTCTGTCCTCCTGCTTCAGCCTCCCAAGTGCAGGTATTACAGGCGTGTGCCACTGCACCTGGCTTGAGTTGTTTTGTTTTGCTTTCGTGCTGGGGACAATCCAGGATCTCAGACGAGGCAAATGCTCTTCCACTGAGCGACATCCTCAATCCTGGAGGAGTTATGCCGAGAGCAGGGTGACCCAGGATAAAGTAACTTTGGTTGCTTTTCCCGGCCAGGCACAAAGGTGGGGTACTTGGAGGGGGCCCCTCCTGTTCTTGACTCCTCACTTTACCCTTCCCTAGAGCTGTTCTCGGTGTCCACTGCCACGGTCTCGAGACTCTCACAAGTGGACCCCAGTCGCTCCGTGACCCAGGAGGGTGACAGTCTTTCCCCGTGGCAATCCGCACAGCTGGCAGGAGCTTTGGGACAGCAGCAGCCCCTAGGGTGGCTCAAGGGTCCTCACAGTGCGGATGGGAAACTGAGGCCCGGCTTTAAAGAAGTGTTGGATTTTAGTCTTTCTTGCCGAGTGAACTGTGCATGGATCGAGGGTGGACCTGTGTCAGGTGGTGGGGCGGAGTGGACCGGCTGCAGTGATTTGGAGTTGGTTGGGGCTCTCCTGGGCTTTCAGCCAGCGCGGCGCAGCCTTCCGCCCGACGAGGGCAATTGGGGCTATGCATACGCTATTGTACCAGAAACACAGGATCGACTTTTTACTTAATTCACTGATATATTTTCACAGTGAACATATGGCCTTTATAATCATAATTTAAAAAAACTTTTCAAAGTAAACAACTCTGAAAAAGCATTTGCTCCTTAGAAATGCTCAATTTCTGAGAGACCCAGGCCTGCCTGGTAACGAGTGCCCCTAGCGGTCAGCCTCAGTTACTGCTGAGAGGCGCGGCGGGTGGACCGGGCAGGCGGGCTGCGAGCCCCTGGACACCGCTCTCTGAGGGTGCAGGAGTTTTGCGCTTGACAGTGACCCACGAGCGGGCGCACATCTACAGTCGCAGTAGTGAAACGCACCAACGTGTGAGTGCAGCCAATGGAGGACATGCTAATTTGTGCTCATATGGGATTTTCAAATTGTTAAAGCATTTTCTACTATGGTACAGGATTTGTTTTTCACAATAGTATGTGAGATAATCAGATAAAATAGCCTTATTTCCATTTTACAGATGAAGAAATCAAGGCCAGGGTGTGGGGGACCGCTCAGACTGCTTCAAAGCTCAGGGGCTTTGAAGGACACCTGAGGACGTGACCCCGCTTGTCTAGTGCAGGCGCTCTTTGGATACAGTCATGTAGCCGTGACTTAGCACAGGTGAACACACATGCGCTGGTTATGGCACTCTGTAAGAATGTAAACATGAGACAACCTGTATAAGAATTATACGATAAAGACGCAGGCTCTCTTGTGCTCTGCTCTGCTCCGCTCCATGCTGCTGTTGTTGATGTCTTGCACACGTGCGTTCTTTAACCTTGGGACCTCACCCAGGAAAATCTCCTTTGCCCCCCACCCCCAGCAGACCAACACAGGAGCTTCGTGAGAAGCCCAAGGTCAGCCAGGTGATTTTTGTCATGGCAAAATCTAGGATCCTGAAGCTGGGCATGGTGGTGCACATCTGTGGACTCTGGGAGGCTGAGGCGGGAGGATCACAAGTTCAAGCCCAGCCCAGGATATAGCAATTTAGCAATACCCTGACTCAAAAGTGAGTAAAAAGGAGCCGGGGGGGGGGCAATAGCTCAATGTGAAGGCCCTGTGCTCCATCCCCAGTTACCTACCCTGCCAATCTAGGGCCTTGGATCCCAGGTGACCAGACCAGGTTCTTTTCCAGGTGTTTCTGCTGTAGGCCATCTCCATGATATCCAGTTAGAGGGGTCAGAGTCAGAACCCAGCCAGGGGGCTTAAAGTGGCAAAAGGAGCTAATCTCCCCACCATTGCGTGTGCATTGTTGTTTCTTTTGGTTTTTTGAGGCAGGGTCTCACAATATAGTTCAGGTTGGGCTTGCCAGGCTGGCCTTGAACTCATGATGATTCTCCTGCCTCAACCTCCCAGATGCTGAGATTACAAGCATGTGTCACTGTGCCCAGCCAAGACTTTTTTTGTTTGTTTATTTTAGATGGGATCTTGCTATGTAATTCGGGCTGGCCTTGATGTCACCATGAAGCCCGGGCTGTCCTCAAACTCTCTGTCTCCAAAAAATGTTTGTTTGTTTTTTTTTTTAATTATAAGAGAAAAATAGGTGGAAGACAGAAGATGTTCCAGGCCTCAAAGAGACAAGGAGACCAAGAAAACAAATATGTGTATGTAGTGTTACAAATGTAGGAGGCACTCACTGAATATAAAAACAGAAACATGAGCCAGGCATGGTGTCCACACCTGCAATCCCAGCTACTTGGGAAGCTGAGGCAGGAGGATCACAAGTTCAAGCCCACCCTGAGCAACTTAGTAACTTAGCAAGACCCTGTCTCAAAATAAAAAATAAAAAATAAAAAACAGGCTGGGAAAGTAGCTCAGCGGGGAAGTCTTAGGTTCAATCCCCAGTGCTAAATAAATAAATAAACAAATAAGACTGGGGATGTAGCTAGCTCAGTGTGAGGCCCTGGGTTCAATCCTGAGCACTGGATAAATCAATCAATAATAAAATTTTTAGTCTGATAAAATAAATGAGATACCATTTTACCCACTAAAAGGTTACTAAATACAAAAAATAAAAATCGGACAAAATCAAATGTTGACAATAATTTAGTAAACTGGAAGTCTCTTACATGGTTAGCATGAATGCAATTGTTTTGGGAAAGAAATTCACATTATGTGATAGAGTTTAACAGTGTGGGGGGACCTGTAATTCCAGCACTTGGGAGGCTGAGGCAGGAGGATCTGTGAGTTCGAAGCCAACCTCAGAAAACAAAACAAAACAAAACACAACACAAAACAAAGGAAAGTCTTAACCTTTTATTCGCTAAGGCTGAGATAACAGCAAGATAGAACTTGGAGATGCTGTGACCCCTTAGGGCCCAGAAGAGATCACTCAGGAATTCCATGGTTTCAGGAGCCCTGCTTGTCCTAGTTTGAATATTTCGTCCATTTCATCGTAGCATGCAAACTACGAGTTTACTTTGTACTCTTGGGTCTTGTAACTCTAGATTTAGGGGCAACTTCACTTCCAGCCCTCTTGGGAAAATGTTGGAAAAAAGCTGAGAGATTCGGAGACACTTTCCTGTGTTCCTCCTACGAGTTTACCCCTGCCCCCCACCCCTCAGTTTCGCTTGGGGGGCGCGGATTCAGACACCGAATGAGTTCTCGGATTTAGAACAGTGAGCACAGGAGGAGGAAGAAAGAAAAAGACACCTTGTGCAGCCCAGCTTGCAGGCTCTTTTTTTTTTTTAATGTGGGTACCGGGAGTCGAACTCAGGACCTTGTGCTTGCCAGCAAGCGCTTGTGCCACTGAGCGATATCACCGGTCCCTTTTTCCTTTATGTGGGTACCGGGGGTCAAACTCAGGACCTCACGCTTGCCAGGCAGGCGCTTATGCCGCTGAGCTATTGCACCAGCCCAGCTTGCAGGCTCTCGACAGCAGCCAGGCACCACAGGGGAACCAGCTCTTCTAGGGCCGTCTGAGCTTGGTCTCTTTTCTCTGCACCCCGCTGTCCTGTCCTAATTATCCTGGAAGGGTGGGGACAGTTGGAGTCCATTCCCACAGAACTCTGACCCGGTGGGTCCTCCAGGACAGTGTGGGGATATGCTAAGGACTCTCAGGAAGAGGGACCCCCCAGGTGCCTGGGGACACTTCCCCCAGCCGCCTGCTGGTGTCATCTGTACTTGTTGCCTGTGACACTTTGGGCAGATTATTGAGCAGTTTCCCCTTTTATGAAATGGAAATACCTATGTCGGAGACTATTATGAGGAAATAATATAGTCTAAGTCATAGCCCAGTGGCAGGGGATATAGCTCAGTAGCACAGCGCCTGCCCGGCAAGTACGAGGTCGTGAGTTTGATTTCAGGTACAAAAAAAAAAAAAAAAAGAAAAAAAAAAAGCCACAGCCCAAATTGGTTATAGTAAAATAAATGTTCTTAGAAACAAGTGCAGGGTGTGTCCCCTAATGGAACAGTGTCCCCCCTTTCACCAATACCGGGGGTTCTGACAAACCACACAGCCTGGTAGGTTTGGAAAGCGGTGTGACAATTCTGTTTTGTTTTGTTTTTAGAGATAGGGTCTCGCTATGTAGCCCAGACTGGCCTCGAACTCACAGCAATCCTCCTGCCTCAGCCTGCCGGGTGCTGGGATTACAGGTGTGTGCCACTATGCCCGGTTTAACCTTCTAACAAGATGGCAGGCGCTGCTTAGTGTTGTTTTTGTTTTTTGAGACAGGGTCTCACTATGTAGCCCAGGCTGGCCTTGAACTCATGGTGATCCTCCTACCTTAGCCTCCCAAGTGCCGAGATTATAGGTGTGTGCCACCATGCTCGGCTTTGAGGTAATTTTTTGAATGGTGAACACGGTGGGTTATGACTGGCCTGCAGGACAGGGGGAGCAGGCGTTTAATTCTTTAGAAAATGTGTGGAAAGCCACACCGCAGAGGCGATTTCAGCTGTTAGTAATATGAAGACGGCATGCTATGGAGAGGCTAAGGAGGCCACAGCAAGCCAGAAGGAGGCGGTGTGCTTGGTTGCTGAGGCGAAAGTACTTGAGCAAGCTTAAAACTGCAGTCAGGTGGGCGTGGCCAGAGTGTTGCTGATGAGCAGGGTGAGGGAGGGAGCCCTGGCTATGAGATGGCTCTGGTATTTATCGGCTGTGAGGCCTTGGCCTGGCCCTTGGCACTTGCCGAGCTTCAGTCTTTCCCTCTGACAAATGGAGACATCAGTATACAGAGGCAGTTGAAAGAATTAGTAGAGAAAATGTGCTAGAGTTCCTTGTGAATTATGCTCAATTAAGGTGTTTTGTTTCTGTGCAGATCTAAGTGTCACAGACACTGCGAGCGTCTGAAGGTGTGTATGAGTCATGCTGGCTCCTGGGAACCTCAGAGTGAGGGCGTGGGGAGATGGGGAAGCAGGGTAAACACAGCAGGTGTTTGTTTACTCTCAATTGCTGAAAGAAGTTGGCTTCCCCTCTGCTAGGATCAGCATGGTTCATGGTTCTTTGGGACATACAGGACCTGGTGCTGCACTGTGAGAGGCCATGGGTGCAGACCTCGTCAGTTTTGTTTTGTTTTTTTGAGACAGGGTCTCACTATGTTGTTCAGGCTGGCCAGGGTCTGGCCTTGAACTCTCAGTGATCCTCTTGCCTCAGCCTCCTGAGTGCTGGGATTACAGGTGTGTGCCACCATGTCCAGCTCCCTGCTGGCAGTTACTGTGTTTCCACAAAAAGAATTCCAATCTCTTGCCTTGAATTTGTTCACATGACTCCTAAAACATCTGTTTGTATATCTTTCCCCTCCCTCTCCCCTCCCCCCCTCCTCCTCTTCCTCCTTCTCTTTGGTGGTACCAAGAAGTGAACCTAGGTGTTTCTCACTGAACTACATTGCCAGCCCTTTTCTTATTTTTTATTTTGAAACAGGATCTAATTCACTAAGTTGCCCAGGCTGGGCTCAAATTCTCCATCCTCCTGCCTCAGCCTCCCACAATGCTGGGATTTACAGGCATGCCCTACCACCCCCAGCTAAATATCTTCTCGTTTTACAAAATTAGTTCCACACATCCTTCTCAGATTCCAAAATCCCCAATACTTTGAAAACTACAAATTTTGTTTTTAACTCGTTTGGTGGCAAAACCAGACATGAAGCTGTGTACTCTTTGTTTACCTCACCTAAAGTGAGGAGCCTTACATTTAATGCAGGAATATAATTTTGCTTATTCTGCACTTCAGATCTGCATACTTATGTTAAGTGGTGGCTTTTCCAGCATTCTGTAACCTTCTCATAGAATAATTGGGGTTTTGCATCTTATCTGAGTACGATTTGCTTACTTGTGGTTTGAATAAGTGAACAATGATTATAGTGCCTGAACTGACCATGATGGAAGACACAAATCTGTTACAGCAACACGAACAAATGACAACCCTGTCAACAGCTGCACACACACTGCAATGCATGTTTCTCAGATTAGTATGAAGGTTATGTGTAGGTACTTATAATACAGATGACAGATTTATAACTACTTGTATATTTAATAAAAATAAAATATTTATTTGAAATCTTTAAAAATATAATTTTTCATAGTTCCAGAGGTAGAAATGCTCACTAAATCTGTGTGAGCATTGAACATTCTCAGAATCTGTTAACTTGATCCCAGCTACCTCACAGCAGAGCTGATACACAAGATTACCATTTTTCTTTTTGTTGCTTAAATTAGTCTAGCATTTAATTACATTGTGTTCCTCCACTTATTACATAAGGGCTTACTTATGGAGAAATTATTTCTAGGGGCCAATTTTATAATCTTCCTGTTGGCGCTGAGCACTCTGAGACAGCAGGGGGCTCACCTCAGGTGTCTCGTGCGTAGGGCGAACGCTGCAACAGGTGTTCACCACACGGCTTTTTAATGCCACTTAAGTTTTGTAAATTCCAGGGCATGCTCATCCGTATCTGTCTGCAAATGCGTAATAGAAATAAGTTGGCATCTTATTTCCTGGTCCTATACTGTGCATACACCTGCTAGGGGCTGAATATTTATGTTACTCCAAAACTCAGATTTGAGCCCTAATTCCCAAAGTGAGAATTAAGAGGTGGGCATGTGGGGAGGTGATGAGTGCCCTTATACGAGAGGCCCTGGCAGCTTGCTTAACCCTCCCACCTTGTAAGGACATAGCGAGAGAGCACCACCCATGAGGAAACTGGCCCTCACTAGTGTGCTAGTGCTTTGATCTTGGACTTCCAACTTCCAGAGCTGTCAGCAATAAATTTCTGTTGTTACAGCAGCCTGAAGAGACTAAGGCAACAACCAAAGTGTGGAGCAATAGAGATTTTATTGTTGGTTTTTTTTTTTTTCTCTTTTTTTTGAGACAGTGTCTTGCTATGTAGTCAGGGTGGCCTCAAACTGACTCGATCATCCTGCTTCAGCCTCCTAGCAATTGAGATTTGTTAATGAGCCAGGCATGGTGGCTCATGCCTGTAATCCCAGCACTCTGGAGGCTAAGCCAGGAGGATTCTGAGTTTGAGGGCAGCCTAGGCTACCACAGAAAGTTCGAGGCCAGCTTGGAGCTTAGCAAGACTCTGTTTCAAAGCAAATGAGCCCCAGACCAAAGCAAACAATACCTTACAAAAAAAATTGTTAAAGAGAGTTCCCTCATCCCCTTACTTTCTGGCCCAGCAATTCTGAGTGCCTGTTTTTGTTTTTGTTTTTTTTTTTCCCCCAGTATTTGGGATTGAATACAGGGCCTTTGCACTGCATCCCCAGTCCTTAAAGAAAAAAAAAATTTTTTTTTTTTAAATTTTGAAACAGGGTCTTGTTAAGTTGCTAAGTTGCCCAGGCTGGCCTTGAACTTTCCATCCTCCTGCCTCAGCCTCCCAGACTGCTGGGATTATTGGCAGGTACTTCCATACCCACCTTCTGAGTGTCTACATTTATTAGTAAAGGAAGACGAGAACACACAAGTGAATAAATGAGGGGAAGGGTCAAACAGGAAAGTTTTAGTAATAATAAGTGATGGAAAGAGTTCAAACCTTCGTTAAAACCCCAGAGTGAGCTGGGAATAGTGTTACATATCTATTATACCAGCTACTCAGGAGGCTGAGGGAGGAGGATTGCAAGTTCAAATCCAGCTGGGTAACTGAGCAAGACCCTGTCTCAAAATAAAAAATAAAGAGGTGGGGAAGTGGTAGAGTTCCCTTGGGTTTGGATTCCCAGACCAGGATGACAAGGGGTCACAGTGAAGCCCAAAGAGTAAATAACTTCAATGCTTGAGTTTTAAACCTTTAAAACCTCAGTCATTTTTCTTTTCTTTCTTTCTTTTTTTTGTGGGTACCGGGGGTTGAACTCAGGACCTCGCGCTTGCCAGGCAGGTGCTTATGCCGTTGAGCTATCTCACCGGCCCTTTTCTTTCTTTTTTGAGACGGGATCTCGCTATATATACAGTTCAGGCTGGCCTGGAACTCACTATGAAGCCCAGGTCAGCCTCAAACTCGTGGCAGTCCTCCTCCTCAATCTCCTGAGTGACCCATTCATTTTTCGAAATGGCATGAGTTGTGGAGTCTAAACACAAGTCTTTCACCCCAACGGAAGAGGACATAACTGCCCTTCACATGCTGACCGCTGTTACTTCAGCTGAGGAGGCAGAACGACATCTCGGTGTGGCTCTCAAGAGGGTGCCTGCAGTGACAAGGGCCCAGAGCTGGTTCTCGCCTCCTGCGTGCACCCCTGCTCAGATCCTGCCCAGCAGGGGAGCCTGCTGGGTTGGGAGGGGCCTGAGCACAGCCTTTCCAGGGCCATAGAGGAGCCCGGACTGCCAGCCAGCCTGCAGGCCTGCAGTGAGGGGACGCTTCTTCCCCATGCATTCAGGGAAGATTTTCACCCTGATGATGTTCTTCCTGGTTTTATAACTATTATTTATGACTATTTTTATTGTTATTTGCGGTGCTAGGGATTGAACCTGGGGCCTTTGCACTGAGCTACATCTCCAGCCTGTTTTTTAATTTTTAATTTTTTTTTTTGTGGGTACCGGGGGTCGACCTCAGGGCCTTGCGCGCCAGCAGGCATCTGTGCCGCTGAGCGGTATCACCGGTCCTTTTATCGTATGTGGGTTTCAGGAGTCGAACTCGGGCCCTCGCGCTTGCCAGGCAGGCGCTTACGCCGCTGAGCCATCTCACCAGCCCATTTTTTTATTTTGAGACAGGGTCTCACTAAATTGCTGAGTTGGTTAGGCCGGGCTTGCTCTTGGGACCCTCCTTCCTCGGCCTCCCAGAGTGCTGACATTATGGGTAGGCACCACAATGTCCATCCTAATAACTATTAATTTAGTTGATACCCATACTTCTTTGGTTCTGTTTGGTTGAGAGGATAGTTAGAGATCCTTTCCACTCTCTTATTTCTTAGCTCAGTGGTTCTCAACTGCTTCCTAGAGAATATTTTGAAACCTCATGGTTTTTTAAAATTAGAATGGTGGAGGGGGCACTACTGGCATTTATGCGCAGGGTCGGGGAACAAGCTTTCTTTCAAAGCACAGCCTGAATAATGATGAGCTGTCCCTCATCCAGATTCTTAGAAGTCCCCTAGGACATTCATGTAGGTGAAAGCTTGTGTTTAATTATCTGAGCCTATAAATTAATACAATTTTTTGAAAAAAATGGTCTAAATATACAATGAACTTTCTAGGAATGCAATTACATTTCTGTGTGAATTTGACTGGCTTTGCTACCAGGTATCCCTCAGCATTTCATGAAGTCACCTCGTTGGCGGCGATGTGCTGGAGGTGGCTGACTTGCTGGCTCTGCACCTGTGCCACAGTGCCGGAGCGGTTCCTTCTCTGGGATCCCAGGTACACAGCCACGTGCTTCCAGGGACAAGAGCCTTGGCATCCACACACCGAGGTGCTGTCTACGCCGTTTCACTAGAAGTTACTTTTTTTTGGTCTATTTGAAACAGGGTCTCCCTATGCAGTTCAAGCTGGCCTTGAACTCACTTTGTAGCCCAGGCTGGCCTCGAACTCGCAGTGATCCTCCTGCCTCAGCCTCTCTGTGCTGGGATTAGAGGTGCATGCCACCACACCTAGCTGAAGTTACTGTTCTTTTGCTTCCCCGTTTTTTTTTTTTTTTTTTTTTTTGTGGGTACCAGGGGTCGACCTCAGGACCTCGCGTGCCAGCAGGTGCCCGTGCTGCTGAGCGATGTCACTGGCCCTTTTTCCGTATGTGGGTTCCAGGAGTTGAACTCGGTCCCTCGCGCTTGCCAGGCAGGCGCTTATGCTGCTGAGCCATCTCACTGGCCCTTGCTTCCCTTTTGTAGTATAGGCAGAGACGCATTTTAAGGTTTTTTTTTTTTTTTTTTTTTTTTTTTGAGACAGGGTTTTGCTCTGTAGTCTAGTCTGGCCTTGAACTCACTTTGTAGTCCAGGCTGGCCTTGAACTCGTGGCAATCCTCTTGCCTCAGCCTGCTGAGTGCTGGGATTATGGACATGTGCCACCATGCCCAGTCATTTTGAGTTTTTTGAAGGTAGGTGTGTAGGAAGGTTGTATCATGTATAGACTTCAGTTCGGGAGGGGGTCATTATAAAATATAACAAAGTTCTAGTCACACTCAAAGTACAGTATTTGGCTTCTTTCTACCTTTTTTGGGAGGGAGCAGCCAGAAAGGAGCTTCATTTCCCTTCCTTTTTTCTCAGAGGAAGCCCCTTTGTCCTCTGCACACCCAAGCTGAAGCCCATCATCACCATCTACCATCATCACCACAACCATCATCATCATCACCACCATCATCATTAACCACCATATTATGCACCATCATCATCACCACCATTATCTACCATCATCATCCACCATCATCACCACCATTATCCACCATCATCACCACAATCATTATCCACCACCGTCATCATTCACCATCATCCACCATCACCATCACCACCATCATCACCACCATTAATATCCACCTCCATCATGCACCATCATCATCACCACCATCACCACCACCATCATCATCCACCATCATCCACCATCATCATCCACCATCACCACCACCACCACCATGATCCATCATCATCCACCATCATCATCCACCATCATCATCACCACTATCATCATGATCATCATCGATCGCAACCATGCGCCAGCCTCCTGTCCAACCAGGCCGCGGGGCCTCTGCCTCCACGCCAGCGATTCACCACCATCTTGGGAGCTTTTCGGGCACACTCTGTCAAGAATTGTTGACAGCCAGGCCCTGCTGGGGTGGAGAAGACAGTACTGGCTCCTGCCCGGCGGAGGCTCCTTTTCAGTCTACCTCAGTTTCTCTCCGGGTCTTTCGGGCGAGCGGCGGGGCTGCCTGCCGGACACCACTCGGAGCCACGGTGGCCTCCGCGCTGGCTCCTCCCACCCGGCCCCGGGTGGCTCGGGTCCCCTTCTGTCCTCTGTCGCGTGGGCCCTGTTCTCCCGACCCTGGCCTCGCCGCTCCCGTCACCGGCCAGGGGCCGCCTTTCCCGGTGCAGCCACCGTCCCCGCCTCCTCCTCCAGCTCCCCGCCCCTCGCCCCGCCCCGGTTTCGCGGTGTCACCGTCCCCGGTCCCCGCGGCGCTCGCGCGGCCGGGGCGTGAGTTGCGGCCCCGCGTGGCGTGCAGGGCGGGCCGACCGGGCGACCGCGGCGCTGGGAGGCGCCCTCTGCCGGCCGCCGCCGCCGCCTCCTCACTCCCTCCCGGGCGCTCCCTCCCCGGCGTCCCCGGCGCCGCCTCTCCCTCCGCTCCGCGCTCCCCCGGCCGCCGCGCCCAGGGCCGCAGACGGGGTGGGGTTGGAGCGGCGAGGCGGGGCGAGGCGGCGAGGACGCGGGGCGCGGGAGGAGCGGCCGGGCCTGGGCCTGCAGCCGGCGCCGAGGTAGGAGCAGGCCCGGGCGGGCGGGCGGGCGGGTGCGGGAGGCCCGGGCGGCCGGGAGGAGGCGGCGTCCCGGGGGTGGGGGCCGCGGAGCCGCGGAGGAGGGGACAGCGCAGTCCTCCCCGGCTCCGCCCCCGCCTCCTCGCGGCTCCGGTCCCGCTTCGCGCCGGCCGGACTCGGGCGCCGAGGGAGGCCGCGCCGGGCCGGGCGGGCCGCGGGCTCCCGGCGCTCACCGCCGCCTCTCACTCAGATGCTGCCGCCGCCGCTGCTGCTGCTGGCGCCGCTCTTCCTGCGGCCCCTGGGCGCCGTCGGGGCGCAGACCCCCAACGCCACCTCCGAAGGTGCAGTCTCCTTCCCCGGCGACCCGGGCCCAGTCCCTCCGCCGCCCCTGTCGGGTCCTCAGCCTGCAGCGTCCTCTTCGGTCCCCTCGGCCCAACGCCACTTTACTACTCCTGACCTCTTTTCTGTCACCCCACATTACTACCTAGCACCCTTTTTCTCCGCCCCACATTGCTACACTACACCCCCTTTCTGTGACTCTGAATTATTTACTCAGCCCTACCTGGCTTTCCTGGCCTCACATGACGGCGATTCCTCCCCTTCCTTGGTCCCCCTTGGGGATGGCCATGAGGTCCCCTTCTCCTCTCCTAGTTCAACTCAAAGAGCCTCGCCTAGGTCCCTCCCTTTCTTGCCAAGTGCCACCCACATGTCATACCCTTCGCGGTTTAATTACTCCTCCACTACCCCAACCAGCGCCCTTCCCTCCCGTTACTCCTCCCTTTAGCCCAGCTCTGTACCTGTCCCCGCCCCATCCCGCTGACCACGCCCTGCTGTCCCCTGTCTCCTGCAGCCCAACCTGCCTGGCTTTCTCCCACCATCCCTGTCTGTGTGCCTTCCCCACTCGCCCCCAGGTTGCCAGATCATACACCCGCCCTGGGAAGGGGGCATCCGGTACCGGGGCCTGACTCGGGACCAGGTGAAGGCCATCAACTTCCTGCCCGTGGACTATGAGATCGAGTATGTGTGCCGCGGGGAGCGCGAGGTTGTGGGGCCCAAAGTGCGCAAGTGCTTGGCCAACGGCTCCTGGACGGACATGGACATCCCCAGTCGTTGCGGTGAGTCGCCTCAGAGCCCCTGGTCCCTGGAGACCTTTTCCTGCTCCAACTTAGCCTTACTGCTTGCAAGTCAGCACTTATCAAATTCACAAATTCATTTAATGAACGATTGCTACCATTCCGAAGAGGGGTGCTTCTGTGTGCAGTTGGAGGTATCAAAGCTAGCAGCCTGCACATTTCACTTCATCTTCCCATCGTTAGGCTCCTGATCATTGGATGGAACAATTTTATTATTCATTTTATGAGTTATTCTCTTTGAGGTAGCAGATTAACCAAAAAAATTCTGAAATGATTTCCTAACAACTCTGACACCAGCTCAGAGACAGTATGGCCAGGAACTCAAAGCGAGTTTGATATTAATACAAACCAACTATGATAAGAGCAAATCTGATTGTACATACAAAGTTATATACCGTACAGCTACACATTTCCCAGGCGGGGGACCACCACTGTGGCGGTGGAGGTTGGGGGGGGAGATCCCATTTTGTGTGCTTAGAGCTCCATCTTGGGTTCTTGCAGTGGAAATGCTGTGTCTTGTTTTGGGACTGTGTGGCTGCTGCAGGGTTAAAGGAGAAGGGAAGGTAGGGATGCAAGTCCTTCTGACACCTGGTTTTCTGTAGAGCAGGATGCTTGTGGACCCAAACCCAAACATGCTCTCTCAGGAAGTGACCTTCTCCATCTTGCCTCTCTTCTCAATTTCTTGTCTCTCCACAGTTCGAATTTGCTCCAAGTCTTACTTGACCCTGGAAAATGGGAAGGTTTTCCTGACGGGTGGGGACCTCCCAGCTCTGGACGGAGCCCGGGTGGATTTCCGGTGTGACCCCGACTTCCATCTGGTGGGCAGCTCCCGGAGCATCTGTAGTCAGGGCCAGTGGAGCACCCCCAAGCCCCACTGCCAGGGTGAGGGGAACAGCTGCCCGCATGCAGCTGATGAGGACGCTTGGATGATGGGAGTGGGGGGAATGGGTGGGGTGCTGTGAAGAATGTGGGGGCTTGGAAAGGTGAAGGTGAAAGCCCAACTCTTCCCACCATCTACCTGCCTCAGACCTCCTCCTGGAGCCCCCAGTGTCCACTCTACCTACCTTAGTGGCTTTTTCCTTTTCTCTTTTTATGTCTTCCTGCTCCCACCTCTTGGGTCTTACTTTTTATTTTCATCTGTGAATCCCACTCTCTCTCACCTTAAGGTTTAAATACTCCAGTTTTCCCTAGACTAATCCCCCTTCTCTAAACTTAGAACTTTCTCTGCATCACCTTCTTTTAGAATTGACCCTCCACCATTCATTCTATAAGAGAATTATTGTAAAGATTCAGAATTAATTCCTATATTATTTTTAAAAAAGACTGATAGCCCGGTTTGCATGCCTGTAATCGCAGCTCTCTAGGAGACTGAGGCAGGAGGATCACAAGTTCAAATCCAGCCTGGGCAACTTAGTAGTGACTCAGTGAGATCCTGTCTCCAAAAAAGAAAAGAAAAGAAGGGCTGGGGATGTAGCTCAGTGCAAAAGCCCTGGGTTCAATCCCCAATGCAAAACAAGCAAACCACAACAAAAATTGATAAGGGACCTGGGAGTGTAAATGTTAGTGTAAAGTGACTCAGAATTGGGGAACAGCTCAGGAGTGGGATGGGAAAAAATCAGTTCTCCTCTTAGACAGCCTCTGTCATTCCCCAAGGGACTCACCTGTGGTGCCTGCCACCTTTATTGCCATCTAGCTTTGCAAACTTCTCCCTTTTCCAAGGACGTGAACTCTCTCCCTCTGTAGTGCTCTCTCCTGGGATGCAGCTCCATTTCTGTGCTTTGTGCTTCTACCCCTGTAAGGCACTTTCGAGATCCCAGTCCTGTCATTCCTCAACTTACTCAAGTTACTCTCTAGTTTATTGCTCCATTCTGGAAATAGGGTGACCTATTCAGGGATGGGTTTTACATGAAGCTCCTGTAACTTAAGCTTCACTTCCTTACATGCCCTTCTGTTCTAATAGCATAGAGAGCTCTAAGAATATGGTCATACATGGAAATTGATTTTTGTAAATTTTGCAAAAATATGGTATTTTAACAGCACTTGCTCAAAAACCAATTGAATTTGTAATACTTCTGCTTAAAGAGACCCCTAGATTTTACAATGTTCAGGCTCCACAAAACCAGAATCTGCCTCTGCCTTAGCTGTTGCTTCCAGTCTCAAATTCTGTGTCCTTGAAGAAATGAAGAAACTACACACGTCCTGACCCCTAGCCCCACCTTGCTCTTATCCTCAGGCACCCTCCCCTGTGAAGCGCAGGCTTCTGCTCTCCCCCGTCTTCGACCTGGCAGGTGTGGGAGGGGGCTGGGGCGCAGGCCAGGGAAGCCGGGCGCCCTGGTAACTCTTCTCTGATCCCCGTCTTTCCTGCTGCCAGTGAACCGAACGCCACACTCAGGTGAGATGGGAAACCCTCACAGCAGCCCCTTCCTTCCCCTCCACTCACTGGAACCCTGCCCCTGGGCTGTGGATGTGTCCTCCACCCCTCCTCACACCCATCCCAGTTTGCAGCTTCCCCTTTCTCCCTACCTGTTTCCAGCCTCCAGTCCCGGTTTCCGCGGGGCTGCGGCCTCTCCCTTCTCCTTGCCGGGCTGCACTCCCGAGGCTGCTCCTTCTCGCAGCCGCCAGGCACAGCCCCGGCAGGGGGCGGCAGCGTGCTGGGAGGCCCCAGCTTCGCCCGTCCTGCTGCTGGGTCTGCCTGCCTCCCGCGTGGGTGTGCCCCGCTGGGATCCCGTCAGCCCCGTCCCACGCGTGTCCACCCTCCTTCCTTCCCTCCCCACGCCGTCCTTCCTCCCTCGGGCTGTCTGCCCAGCCCTGTGCTCTGCGCTCCTCAGCCCCTGCACCACTCCTCGGTCCTCATGCATTTGTGTCTGCAGACCCCTTCTCCTCCCTATTTCCCTTTCCCCCAGTCCTTCACCGCGCGCACAGCTTCCTCTCAGACCTCAGGCCAGCGTGGGCCCACTGCCTCTTCAGTTTGCTCCCTCGCCCTGCGCAACAGCACACCCAGTCCCCCTTCTCCCTCGGGTGGGACCGCGCCCCTCCTGTCCACCCTCCCGTCGCCCTTCCTTTCCCCTCCCCCCTTGCTCTCCCATCCCTTCCCCATAATCCCCCTCCCCTCCCTCCCCTCCTCTCCCCGTCTCTCCCCTCCTCTCCCCTTCTATCCCCTCCCCTCTTATCCCCGCCCCGCCCTCTCCTCGCCCCTTCTCCGCCCCTCCCCTCTTACGCCCTCCTCTTCCCTCATTTCCACATCTTCTCCCCCCTCCTCTCCCCCTCTCTCCTCCTCCTCTCCCTGCCCCCGTTCCCACCCCTCCCCTCCCTCCCCTCCTCTCCCCGTCTCTCCCCTCCTCTCCCCTTCTATCCCCTCCCCTCTTATCCCCGCCCCGCCCTCTCCTCGCCCCTTCTCCGCCCCTCCCCTCTTACGCCCTCCTCTTCCCTCATTTCCACATCTTCTCCCCCCTCCTCTCCCCCTCTCTCCTCCTCCTCTCCCTGCCCCCGTTCCCACCCCTCCCCTCCTTCCCCTCCTCTCCCCGTCTCTCCCCTCCTCTCCCCTTCTATCCCCTCCCCTCTTATCCCCGCCCCGCCCTCTCCTCGCCCCTTCTCCGCCCCTCCCCTCTTACGCCCTCCTCTTCCCTCATTTCCACATCTTCTCCCCCCCTCCTCTCCCCCTCTCTCCTCCTCCTCTCCCCGCCCCCGTTCCCACCCCGCCCTCCGCTCTTGACGTCAGCGCCCCCTCCCGGCAGTCGCCCGCTCTCCCTCCTCCTCCTCTTCCTCCTCTCCCTCCTCCTCCTCCTCCTCCTCCTGCTCCTCTTCCTCCTCCTTGGTCAGTCAGTCCTCGCGGAGAGTCCGCGGCGGCTGCGTGGCGTGGCGTGGCGGGAGCCCGGCCGCGGGCAGCCCACCTCCCCTGCTTCCTCGGGGGCCCTGGCCCGCTCCTCCTCTGCTGACCCCGGGGATGGAGGCGCCTTTCCGACGCCCCCTCAGCAGCCCTCCGCGGGAGAAGTGTCCCCCTTGAGCGCCTGCCCGCCCGCCATGGGTTCGGGGCCCACCTCTCCCCGGGTGGGGTGGCCACTGCCGCTTCTGCTGGCGCTGGCGGCGGGGTTGGCTCCTCTGTGGGCCTCCCAGGCCCCGCACCTCCCGCGTCCTCACCCGAGGGTCCCTCCGCACCCCTCCCCAGAGCGGCGCGCAGTCTACATCGGGGCGCTGTTCCCCATGAGCGGGGGCTGGCCGGGGGGCCAGGCCTGCCAGCCCGCGGTGGAGATGGCGCTGGAGGACGTGAACAGCCGCAGGGACATCTTGCCGGACTATGAGCTCAAGCTCATCCACCACGACAGCAAGGTAGCCCCGCGCGCGTGGGAGTGGGCGGGAGGGGGCGGGGGCTGGGGCAGGGGCCAGGCCCTCCCTGGTGACCTGCGGGAGAAGAGCTAGGGGTTTAGGAGCTTGGGGAGGGTGGCAGGGGCTAGAGGTTCAAGATGAGAGTCTGGGGGGTCGAGATGTTAATCATGCTTTTGCCCTGCAGGGAGAGGCTCGTGGAACTGTAGAGACTTGGGGAACCTGGTGATGAATTGAGGGTCCTAGCCGATCCTGGTTTTCTGGGAGAGTGAACTAGTCCTAGACTGAGTTGGGGGTTGGCAGGAATGTCAGAGGTGGGGAGGTGGAGCAGGGGTTTACATTTACCATGGTAACAAGGTAGGTTTTGCGTAGGTTGTGGCTGGAAGGAGTAGGGAGAGAATGAGGAAAATTTTGAGGGACTTGAGAGTTCTAGTTTATTTACCAAAACAAACAGCAGGGTAGCTGTGAGCCCTCCCTGCCTCGGAATCCCTCCATCTCAACGCTGTTAAGGATTGATGGATTGTAGAAATATATGACTTGTAGGGGCTGGGGGAGAGAATGGCACTGGGGTGAGCAGAGGCACTAGGAGGGTGAATTGGGTCGGGGTTCAGATGGGTGCCCTCGCAATAACATATGGGGGTGGAGAAGAGTCAGGATAGAGGAAAGGAAAGAGAATGGTAAAGAATGGCATGGGGGAGGGAGGAAAAGAGGAATGGTGGGGGTAGTGCTCTGGTAGGACTCCAGAGGGGTCGTGGGGCATCCTCAGGAACTTGGGCCATGATTTTACCTTCCCTTTTAGCACTATGGCCTCTAGGATGTGAAATAAGAAATGGGTTATAGGATTCGAAGAAGAGGGAAAGGAGAAGGGGAAGGTAGGAAAATTTGAGTTCAGGGATATTAGGGGATAATCTATAGTAAGAAAAGTGAACAACGGGGGAATGGGGAAGGATATCACAGAGAAGGAAGGAGATTTAGAGCCTCCTCAAATTTATCTTCTCTAACATGTGGCCCCAGAGGATTAAGGGATTGGAGTAGGGTGATAGAGAAGGTGAGGATTTGGTGATTTTACACTTTGGGGTGTGCCAAGTATTTATACTCACTCTTTAGAATGTGAATATACATCTAAAAGTAAGCATGTGACGGGAGAGGGACCAGGAATAGGGGTGCAGGTAAGGTACTTTGGGAAAAGGAGAGCACAAGGGTTGTTAGGAGCTAGGAGAGAGAACTTAAAATCCCTTTGGACTGTTAACCTTCTCTGTGCTTCTCAAACATCAGTGTACACAAGAGCCACCAGAGGAGTCAGTTAGAAATATAGATTCTAAAAGCCGGATGTGGTGGTGCGCGCCTGTAATTCCAGCACTTGGAGGCTAAGGCAGGAGGATCGCCATGAGTTTGAGGCCAGCCAGGGCTACATAGTGAGATCCTTTCTCTCTCTCAAAAAAATAGTGCATATATGTTTTCTAACTCCCTGGTCAGAGAGGAATCCCAGATAGCATCTGTATCTTTACCAACAGAAATCCTGCCTGGTAGATACTTGAACTGTTGCTAACTCCAGGATGCCTATGGAAAGAGCAGCAGGGTGCAGGGGAAGAATTAGCTGTTAGGTTGGGGAGGCAGGAAGAGAAATAGAAGGTCACATCTGTTCGATGAATCAAGCTTAGGGGAGCAGGAGGGATGATTGGTGGGATGTGGTGGAATGTGGACCGAGACTGGTGACGATGGGTGATGGGGAGGCCAGGCTGGGGGCTCAAACTCTCCTACTGTGACAGGTGGTACCTTGCAGGGATGGGGAGCAGCCGGGGGACCTAAAAGCAGGAGCTGGAGGGGAAGGTAGCAGAAGCTGCAAAGGATGGCATGAGAAGAAGGGGCTGGAGTGTGTCACCTGAAATGTACCCCTTCCCTGCCAGCAAGTGCTGACCCTTGCAGGAGCCAAGGAGGAGGAGAATGAAGGAGGTGTACTGGGAGGGGGAGAATCTTACAGAGGAAGAGCCTGCAGAGATGAATAGTGTGTGGAAGGGATATGAAAGAAAAAAATGAGCAAATGAGAGACTGCATACATTAGGATTGATTACATCGTCATGTTTATAGGAACTGTAGGTTCTTTTGCGTCTGTCCTCCATGTTCCTACTCACATTTCTTCAGAGAGAGGTGGAGGGGTGCTGAGGGACCTTGTGGGGAAGCTGGGCATGGGATCTGGAGTAGCAGATGCTGGGAAAGTGCAGGAAGGCGGGACCCTAGAATGGTAAAGATACACAAAGATACCCAGGCGGGAGGTGTGAAGAGAAAGTCTTCAAAATGTAGGTGAGCACAGCTCTTGGCAGGTGAGGGTGGGTGGTTAGCAGGATTCAGGTGGCCCTTGGTTCTTCCCCTGCCCCCTGCCTTTTAGTGTCTCACAGGGCCCCAAATGTCAGGTCTCAGTGGGAACCTTCTTTATTTCCTTTCTGTGTGCACCCCCAGCTCACCCTCCCCTGGCTCCCCACTGGCTGCCATTTCTTTTCCACTTCCTTTGAGGCTCCAGCAGCTTCCAAAATGTCATATTTCAGCAGGGGTGAATGGGCTGTGGGGAGACCCAAGACCGGCTCCCTCCCCCTGCACTCCCCTCCTCCCAGCTTCTCTCCTGCTTTCTGAATTGCTTACTTTCCCTGGTTCTGTGCCCTTCTTTTAGGCAACATCTGGTTTCTGGAGAGTTCTATTCTATTTATTCTCCCATTCTTTTCTCCTCTGAGATTCTTCCCTACTTCCAACCTTGGGTGTCTTTTTTCCTAATGGACCTGTCAAATGATGGAGCCCAGCAGGAGGGGATGGGGGACATGAAGCAGACCACCTATTAGTTTTGTTCTTGTTCTCTCTCATTTATTTATCACTAGCCCTGAAAAGAGAGGAGGGAAAAGAGGAAGATAAAAAAGGGTAGGGAGAGGGAGTTTGCAGAGGTGAAGGAGGAAATTTCCTAACAGGCTCTGAGGAAGCTGTGTGGGAATCTGGGGGCATTTGGTGGTGGGAACTGGGAGGGGGCAGGGTGATGGGGAGGTGAGCCTGGGGATGTCTGAAGATGAGCTGAAAAAGAGAAGAAGTGTGTGGGTTACTACCGAGTGTGCCAGGTGGGGAAAGGGATAAGGGGTCAGACGGAAGACAGAGAAGGGAATTTAGTGACAGAGAAGAAACAAACCTGACAAGCAGAGATGTCAGGAAGGAAAAGAATATGTTAATTATAACGAAGGAGAGTAACTGAGGAAGGAACTAGGTTGTCTGGGAAGATATGGCAGTAGGAATTAGAAGGGGAAGAAGGCCCTGGCGGAGCCTGCCCTTGTCTCCTCCTTCTGCACTCAGTGTGACCCAGGCCAAGCCACCAAGTACTTGTATGAGCTGCTCTACAACGACCCCATCAAGATCATCCTCATGCCCGGCTGCAGCTCTGTCTCTACACTTGTAGCCGAGGCTGCCCGGATGTGGAACCTCATTGTGGTAAGCAGGCCTGGGAGGGCCAGAAGGCCGGGCTCCCTTCAGGCTGTCCTAAGTGGGGATGGTGGGTTGTGTTTAAGAGGGTGAGGAGGGGAACCCACACCAGGACTGAGAGCGCTCTGCAGACCTGAGCTTGTCAGCCTCCTTGCAGAAGCAGCCTGACCTGGTTCCTCGTCAGGAGGAGGTGGAGTAGATCACAAAAAGAGCATCCCAATCGTGAGGGGTGTGTGTGCCTTCTAGACTCACCTTTCTTAGGGCACAGGTAGGGAGGTTGGGAGAAAGCAGGGGAGACAACCCCAGAAACAAGAAAAGGGTTTCAGAAGCTCCAAGCAGGCTCAGAGGAGCCCATCACGGACATTGTGTTTGCACTATCCTTGGCCCTCTTAGCTTTCTTACGGCTCCAGTTCACCAGCCCTGTCAAACCGGCAGCGTTTCCCCACGTTCTTCCGAACACACCCGTCAGCTACGCTGCACAACCCCACCCGTGTGAAACTCTTTGAAAAGTGGGGCTGGAAAAAGATCGCCACCATCCAGCAGACCACGGAGGTCTTCACGTCGGTGAGGAGGGACTGGGGGCAGGGTATGAGGGGATCCACTCCAAGTGCTGTGGGGAGAGAGAACACAGGATTCCATGTGGTGGGAAGTTTTGATTTTTTTAAATCAAAGAACACATTCCAAGTGAGTGAAGTGCGTGTTCTTTCTGTAGCCAGGGGAACAAGGGAGCGGAGCCTTTGGGATCCTCTCTATCTTTTTTATTTTATGAGTTTATTTTCCTTTTGATGTTCTGTTCCCCTGACAGGTAGACCCAGAGTGACTCTGTTCTATTAAAGTAGGTTAAATTGAGTCAGGAGGAAGGGAATAGGAAATTGTGCCCTGGGAGCTCAAGTGGGGCTTCAGGGCTGTGAATGGTAATGGAGAGGGAGACAGAGAGGAAAGAGGAAAGGTAGTGAAGGGGGCAGAGGGAGAGAGGCAGGCAGGCCGGAGACAGACACATAGGTCTCGTAGTAGACACAGAGATGCCAAAGGACAAAGAGCAGTGATGGGACAGGGAGACTTGAGGAGGTAGAGAAGAAAACATGGCTTGGTATCTGAAAAGAGCCGTCTGCTGCCTCCTGTCTTACTCATTGCTTGGTCCTCTACCCATTCATGTTTAGAGGCCTTTTGTTCTCCTTCCTTAGTGTTTCTGGCTGTTCTTCTGTGAACCTTTTGTCCATCTGCCCTTTGCCCTTGAGGTTGCACCCTGCTGTCTGTTCCAGCCTCTGCCTCATCTTTCATGGCTTCTCTGTGTTTTCCTCTCTGTGGTAGGAGGGTGAATTGGGTGGCATCCCTGACATGACTCACTTGGAAGCTGCCCCCGAGGACTGAGGCACTTTCCCTGGAACTCTTCTCACCTAGGGGCCGCTACTTTACTCTGAGTGTGTGGTCTCCAGTTAACAGCTCTGTTTACCCCATTGTGCACTCTGTGTTCCTCCTATTTGCTTCTCACTCCCATCATAGACCCTGGATGACCTAGAGGAACGAGTGAAGGAGGCTGGAATCGAGATTACCTTCCGCCAGAGTTTCTTCTCGGATCCAGCTGTGCCCGTCAAAAACCTGAAGGTGGGCTGGCTGGGCATGGCGGGCTTGGCCTGCAGAGAGGCAGCTGGGGAACAGTGGTTTGCTGGAGAGGCGAGTCGGGTGGGACCAACTTTGATATTGTGGGGCAGCAGTATCTCCGGGAAGACGAGCTGGGTCTTCCAGTTGATGTTCACCCACTGCCCATCGCACACAACCCTACACTTTGGGGTGGGAAAGCAAAGCTTCGAGTGCCCAGGTACCCTCAGGAGCCCTCTTTCTGTCTCCGCTTGCAGCGCCAGGATGCCCGGATCATCGTGGGACTTTTCTATGAGACTGAAGCCCGGAAAGTTTTTTGTGAGGTGGAGTTGGAGTCTGGGGGGGTCTAGGTGGACTCTGCCTTGGTTTTCTTCTGGGGTCTCCTTCCTGCATCCCTGCTCAACTTGATAGCAAATGACCGAGGTGATGATTAATATTATGCCTCTGAGTCCATCGTTTGCACATGCTCTCTCTCTCTCTCACACATATACACACGTGCGCACACACACACACACACATACATTCATGCACGCACACTCGTGTGTGCACACACTCGGCAATATGCAATACTCACCTTCTTTCCTCTTTTGGTTTCTTGGATGGCCCATGAATCCCATCTTTCCTGGCTATCTGGAAAGGCCACTCAGAAAAAGGTCTGGGCAAGAACTTAGGAGGAGGGGTTGTTGAACCCCTTCTGTTGCCCCAGACTTGTAGACTTCTTAATTCTGCTTCTGTTCTCTGGTTCTCAAGAGTCTACTAGTGGGCCTGTGAGATGGCTCAGCGGTGTACGCGCCTGCCTGGCAAGCGTGAGGGCCTGAGTTTGACTCCCGGGACCCACATATGAAAAAAGGGCCGGTGATATCGCTCAGTAGCATGGGTGCCTGTTGGTGCATGAGGTCCTGAGGTCGACCCCTGGTACCCACAAAAAAAAAAAAAAAAAAAATCTACTAGTGTCCAGTGAGAGAACACACACAGAAAACCTCCAAACCATACCCCAGCCCTCCCCATTGTCTGTGTGCAGGTGTACAAGGAGCGGCTCTTTGGGAAGAAGTATGTCTGGTTCCTCATTGGGTGGTACGCTGACAATTGGTTCAAGACATATGACCCGTCCATCAACTGCACAGTGGACGAGATGACTGAGGCAGTAGAGGGTCACATCACCACTGAGATTGTCATGTTGAACCCTGCCAACACCCGCAGCATTTCCAACATGGTGAGAACACGTGGATGTAGAGGCTGAGCCTGGATGGTGGAGGGGACAGAGGGAGTGTCGCAGGGGCAGGGAAAGCTTGTGGGGTTTGGATGCATAAGATGGGAGGGGGGGGGTCTTTGCCCCTGTGAGCTTGTTTGTGTCTTGCCTCCTGTGGATTCTACCTCTGCACTGACTTCCTTGGGCAGGAGAGAGAGAGGAGAGTGGTATATTCAGTAGGCCCCTGATGAGTGGAAGGGCTGTTACTATGGAAACAAGGAGCAGTTGGTGAGGAGTCCAATGAGGGAGCAGCTTTAATGATAATATAGATGCTCGTATATGCAGGCACACCTTTACCAGAGTGTTATTTCTGGGCAGAAACATACTCTGTTTTCTTGGTGACTTACATTGGTACCTCAGGAGTTGCTTAATATTCACTCTGGTTGATACAAAATTAGCTCGGATTCTGATTTTTTTCAAGTGATTCTTTTTTTAGAATTTTAGATGTAAAAGAGACTTGAAATAATTTAGCCCCAGATAGCCAGCTAGTGATAGATTTGGAGCTAGAAGACTGAGGCAGCCCTGCAGAGTGGGGGCATAAGTAGCTGTGGGGTGGGCAAGGGGGGACTTCCAGGTTGCTCAGCACTGCATCTTAGCGTGTAGGATCCAGGCGACTCGATAGGGTAACCACGTATATTGCTGGGTCTGTAGGGCCTGCTTTTGGGAGCATGCTGGGGTGGGAGATGATGGTAAAGCCTGAAAATAAGTTTATTTAGAAAGGATTTAATGACAGTTCATTTTATGTGGTAAATTGAGAGTTTAATGATTTTAGCAAACCTAAGAGCAATATGATGTAGATTTCTCATTTACCTCTTGTAAACTGGGAAAATTAGGACTCAGGTTTAGTGACTTGTCCCACCCAGCACATAGCCTTTGAGTGGTCCTGCTGGAACCTGAGTCCTGGTTGAATCTAATTCAAAACTGCTCTGCCCCATTATTTTCCATGGAAAAGCATGAAGCACCCAGTAGTCAAACTCGCTACCAGTGAGCCACATCCTCAACCCTTGACAGCAGCTTTTGAGCAAGGGAGAAATAAGTCAGGAAGTTGGTAATTGGTTCTGGTGGTGGATTGTGATGAAGGGTCACCTGCCACAGGGACTCTGATCATAGACTCTTCTCAGATGGTTTGCGGGGACTGTCTCTGTGTGTAAGGTGTCTGTGTTGAAAAATGCAATGAAAAGGATTCTGGAAGGTCACTCCCTGTGAAGTACCTAAGAGGTGAGTCACCCTTTAGAACTGGAAAGTAGTAGGGCTGGTTACCCAAGTCAGAAAGGCTTGTTGGGGTCTCAAAGCCAGGACCTGCCAATTGTGACTTCTGTCTCATAGCAGGGAGCTGGAGGAGCCCAAGCGAAAGCCAAGAATTGCTTTGAGGGACACTTGGACTTTGGAGGAAGATGTTACAGGGCTTCTTTCTGGCTCTTGGTCTCTAAAGATAAATGGAGCCTGCCTTTGAGGCCATAGGGCTTATGGTGACACCAGCCTAAAATGCCAGGTGGAGAAACCAGGATTTTCCAATTGAGGATAGAAGCCTTAACTGACCTTGGAAGATTATAGGTGAACCAAGTAGAACTAAAAGAAGTGGATCAGAAGCAGGAGTCAGATGTGGCAGGGCAGAGCCATAGAGACTTAGACTCCATAGGAAAGGCCCAGGTTTATTTAGATCAGTAGTTCCCAATTCTTAGCTTGCTTCAGAACCACCTGGAAAGGTAGTTAGTATACAGATCCCTGAGCCCTTTCCCCAGAAGTTCTGGTTCAGTAGATGTAGGGTGCCACGACCTGCGCAGGGAGCAGGGTCCTGAGAGGGGGCGACGGGAGATTAAGGAGGAACGAGACACATAAAAGGAATGCTGGGACCGGGTGGGACCTGACCTCTCTGAGGGAGAGACAGCAACAATGTCCCAACCCCAGCGTCTTTATTTATATAAAGTAAAAAAAGGGGAAAAGCACATGACGGGGTCCAGAGTGCAAGGTCTCAGTGTTTTGCTGAGAACACTGAAAGCCAAAACTCTCAGAGCTATCTGTGCTGTAGTTAACAAGGAAGAACACCAAGGCTGGACACCTATTGATGTGCAAGTGAGCTAGAGGTCAGCTTGTTGACACAGTCTGCCTCTGGCATTCCGTGTCTTTGGGACTGGCTTTGTTCTAGTCTCAAGGAGTTTGCTGACCTCCAGTTCAGCTGAGGCTCAACTGCTTCCCACAGTAGGGTAGGGCCTGAGAATTTAAGCTTCTAGAAAGTTCCTAGGAATGCTGATGCTACTGCCCTGGGGATCACACTATTTAGGGGAGTGGTTTTCAGCTAGAGGTTGCAGTGTCTGGAGACATTTTTGGTTGACACTTGGGGTGGGAGGTTTGGGGATGGGACGATGCTCCTGGTGGCCAGTGGGTAGAGACCAAGGATGCTTCTTATCCTGCAGTTCACAGCTCATCCCTGACAATAGAGCTCTCCTGCCTAAAATGTCAGTGCCGTGGAACCGGAGAAGCCCTGGTGTAGAGAAAGACTCAGTGGGGACCGGATATAGAAGTGGAGTGGGTTACAGTGGTTTGGAGAAATCTAGCTGTGGCCTACAGGGAAGGTGGGAGGTGGTGTACCTGGAGGTGAGGGTGTGACACATCCTGATTGGGTGGAGACTCCATCAGACCGTGAGTAAAGCCAACTAAAAAGCTAGGTCAGGACACATTAGATCACTGCTGAGCATCCATTTTCATAGCCGGAGGTATGGACAGGACTATTAAAACAATTAGGATCATAAATTTGCAGTTGGCTAATCAATTTCCATGGATTGTGAAATTTTTGTTTTTAGTTTTATTTAGCAGCACAGTAGAATTTCTCTTTGAGAGTTTATAACCATATCTCTTAGGGGCAAGATTTTTTTCCTACCTTTAGTCATGATGTGGGGACATAGTGCCCTGTTGGCCAGGTGTTTTGGAGGTGATAGCCTGGAGTGGGAGTGTAAGGGTCTGGGCAGCAGATAATATCACACTGAGCAGGTGATCCCTTCCCGTCTGGGTGACTTCCTGATGCGGTCTTTACTTGAACTGAGGATTGGATAGACCTAGAAGCCAGAGGAAGTGTAGTGAGTCTTGGCTTAGCTGCTGTCTGAGAGCAGGTCTTTTGGGAGAGAGGCATTTCAGTGCACAGAACCAGTGCAGGGTGGCTGGTAAGAGACAGACTATGGAAGCGCCAGACTCACTGTGTAGCTTCAGGCAGGTTACCTAGCTTCCGTGCCTCAGTGCCCTTGTTTCTAAAACAGGGGTAATGATCATATCTGCTGGTGAACTGTTCATTAAACACATCCATATATGTACCTTAAAAAAGTGCCTGGCACATAGTAAGGACAATACAAATGTTAGCTGTTGTCATCCTATGTAGGGAGGCATTTTACTGAAACAGTTCAATGTAACGATTAGGAGGAGTTGGTAATTTTTTTTTTCAATTTTTTTTTTATTTTAAAGAGAAGAAAAAACAAAACAAAACAAATAAAAAAAGAACAAAATTTCAAAACAGCATACTAGGAGGGTAACAATGGTTAATGCATTACGTATTGTTATCTTTAAGTTAGTTATTCAGGGTACCAGATATTAGCATTCAATTGTCCAAACATTATTGGCACAAACCTTACTCTTCAATGAACTAAGTAAAATTAGTAGTGTATGTATCTTAACCATCTTATATATAAATACAATTTTTTTCCTTTCCCTTCTTTCTTTTCCCTATTCCCCCATCTCAGTCTCTCTTTCCTTTTGACCAGAGGAGTTCGTAATTTGAAAGAGTCCAGTGTTACCAGGGTTTTGATCTGATGTATTGAGTGGTGTTGGAGTGTGAGGAAAAATTGAGGTTAGTTTCAGATACTTTGATTTTTTGTTTTTAGACAGAGTCTCACTATGTAGCCCAGGCTGGCCTTGAACTTGTGATCCTCTTGAGTGCTGGGATTATTGGGGTGCACTGCCACGCTGGGCCAGTTTTGGGTATTTTGAATTTGAGATTTTTTTTTTTTTTTTTTGGAGACAGGGTCTCGATATGTAGTTCAAGCTGGCCCTGAACTCACTATGTAGCCTAGGCTGGCTTCGAACTCATGACAGTCCTCCTGCCTCAGCCTCCTGAGTGCTGGGATTACAGGCATGCGCCACCATGCCTGGTTTGAATTTGAGATCATTACTCTACTGTTATCAATGCCTTACAGTCTATTGGATATATAGGACTTGAGATATTGGGCTGGAATTACAGATCTTGGTATCAGTAATCAAAGATGAGGTTGAGAGAGAGAAGTTTTCAGAGAGAAAATGTAACTTACTTTATTTTATTATTATTGTTATATATATATTTTTTTTTGTTTGTTTTTTTTTTTGAGACAGGGTCTAGCTGTGTAGTTCAGGCTAGCTTTGAACTTACTATGTAGCCCAGCCTGGCCTGGAACTCATGGTGATCCTCTTGCCTTAGCCTCCCGATTGCTGGGATTACAGCCATGTGCCACTATGCCCAGCTTGTAACTTACTTTATACTCAGCATTTTATTTTATTATATTTTATATTTTTGGTTTTTAAACATTTTTTTTTTATTTTTATTTTTTTTGACATAGGTTCTTGCTATGTAGTCCAGGCTGGCCTTGAACTAACTGTGTAGCCCAGGCTGGCCTCAAACTCATAGTGATCCTCCTGCCTCAGCCTCCTGAGTGCTGGGATTACAGGTGTGTGCCACCACTCCCAGCCTTATATGAATTTTTTAAGGCAATGGTCCCATTTTGAAACTGAATATTCAATTGATAAGATTTAATGACATGTTGGAAATTTTATAGTAGATAAGTAGATTAATTGGAATTAAGATCCATCGATTTATTTATCTATTCAATGGAAAATTTTAAGATAAAGACTATTTTTTTATTTTTAGAATTTTATTTTTTTATTAGTACATGTTTGTATGTACTAATATGTATGTAATGTTTACATTGCTTTTTTTTAGAGCAACTTTAAATTCACATGCATAGCCTGTCCTGTTGCTAGCATTGCCTGCTGGAGTGGTACATTGGTTAACCATTGTGGAAACTGTATTGGCAGGTCATAGTCACACAGTGTCCGTGGTTTACATTAGGGTCCACTCTCGGTGCTGTATATTCTCTAGGTTTGTTCAAACATATGTACCTTACAAATGTATCATATCCACCCTTACAGTGACACACACAGTATTTTCATTGTCCTAATCCAGTGGACGTTTGTTTATTATGGACAGGGCACAGGGCTGATGTTAGAGAAGAATGGACTTTGGTCTCCTCCCCAGTAGTAATAGAGTCTAATCTGTGTGTCTTCAAAGCCCAGGCGGTTTCTACTGTAGCTGGCTGTTGCTAGGAAGTTAAATAGAAGAAAACAAGTCATCAGGGCACGGGGAGAAAAAGATATTTATTCTTCATTTATCTATTCATTCCATGAGAATTTGTGTATGCTAACATATTCCAGATCCAAACAATTATTCGTGCAGTACCTCTACGTAATACTTGTGCTTTGCCAGAAGTAGTTGTTAAGCTTTTCCTTGTGTGTTTCTGGGAGGGGTGGAAAGGAAGATGTGATTTTCTCCGTTATGTGGAGGACAATTCCAAGATACCAAGCAGTTCACCCCTGGTTATTAAGGCAAACAAGCTTATTGTCAGGTATACCGTGTCAGGTAGGTTCATTGATCCATCTCATGAGGGTTAAAGGAACTACCATTCTTTTTATTTTTCTCGGAAAAAGAAGGTTGAATGTTGAGAGAGGTGTGGGTGGGATTGAATAGCGGGCTTCAAGAGTGTGAAGGGTGTTTCTGCAGTCTCCAGTCTTCTGAAAACCCTCCAAGAGTCATTGAACTGAAGTCACAGATCTTCTTGGTTGACAAGCAGAGTGAGAAAGACGCGTTGTCGCCTTTTCTGGGACTTTTCAGAATTGGAGGAGCTGTTAAATCTGGGGTCAGCTCTACTCAGAAAGTCTGAAGGATGAGAGTGTGTCAGCATCACAAGTCTTTGTTGCAGTACCAAATCTCTTGCTTTGCTCTGTCTCTGTGCTTTGCTATTTATGATGTAGAGTATTTACTCATCACACTTCTTTGTTTGTAGTTCTGAGCTAGCGGCTGACACACTGAGACCATCGCCCCTGCTAATGCCTGCCCAAGTCCAGTAGCTTCTCACCTAAGACAGACACGTGCGCATGTTCTGCCTGACGACAGGAAGACAGCCCCTCTATTCCAGCTGAAGCGTTTGAGCTAGAAGTGGACGGCCCCTCCTTGCTGCACCCACACACACGTCAGTCCTTTCCTCTTGTTTTTCCCTACCCAGACATCCCAAGAATTTGTGGAGAAACTAACCAAGCGACTCAAAAGACACCCTGAGGAGACAGGGGGCTTCCAGGAGGCACCGTTGGCCTATGACGCTATCTGGGCATTGGCATTGGCCTTGAACAAGACATCTGGAGGAGGTGGCCATTCAGGTGTGCGCCTGGAGGACTTCAACTACAACAACCAGACCATTACCGACCAGATCTACCGGGCGATGAACTCCTCATCCTTTGAGGGTGTCTCTGTGAGTTATAGAAACTTTCTTTTTACTCCCATGTCCATAAATGAACAGAGACGCCCTCAGGCTCCTGTTAGAAACTGTTCTCTATTTTTCTTTTTTTTTTTTTTGAGACAGGGTCTCGCTATGCACTTCAGGCTGGCCTTGAACTCACTATGTAGCCTAGGCTGGCCTTGAACTCACAGCAATCCTCCTGCCTCAGCCTCCTGAGTGCTGGGATTACAGGCATGCGCCACCGTGCCTGGCTCTCCATCTTTCTCAGTTACCTCTCTGCAAACGTAATTCTCCAACTAGGAGAGGAGGGACCCTTAAATCAGAAAATTCCACTAGAGACTACAAAGAATAACATGGTGTAATCTATTTCTTTCCACCTCTCCCCTCATTTCTTCTTAAAACTAGTCTAGGTACTTAGGCGTTAGATGAGAATTGGAGGATTTTAAAAGAGGAAACAACCTGGAAGTTCATCTCCTTATTCCTTTTAAAGTGAGAAAATTAGTGCCCAGTGGGGCTTGGTAACTTGCTCAGGGCACACAGCTGGAAGCGAGGTCTGCTACCTCTGTCTGGGGATCTTTCCCACTCAAATCTCCGGGGCGCTTTCTTCTTAAAAGAATAATGTTCCTGAAATCTAGGGTATGGGCATCTGGGGTATGTCCTATATGCAGACAAATGCTGTAAATAGCATTCATTCAGAATCTCGGTGACATCAAAACCAGAAGGATTCAGAGTCCCTGATGTTCTCTTTTCACTGGGGCTTTTATCCCCTCTGCCTTCCTCCACATTTGTCCCCCTCAGGGCCATGTGGTGTTTGATGCCAGTGGCTCCCGGATGGCTTGGACACTTATTGAGCAGCTACAAGGTAAGCAAGGGAGTGGGGAGGGGTGGGGGAGGAAAGGCTGGGCTGAGCGGGTCCATCCCGGAGGAGGGTACCTGAGATGTCACGAGGTTGCCTGCTGTTTCCCTCTCCTACCCTTTTAAATGTGCTCATCAAACTTTTAAATAATACCAATAAAAAGCTTAGATGTGAGTAGGTCTCTTGCAGTGGCTGTGTTCTTTGAAAGGGGTCTGAGAGTTAGAAATATGTTCTCTTTTCTCCATGGCTTCTATTTTATTTTCAGAAATTTCCCTTCAGAGGCCAGGCTGAAGGATTAATGAGTTGTCAGTGCATTATCAAAGATTCAAGAAGCTGGGAGTGGTAGCACATGCTTGTAATCCCAGCACTCTGAGAGCCTGAGGCAGGAGTATCTCAAGTTCAACAGCCTGCGTAATTTAGCGACTTCATGAGACTGTCTCAAAGTAAATAAAGGACTCAGGATGTAACCCAGGGCAAAGCCCTGGGTTCAATTCTTGATACCCCCGCCCCCCCAAAAAAAGTGATGCAAAAATGTAACTGGGAAACCTGCTATTTTTTTTTTTTTTTTTTTTGTGGGTACCGGGGGTCCAACTCAGGACCTCGCGCGCCAGCAGGCGCCCGTGCCACTGAGCGATATCACCGGCCCTTTTTTCATATGTGGGTACCGGGAGTCGAACTCAGGACCTCGCGCTTGCCAGGCAGGCGCTTGTGCCGCTGAGCCATCTCACCGGCCCAAACCTGCTATTTTTTAGGGGAATCTATTGAATTTCCTTGCTGCGTACGCTACAATTCCTAACTTTTGTTTTGTTTTTTTTTTGAGACAGGGTCTCGATACTGTATGTAGTTCAGGCTGGCCTTGAACTCACTATATAGCCCAGGCTGGCCTCGGTTTTGCAGTAATCCTTTTGCTTCAGCCTCCAGAGTGCTGGGATTACAGGCGTGCTCCACCACACCCAGACTATAATTCCTGATGTATCTGTAGTTTCACTTTTCTAGATTGTACTTTCTTATAAATTAGCACATTTATGTATTTGCAAAACTTCTGTGAGCTAACATTTCACACCCCCCCGCCCCCTCAGCCTCTTCTAGCATGGCCAAGAGACCCATTTCTTGGCCTCCTGTGAAAAGTTTCTTTTTTTCCCATTTTCTCACTTCCCACAATCCTCTCAGCTCTTCTTTGTATCTAGGATAAGAGGGAATGGACTTCAGCCATGGCAAAAAGGGTGTGAATTGGCTTTTGAAAGAAAAGTTTTGTTAACTGGGACAGTTTTAGAACAGAAATCTTAGAGTGGCTGAATTTTTAGTGGCCCTTTAAGAGGCAGATGTAATTTATCCAAGGAATTAGAATCCAAGCCAACAAGAGACAAATTCCTAAAATTAAAATGAAAGCCACTGAGAAAATAGATCCCGTGATTCTGTCCATCATGAGTGAAAGAATAAGCAGAAATAATGTTGCAAGTTTTCTAAGCCAGAATCAAAGTGAGAGACACTCTGCCAAGAGAGGCGTGAGGCAGCAGAATATGTGGCAGACGTAGAGCGGCTCCTTCCTCAAGGAGGACTGTAGGTATATAAGGTGTCCCTGTTTATTCACGTTGTCTCGGAGCCCCTTAAGCAAGGCTGCTGATTCAAGCAACCCCAGGTCTTTCCAAGCATCTTTCAGCTCCCTGATGGTACGGTATCAGATGCAGTTGTGGGGAGATGAAGACGCCTACGGTGGCTCTTCAGCCGTCCCTGGCCACGCCTGTTATCATCTGCTCAGGTGGCAGCTACAAGAAGATTGGCTACTATGACAGCACCAAGGATGACCTTTCCTGGTCCAAAACAGATAAGTGGATTGGTAAGTTCTCCACTTAGCCTTCCCTTCCACTCCTCTAATCGAGGAAAATGGTCATGTGTTTGAATGGAGGTGGGGCGGTGTATGCTCTTAGGGGGAGATGTAGCAGCGAGCTGGGTTGGGGCGGGGATTGAGAGACAAGCTGGTGTATCTGGAGAGGCAGAGATGCGTGTTGTGCTAATTTCAGTTGTACACTCCTGGGGTAATTGGGGGTGAGGCAGAGGGCAGGAAATGGAAACTCCATTTGGGTTTCCAGATGTCCTGGTGCCTTGATACATCTAACCAGCTACTTCAAGCCTGGAGCTGCCTCTGTCTTTCTATTTATTTATTTGTTTTGGTTTTTCTGAGACAGGGTCTTGCTATATGGTTCAGGCTGGTCTTGAACTCATGGTGCTCCTGCCTCAGCCTCCTGAGAGCTGGGATGACAGGCATGCACCACCACTAAATGATAAGTGGGAAATGTGGAGGTGTGGGCAAAAGGATCTGTTGATAGAAGAAAGGCTCAGCAGCTGGAGGATGTGGGGTAACACAGCCACCGAAGGCAGCTGTCTGCCCGGCCTAGCGAAACCCAATTGTTCCCAGCACTGCTGCAGTTTTGCTTTTTATATTTTTTTATTTGAATTTAGGACAGTGTTCTGTACTGCTATAAATGCTGCATGACCTAAATTAGCTTTTTTTTTCTTCAAGCAAATTGAAATTATGTTTTTTAGTGAACGCTGACAAATTTGTACTTCCCTTAATAATAACTGTAAAACACATTTGGGAAATCATCCTACCATGGTTAGAATTTCAGATTATTTTCTTTTTGTTTGTTTTGCCTAAGGTTAGGAGGCCACAGTAGATACATTGAGGCCCTTTTAGCTTTCTGATTCTGTAATTGTCTTTTGCAGCTTTTGATTTGCAAAAGACCTCATAAAGTTTATTTTTCAATTATTCCTCTTTTTCCTCTCCCATTTTCCTTTGCTGCAAGCAAAACAGAAAAACAAAGAGCCAACAGAGAGAGCGAGAGAGAGAGAGAGAGAGAGAGAGAGAGAGAGAGAGAGAGAGAGAGAAAGAGAGAGAGACTCTACCACTTTGGAAGCCCTCAGCATCTACTCTATCTTCTCATCTCATTTCTTGTTGCTTCCATAGGGCCCCAGTGTCAGTCAGGACCTCTTGTCCTTAGCCAAAGAATGAGCATCCATCAGTAGCCTTGCCCTTTGCCCCGTTCTCCTATCCATCTGCGCTTCATCTTCCTTTCTCTCCTCTCCTCTCTGTCCCCTGTGCCTCACAGGAGGGACGCCCCCAGCTGACCAAACCCTGGTCATCAAGACCTTCCGCTTCCTGTCACAGAAACTCTTCATCTCCGTCTCAGTTCTCTCCAGCTTGGGCATTGTCCTTGCTGTTGTCTGTCTGTCCTTTAATATCTACAACTCCCATGTCCGGTAAGTTTCTTTTTTGACATGGCCCTTGTCCTGTCTGCCTTTCCAAGGTAACGATCATGCTCTTTGGAGGGGAGCAAGAGTAAAACCTACGTAACTCCTAATGCTGTGTGTCACCGAGGGCTCCATCCTGATTTATTGAGAATGCGAGGGCAGAAACCAGGCGTAGCTCCCACCCCTGCTCCAAGGCAACCAACTGGAAAAAAGTCCAAAAATAAAACCAAAACCTTTGGGGCCAGGTACCTGAGTCTTGGGCTCCAAATAAACAGTGTATCCAGTGGGGCCTCTGTGCTAGAGAAGCCTCTTGAGCGCCATCTCCAGCCCCATGACCAAGCTGACTGTCAGGACCCTGCCCCTGCCCCTGCTCCAAGCCTGTCTGTCTGTAGTCTGTGGCCCTGCGGGTGGGGCTGTGCCATTGCACAGCATTTAGAGAGCTGAGCCTTCCTGAAGAAGAGGGGTAACTTTCTCTCCTACGCTGTCCCCCGCTTCCCTAGTTATATCCAGAACTCACAGCCCAACCTGAACAACCTGACTGCTGTGGGCTGCTCTCTGGCGTTGGCTGCTGTATTCCCTCTTGGGCTGGATGGTTACCACATTGGGAGGAATCAGTTCCCTTTTGTCTGCCAGGTGAGGAGGGGATGGGCAGATACCTCAAGTGTGGCTGTCTCACCCCCTGGGGAGCATGTTCCAAGACTGTGGCTCTCTGCCTTCCTTTCTCATTTCTCTCTGATGCTCATCCTTATTTCTTCCTCCAGAGACTGCCCCTCAGCTCTCTCTCTGGCTCTCTCTCCTCTTTTGGGCCTGCAGACATTTTCCATTCTGTAGTTCACTTGCATTTCTAAGGTTGACAGGGCATGGCTTGCAGAGAAGAGGAGGGAGGGGCCGGCGCCGAAGGGAGTGTGCACAAAGAGCCCCTGGACAGTGGTGGCTTTTCTGTGTTGTGGGGGCTGAGGACCAGGACTGTAGGCTTCCCGTGGGAGCCTTGGTTGGGTTTGGAAGGGTGAAGGAAGATCTAAGCAGACCGCAGAGCAATCTGGGGCGGGTGAGGGAGGGAGGAACACTGTCACCCAGGGAAGAGCCTCTTGGATTGTTGGTATCCAGAAGGTTGTGGGAAAAGTCTGGTTGGACTGTGATACTTGAGTGGTTGTCTGTGACGCTGTAGGCAACACCCACTCTTCCCCTAACTCTGCCCACTTGCACTCTTTCTTCCCTGTGCCCCCGTTCCTGTCTTGATCATGTACTATGGGTATGGCATTTGCACACACATGTACATGCAGTTCATCGGGGATTGTCTGTCCACAGTGAGATCAGAGTGCAGCTGCAGCAGCAGACAACTAGCTGCGGTGCAACAGGAAAGTATCAGAGTAGAGATTTGCGGAAAGTGCTATGGGAGGAAAGAAGGGAAGCAGCCACAGTTGGAGTGGTTGAGTGGGCCTCACAAAGGAAACGGTGTTTGTGTATCAAAGGAGGCACATGAATTTGTTAGCTGGAGACGTACAGGAAAGATTACTCTGGAGCAGAGGGAACATAATGTGGCTTGCAAAGACTGGAGAGAATAGCTAAGGAAGAGTAGTTCAGCATGGTTGGAGTATAGGGCAGGTAAGCACCTGGGAGAGGAGCTTGGACAGGTGGGTGAGGCCACGTGGGGAGTCTGTGTCACATCTGGAGGCGTTTGGGCTGTAACCTGTAGGCGTCGGGGAGTGATCAGGAGGTTTTTGCAAGATGATATTGGTTGTGTAGAAGATGGGTGCAGGGAGGAATTACTGAAGGTGGGGAGACCATCTCCTGCCCTGCCCTGTCCTTGGCATATATTTTATCCCCTACTAGCTGTGTCCTGCCTGCCTTGTCATCTGCTTCCTGCTTGTACTCCCCTCCTGCACCCTATCCATCCTCATCACAGCCCACTTACTGCCTGCCCTGTTCTGCCCATGGCCCTCTCCCCTTCCAGGCCCGCCTCTGGCTCCTGGGCCTGGGCTTTAGTCTGGGCTATGGCTCCATGTTCACCAAGATCTGGTGGGTCCACACGGTCTTCACAAAGAAGGAAGAAAAGAAGGAGTGGAGGAAGGTGAGTGGTTCACGGTCTCTAGCCCCTGCTCCTTGGTTTCTCGGGCTTAGAGGACTTCACCTGACCAGCCTGCTCTGAATGTGCACACAGACCCTGGAGCCCTGGAAACTGTATTCTACTGTGGGGCTGCTGGTAGGCTTGGATGTCCTTACTCTCGCCATCTGGCAGATTGTGGACCCCTTGCACCGGACCATTGAGGTACCGCTTGAGAAGGGGTGCTGCTGTCAAGGTTCACTGGCTGTTGGGGTCCCCAGGGCTGTGCGCGGTCTTGAGTGACAAAGCAGCTTGTTGAGATAGTGCTTCTGGCCTTCTGCTTAATAGTGGCTCTTCCTCTCCTTCCTAGAAGGAGCCCCATCAGAGCCCTAGATTCATCGGAAGAATCGAAGTGGTGGAGGTCAGGGAAGGATGTATAGAATTTCCAGGCATCAGGGGAAGTAGGGAACAAGCACTTCCAGTGAGTTCAGGGAGATGTTCCCAGGTGCAGAGGTACAGAACTTGGCATCAGAATTGATGATCTCTTAAAGAGCTAGCAGGGTTGGGGAGGGCAGGGGAGGATGGAAATCATTTTTCCTGTGGTCCTGTTTCTTCTTTAGACTTTTGCCAAGGAGGAGCCAAAGGAAGACATTGACGTCTCTATTCTGCCCCAGCTGGAGCATTGCAGCTCCAAGAAGATGAATACGTGGCTTGGTGTGTGGGATGTGGGGAGAGGAGGGAAGGAGGGATGGAAAGAACAGTAGGTCTGCTGAATGCTAGGCCAGCACACTGCCCTGAGCCACGTCCCTGGCAGAGCAGTAGGTCTGGAAGGAGAAGTGCCTTTGAGAGAGATGGAAGAGAGCTTGTCAACCCAGTTTGGATGTCCCTGTCTTTGTCATTGCACTGCTGTTTCCAGAGAATAGAGGAGGGTTGGTCTTTGTGGCTCCTTCTGACCTTGTTAACATTATTCTGATCTAGAACTTCAAATGGCAAACCTACCTTCAGCCTGATACCCATCCTCCTGCCTGGAGGGGAAGAGGTGAGCCATTGTGTGGGGCCTACACTGGCCCATTATTGGTGCTCAGCAGGCTCTTGCCTGACTGACAGCTGCCCAAGGGCCACCATCTTCCTGTGTGACACAGGACTCCTCATCTTAGCTGGAAGGGATAAGGTCTAGGCCAGTTGGACGAATGTCAGGATTGGGTCACAGGGAGGGGTGCACTAGGTCAGAGGGGCTGGGTGGGAGAGGAAGGCTCCCTTCCTGTGTGGAGCTATAAGCAGGAGGAGTGGTAGGTGAAAGGTAGAGAGGATGAGGATTGAGAGGAGTGGAAGTTCTGGATGCCCAAGTGATCCTTTCCTACTTCTCTAGGTATTTTCTATGGTTATAAGGGCCTACTGCTGCTGCTGGGAATCTTTCTTGCTTATGAGACCAAAAGTGTGTC
Source organism: Erethizon dorsatum (assembly GCA_028451465.1). NCBI lineage: Eukaryota > Metazoa > Chordata > Mammalia > Rodentia > Erethizontidae > Erethizon > Erethizon dorsatum. The sequence goes on from CM051822.1 coordinate 168,406,580, forward strand.
TACTGAGAAGATCAATGACCACCGGGCTGTGGGCATGGCCATCTACAATGTGGCGGTGAGCACCCTGGACTGCAGGCCTTGACCCTGTAGGCTGAACAGCAATCCAGGCGTGGTATGCTGGGAAGAGTTGCACACTAGATCTGGAATCAATGGCATAGAAGCCTTAAAAAGTTTGTTAATGTTTGGCTTATTAAGCACTTTATAAAACATCCTACTGCATCCCAATCATTAATTTCCTTGCAACTGCCCAGTGAAGTAGATACTAGTATCCCCATCTTACAGGTGAGGAAATAAACACAAAGTTGTGAAGTTGCTCGTCTGTGGTGGGATATCCCAGATATCCCTAAGGACTGACTGTGTGTGCGTGCATGTGTGTGTGTGGGTGTGTGTGCGTGTGTGCGCACGGAGAGATTCTGAGAGTTCCTGTCCTGAGGGAAACAGTTTAGGATGATCTTTTTGGGATTTTTCTCAGTCTAGAGTGGAGGATGATCCTGCTTGTGGCAAGTTCCCCAGGATCCTGTCCTCACAGGCTCTGTCATGGGGGAAGGAAACCCCAGATTCTGTCTGAGCCTGTGGATCTGAGTCTCCCCAAATGCTGTCTGTCCCCAGGTTCTGTGCCTCATCACCGCCCCTGTCACCATGATCCTGAGCAGCCAGCAGGACGCGGCCTTTGCCTTCGCCTCTCTGGCCATTGTGTTCTCTTCCTATATTACTCTGGTTGTGCTGTTCGTGCCCAAGGTAATTTTCTGGCCTTTCTCCTGCCCTGCCTGGTGTCATGTCCCTTCATGCTAGGACTTTCGCTTGCTGCCCCTTTACCGCACTTTCCTTCTACTCCTGCCCTTGCTTCAGGCCCTGGGTGTCCCTTGTTCATTCCTTTCACCTTCACCCTCTGTCAGCTGATCACTCACAGCCCCTGCTCTGCTGTTCCTGCCCAAACATTGGTCCCCAGATGCGCAGGCTGATCACCCGAGGTGAATGGCAGTCTGAGGCCCAGGACACCATGAAGACAGGGTCGTCCACCAACAACAATGAGGAGGAGAAGTCCCGTCTCTTGGAGAAGGAGAACCGCGAGCTGGAAAAGATCATTGCTGAGGTACGTGTGATGGCAGGATCCCGGAGGCCTGTGTTTTAGGCGTGGGTTATCTGAAATAGAGCCTTGAACTAGAAGTTCAAGTATTTGTGATTTGTGAAGGGAGGGCCTTAGGACAAACGCTGCAAGGGAGTTAGTGCAGTGGGATAGGGCAGGGGAAGACTGGAGTGAGTTTCTGCCTTACGTAAGTTCTAGTTTGGCCCGATCACGTGCAGGCGGCTTTGGAGTGGGAATTGCACTGTTGATTCAATGCTCTGGAAGCAGGAGGATGGCCATTGGCAGCAGCGATTAGGAGGCTGCGTGAACTGTTAGTAGCCAGCATTCACTGCAGCCCGGTGCCAAGTGTACCTGCAGGAGAGGGCTGGGCAGCGCCACAGCGTCCATGCTGCCCCACGTGGCAGTTAGGGGCAGGTGCAGTGTCCAAGGGGAGGTTGCAGGTGGTCGGCATAAATCTCCGTGATTTATTGGAACCTTTGTGCACTGACTCTTCTCCTTCTTCATTTTCTCCTTTTTTTTAAACCTCTCTCTCTCACTTCCCTGACTTTCTTTGGTGCCCCTGTTGTGTTCTTTGATTTTCCTTGTTCTTTTCTTGATTCCTCCTCTTGGCTTCTGCTAACTTGCCCCTCCCCACGACTTCTGTGCCTTTCCCCCTTTCCTCCCTCCCACCCCTCGCAACCTACCCCCTGCCGCTCTCCTACCTGTGTTTCTTCCTCCAGAAAGAGGAGCGGGTCTCTGAACTGCGCCATCAGCTCCAGTCTAGGCAGCAGCTTCGCTCCCGGCGCCACCCCCCAACGCCCCCAGACCCTTCTGGGGGTCTACCCAGGGGACCCCCCGATCCCCCCGACCGGCTTAGCTGTGATGGGAGTCGAGTCCACTTGCTGTACAAGTGAGGGGTGTCAGGGAGGGCAGCTGGTAGGGGTGGGAGGGGAGCAGGGAGAGGGTGGGCGGCTGGGGAGGAAGTGGGCGTTTCTGTCCCCAGTCTGAAGTGCGCACCATGGATCCCATGTCTTAAATACCTGTCCCTCGTGAGTGCTGGGAGTACCCTGAGAAATAGACCTCCTTCTGTCTCATTCATTCATGTTATCTGGTATCATTACTTCATGATTTAGTTTGTATTTCTCCTAATGCTCCTCACGCATGGCTCCTTGGCAGCCTGGTCATTTCTTTCCCTCCTAAACTTGCTGCTCTTGTTACCACGGCAACCTCTAGTCACTTAGCCTCCCATTAGCAGGGGTCTCCACACAAGTGTTCGTTCCACTGTTTCTCTCACCCTCATAACCTCCTTCTGTTCCACTTTTTCTTCCACGCATTCCCACTTTTTTTCTCCTTACATTCTTTCCTCCGAGGGCTTGTTCTTCTCCCCAAGGCTGTGTGTGTGTGTTACTCTGTGTGTGCTCACGCTTCCTGGTACATATGTGTCCTTCCCCTCTTCAGCTGTGCCCATTGAGCATGTTCTGTGCATGTGTGTCCTTCCTGTGAGCTTTCTCGTGTGCAGTTCCATGTGCTCCCTGTGAACCCTGCACTAGCTGTGTGTGTCCCTCTCATGGTCGCGGGTCTGCCCTTGTGTGTGGGTAGTGAGCTGTATCTTCCCTACCTGCACACATTTACGTTCGCCTATCCTCTTCCTTTCACCTAAATATCATTGCATTCTTCCAACAGAACTATGCACAGCTGCCCTATGTGTTGTTACGACTTTGCCCCTTTGCTGGGGCGCGCACGCTCTTTCCTCCTCACGCTCAGGGTCTGCTCCAAGGCGCTTGGTCTGTCCTTTGTACTTGTGTCTCACCCTCAGTCTGCACTCACAGTCATCTTCTCCGGAGACTGCTCCCTTCCACTGTGTATGTTTGGGAGCTAAGGGTAAAGAAACAGCAGGTTTGGAGAGCTGCTTGCAGTGGACAGAGGGTGAGAATCCTGACCAAAGGAGGCATCTCGGACCATCGGGATGAACACATGGACTGATGGGGTGATGGATGGTCTCCCTTTCGCTATGGTATCTCTTGAGGAAGGATCTCCCTGGATTTCAATAAACCAGTAGACAGTGTGTCTTGGCACCTTACCCTCTGTTCTGGGAATGGTGGGCTCCAGTCCAAGGAGGGAGGCTCAGGGGCTCCAGGCTAACAAAAAGGCTTTGAAGGAAAGGGGTGGAAAGAAGTATTTCATTGATCGATTAAGGGCTTAGCAGGGCAAACCAGGATATAACTAAGGCTGAGATGAGTGATAACTTTAGTGGTTGAAAGTGTGGGCTCTAGAGTCAGATGCCAGGGTGTTAGAGCCGACTACATGCAAGCATTTTCTTAATCTCTTGGTGTTCTTCATGCCCTTATTTATGAAGAATATAAAGTACAAATCATAACGATAGCCACATGTTCCTTCAAAAAGTGGATGCAAGGACTAGGTGGTGCCTTCAGGTGCCTGGGCTGTGCTGGTCCTGGGTGTATGTTGGGTGACTGTAGCCTCTGTCACTAGTGTTTGGTGGATTCTCTACAGTGGCAGGCGCGCACTAGAATCCTGGAGCAGGTGGCTGAATAGATGTGCGGGCTCCTTTCCAGGAAGTAAGAACAACGAAGGGATGATGACTGCTAGGATGTTTTGGATGAGATGGCCCCCAAGTGCTTCCAACTGTACAAATATTTGCCTAAGGAACTCTGAGCATCTTGGGAATAATTTGTGGTCGAAATAAGAGTTTTGAATAGCTGAGGGAGAAAACAATTTGCCTGGACTTTGGACTTTATACTTTTTTGTGTCCTTTCGGTGATGTGCATTTTTTTTTTTTTTTTTTTTTTTTTTTTTTTTGGTGGGTACCGGGGGGTCGACCTCAGGACCTCGTGCGCCAACAGGCACCCGTGCCGCTGAGCGATATCACCGGCCCCTTTTTCGTATGTGGGATCCGGGAGTCGAACTCGGGCCCTCGCGCTTGCAAGGCAGGCGCTTATGCCGCTGAGCCATCTCACCGGCCCGGTGATGTGCATTTTTAAAGCTCACTTTGGTATTGAGTTTTCAGTGATTCTATCTCTTTTTTTTTTTTTTTTTTGCATAATAGCTTCAGGGATGGGCCCTGTCATTTTATTGTCCTGTGTATGGGCAGATTAAATCTTAGGCCAGTATTGGAAAAGCATTCCACTATGATTGTCTACTGTGGGCCAATTGTACTTAATTTGGGTTTCCCTTCTTCCCATAGTGAAATATTCTTAAGGGAAGGTGAAGAAGCATTTGTAGTAGAGGAGTCTGCTGTGTGAAAAGTGAACAGTTGGCTTCAGAAGCAGCAGCAGGAGCTATATCCAGTCCTGTATAGAACCTGAAAGACCCAAATTACCACCTCAGACTTGCGTTGGAATTAGGTGGAATGTAAACTATAAATAAAGGGCCAGAAGTTCTACTGTGGCCAAAGGTGAGCCAGATTCTGTGTATGAGCAGGAATGTAAGAATTGGGGCAGACGGTAGGGCTGGCAGAGATACTTGGTGCAGAGGGCACAAGGGAGGGCATGAATTGCTGGGTGGTGAGGCTGTGCCTGGCAGTTCAGGAAAGAGCTGCTGTTGAGGCACCGTGAGGTAGGCCGTGCCTCCCCAGTGCCACCTCAGGGTAGGACTCCCTCAGGTTTCAGGTCTGCTTGGGACTTTGGAGCATCCTGTTCCTGACCACCTGCTGGCCCAGCGCCCCCTCTGTCCTGTGTTGGCTGTCGTAGTCCCAGTCACTTACAGAGAGCAGTTGCTGAGCATTTGCTGCTGTATGACTTCTGTTATCCTTGCAGTCTATCAAGTGTTGGTGAGGCAGGTTACTGAGGGAGGCACTGGGACAGAGCAGCAAGCAAGACGGCTTCATGGGATGTGTACGCTCAAGATAGGTTGATGATGACCAGTGAGCAGATGAACAAATAGTCAAGACCACTTAGGAACCAGGGGTATTGGACATTTCTGTTGTTAGCTCTGGTGTTCAGGACTCTTGAGGGTGAGGGGAAGTTAGTATGCTCATTATCTGGCGAGGAGACTGCAGCTCAGGGAGAGGAAGCTTGAGTAGAGCCAGGTTTAAAATGTGTGCATTATTATCAATTACTGCTTCACCTGTTAGCTTTCATGGTTTCCGTGGGTCAGGAATTTAGACTTGCTATGGTGGGGAGCATTTCCTTTGCTCCATTAGAGCTGTAAGATTTAAAGGCTGGGTGCTAGAGTCATGTGAAGAGCCCTCTCAGTATCCAGAGGTGGATAGTGGCCCGGCTGAGACTTCAGCTGAGACCTGTGGGCTGGAACCCCTGCACATGGCTTTTCTGTGGGGCCTGGAATACTTCATAATGTGACTGGATCCCAAAGGTGAGTGGGAGGAGAGAGCGAGAGAGAGAGAGTGTGCAGAGGGGAGTCAGCTAGGGATCTTTCTCAGAAGTCGCATGGTATTTCTGCTGTATTCCATGGGACTGGGTAGTTACAGGCTATGCTAGGTTCTGGAGGTAGAAACAGACTGTCACACTGTAAAAACAGTGTATGTGGAATAGGATAAATCTGTTGCAGGCTTCCTTGGAAAAGTGGTTCACTTACTCCAAAGCCAGTATTTGCTCTTCTCTGTTATCACCCCCTCTTGTCTGCTGGCATTGAACCTTTTTATCAGACCCTTGATTTCTTGGGTAGCTTCAGGGTCAGCTGTTGTCCCACACCCAGACTTTTCTGCCTTCCATGTTGAAGATGACCCTGCCTGTTGGAGCTCCTCCCACTGTCCTTGTCAATTTTAGGCCACTCAGGACAGGAACCTGCTTATTCACTTAGGCTTTTGGAGCAGGGAATTTTGTTACTTTGCTCTTCATGATCCAATAGTTTAGCAAAAACATGGGCATTGTGTCATGGGACATCTGCCCCCAAGAGAAGGGATGTGAACATGCTTAACCAACAATCATGGCATCCGCTGGTGTGGCCCTTGGGGCAAGGAAGCACACTGGAGACTCCTGCCGTGGGGCGTGGGTGCAACCTGTGAGCTGGCACTGCTGGGGACTGCTGTGCGGCACAGGGAGGGCATTTGTGTAGCATGCAGGTGCATTTTCAAGTGTGTGCAAGGGGCAGCTGAGAGGGAGACAGACATTTTCCTCCACCTATCTTATGTTCTCCACCAAGGCCCAGTGAATTAAATTGGTTAAAGACAGATTAACATAAAAACAAGTTTATTAACATGTTTTAGTTACTTTTCTCATTGCTGAGATAAAATACCGACACCCAAAGTTAAAGGGGGAAGGGTTTTTGGCTCACAGTTTGTAGAGGTTCAGTCTGTAATCGGCTGGCTGCAAGGCAGGGTGGCTTGGCAGAGGCATCGCAGAGCAGAAACAGTTCACAGTGGGCAGAAGACAGCAAAGCAACAAGGGGTGACCATAGCTCTTTCTGACCTTTACATCCTATCCAGCTACTTGGGTAGGTAGCACTCACACCCTTAATCCTAGTGCCCTTGAGCCTAGCATCGTATCATGAATCAATGCCAGTCACACACTCTAGATTCAGCCACCTCTCAAAAAGCCCCACCTATGACTGCATGAGGCTTTCGGGGGACATCTAGACACAAGCCATAACACATGTGCTTCATGTACATGCACACGGATGTATGATAAGTAATCCAAAGGGATGGTTCCTCTTCCTCTCCCCCCTTTTTTTCCAGTGGTACTAGGATTGAACTGCAGGCCTCAAGCATGCTAGGCAAGTGTTCTACCACCATCTATACCCCAAGCCACAGTTTGGTCTTTATACCATTGTGGGCCACACAAAGGAGGGATTTTGGGTTTCTAGGTGGTTGGGTAGAGCAGAAGCTGAGGATGGTGACCAGAAAAAGCATGGTAAAATCTGTTAGCAGTTTGTTGTGCAGATTTAAGCTGATGCCTCTTCTGTTGATAAAAATTATGCCTTTAGCCTGGCGTGGGTGTAGATGTCTGCAATCCTAGCACTCTGGGAGGCTGAGGCAGGAGGATTTCAAGTTTGAGTCTAGCCCAGTCAATTTAGTGACTTAGTGAGACACTGTCTCAAAAAAAAATACAAATATACATTTTATCTATGAAAGGACAACTTGTGTCCTGTTTTGAGAGTATTCTCTAGTCCATTGGATCAAAGTAATACATATTCTAAAGAGGCATATTTCTAGTGTCCTTTAAGGAATACCTAATTCTGCACAAGGGAAACCAGGAAGGTATGCTGGAAGGACACATCAGGAGCTGTGCCTGTGTGTTAGTATCTATTTATGATTCAGTAAGCCTTTCAGAAGTGAACTGGTAACCAGCCTTGGATGGGCAACTCAAACTGTGGGTTCTTCATTATTGTTATTATTGTCTGCAGTCCTGGGGATTGAACCCAAGGCCTTCACACTCAACTATATCCCAGCCCTTTTTATTTTTATTTTGGGACAGGGTCTTGGTAAGTTGCTAAATTGCCAAGTTGCCCAGGGCTCGAACTTAGCATCCTTCTGCCTCATCCTCTGAGTGCTGGGACTACAGGTATGTACCACCATATGGATCTTTTATTTCATTTATTTTGCGGTACTGGGGTTTGAATCCAGGGCCTTGCACATGTTAAGCAAGTGCTTCACCACTGAGCTATGTCTTCAGACTTTTAAAGTTTAGTTTTTAATTTTGAGGCAAGGTTTTGGCAAGCTGCCCAGGCTGACCTTGAATCTGTGACCCTTCTGCCTGAGCCTTCACCATGGTTGGTATTACTGGTGTGTGCTCCTGTGTCTGGCATGAGGTTCTTGAATAATACCTCTTTGATGCTTCCAACTCAAGTGTTGTGTTAGGTGGGTAAGTGCTTGCATTTACAAGATCTAAATCTTGCGGGCTTGAAACATGTATAAGGGATCCCTTTTTGTGAATTGTGTGTGGTTCAGTGGCTTCTGTATCTTTCTAGAGTAATCTCTACTTTCTTCCTCAATCTTTTGCCTTGCTGATAGAACTTTCCTCACACTTCTATCTTAATTCACAGCATGCATATTCCTGCCTTTAGCCCTTTTCTCACAGTAAATCAGCAACTATTTCAAATTAGTTTTGTTCTTTGTCCTGGTTCAAATGTCTAGGAAGAATTCTCTGAATCTCCTCCCCCATATCCCAAACACTCACACTTTATTCTTTTTTTTTTTTTTTTTTTTTTTTTTTTTTTGAGACAGGGTCTCACTATATAGTTAAGGCTGGCCTTGAACTCACAGCAATCCTCCTCCCTTAGCCTCCCGAGTGCTGGTATTACAGGCATGCATCACCATACCCAGCCTATTTTATTCTGTATTTTTTGATCATTTATCTATCCCTCACTCTGTGTAATTTTATATATGCTGGGAATACTGTATGTCTTTGAGTATCTTTCTCTTCTTTCAGCAGTTTGAGGGTTGTGACTGAATAGACTTACGAATTTTTCTCTTATATAGTATCCATTAGATAATTGTTCACATGGAGACTAATAAATTTGGAATAAGAGATACTACTCTTAAAGCCTGTGTTAAACCATTATTTCAACAAAGCAATTTTCATTAGAGCAGACTCCTTTAAATTGCTTCATTTAATTCTCTGTTGTATTTCCCGTGGAGTCCATCTAGAAACACTTTCACTCTTCACAAACATTAGGCCTTCTAGGCATAGGGGCTGATAAACAAGAGGAAACAGCAGAGATACCCAGTGCCACTGAGGAAGAGGGCACAGGTGATAATGAGAAGTACTACATACGAGACTTGAAAAGTAGAATTAACATTAGTGTGGTTTGCAGACAGACTGGGATTAATAAATGTAAAATGAGGGCCCTACGTTGAGATTTGGCAGTCTAATAATGAGGCTGAGGAGACAATTACATTAGTACATGAATGACTAGAGCAAAGATTAGGATTAAAATAGAGTTAATGCTGCTGTTCTGGGCTGATACCTAGATAAATGTTGAATCAAAGCCACTTTATATTGGGACTAGAAATAGAACTAGGACTTTCTTTTTTCTTTGTTGGTATATATCTAAAGAAAATTTGGTATTGCTATTGCCGTGGAAAAGTAGGAGATAGCATCTGTTTGGACTCCAGAACCCTTTACATGTTCTTCAGGGAATAAGACTCATTCTTTCACTCATCCATCCATCTATCCATCCATCCATCCATCCATCCATCCGTCCATCCATCCATAGAACTGGGTGACAATTTTCTACAAATGTCTGGGCCTTGTTTTCTGGGAACCTGAAACCTAGTTGAGGAACTAAGCCAGGACCACATACACAGAGTTGTAACAGAAGTTCTTGCGAGGGTATTCTTGTTCTGTTGTTTCCATGGAATGATTTGAAGCATTTGAAAAGCTTATTCCAGGGATGCAAAACTCCTTCATATGAATGAATGACCATGGTAGTTGTGTTTCTAGATTAGAATCATTTTTCGCAACTTTGTTTTCAGAAATTGAGGGCTCTCACCTAGGCTAGGAGGGTATTATTTGTACCAAAAGCACAAGAAGTAGTTTGGGACCAGTCCTGGGTTCAAATTCTGGTTTGGACATTTAAAATGCAAGATGGCACTTGAACTCAGTGTCTTTCTTAGTTTCTGCTTCTGAAAAAGTATAACGTTTTCTGCTTCATAGTGTTGTTACAAGGATTAAATGCATCAAAGTGTGTAAATTACTTCAAATGGTACCTAGAATGTCATAATTACTATAAGTAATTTATAATAGCAATAATTATCTTTGAGCAGAGTTCAGTTTTTACTGATGACACCAGAGAGGTTTGGGATTGTACATGCAATACTATATTGGGGCAGTAGATGGCACCAAAACCCCCAGTGTGCAAATCTCCAGACACATTTCCCTGTAAGTTGGTTGTGGGTATTGTAAAAGAAGAAATACTAAGACTGAAGTTGAGGTTTTCCCCTAAAGCTGTGTTCCAGCTTCAAGCATAAAGATAGTGGGATATTTGATTACGGGTGGAAAAACAGCATGTATCTGAGAGTTGCTTGACTGGAGCGTGTGGCGTCTGGATTTTACTTCTCACACTGTGTTGGGTGCGTTCTGACCTTGTGTAGGCTTCAGCTTCCCTTCTCAGTGCTGATATTTGAGCTATAAAACAGAACGAGAATGAAAACCCGGCATATAAGTGGGGAAAACTGAGAAGCAAAACAAATAGGAATCAGAGGTGAGGAAATAGAGATAAGGGAGGATAATTAGAAATTAAAGTGATAGGCACATGATTGTGAGACTTAAGACTTAAGACTTAAGACTAAGACTTGAGACTTAAGACTAAGATTGTTAAGATAAAATAAGAGAGGACCGGTGAGATGGCTCAGCGGCGTAAGCGCCTGCCTGGCAAGCGCGAGGGCCCGAGTTCGACTCCCAGAACCCACATACGAAAAAAGGGCCGGTGATATCGCTCAGTGGCATGGGCGCCTGCTGGCGTGCGAGGTCCTGAGGTTGACCCCCGGTACCCACACACACACACAAAAAAGATAAGAGAATATTAAATTTAATTCATGGTTGTGTTTTGTATAGAGATATTTATCTCCATTTAGTACATTTTCAGTCCATCTCCTCCACCCCCACTCTAGCTCTCCATTGCCGAGGCATGATGGATGCAAAACTCATACTACTTGATAAAAACCCATAGAATCTCTTCTTCTTCTTCCTTTTTTTTTTTTGAGACGAGGTCTTTATATGAAGTACAGGCTGGCCTTGAACTCAATATATAGCCCAGGTTGGCCTTGAACTTGCAGTGATCCTCCTTCCTCAGCCTCCCAAGTGCTGGGATTACAAGTGTGCACCGCCACACCAGGCTCTTCTCAGTTCTAAAGCATATGAAACAGCTATCTCTCAGCTTTGTCTGGACTCCCCATCTTTCCCCAGGAACCTCCTAAATGCTGTTTTTACCTCCTTGTTCTTCAGGGTGTATATGAGAGGGTTAAGAGAAGGAGTGCCTACTGCATAGAAGAGACCAAAGAATTTGGCTCTCTCTTGGGCATAGGGATTTTTGGGCTGGAGATAGACAGCAATGACTGAGCTGTAGAAGAGGGTGATCACAGATGGGAAGAGCATGTCCCAAAAGCTTTCCTCTGCCCCTTTGCAGAACTAATCTTCAGCACTGCCCGGGCAATGGCACCATAAGAGATGAGAATGAGGCCGAGAGGAACAACCAAGATGAAGACACTGGCAACAGCCATCTGGATCTCATTGTATGTGGTGTCCCCACAGGAGAGTCGAATTAATGCTGGGACCTCGCACATAAAGTCATCCACCTGATGGTGGAGACAGAAGGGCAGGCGGAGGGTGGATGGTGTCTGAATTGCAGACTCCACCAGCCCAGTGACCCAGGCCACAGCTGTTATTTTCCAGCACAGGCGGGGGTGGATGATGGTGGCATAGTGCAGGGGTTGACAGACAGCCATGTAGCGGTCAAAGGCCATCACTGTCAGGGGGATGCACTCAGTAGTTCCCAGGGACAGGAAGATGAAGAGCTGGACAGAGCAGCCCAGGAAGCTGATGGTCTTCTTGGTGCCCCAGAGGTTGACAAGCATCTGGGGGGCACAGCTTGTAGTGAAGCAGAGGTCTAAGAATGAGAGGTTGGAGAGGAAAAAGTACATTGGAGAGTGGAGCCTGGGGTCCCGCACGGACAGCAGGATGATGAGTGTGTTGCCCACCAAGGTCAGAAAGTAAGAAGTCAAGACAATCATGAAGAGAATCTTTTCTAGCCGCGGATGTTCAGAGAAGCCCAGAAGGAGGAAGCCCCCTGGGGAGCTTTGGTTGATCATGGTTTGTTCCTGTCCAGAGCTGGAGAGATGAGGCTGTCAGATTAGTGATCTTCAACCTGTTTTGTAAAAATGCATCCTGGGTGCTTGTCAGGTTGTATTAAGTAGACATTTCTCCTCTGTCTGCTCCATTCCCCAGGTACATTAGCACCAGCAGGTCCTTCCCCTGCTCTTCCTAGTCAATTGTCGAGTGGCAGTGAGGAAACGGAAACCAGTAGTAGGTAGAGGGTGGAGCCTCACACTGCTGCCTTTCACTTCCTGGTTGAGGACAGAGGAGGCTAGCATCAAATATGGATTAACTAATCCATTCATTGAACAGAAATTTATTGGGTGCCCTATGTTCAGAGTGCTTTTGTAACTGGCATCTTTTCCCTGATTATCTGTTGGAGGAACTAGCTAGGTAGTATGTTTTGGGGCTGGGCTGTAGCTCAGTGGTAAAGCACTTGCCTATCGTGCAAGATCCTGGGTTTGATCCCCACAACACACACACAAACTCACATACTCACACTTCAAATTAATAAATTTTGAATGAATTTCCCTGACCATATGTTATTTGTATAGGCTTGATCATTTGGATGTTGGTTGGTGAATTTTGGAATGGAATGAATGGAAATGCACTCCTCATTATACTTATTTGCAAGGGAGCTTATCAGACTGAATGGTATTATCTGTGAGAGAGATTTTCTTTCATTTAAGAGATCTGCACTCAGAGTGAGATCAGTTGTGTTGCCCTGATCTCTTTAGCAATCGAAGTCAATCAAGTGGCTCTCATTAGAACCGGTCCACATGCTCAGTCTTTGCCATGAAGAGTTCAGAGGAAAGAGGTGAGAGTGACCCCATGAATGTTAAAATGACAGGAGAGGTCCCAGGAGCATTATCAAAACACTTAAATATTTAAAGGCTGGTAATGCTAATGTACAGAGTGAATGCGGGTAAAGGGTCTCTGAGGTGAAGGACACATTTTGGGAAAAGTCTATCTGTGAAAACTTAGATGAGGTAACTGGATTTTCTCTATTAAAGAAATATTGGGGCATAGCATGCCAGTTCAGGGAAGGGGGTGGAAGGCTGTTGCACTGTAGCACTTGAGCTGAGAATTCGGGGTTCTCTGGTCTTAGGAGGTCTCAGGAAAGCCACTGGGAGAGGGTGTGGGAAGCAAGATGGTACCCCAGATGGCAGCGTCTTCACATCACTGCGCCCTGGCTTGCATTTAAGCTCCATCACGTCTTCCTTTTTGCCAGAATGTTCTCTTTTTTCCTGCTTTTTTCTTTTTCTCCCATTGTTTTTTCCTCTTATGAGATATTTTTTCTATAATATTTAAAACGTTGCTGTACATTCATACAAAAATGTGAGTGAAACAGATCTCTGCAGCTTAAAATAATGGTGGGAACCCCTGGTATACCCAGTAACTAAGGCAAAGAACTGAACAAGAGTTTCAGATGTTTCAGAATCTCCTGTATGCCCATTCTGGCCTCTCATTTCCCACCCTTGAGATGGAACTACCATTCTGAATTACTCCTTTGTTTTCCTTTTCTTGAGATGTATTTTATATATCATAAAATTCACACTTTTCCCAGTTAGTGGTTTTAAATATATTCACGTTATGCAGCCAACACTATCTGCTTGCAGATGTTTCATTGCTCACGTCAAACCCTGCATTCATTAGCCACCCCTTTTCTTTGTAATATACAATTCTTTTTTTTTTTTTTTTTTTGAGACAGGGTCTTGCTATGTAGTTCAGGCTGGCTTTGAACTCGCTATGTATCCGGGACTGGCAATCCTGCCTCGGTCTCCAGAGTGCTGGGATTGTAGGCATGCACCATCACACTTGGCTGTAATACACATTTTTTTGTAACTTTAAACAATAGCCAGCTGTTTCTTACTCATCTATCACCTACCATCCTAATCAATTTTCTGCATTTTGTCATTTCTCTCCCTTTCTCTGCCTTTTTCCCGAATGTCATTAGATTGCATCTTCCTTAGTGACTGTCACTCTTCTCTCTTTTGATCTTTTTCATTTACTATTTTTCTCCTAGTTCTTTCCCTCGTGACTTATAACTGTTCCTTGAGCCCCAAGGTATCAGCCTTGTGCTAGTAGGGGTTGGGAATCCTTTCAAAGGGGTCTCTGGTGTCCTGTGGTCATTACCTGCAATTGCTACCAGCGCTGCTTTGTTGATACTTCCTGTGGGCCAAGCATGGGTCTAAGCAGCGCCCTGAACATCTGGTTCTCACAGCAGCCCTGCGAAGAAGATAGTGTTACCCTAATCTTATCAAAGAGTGAACAATCTCAGAAAGGGTAAGCAATTTGTCTAAGATCAATAAATGCCAGGAACAAGATTCTAGAGAATCTTCCCTAGCCCTAGATGTTCCAAGAATCCCAGGAGGGAGCCCATGGGGAGCTTTGGTGACCATGGCCCATTCCTGTCCAGAGCTGGAGGGAGGAGGCTTTCAGGGCAGTGTGATTCAGCATGTCTTACACAAACTCGTACCATTTAATCCCAAATCTGGTGCTGCACTGTGGAGGATATGTGGAGACTGATATCTCCTAGGAGAAGAGCAAATGTTCTACTTACCCTGAATCAAAGAAAAGTCCCTTCTACTGTCAGCAGTTACCCATGACAGAAGTCTTAACTGATGCTCAGTGTTCACTTGGACGTCAAGAGAAAACTAAAAAAACAGGAATGGACATTCTTGAATGGACGATAGATTTCTGGCTGTAATAAGTGTTCCTAATGTTTAATACCAGGCACTTTTCTAAGCATATGTGTATGTGATGTGCTAGTACTGGCTCATACTATCTCTTGATTATTAAATTTTGTGCTCACTTCCACAGCACATATACTATGATTATTAAATTTTCAGGAATTTTGCTAGGTAGTTACTAAAGTATTGGTACCTTGAATGAGCCATGGCAAAGGTGTTTACAGTGGATCACATACTACAAAACTCTGCCTCCCCCCAACTTGTTAGTGGTTAAAATTTACCAGCACACTTTTGATTGTCCCTTACAACCCTATGTATCATTATCTTTAATATGAAGAAGTTCAAGAAAATTTAGACAACTTGCCTAAGACAATGTAGTAAGGAAGCATGAGAGCTGATGTGTGAACCCAAACAGGCTGGCTGTTCACCAACCCACGGACAACCCGCTATGTCTCTGCAGAGAAGACGAAGCTAAGGGTGACGAGAGTATCTCTTTGCTGGGAAGAACTCGACCAACAACTGTCCCCCTCTTTCTTGGGAGAATTTAGCCTCCCTTTTAATGACACCAGAGATAGAAAGGCTGACATGATGTGGTGGAGAGAGAGAGATCCCAGGACTTCCATCCCCTGGGGAGAAAGTGCTCATTAACTCTGCAAAGACTCTTGGGTTCTACAGTCCACAGATAATTAGTCACTAATTATGGTAGAGGGGGAAGGGAGGTATCTACAGGAAATATGCCAGCAGTAGTCATCACTGTGGTAGGTGAGAAGGTGACTTACTATCTCTTCGTCAGTAGGAAGGACAAGGGCACTGTCTGTCCTCTCCTCCACCTTGGGATGAGGCCCAGCACTCAGCTGTTCCTCTCAAGCCTCTGATTCATCCACTTAGGCCCTTGCTTTTTAAAGTTGTCAGCAGTTTTTCATTTCCATTTGACTCCTCTCTCTGAGGCGGACCACACTGTAGTAACAGCTATAAAACATTAGAGTTGGAAGAGTACTTAGGACATTTAGTCTAACCCTTATGTGGTATGGGTAAATCACTGCGTCTCTCTTCCATAAAAGTGAGGGCCTGTGGAATCAGGTCTAGATCACAGTGGCTGTGCCAGATTTATGCACCAACTTTTGTCAGTTCTGCAGTTTCTGTATGTGTCATTGGAGCACACATGCTGTACTTGGTAGTTGGCAGAATCCCCACACTGGTTCTTTTGTCTGTGGAGTGAGTTCTGATATGGAGAAGGCCAGCTGGGATCCCTCAGACTGCACCCCTCTACAAAGGCAGTAAGCAGAGAACAATATTATAGGCCCAGTGTGATGGTGCATGCGCATAATATCAGCTTTGTGGGAGGCTAAGGTAGGAGGATTGCAAGTTCAAGGCCAGCATAGGGAATTTAGTGAGACCCTCTCTCTCCAAGGTGATTGTAAGTTGCAAGTACTGCAAACATTACTAACAAAAACAAAATATTAACAAACAACAACAACAAAAACCCAGAAAGGATTAGGGAGGTAGCTCATTGGCAGAATGTTTCCTTGACATGTGCAAGGTTTTGGGTTCAATCCCCAATACTGAAAAACAAAACCAAACAAACCCAACAAAATTATACAACAACTACAAAAGAGAAAAAAGAGAATAATAGTACGATCTAAAAGAAATGATTGATTGAGGGCTGGATACTTAGCTTAGTGGTAGTGTTACAGCTGAATAGCGAGAAACATGGGGGTTGAGAACGGATACAAGCAAACAGCCAAGACACCGACCCTGGGGCTTTGTTCTCAGGGGTTTTTATACATTAACAAATGTTTAGTAACCATAGTAACCACATTGCTTCACATGCTTTGGAATGTCACAGGTTTCACATAGGGTTCTCAGCTCTGCTGATCTTAGAATGCAGTTAGATTCCTGTTTGTTCCTCTAACTGCTTATGGGTTTTATGAGTAACTAAAGGGAGGGGGTGAGGAGTGAGTTCATCTGGAGGTTACGAGGCCCTTAGGATGGTGTCTGTGGCACAAAACGGGTGTCTCTCGCCGTGTCAGTACAGTGCTTGTGTAGCAGTGTGAGGCACTGGGTTCAATCCCCAGTATCAGAAAAAAAAAAAAAAATGATGCCACCCAGATAGATCTTGGAAGATGACTGAATCACCACAAACTAAACTAAAAAATAGCCCTAACTGTGGTTATTGTACCTGATTAGCATGGCCGCAGGTCCATGCTAGGCAGCCATTGATCTAGTGAGCATGAGTTTCCCCAATTCTGTCAGGAAGGAGGACCAGAGGCAGTTTGCATTTACAGGGGTGGATGTAAGGTCACTCAGCATTGCTCCAGGACTGTGTGAAAACTCTGCCAGTTGTAATACGGTCCGAAGTGGCATGGACAATGATGGGCTACTATTCCACGTTTACAAAAAGCTTTCATTTCTAGCATTTACAGATTTTTCCAATCTAAATATTCCCAGCATGGCCAATTTTAAATTGTCAATTTGACAATATCAGAATGCAGAGTTGGAAAGAGCAATACAGTAATACAGTGACTATGCAATAACACTGTATCATTATGTAGTGTTTTTATGATACCGACATAACATGGAAATAGACACAAGAGCATATATAATAGAAAAAATGTAGAATAACTAGGAAATGATGAGTTTAAGTATTTATTATCTCTGTCTTAATATAATTTGTTTAAATATAAGTTTATATAATTGAATTTAAAAATTTTTATTGGTACATCTTTGCAGAACATAATGGTCACGTACATCAGGGGGAATTGGTATATGTACATAACACCTTTTAATTCTTTTTATTTCTCTTTCCCCTCTCCTGTTTACCCCTTCCTTACATCTCTAGATGCCCTTCTCATTTGCAAAAGGTCTATCTCCCTGTTTCCCATTATCTGTTTTTTATTTTTTTTTGCCCTTTAATTTATTCATGTTTGGGTTTCCCATATAAGAGAAACATGCAACATTTAACCTTGTTTGTCTTATTTCACTTAATATTATGACTTCAAGGTGCATCCATTTTCCTATGAATGACTCAAATTTATTTTTCTTTATGGCAGAGTAGCATTCCATTGTGTATAAATACATTTCCTTTCATCTATTGATGGACATGTAGATCATTATACTGATATGGCTAAAGTGACTCCATTTTCTTTTTAGACTCCAGTTTGTCTTCACTTAACCCCTAGATGAACTCACTCTCCAACCCTGTTAGATATTAAGGCACTAACCCATAGAGAAACTCACTCCTCAGAACCCCTCCCAGTTAACCATAAAACCCATAGAAGGAGAAACAAACAGTTACAGCAAACAATGGTCAGGCTGACCGTTGACCGCATCCTGGGTGGCAAACCAGATGTTGGGAGAGGGTCTTATGATGTTCCTGTGAAATTCCAGAAAGGCGATGTGGTATAATGTGGTTGCTATGGTTACAGGGGGAACTTGTAGATATAAAATCCCCTGAGAACAGAGACTTGTGGTTGGTGCCTCAGTTTCTTTCTGACCACTGGTCCACCGGCTGAATAAAGCTAGCTTCCTTGTACCCATACTCGGCCCCTGTGAGTGGCTCTCACGAGTTTGCTGTAACAATATGAGTTGTGCTGCTATAAACATGGATATACATGCATCATTGTAATGCCATGTCTCTTTTTTGGGAAGATACTTAAAAGAAGAATCACTGGCTGACTCTCAACTTCTAATTTTAGTTTTGTGAGGAATATCCATACTGATTCTATAGTGGTTGTCCTAGTTCACACTCCCACCTGCAGTGGAGAAGGCTCGTTTTCCCCCACACCCTCCCCAACATTTGTTATTATTTGATTTCTTGACGGTAGTCATTTCTTTTTGGGATAAGATGGAATCTGAACGTTGTTGTAATTTGCATTTGTCTAATGGCCAGAGGTGCTGAACATTTTTTCATGTATTTATTGGATATTTTTACTTCTTCTGAGATGTACCTATTCATTTCACTTGTCCATTTTTTTTTTTGATTCGCTCTTTTATTTTTGAGGTTGGTTTATAATTAGTTATGTATTCTAGATATTAGTCCTGTGTCTGAGAAGTAGCTGGCATCAATATTTTCCCATTCTGTAGGTTGTCTCTTTGTTTTCTTTGCTGTGGAGAAGCTTTTTCATTTGATATAATTCCATTTGTTGATTCTTGATGTTATTTCTTGTGCAACTGGGGTCCTGTTTAGAAAATCATTATTTGTGCCTTTGTCTTCAAGAGTTTTACCTATTTTTTTTGAGACAGGGTCTCCTGTCAGACTGGCCTTGAACTCACTATGTAGCCCAGGCTGGCCTTGAACTTGCAGTGATCTTCCTGCCTCAGCCTCCCAAGAGCTGGGATTACAGGCATATGCCACCATGCCTGGCAAGTTTTATCTATTTTATCTTCCAGCAGATTAAATGTTTCTGTTTAAAGACCTAGGTATTTGATTCATTTTGATTTTATTTTAGACATGAGAAATAGGGGTCTGCTTTTGTTCAATTAGCTGTTTTTTTTTAATTGCTCTTTTTTTGTGAGTGTGAGCATTATTTTTTTGTTTTTTTGTTTTTGTTTTTTTCTTCATTCTTTCCCTCCTATGTTCTTCACCAGTGTCTTGGGGTTTGGGTAATTTTCCTTTGTCCTTTAGCATTGCTTCTGATCTCTGTTTCTTCCTTCATTTCTCCAGTTTTTCTTCTTTTCCCTTTTAAATTTTTTCCCCTTAAGGTAAAATTCTCTCTCCAGTGAACATTTACTGTATATAATTTTCTGATTTGTTTTAGATTTTTTTTTGAGACAGGGTCTCACTATGTAGTTCAGGCTGGCTTTGAACTTACTATGCAACCCAAGCTGGCCTTGAACTTGTGACAATCCTCCTGTCTCAGTTTCTCGAGTGCTGGGATTACAGGTGTGCACCAGCATGCCCAGGTCAAGAATATGTTTTGAAAAATGTGTCATTTGGCAATTTCATCATTCTGTGAACATTGCAAAGTTAAACAAACTAAGATAGTTAGAACATCACTAGGAGATATAATCTATAGGACCATCATCATATATGTGGGCCATCACTGACAAAAACATGATGTAGTAAAATTTCCCTTCTAATATTCCACTTTTATTTTAATCTCAAAAAATGTTGTTGTGTTACAGTGTGGCAATAACTGTATACATTTGATTGCTAGTTGGAAAGTCATAAGGTCTATTTTGATTTTAAGAAACCATTGTTTGTATGAGATGATGAATTTGACTGAGTTCAGCTCCTCCTCCCTTCTGTACTTGAAGGGGAAAAGAAGAAAGAGAAGGCCAGAGAGGACCAAATAAGAAGGGGCAAGTGAAGAAAAGGACCTTGAGGAAGAAGGAAACACGATACGTGCAATGAATTGAATGCTATATTTCCTCCAAATTCATATGTTGAAATTGTAACCTCCAACAGATTGTATTTGCAGATGGGGGCTTGATTGGGTCATGAGGGAAGGACCTTCAGGACTGGTATGAGTGCCCTTACAAAAGAGACCCCAGGGAGCCAGCTGACTCCTTTTTTTGGTACAAGGTCTCACTATGTAGTTCAGGCTGGCCTTGAACTCACTATGTTTCAGAGACTGGCCTCGAACTCTTGGTGATCATCTTGCCTCAGCCTTTCAAGTGCTGGGATTATAGGTGTGCACCACCACACCCATCTTAGCTAGCTCCTTTCATCATGTGAAAACACAGCAAGAAGTCACCATCTACAAGTGAAAAAGTGGGCTCTGTGTAGATACAAATCTGCCTTCATCTTGGACTGCACAGCCTGTAGAACTGTGTGAAATAAATTTCTATTGTTCAAAAGTTTATGGTATTCATTGTAGCAGCCCAAATGGACTAAGACAACATAATAGGAACCAGAAACAAAGACAAAGTGGTGTGGATGACTTCAGCACACTCATGAAAAGCAAGGCATAGCTAAGTCCTGACTGACTTAGCCAGTAAAGACAGAGTGAGTCACTCTTAAATTCTTAGCTTATTATTTATGTGCAGTGAAAAGAAGAAAAAGTAAAGGTGCCAGCTCTGAGTCCTAGTCCCACTCACCAAAAAAGATGGGATGGATACAAAAAGGGCCAGATGACTGTGGTACCACTGTGGAATACCCCATTGGTGAAGAGCTGGTACTAGACCTCAGCTGAGTCTCATTATATTTGCAGCCATATCCTAAAAGATGTGAGGCAGAAATCCTTATGCTCCATCAGAACCTGGGAGGCCTAAGGAGCTATCTTGTGATACCTTCCCAGGGAACATGAGGAGAGTGCAAGGTGGCCTAAAAGTCCTCTCATCTTCCAGGAGGATCAGAGCATCCTTCCAAGCCTCAGGTTGGCTGTAGCTGAAGAGGTTGCTTGCACGGCTCATGTACATATGCACATGGCCTCCAGAACACTATGATGGAGTGGATCCTCTACACTGACCTGATGATTGAGAACAGATGATATCGTAAGAAACGGGTGTGATAGAGTTAGGAAATAATCTATGGAAGCAAAGACAACAAAAACATGCATGAAGAGAGGAGATATTGAGAATTGACAGGCACAATAATGTTCGAATTTACATTACTTTATGGAGATACCTACCTTCCCTCCCCTTGCCTTCCCTTCCCTTCCCTTCCCCCCTCTCTCCCTCCTTTCCTGTTTTCCATATCTCCCTCTCTGATAGCATGAAGCCACACTGACCCACCGCAGTGGCTTAGGTGTGTGGCCTGGAGACTCAACCCTTTTACGTATCATGAAAAAATTCTTAACTTAGAAAGTACAGAGTTGCAGGTGGTCGGGGTGGTGGCTGCCATCGCTAGTCTTGGCCATTGGCACCTGAGTCAGGATGAGGATGCAAGGGACTCAGGGCCACTGGAGGTGCAGGCATGAAGCTGAGGTGTGGTGGGTGTGCCGCTGGGCTTCCTCTGGGACCATGGTGTTGAATGGAGAAGACTGAGGTGACACTGGTCCTGACCCTCATGGTGGCTGCCTGCAGCTTTGTCCTCTGGAGCAACAGTGGGCAACAGAGGAAGAACAAGGCCCTGGCCCTGCTGCTGCTGGACACTGCATCCTGAGGTGACCGCCCTGGCTCTGTGGTACTGGTCCCTAGTGTACCAGTTGGACCTTGGCCAGATGCTGAGGAAGGTAGACAAGGCCAGCACCTAAGCCCCCCTGGGAGCTGGTGCTGGTGGTCCAGGTGCAGAAGCAATTCGGGTGCTTCAGATGCTGCTGGACTCACTTGGATGAGCCTAGGGCATTGACAACAGCCTCAGCCTCTTTAGCCACAACTTCCAGTCTACAGAGATCAATCAGATCTGTGGAATGGATTCTGTCCAGTTCTGCAAGAGTTCTTTCCTTTCAGCATTCAGTTGTACCCAATGAGTTTCCAGGCAGTGACCCCAGAGATTGCCCCACAGACCTGCAGTAGAATGCAGCTTTGGCATTGGGGTGCATCAGTGCTGAGTATCCTGACTCCTCCTGCCATTACAGAGAGGCCGATTTCTCCCAAACCAAACATCACTGGTTGTGGGAGCTGCATTTTGTATGGGAAAGAGTCAGAGTTCTTTGAGATTATGCTGGCCTTATAGTTTTCCTAGAAGAGAATCATTACTTAGCCCCAGACTTTACCATGTCTTCAAAAAGATGCAGAAATTGAAGCAGCAAGTGTCCAGAGTGTGACGTTTTCTCACTGAGGACCTGTGCTGCCAGTCATTTCTATGGCATCCCTGACAAGGCAGATGTAAAAACTTGGAAATCCACACAGCACAATCTGGGCTTAGCCTTGACCCGAGATACATATCAGAAGCTGGCTGAGTGCACAGACACTTTCTGTCTTACAGCGACATAGCTGGGACTGGATTTTTCAATATTTGATGGTACCTTGTCTTCCAAAATATGGGGAATGTTTGCTCAAGCTCTTATGAGTTTTCATGTAGAGACTGTGCTGTGCATCACAAGAAAGCATGTCAGCCATCTACCCAGAATGGTCAAATTGAGTCACTGTTAAATAATAACAAACAGTACATGTTTCCAGAAACTCTATCACTTAGAAGCTTACTGTGGTAGCCCCCCTGCCCCAGGAAAAATGGGGGGATATATTAGGGACTATGAACTCTGTAAGTGTTATGGAAAACTGCAGTGAAAAACATCACTATTGCACAAGCAAAAGTGACAGTCTTTTGTTTTTGATATTTGTCTCATCAGGAAAAACAATTGAATAAAGGAGTTTAGGAACTGGAAAAAAATACAAAGTACAGCAAGCAGGTCTCCTTCAGCTCTGCCTGGACTCCCCATCCTTCCCCAGCAACCTCCTCAATGCCCTCTTTACCTCCTTGTTTCTCAGGGTGTATATGAGAGGGTTAAGAGAAGGAGTGCCCACTGCATAGAAGAGACCAAAGAACTTGCCTCTGTCTTGGGCATAGGGATTTTTAGGCTGGAGGTAGACAGCAATGACTGAGCTGTAGAAGAGGGTGACCACAGTGAGATGGGAGGAGCACGTCGCTAAAGCCTTTCTCCATGCTTCAGCAGAGTTAATCTTCAGCACTGCCTGGGCAATGGCACCATAAGAGATGAGAATGAGGCTGAGTGGAACAACCACAAAGATGACACTGGACACAGCTAACTGGATTTCATTGTATGTGGTGTCCCCACAGGACAGTCGAATTAGGGATGGGACTTCACATAAAAAGTCATCGATCTGCCGGTGGGGACAGAAGGGTAGGTGGAGGGTGGGTGGTGTCTGGACCATCGATTGGATGAGACCCATAACCCAGGCCACAGCAGCCATTTTCCAGCACAGGTGGGGGTGGATGATGGTGGCATAGTGCAGGGGTTGACAGACAGCCACGTAGCGGTCAAAGGCCATCACTGTCAGGAGGATGCACTCAGTAGTCCCCAGGGACAGGAAGATGAAGAGCTGGACAGAGCAGCCCAGGAAGCTGATGGTCTTCTTGGTGCCCCAGAGGTTGACAAGCATCTGGGGGACACAGCTTGTAGTAAAGCAGAGGTCTAAGAATGAGAGGTTGGAGAGGAAAAAGTACATTGGAGAGTGGAGCCTGGGGTCCCGCACGGACAGCAGGATGATGAGTGTGTTGCCCACCAAGGTCAGAAAGTAAGAAGTCAAGACAATCATGAAGAGAATCTTTTCTAGCCGCGGATGTTCAGAGAAGCCCAGAAGGAGGAAGCCCCCTGGGGAGCTTTGGTTGATCATGGTTTGTTCGTGTCCACAGGTGGGGGGACGAGGCTGTCAAACCCGTGTGTGTCAATGTGTTCATAAAGGTTCACCCAAGGTGTTTGTCAGGCCATGTTAGGTGGGCATTTCTTCTCTGCCTTTGCTTACCCAGTAGGTCCCTCTCTTTCCCAGTTTCTCCTGGTCAAAAGTTTTCTAGTGGCAGTGAGGAAACCTGGAATCAGTGGTAGGTGATGAATGGAACCTCACATTGGTGCCTTTGACTTCTGGTTTTAGGGCAGAAACAGCTGGTAGAAAATAACAGTTAATTAACCACTCATTACTTCAACAATAATTTAATAAACATCTATTTTTTTCTGGATACTATGGTAGTCCTGAATAGCTCATTATACCCACCTAGGAAGGATTAGCATAGAAATCCTTCCATGGACTTTCCCTATTAAATTTATCTGTAGGGTTATTTTCTGTTCTGAGGCATACATTTTGCATAGTTGCTTGTGGTTCTTCTACTTTACCCTTGTTTATAAACGTGGTGGTGTCTAGACTATGGATTGGATGATGGAGCATTTGTATCAAGGAGGAGAAGCTCCTCTATGTGAAGCGACCCCATTTGTACAGAGACTAGTTAGGTGACTTGGTCCCTTTGTCCTTTAAAAACAGGATTTGCTAAACTAAATAGAGGGCTTCTTCTACAAATCTAAACTCCTAATCTCAACATTATATGCAATGTGGCGAAATAAGATTGAAACTGTTGCAAATTGTCTTGTTCTGGGGCTTAGAAATAAAGAAAATATAACATTTTTATATTTTTATAACAAACTGAGATGATATTGAAGTGTTTAAGTAGAAATTGAAATTTGTTTAATACTGTCTTAATTCTATCCACTATTTGAGATGTCAAACACTTTATATAAAATGCAAATCTATAGAAAATATGCAAGAATAGTTAAAAGAACTCCCTTATGTACCACTTTTTGTTATTCCAACTTTTCCTTTATATATGCAATTATATTTATTCTGAGCTATTGGAGAATAAGTGGCATATACAATATTTTTCACATTTCTAAGTAAATGGAATTTCTTTCAATAAAAAGAGCAATTACTAAATATCAACAATGATAAAATATTATTATTTACTGTGTAGATCATACTCTTGCTTTTTCTGATAATATCCTGTATAGAAAAATCTTTCCTGTGAAGATCCAGTCCAGGTCACATACATCTGACCTGCGTCTCAACAGTGGCCTTTCTTTAGTCATGGGAAGAACCAGCCTTAAAATACATGCTGACAGGTCCAGGCTACATTTGGAGAAGCTGAGAAGGCGCAGGAGTGTGCCTTTCTGCATCCAGGGTTTTGCTGTGTAAGACCTGTTGGAACACAGATGGAGCGCTCAAGGTGGGGTGGGATTGTTGCCACCCTGGCAATTAAGAGGAAGGACCTGAGGTTTATCTGAGCACAGACAATCCAAGGAATGCTGTTCAGGGGATGGGGCGGCAAGCAAGTCGATGCTCTTGTTGGCAGCAGTGGCCCTGGGAGTTCATGGATGGTGCAGCCATCTCCCATCGCAGGTCTCCATCTTGCGTTACAAACTACCTATCGTCTCCCTTTTTTGCCCAGACTATCTTTTTCTTCTATTTTCCTTTCTTCATCGTTACTTTTACCCTTGAGGATAAGATTTGCTCTCTGTTGAAAAATTAGTTGTCCAAACAGAAGAGTGTACAAAGCACATCTATGGATTTTACAGAATAATAATAAACATCCATAGTGTTCTGGCACCCTCCCAGTTTAAAACAGCACAAGCTGGGCAAGTGCAAATGGATGGATGCAGGCAAGAACAAGCTGGTAACTTACTTGTAGAGAAGCCCTTAGTGCCTTGCTGCCTGAACTTACCTGTGACAAGTAGCTTCTGAACTGTGGGCACCTCTCCTTGATTTTTCACAGTGAGAGCTACAAGCAAACTATGGAGTAATATCACACCTTCAGACTTGATTAGAGCTGAGATTTAAGGCAAGAGAAATGATTGCCACCTCTTAATTTTATGGACATTTTAATCTTATTGCTCCTTACAGCAACTTCAAAACATAGGTTCTATAATTAGATTTCATTTCAGATAATGAATTGAAGGTGGAAGGGGAAAAATAGCATGGAGGAAAGTATAGCTAGTGGGAACTGGAGCTGGGAGGTTGGTACAGTTGTGCTAACCACTTTCCCCCATCACTCTGCCTGATGTAGTATGCAGCCGTTTGGTAAGGACCACTTTCCTTCTCTCCAGTAAGTTAACTTCTCTTTTAGTGGTACTGGAAGTAGAAATGGAAGCACAGTGTGATGATGGAGGGAGGAACCCCAGCAGTCAAATCCCACGAGGAGAAATAGCTCATCAGTTCTGCTCAGTCTAGAGGCCCCATAGCCCACAGATAATTAGCCACTGACTAATGATGGGTAAGAAGGGATGGGAGGATTCAGAGCAAACGTACCAACAAGATGCTCCCTGAGGTAAGTGAAAAGGTCACCCTCTGCTGCTCTGTGTCTTTGGGGAATATAAGGGCACTATTGTCTCCTCACCCCAACTCCTGAGTGCCCCATCTTTCCATTTTTCTCCCCTCACACCTCTACTCTATGCTCACTGACTAGCCCTTTACTTTGGTTTATTCCTTTTTGCTCCTACATAATATAGGTGTAATTTACATAATAAAATGTACATAAGTTCACTGAGTTTTGACAAATGTATGCAACTAGGCAAACATGATCCTAGAGAAGATGTAGAATATTTATATTACTCCCAAAGTTCTTCATGCTAATTTACAATAATTCTGTGCCCTGTGTGTGTTCTAGGTATTCACTGATTTGATTTATATGATTGTAGGTTGTTTTGCCTGTATGTGAACTCCACGTAAATATCCATTTTATACATATATACTCTTTTGTCTTTAGTTTTTTATACACTGTACAACCTTTTTGAGAGATATCCACATTGTTTTGTATACTGATAGTCCATTCCTATTTTATTCCTGAGAAATATTCTGTTGTTTAAATTTCTCAGAATTTGTTCATCCATTCACTCCATGTAATGGGTAGAATTGTAGCATTGTAACTTCTTCCTTGTCCTTTCTCTTGATTTTCAGTCTGGGGAACTGTCCAAACGGAGGATGGAGACATACATTTGAAGGGGAATTAAGGCTCTCTACTAAAAATAAGCAGGATATGACTGGGACATCTTATAAGCTGAAAATTTTTTTTAAGCTGAAACTTTAATTTCTTTTTTTTTCCTTAGCATGCTTATACTTATTTTTAAAAACTTTTATTTATTTATTTTATTATTATTATTTTTTAAAGACAACAAGTAAACATTCTCATGTATTAACAAACTCAAGAACTAGAGAATGGGGGCCGGTGAGATGGCTCAGCGGCTTAAGCGCCTGCCCGGCAAGCGTGAGGGCCCGAGTTCAACTCCCGGAACCCACATACGAAAAAGGGGCCGGTGATATCGCTCAGCGGCATGGGCGCCTGCTGGCGCGCGAGGTCCTGAGGTTGACCCCCTGGTACCCACAAAAAAAAAAAAAAGAACTAGAGAATGTACAAATACCTTTTGGAGAAAAACATTATGAAATTTTAATTTCATCAACATCTTTTTTCTTTTTTCATTTAAATTTTTAATTTCTATTAGTTCATGTTTACAGTATATAATGATTACATTTGTTGGTGAGAATTTGTACATGTACACAGCACGTCAATTCGTGTTTTCTTCTTTCCCTCTACCCTCCTTTTCTGCCAGCATCAGATTCATTTATTTATCCTGTAAATCCTTATATAGTTAATTGTCATACATACATAGATTAACAGTTGGACTAATAGGCAAAAAAAACAAAAACAAAAACAAAAAACCGGCATAAAGCAATATGACAATTATACTAAATCAAGGCACATTTTTAGATTCATTGTCCATGGTGGATTAAAACAACTTCTTCTGTCTGTCCTTTTTGTATTGTCTTTTATTTTGCATTTGGTTTACATATTCAGTTTCTCATAGAAGAGAAACCATGCAATATTTAAGCTTACATGTATGATTTAGTTTATTGAACATTATGGTCTTTAGGTGCATCCATTTTGCTATAAATGTCTCAAGTTTGTCTTTTTTAGGGCAGAGTAGTAGTCCATTATGTATAAATACCACATTTTTGTTATCCACTCATCTGTTGATGGATATTTAGGCTGCTTCGAAGATTTAGGTATTATGAACTGTGCTGCTATAAACATGGGTATGCATATACCACTGTGGTATGATGTCTTTAACTATTTTGGGAAGATAACTAGAAGGGGAATGTCTGGGTCAAGTGGAACCTCTAGTTTTAGTTTTTTGAGGAATCTCCATACTGATTTCCATAGTGGTTGTATTCATTTACACACCCACCAACAACGAAGGTGTTTCTTTTTCCCCACACCCACTTCAGCATTTGTTATTGGTTGATTTCTTGATGATAGCCATTCTTTCTGGAGTGAGGTGAAATCTCAGTGTTGTTTTAATTTGCATTTCTTGAATGGCCGGTGATGTTGGACAGTTTTTAATGAATTTATTGGCCATTTGTACTTCTTAATCTTAGAAGTGTCTATTCATTACAGATGCCCATTTTTTTTGATAAGGTCTTTAAATTTGAAGGTCTAATTTTTTGAATTTCTTATTTATTCTAGATATTAGTTTCTTGTCTGAGGAGTAGTTGGCAAAAGTTTTTCCCATTCTGTAGGTTGCTTCTTCACTCTGTTGGTGGTTTTCTGTGCAGAAGTTTTAAAATTTGATGTGATCCTATTTGTTGATTCTTGGTATTATTTCTTGTACAACAGAAGTTCTGTTCAGAAAATCTTTGCCTACAGTTATGTCTTCAAGAGTTTTATGTATTTTGTCTTCCAGTGGATTGTTTCTGTTCTAATATTGAGATCTTCTATCCATTTTGATTTTAGCTTAGTGCACGGTGAGAGAAATGGGTTCAGGTTCCACCTTAGGGTGTAGGACACCACGGGTGAGAGGGGAGGGAGAAAGAACTTCCATAATGTCCCAGTGACCCCTCTTCCTACATGCATTAGAGAGAAATTTCTTCCAGGCTGTTTCTGAGCTATATTTCTCAGAGGATGACAAATGTCTTCTCCTGAAATTGGGCTTTCCCACACAGATCTGTTCCTTTTGCCATGCCACTGAGAAGGAAAATTGGAGATTCAGTTTCTTCTCCTGATAGTGGGTAAGCCCTGACTATCTCCTTCCCTTCTCTTTCCATCTCTTCTGTCATTTCCCTGCTCTGCCTGATGACTTAGTCAGGAACATCGAGTTTCATAGGCATCTCGAGAGGAGTGTATGAGGGTCTCCCCCCTCCTTCTTCATGTTTTGGAAGTTCTAAGTAAGTGTCCCCTTTCCAAGTGTCAAAGGCAGCCTTATCAGCCTTGACTAGACTTGGAAGAGTTTTTTGCCCCTTGTTTCCCATACCAACCCCACATTGTGGGGCCTGACTCAAGTGCTATTTTGTCCCCAACAAGAGAGAGGGCTTTTTGGGAATTAAATGTTTTTGAGTAGTTACAAGGGCTTTCAAAGTGGATATAGAGGTCCGGGGCCAGGCCAGGCAGTCTGGCCAGGTTAGGCTGCAGCTCCAATTCAATAGTTGGTAAGGTGCAGATAAATCCCAGAAGTGGTGGGATGAGCCTGGCACAGGGTTACCCTAGGCTGCAACGGGACCCCTGGGATGATGGAGGGACACCCTGTCCATAAGGGGGAAATACTCCATACAGGGACGCCCAATGGGGAGGTGTTTCTCATGTGTCTTTTTCTCCACTCCCCACAGATGGGAACTGGATCCTCTATGTCACAGCATGTTCACCCCTGTAATGTTTGCCCAAACACTTGGAAAGATTTAGGCCCACAAACCATAGAGCAAAAGGCCCTACTTTTTTTTTAATTGTACTGATTTCTAGACACAATACCCCACTAGGGAACCAGGAAAAATGGCCAGCTGGGGGCTCTCTTAATTTTAATACCATCCTCCAGTTAGATTCATTTTGTAAATGAGAGGAAAAATAGAGTGAGGTGCCTCACTTGCAGCTCTCCTTTACTCTCTGGGGCCATCCCAGTTGGGCTTCTGAGTGTTCTTTAGACTTTTCAGTCTTGGTCCTGGCTCCTTCTTCATCCCTGGGGAAGCTTGCACCCTGGGAGAAGGAGGATCAAGACCTGGTCCCAGTATACTTGGGAGTTGGGCCACCAGTATCAATGGCCTCACCAGGAAGGATATTGTCTCTGCTCCAACTTGAGGGGTGAACCCAGTTTCCTTGTACTTATTAGGAGTTGGGGAAAATTAAGTGAGACCTAGAGAGTTTCACAGATAATCTTGATGGTTATATCAGAACTTTTGAAGGAGTAGATTCTCTGTTTAGACTGACTTGGGAAGATGTGACTTTCCTCCTCATTGAGACCATCAAACAGGGAGAAAGGGATGGAGTTTGGGACTTGGCCATGCAGGCTGGAAATGCTTGCTCTGAGGCATGTCAGGGAGCTCAAAGAGGATGGGGAAAGCCAAAATTTATGCCCTTATTGGACCCAAGGCAGTTCCCATAAATAAGCCACAATGGGACTATGGGGTTCCACTGGGAGAAGCCGCATGCCCTCATTGCCTTCATTATATTAAAGAAGGACTAAAGGGAGCAAGGGTCAAGTCCTCCAGTTATACAGAACTGGAGCAAATCTACCTGGAGGGAAAGGACCCCCTCCGTATTCTTACAATGATTAAAAGATACAATGACCTTTGTCTTGGCCTTAGCCCAAGATCTCCTGGACTGGCGGGGGAAGGAATTACTCTCCTCCAATAGGTAGATGATTTAATGCTTGTGGGGAGACTAGAGATACAATGTATAAGGGCACCCAGTCTCTGCTCAACTTTCTGGGCTCCCAGTGCTATAAAGTGTCCCATGAAAATGCCCAGATTTGCTAGACTCAAATTACTTATTTGGGTTTGCTTATTTCACATGGCAGGAGGGCTCTGAGCCCTGAGAGGATACAGCCTATAGTGGACTTCCCACACCTAAACATATTAAGCAGTTGAGACCTTTCCTGGGGGGGGTGGTCACTGCTTTTGTAGAATATGGGTCCCTATATACTGAAAAGGCTCAGCCCCTCTACCAACTTCCCGGGGAGACTCAGGGCCTCAGACTCACCTCCTCTTTTGGGTCCCTGAGGCTGATCATGCATTTCAGGAATTGAAACAGGCTGTGCTGGAGGCCCCTGCACTAGAGTCCCCTAATCAATAGAAATATATCCTCTTTCTGACAGAGAGAAAGGGGGTTGCATTGGGGGTCCTCACTTAACCCCTGGGACCTAGCCACCAGCCCATAGATTACTTAAGCAAAGAATTAGATATGGTGTCAAAGTGATGGCCAGGCTGCTTGTGAGTGTTGGCCACCATAGGTATTTTGATCCCCAAAGCCCATAAATTTACTCAAAGATGGGCACTTATGGTAAAGTCTCCCCATGACACTGGGAGGCTCCTCAAGGGACCAATTCATCCGTGGGTATCAGATGCTGCCCTGGAGCTTTAGTACTTGTCAAGGATCTAGCCACACAGGACAACTAAACCCCAATGGGAGGGTCCCTACATGGTGATCATTTCCACCCCTACTGCAGTTAAGGTGACAGGACTGTAAAGGTGAATGGACTGCCGCTGGAGGCCTGGAGAAGAGCGCCTCTTTATCACCACCTGACGCAACACCCGAGTCCACTTATACCTGTGAGACCTGGAAGATCTCAAACTTCTGTTTAAAAGATAATAAGTATGCCAATTACCAGGAAGGATCCAAAACATCCTCTGGGCTGTGTGTGTGAGGGGTTTTGGGTCCTACTGGGAATTTGGTTAATCTTTAAAAAAATTATTTTATTATTTTCTTTTTTAAATTTTATTTTAAAGAGAAAAAACCCCAAAATTTCAAAACAAGATAATAAGTCAGTAACAATAATTAATACATTGTGTATTGTTATATTCAAAGTAGTTACTCAGAGTACAAGACATAGGCATGAAAAGTTATCAAAACAAAATTAGCACAAACCTTTCTTTTCAATAAACTAAGAGAAACTAGTACTATAAGTATTTTAACTATCTTATATATATATTTTTTTTCCTTTTCCCTTCTTTCTTTTCTCCTTTCCCCCATCCCAGTTCCTCTTTCCTTTTGAACAGTTTCTTCTCATTTCACAGTATCTATTGGACATTTTGGATCTTATTTACTCTTTCAGCTTACCACACTAGGGAGAGAATATAATGTTTACACATGTGAGTCCGATTTATTTCATTTATGAGTATGGTCTTGGGTTGCATCCATTTACCTATAAAAATGTCAAGTTTATCCTTCTTTATAGCTGAGTAAAAATATCACATCTTTTTTATACATTCCTCGGTTGATAGGCATTTGTGTTGTGTCCAATATTTTGCTATTACAAATTGTGCTGCTATAAACATGGGTGAACATGTATTGCTGTGGTATGGTGTTTTTAATTCTTCTGGGAAAATACCCAGAAGGGGAATACCTGGGTCAAATGGGACCTCTAATCCTAGGTTTTGAGGAATTTTCATACTGATTTCCACAGTGGTTGCACCAGTCTACACTCCCACCAACAGTGGAGAAGGGTTCTTTTTTCCCCACAGCCCACCAGCATTTGTTATTGGTTGATTTCTTGATGATAGCCATTCTTTCTGGAGTGAGATAGAACTTTAGCATTGTTTTAATTTGCATGTGTCTAATAACTAGTGATGTTGAGCATTTTTTGTATATTTATTTGCCATTTGTATTTCTTCATCCTAGAAGTATGTATTCATCTCAGATGCCCATTCCTGGATTGGGTCTTTAAATTTGGGGGGGGTCTGATTTTTTCAATTCTTTATATGTTCTAGATATTAGTCCTTTGTCTGAGGGGCAACTGGCTAAAATTTTTTCCCACTCTATGGGTTGTCTTTTCACTCTGTTGGTGATTTGTTATGATGTACAAAAGTTTTTAATAGGATGAGATTCCAGTTATTGATTCTTTGCATTATTTCCTGTGTGATTGGAGTTTCGTTTATGAAATCTTTGCCTACACCTATGTCTTTAAGAGTTCTGCCTATCCTCTCTTCAAGCAGATTTAGTGTTTCTGTTTTAATATTTAGATTCTTGATCCATTTTGATTTTAGTTTAGTGCATGATGATAGACATGGGTCTAGTTTTAGTCTTTGGCATGTGGAAAGCCGGTTTTACCCACACCGTTTATTAAAGAGGCAGTCTTTCTTCCAGTGAACATGTTTGGCTCCTTTGTCAAAGATAAGGTGGCTGAGTGTGTTTGGAGTTGTTTCTGCATCTTCTAATCTGTTCCACTGATACTCAGGTCTGTTTTTTTTTGCCAGTATCATACTGTTTTTATCACAGTAGCTTTATAGTATAATTTCAAGTCAGGAATTGTAATGCCCCCTGCCTTGTCTGCATTGCTGAGAATTGTTTTTGCTCTTCTGTTTCCAAATGCATTTTAGGAACTTTTTTTCTAGTTCTGTGAGGTGTGCTAATGGTATTTTAATTGGGATTGCATTAAATCTGTATAACAATTTTAGGAGTATGGCCACTTTTACTATGTTGGTTCTTCCTATCCATGACCAAGGGATATCTTTCCATTTCTGATATCCTCTTTGATCTCTTTTTTCAGAGTACTGTAATTTTCAATGTATAGATCTTCTACTTCTTTTTTTACATTGAGTCCTAAGTATTTCATTTTTTGGATGCTACTGTGAAGGGTGTTGTTTCCCTAATTTCTCTCATGAGTTTGTTATTTGTGTACAGCAATGCTATTGATTTTTGAGTGTAGATTTTGTGTCCAGCTACACTACTGAATTTGGTTTTTAAATCTACAAGTGTTTTGGTGGAGTTTTTGGAGGCCTTCTGTGTAGAGTATCATGTCATCTGCAAATAACAATAATTTAATTTCTTCCTTACCTATCCTTATTCCTTTTATTTCTTTCTCTTATCTAATTGCTCTGGCTAATGTTTCCAGAAGTATATTGAACAAGAGTGGTGATAGTGGACATTCTTCTCTTGTTCCTGATTTTAGAGTGAAAGCTTTCAGTTTTTGACCATTTAGTATGATGTTGGCAGTCGGTTTGTCATAGATAGCTTTTATCAGATTGAGATAAAGACCATCTATTCCAATTTTCTGTAGGTATTTTTTTTTTTATCATGAATGGGCATTGGACTTTGTCAAATGCTTTTCTGCAATTATTGAGATGATCATATGATTTTTGCCTTTTACTCTGTTAATATGGTGTATTTCAGTTATTGATTTGCATATGTTGGACCATCCCTGCATCCCTGGGATAAATCCTACTTGGTCATGGTGTATAATCTTGATGATTTGCTGCATTCTGTATGCCAGTATCTTACTGAGGATTTCGGCATCTATGTTCATTAGGGGAATTGGTCTGTAGTTTTCTTTTTTGGTTGAGTCCTTCTCTGGCTTTGGAATCTGAGTAATACTTGCTTCCAGGAATGATTTTGGAAGTATTGCTTCCCTTTCAATTTAATTAAAGAGTTTCAGTATTAGTGGCATTAGGTCTTTTCTAAGTTTCTTGTAGAATTCAACAGTGAATCCATTAGGGCCTGGGATTTTCTTTTTTTTGGTACCAGGATTTGAACTCAGGACCTTGTGTTTGCCAGGTGAGCACTTGTGCTGCTGAGCTATATCCCTAGCCCTGGGGTTTTCTTTGTTGGTAAGTTTTTAATTACATTTTCAATTTCATTGACTGATATTGGGTTATTTGGAATTTTTATATCTCAGTTTTGGCAATTCACATGGATCTAGGAATCTGTTCATTTCTTCTATGTTTTCCATTTTATTAGACTGTAGGTTCTCAAAGTAGGTATTGATGAACTTCTGCATTTCTGCAGGATCCATTGTGATTTCCCCCTTTTCATTCCTAATTGCTTGAATTTGAGTCTTTTCCTTTCTCTTTGTGATAAGGTTGGCTAAGCGTTCATCAATTTTATTTAATCTTTTTTTTTTTTTTGGTACTGGGAATTGAACTCAGGACCTTGCACATGCCAGACAGATGCTGTGCTGCTGAGCTATATCCCTGGCCTATTTAATATTTCAAAGATCAACTCTTCAATTCATTGATTTTTTGGTACTGTTTTCTTAGTCTCAATCACATTAATTTCTGCTCTGATCTTTATAATTATCTCTCTTGTACTAGCTTCAAGTTTGATTCATTCTTCCTTTTCTAGAAGTTTGAGGTTCAAAATTAAATTGTTTATTTGAGCTTGTTCTGTTTTCCTGATGTGAGAATTCACCTTTATGAATATCCCTCATAGGACTGCTTTCATTGTGTCCCATAAGTTCCATTATGTTGTGTCAGCATTATCATTTAATTGTGGGTACTGTTTAATTTCTTCTTTAATTTCCTCTGTGGCCCATTGGTTGTTCAGTAGGGTGTTTTTTAATTTCCATGTATTTATGTAGTTTTTGTGGTTTATTTTGCCATTGATTTCCAATTTCATTGCACTATGGTCAGATAATATGCATGGGAGAATTTCAATTTCTCTGCATTTACTTAAGCATGTTTTATGAGCTAATATGTGGTCTATTTTGGAGAACATCCCATGTGCAACTGAGAAGAATATGTATTCTGATGTGGTGTGGAGCACTCTGTAGATATCTACTAAGTCCATTTTTTTTGGTACTGGGAATTGAACTCAGGACCTTGTGCTTGCCAGGCAGGTGCTTGTGCTGCTGAGCTATAGCCCTGGCCCTACTAAGTCCATTTGTTTACAGGTTTGTTTTAATTCTGATATTTCTTTCTTTTTTTTTTTTTTTTTGGTGGGTACTGGGGGTCGGCCTCAGGACCTCACATGCCAGCAGGTGCCCGTGCCATTGAGCGATATCACTGGCCCTTTTTTCTTATGTGGGTTCTGGGAGTTGAACTCAGGACCTCACGCTTGACAGGCAGGTGCTTATGCTGCTGAACTATCTCATTGGCCCATAATTCTGATATTTCTTCATTGATTTTTTTCTCTAGTTGATCTATCTAATTGTGAGAGTGAGGTATTAAGGCCCCTCATTAGAATTGTGTTAGTGCATATTTGATTTTTCATGTCCATTAATATTTGCTTTATGCAGTTGGGTGTACCAGTATTTGGTGCATATATATTTATTATTGTTATCTTTTGTTCTTGGAGTCTTCCCTTAACAAGTATGTAGTTACCTTTGTCTGTTTTGATCAGGCTTGGCTTGAAGTTCACATTGTCTACAAATAGAATATCTACCCCTGCTTTTTTCTGGGGTCCTGTTGCATCGAGTACTGTTTTCCATCCATTGACTTTCAGTCTATGAATTTCTTTTGGAGTTAAATGTATTTCTTTTTTTTTTTTCTTTTTTCTTTATTTCTTTATTTATTTTTTTAAAAGTCAACAAGTAAACATTCTCATGTATTAACAAACTAAAGCATTAGAGAATGTACAAATACCTTTTGGAGAAAAATATTGCTCAGTATAAGATTAAGCCATGTAAAAGCTAGGTAAAAATAGAAGACTAAGGAATGGAAAAGTCACAGTGAAATTGCATTTTCACACTAGGGAGACAATACGATGTTTACAAATGTGCATCCGGTTTATTTCGCTTGTGAGTATTTTCTCGAGTTGCATCCATTTACCTATAAAAGTTTCCAGTTTATCTTTCTTTATGGCTGAGTAGTATGGAGTTAAATGTATTTCTTGAGTGCAGTATATTGTTGGATCTTGCTTCTTGATTCATTCTGCCAGTCTGTTTCTTTTGATTGGTGAGTTGAGACCATTTAAATTGATGGTTATAACATATATGTATTGGCTTATCTTTCTCATATTATTTTCTTGTTGTTGGTACCCTGTCTTTCCCCTCTGCTTAACTGCCCCACCTGGTGGCTTCCTTCTATTGGTGTTCTTGTGGTTGTGGTCTTTGTTTTCTCTTTCTAATATATCCTTCAGAGCATTCTGAAGAGCTGGTTTGGTGGTCATCAATTTCCTCAGATGTTCTTTGTCATGGAAGTATCTTATTCTTCCATCAATATTTTTTTGGTACTGGGAATTGAACTCAGGACCTTGCACTTGCCAGACAGGTGCTTGTGCCACTGAGCTATATCCCCAGCTTTCCACTGACTTTGAAAGAGAGTTTTGTGGGGTACATCAATGTGAGTTGGAGGTTGTTTTCTTTTAGGTCATGAAATACCCACTCCAAGCTCTCATTGATTTGAGGATTTGTGTCGAGA
Organism: Erethizon dorsatum; assembly: GCA_028451465.1. Taxonomy (NCBI): domain Eukaryota; kingdom Metazoa; phylum Chordata; class Mammalia; order Rodentia; family Erethizontidae; genus Erethizon; species Erethizon dorsatum. Next base: position 168,443,503 of record CM051822.1, read on the forward strand.
AGTCTGCTGTGATTCTGATGGGCTTTCCTTTATAGGTGATTTGTTTCTTTTCTCGAACTGCTGTTAATATTCTGTCCTTGTGCTGAATTACTGGCATCTTGATTATTATAAGTCTTGGTGTAGATTTATTTTGGTCATGGCTGTTTGGAGTTCTATATGCTACATTTATTTGTATGTCAAATTCTTTATCCATGTTTAGGAAGTTTTCTGCCATTATTTTTGTCTGTGAAGAGTTTTTTTTTTATGGCATTTGTGTTGTCTCCAGCTTTCTAATTGACCCCAGTCAATCTTATGTTTTCTTCTTTGCTTTATCTTGCAACTGTTGGATTGATTTTTCATAGTCCCCCCTTTTTTTTTTTTTTGTCTTTTTGAGACAGGGTTTCACTATGCAGTTCAGGCTGGGCTTGAATTCACTTTGTAGCCCAGGTTGGCCTCAAACTCACACATTGATCCTCCTGTATTTCTCGAGTGCTGGTACTACAGGTGTGTACCACCATGCCTGGTTTATACCTTGCTATTTTTATTTTTATTTTTTTATTTTTTATTTATTTTTTTTTGTGGGTACCGGGGGGTCGACCTCAGGACCTCGCGCGCCAACAGGCACCCGTGCCACTGAGCGATATCACCGGCCCCTTTTCCGTATGTGGGATCCGGGAGTTGAACTCGGGCCCTCGCGCTTGCAAGGCAGGCACTTACGCCGCTGAGCCATCTCACCGGCCCATATACCTTGCTATTTTTAAAGATATCATTCTTTTCATGGTTGCTAGCTGCCACATCCAGTGCAGTGCTCTTTGTTTTCAGACTGGCCTTGCTTTGCCTCCACACGTGTGATCAGTTGAAGTTGGAGGAGCTGTGTTTGGAGGACTCTGCAGAGAGCTTTCTTGTGGTTATACTTTTCTGCTGGATGTTCAAGACCAAGTTAAAATGAGACCTATATTAATTAATTTCTGTTATGTATCAAGGTTAGTTAAGTCTCCTCAGGAATTACCTTAGAACCATGCACAGCACATCTTAGTACTTCTGTGTCAGCTTATTAGGGCAAGAGTATTTCCATTTTGTTTCTTAACCTCTGAATTTAACTAATAGGTAAAAACCTTTAGATGAACTTTAGTCCCACTGCCCTTTCTGTAGCCATAAACTTCAAAGAGGAGAAACAGATAGTGCTATCACAAACAAATGGGTTTTCTTTATCACTATCTTGCGGTCATAAAACCACAAAAGGGGAGACAAATGGTTTTAGCACAGGACAGTACCTGTTACCCCATCCCCTGTGTTAATTAGCCTGATGTTTGAGAAGAATCTTATAAAGTTCCAGAGAGGTGATATAGTGAAGAATGCAGTTTCCATGGCAACCAAGGACTTTGTAAGGCCTCCAAAAGTGTATTTAAGGGGGGACAAAAAAGCTCGGGGTCAGCTTCTGCTGTCCCCGGCTGGCATCAGTTAAAGAATTCATTTGTTTTTCAAATCTCGTCTTCCTGTGAGTGAATCTTGTGATTTTGGCATAACAAGCTGTCTGGATGAGTCACAGCCATTGCTTGACCAAGTTGCTTTCTGCAAAAGCTTGGGAGATGTTTCCTCTCCTGGTGACTCCCCTTAGGCACACTATACATTGTAAATCACTTCCCTCTGTGGTCCCACAATCTCCTTGATCAGAAGACTGGGGACTCACTTAGTTATGGGATGTCACAGTAGAGGTTTTCTTATGTCTTGGATCATCATTGACCTCAAAGGACTGGGGGTCAAAATATTGGCTGTCCTCCTAGCCCATCTATCTTTCTAGGTTTTGGTTTCTAAACCTTAGCTGTTGAACATCAAGAAGAGAAGGTTAATGACATTACATTGTCATGAAGGCAGTAAGATTAATGTTACTTTCTTATCTAAATATCAAGCACCTTAGAACATAAAATAGAACCATTATTTTCTAAACAACCATGGATGTTTTAATATTTGAATCCCTATAGAATGTTAACAATTATATATTTTACACAAAAATTAGTAACCAAAAGCCATACATAATATTGCAGCATGACAATCATGATGACATTTTATAACATACTTAAATTTCCATTTTGACATAGTATAACCCTTTTAATCAATCATCTCTATCTAATACATAAGAAACTCTTACCTAACTTGTTGTCCTTTAATGGTATGTACATCATATAAAGGCAGATGTCTGAATCTGAAAGAAAAGTCTATCACTATGAGCAATTCTCATTTCACACTTTGGAAGACCCACACATCTGCAGGCATGAATAAATTCAGTACACTACAAAACAATAATGGTCACAATCAACTCTGATAGCCATATGAAAATCTTTGTACTAGAGCATCTTTAAATCAAGGGCCTTATTGTCTAGAAAACTTAATCCTTTGATGAATGAGCAATGTAAACATGTTACAATAATGTATTTTAATAACATTTATTGGGGTGTCTCCCATAAGGCTATGGAGATCACTGGGGCCTCCCATCAATGAACAAGAACTGGATAATGTTTCCAGGCAGCTGCTTTCTTACTCATCAATTGGAGTCCTGTCCAATAATTTCTCCCCACCCTGAGGGATTTTTGTTTAATTATCTTAACAATTTTTGATGAGCTATGAGAAAACCAAATTTGATATCATTTTGACTGGTTGGCAACCCAGGTGGAAGCATGCTTTTTAAATCTATAAACCAAATTAAATTATGGACAAGTGATCCAAAAATGCAAAAGAAAAAGGGAAAAGAGAAAATATTGTTGAGCTCAAATAAAAAACAGCTGTTCACAGAATGGACAAGCAGACAAATAAATAAGTACACAGCTTAACAGATTGGACAAAGAAACAAACATCTTACAAAATCAGAGTGTGCTCAAATATATTTTTGACCAAAATGAATTATGATAACTCTCTTACAATTTTAGAAGTTTGTAATTATAAATAGACTAGTCAGAATTATTTGTCAGTCAATTAGCAGAGAACTCTTATAAGAAGAATTTAGAAGGAATAAAATTTTTTATCTATAATTTATATATAATTTTTGTGTTTTATTTTTTCTTAAGTATACTGGTAACTTTTGTGTCCCCTTCTTTCATGCAACTTTCAACTCGGTTATCTCCAAGCTCTCTACCACCTACTCAGACCATTGATTTCCATTTTTGGTTACTATCTCCTGAGCATTCTGGGTCAATTCCTTCAATTGGCCCCAGGTCAGGTCTAGCCCCATCCTTGTCTATCAGCTGTAAAGCAGCCTCTGAGGCATCACTGCCATAGGACTGAGCATCAGCTTCTTGAAAGTTGGAATCAACTCCTTCTCCAGGTCTGGATCCATGATACAGCCAGACAGCATGCTCTGGTACCCAGATAGGCTGTTCAGCATTCTCTGGAAAGACACAAGCATACCATTGACCCCCAAATTAGCGCTGGCTGAGTCCTTTCCATTGTCCAGTATGAAGATCTTTCCGAAGGACCCTTCCTACTTTATTTCTTTTACCTGATTGAATTGTCTTTCTGCTGCTGTAGTCCCATCCCTAGTAGGATTTAAAAAGTTAATAGTATATATTGCCAAGTGTAGTCTATTATGAGGTGTAAATTTTGTAAGGAAGGATTCCCCTTTTTGTTTTTGTAATTGAATTTTGAGCGTATGGTGAGCACATTCAACAATTCCTTGACCTTGAGGGTAAATTAAAGGCAAAACATTTTTATCTTGAGGATGGAGAGGGATAGTAAAAAACCCATCTTTTAAATCAATCACCATGAGGGAAAATGTAAAGGAATAGCTATGGGACTGGGCAATCCTGGTTGAAGTGCTCCCATAGATTACATGGTGTGATTAACAGCTGGCAAATGCTGTAGTAATCTCCACCTTCCTGACTTCTTTTTTATTACAAAAACTGGGATATTCCAAGGGCTATTGGAGGATTCTACATGCCCCGCATAATCTGTTCATTAACCAGTGTATGAGCTGCTGTAAGCTTCTCCTTAGTGAGGGGCCATTGATCAACCTAAACAGGGTCATTGGACATCCAAGTTATTTTGAACACTGTCCATGGGGTCAGAGAAGAGATCAAGGCCTATCCTGAAAATGTGATGGTGAATAGCCTATACCAAAATGGTCCTTTTTAGGAATAACTGGAAGAGGTTTTTTTCTTCCTCGATTGTTTTTACCAAGCCCTTGAGTGGGAAGGAAACCTTGTTGTAACATCTGATGATTCACAAAAGAGTTAGGACTAAGCAAAAATGCCCCCATATCCTGTAATATATCATGACCGCATAGATTGACTGGTATGTGGGGGAGGACATAAGGTAAAAATGGCCCTCTGCATCCCTCTAAGTTAACAATTTAGCACTTTTACTAGGGTGAGGAACACTGCCTGCCCCCTGTAGATCTGTAGTTGCTACATCCATAGGCCACGCTGTAGGCCAATGGTGTTGGGCAATAACTGAAACATCTGCACCTGTGTCTAAAAGCCCTTTGAATGTTTTTCCTTCAATAATGAATTCCATCTCAGGACAGTTGTTTAATCTGTTGAACCCAATAAGTATCAGAGGACCCAAAACCCTTGGATTCCCTTTCCTTATTTGTAGATTTTCCAGTTTTTATCAAGGGAAGAATGACCAATTGAGTGATATGAGAGTCTGGTGTGACTTGAACAGTGTTTCGAATAGATTGAACCATAACCTTGATTTCCCCTGTGTAGTCAGCGTCGATGACACCAGGCAACACCTGGAGACCTTTCAAAGTGAGACTGCTGCGGCCTAGTGGGAGACCCGCTGTTCCATGAGGCAAAGGTCCATAGACTACAGTAGGAGTAACTTGGGGTCCCATTTCAGAAGTTAGTACGAATCTGGAGGAGGGACTGAGGTCCAAGCCTCCGCTGTTTGTGTCACTCTCTGGATTTCAGGAATGTGCTTGGTATGGAAGGGTATGGTTGGGGAGGAATCAGGGAAAACGCCCCCACTGTTTGGTGGGCCTGGAGCAGGCCCTGCTGGAAGTTTCCCAAAATGGGTTGGCCTTCCACGTCGGTTTTGGATCTACACTCACTTGCTCAATGATACCCTCATCTACACTTTGGACAGATAGGAGGTTTTGTTGAAGGGCCAGACAGCGGCTGTGCTGCCCTTACAGGTGCAGCAGAGAAATTTTTGGCAAAATGCCCCCCGGACAGCTGAAACAAGTAACCCTGTTTTTTCCCTTTCCTTTAAGCTGTGGATCAGTAATCTGAGTGATAGCTACTGCCAAGGCAGCCCCCTGCACATATGAGGGGCCAATGTCTGCACAAATCATCTCAGCCAGTGTAGCTCACTTTTGTGGTCTCTTAAAGCCTCTTTACACCATTTATTTGCATTTTCAAAGGCCAACTGTTGAACTATTAACTTGCTAGCCTCTGTATCACTTATAATCCTCACACTAGCCTGCAATAAGCATGCCACAAAATCTTGAAATTTTCATCAAGACCCTGGTGAATGGCAGTCAGATCAAGGGATGTCTGACTTTGAAGGAAGTTCCCTCCAAGCCCTTGTGGCAGCTATTTTAATTTGTTCATATACATGTAATTCAAAAGTAAGTTTATTGTTTGTGGCAGCAAAGGCACCTTCTCCAGTTAACATGTCTTTCATAATGGCTATGTTGAGAGTGGCATTGACCCGTGCACAATTCAAAGAAATTTCCTTTCCACAACAAAAAATCCCCCAGACTTAAACATGCTTTAGTTATTCCTTACCAGTCATTTTGGGCCACAATCTATTGTCCTATAAGTTCTCTTAAACCTAAGGTAAAAGGGGCTATAGGGCCATAGGTAGTGGTAGCTTGTTTTCAATTCTTTTAAGGTCTTAAAGGGCACAGCTTCATGAAGACGTGTAACTTGTCCCAGATTATTGGGAACTTGAACTTCAATTACAGGGCAGACGTGTTGGAAACTCTCCATGGACTCCCCCACCTATCTGGCTTCTTTTAGCGCCAATTGCAAGGGAGAGAGAGAAAAAGTGGCTCCATTCCCTGAGAAGCAGAAGTTCCAACCTGTGATGCAGCACTGTTTCTCTGAGCTGAAAAGGTAGGAATCGCCACTTGTGTCTCAGTTAAGGTTATCAGGGTGGCTGTTTTTCTGCCATCCTTTTCCCCACTCAGCACTTGATTTTAAAATAGTGCCCTGAGCCAAATCCTTTGTTGTTGTCCCAACAAACCTACAACCATTAAAGCACTCCCTAAATCCACAAAAGTAAAGTAAATGCAGGAATCAAGAATACAACAAGGGCCGGTGAGATGGCTCAGTGGTGTAAGCGCCTGCCTGGCAAGCACGAGGGCCCAAGTTCGACTCCCAGCACCCACATACGAAAAAAGGGCCGGTGATATCGCTCAGTGGCAGGGGTGCCTGCTGGCGCACGACGTCCTGAGGTTGACCCCTGGTACCCACACACACAAAAAAAGAATACAACAAACAGTTCCATATACATTTGTGGTTCTTGAGAATCTGTTTGTCCCATGTTTAACACCTGATAAAATCAATATATCTCTCTCCATTTTGTTTCTTGTGAGCCCATTTTTGTTGTTGTTGTTTTGTTGTTGTTTTCCTTTTGGCCCTAGTGAGACATTTTTTCTCTTTGGCCCTAATTAGCCCATTTTTCTCTTGCTCCAAGTTTTACACCTGATGACGTTGAAATCAGTACACCTCTGTGATTAATACTGATTCTGTCAATGAACACCTCCCCTTTTTGTGCGCACAATGAGAAGTGTCCCCTCACCCTCTCTTTCTTCCTACCCCGGTCCCCTATTCAGGCACCAATGTGCCATGTCCAGAGTCGCTGTTGAAGTTGTGTGTGGGGGGGAAGAACAGCAAGAGGATGGAGAAATAAAGAGAAGAGACAGTATACAGAAAGCTGAGGTCAAGTGGAGCCCTCTCTTTGGGTATGAGGGAAAGGAACTGCTCAACAACCACAGCATATTTATTTATACATTTTTGCAGGTTGGTGTCATGTGACACCCCTTTGCCTAGCAACCTTGGACTGGAGCAGCTTATTTACAAAGCCCACCTTGGGTGCTCTTTGTTTTTGGGCCAGCTTTGCCTCGCCCCTGCACATGTGATCAATTTCCAGCTTTAGCCACTCCCCACAGCTACCTACAATTCTGTCTTCTAGCTCTGATATTCTATCCTTGCCTTCCCTCAATCTGTTGCATATACTTTCTGTGGAGATTTTAATCTCTTGGATTGCTCTTTGGACCAGTTTCATGGATTATATATCTTTCCTATGTTGGGCATTCATTGTTTCCATCATTTTCCTAAATTCTTCTGTTTTTTAAAATCTGTGTTGTCTCTAATGTCTTTCATTTTGATCATCATTTCTTTTTGTAACTGAGAGATTATTTATTCTGTAGCCCTTTCCATTGGCTTTTTAGGGTTAGGGTTAGGGTTAGGGTTAAGGTTAGGGGGAGGGTCAGGGTGAGGGTTAGGGGGAGGGTCAGGTTGAGGGTCAGAGTTAGGGTTCGGGTTCGGGTTAGGGTTCGGGTTAGGGTTAGAGGGTGAGGGTTAGAGGGTTAGCGTGAGCGTTTCGGGTTCAGGTTCGGGTTTAGGGTTAGGGTGAGAGCGAGGGTGAGGGTTCGGGTTTAGGGTTAGGGTGAGAGCGAGGGTGAGGGTTCGGGTTAGCGTGAGGGTTCGGGTTAGTGTGAGGGTTCAGGTTCGAGTTCAGGTTCGGGCTCGGGTCAGGGTTCGGGTTCGGGTTAGGGTTCGGGTTAGGGTTCGGGTTCGGGTTCGGGTTAGGGTTAGGGTTAGGGTTTGGGTTCAGGTTAGGGTTAGGGTTCGGGTTCGGGTTAGGGTTAGGGTTAGGGGGTTAGGGTTAAGGTTAGGGTTTGGGGGTAAGGGTAAGGGTTAGGTTTAGGGTTAGGGGGTTAGGGGGTTAGGGTTAGGATTAGGGTTGGAGGTTAGAGTTAGGATTAGGGTTAGGTATAGGGTTAGGGTTAGAGTTTGGGCTTCCCTGTGGTCTGCCCCAGACACCCGGCCTCTGGGAGCACAGGCTGACCCTGGAGCTTTGGTATGGCCTGCACAGGGCTGGGATGGGTGGAGCCTCCATAGCTGAGGGCTTTCCTGGCCCACTGACCCGAGGAGCCATGGCGCGCGATGCACAAGCCCAGCGGGCAGAAGCACCAGGTCCGGGCTCACCTCTGCCCTGTGTGGCTTTGCCGGTCCGTGATGCGTCGGGTGGCCTGAAGGTGAGGCACAACTCCTCTCTCCTCAGGGCAGACACGGGGTAGTGGCTGCTCCTCTCTGCAGTCCCCAGTGTCCCCTTCCCCATGATGCGACCACCACAGTGAACCCCGAGCACTGCTCACTGCACAACCCTGCACTCAGAGCTGCACCACCGCCCGCCTCGGGTCTCCTGAGGTTCCATGACGGACTGAGCGAGTTTAAATGATGCAGATGTGAGCGTGCACAGCCAAGCGGAATCTGACTGAGGGTGGAGAGCAGAGGAGCAAACACCATAGGCAGACAGAGGAGGAGCTCTTAGTCCATTTCAGTCAGCCTTCAGATTCCTGGAGGCTCGGGGAAAGGACGGTGTTCTTAGCAAAAGCAACCTGAGCAGCCTCGGTCCACCAGGCAGCTGCTCCCGTACCGCCCCCATCAGAGGTGCTGTCCACGGCAAACTGATAGCGCACTGCCCGGCTAGATGTCCGGAGTTTTCGGAGCACTGAGAGCTGGTGAAGCGAAGCGTTTCGTCTGGTTCCTGCTTGGTAACTGTTTCTCACTTCCTGCCCACCTTCTGCGCCTGAGGCTCAGAGGTCTCCTGGTGGGGCTGGGGAAACACACGGTGCTGCAGAGAGAGGGCTGTGGCTCAAGGCACCCAGGACATGACATTGTCACACCAGCCATGTGTCCTGCCACTGTTCCTCCCGAGCTCCCTCTGCCTCAGTGAGGTCGGGTCCCCGCTCTCTCAGTGAGTTGGGATATTGCCCAGGCCCTCAGGTGCCTGCCCGACTTTAGTAGTGAACCCTGGCATTGTGCCGGGAGGGTTTCAAGTGCGCATTCCCATCGGTGGGCTTCCTCCCGGGCCATCCCCAAGATACGAGTGTGAAATTCCCCCAGGCTCTGCTCTACCACTTAACTTCCAGGTTATGCTTCTGGAAGAGCTCAGCAGTCATGTCCGAAAACTGCCATGGCTTTCTACCTCCTCCATAGAATTAAATCCCTCCCGAGCATTTGCTTTCCCCCGTCAAGGCCTGCAGCTGTACACTGTGTCCTGGGAGTGGGCCAGCTGGGCCTCAGGGTGGCACGGAGCTCTCCATGGGATGCGGAGTGCTGCCCAGTGCATAGCATAGGCCTGGGCCTTCAGGTGCAGGGCCCCGGTGCAAGCCTCTCCCCTTGCCGGCCTGTCTCCATGCCCTTCTCAGCACTTGAGAGTCCCCATCACACCGGGGTCTTCCCAGTCCCTTCCTCCAGCACGTGCTGTGCATGTCTTCCCCACAGGACCCAGGGGCTCTGCTAGGGGCTCTGGGATGTAGCTGGGCAGTGCCGTGGGGTGTGCAGCATGGTGTGAGGATTTCGCACCCCTAGATGTGCATTTAAAATAAAGAGAGTTCCATTTTATTACACTCCAACTTTGTTCAATTGATCCAATTTTAATAAATATATTAAACTCAAATTTCCTATCCATGCCAAACATAGATTGGAAAACCACAAGACCAAAATCTGACTTCTCCATGTGAGGGAGGGAGAGCCATGTCCCTGCAGCCCTGCAAGGTGGGGCGGCCTGAGTTGTCCCACAGGTGGATGACCAGCTGCCACAGAGAAGGGAGAGAGGGGAATATGGGGTCATGCTTCAGGGCCTCTGCTTGTGGAGCTTCATATCCCATGGTGGCAGGGAAGGCAGTGGCGGCTCCCGTCCACCCCCTGCTCCTGGGTCTCTCTTCAAGGCTGCTGCTCTGGAAGCCGTTCTGACCCTAGGGGCAGCAGGAGAAAAAATTCCTCCATGACAGCCCTTCCCTGAGTCTTTCCCAAGGCAGAACAGCCCCTATCCTGCAGAGAAGCACCCCCCCAGCCTCTGATCCCAGAGCAGGACATCGTCCCAACTTGGGTCCACTGCCATCAGCGGTCCCAGCCTCTTCGTTCTGCTCCTGACAACAGCACCTTCTGGAGCCTCCTCCTGGTGGGGCCCAGCGTGACCCCTGCTGCCCCTCCTGGGGCACCCACCCTGGCGTCCTCACCCTCGGGATCTGTTCATACTTAGCGAGTTCCGGGTTACATCAGGAGTCTGCACGCTTGCAGGATGATTTCTGAGTCTGGCAGGTTGATGAGTGCATAGGCCACGAGCTGTTTCAGGCTGGCCAGGTCTGGGCACTGGCAAAAGTCTCCTGGGTATCGGAGCAACCAGGCCTCCAGGATGGAGCTCAGAGCAATAGGGGCAGGCAGGCAGGAGAGTCAGAGGCCTGGCCTCTCCCCCTGCCGTAGCCCATCACGGACCCTGAAGGGAGGGCTGTCTGGCAGAGCCCACCCTGTACCCGAGCAGCTGGGCACAGAGGGCAAGGGTGTGGGGCTCATGCGTGAGTAGTCTGCACCCCACACCTCCCGTGCAGCCCCCATACAGGATGGCGTGGGCTGGCCTGGCTGGGAAGGGGCTGTGTGTAGATGGGTCCTCACGGGGACCTGCGCTGAGCCCCGGCAACCCCTTGCTTCCCGCATGCACAGGACCCCCACCACAGCTCTCTGTCTTCCTCCTCCTGTAGGTGCAGCCCCAGACCCCAGCCCTCTAGCAGGAATCAATGAAAAGTGAGTGAGCCCTGGTTTTCCCAGCCCAACCGAAGCCCACTTCCCAGTTACCCGCCCTGGAGACAGGCGCTGACCCTGTTAGCCCCAGGCCCTCTCACCTCTTGTTTTGCTGGTCCTCCTCAGAGTTGGGGTGGAAGAACCCGTACCTAGAGGAGCCAAGAGGGAGTGACCTTTCCGCACCCGTGTCCCCACCTGCCAGGATGTCTAGGGGACGATCTGATTCCGGGATGGGAAGGGAAGCAGGGGAGGCTGAGAGGTTTCCCTGTGCTGCTCCCTGAATGACAGGGAAGTGTCAGGAAACGTGTCCCCGCACGGTAGGTGGCCCGTACACATTTGTGCAGTGAACAAACCCAGCCAGCTGTGCCCACATATCTCAGTATGCCGGGGTGCACGGTCTGCCCCTAAGGGTCCCCCCTCTGGATTCATCTAGGTAGGAACCTAGGAAAGTGCGGCCCCACCTAGACAGCTCCTTCATGGGGCAGGGACAGCCCCACAACCCCGGGCCACTCACCCTGTACAGAGCCAGACCTGGGGTAGGTGCTCTGGGGCCTCAGCCTACTTGGTCCTGACTACACCCTCTGAGGGGGGGATTCTCTGAGCACCCCAGTTTCCACAGAGCCAACCGGGACTGGGAATGGTGCAGGGTATTCCCAAGAGCCATCGGGAGGCGGTGGGTCCCCTGCCTTGGAGGAGGGGCACACCTGAGGAACAGCAGATCCAGCACCTGCCGCGTGGTGGCGAACCTCCTGCAGGAGGTCAGGAAGGCGGGCACGAAGATGGGGTCGCTGTGGCGATGGGCAGGCACCAGGTGGTTCACCAGCTTCTTCAGTATGCCTGGCTCCAAGGTCCCCACCCTACCGGCCTCCTCCAGCTTTGGGCTGGACTCATTTTCACCCTGACGTGGTACCAACAAGGGAGAGTTCAAGCTGGGAATCTGTAGCACACTCGCAAGAGCTCAGCACCCAAGAGAAACAGCATGGAAAGAAGTCCCCTTGATTCTCACACACCCACACACGCGCACTCAGCCACACACAACCCAGGCAGCGGTCTGGGGCCTCCCTGGGTGGTCAGCGTGATGGACTGGCTACCTCACAAATCCCCTTGCATAATTACACATATATTTTCTATCAGTTTTGTTCCTCTAGAGAACTCTGACTAATACAGCATCCTGGGTGGATTATGACAGAAAAGGGATATGGTGAAGAAGTGATTCTGGACAGAAAAGATGCAGAGCAGGTGAGTCACTGCCACTCAGGGGGCACTGGGGGTGGACAGCATTGTGATTGCCATGTGAGATGGTGGCCTCTGTGGGCTGCAGACAGTGGGTGACATCTGTGAGACAGCCACCCTAGAGCAGTCCTCTTATGCTGCTTGTCACATCTGTCTGCACGTCTCATGGAATATCCATCCCAGCCCCTCAAACATCTGAAGTGTGTCTGATAGATGGCCAGGGTGATCTTGTCAGTCATGGCTTTGTTCTTGGAGAATGCTTTTAAAAGGGAGCCCCCAGGTCTGCTGTTGCATTTCACTAAATTATTTATTAGGTGTCAGGGGTGGAACACAGGGCCTCATGCATGCTAAGCACAAGCTCTATTGCTAAGCTGTACTCCCAGCCTGGTGTTGCATTTAAAAGTGCAGCCTTGTTCCTTCATAAAAATGGATCGTGACTTGTTTATAGGCTACCAGGAGCTTCCCTTGAATTCTTACAACAATTGGCAAGAGTGTTCTCAGTGACCTTCTTTCACAGATGAAGAGATAGCCGTGGTAATGTGATGCCCGAGGACACAAAGTCGTGAGCAGTCATCACGGTGCCTAGCCTTTTCTTTCCTGTGTTGTTATGGTTTAGCTCTAGATGTCCCCCAGTGAAGTCTCCTGTGTTCAGGGGTGGGGCTTTTGAAGGTGATTAGATCATGGGGGTGCTGTGTTCATCAGTGGATACATCCACTGAAGAGTTCAGAGCTGAATGTGCTGTTAGGAGGTGGGGCCTGGTTGGAAGGGGTGGTCACTAGTGGCGAGACCTGGAAAAGTACATCTCCCTCCCTGGCTCCTCCCTTCTCTCTGCTTCCTTATCTCTACGCTGTGAGTGGCTGTCCTCCGTCAGACCCTTTTGCCATGTCCTTCCTGCCTTAGCACCAGCAACTATGTACTGAATCCTCTAAAAACTGTGAACCAAAACAAATCTCTCGTCCTTTAAGTTGTGGGTGACTAAGTTAAGGAAGGTGACTAAGACATCCTTACCACCTGGCTATCCCTTTCTCCATCACCATTTAAAATTTTTTTTTGCAGTACTGGAGATTGAATCCAGGGCCTTTTCACTGAACAATATTGCCTGCTCTCTTTTCTTTTCTTTCTAGATAGGTTCTCATTAAATTGTTACATTTCCCAGGCTGGGCTCAAACTTGTGATCCTCCTGCCTCAGCCTCCCACAGTGGTGGGATTACAGGTGTGTACCACCACATCTGGCTTCAGTGCCACTTTTTTTTTTTGTGGGTACCGGGGGGTCGACCTCAGGACCTCATGCACCAGCAGGTGCCCATGCCACTGAACGATAATACCGGCCCCTTTTTCGTATGTGGGTTCCGGGAGTTGAACTCGGGCCCTCGTGCTTGCAAGGCAGGTGCTTAAGCTGCTGAGCCATCTCACCGGCCCCCTTCAGTGCCACTTTTAAGCATGGTTTCTTCCCCCATTTTCCTCCAGGCTCAACTCAAGCTCCTCTCTTTGGGGGAACCTTTGGAACCCAAGGATCCAATCCCCAAAGATTTCTTTCATCTCCAGGTTCCATAGCCTCGTGGTTGGGGTTGGTTTATCCTGATTCTTGGTGCCCTGTCCTGGCCCTCCCCTTCTCTCCTGCAGACTCCCCAGGGTGTTCCTGGGCTCTGATGCTCTCATGTGCATCATGGAGGTGCTAATGTTGCTGGGTCTGAATCTGCCGGACAGATGTCGCTGAGTCCAGACTCCTCCTCCTCCACTCCCTGGATGTTTGCTTTTTTCTTTCCCTTCCTCTTCAGAGCTCACTGGAGACCACAAAGTCAGGAGTGAATTAAGGTCCTTCCTCTCCCACTGCAGGTCTGACGTCTGATCTGCCCTCTTCTCCCTGCCCTCAGCATTTGTGGGGATCGACAGCAGCATCTGTAGCCCACCCTCTCCAAGCCCCTGGTACAGCCTATATGATTTATGCACTTATTCATGCCATGCAATTGTAGGCAAGTGGTGATCCCTTCTGGGTCTGATCAGGCTTCATATCCTCAACACACTCGTGGACCTGGGTCTGTGCTGGGCAGGGGCCAGCTGGAGCTCCCAGGGAACATCTGGACAGTGCTCCCTCATTCCAGAATCCCATTGGCTCGCCTGCCCCAGGAAGCCACCTCTCTCCACAGAAGCCGAGTTTGTTTAAACACCAGCACATTAATGGCTGTGAAGTGCTTTACTCTGTAGGGTGTGAAAGAACCTCACTCAATTTGTATTAATGCTCTTAACCTCTGCTGAAAATTTCCTCTTGGACTGCCAATCACGGGAATGGAGTTTCATGGCCCTCGCATGAGGGAAACGATTTCTCTCCATTTAAAAGCTGTGATATGGGCCGGTGAGATGGCTCAGCGGCATAAGCGCCTGCCTTGCAAGCGCGAGGGCCCGAGTTCGACTCCCGGATCCCACATACGAAAAAGGGGCCGGTGATATCGCTCAGCGGCACGGGTGCCTGTTGGCGCGCGAGGTCCTGAGGTCGACCCCCTGGTACCCACAAAAAAAAAAAAAAAAAAAAAAAAAAAGCTGTGATAATGCTTTACGAGGGTGCCCTTCACGTGCTAAGACATTAAAATAAGGATAAATCAAAGTGCAGTGTGGTGGATGAGCTGCAGCCTCATCAACATTTAGAGAATCCCTTGTCGATTTCTGGGTGAATTGCCCTTGATCCTTCCTACTCATTTGTACTTAGGTACCCTGGGAGAATTCAGAGTGGGACGGAGCGGGTGGGGGGGATGGGGAAAGGAAATCCTGCCATTTTGGTTTCCCTGGGCCAGGTGGGACCTGTGGCAGGAGGAGCACACAGGAGGGGCTGCTGGTGCCTGATTCTAAGGAGCACGTGGAACAGGGGTGAGGGATCTGCATGTTCACGCCCCATTCCTGTACACCTTCACTTGGTCCACGTGTTTAAGGAGGCGGAGAATGAAGCGTACCATCAAGAACAAAAGCACCACCAGGGAGACCAGTGGTCCCATTTTGGAACCTAGATCAAGAGAAGGGATGGAGATCTTTTTCAAATAGTTTTTTCTTTTTGGGTACTAGGGATTGAACCCAGTACCTTTGCATTGATCTACATCCCTAGCCCTTTTTTACATTTTGAGACAAGGTCTTATTAAGTTGCTGAGGCTATCCTTGAATTTGCAGTCCTCCTGCCTCAGCCTCCCAAGTAGTTGGAATTAGAGGTATGCACCACTATGGTCTGCGCAAATAGTTGTGTTCTTTTATGACCTGTAATGAAAAAGCCACTCGAATACCACACAGCCAATGCTATTAGTTTACGTGAGCTACCTTAAGAATTGTCTTATTCTCTTAGGGCTGCTATAATAAAAATGCCATACACCAGGTGGCTTAAAAACAACAAATTTATTTCTCCCAGTGTGTGATGCCAAAAAGTCCACGATCAAAGTGCCAGCAAGTTTGGTGTCTGGTGAGAGTCTGTTTCCTGGTTCCTAGCTGATGGCTTCTCACTTAATGGTGGAAGGGGTGGGGATGTCACTTGGGCCTCTTTTTTAAGTGCCCTGATCCCACTGATGGGAGGGTTCACCCCATGACCTATTAATATCCCAGGGGCCCCAATTCCTAATGCCATCAACAACTGCACAAATACAAATGGGGGAATAACACTTCCTAGGTGGGAATGAAGAGCATGGGATCAGGAAAGGAAGCACAGAATACTTCAGATTTCTAACTTCCTGCTTCCTGTACCAGATCTAAGCTTCATTAAACTCCACATTAGCAATTTTCTTAAGCAATCCACCTGTAACCCCAGCACTCAAGGCTGAGGAAAGAGGATCACAAGTTTGAGGTCAGCCTGGACTACATAGCAAGTTCAAGACAGGCCTGGAATACATCATAAGACCCTGTTGAAAGAAAGGGAGGGAGGGGAGGAAAGGAAAAGAAAAAGAAAGTGGGAGCAGGGCGGGGAGAGGAGAGGAAAAGAATATAAATGGCAGTCTTCCATGCTGAGTAACTAATGAGGAAGGAACTATCATTTACTGAACTAGACTGGGCTACATGCTTTAATAGGTTATCTCAATTAAACCCCCCAAAATAACTACGGCCATTATTTTATAACTGAAGAAACAGGTCAAGAGAGATCTAATGATTTTCCTGAGAGGGAAACTATTTGAAGAAATAACCACTGAAGTGTCTGAAATTTGACAAAAGACCTGAAAATACACATCCAAGATGCTCAAGAAAATCCAAATAAGATAAACTCCGAGACCCACAAAGCCATGCTGCACACTTTGGGCAGGCCTAGTTGATCAACGGTGTCGTCAGGGACCCAATCTCGGTCTGCCTTCCAGAGTGTTGACATCATCCTAAAGCTGACTTCCTTCCTGCTAGAGGTTCCTGGAGTAGCTGCGGCTGCGTACTCCTGTATCCTGGGGCTCCTTCAAATTCCTTCCCAAAAGGCCCCAAGAGTCTCCCTAAATTCTCTGAGGCCCAACCTGGGTTAGCCCTTGGCTAATACTAATCAGAGGGCATAGAAGGAATGTCTACTACACTTAGCACTTAAGGGAAAGACACACAGGCATCTAGGTCAAGAGATGAGGTGAGAACTAGGAGGAAGTGATGACTCCAAAACCAAGGGAGTGAAAATTTTCAACATGGAAAAAACCAATGTTAAAAGCCCAGACAGATCCAGTAACATAAAGTAAACCTACAGCTCTCGAAACTTCAAAGCTGTTCCTCTTACCACAAGGAGAGCATGTATTCTAACAAAGACGAGAGCATTTCCAAAAGCAGTCATCTGACTGATACTATCCTAGAGAATAAATGCACCTGAAGATTCAAGTTAAGTTTGTCAACAGTACTGCCTGGGCTCCCAAAAGTAGTCTAAGAAAAAACTTTCTTCTGCTGAGTTCTCCAATGTAAAGATATCAAAATGAGAATCTGAAAGGGCAGAGCTTTACTTAAGTCAGCTACAGACACCTGTGTTTCTTTAAGGACAGCCTACCTCCAGTCTCTCCTACCCCAGAATATGAAGGATTGGCCCCTAAAACAGAATGAAGTCTTAGAAGGCAAATCTAAACACCAGAATGATTTAACTCTAAAGCTCCTCGATCTGAAGCTTTCATGGAATCTCTTGATTTTTCTCTTCCAATAAGGCCTATCTTTTCCTACTCCTTTAAGGCACTAACAAGTAAAACAAAATGCTGACCATTTATACTACCAGTATTTGAACCAGAATCTGCATGTCTAAAAGAAAGAGAAATTTCGTAAGGTGGGAAAATAGTGTTGTGGTTATTTAGGAAAATGTCCTTATTTTCTACAGATTCATGCTGTACTACTAGGGTGTGATGCTATTATATCTGTATTTTGAAGTGTTTGTGTAAAAAGAGAACTGAGCAAGAAAACAGTTGTTAAATCTATGATGGGTGTATATTCATTGTCCACTGTATATTCTAAGAGTTGAATTTTTCATAATGAAAAGTAACAAAAAATGTGTTAAATGGCCAGGTAGCTATCATAGTAATATTTTTTAGGGCATTTGGTAAAAATATTAAATTGGAATCATGGAATATTTCTCCCTGGCACATTAAAAAGACTAAGTCAGGGCTGAGGAGGTAGCTTAGTGGTAGAGTATGCGACTCAGCATTCTCGAGGTACTGGGTTCAATCACCAGCAGGAAAAAAAAAGAGAGAGAGAAAGGAAGAAGAGGATGGCAAAAACAAAATCAAAATGAACAGAAGTGTGTGATAAAGTATTTCTGGGCCAGTATCTGCACAGATTCTGTTATTTAAATATCTGTTGGTCTATTCATTCTCTGGACACTGAGAATGCAGAGAGAATATAAGCACTGTGCTGTTACACCAATTATTTGAAGTTCTTCCTGCATCTTTCTGCATCCAAACTAACTCAACAGTCACAAATCTGCCAACACAAAGGCAGTTTCACACACGCAAGTGTCATACTATAATCAGGATAAGCAACGTTCAGAAAAGGTATCCTTAATTATCCAGACCTTTGCCAGCAACACAGCAGTCTCTACCCAGTGAGAGCAACATAAGGCTTGGATTCATTTACTGACATCATCTATACATTGTCACTTGGACTCTGTTGGGTGAGAAGAAACAAAGGTTTCATCATGGATTTTTTTCTCCCAAAAAAATCTAGCAGTTTATTTTTTAATTGAAAACATTAATTAAATTAAATTAATTAGTTAATTAATATGGTTACACACACACACACACACACACACACACAGAGATATATGATGAAAATTTTCCTGGCTGCCTCAATAAGGCTGATTTGTTGTTCTTCTGGCAGTTCTGGAGAATGAACCAAGGGCCTTTTTACTGAGTTACTTCCCTAGCCCTTTAAAAAAAAATTTTTGGGCCGGTGAGATGGCTCAGCAGCGTAAGCGCCTGCCTTGCAAGCGCGAGGGCCCGAGTTCGACTCCCGGATCCCACATACGAAAAAGGGGCCAGTGATATCGCTCAGCGGCACGGGTGCCTGTTGGGTTAGGGTTAGGGTTAGGGTTAGGGTTCGGGTTAGGGTTAGGGTTCGGGTTAGGGTTCGGGTTCGGGTTAGGGTTCGGGTTCGGGTTCGGGTTCGGGTTAGGGTTCGGGTTCGGGTTAGGGTTCGGGTTCGGGTTCGGGTTAGGGTTCGGGTTCGGGTTAGGGTTCGGGTTAGGGTTAGGGTTCGGGTTAGGGTTCGGGTTCGGGTAAGGGTTCGGGTTAGGGTTCGGGTTAGGGTTCGGGTTCGGGTTGGGGTTAGGGTTCGGGTTAGGGTTGGGGTTAGGGTTCGGGTTAGGGTTGGGGTTAGGGTTCGGGTTAGGGTTGGGGTTAGGGTTAGGGTTCGGGTTAGGGTTGGGGTTAGGGTTGGGGTTCGGGTTAGGGTTAGGGTTCGGGTTAGGGTTGGGGTTAGGGTTAGGGGTTAGGGTTCGGGTTAGGGTTCGGGTTAGGGTTCGGGTTCGGGTTAGGGTTCGGGTTAGGGTTAGGGTTAGGGTTCGGGTTAGGGTTAGGGTTAGGGTTCGGGTTCGGGTTCGGGTTAGGGTTCGGGTTAGGGTTAGGGTTAGGGTTAGGGTTCGGGTTAGGGTTAGGGTTAGGGTTAGGGTTAGGTTTCGGGTTCGGGTTCGGGTTCGGGTTAGGGTTAGGGTTCGGGTTAGGGTTAGGGTTAGGGTAAAAAATCTCACTCTCTGTATTTAGGGTTAGGGTTAGGGTTAGGGTTAGGGTTAGACAAGGGTTAGGGTTAGGGTTAGTTTAGGGTTAGGGTTAGGGTTAGGGTTAGGGTTAAAAAATCTCACTCTCTGTATTTAGGGTTAGGGTTACGGTTAGGGTTAGGGTTAGACAAGGGTTAGGGTTAGGGTTAGACAAGGGTTAGGGTTAGGGTTAGGGTTAGACAAGGGTTAGGGTTAGGGTTAGGGTTAGGGTTAAAAAATCTCACACACTCTATTTAGGGTTAGGGTTAGGGTTAGGGTTAGGGCTAAAAAATCTCACACACTCTATTGTGGCATCACAACACCCCATTTTGGCGTCACAATTCCCCAGTATGACATCACAGTTCTCCCTTATGATATCACGATTCCCCAGCTGGAACATCACCATTCCCCAGTATGACCCCACTGTTCACCCATTATGACCTTACCTTGCCCCTATTATAGCATCACAATCAACCTTTATAATACCACAGTTCCCCACTGTGACATCACAATGGCACTTTATGATATCACAATACCACATAACGCCATCACAGTAGCCCATTGTGACATCGTAATGCCCTCTCGTGACATCACATGTCTTATTGTGGCCTCACAGCAACCCATTGTGGCATCACAGTTCCCCAGGATGATCTCGCAATTCCCCAGTCCTCACAATTCCCCTTTCTGACATCACGGTTTTCCATTGTGACATCGCAATTGCCCATTGTGACCTCACAGCACCACAATTATAGCATAAGAGTGCCCATAATGCAATACTGTGACCTCACAATGCCCAGTGGGAACATCAGAATTCCCCATTATTATGTCACATTGCCCCCATTATAGCATCACAATCGACCTTTATGACATCACAATTCCACACACTTATATCGCAATGACACATTTTGACATCATAGTACCATATTATGGTGTCAAAATATCCCATTCTGACATCATAATATTCTATTGTAACCTCGCACACCCTATTGTGACATCACAACACCCTATAATGTCGCAATTCCCCATTACGACTTCACAATTCCCCATTATTTCATCACAATTTTCCTTAATGACAACACAATTGCCCATTGTGACATCACAATTGCCCATTATGATATCAAAGTACAACATTATGCCCTCAAAATATTCCATTGCGACATCATAATGTCCTATTGTTACCTCACATGTCCTATGTGGCATCACAACACCCCATTGTGACATCGCAATTCCCCAGGACGACATCACAATTTTCCTTTCTTAAATCTCAATTGCCTAATGTGACATCACAATTGCCCATTGTGACATCACAGTGCCACAATTATAACATCAACTTGCCCCATTTTGACATCACATGCTCCATTGTGATGCCATAACGCCACATTGTGACCTCACAATACCCAGTTGGAACATCACACTTCCCCGTTATAATCTCACGATTCACCCATTATGACCTCAACTTGCCCCCATCATAGCATCACAATCAACATTTATGACATCACAATTACCCACTGTGACATCACAATGGCACATTATGACATGGCTGTAACACACGATGGCATCACAGTATCCCATTGTGACCTCATAATGCTGTACCATGACCTCACGCCCCCCATTGTGGCATCAGAACACCCCATTGTGACATCACTATTCCCCAGTAGGACATCACAATCAGCAATTGTGACATCATGATTGCCCGCTGTGACATCAGAGTGCCACAGTTATATTTGCAATGTCCTGTATGACATCGCAATGTCCTATAGGGAAGTCATAATGCCATGACATCACAATGCTCTATAGAGACGTCATACTGCCTTACGGTGACCTCACAATGCCCGGTTTTAATATCACAATTCGCATTATGACCTCACTATTCACCCATTATGACCTCACACCGCCCCTATTATAGCACCAAAATCAACCTTTATGACAGCACATTTCACCATTTTGACAGCATAATGGCACATATGGCATCACAGTAACACATTATAGCATCAGAATACTCCACTGTGACATCATAGTGCCCTATTATGGCATCATGACACCTCATCGTGACAGCACTGTTTCCCATTATGACATCGTGGTGCCTCACTCATAAAATCACAATGCCGCATTATGACATCAAAATGCTCTATTGTGATGTGCTAATACCATACTGTGACCTCACAATGCCCAGTTGGAACATCAGAATTCATTCACCCATTATGACCTCGCATTGCCCCCATTATAGAAGCACAATCCACCTTTATGACATCACAATTTCCCATTTTATCATCTCAATGGCACATTAGCAGATCACAGTCTCACATCATGGCATTACAGTATCTCATTGTGACATCATAATTCCCAATTGTTACCTCACATACCCTATCGTGACATCACAACTCCCCATAATATCACCATTCCCCTTTATGACCTCATAAATCCCTGTTATTTCTTCATAATTTTCCTTATGACATCACAATTGCCGATTGTGTCATCACAGTAGCCCATTATGATATCACAGCATCATGTCATGCCATCCAAATATCCCATGTGATATCATAATGCTCTGCTGTGACCTCACAGTCCTATTGTGGCATCACAATCCCATTGGGCCATCACAATTTCCCAGTGTGACATCACAATCTTCCTTTATGACATCATAATTGCCCATTATGACATCATTGTGCCTCAATCATAGTATCACAGTGCCCCATTTTGATATCGCAATGCTCTATAGTGATGTCATAATGCCAAATGGTGACCTCGCAATGCCCTGTTGGAACATCACACTTCCCCAATATGACCCCACTATTCACCCATTATGACCTCACCTTGCCCCTATTACAGCATCATGATCAACCTTGATGACAACATAATTCCCTACTGTGACATCACAATGGCACATTATGACATCAGAGTACCACATGATAGCAGCTGTCTCATAGCTTTCGGTAAAGATTTATTTATAGAAGATTTATGACAGGTGTCACAGAAGTATAACTGATCTAAGAAGGAAGGTGGTGAGGATTACTCATTTCCATGCCACCCTAGGGGATGCATCATTGCATTAGGAAAATTATTTGAAAACAATATTTTGGCTTTTCTGTGAAGATTAATTTTTAGTGAAAATTGCAATGATTCACACAACAGATAACTTAGGGTTAGGGTAAGTGTTAGGGTTAGGTTTAGGGTAGGGTTAGGGTTAGGGTTAGGTTAGGGTTAGGGTTAGGGTTAGACAAGGGTTAGGGTTAGGGTTAGGGTTTGGTTAGGGTTAGGGTTAGGGTTAGGTTAGGGTTAAAAAATCTCACTCTCTGTATTTAGGGTTAGGGGGTTAGGGTTAGGGTTAGACAAGGGTTAGGGTAGGGTTAGGGTTAGGGTTAGGGTTAGCGTTAGGGTTAAAAAATCTCACTCTCTGTATTTAGGGTTAGGGTTACGGTTAGGGTTAGGGTTAGACAAGGGTTAGGGTTAGGGTTAGACAAGGGTTAGGTTAGGGTTAGGGTTAGGACAAGGGTTAGGGTTAGGGTTAGGGTTAGCGTTAGGGTTAAAAAATCTCACTCTCTGTATTTAGGGTTAGGGTTACGGTTAGGGTTAGGGTTAGACAAGGGTTAGGGTTAGGTTAGACAAGGGTTAGGGTTAGGGTTAGGGTTAGACAAGGGTTAGGGTTAGGGTTAGGGTTAGGGTTAAAAAATCTCACACACTCTATTTAGGGTTAGGGTTAGGGTTAGGGTTAGGGCTAAAAAATCTCACACACTCTATTGTGGCATCACAACACCCCATTTTGGCGTCACAATTCCCCAGTATGACATCACAGTTCTCCCTTATGATATCACGATTCCCCAGCTGGAACATCACCATTCCCCAGTATGACCCCACTGTTCACCCATTATGACCTTACCTTGCCCCTATTATAGCATCACAATCAACCTTTATAATACCACAGTTCCCCACTGTGACATCACAATGGCACTTTATGATATCACAATACCACATAACGCCATCACAGTAGCCCATTGTGACATCGTAATGCCCTCTCGTGACATCACATGTCTTATTGTGGCCTCACAGCAACCCATTGTGGCATCACAGTTCCCCAGGATGATCTCGCAATTCCCCAGTCCTCACAATTCCCCTTTCTGACATCACGGTTTTCCATTGTGACATCGCAATTGCCCATTGTGACCTCACAGCACCACAATTATAGCATAAGAGTGCCCATAATGCAATACTGTGACCTCACAATGCCCAGTGGGAACATCAGAATTCCCCATTATTATGTCACATTGCCCCCATTATAGCATCACAATCGACCTTTATGACATCACAATTCCACACACTTATATCGCAATGACACATTTTGACATCATAGTACCATATTATGGTGTCAAAATATCCCATTCTGACATCATAATATTCTATTGTAACCTCGCACACCCTATTGTGACATCACAACACCCTATAATGTCGCAATTCCCCATTACGACTTCACAATTCCCCATTATTTCATCACAATTTTCCTTAATGACAACACAATTGCCCATTGTGACATCACAATTGCCCATTATGATATCAAAGTACAACATTATGCCCTCAAAATATTCCATTGCGACATCATAATGTCCTATTGTTACCTCACATGTCCTATGTGGCATCACAACACCCCATTGTGACATCGCAATTCCCCAGGACGACATCACAATTTTCCTTTCTTAAATCTCAATTGCCTAATGTGACATCACAGTGCCACAATTATAACATCAACTTGCCCCATTTTGACATCACAATGCTCCATTGCGATGCCATAACGCCACATTGTGACCTCACAATACGCAGTTGGAACATCACACTTCCCCGTTATAATCTCACGATTCACCCATTATGACCTCAACTTGCCCCCATCATAGCATCACAATCAACATTTATGACATCACAATTACCCACTGTGACATCACAATGGCACATTATGACATGGCTGTAACACACGATGGCATCACAGTATCCCATTGTGACCTCATAATGCTGTACCATGACCTCACGCCCCCCATTGTGGCATCAGAACACCCCATTGTGACATCACTATTCCCCAGTAGGACATCACAATCAGCAATTGTGACATCATGATTGCCCGCTGTGACATCAGAGTGCCACAGTTATATTTGCAATGTCCTGTATGACATCGCAATGTCCTATAGGGAAGTCATAATGCCATGACATCACAATGCTCTATAGGGACGTCATACTGCCTTACGGTGACCTCACAATGCCCGGTTTTAATATCACAATTCGCATTATGACCTCACTATTCACCCATTATGACCTCACACCGCCCCTATTATAGCACCAAAATCAACCTTTATGACAGCACATTTCACCATTTTGACAGCATAATGGCACATATGGCATCACAGTAACACATTATAGCATCAGAATACTCCACTGTGACATCATAGTGCCCTATTATGGCATCATGACACCTCATCGTGACAGCACTGTTTCCCATTATGACATCGTGGTGCCTCACTCATAAAATCACAATGCCGCATTATGACATCAAAATGCTCTATTGTGATGTGCTAATACCATACTGTGACCTCACAATGCCCAGTTGGAACATGAGAATTCATTCACCCATTATGACCTCGCATTGCCCCCATTATAGAAGCACAATCCACCTTTATGACATCACAATTTCCCATTTTATCATCTCAATGGCACATTAGCAGATCACAGTCTCACATCATGGCATTACAGTATCTCATTGTGACATCATAATTCCCAATTGTTACCTCACATACCCTATCGTGACATCACAACTCCCCATAATATCACCATTCCCCTTTATGACCTCATAAATCCCTGTTATTTCTTCATAATTTTCCTTATGACATCACAATTGCCGATTGTGTCATCACAGTAGCCCATTATGATATCACAGCATCATGTCATGCCATCCAAATATCCCATGTGACATCATAATGCTCTGCTGTGACCTCACAGTCCTATTGTGGCATCACAATCCCATTGGGCCATCACAATTTCCCAGTGTGACATCACAATCTTCCTTTATGACATCATAATTGCCCATTATGACATCATTGTGCCTCAATCATAGTATCACAGTGCCCCATTTTGATATCGCAATGCTCTATAGTGATGTCATAATGCCAAATGGTGACCTCGCAATGCCCTGTTGGAACATCACACTTCCCCAATATGACCCCACTATTCACCCATTATGACCTCACCTTGCCCCTATTACAGCATCATGATCAACCTTGATGACAACATAATTCCCTACTGTGACATCACAATGGCACATTATGACATCAGAGTACCACATGATAGCAGCTGTCTCATAGCTTTCGGTAAAGATTTATTTATAGAAGATTTATGACAGGTGTCACAGAAGTATAACTGATCTAAGAAGGAAGGTGGTGAGGATTACTCATTTCCATGCCACCCTAGGGGATGCATCATTGCATTAGGAAAATTATTTGAAAACAATATTTTGGCTTTTCTGTGAAGATTAATTTTTAGTGAAAATTGCAATGATTCACACAACAGATAACTTAGGGTTAGGGTAAGTGTTAGGGTTAGGTTTAGGGTAGGGTTAGGGTTAGGGTTAGGGGGTTAGAGTTAGGGTTAGGGTTAGGGTTAGACAAGGGTTAGGGTTAGGGTTAGGGTTTGGTTTAGGGTTAGGTTTAGGGTTAGCGTTAGGGTTAAAAAATCTCACTCTCTGTATTTAGGGTTAGGGTTACGGTTAGGGTTAGGGTTAGACAAGGGTTAGGGTTAGGGTTAGGGTTAGGGTTAGGGTTAGGGTTAGGGTTAGGGTTAGGGTTAGGGTTAGGGTTAGGGTTAGGGTTATCTCACTCTCTGTATTTAGGGTTAGGTTAGGGTTAGGGTTAGGGTTAGACAAGGGTTAGGGTTATGGTTAGGGTTAGACAGGGTTAGGGTTAGGGTTAGGGTTAGGGTTAGGGTTAAAAAATCTCACACACTCTATTTAGGGTTAGGGTTAGGGTTAGGGTTAGGGTTAAAAAATCTCACACACTCTATTGTGGCATCACAACACCCCATTTTGGCGTCACAATTCCCCAGTATGACATCACAGTTCTCCCTTATGATATCACTATTCCCCAGCTGGAACATCACCATTCCCCAGTATGACCCCACTGTTCACCCATTATGACCTTACCTTGCCCCTATTATAGCATCACAATCAACCTTTATAATACCACAGTTCCCCACTGTGACATCACAATGGCACTTTATGATATCACAATACCACATAACGCCATCACAGTAGCCCATTGTGACATCGTAATGCCCTCTCGTGACATCACATGTCTTATTGTGGCCTCACAGCAACCCATTGTGGCATCACAGTTCCCCAGGATGATCTCGCAATTCCCCAGTCCTCACAATTCCCCTTTCTGACATCACGGTTTTCCATTGTGACATCGCAATTGCCCATTGTGACCTCACAGCACCACAATTATAGCATAAGAGTTCCCATAATGCAATACTGTGACCTCACAATGCCCAGTGGGAACATCAGAATTCCCCATTATTATGTCACATTGCCCCCATTATAGCATCACAATCGACCTTTATGACATCACAATTCCACACTCTTACATCGCAATGACACATTTTGACATCATAGTACCATATTATGGTGTCAAAATATCCCATTCTGACATCATAATATTCTATTGTAACCTCGCACACCCTATTGTGACATCACAACACCCTATAATGTCGCAATTCCCCATTACGACTTCACAATTCCCCATTATTTCATCACAATTTTCCTTAATGACAACACAATTGCCCATTGTGACATCACAATTGCCCATTATGATATCAAAGTACAACATTATGCCCTCAAAATATTCCATTGTGACATCATAATGTCCTATTGTTACCTCACATGTCCTATGTGGCATCACAACACCCCATTGTGACATCGCAATTCCCCAGGACGACATCACAATTTTCCTTTCTTAAATCTCAATTGCCTAATGTGACATCACAATTGCCCATTGTGACATCACAGTGCCACAATTATAACATCAACTTGCCCCATTTTGACATCACAATGCTCCATTGCGATGCCATAACGCCACATTGTGACCTCACAATACCCAGTTGGAACATCACACTTCCCCGTTATAATCTCACGATTCACCCATTATGACCTCAACTTGCCCCCATCATAGCATCACAATCAACATTTATGACATCACAATTACCCACTGTGACATCACAATGGCACATTATGACATGGCTGTAACACACGATGGCATCACAGTATCCCATTGTGACCTCATAATGCTGTACCATGACCTCACGCCCCCCATTGTGGCATCAGAACACCCCATTGTGACATCACTATTCCCCAGTAGGACATCACAATCAGCAATTGTGACATCATGATTGCCCGCTGTGACATCAGAGTGCCACAGTTATATTTGCAATGTCCTGTATGACATCGCAATGTCCTATAGGGAAGTCATAATGCCATGACATCACAATGCTCTATAGGGATGTCATACTGCCTTACGGTGACCTCACAATGCCCGGTTTTAATATCACAATTCGCATTATGACCTCACTATTCACCCATTATGACCTCACACCGCCCCTATTATAGCACCAAAATCAACCTTTATGACAGCACATTTCACCATTTTGACAGCATAATGGCACATATGGCATCACAGTAACACATTATAGCATCAGAATACTCCACTGTGACATTATAGTGCCCTATTGTGGCATCATGACACCTCATCGTGACAGCACTGTTTCCCATTATGACATCGTGGTGCCTCACTCATAAAATCACAATGCCGCATTATGACATCAAAATGCTCTATTGTGATGTGCTAATACCATACTGTGACCTCACAATGCCCAGTTGGAACATCAGAATTCATTCACCCATTATGACCTCGCATTGCCCCCATTATAGAAGCACAATCCACCTTTATGACATCACAATTTCCCATTTTATCATCTCAATGGCACATTAGCAGATCACAGTCTCACATCATGGCATTACAGTATCTCATTGTGACATCATAATTCCCAATTGTTACCTCACATACCCTATCGTGACATCACAACTCCCCATAATATCACCATTCCCCTTTATGACCTCATAAATCCCTGTTATTTCTTCATAATTTTCCTTATGACATCACAATTGCCGATTGTGTCATCACAGTAGCCCATTATGATATCACAGCATCATGTCATGCCATCCAAATATCCCATGTGACATCATAATGCTCTGCTGTGACCTCACAGTCCTATTGTGGCATCACAATCCCATTGGGCCATCACAATTTCCCAGTGTGACATCACAATCTTCCTTTATGACATCATAATTGCCCATTATGACATCATTGTGCCTCAATCATAGTATCACAGTGCCCCATTTTGATATCGCAATGCTCTATAGTGATGTCATAATGCCAAATGGTGACCTCGCAATGCCCTGTTGGAACATCACACTTCCCCAATATGACCCCACTATTCACCCATTATGACCTCACCTTGCCCCTATTACAGCATCATGATCAACCTTGATGACAACATAATTCCCTACTGTGACATCACAATGGCACATTATGACATCAGAGTACCACATGATAGCAGCTGTCTCATAGCTTTCGGTAAAGATTTATTTATAGAAGATTTATGACAGGTGTCACAGAAGTATAACTGATCTAAGAAGGAAGGTGGTGAGGATTACTCATTTCCATGCCACCCTAGGGGATGCATCATTGCATTAGGAAAATTATTTGAAAACAATATTTTGGCTTTTCTGTGAAGATTAATTTTTAGTGAAAATTGCAATGATTCACACAACAGATAACTTAGGGTTAGGGTAAGTGTTAGGGTTAGGTTTAGGGTAGGGTTAGGGTTAGGGTTAGCGTTAGGGTTAGGGTTAGGGTTAGCAATATGTTCAGGGTTAGGGTTAGGGTTAGGGTTTGGTTAGGGTTAGGGTTAGGGTTAGGTTAGGGTTAAAAAATCTCACTCTCTGTATTTAGGGTTAGGGGGTTAGGGTTAGGGTTAGACAAGGGTTAGGTTTAGGGTTAGGGTTAGGGTTAGCGTTAGGGTTAAAAAATCTCACTCTCTGTATTTAGGGTTAGGGTTACGGTTAGGGTTAGGGTTAGACAAGGGTTAGGGTTAGGGTTAGGGTTAGGGTTAGGGTTAGGGTTAGGACAAGGGTTAGGGTTAGGGTTAGGGTTAGCGTTAGGGTTAAAAAATCTCACTCTCTGTATTTAGGGTTAGGGTTACGGTTAGGGTTAGGGTTAGACAAGGGTTAGGGTTAGGGTTAGACAAGGGTTAGGGTTAGGTTAGGGTTAGGGTTAGGGTTAGGGTTAGGGTTAGGGTTAAAAAATCTCACACACTCTATTTAGGGTTAGGGTTAGGGTTAGGGTTAGGGTTAAAAAATCTCACACACTCTATTGTGGCATCACAACACCCCATTTTGGCGTCACAATTCCCCAGTATGACATCACAGTTCTCCCTTATGATATCACTATTCCCCAGCTGGAACATCACCATTCCCCAGTATGACCCCACTGTTCACCCATTATGACCTTACCTTGCCCCTATTATAGCATCACAATCAACCTTTATAATACCACAGTTCCCCACTGTGACATCACAATGGCACTTTATGATATCACAATACCACATAACGCCATCACAGTAGCCCATTGTGACATCGTAATGCCCTCTCGTGACATCACATGTCTTATTGTGGCCTCACAGCAACCCATTGTGGCATCACAGTTCCCCAGGATGATCTCGCAATTCCCCAGTCCTCACAATTCCCCTTTCTGACATCACGGTTTTCCATTGTGACATCGCAATTGCCCATTGTGACCTCACAGCACCACAATTATAGCATAAGAGTGCCCATAATGCAATACTGTGACCTCACAATGCCCAGTGGGAACATCAGAATTCCCCATTATTATCTCACATTGCCCCCATCATAGCATCACAATCGACCTTTATGACATCACAATTCCACACTCTTACATCGCAATGACACATTTTGACATCATAGTACCATATTATGGTGTCAAAATATCCCATTCTGACATCATAATATTCTATTGTAACCTCGCACACCCTATTGTGACATCACAACACCCTATAATGTCGCAATTCCCCATTACGACTTCACAATTCCCCATTATTTCATCACAATTTTCCTTAATGACAACACAATTGCCCATTGTGACATCACAATTGCCCATTATGATATCAAAGTACAACATTATGCCCTCAAAATATTCCATTGCGACATCATAATGTCCTATTGTTACCTCACATGTCCTATGTGGCATCACAACACCCCATTGTGACATCGCAATTCCCCAGGACGACATCACAATTTTCCTTTCTTAAATCTCAATTGCCTAATGTGACATCACAATTGCCCATTGTGACATCACAGTGCCACAATTATAACATCAACTTGCCCCATTTTGACATCACAATGCTCCATTGTGATGCCATAACGCCACATTGTGACCTCACAATACCCAGTTGGAACATCACACTTCCCCGTTATAATCTCACGATTCACCCATTATGACCTCAACTTGCCCCCATCATAGCATCACAATCAACATTTATGACATCACAATTACCCACTGTGACATCACAATGGCACATTATGACATGGCTGTAACACACGATGGCATCACAGTATCCCATTGTGACCTCATAATGCTGTACCATGACCTCACGCCCCCCATTGTGGCATCAGAACACCCCATTGTGACATCACTATTCCCCAGTAGGACATCACAATCAGCAATTGTGACATCATGATTGCCCGCTGTGACATCAGAGTGCCACAGTTATATTTGCAATGTCCTGTATGACATCGCAATGTCCTATAGGGAAGTCATAATGCCATGACATCACAATGCTCTATAGAGACGTCATACTGCCTTACGGTGACCTCACAATGCCCGGTTTTAATATCACAATTCGCATTATGACCTCACTATTCACCCATTATGACCTCACACCGCCCCTATTATAGCACCAAAATCAACCTTTATGACAGCACATTTCACCATTTTGACAGCATAATGGCACATATGGCATCACAGTAACACATTATAGCATCAGAATACTCCACTGTGACATCATAGTGCCCTATTATGGCATCATGACACCTCATCGTGACAGCACTGTTTCCCATTATGACATCGTGGTGCCTCACTCATAAAATCACAATGCCGCATTATGACATCAAAATGCTCTATTGTGATGTGCTAATACCATACTGTGACCTCACAATGCCCAGTTGGAACATCAGAATTCATTCACCCATTATGACCTCGCATTGCCCCCATTATAGAAGCACAATCCACCTTTATGACATCACAATTTCCCATTTTATCATCTCAATGGCACATTAGCAGATCACAGTCTCACATCATGGCATTACAGTATCTCATTGTGACATCATAATTCCCAATTGTTACCTCACATACCCTATCGTGACATCACAACTCCCCATAATATCACCATTCCCCTTTATGACCTCATAAATCCCTGTTATTTCTTCATAATTTTCCTTATGACATCACAATTGCCGATTGTGTCATCACAGTAGCCCATTATGATATCACAGCATCATGTCATGCCATCCAAATATCCCATGTGACATCATAATGCTCTGCTGTGACCTCACAGTCCTATTGTGGCATCACAATCCCATTGGGCCATCACAATTTCCCAGTGTGACATCACAATCTTCCTTTATGACATCATAATTGCCCATTATGACATCATTGTGCCTCAATCATAGTATCACAGTGCCCCATTTTGATATCGCAATGCTCTATAGTGATGTCATAATGCCAAATGGTGACCTCGCAATGCCCTGTTGGAACATCACACTTCCCCAATATGACCCCACTATTCACCCATTATGACCTCACCTTGCCCCTATTACAGCATCATGATCAACCTTGATGACAACATAATTCCCTACTGTGACATCACAATGGCACATTATGACATCAGAGTACCACATGATAGCAGCTGTCTCATAGCTTTCGGTAAAGATTTATTTATAGAAGATTTATGACAGGTGTCACAGAAGTATAACTGATCTAAGAAGGAAGGTGGTGAGGATTACTCATTTCCATGCCACCCTAGGGGATGCATCATTGCATTAGGAAAATTATTTGAAAACAATATTTTGGCTTTTCTGTGAAGATTAATTTTTAGTGAAAATTGCAATGATTCACACAACAGATAACTTAGGGTTAGGGTAAGTGTTAGGGTTAGGTTTAGGGTAAGGGTTAGGGTTAGGGTTAGGTTAGGGTTAGGGTTAGGGTTAGACAAGGGTTAGGGTTAGGGTTAGGGTTTGGTTTAGTTAGGGTTAGGGTTAGGGTTAGGGTTAAAAAATCTCACTCTCTGTTAGGGTTAGGGTTACGGTTAGGGTTAGGGTAGACAAGGGTTAGGGTTAGGGTTAGGGTTAGGGTTAGCGTTAGGGTTAAAAAATCTCACTCTCTGTATTTAGGGTTAGGGTTACGGTTAGGGTTAGGGTTAGACAAGGGTTAGGGTTAGGGTTAGGGTTAGGGTTAGGGTTAGGGTTAGACAAGGGTTGTTAGGGTTAGGGTTAGGGTTAGCGTTAGGGTTAAAAAATCTCACTCTCTGTATTTAGGGTTAGGGTTACGGTTAGGGTTAGGGTTAGACAAGGGTTAGGGTTAGGGTTAGACAAGGGTTAGGGTTAGGGTTAGGGTTAGACAAGGGTTAGGGTTAGGGTTAGGGTTAGGGTTAAAAAATCTCACACACTCTATTTAGGGTTAGGGTTAGGGTTAGGGTTAGGGCTAAAAAATCTCACACACTCTATTGTGGCATCACAACACCCCATTTTGGCGTCACAATTCCCCAGTATGACATCACAGTTCTCCCTTATGGTATCACGATTCCCCAGCTGGAACATCACCATTCCCCAGTATGACCCCACTGTTCACCCATTATGACCTTACCTTGCCCCTATTATAGCATCACAATCAACCTTTATAATACCACAGTTCCCCACTGTGACATCACAATGGCACTTTATGATATCACAATACCACATAACGCCATCACAGTAGCCCATTGTGACATCGTAATGCCCTCTCGTGACATCACATGTCTTATTGTGGCCTCACAGCAACCCATTGTGGCATCACAGTTCCCCAGGATGATCTCGCAATTCCCCAGTCCTCACAATTCCCCTTTCTGACATCACGGTTTTCCATTGTGACATCGCAATTGCCCATTGTGACCTCACAGCACCACAATTATAGCATAAGAGTGCCCATAATGCAATACTGTGACCTCACAATGCCCAGTGGGAACATCAGAATTCCCCATTATTATCTCACATTGCCCCCATCATAGCATCACAATCGACCTTTATGACATCACAATTCCACACTCTTACATCGCAATGACACATTTTGACATCATAGTACCATATTATGGTGTCAAAATATCCCATTCTGACATCATAATATTCTATTGTAACCTCGCACACCCTATTGTGACATCACAACACCCTATAATGTCGCAATTCCCCATTACGACTTCACAATTCCCCATTATTTCATCACAATTTTCCTTAATGACAACACAATTGCCCATTGTGACATCACAATTGCCCATTATGATATCAAAGTACAACATTATGCCCTCAAAATATTCCATTGCGACATCATAATGTCCTATTGTTACCTCACATGTCCTATGTGGCATCACAACACCC
Organism: Erethizon dorsatum; assembly: GCA_028451465.1. Lineage (NCBI taxonomy): Eukaryota > Metazoa > Chordata > Mammalia > Rodentia > Erethizontidae > Erethizon > Erethizon dorsatum. Next base: position 168,477,413 of record CM051822.1, read on the forward strand.
CATTGTGACATCGCAATTCCCCAGGACGACATCACAATTTTCCTTTCTTAAATCTCAATTGCCTAATGTGACATCACAATTGCCCATTGTGACATCACAGTGCCACAATTATAACATCAACTTGCCCCATTTTGACATCACAATGCTCCATTGCGATGCCATAACGCCACATTGTGACCTCACAATACGCAGTTGGAACATCACACTTCCCCGTTATAATCTCACGATTCACCCATTATGACCTCAACTTGCCCCCATCATAGCATCACAATCAACATTTATGACATCACAATTACCCACTGTGACATCACAATGGCACATTATGACATGGCTGTAACACACGATGGCATCACAGTATCCCATTGTGACCTCATAATGCTGTACCATGACCTCACGCCCCCCATTGTGGCATCAGAACACCCCATTGTGACATCACTATTCCGCAGTAGGACATCACAATCAGCAATTGTGACATCATGATTGCCCGCTGTGACATCAGAGTGCCACAGTTATATTTGCAATGTCCTGTATGACATCGCAATGTCCTATAGGGAAGTCATAATGCCATGACATCACAATGCTCTATAGAGACGTCATACTGCCTTACGGTGACCTCACAATGCCCGGTTTTAATATCACAATTCGCATTATGACCTCACTATTCACCCATTATGACCTCACACCGCCCCTATTATAGCACCAAAATCAACCTTTATGACAGCACATTTCACCATTTTGACAGCATAATGGCACATATGGCATCACAGTAACACATTATAGCATCAGAATACTCCACTGTGACATCATAGTGCCCTATTATGGCATCATGACACCTCATCGTGACAGCACTGTTTCCCATTATGACATCGTGGTGCCTCACTCATAAAATCACAATGCCGCATTATGACATCAAAATGCTCTATTGTGATGTGCTAATACCATACTGTGACCTCACAATGCCCAGTTGGAACATCAGAATTCATTCACCCATTATGACCTCGCATTGCCCCCATTATAGAAGCACAATCCACCTTTATGACATCACAATTTCCCATTTTATCATCTCAATGGCACATTAGCAGATCACAGTCTCACATCATGGCATTACAGTATCTCATTGTGACATCATAATTCCCAATTGTTACCTCACATACCCTATCGTGACATCACAACTCCCCATAATATCACCATTCCCCTTTATGACCTCATAAATCCCTGTTATTTCTTCATAATTTTCCTTATGACATCACAATTGCCGATTGTGTCATCACAGTAGCCCATTATGATATCACAGCATCATGTCATGCCATCCAAATATCCCATGTGACATCATAATGCTCTGCTGTGACCTCACAGTCCTATTGTGGCATCACAATCCCATTGGGCCATCACAATTTCCCAGTGTGACATCACAATCTTCCTTTATGACATCATAATTGCCCATTATGACATCATTGTGCCTCAATCATAGTATCACAGTGCCCCATTTTGATATCGCAATGCTCTATAGTGATGTCATAATGCCAAATGGTGACCTCGCAATGCCCTGTTGGAACATCACACTTCCCCAATATGACCCCACTATTCACCCATTATGACCTCACCTTGCCCCTATTACAGCATCATGATCAACCTTGATGACAACATAATTCCCTACTGTGACATCACAATGGCACATTATGACATCAGAGTACCACATGATAGCAGCTGTCTCATAGCTTTCGGTAAAGATTTATTTATAGAAGATTTATGACAGGTGTCACAGAAGTATAACTGATCTAAGAAGGAAGGTGGTGAGGATTACTCATTTCCATGCCACCCTAGGGGATGCATCATTGCATTAGGAAAATTATTTGAAAACAATATTTTGGCTTTTCTGTGAAGATTAATTTTTAGTGAAAATTGCAATGATTCACACAACAGATAACTTAGGGTTAGGGTAAGTGTTAGGGTTAGGTTTAGGGTAAGGGTTAGGGTTAGGGTTAGCGTTAGGGTTAGTTAGGGTTAGACAAGGGTTAGGGTTAGGGTTAGGGGGTTAGGGTTACAGGGTTAGGGTTAGGGTTAAAAAATCTCACTCTCTGTATTTAGGGTTAGGGTTACGGTTAGGGTAGGGTTAGACAAGGGTTAGGGTTGGGTTAGGGTTAGGGTTAGCGTTAGGGTTAAAAAATCTCACTCTCTGTATTTAGGGTTAGGGTTACGGTTAGGGTTAGGGTTAGACAAGGGTTAGGGTTAGGGTTAGACAAGGGTTAGGTTAGGGTTAGGGTTAGACAAGGGTTAGGGTTAGGGTTAGGGTTAGCGTTAGGGTTAAAAAATCTCACTCTCTGTATTTAGGGTTAGGGTTACGGTTAGGGTTAGGGTTAGACAAGGGTTAGGGTTAGGGTTAGACAAGGGTTAGGGTTAGGGTTAGGGTTAGACAAGGGTTAGGGTTAGGGTTAGGGTTAGGGTTAAAAAATCTCACACACTCTATTTAGGGTTAGGGTTAGGGTTAGGGTTAGGGCTAAAAAATCTCACACACTCTATTGTGGCATCACAACACCCCATTTTGGCGTCACAATTCCCCAGTATGACATCACAGTTCTCCCTTATGATATCACGATTCCCCAGCTGGAACATCACCATTCCCCAGTATGACCCCACTGTTCACCCATTATGACCTTACCTTGCCCCTATTATAGCATCACAATCAACCTTTATAATACCACAGTTCCCCACTGTGACATCACAATGGCACTTTATGATATCACAATACCACATAACGCCATCACAGTAGCCCATTGTGACATCGTAATGCCCTCTCGTGACATCACATGTCTTATTGTGGCCTCACAGCAACCCATTGTGGCATCACAGTTCCCCAGGATGATCTCGCAATTCCCCAGTCCTCACAATTCCCCTTTCTGACATCACGGTTTTCCATTGTGACATCGCAATTGCCCATTGTGACCTCACAGCACCACAATTATAGCATAAGAGTGCCCATAATGCAATACTGTGACCTCACAATGCCCAGTGGGAACATCAGAATTCCCCATTATTATCTCACATTGCCCCCATTATAGCATCACAATCGACCTTTATGACATCACAATTCCACACTCTTACATCGCAATGACACATTTTGACATCATAGTACCATATTATGGTGTCAAAATATCCCATTCTGACATCATAATATTCTATTGTAACCTCGCACACCCTATTGTGACATCACAACACCCTATAATGTCGCAATTCCCCATTACGACTTCACAATTCCCCATTATTTCATCACAATTTTCCTTAATGACAACACAATTGCCCATTGTGACATCACAATTGCCCATTATGATATCAAAGTACAACATTATGCCCTCAAAATATTCCATTGCGACATCATAATGTCCTATTGTCACCTCACATGTCCTATGTGGCATCACAACACCCCATTGTGACATCGCAATTCCCCAGGACGACATCACAATTTTCCTTTCTTAAATCTCAATTGCCTAATGTGACATCACAATTGCCCATTGTGACATCACAGTGCCACAATTATAACATCAACTTGCCCCATTTTGACATCACAATGCTCCATTGCGATGCCATAACGCCACATTGTGACCTCACAATACGCAGTTGGAACATCACACTTCCCCGTTATAATCTCACGATTCACCCATTATGACCTCAACTTGCCCCCATCATAGCATCACAATCAACATTTATGACATCACAATTACCCACTGTGACATCACAATGGCACATTATGACATGGCTGTAACACACGATGGCATCACAGTATCCCATTGTGACCTCATAATGCTGTACCATGACCTCACGCCCCCCATTGTGGCATCAGAACACCCCATTGTGACATCACTATTCCCCAGTAGGACATCACAATCAGCAATTGTGACATCATGATTGCCCGCTGTGACATCAGAGTGCCACAGTTATATTTGCAATGTCCTGTATGACATCGCAATGTCCTATAGGGAAGTCATAATGCCATGACATCACAATGCTCTATAGAGACGTCATACTGCCTTACGGTGACCTCACAATGCCCGGTTTTAATATCACAATTCGCATTATGACCTCACTATTCACCCATTATGACCTCACACCGCCCCTATTATAGCACCAAAATCAACCTTTATGACAGCACATTTCACCATTTTGACAGCATAATGGCACATATGGCATCACAGTAACACATTATAGCATCAGAATACTCCACTGTGACATCATAGTGCCCTATTATGGCATCATGACACCTCATCGTGACAGCACTGTTTCCCATTATGACATCGTGGTGCCTCACTCATAAAATCACAATGCCGCATTATGACATCAAAATGCTCTATTGTGATGCGCTAATACCATACTGTGACCTCACAATGCCCAGTTGGAACATCAGAATTCATTCACCCATTATGACCTCGCATTGCCCCCATTATAGAAGCACAATCCACCTTTATGACATCACAATTTCCCATTTTATCATCTCAATGGCACATTAGCAGATCACAGTCTCACATCATGGCATTACAGTATCTCATTGTGACATCATAATTCCCAATTGTTACCTCACATACCCTATCGTGACATCACAACTCCCCATAATATCACCATTCCCCTTTATGACCTCATAAATCCCTGTTATTTCTTCATAATTTTCCTTATGACATCACAATTGCCGATTGTGTCATCACAGTAGCCCATTATGATATCACAGCATCATGTCATGCCATCCAAATATCCCATGTGACATCATAATGCTCTGCTGTGACCTCACAGTCCTATTGTGGCATCACAATCCCATTGGGCCATCACAATTTCCCAGTGTGACATCACAATCTTCCTTTATGACATCATAATTGCCCATTATGACATCATTGTGCCTCAATCATAGTATCACAGTGCCCCATTTTGATATCGCAATGCTCTATAGTGATGTCATAATGCCAAATGGTGACCTCGCAATGCCCTGTTGGAACATCACACTTCCCCAATATGACCCCACTATTCACCCATTATGACCTCACCTTGCCCCTATTACAGCATCATGATCAACCTTGATGACAACATAATTCCCTACTGTGACATCACAATGGCACATTATGACATCAGAGTACCACATGATAGCAGCTGTCTCATAGCTTTCGGTAAAGATTTATTTATAGAAGATTTATGACAGGTGTCACAGAAGTATAACTGATCTAAGAAGGAAGGTGGTGAGGATTACTCATTTCCATGCCACCCTAGGGGATGCATCATTGCATTAGGAAAATTATTTGAAAACAATATTTTGGCTTTTCTGTGAAGATTAATTTTTAGTGAAAATTGCAATGATTCACACAACAGATAACTTAGGGTTAGGGTAAGTGTTAGGGTTAGGTTAGGGTAAGGGTAGGGTTAGGGTTAGCGTTAGGGTTAGGGTTAGGGTTAAGTTTAGAGTTAGGGTTAGGGTTAGGGTTTGGTTAGGGTTAGGGTTAGGGTTAGGTTAGGGTTAAAAAATCTCACTCTCTGTATTTAGGGTTAGGGGGTTAGGGTTAGGGTTAGACAAGGTTTAGGGTTAGGTTAGGGTTAGGGTTAGCGTTAGGGTTAAAAAATCTCACTCTCTGTATTTAGGGTTAGGGTTACGGTTAGGGTTAGGGTTAGACAGGGTTAGGGTTAGGGTTAGACAAGGGTTAGGGTTAGGTTAGGGTTAGACAAGGGTTAGGGTTAGGGTTAGGGTTAGGGTTAGCGTTAGGGTTAAAAAATCTCACTCTCTGTATTTAGGGTTAGGGTTACGGTTAGGGTTAGGGTTAGACAAGGGTTAGGGTTAGGGTTAGACAAGGGTTAGGGTTAGGTTAGGGTTAGGGTTAGGGTTAGGGTTAGGGTTAGGGTTAAAAAATCTCACACACTCTATTTAGGGTTAGGGTTAGGGTTAGGGTTAGGGTTAAAAAATCTCACACACTCTATTGTGGCATCACAACACCCCATTTTGGCGTCACAATTCCCCAGTATGACATCACAGTTCTCCCTTATGATATCACTATTCCCCAGCTGGAACATCACCATTCCCCAGTATGACCCCACTGTTCACCCATTATGACCTTACCTTGCCCCTATTATAGCATCACAATCAACCTTTATAATACCACAGTTCCCCACTGTGACATCACAATGGCACTTTATGATATCACAATACCACATAACGCCATCACAGTAGCCCATTGTGACATCGTAATGCCCTCTCGTGACATCACATGTCTTATTGTGGCCTCACAGCAACCCATTGTGGCATCACAGTTCCCCAGGATGATCTCGCAATTCCCCAGTCCTCACAATTCCCCTTTCTGACATCACGGTTTTCCATTGTGACATCGCAATTGCCCATTGTGACCTCACAGCACCACAATTATAGCATAAGAGTGCCCATAATGCAATACTGTGACCTCACAATGCCCAGTGGGAACATCAGAATTCCCCATTATTATGTCACATTGCCCCCATTATAGCATCACAATCGACCTTTATGACATCACAATTCCACACTCTTACATCGCAATGACACATTTTTACATCATAGTACCATATTATGGTGTCAAAATATCCCATTCTGACATCATAATATTCTATTGTAACCTCGCACACCCTATTGTGACATCACAACACCCTATAATGTCGCAATTCCGCATTACGACTTCACAATTCCCCATTATTTCATCACAATTTTCCTTAATGACAACACAATTGCCCATTGTGACATCACAATTGCCCATTATGATATCAAAGTACAACATTATGCCCTCAAAATATTCCATTGCGACATCATAATGTCCTATTGTCACCTCACATGTCCTATGTGGCATCACAACACCCCATTGTGACATCGCAGTTCCCCAGGACGACATCACAATTTTCCTTTCTTAAATCTCAATTGCCTAATGTGACATCACAATTGCCCATTGTGACATCACAGTGCCACAATTATAACATCAACTTGCCCCATTTTGACATCACAATGCTCCATTGCGATGCCATAACGCCACATTGTGACCTCACAATACGCAGTTGGAACATCACACTTCCCCGTTATAATCTCACGATTCACCCATTATGACCTCAACTTGCCCCCATCATAGCATCACAATCAACATTTATGACATCACAATTACCCACTGTGACATCACAATGGCACATTATGACATGGCTGTAACACACGATGGCATCACAGTATCCCATTGTGACCTCATAATGCTGTACCATGACCTCACGCCCCCCATTGTGGCATCAGAACTCCCCATTGTGACATCACTATTCCGCAGTAGGACATCACAATCAGCAATTGTGACATCATGATTGCCCGCTGTGACATCAGAGTGCCACAGTTATATTTGCAATGTCCTGTATGACATCGCAATGTCCTATAGGGAAGTCATAATGCCATGACATCACAATGCTCTATAGGGACGTCATACTGCCTTACGGTGACCTCACAATGCCCGGTTTTAATATCACAATTCGCATTATGACCTCACTATTCACCCATTATGACCTCACACCGCCCCTATTATAGCACCAAAATCAACCTTTATGACAGCACATTTCACCATTTTGACAGCATAATGGCACATATGGCATCACAGTAACACATTATAGCATCAGAATACTCCACTGTGACATCATAGTGCCCTATTATGGCATCATGACACCTCATTGTGACAGCACTGTTTGCCATTATGACATCGTGGTGCCTCACTCATAAAATCACAATGCCGCATTATGACATCAAAATGCTCTATTGTGATGCGCTAATACCATACTGTGACCTCACAATGCCCAGTTGGAACATCAGAATTCATTCACCCATTATGACCTCGCATTGCCCCCATTATAGAAGCACAATCCACCTTTATGACATCACAATTTCCCATTTTATCATCTCAATGGCACATTAGCAGATCACAGTCTCACATCATGGCATTACAGTATCTCATTGTGACATCATAATTTCCAATTGTTACCTCACATACCCTATCGTGACATCACAACTCCCCATAATATCACCATTCCCCTTTATGACCTCATAAATCCCTGTTATTTCTTCATAATTTTCCTTTATGACATCACAATTGCCGATTGTGTCATCACAGTAGCCCATTATGATATCACAGCATCATGTCATGCCATCCAAATATCCCATGTGACATCATAATGCTCTGCTGTGACCTCACAGTCCTATTGTGGCATCACAATCCCATTGGGCCATCACAATTTCCCAGTGTGACATCACAATCTTCCTTTATGACATCATAATTGCCCATTATGACATCATTGTGCCACAATCATAATATCACAGTGCCCCATTTTGATATCGCAATGCTCTATAGTGATGTCATAATGCCAAATGGTGACCTCGCAATGCCCTGTTGGAACATCACACTTCCCCAATATGACCCCACTATTCACCCATTATGACCTCACCTTGCCCCTATTACAGCATCATGATCAACCTTGATGACAACATAATTCCCTACTGTGACATCACAATGGCACATTATGACATCAGAGTACCACATGATAGCAGCTGTCTCATAGCTTTCGGTAAAGATTTATTTATAGAAGATTTATGACAGGTGTCACAGAAGTATAACTGATCTAAGAAGGAAGGTGGTGAGGATTACTCATTTCCATGCCACCCTAGGGGATGCATCATTGCATTAGGAAAATTATTTGAAAACAATATTTTGGCTTTTCTGTGAAGATTAATTTTTAGTGAAAATTGCAATGATTCACACAACAGATAACTTAGGGTTAGGGTAAGTGTTAGGGTTAGGTTTAGGGTAAGGGTTAGGGTTAGGGTTAGCGTTAGGGTTAGTTAGGGTTAGACAAGGGTTAGGGTTAGGGTTAGGGGGTTAGGGTTACAGGGTTAGGGTTAGGTTAAAAAATCTCACTCTCTGTATTTAGGGTTAGGGTACGGTTAGGGTTAGGGTTAGACAAGGGTTAGGTTAGGGTTAGGGTTAGCGTTAGGGTTAAAAAATCTCACTCTCTGTATTTAGGGTTAGGGTTACGGTTAGGGTTAGGGTTAGACAAGGGTTAGGGTTAGGGTTAGACAAGGGTTAGGTTAGGGTTAGGGTTAGACAAGGGTTAGGGTTAGGGTTAGGGTTAGCGTTAGGGTTAAAAAATCTCACTCTCTGTATTTAGGGTTAGGGTTACGGTTAGGGTTAGGGTTAGACAAGGGTTAGGGTTATGGTTAGACAAGGGTTAGGGTTAGGGTTAGGGTTAGGGTTAGGGTTAGGGTTAGGGTTAGGGTTAAAAAATCTCACACACTCTATTTAGGGTTAGGGTTAGGGTTAGGGTTAGGGCTAAAAAATCTCACACACTCTATTGTGGCATCACAACACCCCATTTTGGCGTCACAATTCCCCAGTATGACATCACAGTTCTCCCTTATGATATCACTATTCCCCAGCTGGAACATCACCATTCCCCAGTATGACCCCACTGTTCACCCATTATGACCTTACCTTGCCCCTATTATAGCATCACAATCAACCTTTATAATACCACAGTTCCCCACTGTGACATCACAATGGCACTTTATGATATCACAATACCACATAACGCCATCACAGTAGCCCATTGTGACATCGTAATGCCCTCTCGTGACATCACATGTCTTATTGTGGCCTCACAGCAACCCATTGTGGCATCACAGTTCCCCAGGATGATCTCGCAATTCCCCAGTCCTCACAATTCCCCTTTCTGACATCACGGTTTTCCATTGTGACATCGCAATTGCCCATTGTGACCTCACAGCACCACAATTATAGCATAAGAGTGCCCATAATGCAATACTGTGACCTCACAATGCCCAGTGGGAACATCAGAATTCCCCATTATTATCTCACATTGCCCCCATTATAGCATCACAATCGACCTTTATGACATCACAATTCCACACTCTTACATCGCAATGACACATTTTGACATCATAGTACCATATTATGGTGTCAAAATATCCCATTCTGACATCATAATATTCTATTGTAACCTCGCACACCCTATTGTGACATCACAACACCCTATAATGTCGCAATTCCGCATTACGACTTCACAATTCCCCATTATTTCATCACAATTTTCCTTAATGACAACACAATTGCCCATTGTGACATCACAATTGCCCATTATGATATCAAAGTACAACATTATGCCCTCAAAATATTCCATTGCGACATCATAATGTCCTATTGTCACCTCACATGTCCTATGTGGCATCACAACACCCCATTGTGACATCGCAGTTCCCCAGGACGACATCACAATTTTCCTTTCTTAAATCTCAATTGCCTAATGTGACATCACAATTGCCCATTGTGACATCACAGTGCCACAATTATAACATCAACTTGCCCCATTTTGACATCACAATGCTCCATTGCGATGCCATAACGCCACATTGTGACCTCACAATACGCAGTTGGAACATCACACTTCCCCGTTATAATCTCACGATTCACCCATTATGACCTCAACTTGCCCCCATCATAGCATCACAATCAACATTTATGACATCACAATTACCCACTGTGACATCACAATGGCACATTATGACATGGCTGTAACACACGATGGCATCACAGTATCCCATTGTGACCTCATAATGCTGTACCATGACCTCACGCCCCCCATTGTGGCATCAGAACTCCCCATTGTGACATCACTATTCCGCAGTAGGACATCACAATCAGCAATTGTGACATCATGATTGCCCGCTGTGACATCAGAGTGCCACAGTTATATTTGCAATGTCCTGTATGACATCGCAATGTCCTATAGGGAAGTCATAATGCCATGACATCACAATGCTCTATAGGGACGTCATACTGCCTTACGGTGACCTCACAATGCCCGGTTTTAATATCACAATTCGCATTATGACCTCACTATTCACCCATTATGACCTCACACCGCCCCTATTATAGCACCAAAATCAACCTTTATGACAGCACATTTCACCATTTTGACAGCATAATGGCACATATGGCATCACAGTAACACATTATAGCATCAGAATACTCCACTGTGACATCATAGTGCCCTATTATGGCATCATGACACCTCATTGTGACAGCACTGTTTCCCATTATGACATCGTGGTGCCTCACTCATAAAATCACAATGCCGCATTATGACATCAAAATGCTCTATTGTGATGCGCTAATACCATACTGTGACCTCACAATGCCCAGTTGGAACATCAGAATTCATTCACCCATTATGACCTCGCATTGCCCCCATTATAGAAGCACAATCCACCTTTATGACATCACAATTTCCCATTTTATCATCTCAATGGCACATTAGCAGATCACAGTCTCACATCATGGCATTACAGTATCTCATTGTGACATCATAATTCCCAATTGTTACCTCACATACCCTATCGTGACATCACAACTCCCCATAATATCACCATTCCCCTTTATGACCTCATAAATCCCTGTTATTTCTTCATAATTTTCCTTTATGACATCACAATTGCCGATTGTGTCATCACAGCAGCCCATTATGATATCACAGCATCATGTCATGCCATCCAAATATCCCATGTGACATCATAATGCTCTGCTGTGACCTCACAGTCCTATTGTGGCATCACAATCCCATTGGGCCATCACAATTTCCCAGTGTGACATCACAATCTTCCTTTATGACATCATAATTGCCCATTATGACATCATTGTGCCTCAATCATAGTATCACAGTGCCCCATTTTGATATCGCAATGCTCTATAGTGATGTCATAATGCCAAATGGTGACCTCGCAATGCCCTGTTGGAACATCACACTTCCCCAATATGACCCCACTATTCACCCATTATGACCTCACCTTGCCCCTATTACAGCATCATGATCAACCTTGATGACAACATAATTCCCTACTGTGACATCACAATGGCACATTATGACATCAGAGTACCACATGATAGCAGCTGTCTCATAGCTTTCGGTAAAGATTTATTTATAGAAGATTTATGACAGGTGTCACAGAAGTATAACTGATCTAAGAAGGAAGGTGGTGAGGATTACTCATTTCCATGCCACCCTAGGGGATGCATCATTGCATTAGGAAAATTATTTGAAAACAATATTTTGGCTTTTCTGTGAAGATTAATTTTTAGTGAAAATTGCAATGATTCACACAACAGATAAGTTAGGGTTAGGGTAAGTGTTAGGGTTAGGTTTAGGGTAAGGGTTAGGGTAGGGGTAGGTTTAGCGTTAGGGTTAGGGTTAGGTTAGACAAGGGTTAGGGTAGGGTTAGGGTTTGGTTTAGGGTTAGGGTTAGGGTTAGGTTAGGGTTAAAAAATCTCACTCTCTGTATTTAGGGTTAGGGTTAGGGTTAGGGTTAGACAGGGTTAGGGTTAGGGTTAGGGTTAGGGTTAGGGTTAGGGTCACGGTTAGGGTTAGGGTTAGGGTTAGGGTTAGCGTTAGGGTTAAAAAATCTCACTCTCTGTATTTAGGGTTAGGGTTACGGTTAGGGTTAGGGTTAGACAAGGGTTAGGGTTAGGGTTAGGACAAGGGTTAGGGTTAGGGTTAGGGTTAGGACAAGGGTTAGGGTTAGGGTTAGGGTTAGCGTTAGGGTTAAAAAATCTCACTCTCTGTATTTAGGGTTAGGGTTACGGTTAGGGTTAGGGTTAGACAAGGGTTAGGGTTAGGGTTAGACAAGGGTTAGGGTTAGGTTAGGGTTAGGGTTAGGGTTAGGGTTAGGGTTAGGGTTAAAAAATCTCACACACTCTATTTAGGGTTAGGGTTAGGGTTAGGGTTAGGGCTAAAAAATCTCACACACTCTATTGTGGCATCACAACACCCCATTTTGGCGTCACAATTCCCCAGTATGACATCACAGTTCTCCCTTATGATATCACTATTCCCCAGCTGGAACATCACCATTCCCCAGTATGACCCCACTGTTCACCCATTATGACCTTACCTTGCCCCTATTATAGCATCACAATCAACCTTTATAATACCACAGTTCCCCACTGTGACATCACAATGGCACTTTATGATATCACAATACCACATAACGCCATCACAGTAGCCCATTGTGACATCGTAATGCCCTCTCGTGACATCACATGTCTTATTGTGGCCTCACAGCAACCCATTGTGGCATCACAGTTCCCCAGGATGATCTCGCAATTCCCCAGTCCTCACAATTCCCCTTTCTGACATCACGGTTTTCCATTGTGACATCGCAATTGCCCATTGTGACCTCACAGCACCACAATTATAGCATAAGAGTTCCCATAATGCAATACTGTGACCTCACAATGCCCAGTGGGAACATCAGAATTCCCCATTATTATCTCACATTGCCCCCATTATAGCATCACAATCGACCTTTATGACATCACAATTCCACACTCTTACATCGCAATGACACATTTTGACATCATAGTACCATATTATGGTGTCAAAATATCCCATTCTGACATCATAATATTCTATTGTAACCTCGCACACCCTATTGTGACATCACAACACCCTATAATGTCGCAATTCCGCATTACGACTTCACAATTCCCCATTATTTCATCACAATTTTCCTTAATGACAACACAATTGCCCATTGTGACATCACAATTGCCCATTATGATATCAAAGTACAACATTATGCCCTCAAAATATTCCATTGCGACATCATAATGTCCTATTGTCACCTCACATGTCCTATGTGGCATCACAACACCCCATTGTGACATCGCAGTTCCCCAGGACGACATCACAATTTTCCTTTCTTAAATCTCAATTGCCTAATGTGACATCACAATTGCCCATTGTGACATCACAGTGCCACAATTATAACATCAACTTGCCCCATTTTGACATCACAATGCTCCATTGCGATGCCATAACGCCACATTGTGACCTCACAATACGCAGTTGGAACATCACACTTCCCCGTTATAATCTCACGATTCACCCATTATGACCTCAACTTGCCCCCATCATAGCATCACAATCAACATTTATGACATCACAATTACCCACTGTGACATCACAATGGCACATTATGACATGGCTGTAACACACGATGGCATCACAGTATCCCATTGTGACCTCATAATGCTGTACCATGACCTCACGCCCCCCATTGTGGCATCAGAACTCCCCATTGTGACATCACTATTCCGCAGTAGGACATCACAATCAGCAATTGTGACATCATGATTGCCCGCTGTGACATCAGAGTGCCACAGTTATATTTGCAATGTCCTGTATGACATCGCAATGTCCTATAGGGAAGTCATAATGCCATGACATCACAATGCTCTATAGGGACGTCATACTGCCTTACGGTGACCTCACAATGCCCGGTTTTAATATCACAATTCGCATTATGACCTCACTATTCACCCATTATGACCTCACACCGCCCCTATTATAGCACCAAAATCAACCTTTATGACAGCACATTTCACCATTTTGACAGCATAATGGCACATATGGCATCACAGTAACACATTATAGCATCAGAATACTCCACTGTGACATCATAGTGCCCTATTATGGCATCATGACACCTCATTGTGACAGCACTGTTTCCCATTATGACATCGTGGTGCCTCACTCATAAAATCACAATGCCGCATTATGACATCAAAATGCTCTATTGTGATGCGCTAATACCATACTGTGACCTCACAATGCCCAGTTGGAACATCAGAATTCATTCACCCATTATGACCTCGCATTGCCCCCATTATAGAAGCACAATCCACCTTTATGACATCACAATTTCCCATTTTATCATCTCAATGGCACATTAGCAGATCACAGTCTCACATCATGGCATTACAGTATCTCATTGTGACATCATAATTCCCAATTGTTACCTCACATACCCTATCGTGACATCACAACTCCCCATAATATCACCATTCCCCTTTATGACCTCATAAATCCCTGTTATTTCTTCATAATTTTCCTTTATGACATCACAATTGCCGATTGTGTCATCACAGCAGCCCATTATGATATCACAGCATCATGTCATGCCATCCAAATATCCCATGTGACATCATAATGCTCTGCTGTGACCTCACAGTCCTATTGTGGCATCACAATCCCATTGGGCCATCACAATTTCCCAGTGTGACATCACAATCTTCCTTTATGACATCATAATTGCCCATTATGACATCATTGTGCCTCAATCATAATATCACAGTGCCCCATTTTGATATCGCAATGCTCTATAGTGATGTCATAATGCCAAATGGTGACCTCGCAATGCCCTGTTGGAACATCACACTTCCCCAATATGACCCCACTATTCACCCATTATGACCTCACCTTGCCCCTATTACAGCATCATGATCAACCTTGATGACAACATAATTCCCTACTGTGACATCACAATGGCACATTATGACATCAGAGTACCACATGATAGCAGCTGTCTCATAGCTTTCGGTAAAGATTTATTTATAGAAGATTTATGACAGGTGTCACAGAAGTATAACTGATCTAAGAAGGAAGGTGGTGAGGATTACTCATTTCCATGCCACCCTAGGGGATGCATCATTGCATTAGGAAAATTATTTGAAAACAATATTTTGGCTTTTCTGTGAAGATTAATTTTTAGTGAAAATTGCAATGATTCACACAACAGATAACTTAGGGTTAGGGTAAGTGTTAGGGTTAGGTTTAGGGTAGGGTTAGGGTTAGGGTTAGGGTTAGAGTTAGGGTTAGGGTTAGGGTTAGACAAGGGTTAGGGTTAGGGTTAGGGTTTGGTTTAGGGTTAGGTTTAGGGTTAGCGTTAGGGTTAAAAAATCTCACTCTCTGTATTTAGGGTTAGGGTTACGGTTAGGGTTAGGGTTAGACAAGGGTTAGGGTTAGGGTTAGGGTTAGGGTTAGGGTTAGGGTTTAGGGTTAGGGTTATTTAGGGTTAGGGTTAGGGTTAGGGCAGT